>CM062820.1:859086750-860586750 GCA_031772625.1 Pinus tabuliformis
AAACTCATTAAAACAATAGCGACAAACTTTTCCACCTAGACGAGAACAAGTTTCACCGACGCTAGACTCGTTAAAACATAGTGACAGGTTTGCGTGAAGGGAAAATTATAGAACAAGCATATGTTATCCTCCTCAAGCTTGACAAAAATAAAGAGTTATTGGTCAGTAATGACTGGGGAAAAGGGAAGAAAACTTGAAAACTTTATGGTAGCAGGTCACTCTTGAAAATGACACTTTCACTTCGTCTTCGTGATTGAGTTGGGTCGGGTTATTCCATTCACCGGTCGTCTCACCATTGGTATTTCACTCCATCCATCTTTTGGGGTTAATTCTACCAATTCATCTCAGTGTCACCAATATGTTCAAGAGAAGTCATTCAGTCAAGAATTCACCATCCAATTGATGTCTCATCCACTGCAATACTTTCAACCTTCATTTTTCATGACCGCCATTCTTGAACCTTTTGTCGTCAGATCATTTTCACCTCCAGAAAATCATTTGCTTTGTTTCATGTCGTAGATGTGGGATACATCAAGGCCCTCCTACAACAAGTCACTTCTTGTCAACATCAGCTCATTATCCAAGAAGTTGACTTAGAAACAAGCCTTTCAGTGCTTTGAAACTTGCATGCCTTAATGGCAAGTTTCTCACTTCCGGTGACAGGTTGACATCAATGGCCTTCGACCGAAATATTTTGCATGGTGTTTGACATCGGATCATATATTCACACCACGTAAATTGTACTGTAGTACCTTGAGGGTCATCATCATTATCGGTGATTCCTCTCGCGTCTGTTAACAACTCACATTATTGGCTGGTAATCAGAAGATGTCTTTCCATGTTCGACTTCAGAACATCTTTTCACATGGATCAACTTGTAAATTGGGTGAAGATTGAATGAGTTTGAAGACCCCTGATCTAGTTTCATCCATCCGGGCTGTGATATATTCAGGGATATAAAAACATCAAATATACAAATATGCTGCACAGATGGTCATCCAAACCAAGGATGATGACTCTACATATGAAGAATCACTAGTCTACATCTGCCGACGACTATCTGATCTATGTACACGAAATTAATTTATAAAGCTGAGCATGGGAATTCCCACCTCGGCTAGATCATGAAAATTATATTATGATGATGTATTGTATTGTATCTTATACAGGTCACCTTCCAGTTTTGAAACCTCAGATCCTCATGATAAAGCATTTCACCCGACATCAAAGATTTACGACCTCATGCTTTATGGGGCAACTGTTATAGACATATTTGGGCACTTCAACCCCAATCTTATATGTCAATAAACTAGGGCTCTTTAACCCTTAAAAGAGTTGTTTCATACCCTAAAATAACATGGGCATATGATTACATCATTCCCCAAAAGTTCCACCTGAAAAACTATCCAGAAATGGCCTAAACTGAACCATACTGACTGCTACACTGGCCAGGTGTGATGCATATTGAGTAATACACTGCTCAGGTGTGATGCATATTGTTTGGGCCTTCTATAGGGTGCGATAAGCGAGGATGGACAAATGTCTGGGATAGTTTTCTAGGTGGATGCTCATAGAATCTTCTAGAAACTTCCCCTCTGACACTTGCCTCTCTACATTCGCCCCAAAGATGAGTAAGATATCTAAACTTTAGTTATCTCCCCTCTTGTGGAACCAAATGTAACAAGTGTAATGACACTAATCAAACCCCAGAGATGACTCACACCCTTGCACACATCTATAAATGGATCCCTTATCTAAGAGATCCAACGGTTGGAATATTGTGAATTGCGAGTGTGTGTTGTTAGTTTGAAGAAAAAACATTGTATTGTTGGTGTGATCTTTCTATTTCATGAGGTGAAGAGGGATTGGTGCTAGGAGGATGATGCTGGATCAAACAACTGGGTTGTAATTCTCCCTTCTATATAATAAATTTCTTTGAGTTTTCTTCCATATAACTGTGCAATTGTGAATGTTATTATTTGTGAATGCCATTGTATGTTCATTATATTTCTGATTCCATAATGGTTAAGATATAATAGATCAAGATGCTTTGGTAGTTCTTTGTTACTATGTTTCTACATGTACTCTCCAAGCCGGATAAGTACAGGGAGGAGTTACAAGTTCTGTCAATGGGGAGAGAGACCAAGCAAGGAGTTAAGCGGAAGATCCAGGTTGGTTTCTTTGTCTTTCTCTTATCTATTATACATAGAATAAATCATGAATTGCTTTAAACTGTTGTTTCTAGGATAATTGCCAAACCTAGAGGGCTAGTCGATCGAAAAGACACTAGTTTTCCCAGAAATAGTAGTCGCATATATATTCTACAGTATGGACATATCTATACATAGGTGTGGTGAATGATAAGCACATACATACATTGATATAATTTATAAGAGTCACATACATATGCTAGGGTTTTGCAATACGAGTTGTTATTATATCTTATCAATTATGTTATGTTTGTTGTTGTTTGTCAATGATGTATCTCTCATGACAAGCTATGTTTGATAGTTCTGGTTGGGTTGAATTGTTTAAGGAATGATATGTTGACTAGAGATGATTCTACTATGTGATGATCTATATTTGGTTCAGTGATTTGTGATGGGTTCAATATGTGATTCAGTGATTGATTTAGTGTGACAGTGATTCACACTCAGTTATTCAATATATTGGGATTTGTACACATATCCTCTTAAGGAGAAGCGCATACATATGTGAGTATGACTTAGAACAGTAATGTATATATTCTGACATAAGGTTGATTAGGATTTTGCAGTAGTAGTTGGATTATGTGATGAGTAATAGTTTTTGGCTTACTGATGAGTAGTTGTGCATTGATATGATCTTTCCTGGTTTAGTTTGATCAAGTTGTATTGATTGATTAAGATTCAGTGATTGCTTTGATGATTCAGTTGGTTCAGTGATTGAGTGATTTGATACAGTGATTGGTTTCAAAAAATTTATTTGGTATTAGGCTTAAATGATGGTAGTGGTTCCAGTTTGAAAATATGATAAAATGTGGCCTACATGTTTTATGTTTTGTGTGAGGTATATCCAGTATTAAATATTATGAGCTATGGTCGACAGAGGTGCTGAGGGTTGGAGCCTTCAATTTGGAAGTCGAAGCTTCTATCCAGTGGTAGCTGATGAATCAAATTAGGGGTTTGGTGTTCCCTTCTGATGGATGTAGGTAAATGAGATCAAGGGGTTGGAGCTACCTTCTAGTTGGTGTTGGAGAACGAGTGAAGGTTGTAGCCTTCTATAGGTGGGTGCCTACGTACTCATATGAGTCTGCACCAGTATAAGATGGTAAGATTTTTTCCTTTATAATAAAGGATGAAGACAGAGATGACGACATCGATGGTTTTCTCCCACATTGGGTTTCCACCTAAAAATGTCGATGTCCTCATGTGTTGATGTGTTTCTTATGTGTGATGGTTTATTATAGTCTTACCACTTATGGTTACTATTCAATAGCTAATGAAGTAACGACATACTGGTTAAAGTAGAACATATGATGAATTATATGAAAAGTTAGTTAACTAGATGTACGATGTTTTCTTTCTTCATAGTCATGTATATACACTAGTTTACTTAATGGCAATAGCGTAAAAAATGAATAAGAAATTGAAAGGTTTAAGTGAGTTTTAAAATACTGAATCATCCCCGCTCTCAATATTTTTCCCAACAATAATAAATATATAAATTTGGCTTTGGCAAACTAATATCCCACATTGAGTAAATGAGGCACATTATCAAAGTTTATATGTGTACATATTTAAATAAAATTTTAACGTAGTAAGTGATTCCACAACATTTCATGGGTTCCTCCCTTCATGCCTTGGGGAATTGCGCTAGCCTTGGTGAAATGTAGTTGTTGTATTGGTGACCATCACTTGGGACTATACATAGCTTGGGGATCAGACCCAAATAAACTCAATATTTAAAAAAAAATAGCTTTCTTGTATAAAAGGGTTGAGGGAAAATAATTTCTGATAAGAAATCAAATTTGTCCCAAATGTAAATTATATATATTTTAAAAATAAATGATCATAATAATATGTCAAGTGTCTCAATGATGTCATTATCTTTCCCGATAGAATTCAACCACAAAAATACTTAAAAAAAATTCCTATTGCTTTTTCTTTGTCACTGATTTAAAAATCTTATAAACAGATATGGTAATTTATTCAACACCCTTTATGTCAATTTCCCCCGACAAGGTTTGTGTACAACATTTTTGGCTTCAACTAGGGACAATGCTTTTCCTGTAAAGTGTTGAGAACTATAGACCAATAGACTCTGTTGGGAATGGAGTCAAAATATGAAAAATATGAAATATAAAATCTCCCCAAAACCTGCTCCAATGAGAAATGTTTCCTTTATTCTTGAACTAAAAATACCAAACTAGAAAAATGCAACTGAAAATAAAATTCTCACTATCTGAACTTATTTCTATATATTTCCTACCTATACACATGGTTGAATTCACTCAAGTGAAATCTACCTTCCAGTGATACCAACCCAACATCTGAATACTGAACCTTATACCTCCATGCTACTGAAAATTGAAAATAAGAAGAGGCATGCACCACATAAAATCCTCTGACAGAAGATTTGATACATACCCCATAATTTATGTGTGTTGTTGATGAAATAAAGATTAAATATAGTCAGCTATCGGATCATAAAATTGATGAGAAAAAATTGCAACTACCTCATTTTCTTGAATAGCTTCCTGACACATATCTCTTTGCATAGGGTAGCCATAGTCATTTCTTAACTCTTCAACCTTGGGATCTTCTTGGAAAGGTTGTTACTGATCATCTTCTTGCCATCTTCATGTGAGAAATTCTTCTTGTGAATATGCAACAAAGTATTCCTCCTCTGGACTATAAGTGTCATAAAATAGAGAATTTTTTGAGCAACCAAAACCATGATTTGAAAGATAAGTATCATAAATAGGAGCACCAGAAAAATATACAAAATAGGACCTTTGAGGGTTTGTCTACAGTTCAATTAATTCTTCTTTTCTGGGAATGAAAATATCAGAAAAGAATGCAAATATTGTCAAATTGAAAACCATAAAAAAGAAACCATAAGTGAAATATATAGTTGAAGATATACAACCAAATTTTGATTCTTGTCATATTCAAGAATTAGCGCCAAATTTTAAGAAACCACAGAAAAATATTCTAATTTGTTCCCTGACAATGACATCAATTTTATGTTGTTCCCCAGAGATAGTTCTTGTTTGTAAGGGAACCAATGCCTAAGACATCTCAAGATTGATAAAAATTGTTTAAATCAGTGGTCGGAGGGACAAGCCATAAGGACTTGCAACAAAGCTTCTAATTCTAGAAACCTAGCCTCCAAAATAGAATGGCCAGAAAACTCTGAGGGTTATAGGGTTTTTGGATTGAAGGAGTGGTTTGAAGAGAAATAAAGAGGACAAAGTTTAAATCAGGAACTTAAGAATATAAATCTAAACTTCTATAGAAAGAACAATGGAAGACTGAGAAGATGTGGATGAATTTCCTGGATGTGGAGCACTTCATTAAGGGTTTCAATATTAACTAACATGAGTACAATAAAGTAAATTCATGAAAAATTAGCATGAAACAACTAGCTGTATATTACACCACCCAAGAGAGGAAAAGAACATAAATGAATGTTGAATTACAAGAGAAAAACAATGATTGCAACTACACCCAAATTTGGAATCAAAATGCTTTGTATTCTTTGATTTCAGAGAGACTCCTTTGTTACAAGGGAGACATGACTTTTAGACTCCAAACCCCTTGAGAATGGATATTCTCAAATTTTATTCCTCCCTCAGCTCACTGTTTTTTATTTAGTTATAAAACTGCTTTTTTTAAACAATTATAAAATTGTTTACCCTTTTAAGATTTTTTGAAATATCTGAGTTACAATTTTTTTTTAATATTATATATATATATATATATATATATATATATATATATATATATATATATATATATATATATATGAATGATTGTATTTTATAAAAACCAAAACTAGAGCCCCTTTTACAAATTTCACAACATAAATACATATATGTTGGGCTTTAAAATTAAAGCAATATTAAATGCCCAGGCCAAAATATGTGCTTCTAAAATGTAAGTTAGGCATTAGAAATGGTACAATCTTTGCTGCTAAGTTGATTACTCTCTGGTGTACTTTGAGGTTATATTTGTGGAAGCAGGTGAAGGTTTTTAAACTAATTGATGATTCAAAAACAATAGTGGATTGGTTCAATGGAATGACGGATCTTAGAATCCTTCAGTTAGAATCATGGAAAAGGAAGATCTGGAAATTACAACAATAGTTTGATGATATTTTGATCCTTCTCTATTACAGGGAGCATAATATTCTAGCAAATCTACTCACAAACCAAGCTTTACTTTTGGATGTTGGCATTTGTACATGTTACAAATTCCACAATGGTGTTTTATCCTCAGTATTTTCCTTTAATCTCATTAATCTTTATTTTCCATTAACAGGTTAGTATTTCTTCTTTATGTAGGACCAAAGCATATTTTGGATGCTAATATAAAATCTTTGTTAAGAAATCAAGTGCACAACACTATGCAACCAAGAGATTGTACTTTTTGATTTCTATTTTAGAAATATCAAAATCATGTCTATTCTATTGAAAAAAAAGAGTGTCCCTCCCCCACTTGTCATCTGGAATATGTATTATTATATATTAATTTCAATTAATTTTAATTTTAAATCTATTACTAATTTAAGAGTGATTAAATCCTTGTAAACATATCTTTAAAGTATATATTTAAAATTAAAAAAGATTTACATTTTAAGCTATTTGATCATTTTCTATTTGATAGCTGAAGTCAAGTGCACTTCACTATGCAACCAAGAGATTGTACTTTTTTATTTCTATTTTAGAAATATCAAAAGTATGCTTGTTCTTATTTGTTATATATTAATGTTAATTTAATTTTGGATTTATTAAAAATTAAGAGTGATTAAATTCCTGTAAACATTTCATTAAAGTATATATTTTAAATAATAAAAAATTACAGTTTAAGTTATTTGATTCTTTTTTATTTGATCGGTTTATAGTTAAGATGAATTTATATTGATTTTTTATTTCTGTAATTTCGACAATGGTGAGGCTACATCACGATCATGTCCAAGAATAACACCTGAATGGGGTGGAGAATTTAACTAGTGACTTGACATCTAGGAGTTCCTTAACAATGCACTGATTGACCATTTATCCAAGACCCCGTGGACTATATTGATTTATTTTAAAATATTAATCATTAATTTAATTTATCTAGTTAACTTAAGGTAAAAAAATTGAATTGATTTTCACTATTTTCTTCTATTATATAAGCCATGTTAGATATTTTTTCTTAAGTTAATTTTTTTAATGTTATGCACTCATTTATTATCATTGTAAACAAAGCCTTATGGAGGTGAAATAAAAATTTATTTCAGATCTCTCCATGGTAAAATAATAATGAAAGAAGATATATATATATATATATATATATATATATATATATATATATATATATATATATATATATATATATATATATATATATATATATATATATATATATATATCACATGGAAACTATCTTTATGTTCTATCTGGGATTCGAAGCTCAAAATTTTGTTCAAAATACAAAGTTGATGTATTGGTGTGGAACCTGAATGACTGTGTAGTGTTCATCATCCTGAATCTGGCGTAACTCGTTTCGCGTAAATCTAACTCTGTATGCTCCTGGAAAGGAGTTTTGTTCGTTTTTCAAAACAGGGGAACTTTTCCAAAAATATGACAGTCTAGTTAGCAGTTCGTACTGCCGATGTGTCATTGACTGGGAATGCCTTTGTGGCAGGGTGACTGTGCATTTACTATTTTCCTTTGTTGTATCACATGGTGACACATGGCAGGCCTGTGGTAGATGACATGGGCGATTTTCACTGGTTGTATATTGGCCAACCATAGGCTGCCATGTGGCCCAACCGAAGCCGCCACATGGCAGCATGGGGGACACCAAAATTTTGTTAAAGAGAAAATGAAACTCCACAGTAGTTGAAACCACAACCTCCATTCCACAATTTTCGAGCTCTAACCGTTACACCAAGGGTATCTCTTATTTCATGTTGGTGGAGAAATCATATTTAAAAGTTTTGGGGGTCGCATTTGGCATGGGGGCCGGGATAGGGCCTAGCCCCTAGCCACCCCAGCTCCATGGGACCATGGGAGAGGGGGCCAGGGGAAGACCCTAGCCTGGCCAGGTGGTGTTATCATGGAATTAAACCATAACTGCTAACCCACATAGTTTACCATAACCATTACCATGTGAATGCAAAGTCTGTCGCCTAAATCACACCATTAGTGTAACCTCCACCATAATTGTTGCGATGCTAACTCCTCCATGTGAACGTGGCTTTAATGCCATCATTAATTCCGCCTAACTGCCCTCCTATGAAACCGCGGAGCCCTAACTGCAGACATCTGAACTCATTTGTAAACACCAAGTTGGCCGCCAGCGCCAAGGGGCCAGCCACGGGGGCTAGCCCCAGGATGTGTGGTGAAACTGTGGCCATGATTTTTAGAAATAAGGTGGTATTGGGAATTTAAATGCTCTAAAAATTTTTCTTGGAGTTTGGGGGAATCAACACTCCATCAGCATATTTTGGGGCGAAATTGTAGTACCGGTGCCAGATTTTGGGGAATTTGTAGAGTGAATATTGTAAGAGCTAGGGAAGCTCATACCTTCTTCAGTTTTTGACCAATTCAGGAGTAGAAACAGGCTAGACAAGTATTTTTGGGTCTTCTAAATCGAATGGAATAGGTTTTAGAGAAATTGGATCACTTCTGAAGAGAATGTTTGCAGGTTTAAGTGTATGGGTGCTAGGATCAGCCACGGGGTTGAATCAGTTTTTGAAGGCTTTTGAGAATGGAGAGGACCTTGTAGGGGTTTTCTAGCCTTCATATGTTTTTTGCATTAGGTGATACATCTATGGTGTAGCTCATGTTTCTGTTTTCTCATTATGTCTTTGAGGAAAACTCTCTTTTAGTGCTTCAAGTGAATTGCTATACTTGTTATGCTCATCTTCAGATGGAGTATGGGGTCTTGATTTGAGAATCCTTTTCTTGCTGATTGTTTCAAGACTAACTGTAGGTCGTCATGTCTTTAGAGTGAGATTTCTTTGCAGGAGAATGTTTCCTTGAAGGGGAAACCGACCATGCTTTTGGCCAGCACACTTTATGTACTCTTTCTCACTGAAGTATTTTGAGCATAATGAGATTGGGTCAAGCCATTGGAAGCTAGACCAAGGAAATGTAGTCCAGGAGGGGTGAACTCCTTTATTAATTTTTGAGTGTATTACTGTTATGCAGATTGTTCAATGTTTTTTTTTTTTTTTTTTGTAATTTAAGTTTTAAGCTCATGAATTATGTATAAAGATATAAAAACTCATGGTTAAAACTTGCAATTTACCTCTCAATCCTCAAGCACTTAGTTTACTATTATGAATTGGAATTTAACACAACAAACACTAACTTTCCCATTCGGATCACTATGAGGAATATATATGCATAGCA
Organism: Pinus tabuliformis; assembly: GCA_031772625.1. Lineage (NCBI taxonomy): Eukaryota > Viridiplantae > Streptophyta > Pinopsida > Pinales > Pinaceae > Pinus > Pinus tabuliformis. The sequence continues at coordinate 859,096,361 of CM062820.1, forward strand.
AACCCAAACATCAACTTGGTATATAAGACCCCATGTTTATGTAACAAGGTATAGGGGTGTACATACTCTATCCTCCTATTAATTTGAACATGTGACCTCTTAGGATGAAACACATGTTCTTAAATATTATGTCTACTTAAGGTGTTAGGCATCTCAACTTTGAGAATGTGTGTCGACTAGTAATACCTTAGGCATTATTATTATTATTATATTTGTAAAATATTACTACAGTTGATCTATTTATAATGATATGTTACGTTATATTATATCACATGTATAAAAACTTCATTATTTGATGAACCATAAAATTATATTATACCTAATGATTTATAAAAAAATTTAACTAAAATTTAAATTTGGGTAAGAAGGATAACAATTTTTCCTCTTAACCATCACCAAAATCATAAGGTATGAAAGACATACAATTCATTTTCATCCTCCTATGGATTTGAACATGTGACCTCTTAGGACTAAACACATGTTCTTAACTATTAGGACTACTCAAGGCGTTAGGCATCTCAACTTTGATAATGGGAGTCGACTAGTGATACCTTAAGCATTATTATTATTATTATTATTATTTTGTAAAATATTACTACAATGGATCTATTTAATAATGATATGTTACATGATATTATATGACATGTATAACAACTTTATTATTTGATGAACAATAAAATTATATTATACCTAACGCTTTGTCGAAACAAATAACTAAAATTTAAATTTAGGTAAGAAGGATAACAATTTTTCCTTTTAACCATCACCACAATCATAAGGTATGAAAGACATACAATGCCTTTTTGCTGGCTTTTGACCTAGACATTATGAAAGACATATACAATGCATTTTTGTTGGATTTTGAGCTACACATTTTTTTCATAGATAAATATCCATATATTCCATATGAGGAATATATATATTCCATCCTTTACATCAAAGCTCATCACGTCACTCATGAGAATTCAATGTGGGCGGGGAGGATCCCAATCATTCCTCCCAACCATCCAGGACAAACCCAATTGATTGGATTTTGAACTACATTATTCACTATAAAGGAGGCCAATTTCAAATAATCCTTATCTTACACCATATGTGAACATGTTAGACATTTTTTACATGAAAAAACTTTTAACTCTATACCCTATATTTTTTGTATTTCCCACTATATTGTACATATCTCTCTCTGGCACACATATATGGATGTGCTAATGTAACACAACATACTTATGTAGACATTAAGTATAGCAACACACTTCAATCTTTAACAAAAGTGCCATAGAAAGTTAACACTACACCATGTTCCTTTAATTATTAAGTTTCAATGCTAACAAAGTACTTTAGATAATTTCACATGTAATAATATAACCAAAAAATAAAACACATTCAACTCAACATTAAAGAAAAAGAGATTAAATATGTTAATATAAAGTTATAATGTACAAAAGTGCAATGCTAGTATACAAATAAATGTTAAATGCCTTCTAAACTCAATTTATATGGAACAATGTTCTCACAACACTTCTAACTCATATTTCAATGGCTTACAATACTTATGTAACACCCTAGTTTTGATCTATATATTAGCAATGTATAATTGTATATATTACGAATGGACAAGGACATAGTGTTGAATATGTAAACATTTTATGTGGAAAAAAAAAAAATACATCGTCAACTATAAAATGGATAAGGTCAAAGTCATAATGGAATATCATTCCACAAAATAGTGGACTGAAAGTGAGAATGTAGGGGTGGGGGGAGGGTAGGGAGGTTGGGGCATTGTTGGGGTCCAAAGGGAAAATTCCACATCCTAGGATCCCAAGTCATTATGTTAAAGCAATTACCCTTACCATATAATTCCCCTTTGACTTATAAAAACATTATTATTGAATGCATCTATGATGTTGATAGAAGTGTCTTCTTAGATAGTTATTTAAACATGGGGATAAGTATAATCATGTAAGAGGAGGGTGAGGGAGGTATATCACTTAGCTATGATAGCATGGTTGAGTACAATCATCCTTGGTAAAAGTGAGAGTCAAACAAGTGTGGGGGAGTAAGAAAAAGGAAACTCTAGTAGGGAGGAGGTGAGTTCCTTTTAGAATAATTTTAGAGATATAGTTTATGTTGAGGACTAAGTTGTATTTCTCTTAGGAGTCATTGTTGGGGAATTACCCAAAATATTGTGTAAAATTTAGTATGACCACTCTTGCAATAATTCGATTTGTTGGAGTCCTTAACTGAGTAATCCTTGGCTAGGTTTGTGCCATATCCCTGGAGGGGATGTAGATTGTCCAATGGACTATTATACAGAGAAGGAAATATCATATTTTGGATTATGTAGACTAATGGGGAATAGAGTTGCGTAGTTGCAAATTTTCTATAGGTTTATCATCACTATGTTTTTAAAAGGTATTGGGTTCTTAGTGTGGAATTTAGACATCCATAAAAGTCATTTGTCCTTGTGGGATCATAACCCCAACTTGAGGGTTGCTTGTTGTAGGGAGAACTAGTGCAACGATGCATATATTTGAGTAGAAAATAAAATATTTATAGATGATTGTGTAAATATTTTTAAAGATAACTATTTTTTCACTGTTTTACCTAATATTATAACGTTTTTTATGGATGTTTTATTTAACTCATGAACTATACGTTTGAATTCCACTATGCATGTTTAAATTATTTGCATTCATCATGAAAAAATATTGTTGGTTGCATTAACATATCTATTATGCTATGCATATTCATTTAGAAGAAAAACCGTTATTAAAGTTGAATTAATAGTAATGTTCCTTAGACTAGGACATGAGTATGTTACAAAGTAGTATTATAACTATGGTTCAACATTGGAATTGTATCTGATAAATAACAACGTGAATTTGATAAAAATATTGTTTTGGTATTTTGATTTGCATCAAAGTTTAGGAAATATTGTAAAAATGGATTCAAATCCCCATATTTCTAAACAAATTCACATCAAATGTGTCCATACAATCATCAGATAGATGATTAATTGTGTCAATATGCAAATTTCAAAGTTAAATTTGGCTCAAGAGGTCAAATTTTGTGTTTTCATGGAGATTGAAAAAGAAAAAATAGAAATAAATAAATAAAAGTTGTTATGTAAGAAAGAAATATAAACTTTTAACATAATATAAAAATTTCAAAATTCTAAGATTCTAGAGGAATTTGAAGTTTTCAGAAAATTCCATATGGATAATGATATGGATCATGCTTGTGACATACATTGACAAGGCCCATGATGACATAGTCGCATGGGTCGCAACATTAAGTTTTGCATTTTCATGGTATTTGTGAAGTTTAAAAAATTCAATAGTTTATTTCATATTTGATATTAGATCGATGCTTAATATTCATCTTGAGTTTGGACAACATTTATAAGTTTGAGTTTTCCAAAAGGAAAGTTTTTCAAAGTTGGATAAAGAAGGAAGTTTGATATAGTTCATTGAAAAGGGTATTTTTGAGATTTCAGCAAAAAGAAAGTTTTTAAAAATTAGTCAAAGAATATATTTCTCAAAGTTGGGAAAAAATGGAAGTTTTTTGGAGTTGGTTGAAGAACAATTTCTAAGTTTGGCGAAAATTAGTGAAGAGAGAAAAACTTAGTTTTTTGGAAATAAGAGTTGTTGAGTTTGCTAAAAAATTAATGTTGTGAGAAAAACTTGATTTTTTTCAATGAGATCATTTTGTAGGTTGTCAAAGTGCATTTTATAGATTGATGAGGGAAAATAATTTTTGAGTTCACCTAAAGACAAATTTTTGAACTTGCTAACGAGACTATTTTGTAGGCTATTGAATTGCATTTTGTACATCTAAGAGGGGAAATAATTTTTGAGTTTACTGTAAGATAACCTTTCTGAACCCACAAATGGGACCATTTTGTAGGTTGAAGTGCCTATTTGTAGATCAGTGGGGGAAATATATTATTGATTTCATCGAAATACAAAATTTTAAAATTGTTGATGAGACCATTTTGAAGGTTATCAAAGTGTATTTTGGATATCACCAATGGAGGAAGAATTTTGGAGATCACTGATGGAGGAAGAATTTTTGGGTTCATTGTTGGAGGAAGGATTATGAAGAGCATCAATAGGAGAGAATTTGGCGACCTCCCACCAAGGAAATTGGCGACCATTGATAAAAGAATCCTTCAACTTATTGAGGAGGGTAGTAATATGGAAATATTAGGGGATGGCATGTGGACATCAATTTCACATCATTAAACATGTGTCATGCCACATCATCAATTTTCCACATTAGTAGACGATGACTTATTTTTTAAAATAATTAATTCTATAGCCACAATAATTTTCTGGAAATAATGAGAGTAGTAACCCCAAATTAGTTGAAAATTTGATGTTAATTCTATAGTTTCAAGTCCTACAAAAGTTTCACTAAGGGTTGTTGGCCAATTTTATTTTTAATTCCAAAAAAAATGAAAATTAGTGATTTATGAAGAAAAGGACCATGCTCAGTGATAACGACCTAATGATGCTAAATTTTTTATAGTGAGCCCAAAAGGTAGACATGAAGATACCCAATTGGGATTTCAGTCAAATTGTAAATTGTTTATGGTCAAGATACTAAAGAAGACAAAGATCCACTATTTTGTGCAACATTTTGGGGAATTTTGGATATCTCCAAAGGAGGAAACTTAACTCCATATCACAAATAAAATAAAAAATTGTTCACTCGACATTTTACACCATCAAGAAGATTTTTTTTTCCTTTCTTTTATCCCAAACGAACCGAGCAACCCACCTGACACGTAACCACTAGTAAACCTCTGGGGGTCTACAACTTGTCCTCCTCTCCATAAAGCGGGTCACAATCGGCAGGATTTGAATCTTGGATCTTTCAGCTTTCACAAATTTTACATTACCTCGATCACCAATTGAGTTTCCCGCCTACGACCGGAAGCCAAACAACCTTGTCTTACTAAGGTTTTGGCAATTTTTATTTCAGAGATAATAATTTTCACTAAAAATTCAAAGTCCAGATAAAATGTAAAAAGAACAAAGCTAAAAATTCTAAAATTATGCAAAATATGATTGGTGCATTAGATCACCAATTGGAAAGTTTCTATGACTCAAAATCATGAGAACTATCTACACTCAATATGAAAGTTTTTCTAGTTCATAATAATTTTTCTTCTACAATTGACAAAAGTTAGCCTCTAAACTTTATTGTACCATCCAAATAAGTGTAGAAAATGGGAAAAAACATTGATTTTATAAAGTCATAACTTTTAGTTCAAAAATTAGATTGAGGCATAAGTATAGCCAATGGAAATATAATTTAGAGGATCATTTTTCTAAAGGATTACAATTTTATTTGATGCATATGTATTGTTTTTGTTCAATTGAGATGAATAATAAACTATAGCATAATTAATGAAATAATTCAAAATATGCATAATTATAATAGTGAATGTTGCATGCACATTTTTGTAGAATTAAAGGTGCATGAGGAACACATTTGGTTATGAAATGATTGAGAAAGGTATGAAGAATACCCAAGCCTCTTATAGACATGGAGATGAAATTAGAGATCTATCCTAAGAAATGTGGAAGCATAGTCCAATGCACATAGAAGCAGGGTGAAACCTATAGATTTTGTTGATACAATGAGGATTCTATAGAAGAAAGTGTATAGCTATAGAGTAGAAAATTAAAAGCTGATAAGATCTCAAGGGGAGTAGAGTCAAAATAATACTTGTTTCCATAGAGTCCAAATAACTTGTAAAGACAAATTCACAAGGTATCTAGCAAAATACATGCAATCAATATAGGGAATGCAAAAAATCTAGATATATGGCAAAATGATGATTGTAGAGGGTCTAGGAACTCAAGGAGCATTAGCAGACATCATCATTTACCTAGAAACCCAACTAGAAGTTCACATGAAAAGTCAAAGAATAATCCAAATTTGTCTCGTCTAAGGCATCAAAGGTGAAGTTATAAGTTGGATATCCTATAAGGAGAGCTGAGGAGGCTCAAACCACCTAAACTTATTGGATAAAATAGTAGCATTGACGATAATAATGCATTGTTAATGGGCATGTTAAAATATTTTTAGCTACATAATTACTCATCAATTCCGAGAGAAATAATGGTATTTTTTATATATAAGGAAAAACATCCATACGGTGGGATCGATTGAAGTGGTTGAAACACAATGTTGACAAGATAATCTCCTAGAAACACTTCAAGAAGTATTTGCAGAAGTGATATTTAAAAAAACACACTATTATGGCAAGAAAATGCAATAGTTCTTTGAAATCAAGCTTGGAAGCATGACTATGGAAAAATATGATAAGAAGTTTCTTAACCTCTTGAGGTATGTGGATTTAATCAAAGATGAGAAGGTTAAAATTCATATTTTTTTGAGTGGGCTGACATCATCATTTTATAAGGATAAAGTACAATTTTATGAGTCAAAAACTCTAAAGTAAACCTTAAGGAAGGAAAAATATTTGTATCAGTAGAATAAATGAAAGGAAATTTTTCAAAACTATGGGATGAAAAAAAGAAAGGTAAGATGAATCAATAAAGAAATGATTCAAGCCATCTTTCTTTAGGAGAAAATAATAGTAATATTAGGAAGTGAAGTAATCCAAAATGAAACTAAGATGATAGGTTCCATAGTGAAAAGGCCAAGACAATAACCCTTAAAATGCTTGGGATGTGAGAGAGATCGTATGTATAAATATTGTCCTCACAAGGGAGATAAGACAAGGACAATGCATAACATCTAGGAGAATGACATAGTGGACAAAGACATGGGTGGAAGTATGCCAACGATTTAGGAATTCTTAGACACCAAACAAGTAGAGTACCAATCCCACATGATTGAAGTGGAAGGTAAGATTGATAATCAACCCATAGCTAATTTGGAACTAGTCAGAGCTATATAGATCCTAGTTTGGTTGAAATATTTAAACTGAAAAGGTGTAAGGATAAATTGTATTGGTTGTTCCAGCTAGTCACTAGAACCAAGGGAAGAATCAAAGATTTCATCAAGGATTTCTTAATGAGCATGAATTGTTTTAGTACTAAAGTAGATTTTAACATCATACCACTTAGTTCATATGATTGCTTGATTGGCATGATGATCTAGATCTTGGGGTGAGGCCCCCAAGAATAAAAAATTGAAATGCCAAAAAATATGAGAACACATAGTAAATAAAACCACTAAGAAACTTTTTATTAAAATAGAGAATAATTATAAAATCTACATTGTGGTCGAAAGTTTGTCCTTTTACAAAATGTGAATTGTTACTTATAGTCATTTTTAGTTACAATAACACGGGTAAATTCCTTGTGTGGATAAATACCATGGGTTAATGAATACCATGGGTGAATGCCACTTACAATACCATGGTTATATTCCATGTTTGGATGAATACCATGTATGGATAAATACCATGGGTGGATGAATACCATGGGTAGATAAATACCGTGGGTGAATGAATAACATGGGTATATGCCACTTTCCATTCAGATCACATGATTGGTTGGACAACATCATTTTGTTCTAGATTTCTAGAACAAGGATTTTACACACCTTGATGGAGAAGGGAATTTAAGGATAGTTCAAGGTATTCAAAGGCTTATCTCCATCAAATATATTTCAAGATTTTAGTTGAAAATAAGTCTTAGGAAAGGTTGTTAGTTATATGAAACTCATATGGAAAAGCTAGCTGAGGATGAGAAGTGCAATATTGAAGATTATCTAATCTTGAAAGAGAATGAGGATGTGTTTGGGGAATTTCTAGGATTACCCCTAAGGAGAGACATCAATTTCTCTATTTACTTCATGCCTATATCTCAACCATATATAATACATCCTACAAAATGATCACACTAGACTTAAACATTTAGCTAGAAGAGTTTTTGAAGAAGGGGTGCATATACCCAAGTGTTTCACCTTGGGGTGTTCCACTATTATTTATGAAGAAAAAGGATGGAATTCCAAAATTATGTGTTGACTTCAAACAATTAAATGAAGTTACCATAAAGAACAAGTACCCTTTGCCAAGAATAGGTGACCTCTTTGATTCACATCTAATTATTATAGAATAGGCTACAATGTCATTATATTCACATCTAATTACCTCACTTAAAAAGAAATTAGTACAATTTGAATGGATTCCAAAATAAAAGATACCTTTTAGTCATTAAAAAAATTACTAGCTAAGTTTGCATATTTTAAATATTGCAAATCTAAATGAGGTTTTTATTGTGTGCATAGATCCATGCAAGAAAGGACTTGGTGGAGTCATAACCTAAAATGAACATATTATCTATTAAGAATCAAGGAAAATAAAATAGCATGAAAGAAATTATGCAATCCATGACATACAACTTGTATCTATTTTCCATGCACTAAAAATGTAGAGACAATATCTCATGCATATAAAAATTTGAGTTGATGATATACCGCAATGGTTTGAAATATCTGTTTGAACAAATAACATTAAATTCTTGACAAACTAGAAGGTCAAAATTCCTCATTAGATATTATTTTAACATCAGACATATCAAGGGTGAAGAAAACAAATGGTTAATACACTCAACAAGAGGGTACATGAATTGCATACACAACCATTAGTATCTATAGCCCAAATTTTAAGAGAAAAAATTTAGTGGTTGTAATAGAATATGAACATAATGTGCTCGTTAAAGAAGGTTTACAATAAGATAATGTACAATATAAATTAAAATATTATAGTCTAGAAAAGGATGGAATCATGTTGTACAAGAAAAATGTTTATGCCCCTAATTCTCAAGGGTTATAAAACTTAGTTGATGAAATCAGAGTGACAATAGAAACGTAAACCCCACATTACAAAGAAAGGGGCACCATGAGCATACTCCAATAGCCCCCTTAAGGGAAATTATATTAATTAAATCATTCTCTCGTATCTTACATTTAGTGTGCAAATGGTCCCTTTATTTAACATGAGGTGGCCATAAAAAATACATCATAAAAGGAAAAATAGTTACATTAATCTCTCAACAATTTCCATAAGCATTTCTTATTATCTCTACACAATCTATCCATGGTTTTCTCAACAATCTTCATCCCTATATGCACAAAAATCTCCCCATCTCCAATTCCCACATAGACTTTCTAGAATAAGTCTACTATATTATTACATTTCCATAATATCAATCATAAAATATTAGAAACATGAATCATTCTTTAATGTCCCCCTTTTTTTAATGAGTATTAAATTGGTCCCCTTTTCTTTCCCTTGTTTTTCTTTGCATTCATCCTCGATTGATATTTGGTATTATTCATTCTCAATCTTCTCCACCTTTGTTTTTGTACTTGCAAACAAAAATATAAGCTGAAGTCAATATAAAAGAGTATCCATCCACTGGAGTACATAAGCAACCAGTCCCTGTATTCGTAAGTTCTATAGGAATCTCCTTGTTGTACATGGTTCATCAACAATTATTCCACTACAACTCGTTATACCCAAATTTGTTACCCCCCCTGCATCACCATCCTCATCATCCTCATTCACATTCTCCTGGGTTTTTGTTTCACCCATAACCCCACCATTTATGGTCTTAAATCAGATTCCCAAGGAATAAAAATCCTCCATGGACTCATATCCATGTGTCCCTTATTTCTAGCAAATTCCTACCACATAATTTTATTTCCTTGACATCCCTCTACTCCTCCACAAACCCATTTTTCATGACTTGCAATCTTCTTGATTTCCTCATCAATAAGATCAATAATTATGCTAGGTGTGCATTTCCTTAACTAGCAGTTTTGACCACGTCAAATTTCTCAATAATCCTCTCATGGTTTATGCTTTCCAGTAATAGTAAATGATGAAAAACATTTTACATCAGTGGTTTTACAATTAACTTTACTAGGGGTACACTTAGCTTCATCAAATTCAAGTACATACAATTTTAAAAGTTCTCAATCTATGACCAAGATCACTATTAAAGGAAATTATCTAAGAAAAATTTCCTAGGGATGTTATGCTTCATGGATTTATTCTCACAAAATACTTTTATTTATACCAGTATTTCATTGCTTCACTTCTACGACTTTATTGTGTCCATCTTCTATTATTTCATCCTTTTTCTTTTTTGTATCCACATCCACTTTTCTTGCCTCTTGAGTCCATTCACTTTAACTCCCTTCACATATTCTTCTGTCATGGAGTCAATTTCTTCTTTCACTTTGTTGTGGCTTGATTTTGAACCCTTCATATTACTATTCATAGGCATTTCTCTCTTTCCCTTTGTGAGCTTCTCCATGCTCACTATGAGTTGCAAATAGCCTTTGCAGTGACAAGTATATTTCACCCTACTACACAATGCCTCACCAGGCTCCTATCTTGAACTTGGCCTTTTGGTATTCCAGGTTCCTTCTGCTAGAACCTTCTAATATTTCTTTACTCTTCAGCTACCATAGTTGTAGGATTCTACATTTTCTTACTTTCTCTCAAGAGATTTACCTACACTTTTTATCTTGACAACTCTACCCACATTTGGAACTGTGAAGTTGTCAATAACTTTTACCCAATTGTAGTTGGAAGTTTTTTTTCCTTAATCTACACTTCTCTCTTATAAGGGTTTTTGCCACATATCTTCTCTTTGAAGTATTCATTAATGTTCATGTTTTTTCATAAATATTATTCTTTCTGTCACTTTATTTTGTCTTAGATTCATCTATTTCTTCTTTTTGTTGTCATCTTCTTTTCCTTGCTTTAATCATGAAGTCTCCTACTACATCATCTTTGTCAACGTTTTCTTGCCCTTTATTTATTGATCATATTTTTTATTAATACCAACATATAAAATTTCTTATAGGATGGACATCTTCATCCAACAACACATTTGCAATTACATGCTTACAAAATGTGTTTCTTGCTAAGTTGCGCAAAGGCCAACAAGACACTTATGAATTTGGTTTGGAAAACTTAATTTCCACAACATTGTCATGACATTGACATAACTGAACTTGAATTTGATTGAACTCATTACATAGCCAAAATCTTTAACTTTGAATCCACATTCCAAACTCTCATGACTTGCCATAATTTAAACTTTGGGTGTTGGGTTTTAATTTGGTAGCTTAGTGAAAAATTCCAATCATTTGACTAGATTCCTCTTTCTGAGAGGACCGAAATTGACCTTTGAACTATTGGATTCAGATAAGGGAAAGTGTATTGTTGAAGTGAAGCCCAAAATGTCATAACTGATCAAGTTGGCCTAGAGGGTAATTAGCCCTCCTCCAATGCTTATAAATTAAGGACACCTCAAGCTCATTTAGCCATCATTCATCACACACTTCTCTCTCTTCTTAGTTTCGATATATCTGAAATATTGCAGGGATTTTCTTCACATGTGTGAGCAAGAGGAAAGGAAAATTGCAGGAGTTCGAATTCTATTTTGGCTATCACTTTACTTTTTGTAACTTTTGGAGATTGGGCATGGTTTGACCGATTTTGACTTGGTTTCTTGGACTATTTTTCTGGGCTGAATTTCCATGCACACAAATTGAGAATTTCTAAGCACTTTGACTGTGGTTGAATTCAGACCTACAACTAGGGTTTCAACTTCCTTTGGGTTTGACTTTGACCAAGATTGGAGGAGAATTTTGGGACTATTTTTGTGACAGTTTGACCAACTGAACGTGCCACATTCGTTTAATACTGATTGAGTACATTTGGAGGACTATTAGACATTAACCATTGACTACTTGTTGTTGTTGCTGCCACCGTTGAATTTGAGCAATGTTGACTTTGACCAGATTTTACTATTGGCTCGTATTTTTGGATATTGGTTAGTTGAATTATTTACAAGTCAAAACTTTGACTTTGATTATTTTTTATGGACTTGGGTTCATTGTACTCCCTACTGAATATTTGAAGACAATATAATAGAAGATGAATTTCAAATGGTTTTCCCCCTCGTGAGGTTTTTCCCTGGTCTTTAACCAGGTTAGTGTCTCTTGTTGATGTCTTTATTGTCTCCAATTGTCATTGCATTTAATGTTCTATCTTTAGTTGTTGAATTGAATTGGAAAGAATTGTCACTGAATTTCTTATTGAAAATGTGAATTGGGCTAAAGGAATAGAAATAACATAGATCAGTGAAAAACAATTAACATGGTATCAAAGCTAATGTGAAGGATAAGCCCCAAGGAGACAAGAGTTGAAGACATCATCTTTGAAAAATTTAAAGGAGCCTATGTAATCAATTCAACATGTCTACCTCTTACTTCAATGAAAATGAGAAGTTGGGTGACTCATCTAGCTTTGTTTCTTGGGAGATCAGGTTGGAAATCATATTATATGACATTGATGTCTTAGAGTACATTCAAGGAAAAGTTCCTGAACCTTCCGAAAGTGCTCCTGCTACTGCCAAAAACAATTACAAGAAATGTTATTTAAAAGAAAAGAAAATTATAGCTAATGGTTTACAAGATCATTTACTTGCCTATGTTGGAAATTTGAAGACATTTAAGCATATGTATGATAAGCCAACTGGTATGTATGAAGTCAATAATTTGAATGAAATAGTCTCCTTGAAATATCAACTCAAGTATATGCATATGAATAAAGGAGAATCCATGCAATCCTACATCATGAGAATATATTGTCTTAAATATCAACTATAGAAATTTGGGGAAACTGTGCTTGACAGGGAGTTAGTGTTGGTAACTCTTAGAGGTCTCCCTCCTATTTGGGAAACCTTCATTACCACCACAATGAATAACAATAGTTTCTTGTCATTTGATGAGCTCATTGGAAAACTCATTGAAGAAGAATCCAAGATGATCTCAAGAGGCAAGATACAAAAGCATTACAAAGGAGAGCCCACTGCTTTCATCACTCATAACAAGAAAAAGAAAGGAAAAGAAGGTTCATCAAGTTCAAGGAAGCCTCCTCCTATAAATTCTAATAGAAGGAATGGAAGAGATAAGGAATTGTTGCCCATTGAATACTACAATTGTCACAAGAAAGGTAATTATGCTCGAGATTTCCCTGAGAAGAACAATGCTTTTTTATACAACACTAGAAGCAACCATAACAGATTCAATAATTGAAGAAGAGGAGATGATAAAAGGAATGGTCATAAAAAAAGAGATGAAAGAAGAAGAAGAGATGCTTTGAATGATCATGAAGAAGACCATAACCCTCAAAATAAGTTAAGAGAAACCAAGTATGAAGGTAATGTTGCTACTACTCAATCTAAATATGTCCTTATTTTTGCAATTTCTAGTTCATCTCCCCCAGATACTTGGGGCAGTTGGCTAGTTGATTGTGGGGCCTCCCATCATTTCTCTGGGTATAAGGAGGTTCTCTCTAATTTGGTAGAGAGAGAATCAAATTTGAATATTATTCTTGGAGATAACTCCATTTATCCCGTTAAGGGCTTTGGTTCTATTAAATTTCATTTGGACTCTAGAGAATCCATTTTTCTTCATGATGTGATGTATGTTCTAGGATTGAAGAAGAATTTGGTATCTATATCTGCTTTGGAGGACAAAGCAATGAGAGTCACATTCATCAAGGAAAAAGTGCTTACCTATCTTATGGGAGTCCCTATGAAAGATGCTTTCACATTGGGATCTATATTTGAAGGAACCTATAGAGTCACTAGAAGACCCCTTCTAGCAATGGTCCATGATACTAATCATCAAAGTAATTTTTGGCACTGAATATTGACTCATCTCCACTATGAATCTCTTCCAAAATTGAAGAAGTTGGTCTCTGGGATTCTTGATGTTCAAGCTCAACATGATGGAGTATGTATAGGATGTGTTAGTGGGAAGAAGACAAGGGGACCATTCCCCTCTAGCAAGAGCAAGACTAATGACGTCCTCAAACTCATTCATTCTAACATATCTGAACCAATGCCTATGTTACCGGGAAAAGTGTCTATTTAGAACTGTTGTATCCCACTAAGGTGTGACAGCTGCCTTAGAAACAAACAGAGAAAACTACTTTAGTATTTCCTTTATGAATTAAAGATAGAGGGGGATAAAAAGAACTGACCTGTGTCTTGCGCTAATCCTTTGATCCAATCCCTCTCTTCTTTGACAGCTTCCAGCTACCTACTCCCTTACTTGCCCAGCTTCACCAATTTCCTGTAAGATCAAAGAAGAAGAAAACTACACAAAGACATGGATCTATATTCATAAACAGCTTAGGATCAGATTTAAGCTCAACATACAAATGTAACAAGCATCAATGATACACAAGCATGTAGGAGAAACTCAAATAGTTTTATTGATATAACAAGAAGATCCAGGAGGAGTTACAACCGACGATTCCTGACCCAGCATCAACCTCCCAGCAAAAAAGCCCCTTCTTCACCTCCAACAAAGCATAAATCACCCAATACTCTGATATCTATCTCAAAACCAACATCAATTCCTTGCAATGTACAAAATTCCAGCCTCTGGATCTCTGGGATGAGGGATCCATATATAGATGTATGCAAGGAGGATGAGTCAGCTTATGATTTGATTAGTGTCTTCTCTCTGTCAGTTCTTGCTTCCACCTGGAGACTGAAAGCCTCTTACTCATCCTTGGTCGAATTCAGTGAGGCAAGTGTCATAGGAGAAGATTCTGGAAGCTTCCATTGTCTTTCCACCTCGCCGAATGGCACTGCCATTTGTCATTCCCCGCTCAACGCACCTTGATAGTGCATTTAGGTGCGTTGCAACACACCCAGCTAGTGTATTTAGGTGCTATGCAACGCAACTAGCCAGTGGAGCAGCTGAAATGATCCTGTTTTGACTTATTCTGAGCAATTTCTGGTGGAGAACTTCTGGGAGAAGCTGTAATTTCTTGAACTTGTTCCTTTAGGGGTTGGAACAACACTTTTAGGGACTTAGGAGACCTTGGTTTATGGACATTTCATGCTTGGTGCTGCAAGGCACAAAAATTTCTATAACAGTTGCCCCCTAAAGTATGAGGCCGTTAATCGGGTGAAATGCTTTATTATGAGGATCCGAAGTTCTTTCAATGCTGGGAGGAGACCTATAATAAGATACAATACAATACATTATCTTCATACAATTTTTCATGATCTAGCTGAGGCGGGCATTCCCATGCTTAGCTTTATAAATTCATTTTCATGTACATAGGATAGACAATCGTCTGAGTGTAGACTGATGATTCTGATAGAGCCATCGTCCTTTTGGTAGGATGATTATCTGTGCTGCAATGCTGTACATTTAATGTCTTTATTTTCCTGAATATATATCGCAGCCCGGATGGATGAAACTAGATCCGGGGTCTTCAATCTCGTCCGATCTTCACTCGAAGTACAATTCGATCCATGTGAGAAATTTCTGAAGTCGAACATGGAAAGACATCGCTTGATTACCAGTCAATGATGTAAACTATTAACAAGCGCGAGAGGAATCACCGATAATGATAATGACCCTCAAGGTACTGCAGTACAATTCACGTGGTGTGAATAAAGGACTTGGCGTCGAACACCACGCAAAATCTTTCGGTCGAAGGCGATTGATGTAAACCTGTCACCGGAAGTGAGAAACTTGCCATTGAGGCATGCAAGCTTCAAAGTACTGAATGGGGTGTTCCTAGACCAACTTCTTGGATAATGAGCTGATGTCGACAAGAAGTGATCCGTCAAAGGAGGGCCTTAATGAATCCCACATCAATGACACGGAATGGAGGAAATGATTTTGATGGAGGTGAAAACAATCTGATGATATACGGTTCAGGGTGGCGGTCATGAAAGTGTGGAGTATAATGTATGGTAGTGGGTGGGACACAGGTGACTTCTCTGGATGACTTCTCTTGAACATGTCGGTGACACTTATGTGATGGATTGGTAGCATTAACCCAAAATGTGGATGGTATGGCGTGACCATGGCGATGTGACCGGTGAATGAAACAACCCAACCCGACTCGGACACAGAGTGGAAGTGTCATGTTCAAGAGCGACTTGCTACCAAAAAAGATTCTTTGAGTTTTCTTCCCAATTTTTCCCTAGTCATTGCTGACCAGTACCTCTTTATTTTTGTCAAGCTTGAGGAGGATAACATATGGTTGTTCTATAATTTGCCCTTCGGGAAAACCCATCGCTATGTTTTAGCGAGCCTAGCGATAGTGAAACTCGTTCTCGTCTAAAGACAATTTTGTCGCTATTAATATTTTTAACGAGTTTAACGACAAAGATAACTCGGTCCTTTTCATTTTTAGAGAGTCTCAAAAGGTACGTAAAGGTAACTCCAAAATTCCTTTTTCGTCATCTAATCCCTTAAGTCCGAAAAAGTATAAAACAATACAGAAGGGATGAATTTTTGATAGTTTTAATGAGCCGAACAAAACAAGCGCTCGATCTTTTTGTGCAATAATCCCTCAGGTCCAAAAAGATTAAAATCTAGAGGAGGGATAGCAATTCCTGTCCCTTTAACGAGCTGGAAGGCCAAGGACTCGGCAATCTTTTCATATTTTACGAGTCAGTTGAAAAGAGCTTAAAGAAGACTCGTCTTTTGAGGAACGAGTGATAAAATGGGTAGCAGTGATTCCAGGTAAGGTTTGGAATTTTCCAATCACGGCAGTGTCACAAGGATGGCTAGTGAAATCACTCTTCGCAGCTGTTCCTCAAAATGGGTAAACAATCAAATGGAGGTGAATGATCGGCCAATGTAAAAGTGGAGGTGACGGTGCAAACACGACCAAGGCTTTAATGGCTGAAGTACTACATTCACAGTGGTTATTTACCAGGGAATAGTTCATTTTTTAACGAGCTTAAACGCGGGTGGAAACATTTGCTCGGTCCGGGTTTATTTTTTAACGAGCTTGAACCTCGCAGTAAACACTGCTCGATTAATCCAGTCATATGATAAGAATGTCTCATATAAAACGGAAATTTTTAGAGTTTTTCCCCACATCCTTTCTTTATGCAAGTTAGGAAATGACTAATCCTACGAGTTTAAAGGGTTAGAGGTCCTAAAAATTTAAAAAATAAATAGTCGCTCTTTGCTTGCACTCCAAAAGGTTTGCATGCCCCCAGGTATAAAATAGAGTTTCAAGGTTACCTCTACTTCTCTCCGTCAAAACACTTGTTTTGATGAGAGAGGCCTACCTCTTACAGGTTATCCAAAGATTGTTCTATTCGCGGCGCAAACAAAACACTTCTTCGGCGATGTCTATCGAAACAAACAAAGGTGAGCGACGATGCCCACCAACTCACATAACTTTGACAAGAGAATCTTGTTCTAGAATAACCCCTCTTCCAATCACGGACGGGGTACAGACTAGTCATATTCTCCCGCAGAAACCTACCCTATACCTGAAGTTTTCCTACCGAAGCAGACCAGGATGCATGATCCCTGGGTTTCAGTCATATCCCTCTGAATTACTCGCGCTCATCGGGAGGACGGACTGGAGATTGAGACATTTCTTGCGTGAAAAGACCATTCAGGGATGGTATATGACTATTTGCTCTGTATGATCCGGGGAATGAAAGCTGGTCCACGAGCTTGACCACTCTTCCTTCGTGCGGAAAACACATTACTCTAAAGAGTGAGGAGACAATCGCTCCCATGCAATAAATATAGTCTCGTCCAAGGAGTAGATTGTAATCTAGGGGTCCTTGAACTACCATTACGTTCAGGTGAACGGTTTTCCCTCTCAATGTTATGGGCACATCGGGAAGGATCCCTAAAGGTCGACTGGTTCCTTTATCAAAGCCCGTCAGATTTCTCATCTCAGGCAAAAGCGATGGCGAACCAAGCGCTTTCCAAGCAGTTGAGGAAAGGATACTCACAGAAGCCCCCTCATCTATGATGGTACCAGCCATAACCATTCTATATATTTGAATGATAATTCGGAATGGTATGCTTGCTGGTAAACGGGGTCTGCCTAGTTGATTCCGGTCGAAGGAGACAACTAGGTTGCTTGGAGGTGGGACCGAATAGACAGCCGGGTACGACTCTGACGAACTTCCTTCCTGCGGTAAAGGAACGGGTATATTGCCCCCATGTTCGTTGGAGTCTGTGCTTATGAAGAGAATTTGGATGGTGTCATCCTTGTTCTCCTCAATGATTGTATCATCTGAAGATGCAACCTCTGAAGGCAAGACTGGGTCAACTGCCGCCTTGACCTTTTGACTTTCGTCTGGTATGGATCCAGATGGTTTATCTTCAACGATAGGTGCTTCAGCTGACCACCTGAGCAGGCCAGCCGGATTTTCAACTAGTGACGGACTCGGCAAGAGTTTTTTATATCCAGGAGGAAGTCGTAACGGTGAAACCGGACGATCATCCAAAACTCTTTTAACTTCGTCTAAGAAGGGACAACGGTGGACGACATGATCGCCTTCACATAGCTTACAAGGAAATCTATATTTTCCTTTTTGTCCTAGGACTTCACTTTCACTAGTTGACGGCGTGCTTTCAACATGATCATCAGAGGTTGACGACACCGGGTTGTGCAATCTAGGAGACCAGTACCTTAATATCCGAGGGATGCAAGGACAATCTTTGTGAAAGTGGTCTCCTTTGCAAATGACACATGGCGATTTAGGCCTGGTCGGTGCAGTGTGTGGATTTTCGTTAGACGACACTCGTTTTCCCCCATTCGCCTTTGGCTCCTTCTTCTTCTTCTCTTTCTTCTTCTTTTCCTTCTTCTCCTTAGGAACCTGACTTTTGGCTTTACCAGCCCCATCAAGCGAAGAGGAAGGAAGAGAGGAAGAATTAGATGAAGTAGAAGGTTGGTGGGCAACTCTGGACTCGTCTAATTGCTGATTCGATTGTTCAGGAATAGTGGTGTTCTGAACGACAGAGGTTGAGAAGAGCCATACAGGCAAACCAATTGTCAGTCTTGGAAGCGACAATGTGGCCATATGGGGTGCACCAACATCTCCCCAAGAGGAGAAGGGACTAGGATTTCCTCCAAGGGGAACTCCTTGGTTGGTAGACTCCATTTTCTCAACCCAAGATCAATGTAGGAAAGGGGTAATGAATATTCCGTTTAAAATAAATTTTTAGACGCTTTGACACAACTTGTTTTTTCAGTTTTAAAGAGTCGAGAAAAAACAAAAGATGACTCTAGTCTCCTTCGATTTTTAATGAGCCTGAAGTGACAAGTGCTCAGATGGACCTTTTCCGTTAAGGAGTCTGAAAAGGAACGAAAGGGACTGCTCTGGAGATCTAGGTAGAGGGAGTACCAAACCAATCGCAAAACTGCAGAATACTTTTTACGGTACGGTAGTCAATCTTCCCGAATGTTGTGTTCAGTGCATTGCGATCGATAGGGCAGCATACACGGCTTCCTATGGATAAAGGATTTAAGCCTATAGGGGTCTCCCAAAATATACTCGACGGTACGTGGGAGCACAAGTCCGTACTGGCACTTATCGTCTCAAAGTGGAGGAATCACCCAACCATCAATGAGGACAACAGTTACCAGGCTTTACGACGTTGGAATACGTCTCTAGCCTAGACCTCTAAATGTTATGCGTTAAGCTCCAAAGCGTTGTTAGATTCATTGAATTTATTTTAAGTTGATCTTTCTTATGAAGTTTGCCTTTTGGGTTCACCACAAGATGTAGATGTAATTCCTAAAATGCAATCTAAAGATGATAAACAAACTTTTATCTCTTTTCAGCAATGAAAATCGTAGCTACTAGGGGAAAAGAAAGACACAATCTTTTCACAAAGAGCAAAGAGCACACTGTAAATGCACTTTCCTAAATCAAGCCAAACAGACTGTCAATATGCAAATGCACATGTGCATGTATTTTTTTTTCACTTTCTTAGTATTGATGCTAAAAAGAAAGTTTGATGTACAAATCTGAATTTGCTTTCAAGCAACAAACACAAACAAGCTTCTTTTCGAAATCAAAAGGTAGAGATGATTACGACACTTTATGATTTTGAAATGAACACTCGTTTTTGACACTAGAAAAACACAAATCCAGACCAAAGGCAAAAGTAAAAGTATAGTCGACCATCAACAGCAATCAAACTTTCTCCTAAGATCGAAATCGACACTTGCGACAGATCTGAATCAAAGGACGACAGTACGACTATTCTGCTTTTGCAATGGAAAACTGTAAACGACTCAACAAAAACATAAAAACATCTACAGTTCTTTTGTACAAATGAGGCGGAATATCAGTAAGGAAAAGGGGTTTGAAACAGTCATATACTGATCACAGGCTGCAAAAATCAGAGACAAAACTGGAAAGAATGAAGCACAAGAACCTCAGCTGCACAGGGCTAGGCTGATCAGCGCACCTGTTACACAGAGAAACTGGATTGCAGTGCAGGTTGCCCTTTCGGGAAGTGCGTTGAAATGCAGGATCTCTTCACAGTGCCTGCGCTGGGCCAGAAACGAGAATTCTATCCGGGTTCTGGGTCACGGTTTGCAGTTTAGTCTTTGGTTTTTGGCCGAGTAAAAGCAATCAGTAATGCACAATCAGGGGGTAGATCTAAGGAGGGTCTAAGAGCTATCACAAAGGGCAATCAGATCATTTGTGAATCAGCTGTTCAAATCATAAACAGATCCAGTGAATGGATTGAAGCAGCAGATGTCTACTTTTCATTTGTTATGGCAAATGCAGTTCAAATGCTACTTATAAGTTTATGAAACAAACAACAAAAAGATACACAAAAAACTAATTAGACAATCGTCCCCAGTGGAGTCGCCATTTTGTTACTGGGAAAAGTGTCTATTTAGAACTGCTCTATCCGACTAAGGTGTGACAGCTGCCTTAGAAACAAACAGAGAAAACTACTTTTGTATTTCCTTTATGAATTAAAGATAGAGGGGGATAGAAAGAACCGACCTGTGTCTTGCGCTAATCCTTTGATCCAATCCCTCTCTTCTTTGACAGCTTCCAGCTACCTGCTCCCTTACTTGCCCAGCTTCACCAAGTTCCTGTAAGATCACAGAAGAAGAAAACTACACAAAGACATGGATCTATATTCATAAACAGCTTAGGATCAGATTTAAGCTAAACATACAAATGTAACAAGCATCAATGATACACAAGCATGTAGGAGAAACTCAAATAGTTTTATTGATATAACAAGAAGATCCAGGAGGAGTTACAACCGACGATTCCTGACCCAGCATCAACCTCCCAGCAAAGAAGCCCCTTCTTCACCTCCAACAAAGCATAAATCACCCAATACTTTGATATCTATCTCAAAACCGACAGCAATTCCTTGCAATGTACAAAATTCCAGCCTTTGGATCTCTGGTATGAGGGATCCATATATAGATGTATGCAAGGAGGATGAGTCAGCTTATGATTTGATTAGTGTCTTCTCTCTGTCAGTTCTTGCTTCCACTTGGAGACTGAAAGCCTCTTACTCATCCTTGGTCGAATTCAGTGAGGCAAGTGTCATAGGAGAAGATTCTGGAAGCTTCCATTGTCTTTCCACCTCGCGGAATGGCACTGCCATTTGTCATTTCCCGCTCAACGCACCCTGATAGTGCATTTAGGTGCATTGCAACGCACCCAGCTAGTGTATTTAGGTGCTATGCAATGCAGCTAGCCAGTGGAGCAGCTGAAATGATCCTATTTTGACTTATTCTGAGCAATTTCTGGTGGAGAACTTCTGGGAGACGCTGTAATTTATTGACCTTGTTCCTTTAGGGGTTGGAACAACACTTTTAGGGACTTAGGAGCCCTTGGTTTATGGACATTTCATGCTTGGTGCTGCAAGGCACACAAATGTCTATAACAGCCTATACATTCTCTTAGTGGCCATCTCTACTACATTACTTGCATTGATGATTTCTCAAGGAAGACATGGATATATTACATGAAGCATGAGGATGGGGCGTTCGGTTTTTTCAAAGACTTCAATGCTTTGGTTGAAAATCAAATAGGGAAGAAAATTAAGATCTTCAAATCTGAAAATGGTGGAGAGTACATTTCAAATGAGTTCATATCTTTTTGCAAGAAGGAAGACATAAAGAAGGAGATGATTGTGCCTATAATCCTACAAAAAATGGAGTGGCTGAGAGAAATTAAATGTCGATTGTGGAAGCTTCCCAAGCCATGCTTTATGATCAAAATTTGTCAAAGTTCCTTTGGGGTGAAGCAACAAATACAATGAGATATGTTCAAAACAGGGTGCCTCGTCAAGCATTCAACAACAAGAATCCCAAAGAAGTATTCATAGATGTCAAGCCCGACATTGGTATTTTATATTTGGCCACCTTATATATTTCCATGTGTTGAAAGACAAAATACACAAGTCAAAAGCCACTGGAAGAAAAGTTATTTTTGTTTGGTATTGTGAATATTTCAAAGCATTTATAAGACATATTCCACTAAAGGTGTTGAAAAGTGTAGCTTGGGAGGTATTCCACTTTAGGAAAAACATTGAGAGGGGGGGGGGGGGGGGGGGGTGAACCAATATTTTTAATTCACTTTAAATTTCAATTTTACATTCATAATTATGTCCGTTATTTTTCTTCATGTAACCCCTGTGTATATGTGACTCTAGTGGATGCAAAACACATATATCCAGATTACTTAATTTATCATATCTTTCATCAACGAGTTAACTTAACCATTGCATTATTAATTCATTAATCATCCAAAATGTAGTAAAGAACAAATAAGTCACATGACATAAGAAACATACATAGAACATTAGGATTTTAGGTGGAAAACCAATGTGGGAGAAAACCACCATTGTCGTCGTCTCTCTCTTCTTTCTTATTATATAAAGAAAATATTCATTACATCTTGTATTGGTGCATACTCTTAATAACACATAGGAACCCACTTGTAGGAGGCTACAACCTCCACTCATTCTCCAACACCTACTAGAAGGGAGATACAAACCCTTGACATTGTTTACTAGTTCCTACTGGAAGGGAGTAGCTACCCCCTGAACATGTTTATTAGCTACCATCGGAAGGAAGCTCTGACACCCTTACTAAAGGCTCCAAATTTCAACACCTTTCGTGGACAATGTTTCATAATATAGATATATATATATATATATATATATATATATATATATATATATAGATATATATATATATTTCAAACTAGATCCACCTGTTAAACAATCATCAAACAACTTGTAGGCCACCTTTCAACAAATTTTCACACTTGACCCACACCCAACATTATGCTCAATAACAAACTGAATACTTAATCTGAAATACAATCACTGAACCAATTGAATCAATGTAACACCATCCCACTAAATACTCAGGAAAATCAATTACTTAATTGAATCTCAACCAACCATTGGAATAAGATCAAATCAATGTATAACCAATCTACTGTAGATATAAACCATCTTGATCAAGATATAATTGACAAAGAACAACAAATACAAAAAAATTCATCAACTGTCATCATCAAGAAGCACTGCAAACCATGACTAGATATAACCCAGAATATATACATGACTAATATAAAGAAGACCTATGTATATATGTGCTTATCATGTGCAACATCTAGGTACAAATCTCAATGTACTAAAAAAAATATATCGAAATATACATGCAACTACACATAAACAGATCCACGCATGTACGCTACTATCCAGAAACATGCCAGTGTACATATATTAAATAACTGAATCATACCTTCGCTACAAATCAAAATCATACTTTTTCAAATTTTACTATTAAATCACAGATAACTTTAAGCACATTCATATCATACCATCATTATAATCATAGATCTAGCACTATTAACCACACAACCATAAGTAGATTAAGTAAGTATATTCATTAGTCTTCACTGCACTTTCAGATCTATTAGATCTGAGCCATCTCCTTACGTCCTGGTGCACATCTATTTCATATCATATCACACATAAAATAATCCATTACTTTCTCACGTAACACCTTGATCTCCATCTCCTTATATAGCTTTTGCCTTAGCCAATACCTCAGGTAAATAGTTTGGTAATTACTATGGGAAAAACACTTCACTTAAGTCATTGGTGACAAGTAGCCCTAACAACAATTTTTGGTTTCTTATGCTTCATATCTGCAATAATAAAATGTGAAAAACCTGCAATAAAATGATATATGCGATCCAAAATAGAAAACATCAATAGAAATCCAATGTAATAACCCAATATGGAAAGACTTTTAAATGAATAATAATATTTCTTGATAACTCCTAGTGAGGGAGATCTACAAAGGGGTCTACAAATCCCCCTCTGTGGGATGGGTCCTTCGATGTCCTTGATGCTTCAGTGATCGATTCTCTCTCTCAATATGTGAAAAACCCAAAACAATATGTAGAACTCTAATGGGAGCTCAAATGCAAAGACGATAATGGTGACAATGATAATGATCATGGTGAAGAATGAATGGAAAACCCTCTTATTTATAACAAAGCATTAGGTTGATATTGAAAATGGAGAATAATAAAATAATATTTGCCAAATCAAGATCTAACTGTTGAAAAATATATAGTGATGAGCTCTAGATCAAGGAAAATTGACATGTTTTAGATTTGTGTAATATAGAAGTATAGTGCATAACATAGGAAAATAGACTTAGAGCTCCATAATGGGAAGATATAGATGCATTTTATAGTAAAGAGAAGTCGTAAGTGAGGGAACACTTAGGAGGCTTAGATATTTTCAATAGAGGAGCTATTGCAGAATAGAGGGCATAACACTTAGAGCCTTAGATCAGTTCAGATAGGACTGAAGATTGGGCATACATGAAGATGGAGTAGCAGTGCAGGAACAACAAGTAGTGTAGAAATAATAGTGAGGGATGCAGTCCTATATTAGGATTGTGATGGAGTAGCCAAAAGAACAAGAGTTAGGAGAGTTGTAGTGGCATGCTCCAAGCCATAAGTATAGCCTATTAAAAGACTAAGATGATTGTTATCAGAGGCAGAATTGGGTGAGCAAGAGTGTCCTCATTAGGCAGCACAAGAGGACACTAGTGTGAATAAAGTCCCTAAGAGTTGTGTCATTGAAGGAATAAGGAAAATCTAGTTGGGTAAGAAGTCCCAAAGGAGCTAAGGAGTAGTAGTATGTAGCTGAGACTTGTTCACAAATTAATTTTTGAAAAACTTGACAAGAGTCTCGATGTGATGATGTGTTGAAGGACTAAAGATAAGCTAAATAGAAGGTGGAGTCATGTTCAAACTTAATAGAGTTGGTTCATTGATAGAGGCATATTGGATTTGCTACAAATTGGAGCCAAAGGGCCTGAAAGGTGTGTTCAGGGTAAGACCATGGAAGTTGTGAACTGCACTACATCAACTAGAGGGCCAATATATCTTGTTTAGGGAATTCGGTTGTCATAGTGGTTTACAACAAAGCCCTATTTTTATATCTTGTAGTTGTGGATGTATAGGGCCATTATCCCTAGTACGCGATCCCTAGATAGTTGTATTATAGTTTGTTAATATAACAAATATGGGTTGAAAAAAATTAAAATTGTCATGTGTGCTAGTTGATTCACCGATGTGTATTTTCTGTTATGCAAAGTAGAATAAGTTGAGGCATTTGAGTTGGTTATGTCAACTATTTTAAGACGTTAACCAAGATTCTCACATGCCATGGAAATTCAACAAAAGGAAGGTTATAAGTAGTAGGGATGTAATTTTTAATGAAGATGCTGCCCTTGGGAAAGCAAGGGACCTTCCTTTGCCTCCTCCTCCTGAGAAGAAAAGTAACAATTTTGATATTTTAGAAGGTCCTTCCGTGCCTAAATCTAAGAGAGACATTGTTAATGATCCCATGGAGCCAATGGACCCCTTGGATCCTCCTCCATGTCATTCCCCTACCAGGAAGAGGCACTTTTTATTTATGACACATTACAGGATGTTGAGAGACACATTCCCACCAGAGGGACTTTTAGAGAAAGTAAGAAGTCATGAAAGTACCAGCGATATGTTGTAGCAATGATCAATATGATTCAAGGTGAACCTCACACCTTTGAATAAGACGTGAAAGAAAAAGTCTAGAAGGATGCTATGACCAAAGATTATGAATCAATTGTGAAAAATGATGTATGGGATCTTGTTCCGAGACTGAAGGGGAAATAAATGGTGACCTCAAAATGACTATTCAAGATCAATCATGGAGCCAATGGAAGATTTGATAAATATAAGGCAAGTTTCATGGCAAGAGGATTCTCCCATAAAGAGGGAGAAGATTATGATGATATAGTTTCTCATGAGGTCTAATACACCACCATTCATTCAATAGTTTCCCTTGCTGCAAGTCAAGGATGGACCCTTCACCAGATGGATGTGAAGATGACATTCCTCCATGGCATGTTACATGAAGAATTTTACATTGAGAAACCACGAGGATTTGAAGTTGAGGACCAAAAGACACATGTTTGTAGGTTGAATAAGGTATTGTATTGCTAGAAGAAAGCCCATTGAGCATGGTATGCCCACATAGATAACTACCTCGTGAGGATTGGATTCATAAGAAGTAATACTAATCCCAACATATACTTCATGGTGGTCCAAGGTATGCCATTGCTTTTAGTTTTATATGTTAATGATATATTTCTGATAGGTAGTGAGCCCCTCTTGATTGAGTTTAAGAGGGAGCTAGCCTCAGAATTCGAGATGAAGGACCTTGACTCATGCACTACTTCCTAGGCCTTGAGGTGTGGAAAACACCTGCTGAAATTTTCATTTCACAAGGAAAATATGTCATGAAGTTGTTGGAGAGATTTGGAATGACCGAATTCAAGTCCCTACCCACACCGGTGGAAATGAATTTCAAGAAGCTATTTGGAGAAGCTGTAGGACCATATTTTGCGAATCCATCCGAGTATATAAAATTGATTGGGGCTCTGATTTTACCAGTGAACACTCATATGGACATATGCTATGCAATGAAAATGTTGAATGACTAAGCCTCTCCATGCACATTGGATTGCTTCCAAACACATTTAGAGATACTTGCATGGGATGATTACCCTTGGTTTGAGATATTTTACCAGAGATGTTCGACATCATAGATATACTGATGTTGATTAGGAAAGAAAAATTGTTGATAAGAAGAGAACTTAAGGATGCTATTTTAGCCTTGTATTTGACATGATATATTGAATGAGCAGGAAACAAAATTATGTAGCTTTGAGTTTCACCGACGCAGTGTATATTCCCACTAACATGACAAGTTTTGAAGTAGTTTGGTTGATAAAGATATTTGGAGAGATGTTGGAGCAAGTACTAGGTACTGTGATATATTGTGATAGAAAGAGTGGTATTTAATTGGAAAATAATCTCATATTTTATGAAAAATCTAAGCATATAGAGATAAAATATCATTACATTCAAGACATGGTATAGAGAGGAGGCATTAGACTCCATAACATATTGATGAATGGAATATTTCAAATATTCTCACTAAGGCTTTGCCGAAAGGGAAGTTCTTGGTCTTCAGAGAGAAGCTTGGAATAAAAAGTGTGACCCCTCTGAATGAGGGGCTTTGCTAATCGAGAACACTAAGCATATCTCTTCTCCCCTTGTTTGAGCTTCCAAGGTGCGAATGGAGTGTTGATGGATCTCTAAAGAATAGGGCATCTCCCTTATTTTTCACCTATAGGGTGTGTGTGATCCTTGTCCATTTTTACAGGTCAGTTATCTCCCCCTATCTTGGTCTAAAGGAGTATACCCTAGCTGGCATCATACCCACAAGCCAAGCTTATTTGGATTGTCCCTACCCACCTAGCCAACAGGTTTAGGAGGCTTGGGGGTTTGTGATCCTTACCGTTAGTAAGTCCGGTATCTCACCCAAGCTCAGATTATGATGTAGGTGTTCTACCATATGACTCTTGAGGGTCATTACTAGGAAGAATGGTAGGAAATAGGATGGATGTGATCGCTACCACTTATAAAGCAAGTGGTATCTCTATCATTGATATGAGTTGAGCAGATAGAGTTGAGTAGAGATGGGACATGATTTGATGACAGGATATTTGTGATGATCACATGATGCAGTTGGAATTTCTCCCTAGCTGAGAGGGAGTGTTAATTTGGAAATTTAGTGACAATTTCCAACCACTGAACTAGATTCCTCTTTCTGAGAGGACCAAAATTGACCTTTGAAGCATCGGATTCAGATAAGGGAAAGTATATTTTTGAAGTGAAGCCCATAGTGTCACAATTGATGAAGTCAACCTATACACTTATGGGCTTCACTTCAAAAATACACTTTATTTTGTATTTGTCATCTAAGACTCTCTTTAATATCATTCTTTTGAAGATAAAAAATTGCTAGACAATATAATTTTTTCCTCACATATTCAATGGATGAAAATGACTATCCAAATATATTCATACCTTCTTACTACATTTGCACTAACAATATATTTTTTCCCTCACAGATTCAATGGATGAAAATAAATATACCAAATAAATGCACGCCTTCTTCCTATAGTTGCACGTTTCCTTTTTCTCTAGTTGGCTAGTGAAATGCTATGCCTTCATTATGTTGGCCCATCTCTCACTTTTCCATATACAATCCACACGCCATATAGTCATTTAGTGACTTCATGACTTTCTCCTCTGTGAGACATCGTCACATTTGATCCAAGAAGGGACAAATTCTACCGGTAGATAAGTAAAATAACCATTTTTGTTGACTATAATATTTGTGTGTATTTTCCGAAATGTATCTATCTCCCTTCTTGATTATTACCATAGTTCTAGTTTTAAACACATCCTGTAGAAACAATGTTAAGACTTAAATATCTACTTCCTTTAATTAAGAAAACAAACTATAAAATGATGTTGTCATAGTTCTACTCTAGTGCAAGCTTCCACTTCCAATTCCAATGTCATGAGCATGGTATGCTCATCTATTTCAAGCTCCCATCATAACTTCAATGGCACATTTTCTCACCAACCATAACCACTACCATAAAACAAAGGATTTCACAGAACTCACCTCTTTATAATGTCTATTGTGATGTCTTTTATGTAATGCACCAACCATATGTACATGGACCACAACTGATACATGCTTCCACACATGTTTCTGTCAAATTCTATGCACATGTATCTAACCAATGATAGAGTCCCCACACTATCCTCTATACACTAGAAAGTTTATCTGTTTCATTGATCGTGCAATCTTTCTGCTTCATTCAATATTCTATCTTCTACTTCTGGCTCTCAACATTTTGCAAGGCCTTACACTTTTTTAATTTTTAGCAATCAACTTATCAATTTGTATCTCATTTATTGAAAGTGTAATACTAATAAAATCAAATGTGTGGGACAGACAACTCCTAAAACTTTTTGATTCGTTTTGTCACAACATCGAGTTTGCAATTCCTGATGCTATCCACAAAACATTAATTAGTTTCATTTAGGGAGGAGATAATACCTATAAAGTGTATCTTACACAAGCATGATATTAGGCATTAGATTCCTTTCCAAAAAATCAGCGGGTCAAGGATAAACTAGTGGTGTCCTTGTCCATGAATTTGACTATTGAAGAAATCTTCCATATAGATTTTTTGACTCAGCGTTTAACAAACTTTGACATAAAAACTAAATGCAACACAACGCAAGTTAAAAAAAATGAAAAAAATGTTGCAACCTCACCCTCACACTACATTCACAAAACAAAAGCATAACTGAAGTTGCATTTATTATTTATTTTATTTTATTTTTATTTTATTTGTATTTTTATTTTTTTTCAGAAAGAAAAAACATACATGCTTTCACTAAAAAGAGAAGTAGTTACATTATCTTTTAAACCTTTTTTTCTTGAGAAAAACAATGTTTGTCCCATTTTAAGTGTACATAGGCCTATCTACTATTTTCTTCTAGCTATGACTGTTGTCATTAACTTTATCCACTATGTGCTTTCTAAACTATAACATGTTTCAAATATCTTTCATGATTGCTAAATAATTTCAAAAATGATATTATGTTCCAGATCATTACATATACATTTTCATTCAAAACCTCAAAAAAAGAAAAAAAACTAAGACTCCCTCATATTTGAATGTTACGATACCATTGTATGACACCATTCTCGAACTCTGAGAACTAGATATTGCTAAAATATTTGAATGAGATTTAACCTTGATAGCAATATCTAGCATGAATACATCCTCATGCTTTATAGAAATTAATGAAGATTTTATAATACTTAACAATTGTTAAAGATAGCAACAAGAAATTCCAATTTAATTTTTCCTTGAATTAAATTATGAATTAAAATCGAATTCTATTCTCATAGAAACTTGTAATAGTTAACTAAGTTAAGTTGACCTAGTTAGCTTACGAAATTTGAGTTGGAAGTTTATCTAGAGTAATGTAAAGCGTTCCCTAAATTTTAGGGACCCAGTTTGAGTTCTATTGAGTTGTAATTAGATAACTCATTTTAAATGAGTTATAGTAAGTTAAACTAGTTCTAACTATTGGAGGAACTAGTAGAGGACTAATAGTGGATTAGTGCACTAGTGCATCAACCAGTACCACACTAGTTAACTGAATATTCACTCACAAATATTTCATGCATGTCAATTCATAGGAAGACCTAGTTGAGACTAGAGTGCATGGACAATGTACTATCAGTTGTATGATTTTCCAAGTTGTACAGATCATGCATCCAATCAGTTGAGGACCTAAGTTTGGATTGCGCAGTTTTGGAAGAAGGATTTCTCAATTAAATATAGCCTGATCCTCTTAGGAATTTCACAAGGAAATAGGGGCTTGGCAAGCAACAAAATTTGCTAAGTTTTGGCTAGAGCGGGGTTGTAAGGCATAGAGTTTATTATATTTTTGCAGGGATTGTTCTCGAATGAAAAAGCATAGTATTTTCTTCTTAGTTTTCTGGTTAATGCAATATAGATAGTCGGGGTTTTGAACAATTGCTTTCCCTAGATAAATACTGTGTTATGTGCGATTGATATTCTTCCTCTTGATGATTATTGTTTTCATCGATCATTATTGGTTTCTGTTGCTGATAGTAGAGTATATTCTTATCTTGTTTTTTAGAAAATTACATGAGAAGTTGAATCTATAGAAAAATTTACATGGTATCAGAGTTGAAGACAGTATATAAGAAGAGATTTCGAGTTTGTTTTGCAGGTGAAATTCGAATTTGAAGTTCATAATTTAAAGTCGGAAAATGGATTTTTACAGTTTGTGACTTGAGTATTCCTTGGAAGGAAGCTCAAACTATATAACCTATAAGGTGTTGAGGCCTCGAAAAGTGTTGCTTCAACACAAGGGGAAAAGCACCCGGTCCGGACCTTAAGACACATCCTTTTCCGTTTAGGTAGAGGCTCCAACTGGGGATAATGGGACCAGTTTCCCAATGAAAGGTTATTGAATGGATGTGTAATGCTTATAATGAAGTGAAATAGATGTATTTGTGGTAATGAATTAAACGGGAAAGCATATGCATTAATCTATTCTATAACCCGAGATTTTTTAACATTTATCTGGATGTGATCTATAATGATTTTCCTTAGTAAATGACAATATAGATTGCTCAAACACCAATGGGAATGAAACTATTTCAAGATGATTAGTTTGATTAAATAGTTAATCAGAATAATGTGTAAAACTCATATCACATTCAGAATATCAAGGAAAATTATTTAACATGTATTTAAAATGTCAATGACAACATGATCATAAATGAGTAAATGTAACATTTTTCTTTAAATACCATGTAACAAGCAATTTGAAAAGATAATTTCACTATTTATTTATGAAGAAAACAAAGGTACAATGATAGAAATACCAGATGCACATTGCTCAGCTCATAAAAGAAATAGCAGCAGTTTATTCCTTCTCACAAAGATGATTCCAGGAGTACAATAATGCAACTTTTCAAAATTATTTATGAAAATTCCTAAACAATGTTCCAATTGTTCTATTGAGAAAAGTATGAAAGTGCAATAGTGCGAGATTTTGTAAGACTTTCTTCATAAAATTTAAGACCTTTATTTGATACAACAAGTAAGCTTAAATAACAAAAAACAACTGAATCTATTGTGCAGAGCGTTGAGGGCATTTAAACAGATCCCATCAACAATGCTTAAAGGAAAACAATTATTTTGTAGAAGTTTCTGAAAGTGATTTGTTGTCTTCATCAGCTTCGTTTGTTCCATCAAATTCTCAGGATGTTTGTCTGTTTGTTTGAACTGATATGTCACTTATCAACACAATTGTCTTCCTCTGTCATGAACCTAAACATGACAAACATGAATCGATAAGAAAAACATAAATGAGATGATAAGCGAATTTTATATGAAACAAATCATGTTTTAAAAGAAATTAGGAAAAACGTAGAGCACAACCAATCCCAAACAGACATCATGGAGAGGAATGTGGAGTGAGGAGGTGCACTTTATGGTCTATCGCAATCGAAAATTAGAGTTTGGGGCAGAACTAAGAAAATCACAATCAAATTAGAATGAGGGGTATTACAAATAAAATTCAAAGGGGCCCTCTTTTTTTTTTTTTAAATCACATCGCAATCGCAATCAGAATGGGTGGAGGAGGTAGTGATATGGTTATCCTTTGTTATTTGTGATATCCATGAATACGGGGATTAAATGAATTGCAGTGTATAATTCTATTGGGTCTGAGGCTTTATCTCATATCGCAATGCAAAGGATTATCGCAATCGGCATTCGGAGTTGCAAACTATAAAAGGTGGCCGAAAGACTTGCGATTTGTGATATGCGGGATGACGTTAGGGATGATGTCACGGTGGTCACTATGATGTGGCATGGTGACTTGGCACATGGCAGGTGATGTGGTAGATGACGTGGAATCGATGTCACTAATGACGTCAAGGATGATGTGGCAGATGGCTTGGGCCTGATCAAATATCGCAATTGCTTTTAGCAGGAGTCTTCGGAACAAGCAATATGGATAAAGTAACGATGATAGTTGTGGATGAGATATTTTTATGAATCGAAGTATAATTTTTATTGGGTTTGGGTCTTATCTCAAATCACAATCGACATGCGAAAAGTTTAAGACTATGATTCTTGCGAATGCGTGGATGTGGGGTTTTATGGTATGAATGTAACAACCTCCATGGTAAATGTGCATATAAACACATAATAGGAAAATAAATACAATAAACCTATCAACCATTAAAATATATATATACATCAGTACATTTGCACATGAAAATCAAGGGAATGGATTTTTTCATCAATAAATGCATTGAACCAACCAGTGATGGGACTACCATGTTCCACCCGCCCATAGATTGGCTGAGCCAAGTCTCTCTTCATCCAATCACCCCCGTGCCATATTCCAAGCATGAATGTGGGATCTCGGAGAACACATCAATCAAAACCCGTCCAGGGCTTCCAGAGGCCACCCACCTCAACCCATTAAATAATGATTCCACCTCATGGTTGGAAATCACCAAAAACCATCATCATATTGGTCTCCATCCAATCCTTCTAGGGCTTCTAGAGCATTTTTCCAACCAAGGCTTCCTTAACTAATAACTCAACCCACAACTTATACAAGGCTTCTAGAGTGTTTGTCCAACCAAGGCTTCCAAAAATAGTAACTCTACCCACAACTTATATAGGGATTCTAGAGCGTTTGTCCAACCAAGGCTTCAAGAACTAATAAGTCAACCCACCAAGGGCTTCCAAAGCATTTTTCCAACTAGGGATTCCAGGATTAGTAACTTAACCTAAGCTGTTATAGGGCTTCCAGATAATTTGTCCAACCAGGGCTTCCAGGACTAGTAACTCAACCCAAGCTATTATAGGGCTTCCGGAGCGTTTATTCAACCAGGGCTTCTAGGACTAATAACTCAACCCAAGCTAAGGAAACATGAGAACCAATCTAAACAAAGCAATGAAAGTAAACCCACAATCACCATGGCTATCCATGAAATGGCAAGACTATTCAATCCATTATCGATCTAGGCAATCCTCCATGTCAATGATAGATCACAACCAAGAAACCACATGTATGTGCCATGCATGCCAAAACTAGTGAATAAATCATACATGCAACTCGGTACCTATAAGCAACCTGATGTAGCTACTGATGCCGATGCCTTCTTCCGCTTTCCTGCTCTTCCTTTTCCTTCTTGCTCCAAGAATCCAAGTATGCCACATCCACCAAGAGTTCTCCAAGAAAACTCTAAGTCTCCAAGAGTATGAGGGGGAGAGAGAATAATGAGAGAGCTCCAAACTGAACTGACAAAAGGTTCACTCCAAAAGGAAGAAGCTTTCCAACTGATCGTCAGAAGCCTTTTTATGAATGAAGCCTCTATTTTCTTCATTTTTCATTATTTTTCTTCATTTTCCTCCTCACATGCAACCTACGACCTTTTACCTCCTTTTTCTCCTATTTTCCATTATTTTCATAAATAAATGTGCCAAAATACCTTTTTTGCTCTTTAATGCCTTAGCCATTGCCTTTTCCAATTTCCTTAACCATAAACAACCAAATGAACACCCATTAGGAAGTCCTGCCCACCTTTCATCTTGTAATACGTGTCCCATCATTTGTGGTTTTTATATATTTTTACATGGAATTTTCACCACGGCTTACGGAACCCTCCCCCTTGGGGTAACAACATCCTCGGTGTTCAATGACACCTATAACCAACATGACTACTGAAAAAAACATACTTCCCATGGAGCTTTATAACACAGTTCATTGCAGTAGTTGCAATGAAATATCTTCTCAAAATCAAAACATAATGACAACATAACAACATACCACATACTAGAGCTTTATAGCATAGCTCATTACAATATTTACAATAATCACATATACATATACACATATGTACATTTTCTCAACCAAAAAATAAAATAATATGATGCTTGCATCCAAAACAAGGGAATCTAGAGGTTCACACCTCCACCCTCAAAGTAATACTAGGATCCACCTCCTTCCCAGGAAGTCTAGAATCCACTGAAAAGTCAAATATGCATCCAATGCCCAATGCTATAAGTCCGCACCACTTGTCCTCTCAACGAACATTTACAGATTCATTGTTCTAGAGTGCACTCCCAATGTGCATCTAATTCCATATGGCAATGTTAATAACCAAAAAAAATCCATCCGTGACCTTCCCTTCTCTACTACATAATCCCTTGGGAATCCGGTCACCCCTTCTATGCAGTCACTCACCTTCCATGTTCCACTGGCACCCCCATCCCAGGTAGTCCATCCCTTGGTAAGGCTTCCTCGCATTGGATGATATAAAAACCAAGGCATATACCCGCCTCAACACATCATACCATTCATAACACGCTCATGGAAATCAATGGACACTATTGGGTACTAGTGCCCCATAATGGATCTGTTCCTGAAGTGATTTACCAGCATACTACTGCCTGTTTCAATTCCTTTGTTGTTGTTGCTAATTCTTGTAGTCGATTTCAATCACCTAACTGAACATTTCATGCATTCCTGTACCAAGCACATAACTTCCATCAGATTTGAAATAAATTGAAATAAATTCACATCATACCTCATTGGTAGCTTACCAATAAGGTACATTTGTAATCTTGTTCCCTTCCTGTCACAACAAGTCAAACTAGCATATTTGACCAAATCAACATATATAAAGATATCACATCAGGTTAGCTCAAACATAACCATCATAGATCAAAATCATAAATCACATGTAACCATCATAAACCAAAATCATAGATCCCATATAATCATCATATACCATAGTCATAAATCACATGCATAATAAAACTGAAATACAATACCAATACCTATCCTTCATCGATCCTTACTTTTGTCTTTGTTCTTTTGTATAGACACCAGATTGGTTGCCACACCTAGAAAACACCCAGTGCCTTCTCCTCTACTAGGTGCACATACACATAGTGTGCATCACACACATACAACCACACCTCACACAACACCATGCAATACATGCACCTACACCTGACGTACAACACATACACCTACAACCAGTGTATACAATACAATGCATCGATCTATACCTGATGTGAAATACCACGCAATACATGTACCTACATAGAGTACCACATAATGAGTACACATGCCACAATACCATGACTACATGATGCACATACATATACCATGTGCCCTCAACACATCATGTCTAACATGCACACAATACCACACATGCACTAACAACCAATGTACAACATGTACATAATACCACTAGTACACCGCACCACCTGCGAAACGCGTGCACAACATCACATGTACACAATGTCACCTGCACAACATGTACACAACCCCACATGTACACCACACCAATTATACAATGTGTACACAATACCACATGTAGATAGTACCACATGCATGACATGTACATGACACCACATGTACACAGGACCACATGCAAAACTTGTACACAACACCACCTGCACATAGTACCACTTTTACAACATGTACACATCACCACTTGCACACAAGACCACTCGTACGATCATGGACACCACACCATATGTACATAGAACCACATGTACAACATGCACACAACACCACTTGTACATAGCATTGCATTCCCAACATGTACATAGCATTAGTTGTACACAACATTGCATATCCAACATGCATAGAGCACCAGATGCACACAGTCCGCATATACGTCATGAAGACAGTACAATATGCATACAACACCCCATATGCGATATTCACACAACCCTATTTGTACCATTATGTACATAACATTGCATAAATTACATGTACACATGTTATGTATACACAACTCCACAAGTGCACACATCATAGATGCAACATGTACAACATATATAACGTATGCACAACAATAGCACCACATATCCAAAAACACACTGTCCTTACCAAGAAACCTTGCTTCCAATATCTCATCCATGCTTATCCTAGCATGCCGCAGATCACACTGCTTTCACTTCATTGATGTAGCCTTCAACATTACCTGTCATAATATAAACATAGGCATACTACAAGTATACAATACCAAATCATATCCACATGATATTGACCTCGTATATTTGTCATGACTACTCTTCCCAATTGATTCCTCGTAAGACCAAGAACCTCTTCATGTCATTCTCCTGCATAAGCAATCATTCCTCCATAAGAATGATCCTTGACAAATCTATCAGATAGTAACATAGATACATGGATACATGAATACACATATAAATGTTAGCATAAAACAATCATGATCTTGTCAAACAATGACATACATACATACATGTATATATATATATATAAACTTCAACATAATCATGGTCATAAAATAATTACCAGATAACATAAGGTCTAGGTTAAGAGAACTTCCTTATTTATGCATAGGTATTGAGAGCAATAGTTCCCAACATAGCCAAATCATATGAAACCTTTGATCCATTTACTTTACTTTTCCAGTTACATTTCTTGTGTCTACACTACTACTTTCCATTACCACAATGGACCCAACTAGTACAACCAACTATCATAATCTCACCTTCTATTGTGCTTAAGCATGCACAAAGCTTCAACTGGGTCTTATGTCATCGGTTAGGTACCACACATCTCTTTTAGGTTCCTATAATACTAGTGATTCCCCCATTACTATTGTCATTGTAGCCCTTATTGTTATTAGGTTCCCTAATTGTCCCCATATTGTTATTAGTGTTCCCCATAGAAACCCACTATTGTTATTGTTGTGCCCTTATGTTATTACTGTTATGTCGACTTGACTATATTGTGACCCTTTAGACTCCTATATATAGAAGGGAGGTTTAGTCATTTGCATCATCCAAGAATTGTTCATTTGTGTAATGTAAAGGAGGTTTCCCCCCTCAAAGAGGCTAAATTCTAAGGCATTGATCTATCTTTTCTATCTTTTTGTGAGTTGGTTTCATAACATTTGGTATCAAAGCTTTGGATTCTAGGGTTTCACTGCTCCAAACAGGTGATCGTGGAATTTTTGCTATAAATTTTTTTTGACGACATTTCAGAAGATAAAAAAAACCCATTTGAGCCGAAATTGTTCTGAACATTTGGTCCAAATTTTAGAGCTTGTATCGCTATATTTTCGGAGATATAATCTGAGGAGGTTAGGGTTTTTGCAAACTCCCGAATTACATTCCAAACAGGTGACCTAGGGAAAATAGTCATAACTTTTGTTCTAAGCATCAGATTGAAATTTCGTAAAAAGGTTCAGAAAGAGGACGGCTTGTAGTTTTTTGTATGTCAATTTTAGATACTAAGGCCGAAACAGTGACACGTGGAACTTCATACAATTTAGCTCTACTGAACTAGTCTATAATCAGGTCATCGTGGGAGATTTGCCATAACTCTTCCTTGGAGAATACAATCTTGATTAGACTTGTAGAGTTAGAAAGAGGATTCAAAGGGATACTGTAGGATGCAATGTTACATATTTGAGAGATACAACAAATTCAATATTGAGCTCTCACAAAGTGAAAAAAAGGGTGTGTAGTTTTTTTAAAATTTTGCATAAGATTGGTTTGAAAAATCAGTTTGAAGGAATTCAAAGGGAATAGTGAAGAATTATTAGCATTAGTTTATTCCCTGAAGAAAGAAAATTGAAACACCAAGTAAGAAACCTGAAAGCTATAGCATGAATCGTGAAGAAGAGGAAGAAATGCAACATGATATATCAAAATTACAAGACCAAGTACAAAACATTTCACTCTCACAAAAGGTAACTGAAGCCAAGATGAATGGTGTGGAAGCTAATATGAATGGAAGACAATTTAATATGGACAACGTGGAAGCTGGCATGGAAGCTAAGATGAATGGAATGGACACTAAGATGAATGGCATGGACACTAAGATGGAAGAATTGAAGATAAATTTGAATAAGTTGCTACAAGAAATGGTTACTAATGGTGAAAGGGTAGTAAAGGAAACTCATGATGAGAACAAAAGAAATGTTAATCATGATTTCATAGACTCTAATGTTGGATTGAATACCCACCATGTTCCAAAAATTGATATAAGGAAGTTTGATGGAAAGGATCCTGGAACATGGATACTATAGATGGAGAAATTTTTTGATTTCCATAATGTACAAAACACACAAAAGGTAGATATTGCAACTTTATATTTGGAACCAAATCAGTTTATATGGTATGGACGACTTTGCTCTTGTAAACAAATTGTCACTTGGGAAATTTTTACAGAAGAAATGATAGCACATTATGAGGATACAAAAAGAAACACCTTTTTTAGCCAATTGATAAATCTCAAACAAAAGGGTTCAATGATTGAGCATATTGAGGACTTTCAAAAATTGAACATAAGGGTAAATATATTCCAGAGCATAGGATTGACGTGTTCATAGGGACTTTAAAGGATAACATCCAACATGAGGTTCACCTTTATGAACCTGATTCATTGGAGAAGGCATTCAGGTTAGCAAGAAAAATGTAAAGAAAAATTATGGCAACAAGGAAGCCTACCACTCACAACTATAAAGATGGAAGTGTTTTTGCCCCTATCCTTCTACAACCTACAAGGTTGACACCACAATAATTGGAAGAAAAAATAGCAAAAGGGCTTTGTTATAGTTGTGATAGAAAATACACTAAAGGTCATAAGTGTGCTGAGAAGAAATTATTCTACATAGATTGTGAAGAGGAGGAAGAAAAGGAACAATAAATGTCAAAGGAAAGGATATACTCCAGGAAAAAACCCTAGAGAAAGAAGAAATGACTCCAACCATATCTTGTAATGCATTGGCTGGAATTACCACTCCTCAAACTATTAATATAGAAGGGCATATTAAGAAGAAAAAGGTAATAGTGTTGATTGATTCAGGAAGTACCCATAATTTTATTCATTATAAGATAGCCAAGGAATTGAATTGCCTCCTATATCCAGCATCAGAGTGTCAAGTGATGGTTTCAAGTGGAGGATAAATAAATTGCTCTGCAAAGTTCCATAATATCAATATATCCATGGGAGAATATGTATTGAATAGCCCATTGTTTTCCATTCCAATGGGTGGTGCTGATGTTGTACTAGGAGTCCAATGGCTACAATCTTTGGGTACAATAGCTCTTAATTTTCAAGAACATTTCATGAAATTTTGTGCGAAAGGAAAGAAATTTGAATTAAGGGGTATTGCAGGGAAACCGAGAAAGATAATCAGCTCTAATGGTATGAAAAATCTTCTAAAGAAGGAACAACGAGGCATAATTTCACAATTATGTTTGCTAGAGGTTCCCACATCGAAATCATCTATTTCTCCAGATCTCCAAAAAGTCTTGGACAATCATTCCAAGGTATTTGAGACTCCCAAAGGCCTCCCACCTATTCATGATCATGATCATGCTATTCATTTGATTCCAAGAAGTGTTCCTCCAAATATCAAGCCGTACAGATATCCCTATGCCCAAAAGAGTGAAATTGAACGTATGGTTGCAGAAATGCTAGAGGCTAGTATAATTCAACCTAGTGAAAGTTCTTTATTTTCTCCAGTAGTATTGGTGCACAAGAAGGATGGATCATGGCGCATGTGTATATAGCCACAGGTTACTATACAAGTACAGGTTACTATCATTCTTGACTATCTGACACGAATGCATATAACCACACTAATCATCTAACATGTATCATGAATGTAACCATAACATAAAATACATGTTCATAAACCTATTTTATATAGCCCTAATTCATATAATAATCCTTAACTTATATACCTACATGCCAAACATACACTACCTGTATGACGATCTGCTCTTATCCCAAAGTCTAATGATGCAACCTCATTATGATGATCTGCGTCCCTTGCTCTATCTCAAATAGATCATTAGCATCATAACAACCAATAGCATCATGATGACCTAAATTTCATACAATGACTTCACAAGGCATGTTTGACCTACTATACATGCATAATCATAGCCACAAACATACATGTATAACAACAACCATTACTCCATTGTACACATTGCCACATGCAACCAACAATATGCATAAGAAATGTCAAATCAAATACACCTACGCATAAATGAATGTAGTCGAACATAAGTGATCAATTCTTGTAATCAACCTACAAGACTGATACATGTAATCAAAATAATAAAAAAAGTAGCCTAACATATAAGGATGTAAGTAGGTATCATGAAATCAACATGTAAGCGACATATAATTCATACAGAGTGAGTCACATGTTCCAAAAATCAAGACATCGTGTCTATTAATTTGAAATTAGAATTCACCAATACTGACAACCTATAGGCATACCCCCTTACTATCCATGGTCCACACTAAGGTAGAAGGAGGAAGCTACTATAATGGGCCAATCTCCAATGTCCAATTGTGGAAATGGGAGCTCCAAAGCTCTACTAAATTTAACCACACTTGAAAAGAAATTGATTTTTATTTCTCATACATTCGTATGAGACTAAGTTAAAAACATTTCACTTATTCCACTTGTAACATAATAACTAAAAACATGCCACTTTTCCATTTCCTTACATGCAACTTTTCAAATTCATTGCATGCAACCTTTCAAATTTCCTACATGAAACTCTTCAAATTCATTGCATGAAAATAGGCAT
Organism: Pinus tabuliformis; assembly: GCA_031772625.1. NCBI lineage: Eukaryota > Viridiplantae > Streptophyta > Pinopsida > Pinales > Pinaceae > Pinus > Pinus tabuliformis. Next base: position 859,137,855 of record CM062820.1, read on the forward strand.
AGATCAGCTACATCCATATTATCATACTACAATACTATCCCATCCAAAAAAATAATGTTTTCTTCAAACAATTACCATATTTTTAGATTTTTCTTCAAACAACTACTATACTATTACATTTGCATGCAAGCATTTCTTCAAACAATTTACATGCAAAATAATATAGAAAACTATTTGCATACAAGTAAGCATATATCAATTACAAGAATACTATTACACATCAATGCTATCCCCAACCACAAACAACATACTCATTGTGGCATTTATCAAATAGTTTGTATGCAATTAATCATTGAACCATTTAAGCATTTCATCAAACACTTTGGATGCAAATTAATATAGTGAATGATTCAATGCATATATCCTAAACTATAGTAGTACAAGTTATGGAAACTGAACCATATGATTAGTGGTAGTTTCCCTCACTATGGTTCAAGTTTCAACTTCTGAGATTTCTTAGATGAAACGTCATAACAAAAATACCAACACCATCCTATTTGGTGCTCAATTCTAGGAGTATCCAAAAAGATCGATTTCCACTCATCATATCTCCTAAAATATAGAAAATAAATGTCTGAAATTTTTATCACAATATCAGTGGGATTTCCCCTCATTGTGTAAAATATTTCAGCTCCTGATAGTGCCCAAAAAAATGTTATAACAAAAATTTCAGCGTGATCTATTTGAGGCCTAAATTTAGGAGCTTTCCGAAGGCTCGACTCTACTCATTTCTCCTAAAATATTGTGACCCAATATCTAAAATTTCTACCACATAATAAGTGGTATGTCCCCTCAATGTGGATAATGTTTCATCTTCTGAAATTCTATAGAAGATGAGTTATGGAAGAAATTCCAACATGACCCATTTAAAGGTGCTTTTAGGAAGGTCATCTTCCTTAGATCATAATTCCTAAAGTATTGTGAACCAATACTTAAAAATATACCACATTATTAGTGGGATTTAACTTCAATATGGACAAATTTTAAACTTCTAATATGCCACAGAAGAAAATTTATAAGAAATGAAGCGGAAGATATCATGTTATAGGTCTCAACTTTTGCAACTTCCGCCATTTGTGATGGTGACGGTAGTGAAAAGGTGCCCATTAGGTAAGAATATTTGAAGAGACCTACTCCAATGTTCTCAAGGGATAGCAGAGGTCCGTGAACGGAACACTTCCAGTTCCCTTTGAACTAGAGGCGAAGAAGGCAAGTTGATCAATTACTATGATTTCGCCATTATGAGGGAAAGCGATCATATGAAAGTATGTCAAAATGACAGCAGCCATAGTGTAAACCCACAGTCTTCCTAGTAAAATATTGTAGTCAAGGGTCTGTCAACGACCTCAACTTCAATAGTTATAGTTTTTCCCCCTAGTTCTATATGCATGTTATTTAAAATTCTACAGGGTGTATAAGTGCGACTGTCAAAAGATTTTAATGTCGTAGGTGATCGTGGCAAAGGTGGTGAGCCAAGTGTTTTCCAACAATTCATTGACATGATACAAGTAGATTCACCTTCACCAACAATGGTTCGGTGAATGAGGTGACTCAAAGAATTTACTTGGATCAAGAATGGTAACTGTGCTGTTAATTGTGGCGTATAACTTGCATGGTTAAAAACTACGAGATTGGAGTCTGTTGGATCAATTCCATGAATTTCTGACAATAAAGCATGCTTTTGGGAGGGACAATTTTGAAGCACCTCAAGCATCGACATAATAGAAGTTGACTTAGCCAAATCTTCTACTATGTTATAATTTTGTGTTTCTCGAGCTTAAGGGTTGAATGTAGATTTATGAACAACTCCCTTAGGTGGTTTTATTGTTAACTCTGGTGCAATGGGTGGTGGAATGGAGTTAGACGAAGTCGAATTCGAAGTATTGGGTTGATCTATAGCCTGGTTATTCAACAACGACAGTGGATTTTCATAATATTTACTTCATGTAGTCACCAAAACATCAGTCTTAGGCTTAGTGGTGCATAGCATAAGCACTTGTGAAGTGGAAGCATGATATGTAGCAACCAAATGAGTCTTTGGGTTTGGAAAAGGGTCTGTCAACATAGCGGATGTAATAGAAGTCTTAAGAAGTTTTGAGACTTCAAAGTAGTGAGGACAGTCTCGTGTAAATTGCTCCTCATTACAAATTAAACATGGGTAACAAGGTTTCCTAGCCAGAGAGGTGGAATCATATGATTTCTCTTGAGGGGGAGAAATTTTGTTTCTTTTTTGTTTTCCCCTTTTTCTTGCTTCTAGGTTTCTTTTCATTTTTACCTTTGTCAGATGACACGGCATTTATTTCAGAAGAAAGTGTCTTATCAGGTGTATTAGAGGTTTGATTTGAAATAGAAAGTGTTTGACTAGATGGTATACTTGTTGTTTGAGTGCTTGAAGAACCTATCACACCGTCACTGACATGAGAGTCCTTACTAGATGGAGTGGTGGAACAGTAAAATCTAGTCTAGGTGCATTTGGAATCTTATCATAGAGCGTGTCAAACTAGGTGTAAATCAAGTCTAAGTATTGAGCATGAGAAATTACTTGCTATTTAGTAACAACTCCTCCTTTATCCACATCCTCAGTGATAGATGACAACAAGTATTTAATAAACCACTCAACTAAAAGCTAATCAGGAACAAAATTTTTGACCATTCAACGAGGACGACGCCACTCGTGAATATGTTAAAAAATGTGAGTAGCAGTGGTTAGTTTAAAGTTATTCAACAATTCCCTTCCAGTTTCATATCTGATGGGTAACTGGAAATGGGTTAAAAATGTAGTGGCTAAGGTTGTGAAGTTGTAAAATGAAGCTCGTGGTAATTCAATATACCACTTTACAGTTGAACCAGTGAGCGTTCGTTGGAAAAGATTTAGTCTTACTGGATCATCATTTAGGGAGTTGGATGAACACCATAAATGAAAAATCATAACGTGATTGGATGGATCTTCTCCAGGGTTTCCATTGAACTTAGGAATATTAGAAGGCAATTTGTGTGGAATCACCAGCCACCAATCTGAATAAAGAATGGGATCATTAGTAAACTGATTTAAATCTGGTAATTCAAGTGTTGCAACAAAAGGAAACTGTCAGTTTAGGCCAGGTTGTACATAACCAGGGTAAGATGGAGTTGCTTGGGCAATAGGCCTTTGCATACCAGCATAAGGAATCTGTTGTTGGTAACCTTGATAGGGGTAGGTTTGTTGAGCATATCCAGTATAAGGTTGTTGTTGGGAACCAGATTAAATTTTTTGTTGACCAAAACCAACATAGGCTTGTTGACTAGAACTTGGGTAAGCTTGTTGTTGACCGAACCCAACATAGGCTTGTTGACCAAGTCCAGGATACTTTTGGTATTGTTGGAATTTTTGTTGTTGGTATTGTGGTTGCCACAATTGTTGATACAACAGTTGTTGCCCACCAGTATAATTTTGACCAAGTTGTGGATAAATTGGACCAGTATAAGTCTAAGTCATCCCTGTTAATGGTAAACTGGCTTGAGGTTGTTGGATTTCAGACACAAACCGTTGTTGTAAAATGTCATGAGAAGATTGAGTCTATAGACCTGAAACTTGAGCGTAAGAGGTTGAAGGATCAGCTTGCAAAGGTTGAGAGACAATCAACTGAGCTTGTGACTGTGGTAAAGTCGTAACAAGAGGCATAGTAGGTATGGATGAAACAGGTTGTATTAGTTGTGATGAGTATACAAGCCTTGGTTGAATAGGAAGTGCAGGTTTCCATTGACAAACAGTCATTCTAGAATAAGTTGGACCTAAAAATGGCGGTATACTTCCATATGGTGGCCCCCCAGAGTATGGAGAATAAGCATATTGGGCATATTGTTATCCATATGGAGATAATCCAGTGTTAAGTGGATACATTGGATGGTAACCAAATGGACCAGCTTGATATTGACTTGATGGATCAAACTGTTCAGTATCTGTAACTAAAGAACTAGGTAAAATTCCTGTCGACGACATGGGTGAAGACCATAGACTAGAAGAAACACCAGAGTGAGTTCCAAATAATGATTGATAACCCAGTGGGACAGATGGACCACCATACAGATGTGACTCAGGTGTTGTGATAAACATAGAAGAAGTAACGACAGTAGATGTTGTTGTAGCTGTAACAGATGATACAGTCTGGGATGTTGTTTTAGCCATAGTCAAATGACCCAATAAATGTCCTAATAAATCTACGGGAGTTTGAAAGTGAACAGGATCAAGAGGAGAAGTATAAGTTAATCGAGGAAAAGAAGGATAAAGATAAATCCTTGGTCCAAAACAAGTTGGAGTTCTAGGTGAATTTTCTTCTTCAAATTCCTCTTCAATAGTAATCAAACAGGGTCGAAGGATTTCACCATCAAGTTCGTAATAAATTTCCTATGTTTGACTCTGCAGTAAAGGACAAGTCTCAACAGTTACAGATGTCTGAGGATAAACCAGTTGATTGTCTTCTAGTATGGGAACAACTTCTGGTTGTTCAACTTTGGGATCCAAGTGTTCTGTAAAAGAACAAAGAGTTCAGGATGAATTTCTTAAACAACTTTTGGTTGAGGATCAACTTCTTGTTGGACAACTTCAGTTATCGTTTCATTAAGTTCACCTTAAGTGTCCTTAGGTAATTATAAAGGTTCCAATTTAGTAGCAAATAAACCAGTAATAGTAGGAGTAATTGGAATTGAAGTACGTACTGGTATAGGTGACTCTAGTAAATCAGATGAAGAACGAAAAGTTTGTGATGTACTGGACTTATTTAAATGAGACCACTTTTGCCAACTAGGTGTAGCTTCATGCGGTAAAGGTAGTTTACTCGTTGTACTATGTGAACGATGGGGTAAAGGTTAATTTTCTTCCACGATTGTTAATTGATTTTCTTATAAAAAGAAATCAACAAAAATAGGGTAATCGAGGCAAAATAATTACCAAGTAACTGTGAACTGCAATATACCGCCTCAGAGGAGCCAAGGACATAACATACATGCAGGTAATCTCCCCAAATGTTGTTTTCGGTGTATCACTATATACAAGGCGGCTGACTCGATTACCTATGGATGGATAGCAACCTAATGCAGTGCTCCCAAATATACCTGAAAGTATGTGGAGGCCCAATCCATGTTACCGGTGTCTAATGCGAACCCGCACAGTGAGAGCATTCCATTATACTTTTCTTACTATAACATCGCCTGATATACCCAAAAGTACGTGGATGAGCTAGGATATACTTACGTATGTGGAATGAGGTATCACACTTAGAATGTATCACAAACCGTTAGTGACAACTGCTATGTTTAACGACGTCGGAACACGTCTCTAGCCTAGACCTCTAAATGTTATGTGTTAAGTTACAATGCTCCATTAGGTTAATTGGGATAAATTTTAGTTGATCTTGTTTAAAAGTTTGCCTTTCAGGTTTGGCGCGTGATGTTTCTGAAACTCCTAGAATGCAACTAAGATGGGAAACATTATTTTCATTTGATTTAAACAATGAAAACTGTAACTGAAAGGGATAGAGCAATTATAATCTCTAAACAAAGAGCATAGAGCACGTCTAATGCAACTTTCCATATACCATTCCTACAAGCACACACAAAATTCTAAATGAATTATGCATGTTTTTCTTTTCATTCCTTTAATGTTTAGCTGAACATAAAGAAACTAAATTCGCAAATGATCAATCAATGCTTTTCACAAGAAGCGAAGACTTACGACAGTTTATTTTTCAAAGAAATGAAGACTTTACGACAGTGTCTTTTTCAAAGAAATGAAGACTTTACGACAATTCTTTTTTCAAAAAAGTAAAGACTAATCAATGTAAGCTAACTTTGGGATTCATTCGACAATGATAAAGAAAACATAAAGAAACATTGAACAAACAAAGCCAAAGTGGGCATGGAAAAGAAATGCTAATTTGGACTTCAGGGACAGAGAAACATTGACCATTAAGAAAACAAGATGTGAAATAGTTTGGAATAAATCAAGAAAAAAGATGGGTTTTTGGCTTGACAAGGACCAACGCAACCCTGAGTGGGAGACACAGAGCACTGCCTCTAGGCTAAGGCTACTCTGCAGTGCATTGTGTCAAGAACAACAGTGCGTTGATGCTAGAGAGCACTATCAACACACAAATAAACACACATTTTAACCAAACAAGCTTCAAAATGACTGAATATAGGTAAATGAACTCAAGAAAAGTCTACTGGTGCTGCTAAGACAAGGGATAACTACTAGGACCGATGGTCGTTCCCCAGCAGAGTTGCCAATTTGTTATTTCACTCAATTGATACCCGCCAACATAAATAGAAGATGAAAGTAATCAAACCATATGATCTATTTATTGCAAACAAATGGAATCGAAAAAATTTGAACATACATTCATCATAGATATAGACAAAAGTATTGGAAAAGGAACAAACAACTTTATTGATTGATAGAAGGAGAAGTTACAGGTTCGATCTCGTGTCACTCATCCAGCTTAGTCCAAGCCCTCATCATACCAATAGCAACATCAATCCAGAAGAAAAACATTACTTTGATAATGATTTCAAGTCTCTAAACCAACAATATTTCTCTATAATATCCTAGCTCTTTGGCTCTATGATGGGAGGCCAATTTATAGATGAATGCAAGTGGTTTTGTCATTAATATGGCATTGAATGGTTTTCCATAATTGGATGATTAGTTTCCATGTTCAAAGGGATGATAAGATAGAGAATTAGATGATCCAAGGCTATCCTAAGTCGAGCTCATCTTGATAGGATAGGAGTTGGGTTCCTTCTAGAAGGATCTAGAAAGGAGGAATATACTCAGGATCCAATAAACATTTCAAGGATTCTTGCCCAGCACAGGCTTGAGTGGGCTTAGGTGCTCTACAACGCAGCCTTGAATGGGGCTACCTGCTCTGCAGAGAACTTACCCTTGACCAAGGGTGTGCTGGTGACCCAAGGAAGAACTTCAGCGGGGTCTGAAGTCAGGAAACTCTCATGAATGAAAGCACTCAATAAGGTGGCATGTCTAGGGCATGTAGCCACTAAATTAGAGTTTGATAGACCTTGTTTACACTGATTTGATTGTCAAGAGTGATGTGCCCAAATAGACTTGTAACAATTGTCTACACCAACTCCCCATAAACCCTTACCCTTGCGACACCAACGCAATATCATCTTTTCAAGAATTCCAACAAACTACAATATTTTGCGATATTGTTTTCTTATTTGATGCCCTCGATAGTATGCCTAAATATTAATCACTTGTTTCCATAGATTTAAAAAAAAATGGTGGTCTGTCCTAGTCCCTTTCATGGGTTTTGGGGATTCAGTGCAAGTTCATAAATAAGGAAACAATTGCAGGATCAAGAGAGCGTTCATTTTTTAGTGTAATCGAGAAATGTGGTAGCAAGGAAGCCTCGTCCTCTTTGGCAACTTGCTCATTTGTCTTTGCACCCGGTCGTTGGGAAACTTCTGCCTCTTGGACTTTCACATGGCATGGTGCAACCATGAGAGGGAGCCATTGATGTGGGCATTCATGGAGTAGGTCTTATTATTGCAGCCTTCCAATGACACACTAGTGGACATTTGATTTCCTTACATGTAATATGTAGAAGACTGTGAGAAGAGAGGATGTGTTCTGGTATTTGATACTGCAGAGAATAGCACAGCTGAAAGGATCTGTCTGGTCCAAGTTTGGCTCGTGACCGCCACATTCAAGGTTTTGAATAGAGTTCGAGTGCTGAAGTCAAGTGAGATGGCACTGTTGTGCATGTGGCCAGGCGTGAGCCACTGTTATTTGAATTCTCTTAATGCAATGTGCGTCCAACCCGTCTTGTGTTAGGCATAGAAAATAATGTATAGGAACTTCCTACATAGTCAATATTTTCTCTGATGGATATATCCACCAATGAATAGAGTGTGGAATGTGGAACTAAGGTGCTTTCGTACAGCCTAGGAAAAGATCTCCAATTCTGTTGTGTTGAGGTGCTAAGCATAGTGCTGCGTGAAGGACCCTGGAACTGAATATTGAAAGAACCCGGTAAGGGCTTAATGGGCTATGTTGAATTGGAGTTGTTGAAGGGCTTAGTGTTTTGCGTTCGAATTTAATTAAAATTGTTTAAATTTATCTGGTTGAAAGAATTGGATGTATTATTGTGACATTTATTTTGGCCAACTATTGTCACCAATTTAAGTCTATGTTGGAATTGGTCATTCCAATAATAGACAAATTTATTTATAGGAATGGTTAACAACTAGATATATGAAGACATGACAGTGAATATGGCATTAGAGTAGCTGCATCAGAGATTGGAAGATGATGGACAATCGAGTTTGTGTGAATTAGTGTGAGTTTGTGGAACAGACTCATCATGTAGTATGAGTCACATATTGTAATTAGAACAAATCTACATGTCATATACTCGTTTGTAATGGTTAGTTGTGGTCTAAATTTTTTTTATGTACTTGTTGTAAGACCCAGAGAGGCATGGATACCCTTTTTTATGTGTTCCCTTTCTAAGAGAGTTTTAACACCGTGGATGAGTGTGTCATGCAAGATGGATACACTTGGGTGGGCCATATTGGTTTTAAACTCCACGAGGTAAAATTTTATATTTATGGGGAGTTGATCAAGAGGTTGGATGAACCATGTATGTGAAGGATTTCCTAGTAGACTGGCGGCTGTAGCAGTTGGGAACCCATGCATTCCAGAAAATGGTTGTTCCTTTATATCGACATCGAATATTGGATGAACAAGGTAAAAGGTGTAATTACGACACTGGACTAGATGTAGATTTTGAAGATTGATATCGAGAAAAGTACTCATTAAGGGGGTGTGTTGGAATATTAATTCCTACTTGTCTCAGTTGTGAATTTCTATGTAAAGAGTATGTTCCTATTCTATAGGAGTGGTTTCCTTAGTTTGGTGTGTGGTTGAGGCATTCTCTCAACCAACAGATTGTATATCCAAGATAGTTTTCCTATCTTGAGAAAATAGTCATGTATATATGTAATATGATATTTGATTAATGAATGTCAAGATAGTTGGCACTATCAAGTTTTATCAAATTCAACATTTAATATTATAGTTGGATTTGAGACAATTTAATTATATCTTCAAACCTTTCTTAAGGATTTATATGATTTAATTAAAAACTTACATATAATAATTAGATATATTTGTATATGGTGTACTTATGAATATATATACAAATTGACTGGGAAAAAACCACTTATTTTGGGTAGCTTGAGTTATAGACCTAGTTGGAAGTCGAGGAATCTTACACTAATGTCCTACATAATGGCCTTGCCATGCACAGTGAAGAAAAATGGCGTCTTTCATATTTTTTTTCTTCAAAAACATGTGCATGATGCTAATAATGTTGTTTATTGGTCTCTGATACAGGTGAATTTTGGGGGAGAATTCTAGTGAGAGCCAATGTGCATTCTAGATTGGAGGTAGATCGCACTTTCGAATCGAGTAATCGAGCAAGTTAAGGTGTAGTGGAAGTAATTTGTACCAAATTAAGCCACATGGGAAATGGATGAGAAAATGAGAGTATCATACCCATTTTTTTGTGTAAGCAAATGTAAAGATATTTGTTTGCATATAAATCTCATTGTGAATTATTTATTTGGGTATAGAACACTAATGAAGATGTTCCTCCAAGGGGGTGGGGTTTGTAAAATCTCATTTGCCTCACTTCATGTAAATATTATTATATGAAATATATATTTAAATCGATGTAAATCATAAATGATGGCTAGAGTGAGAGTGGACATGGATTAAGAGTTTGTGGAGGTGAAGCTACTTGGTAATGGCTTGGGTAAATAGCCTAACTTCAAATGTTGTAATTAATCTACACTTATATGTCTATTGCATTAAAAATAAGTTGTATAAGCACTAAAATTTTCATATGGAAACCTGAGAAAAGGATGATCCAATCCTATGGGATGTGTTGGCCTCAGTCAACATGCAATAGAACAAACAAACAAGGAAACAAGATTTAATAATTACTCAGAAAAGAGATGCACAAAGTCATAGTTATAATGATATAGCTCATGATGAAGGAAAATGGGTAGTGTGTAGGCACACTTAGGAATGGAAGAGAGGACCCAAGCATAACAATTATGTTGCAGTAAGAAGGACTACACAGGAGAAATGTGTATGAAGCATTCGAAAATTCTTAGCATAATCTTAGATGTGAAAGCTATCTAAGTGAAATTGAAGAAAGGTGAAGTTATGGTCTTGAGAAGGTAAAGAAACAATGGACTCTAGAATCTTTCTTAGAAAGTGGAGACACTTGGTACTCTTGGTGTTTTCACAGGTGGAGACTCTCAAGGTAGACTCTAAATTAGAGAAAATTTTAAGCATGGATATTTATTTTAAAGTTTAGAAACTTGGGTGAATCTTACAAGTCCATAATATTAAATTTGAAAAATGTTTGGTGATGTTATCATATAAATATTTTATATTATAATGATTTCATATGCTCTTTATATATTTTTGGCGAATTTCATGGTAAAATATTTGTCCTATAAAATTTGAGTGAATATTTTTTAGAAATAATGAAAATTAGTGAATTTTTGTTGGAAAAGACATTGAAAGTTACCCCATCTTCAATATTTAGCAACTAAAAATTTTCCTTTCTTTGAATTCCCATGAAACCTATTAGGTGGATGCACTATATGCTCTAGATTCCTATAGTGATTGTTGGGTGGAGCACTATGTGCTCTAGATTCCCTAAAGTCTTGGTTAGGTGGAGACATTGTGCTCTCTAGACTCTTGGTTGTAAATTGGAGGCACTATGTGCTCTATATTCGCATGTGTTGTGAAATTACTGGTGTGAATTTCCCTTGAGCACTTCTCTCCACTATCTCAAAATCTAGCTCATGGTGGTTACCTACAAGAAATGATAGCAATGTAGTTGGACTATGGTTGGGAGGAGAGTTGAAGTCCCTCTCTCATTTGCTAGCTGTTTAGATACTAAGATAAGTTCCTGTAGAAATTCTCACTGCAGATCACCTGAGAATGTAATGTAACTAAAGAAAAATACTTGATCTACTTCTACTATCAAACTTTGCGGAAGCTTAATCGATTTGAGCAAGATCAAACAGGACACATATAACAGAGAAGAAGAATCAATCGCACATGAAACACAAAATAATACTCTGGGGAAAGCCTCAGCTAAAAACCCCGCTATCTGTATTATCATACAAGTGGAAATATCCCAGGATTACATAAAGCTTTACCTTTCATATCTATCCAGCTCTCAGTACAATCCCTCTTACTCCTCATAGACAGACTAGACAACTCATATGCCTTTCCCTCTATCCTCCAAGCCTCCTATTTCCTTGTGCTAGTTTCCCTGGGTGCTCCTGCTGTAACCTTGTGTGACACGGGTCTCACACACTACTCCAACACACTATAAAACTACACAAATCTCAAGGAATGAATTCCTTCTGCATGCAAGAGATTTTCTTATAGGAAAATTCTTGCAACTGATAGTACACTATCCCTGCCTTTAATCTCAACTGGGCCTTTGTTTGAACTGACATGCATGAGTTATTCATGAGAGAATATTCAGTCATATGGAGTACACTAGTTTCATGCCTGCATGCATTAACTGACTGAACTCACAATCAGTTCTACAAATTGTTTGGAACTAATCTAACTAGACTTAACTCAGTTAACTGAGTTAACTAATTACAACTCAAATACAACTCATCCTTACCTCCTTAATTAAGGGATAACTTCCTCAATCAAAGGGATAACTGTTGCATGACTTCACAATGACTTCATGTTTGAATTTCTCCAACTAATTAACTCAAGATTAATTAATTAATTATTTTTAAAACATCTGGTGAGACTAAATTCGAATTTTAATTCTCAATTTTAATTCAAGGACAAATTAAAATTGGAATATATCCTGAAATGATATCCTTAGAAATGTTATTTTTAGCACTTTTAATTTTAGCATTTCTTGTTGCTATTTTCAACACTCCCTCTCAACAAGAAAGGGATTATCTACCACCTTGATCCTGTCTCTATGGAACTCAAATTTAGACTTTGACAATGCCTTAGTCAAAATGTCAACATCTTTCTCCTCGGTCGAAATATACTACAACAATATGATCCTCCTCGCCACACAATCTCTAAGATAATGATACAGAATGGCGATGTGCTTGGACCTATCATGAAATACTAGATTCTCATAGAGATTGATACAACTCTGATTATCACAATAGATCATAGTAGGATCCATCCTTTGATCAAACAAACCAACTAGAATTTTTCTCATCCAAATGGCCTCATATGCTACCTGACTTGCAGCCATGTATTCAGCCTTTACTGAGTTGAGTGCAACTGACCTCTGTTTCCTTCTGTACCAAGAAACTGCAACTGAACCAAGGTTGAAAATTCCTCCTAATGTGCTCTTCTGATCTGATGGACTCTTTGCCCAATCCGCATCTGTGAAGCTCTGTAGCTTCACTCCCTCTGACCGTCTGTACCATAATCCATATTGAGATGTGCCTCTGAGGTATCTCAAAACATGCTTAGCTACCTTACAAAATAGCTGGGTAGGCTGAACCATAGCTTGACTCACCTGGTTCACTGCATAGCACGAATCTAGTCATGTGTTCATTAAGTACATCAGTGAACCCACAAGCTGCCTATACACATTAGCTTATCCTACTTCTCCTGAAGTAGCATCCTCCTTCCTCCAGTTACCTGCTAGAGGAGTCTGCATGGGCTTACACTTCTCTGTGTGGAATCTCTTGAGTATCTCATTGGCATAATTTCCTTTAGACACAAACAACTCCCCATCCTTCTACCACACTTCCATGCCTAGAAAGTAGTGCATGAGACCCATGTCTTTCATCTCTAAATCTCTTGCAAGGTCCTCCTTGCAAGACATGATCAACTGATCATCACTTGTCAATATCAGATCATCAACATAGAGAACAATTATCAACTGCTTACCTTCCACCATGGTGCGGTACAAGTTTGCATCCGCTTCACTCTTTGTGAAGCCCAACCTGGTGAAGTAGTTGTCGATCCTAGTGTACTAAGCACAAGGTGTTTGCTTCAGTCCGTACAAATCTATCTTGAGTCTACACACATGCGACTCACAATCGAAGGTTTCAAAACCTTTCGGCTTCTCTATGTACACCTCTTCCTCAATATTGCCGTTGAGGAAGGCAGTTTTCACATCCATCCAATGGATCTTCCAACCCATCTGTGTTGATAGTGCCAACATCAATCTGATAGATGAGTACCTTACTACAGGAGCAAAAGTCTCATCATAGTCAATCCCCTCAACCTGTGAGAAACCACGAGCAAAAAACCTTGCCTTATGTTTCTCCACACTACCATCATCAACTTGATTTACCTTGTAAAGCCAATGGGAACTCACAACTGACTTATTCTCCGGTCTTGGAATTACATCCCAAACATTGTTCCAAACTATGGAGTTATACTCCTCCAACATAGCATCAACCCAAATCGGCTGCTACACGGCTTCCTCAAAGGAAGATGGCTCGGTCTCAACACATTTCCCAACAAGGGCCATGTATCCAATGTACCTATCAGGTGACCTCCTCTATCTGTGCTGAGAAGATGGTTCTCCCACATTCTCTCTCACATCTGACAACAATCTGTCAGGTTCTCTCATGCGCTTCCACCCATCTCTGGAAGACTTTGCTTGAGTGGATGTCTCCACTATTGGAACCTCTGCATGTGGCTGCTTCGCATTAGTCTAAGGCTCCTCCTCCTTAGGAACCAAAAGTTCCTCCATAGCTTGCAGTTGGAGCTCCCTCTCAAGGGAAACTAGCATGGCCTTCTGCTCATCAAACTTAAGATCTTTGCGAACCACTACCCTCCGACTGGTAGGCAAGTACACCCAATAGTTGTGGGGTGTATCAGTGTACCTCACAAGTATCCCCAACTCAGATGTTGGCTCAAGTTTCTTCCAGGCATCCTTGGTCACATGGCAATAAACCGATGAGCCAAAGATCCTGAAGTGACTCACTTCTGGTATCTTCCTCTGGTGTCTTCATCCAAGGTATGCGGTGCAGGCTTCTATTTTGAAAATAGACCATTGTGTTGCATGCCTCAACCCAAAAATGAAGTGGTAGGCCTTGGTCATGCATCATCACCCGAGCTACTCCCACAATTTTTCTATTCTTCCTTTCGGCCACCCCATTCTGTTGTGGGTTATGGGGTGCCGTCAACTCCCGTTTAATTCCTTCTGCTGCACAGAAGTCCTTAAACTCTTGAGAAACATACTCTCCACCATTTTCGCTTCTTAAGGCCCTAATCTTGTTTCCTAATTCTTTCTCAACAAAAACTTTGAGAAGGTTTAATCCTTCTTTTACATGAAATATATACAGCATTTACGAGAAAAATCATCAATGAAAATCACATAATACCTTTGTTTAGCGGTGGAGGCTGTCGAGAATGGTCCACACACATCTGTATGAACTCGCTCCAAGATTGCTTCAGCTCGACTGTCTCGATCATGAAAGGAAGATCTTGCATACTTACCCAAGGTACAACCTTTGCATGTGTCCACTTGCTCAGTTTTACCTTTGGGAAGTCCGGTAGAAATCTGTTGCATTATCTTCAAGGCCCCATGATGCAAGTGGCCCAACCTCCTATGCCATAATTCGCCAATGTCTTGGCTTTGCACCAATTCTTCTTTCGAACTCAATGTAGCACAGTCATCTACCTCCAGCTTGTAGAGATTCTTTACTCGAATCCCAATCCTCTTGGTCTGACCCATGGCTATGTGTCTCAAGAATGACTTTCCTTTACACAAGACTACATCATAGCCTTTGTCTTCCAAGATCGCGACTAATAACAAGTTTTTCTTCAGTCTAGGCACATACTTTACATCAGTCAGTGTGAGAGAAGCTCCATGCTCCCTCTGAAACACAACTGTGCCTTCACCTAAAACACGGTACTTTCCATCATCGCCCATCTCTATGCACATCTTGAGGTCTTTCTCCTCCAAGGTACTGAATAAACTCTTATTGTTGGTCATGTAGAATGAGGCTCCACTGTCTAGGTACCAAGCACAACCCACCATCGATGAAACCATACATGTGATGAGGGTAAAATCCATTTCGAACTAAGAGGCTAGTGCCTCACCTTCTGATCCTTTGGAGGATCCCTGCTTGGATTTCTTCAATGGACAATTAGTTGCATAATGGCCCACCTCATGAAAATTAAATCATCTCACTTTAGATTTGTCAATCTTCTTCCCACCATGAGAAGAACTAGATTTGGAATGGGAAGCCTTCGCTTTCCCTTTCCTTGCCTTACTCGCTAAGGCTATATTTTCTTCATCATCATGCTTAAACGAAGAACCATCTCTGGCGCTCCTTCTGATCTCCTCCTGCATCAAATTCGACCAGAGTCATTCCCAATCCGACAGTTTCTCTCTTCCATTCACTGAGTCCTAGTAGCTATGTCATCTTTTAGAAAGATTGAGGAGAGAAATACTCACCATATCATCATCGGCTATTATTATTCCTACACTTCCAAGCTCATCTCTACAGGTGGTGAGCTTGTTCAGATATGTAGAAATAGCGTTGCCCTTTTCACACTTGATTTTCCGAAGCTTGTCCTTCAGCGCCAGTTTCCTTTGGTTGTTGTTGTTCTGATATAGGTCCTTTAATGTCTTCCACATTGAGAACAGAGTCTCCTTCCCATGGAGACTCGAGACAATATGGTCTCGAACTCCCTCTAGAAGAATCCTCCTCGCCTTCACCACACACTTCTTCCATTCTGCTAATTCTTGGGCATTAGCTGCTGCTGGCTTGGGGATTTCTTAATCAATGAAATCCTTCAAAGCACTGTCTTCTAATACCACTTCAATGCGATCCTTCCATGCTATGTAATTTGAGCTGCCATCGAGTGCATACCTGAGTCTCAAGCCATTGAACACCATTGGAGAACTTAGAGGTGTGATAAGAATTTGATTTTGTACTTGCAATCAAGAACTTCAAACTTCTACTTTTCCCTTCTCAGTATGTTGTTCGCAGCTCTGATACCATGTAGAAATTCTCATTATAGATCACCTGATAATGCAATGTAACTAAAGAAAAATACTTGATCTACTTCTACTATCAAACTTTGCAGAAGCTTAATCGATTTGAGCAAGATCAAACAAAACACATATAAGAGAGAAGAAGAATCAACCACACATGAAACACAGAAGAATACTCTGGGGAAAGCCTCAACTAAAAACACCGCTATCTATATTATCATACAAGTGGAAATATCTTAGGATTATGCAAAGCTTTAGCTTGCACATCTATCCAGTTCTCAGTACAATCCCTCTCACTACTCATAGACAGACTAGACAACTCATATGCCTTTCCCTCTGTCCTCCAAGCCTCCTATTTCCTTGTGCTATTTTCCCTAGGTGCTCCTACTGTAACCTTGTGTGACACTAGTCTCACACACTACTCCAACACACTGTAAAATTGGGCAAATATCAAGGAATGAATTCCTTCTGCATGCAAGAGATTTTCTTATAGGAAAATTTGCAACTGATAGTACACTATCCTGCCTTTAATATCAACTGGGCCTTTGTCTGAACTGACATGCATGAGTTATTTATGCGAGAATATTCAATTATCTAGAGTACACTAATTTCATGCATGCATGCATTAACTGACTCAACTCACAATCAGTTCCACAAACTGTTTGGAACTAATCTAACTGGACTTAACTCAATTAACTGAGCTAACTTATTACAACTCAAATACAACTCATCCTTATCTCCTTAATTAAGGGATAACTTCCTCAATCAAAGGGATAATTGTTGCATGACTTCACAAAGACTTCATGTTTGAATTTCTCCAACTAATTAACTCAGGATGAATTAATTAATTATTTTTCAAACAGATAGTGAGACTAAATTCGAATTTTAATTCAAGGACAAATTAAAATTGGAATATATCCTGAAATGAAATCCTTAGCAATGTTATTTTTACCACTTCTAATTTTAGCATTTCTTGTTGCTATTTTCAATAGTTCCATACTTGTATCTTTGTGCATATTGGTGAAATATGAATAAAGATTAATGTTATTACATTAAAATGGGTGTATAAGAATTATCAATGAGGAATATGTGTTCTTGTGTGTTGCAATGTGATGATTACGTGAATGATTCTCGTGGTTGTAAGGGACTTGTGGATCCATGTGATGTTTATATTCTCCTCAAATCAAAATTTATTTTTATGCTTATGTCTAATTTTTTTTCATGACTAGTTTAGTATTACTATTGCATTTACATTATATGATATCTAACAATATGTTGAATAGTTGTTATGTAAAGGTTGTTGAAGGCTTGTAGTTAATATTGTGTATGCCCATTTAATAAATCATGTTAAACTGTTATGGTGTGTGTAAATCCTTGGATTGTATGCTATAAAGTAAAAAGGAGCCTTTGTGTCTTAGAATCAATGAATTTTGTTGTTAAATTGTTGCATATGACATATTAAGAAATTGTGTGGACCTTTTCTATATATGATGGGCCACTTCATTTATTTTTTGGTTATGATTCAACCCTAAAATAATGCATCATATGTATCAAATATGGCTTGTAGGGCCATTGATGTCATTGAGACTTTGAGCTTGATATTGTAGAGTAACATGTAGGAATTCCACCTGGATGAGATTGATAAGTTTTATAAAGGAAAACTAGAAATTTATGCGGTTTTAACGGGAGCACTATATAGGAAAATTTTCATTACTTAACAAGTAATTTGACATTGTGTGATGCCAGGGTTTCCATGAGCTTCATGGGAGTTGGTGCAGTTGACATAGCATATAGGATAGAAAATTTCACATCACCTATTACTATGTTTTTGTGACACCACGAAGGTTTGACGATGGGTTCTTTCAAATTGGGTGAATGGGCATTATTGATGCAGGGCACGAAAGAAAACCCTATCTATCCTCAAAGAAGAAGGAATTTTTTTTCCAAAGGTCGATGACCTGGAGGGACCCTCGACATAAGTTCAGAGGGTGGATTCCATGTCAGACACGGATGACTTGCGCATGTGATGTGGAAAGATTGTCGATGTGACACGTTATCACCATGACACATGGCAAACATAAATGACCCTTTGGAGTGCCACATGGCCAGGTTTTTGATGACATGTGACACCCTCAGGGGATGCCACATTATAGGATGATTTCACCCTAACATCAGTGATTTCATCAAGATGTAGTAGGAGCAGGTGACATGGAGGTTAAGCTAATGTGGAACCTAGAAGACACAAGGTAGTGATTTGTGGTGCCACATGGGTTAGGTTTTCTATGTGGTATTGATGTGGTAATACACATGGTTGGGAGCCATGTCACCATAGAGATAAAGAATGCAAAGCTATTTTGTAGTGCATTTCATAAGAAGGCCATAATAAATAGAAGCACCGCAACGAGAGCCTCCTCATTACATGACATGAATATTCATTTCCCAACTCACAACAAATATTTGAAAGGAGTATATTCCATAGAAATTGTGTGGGGAATTATGTCACTATTACATGGTTGTGCCACATGGTATTGGCTCGACGTGGTAGAACCATGTAGGACACTTGGCAATGCCATGTGGCCATATTTTTGATGTGGTAAGGTTAAGAGATCAAATATTTAAATGGGTATAACTTATGATCCAGGCATCGGATCGAGATAAAAATTTTATTGCTAGAAAGATCTCGATGGGTTGATTATGATGGTGTTATCTAAAGTGAGTTTTTCACACTTCAGGTGAGGAAATTTTGGGTTGATTAAAAGTAACACCACCCATTTAGTCAAGTTTACTCCAAGGGCATTGTAATGAGCATTACATATTATTGGAGAATCTTTATAAAGTATTCTTCCTGACCTAATATGTATATCATTAATATTGGGATGAGTAATCATATAAGTTTGTAAATTATGACACTCGACATTGTAAGCAGGATGAGCTACTTTATTTTTGGGGTTTGGAGGTGGTTGTGTAAGTCTTTATGGATATTGTGTTAATGGTAATTGGCATTTTTGGTTGGAAGTCAATTGTGGTTGTGGTGGAGGAGGTTGATATCTTTGTTGGGGTTGATATTGAGGATATTATGGGTATGATGGATAATATTGAGGATTATTTCCCCTATATGCTACTTACCAACATTGTTACCGAGGATGATTTTGAGCTTGAGGTGGTCATGGTTTCCAAGGTAATGGTGTATTCCAACTACTTTTTGGATATTTTTGATCAGCATGGAATTTTTTAGTAGGAATTTACATAATACTTGGTTGTCAAGCCTACCAAAGTCTTCTTGGTGCTACAAAGAAGGTTGTTTCAAATCTTCATTTGCTCCATTTTCCTCTTGATAAACTACTTTTAGTCCTTGTAGAGATGGGAAATAATTTGTTGCATGTTTCTGTTATGAAACTAGCTCAAAAAAAGATAGAAAAGATAGATCAACACCTTAGAAATAAGCCTATTCGAGGGGGCAACCTCATTTACATTACACAAATGAACAATTCTTGGATGATACAAATGACAAGACCTCCTTTCTATATATAAAAGTCTAAGGGGTCATAATATAATCAAAGCCGACATAACAATAATAATGTAAGGGCACAACAATAACAATGGTGGGCTTCTGTGGGGCACAATAATAACAATATGGGGACTACATGGTCATAACAATATAATAACGGGGTTGCTCTAATAACAATAAGGGGTTAAACTAGTAGTATAGGGACCTAACATGCTCCTCTCCTTCAAAAAGTGTTGTACTCAATGCTTGAGTAGTTCTAGATTCTTCTGTATAAATTATCATCCTCCCATGTGGAATATTCAATGGGTAAGTTCTTCCACTTGATGAGATACTCTGAAATTGATCGATTTCATAGATATCGGGTTCTTGTTTCTGTGACTACTTCAAGTTCCAATATGATTTTTCCTTCCTCGTCAAGTTCTGACAATATTATTTGAATTGGGATCTTCTGTAACTTTTGAATGAGTGCCCGCACATCTTCGTCATTCTTCCATTCATCCATTGCTTCGTTTATCCAATCTAGTTGGATAATAGAAATGGCACAAAACAATGCTTCCACATCGTCATCCTTTCTTGAGAGTGCATCTGCAACAACCGCAACAACATTTTGCTTCCCTTTTTTGTAGATGATTTCAAATTCATAACCCAACATCTTTGTGACCCATTTTTGTTGTTCTTCTAAAGATAATCTTTGTTCTAAAAATTATTTAAGACTATCATGATCCATTTTTACCTTGAAGTGTCTTCCCATTAGGTAAGGTTGCCATTTCTTAAGTGCGTGTAGTATTGCCAACATTTCCTTCTCATAAATAGCTTGCTTGAGGGACATCTTTTTGTATGGTTGTAGCCATAAAAATACCCAATCGTCTACATCAAAACTAATTTCACTGCGATGTTGATATGCTTGTTGTTTCATTCGATTTTGCACCAAAGTGGGGTTATCCTTTAAAAGTTGGAGAATTTGTTGTTGATGCTTGATGTGATCTTTCACTACTTGAACCTTTTTCTTCTTGATATGTCCTTCTATCTTGAGAGTTTGAAGAGTAGTAATTTTTACCAATGCATTACAAGATATGGTCGGATTCATTTCTTGATTCCCGATGTGATCTTTCACTTCTTAAACCTTTTTCTTCTTGATATGTCCTTCTATCTTGAGAGTTTGAGGAGTGCTAATTCCTGCCAATGCAGTACAAGATATGGTCGGATTCATTTCTTCTTTCTCTAGAGTTGGTTCCCAGTGTATATCCTCTTCTTTTGAAGTTTCTTGATAATTTTTTCCTCCTCTTCACAATCTATGTAAAATAATTTCTTCTCAGCACACTTATGACCTTTAGTGTATTTCCTATCACAAATGTAACAAATCCCTTTTTCTCTGTTCTCTTCCAATTGTTCTGGTGTAAACCTTGTAGGTTGTGGAAGGCTAGGAGAAAAACACTTCCATATTTATAGTTGTGAGTGGTAGGATTCCTTGTTTCCATAAATTATCTTTCAATTTTTCTTGCCAACCCGAATGCCTTCTCCAATGAATCAAGTTCCCAAAGATGAACCTCATGTTGAATGTTATCCTTTAAAGTCCCTATGAAGACATCAATCCTTTGCTTCTCTGGAATATCATTTACCCTTATATTCAACTTTTTGAAGTACTCAATGTCCTTTGCCATTGAACCCTTTTGTTTGAGATTTATCAATTGGCTAAAGAAGGTGTTGCTCTTTGTATCCTCATAATGTGCTATCATTTCCTCCGTGAAAATTCACCACATGAAAAGTGGTTTACAAGAACAAATCCCTTTATACCATAAAAATTGATTCGGTTCTAAATATAAAGATCCAATATGTACCTTTTGTAACAATTGCACCTCATGTAGATCAAAATATTTCTCCATCTGTAGTATCCAATTTATTAGATCCTTGCCATCAAACTTCCTCATATCGCTTTTTCTTGGTTTTAGGATCTCGATATTGAAATGACTATAACTCTGTAATTGCGGATCTTTAAGTTTTGAAATTTTGGTCTATGATAGCCCTTTGAGTCCTCTTTCGAATTCCACCAGTATGATTAAAATTGGATTCTCCAAGGAAGAGTTATGCCCAATCTCCCAAGATGACCTGATTATATAAGTTTCCAGTAGATCGAACTTGTATGACATGATGCATGTCACTGTTTCGACCTTCGGTTTTGAAAATATACAAATAAAACTAAAGTCCATCCTATTTCTGTAACTTCTTACGAAATTTCAATCTGATGCTCACAGAGAAATTTATGAGGATTTTCCCAAGGTCACCTGTTTAGAATGTAATTTGAGAGTCTACAAAACCCTAACTTCCTCAGATCATATCTTCGAAAATATAGAGAGAAAAGATTTGAAATTCAGACCCGAGGTTCAGAATGATTTCTTCTCAAATGGATTTTTTCTTTAGCTTCTGAACCTTCGTAGTGAAAAGGTATAGCGAACATGCCATGATGACCTATTTGGAGCAAAGAAACCCTAGAATCAAAACCTTTGATACCAAATGTTATGAAACCAACTCACAAAAAGATAGAAAAGATAGATCAACACCTTAGAAATAAGCCTCTTTGAGGGGGAAACCTCCTTTACATTACACAAATGAACAATTCTTGGATGATACAAATGACAAGACCTCCTTTCTATATATAGGAGTCTAAGGGGTCATAATATAATCAGAGCCAACATAACAATAATAATGTAAGGGCACAATAATAACAACATAAGGGCACAACAATAAAAATAGTGGGCTTCTATGGGGCACAATAATAACAATATGGGGACTACATGGGCACAAAAATATAATAAGGCGGTTGTACTAATAACAATAAGGGGTTAAACTAGTAGTATAGGGACCTAACAATTTTTCTACACAAATAACACATATTTCAATGTTATCAAAGGGACATTCTTTCAAAAAGATGTTTTTTCTACATCTAGGACAAAATATAGATAATGCAACTTTTTTTAACTTATTTGTTTATTTATTTTAAACTAAAAACATATTAATAATATTAATAATAAAATAATTTTGGGATAAGTTTCGACATGTTGCTCATGATTCTTCCATATACAACTAATACAAGGCTTAGTCCTTGTGATCCAACTTTAATCTATGAAAATATTAACAGTAAAAGAATATTGGGACAAGTTTCAACATGTTGCCCAGGGTTATTGCCTAAAAAATTAACACAAGGATCGGTCCTTGTGATCCAATAGAGATAATTTATCCATTTATGAAATTGATTATATAATTTAAACACATGCCACATGGTAATGAGGGTTATGTACAAGCCAATAACACAAGTTTTTGTATTCATATCTAATTAAATAATCACTACTTGAAATCCAATATTTTAATTAAGAATAGAACTATTAAACACAAGAAATTGTAAGATTTTCAAACTTTCATCTATTATATTCTATGGAAACAAAATGAAACATTAACTTCTTATGTGAAAATGACAATGATGACATGCATCCTTGCAGGAAGCCCGGTTGGTTGGTTTATACACTTCTTAAGTAGAACCCAGAGTGAATGAACAAGTATGAAAATGATAAAAATGGGTGTGTCATAAGCACCAAATAATTACACTATATTAAACTAAGAATTGTCTCAAATACACATGACATGTCTTCTTTAGTAGGAGCATAGCTATTTATAATATAAAAAATAAAAAATTAAAAATATTTACTACTAATCTTCACGAATACATAACAATTTTTTATATTTCATGGAAATATAAGAGGGATTTTATCATTCTATAAATTCATAATGGAAGCATGAATCTATCTTAATATCACACATTCATATGATTCTAATCCACCACACAATGTAATTAAACTCAAACTCAGTCACTTCTTGAGTTGTTACTCTATCTCCTACCTAAGCTATTTACCATATTAATAATCATGCTCTACTAGTGGCATGGATTTCTTTTTACTACAGCTATAGGTCAAAACAACCTATTTAGTTTTTGACACGTCCCTCAATTCTTGATTTTGTTGGATCATGCATGGAGATATGGTAACCTATGATATAACTATAGAAAGAAGGAAGAATTGCAGAATATGTGAGTTTCAATAATCATAACATTTTTAGCTAATTTTTATAAAGAAAAAGACAAAACTATTAGATCGACATTAATGATAAAATTTGTTTATGAAATGATAGATTTGAAAAACATATAAGAGAAAAGGAAAGTTAAATTATGGACAAAAGAGTTACAAAAATATCTTATTGGCAAAACTCAACACCATCTCAAATGACCATTTTTACTAGCGAGACCCAATATGGAAAATTGGGTTTAAAACTTGCCAGGAGAATTTTTAGGTATAAATTTGAATTTTGTGCGGGTAAAACTCTTCCTTTTTAGTTAAAAATCTATTTTTCCTATTCTACACACATATACCTTTCCAACAACACAACAATCACCTCAATTGGAGTATGTATGCAAAAGTTATGCCACCTAGAAGTTGACCTTCCTATTTCAACCACCATAATTCGGGAGGGTGCCACATAAACCCCCATAACTCAAGGAAATGGGGATAGTCACATGATCATGATGAAGAAGACTCTAGAAGTTTCCATATTATAACTATGGTTAAGAGTTAACGAATTCAAACCTAACCACTAGTAGGCTATCAAGTTGTGTTATAACTAGGCCACTAGGAGGAAAAGGGGTTATGTTATTTTTGAGTGCATTTGTTCCATAGTTGAGTAGAGTAGATGAGAGGGACAAGGAGAGAAAACACATAGAGGATTTATGCATTACAATAGCCCATGGGCCACTGGCCTTAATTCTTTATACTCACAACCATTTTCTATTCAGAGAAAGAGAGCACAACAACCTCACCTTCCAGTTAGGTTTTCTCCCAGTTACCTTGGTTATATCTTGTGTCAATCATGGTTAGTGAATATTTATTTCATTTTTCTTTATTTTATGCATAATTATATTTTTCATGCATTCGTAATCAACTATTATTTACGAATCAATAAATCTAAAAAGAAATAAACCCGCATCGTGTATACTTCATATTTTTAAGTATAATTTTATCAAATATGTTGTGACAAAATATCCAATGGAATATCCATGATAGTTTACAAATCAATGAGTGAATATTAATAAGGACATGCAGTGATAAATAGTGTAGAAATAATTCAAGAAAAACAAAATGTACCAAGAAAGTTATGTTGAACCAATTTACATAAACAAGGATTCTATTGCATATAAATTTCGAATGTAGTCAAAGGGGTTACTAAAATTGGTTATTACCAATATTCTTCGGCATTTAACTAGCTATGTGTTAGTAGGCACTCAAAATGAATTCCACTGGGTGATATGCTCATGTCTATGACAACAAGTTTACTAGGGATGCCATCCATGATTGTGGGAGGCATCCCTTAGGTTTCCCTATTAGCACTTTCTTAGGAAAACAAAGTCTTCAATGCTTGAAAACATTAGCACCAACATGATCATCTAAAAAAAATAGTTTTATTTTTTCCAAAATGGACCTATAGATGAATAAGTTACACACTTTATATGTTTTAAAAATGGAGATTATGTTGAGGTTTCTCTAAAAAAACCATTAATTGTTGAAAGATAAATTTCTAGAAGTCAAGATCAAAATTGCAGAGAATATAAAAGAGCACATCCTATAAAATAATTCACAAAAAAACCATCATATGTGGAAATTATCGACATTTTAAAATGGCCAATAATTTCTTTTTTACAAGTCCTAGAAACTTAATTACATGGAAATTGATCGATCAACCAAATAGGGGACATGGAAAAAAATTGACTTTGTCAAAGTGCCAATATGGTATTATATAAACATGTTGTGTATGACTAATGAAATTTCATTCTCTAGAAGCACCATATGCTAATTTGTGTTAAGGTGGAAACCTTATTTGGGATATGTGATAGTATGATTGTTGATGCAAAATCTATTTGGTAGTGATTTGGCACATATGCCATATTCTAAGGCAATAATTATGTAGAAAGGTTATGACTCCCTATGGTATCACACACATCCATAAAATATCTTGATGATTGCAATAAACAAATTCAATCCTAGTATTGGAGAAAGAGCCACCGTAGTTCATAATTCAATTTCAAACGAGTAGGGATACATCGAAATAATATAACTATTAATAAGATTCTACAAAATAAAAAATGTACTATTTATTAAACAAACTAGCCAAGCTCTCAATCCTTCAGTAAATGCATAAAGCCTATGCATAAGTATTTTGAATCCACAACCATCCACAACACACAACCAATTTAAAGGAGAGTCAAAGGAGATTTTAACATTTACTAAATTCACCCTAGATCTGAGTGTTCGAGTGGTAGAGGGTAGCTTTAAATTCTTACATGATCACCATGATTAAGGACATTAAATAAAGAGATCAAGGACGCTCCAGGCTTATCTTCTATGTAGATAGTATATCAATAAGAAGTTGTGGTGGCATGTTGTTAGTGACTCGTCATTTATGGTCAGATTGGGAACACTACATTTTTCCATCTACTAGTCTTACTCACCATCTCAACGACACTAAGGAGCACATTAAGAAGGTTGATGGTAATGGTAGTAGAAATATCAATGAAATGCGTTGTCCATACTCTACAACAATGGTGGGAGAGAGCAACAAACCCAGAATAGGAGGGAGAGGCTGAGGAAGACAACCTCTTCCTCCTTGAAAAAACAAGGGATTGAATCCCTTTAATGAAAACATACCTTAGCCATAGCAGAGATTGGTTACTAATTTGGAGGCCCATAAGATGGGAAACACTGGAGACAACTTGTGGGCACTTCATAATCTGTTGGGCCTCTACCTCAGAGATCTGGAGGATGTTATGATAGTGATCAAAGGATGTGTTATGGATCTATATTTACACATGAGACAAGCTCGAGCAACCCTGCATGCCACATGAGGGCTTCAATCAATGAACCTTTGGCATATCACGTGTGTTCATGGAATACTAAACAGTACCCCTAATTTGATGACATATTGGAAAATACCTCTACAAATCACATTATTTAACCCCTACTAATATGAACCCAATACACCTTCCCAATTTAAAAAATCCCTACTTTCACTAGACATTATAGGTATCCATTTTTCATTAACTTTGAGCTTTATTTTTTATGCCTACCAATATAAAAACCCTTTACCCCCTAATATATGCTCAATATATTATGTCAATTTTTCCTCAATATATATCCCCCAATATGAATGAATGTGGTATGATATTACTCCCACAGTGAAGCCCCCATGCCATGCCATTGTTGGAGCTCTAGGATTACCACTTATGCCTCCTCCTCCTTTGGAAAATTATTCTTCCTAGATCCAAACAAACTCTATTTTTCAAGGAACTAGTCCTTGAAGGTATACCATGATGAACGCAAGGCGTTAAACCATAGCAATGCCTTGGATTCAGAGCAGTGAAATGGAGAAAACAATTAGAAAATAGGGGCCGCCAAATAATAAGCTCCAGCCAGTGGCCAAGGTGACTTATCCAATCCTTTGCCAATAATGTACACACTGCCTAACAATGATGACTACTATCACCCAACGCAGGTGGAATGGGAGGGTTCATTCACACCGAAGGAAGAATCTAGGTATGTAGACCTTGACACTGCACATGTCACTGATGAGAATCAAAACCTCTTGTTGGTGTTATTCTTCTACCACTATTAATTATTTTTGTGTTATAAGTTATTTCTTTCAACACATTTGAGGAGGATATTTTTCTTCCTTTACATGGGTAGATAGTCCTACCTATAACAATTTGGTGATGGCTAGTCACTTTTAAACTTTTCTCAAAACTAACAATGTTTGGCTAAGAATATCCATGGATGTAAACTATTTAATTTTTCTATAATGAAATGAATTCTAACTTACAAAAATAAAAAAAAAGGAATTTACTAAATTCATATTTATGTCTATGTTCCTTGTATTTTGTGCATACAACTACTTTAACTATTCAAATCCAAATGCAATGCTTCATATTCCAATGTTTAAAAACAATCTCCATGGACAATAAGTATTTCACCACATTACACTTTTTTAAATCACAAACTAGAACCGAAACTAAGAAAATGTGCAGGATAGCTACAATTATAAGAATGCTCCTACATTAAATTTTCCTAGGTGGAAAATATGAGAAAATTTCTAATAACGTTGTTAATACATCAATAGATATTGAATATCTTCATATTTTCTTTCTTTTCTTCTTTTTGATCTTCCACATTTTGAACCACACATCATTCAATACTCTTCGTTCAACATCCTTTCCTTATTCTTTGTAATTTATACCTTCACACTTTGTGATTTTAGTAAACTCGTTACCATACTATGACTTTACCATCTTCTTCACCTAATTTTCTTTCATTATAATTTCCATCATATCCTCCGCTACTTTTTGCAACTTGTTTCCTTTTGTCAGTTTTTGTAAGCCTCACCCAATGGGGTTCACACCCTCAAAGATCTCCCTCTTAGTCGTTCTTATTTCCTCCCCATCCTTCCTCTTCTACATGATTATCACTTTCTCCATAAACTCCACCAATTCTTGGTTTTCAAGAATATACTCATTTAAAATTTCTTTTAATACACCACTCCTCTAAT
Organism: Pinus tabuliformis; assembly: GCA_031772625.1. Lineage (NCBI taxonomy): Eukaryota > Viridiplantae > Streptophyta > Pinopsida > Pinales > Pinaceae > Pinus > Pinus tabuliformis. The sequence goes on from CM062820.1 coordinate 859,166,040, forward strand.
ACAACCATATTTATTTATTTATTGCATCTTTACTCTCTTTCATAAACTCTTGTAGCTATAATTGTTGAATCTTTTCTTTTGTATACACCACTCTCTTTTATTTTGGTGCACACAAAGGTGCTTCACCTCATTGACCAATATCAAGTATCATGCTCATTCATAAACTATGTTTTAAAATTGTAATAAATAGAATCAGTGCATTCTACGTATTATGACAGGGTTGATGGAGTTGGTGGGGGGTGGGGGGCAGGGCGCCGGGGAGGGGGGACCTAGGGGGAGAAATTTTGGAATTTTTTTATCAAAATCTAGTGATATTATCGGTATTCTTTAATATACCACAAATGTAGGTGCTATTGAAAAGCATGAATGAGTGGAGACCCCATGGGTGCATAATATACTTTACACAAAATATTATACAAATCAAACATTTCCATATGCACATCTTCCATTATTACTTCGATGGAAACATCATCTCCTTGCAATTGCATTGTTGGAATACCACTATCTTATTCAATACAAATTCTATTGCAATAAAAGTCACTACTACAATATCATTGGCTACTACAACATCTCTTCCTTGCAACTTTGTTTTTGCTTCATGAGTTTGTTTCACAAACTCTTTTCCTTAATATTTTCCTTTTGGTCTTCTAGTAATTTTTTTTTTCTTGATCTCCTTTGGCATGCTACTCATACCATAAATTTCACAATCAATGCTCTCCAAAACCACATTTAATAAAAAAAAAATTGTTCCTTTTGTCAATTATGTGTCAATTATTGAGTATCTTTTGTGAGCAATTTATGAGATTAATTAGATTTTTGAAAACACATATACAACAAGTAAATTGCAGAGAAATAAAACAGAGCAAACTCGTAACACAAAGCTGATAAAGAAGTTCGCCCCTCATGGGATACATCTCCTTCGACATGCTTCAATGGCTAAGCCCTTTTTGGATTAATGGTCAACTCTCTGATTACATGCACCTGAAGTGCTCCAATGACTTTACAACCTACTCCATTGGATTCATAAGAGCCAAAAATGACTCTCCAAGCTCTATAATTAGACTTTATCTAATCTAGGCTTGACCTCCTCTCCTGGTGGCCCTAGGCTTCCTTAAACTTCAACGTACAAAAATCACGTATAGAAGTTCCTTTTTGGCCTCTGCAACTTGTTCCATTCTATTCATACCATCCAAATCATCTAGGAATGACTCTTTCTGATTCAAAATTGGTTGAAAACTGCCAAAGTTATGGCTTCTTCAGCTTTTCCTAGGAAATCTCCACTAAATCTAGAAAAACTCCAATTAACTCTGCAAAATTTGGAGTTAGCTCCGGATTTGTTGGCTCCTCCAAACTAATCCCACTTAATTAGTGATAATATCTGATTAATTAATGTTAAACCCACAATTAAACCCGTTTAATCCACGCGGTTAACATTTAATGCTAGCAGTTAAGGGTTTTGCTCACATGCGCGGTTAAGTCCAATGGTTAATGTTAGTGGTTACCCGGCGGTTAACTGCTAGTGTTTAAGGTTTTTTGGTTATTTTGTTGGTCAAATTGTGGCAATTACCACTAGCAGTTAACTCCAAACCACCATGTATTAAACTTGAAATAACACATGCACTCATTATATGTTAAGTAATAACGTGTTGGTGTAGCAGTAGTGTGTATGGATTGTGTAGTGCAGGTCATGGGTTCAACCCCCTGACCTTCCATTAACTTTTTCTATTGTTTTGATACCCAGGACTTTGGGGAGGGACAGGTGGCGGCCTCCGGACTTGCCGCATGTCACCTTCTCATTGGTCCTTCCTGACTAATGTAAAAATGCAAACTAACCAAACTGTCAACTAATCACAAGGCACCACTTTTTGTGATCTCACTGGCTTTGATGCAAAATTTTGACCTGCACAGTCACCTCCCATGTCAACAGTATAGATTGCTGACTGAGTAGTGACTATACTTTTTTTTCCAAAATTCTTCTATTTGGCAAAGCGATCAACAGGCTCTAACTTGCTCATATGAACTCCATTTTGAGTGAAACATTTTTAATTGGGATCGTATCGCCAAGACATACGTGGTCATTCAGGCTTTGATTGTTTCCAAGTACTTTTATTTTCAAGAAAATTTTTTCCCCTAATCTAGATTCCGATCAAGAGTACAATGATCCAATTCATCAATCACAAAACTATCCAGCAAAATCAACTAAACAGTATCAAATAGGTGATCCCAATAAACATATCTACTTCAAATTAGAGTTTTGTAGCCTGTGGTCAACCGTCACAATCCACGGTCAATTGTCATTAAAACCCTAGGTCAAAGCCACACGAAACTAGTGACCATGCAAGCAGCCGAAACTTTCTAGTTGCAGGGAGAACCTTATATGAATGTGTCTATAGCCAAGATTTTCTTGTTCTACCCTTGTGGCTATAGACCAAAACCCTACTTCACATGTGTGAGCTCGGACCCTACAATTTCAGGCCTATACAAACTAGTTTTTGTGAACCAAATTCAAACATGTGCAAGCCAAACCAAAGAATATAGGCAAAGAATATGTTTGATGATGATGTCAAAATACGGTTCCCTTGACTTGTATTTATAGGAATACAAGGATGTCTAATTTCTCTTTAGGGTCGACCTATCCTTTTTTGCACATGTGCATTTTCATATTAAAATATATTTTTCCTTAACCAAACTAAATTCCTCCAAGGGCTAGGAACAATATTTCTGGATGAGGAAGACTATCCGAAAGAGGGAATTTGTCCCAAAGCTACCAAATTAGCACTCCCTCTCAGCTAGGGATAAATTATCGACTACAACATGTGTCCCATCAAATAAAAAATCATCTTTACTCGTCTCTGTTCATGTGTTGAACACTCTCAAATCTAAAAGAAGAAGAATTTGATATTGAAGGGGAGATCGAGCTACCACCATCTATCCAAAAATTTACATATGGGAGTTCCAACTCAAACCACATCATTGGGGATCCCAATTCAATCCTCTATCATAGGATAATACGCAGGATATGACTTACCATGATAGGTAAGGATCACAACTATCTTATTGTTGATTGATCTTCCCATCAGCAAACTCAAGAGTCAAGTGGTAGAATACATGCATCCACAAACTTGGGAGGAGATAAAAACATGAGCTAAAAGGTAAGGATCAGACACAACCCAAGGCACTTGGGGTAGATACAAACTCACCCTGCAAGGTAAGGATTAGACACACCTAAGTAATCATCTCAGCCCATTGGCCAGATAGGGAGGAACAATCCCAACATGCCCAGCTTTTGGGTAGGATGCATACTAGGGTATACTCGGCAGGGGGAGATACACAATTACCATGAGGTAAGGATCAGAAATGCCCTGAGATGACAATAGGGGAGATACATACTTACTGTGAGGTAAGGATTAGACACACCTATTGTTCACGAGTTAGCTCAACCCCAGGAGCTCTTTGGCTCAATTCCTCACCCTAGGAGCTTAGGAAGGGAGGTATAACATAGCTCAATATCCTCGATCAGTGAGGACCCTTATGCGAGAGGTTCATATCAATCATTCCAAGCTTCTCTCCAAAGACAAAGAACTTCCCTTTCAGAAAAGCCTTGGTGAGAATGTGTGCAATCTGCTTGTCAGTTAAAATATGATAGAGTCTCATGGCTCCTCTTTGAACAATGTCACAAATGTAATGATGTATGATCTTAATATGTTTGGACTTGTCATGAAACACATGATTCTCTACCAATCAGATCCCACTCTTGTTTTCACAATATATAACTGTCGTATCAAGGACCTACGCAAATAACTCTCCCAAGAGCTTCCTCAACTAAACTGCCTCACAACTAGCCATGCTAGCAGCAATATACTTTTCCTCTACGATAGTCAAATCCATTGCCTTATGTTTCCTTCCATCCAATATATAATGGAAGATCCCAAGCCCAGGCAGCACCAAGATGTACTCTTCCTATCAATAAGGTTTCCAGCCTAGTTAACATCAAAGTATCCATGAATTTTTACATCTCCTGTACTATATCTTAGACAAAGTTTGATCGTCCCATGGAAATATCTTAGAATTTTCTTGGAAACAACCCAATGTTCATGATGTGACTCAATCATGAATTAACTTAAGGTTTTCACTAAAAAACATATGTCTAAATGGGTGTTCATAAGAAACATCAATGCTCCAATCAATTGACGATACTCTGAAGGGTTAGCTAAGTCGAGTCCAACAACATCTCGACATAACTTCTTGAAATTCATCTCCATTGGGGTATCCAAGAATTTTCATTCCCTCATTCCAAACCTCTCTAATAAATTCACGACATATTTTCCTTGAGAAAGGAAAAATTCTCCAGGTCTTTGCCAAGCTTCTCATCCTAGAAAATAATGAATCATGCCAAGATACGTCATCTCGAACTCAAAAGAAATTTCCTTCGTACATTCGATCATCAGAGGCTCACTTCCTATCAAAAATGGATCATCAACATATAAAACAAAAATCAAAGTCATACCTTGAACCACTTCGAAATAGAGGTTGGAGTCAGTGTTACTTCTTGTGAATCCAAGCTTCACTAGGTAACTATCAATGCAGGCATACCAACCTCAAGGATCTTGATTCAAACCATATAATGTTTTCTTCAACCTGCAAACATGAGTCTTCCTATCCTTTGCTTCAAATCCAGAGGTTTCTTAACATATACTCCTTCCTGTAGCATTCCATGAAGAAATGTAATATTTACATCCATCTAGTGAAGGATCCATCCTTGACTAGAAGAAAGAGAAACAATCGATCTAATACTGGTGTAGTAGGAAACTAGTGTAAATATGTCATCATAATCTTCTCCCTCTTTCTAGGAGAATCTTCTAGCCATGAACCTTGTCTTATATTTTTTAAGGCTTCCATCAACTCCATGTTTTATCTTGTAAAACCATTTTGAAGTTACAATGGACTCTCCTTTTAGTTTCAGAACAACATCCCATACATCATTCTTCATAATGGATTCATACCCTTTGACCATAGTATCCTTCCAAACCTTTTCTTTCACTACTTATTCAATGTGGAGGGCTCAACCTGAATCATAATGCTCATAGCTACAACATATCCCTGATATTGACAAGTTTATTTTACTTTCTCTAAAGGGTCTTTTGGTAGGAACAAAATTCTTAGCATCCTATAAAGTATCATGAATCGATAATGGTCTCTTCCTAGTAGGGGGATCACTTAGAAGAGAGTCCAAGGGGTCCATAGGCTCCATGGGATCATAAAAAATGTCCTTCTCAGATTCTAGCACAAAAGGACCTTCTAATATATCCATATAATCATCTTTCTTTGGAGGAGGAGCAAGGCCTCTTGCTTTTCCAAGAGCAACATCTTAATCAAAATTCACATCCCTTCTAAACTTGATTTTCATTTGGTCAGATATATTATTTTAAATTCCTTAGAATTTTAACAATACCCAACAAATGTACCTTTCTTTCTGGTGGCTTCCAACTTGTTCCTCTTTTCCTTCGGCACAAGAAAGTATATGGGGCAACCAAATATCCTGAGATGAGCTATATCAAGCTTTGTACATGTGAAAAATTCTTTAGGAGTCTTGTTATCCAAGGCTTTATGAGGAACCCTATTTTGTACATAAACTATTATATTTTTTTCTTCTCCCCAAAGGAATTTATGTAACTTTGATCATGCAACATGGCTCAGGTAGCTTCTACAAGTGACTTGTTCATTCTTTCAGCCACTCCATTTTGCTCGTGGTTGTAGGGTCCAATGGTTTCCTTGTTGATACCTTTCTTCTTGCAGAATTCAATGAACTCATTTGAATTGTACTCTCCACCATTGTTAGACTTGAATACCTTTATTTTATTCCTTGTTTTACTCTATATTGGTTCCTTGAAGTCCTTGAACATATAAAACTCCTCTTCCTTTGCTTCAAATAGTAAATCCATGTCTTCCTTGAGAAGTCATCAATAATTATGATATAATAGATATGGCTACCAAGAGAATGCACTAGCATAGGTCCACAAAGGTTAGAATGAATGATTTGAAGAATATCATTTGTCTTATTCCTACAAGAGGCCAATGGCTCCCTTGACTTGTTTGCACTATCTCATCCTGGAAAAACTCCACCATGACTTGCTTGAACATTAGGCATCCCAAATACAAACTTCTTCAACTTCGGTAGGGATTCATAATGTATATGTGCCAAGTCACAGTGCCATAACTCACTTTGGTGATTGGTGTTGTGGACCATTCCTACTAGAGGTCTCCCATTAACTCTATAGAGGCCTTCAAATCTAAATCCCAATGTGAACACACCATTCATGCGAGATTCCACGAGCCATGTGAAAACAACTTTCATCCCTTTGTCTTCCAAGGAAGAAATAGATACCAAGTTGTTATTTAGTTTCGGAAAATACATTACATCATGAAGAAGGATGGATTCCCCAAAGTATAAATCAAATTTTACATAACCAAATCCCTTTACTAGATATGTATAATTATCCCCAAGAATGATCTACAAACTTGTCTCCCTATCATAGAGATTTGAGAGGACTTCCTTGTATCTAGAGAAGTCTCTATAGTCCCCACTATCTACCAACCAGTTATCATGCAAATATGGAGGAGAAGAACAAGAGAGAGAGGAATTAAGAACATATTCATATTGGTTAGCAACTGTATTATTTTCATAGCTATAATTCCTTGCTCTCTTTTAAGGATGATAACTTCCTTCTCGATCATCAAGTGTATATCTTCTTCTATCATATCACCTTCTTCTATCATCACCTCTTCTTTTATCATCGTTTCTTATTCTATAATTGTCCTTGTTGTTGTTGTAGCCTCGACTTGATCTTGGAGATTCTCCTTTTCTTGGAAAGTCTCGATCATAGTGACAATACTTGTGGTAGTTAAAAAATTCAATTTGGGGTATATCTTTTCTCAATATTCTCTTGGAGTTCTTGGATTTAGGAGAAGACTTCCAACCTGATATTCCAAGCAATAAATTAGATGAATCACAAAGCTTCTCATTATCCTTGAAGTAGGAGTTAGATATATTGATAAAACCAAATAGGCTCCTTCAACTTCTTTCAAGAATAACAGCTCTTGTCTCTTATCTCCTTGGGCTTGGCTTCATCTTAGCTCTGATATCATGTTAAGTTTCCACTGTTCTATGATGTTGCAATCAATTTAGCTCAATTCTTATATTTAACTAAAAATATTTCAAAACAATTTAATCTTCCAATGATTAATAGAAATTGTAGATAGAATAAAAAATGCAATGGGGGGAGACCATTTTAAATTCTTCTTCTTATTAGCTTGTCATAAAATGTTCAGCAAAGAGAAAGTACAATGATCCAATTCATCAATCACAAAACCATCTTGCAAAACCAACCAAACAATATCAAATAGATGAGCCCAATAGACATATCTGATTCAAATAAATGTTTTCCAGCCTCTAGTCAATGATCACAATCTACAGTCAACTATCATCAAAAGCCTAGGTCACAGCGGCACAGAGCTAGTGACCATGCAAGAAGTTGAGGCTTCCAACCACATGGAGAACTTTGTATGTGTGTGGCTACAACTAATGTTTTTCATGTTCCAAACCTGTAGCTACATACCAAAACCCTACTTCACACATCCGAGCTCGAGCCCTACAATTTTAGACCTGTACGAACAAAGTTTCATGAACCAAATTCAAACCTATGCAAGCCAAACTAAAGAAGAGAGGAGAAGAAGATGCTTAATATTGATGTCCAAATGAGGTTCTCTTGACTTGTATTTATAGGCATCCAAGGGTGTCCAATTTCTCTTTAGGGATGACTTGTCCTTTTGTGCACATGTGGGTTTTTGTAATAAAGTATATTTTTCCTTAACCAAATTAAATTCTTCCAAGGGCTAGGAGGGAACTTTCTTGATGAGGAAGACTTTACAAAGGAGTGGTAATTCCTGCCAATGAAGTACAAGATATGGTCAGATTCATTTATTCTTTCTCTAGGGTTGGTTCCTAGTGTATATCCTCTTCTTTTGAAGTTTCTTGATCATTTTGTTCCTCCTCTTCACAATCTATGTAAAATAATTTCTTCTCAGCATACTTATGACCTTTAGTGTATTTCCTATCATAAATGTAACAAAGCCCTTTTTCTATTTTCTCTTCCAATTTTTGTGGTGCAAACCTTGTAGGTTGTGGAAGGCTAGGAGAAAAAACACTTCCATATTTATAGTTGTGAGTGGTAGGATTCCTCATTTCCATAATTTTTCTTTCAATTTTTCTTGCCAACCTGAATGCCTTCTCTAATGAATCAGGTTCCCAAAGATGAACCTCATGTTGAATGTTATCCTTTAAAGTCCCTATGAAGACATCAATCCTTTGCTTCTCTGGAATATCATTTACCCTTATATTCAATTTTTCGAATTTCTCAATGTGCTCTGCCACTGAACCCTTTTGTTTGAGATTTATCAATTGGCTAAAGAAGGTGTTGCTCTTTGTATCCTCATAATTTGCTATCATTTCCTCTGTGAAAATTGACCACGTGACAAGTGGTTTATGAGAACAAAGCCCTTTATACCATAAAAATTGATTCGGTTCTAAATATAAATATGCAATATGTACCATTTGTGATAGTTTCACCTCATGTAGATCAAAATATTTCTCCATCTGTAGTATCCAATTGGCTGGATCCTTGCCATCAAACTTCCTCATATCGCTTTTTCTTGGTTTTAGGAGATCGATATTGAAACGAATGTAACTCTTTAATTGCGGATCTTCAAGTTTTGAAATTTTGGTATGTGATAGCCCTCTAAGTCCTCTTTTGAATTCCACTAGTATGATTAAAATTGGATTCTCCAAAGAAGAGTTATACCCAATCTCCCAAGATGACCTGATTATATAAGTTTTCAATAGATCAAACTTGTACAATGTGCCACATGTCACTATTTCAACCTTCTGATCTGAAAAATATACACAGAAAACTAAAGTTTGTCCTCTTTCGGTAACTTCTTACACACTTTCAATCTGATGCTCGCAGAGAAAGTTATAACGATTTTCCCAAGGTCACCTGTTTGGAATGTAATTCAGGAGTCTACAAAAACCCTAACTTCCTCAGATCTATCTCTGAAACTATAGTGAGACAAGATCTGAAATTTGGACCCGAGGTTCAGAACAATTTCTTCTCAAATGGGTTGTTTTCTTAGCTTCTAAAACTTTGTAGCGAAAAAAGTGTAGCGAAAATTCCACGCTAACCTATTTGGAGCAGCGAAACCCTAGAATCCAAAGCTCTGATACCAAATGTTATGAAACTAGCTCACAAAAATATAGAAAAGATAGATCAACACCTTAGAAATAAGCCTCTTCGAGGGGGCAACCTCAACTCACAAAAGGATAGAAAATATAGATCCACGCCTTAGAAATAAGCCTCTTCGAGGGGGCAACCTCCTTTACATTACACAAATGAACAATTCTTGGATGATCGAAATGACAAGACATCCTTTCTATATATAGGAATCTAAGGGTTCATAATATAATCAGAGCTGACATAAAAATAATAATGTAAGGGCATAACAATAACAATAGTGGGCTTCTATAGGTCACAATTATAAAAATACGGGGACTACATGGGCACAAAAATATAATAAGGGGGTTTCAATAATAACAATAACGGGTTAAACTAGTAGTATAGGGACCTAACAATTTTTCTACACAAATAACACATATTTCAATGTTATGAAAGGGACATTCTTTCAAAAGGATGTTTTTTCTACATCTAGGACAAAATATAGATAATGCAAATTTTTTTGACTTATTTGTTTATTTATTTTAAACTAAAAACATATTAATTTGTTCACTTAAATTTTCAAGAGTATAATTTTTTGTAATTTTCTAATAAATGACTAAGTTTAGCTCTACTTACTGTACCAAATGCAGATTTAGGTATTCTATCGATGGTTGGGTCTCAGGGACCTTTACCATATTTTTCTCTTACTCCTGATATATGCTTGCATAATTCATAAATTTCTCCAAAATTAAGCTAGGATACATCTCTTTTACCCATTAGTTTTAGTATATCAATCCATTCATCTATAATTCTTCGAAGTGAAAGAGATTTGAGACTTTAAAGTGCTCACTTTTGTTTCTTTTCCCTTTTGACATTGTAGACAAACATTTCCACAAAATATTCAATATTTTTATCCCCTTTTTACTCATTTTAAAAAAATCTTCCTAAAGATAATGTTCAATGCAATTATATTTATATTTTAATAGAAAACATTCTATCATTACATCCGATGATCTTATCAAATTTGTTCCTAATCCCTTGAACCATCTTAAAACCCCATCTTTTAATGTAGTTGGAAATAACTTTTTTTGTTAGCATCTTGCAAATATTCATAACTTCTACAAAGTACTTCGAACTCAAAAAGAAAATTTTATGGGTTCCCATTTTACATAGCATGAAAATTTAGAAGCACTGGTGGAGAAATTATTTGCATGTTGTAAATAGTATCCACATTTGGAATATGAAAACCATATGCATCTCCTTCATTATCATCATCTCCATCTCCTCCTCTTCCTCGTCCGGGTGGAGGTCTTCTTCCTCAATCAGGTGGAGGTCTTCTATCACCTCCCCCTCCACCTCCTAAAAATATTCTTGTTCCATTTCCAATTCCATTAGGAGGTGTTATCTCTCCTTCTCCTTCAACCATTGATTCTTCATAACTAAGAGAATATGGTTCTTCTATTATATTTTCCTCGATGGGTTCTTCACTTATTGATTCTCCAAAGAATATTTCTTCGTCTTCTTCTTTAGTAGGTATCTCAAGATATTGTGTAATAAATTATTTGCATGTTGAATGAGAGAGAAATATAACTACTTCTATAGAAGATGATGGTTCTTCTCTAGCTCTGATTTCAAATATTCATACTTATGGATACCTTCTTCTTCTAAGAGTGGTAAATATGTTATGTGGATGTGGATGTGAATCTTAATGCACCATGTGAACTAGTGGGGGTGGTAGGTGGACGTGTTAAAGTGGTTCTACCTCTAATAAATCTACCACTTGAATCCCTTTCTCTATACATGCATTCTATTTATCATACTTACTTATGCAACTAATTAAAATGAAACAACCAGGGTTTTGGATAAACCTAAATATGGTGATGTGTAGGATCTTCCCTCTCATATTACCATTTCTTCTTACCTGAATTTGTGTGAGAGGAAACTTAAATTAAAAACTAAGTCCAATGTACAATAGGTTGACAATGACAGCAAAAATGTCAGTTAATTCAATTGCACTAGAGTCAATTACATTTAATTTATCAATCTGGGTGAGTAAACTTATGAAGTTTACAAAAAAGTATATGAAAGGATTAATTTCTAATTTTCTTATATATGCTAATGTTAGCAACAATAAAAGAATGTTCAGACAAGATTCTACATATTGCTTAGGGTTCTTTCCTAAACAAGTAACACAAGGCTATGTCCTTGTGATCCAAATTTTAATTTACGCAAATATTAACAATTAAATAATGTTGGGATAAGTTTCGACATGTTGCTCAGGGTTCTTCCATATACAACTAATACAAAGCATAGTCATTGTGATCCAACTTTAATCTATGAAAATATTAACAGTAAAAGAATATTGGGACAAGTTTCAACGTGTTGCCCAGGGTTATTTCCTAAAAAAGTAGCACAAGGATCAGTCCTTGTGATCCAATAGAGATAATTAATCCATTTATGAAATTGATCATATAATTGAAACACATGCCACATGGCATTGAGGGTTATGTACAAGCCAATAACACAAGTTTTTGTATCCATATCCAATTAAATAATCAACTACTTGAAATCCAAAATTTTAATTAAGAATAGAACTATTAAACACAAGCAATTGTAAGATTTTCAAACTGTCATCTATTATATTATATGGAAACAAAATGAAACATTAATTTCTTATGTGAAAATGACAATGACGACATGCATCCTTGCAGGGAGCCTTGTTGGTTGGTTATACACTACATAAGTAGAACCCAGAGCGAATGAAAAAGTATGAACATGATAAAAATGGGTGTATCATAAGTACCAAATAATTACACTATCTTAAACTAAGAATTGTCTCAAATGCATATGACATGTCTTCTTCAATAGGAGCATAGGCATTTATAATATCAAAAATAAAAAATTTCAAACATTTATTACTAATCTTCAGGAATACATAACAATGTTTTATATTTCATGGAAATATAAGAGGGATTTTATCATTCGATAAATTCATAATGGAAGCATGAATCTCTCTTAATATCACACATTCATAGGATTTTAATCCACCACACAATGTAATTAAACTCAAACTCTGTCACTTCTTGAGTTGTTACTCTATCTCCTACCTAAGCTATTTACCATATTGCTAATCATGCTCTACTAGTGGCATGGATTTCTTTTTACTATATCTATAGGTCAAAATGACCTCTTCAGTTTTTGACACATCCCTCAATTATTGATTTTGTTGGATCATGCATGGAGATATGGTAACCTATGATCTAGCTACAGAAAGAAGGAAGAGTTGTAGAATATGTGAGTTTCAATAATCATAACATCTTTAGCTAATTTTATAAAGAAAAAGACAACTATTAGAAACATGGACATTATACCTTTAAATTCCGTAGTTGTAACCATTGTAGCTCAAGCATGGTGTTTGTACATAAATGATAGCATTTGTTTATGAAACAACAACTTTTACAAACATATAAGAGAAAAGGAAATTTAAATTATGGACAAAAGAGTGACAAAAATATCTTATTGTCAAAACTCAACAACCAGCTCAAAGGACCATTTTTACCAGTGAAACCCAGTATGGAAAATTGGGTCTAGAACTTGCTAGGAGAATTTTGAGGTATAAAATTGAATTTTTTGGGGATAAAACTCTTCCTTTTTAGTTCAAAAGATATTTTTCCTATTCTACACACATATAACTTTCCAATGACACAACAATCGCCTCAATTGGAGTATGTATGCAAAAGTTATGCCACTTAGAAGTTGACCTTCCTATTTCGACCACCATAATTCAAGAGGGTGCCACATCAACCCCCATAACTCAAGGAAATGGTGATAGTCACATGATCATGACGAACAAGACTCTATAAGTTTCCATATTATAACTCTGGTTAAGAGTTAAGGGATTCAAATCTAACCACTAGTAGGTTATCAAGTTGCGTTATAACCAGGCCACTAGGAGGAAAAGGGGTTATGTTATTTTTGAGTGAATTTGTTCCATAGTTGAGTAGAGTAGATGAGAGAGATAAGGAGAGAACACAAATAGAGGATTTATGCATTACAATAGCCCATGGGCCATAGGCCTTAATTCTTTATACTCACAACCATTTTCTATTTAGAGAAAGAGAGCAGAGCAACCTCACCTTCCAGCTGGCTTTTCTCCCAGTTACTCAAGTTATATCTTGTGTCAGTCATGGTTTGTGAATTTTTATTTCATTTTTCTTTATTTTATGCATAATTATAATTTGCATGCATTAGTAATAAACTATTATTTATAGATCGATAAATCTAAAAAGAAATAAACCCTCATTGTGTAGACTTTAGATTTTTAAGTATAATTTTATCAAATATGTTGTGATGAAATATCCAATGGAATATCCATGATAGTTTCCAGATCAATTAGTGAATATTACTAAGGACATGGAGCCATAACAAGTGTAGAATTAATTCAAGAAAGACAAAATGTACCAAGAAAGTCATGTTGGACCAATTTACATAAACGAGGATTATATTGCATAAAAATTTTGAATGTAGTCAAAAGGGTTAGTAAAATTGGTTATTACCAATATTCTTGGGTATTTAACTAGCTATTTGTTAGTAGGCACTCAAATTGAATCCCATTGGGGGATATGCTCATTTCTATGACAACACGTTTACTAGGGATGCCATCCATGATTGTGGGAGGCATCCCTTAGGTTTCCCTATTAGAATTTTCTTAAGAATACAAAGTCTTGAATGCTTGAAAACCTTAGCACCAACATGTTCTTTTGTTGAAGCAAGAGTAGGACCTTCTTTAAACATTAATAAAATACAAATTTACAAAAAACCACCCAGACAGGTGACGAAGGAGAGAGACCCTCTCAAAAAACAAGCGTTTCCACCAAGCAAAGCTGAACAGGAAAAGGCTAAAAAGGAACCAGAGTAGTGGAACTGATCAAAAATAAAAAAGGGCTCCACCGGCCCCCCAGGCCATGGAGAGAACCGTGCCCCAAAGCAACTAAACATCCAAGGTGGGTCCATGCAAACCCCGCCACCAAACAAAGTGTACTCCTTAAACTACAAAGAATATCTGACGGGCCCAAATCAACGGCCCCAGACAAAATCGCTGAGGGAAGAAGCACGCCACTTAACTGGCCAATCTCCCAACGTGCACGACCTTTCACCGCCGTTGATTTTCTAAAATGGATCGGACGGACAAGGTTCATATCGCACCTACAAAGAAAGCCGAGCTTTAGCCAGCGATGAGGGCAGTATTCAAACCGGCCCCACCGCCACGTGTCTCCTCCTGATAGGAATCGCTGCCAAAATGAGAAAACCACTTTCTGCCTTTGGGGTGTGTGATCGCCAAGAAATATTTCCATAGTTGGTTTGCCAACTTTTGGAAATGCGTTTGCCGAAAGTGCCAATCGAGACTCCCGCCCTGCCCGAGCTAATGATGGAGGAACCGTCCACCACAAAGCTGGTTGGAAAAGAAACACAGCCCCTCAACAGGCTGTCCATCCCCAAGGTCGAGTCAACTTGGTTCATGGTCCAAGGCTCTGCCACAAAATTCCGACCTATCACTTTCTGCCTGTTCATGTAAAATCTCCTTAAGCCTGCTCCGCGGCAACTCATTCCAATTTGAAGCCACTTTGTCCTCTGTGCTGATAACACCTTGGTTGGCTAGCAAGTCTGCCAACTTGTTCGCCGACCTTCGAACATGCCTAAAGTCCACTGTATGAAGGCTCTGTAAGTGGTGTTGTATCCACTGAAAGCCCTGAATCAGTCTCCAATTTTTTGAGGCTCTTTCCGGCTTAGTGCCCCCGCTGATTTTCTTGATTGTATTGATGATAAGTTCAGAGTCCGCCTCCACTATTACATTTTGCCTGTTTTCCTGATTCAGGAAATCCAAACATTGCTCCATAGCCATCAATTCTGCCAAGTTATTAGTAGCTTGCCCCAGATGACAGTGGAAAATGAAGAGGACACTACCTTTCTCATCTCTTAACACCCCTCCATAACCAGCGGTACTCGGATTGCCTTTTGAAGCTCCATCTATGTTGAATTTCAGATAACCCTTTGGAGGAGGATGCCAAATATCGTTAGTATTCTTCATGGAGATGAGATTTCTATCCAGACCCTGAGGAGATATGTTTTGCAGGCCCAGCTCACAGAGAATTCCCAAGTCGGTAGCCGAAGGGGGGTTCTTAGGGAAATTTCGCACTGAGGTGCTGACCATTTCCTTGAGCTGTTTTAAGATCAGCTCAAAAATGCAATGGGAAGTCCTCTTTTCATCTTTGAAGATTCGGTTGTTCCTCTCTTTCCAAATGTTCCAAACAATGAAGCCTGGAAAGAGAGTCCAAGCAGTGGCGAGAACTAAGTTGTCTGAAAAATCTCTCCTCCAGTTGGTTAGGGTGTTGCAGATATCATTTTGTCTTTGTCCGTTTGATGGAAAATAAAGGAAAAATAATCCCACAAATTAGAAGAGAACATACATCTGTTCAGGAGGTGCTCCATAGTTTCCTCATGAGCCTCACAGAGCTGGCATTTGGAGGGTCCCAAAATACCCCTCTTCCTGATGTTGTCCCAGGTCAGGATTTTCCCATGCTGAACCAGCCACATGAATAGTTTAATTTTCATCCAGCCCTTATGTCTCCAAAGGTTAAGCCAGGTTTTATTCAGAATTTGAGAGTTAAGGTCAAGGAGAATGAGCTTTGCTTCCTTGAGGTTAAAAACCCCCTCATTATTGTTGCCCCATCTCAGCTGATCGTGGCCCTCAGATTTCAGAATCTTCCTTTGATCTAACATTTCCTTGAGAGTTTCTGCTTTAGCCTTCAGGGTGTTGTTGTCCCTAAAGTCAAGATTCCTCCAGAGTCTCCATTTTTCATTGTTATTGGTTTGCTCCCAAAAGTCTTTGACCTTAGAAAGTCCATTGTTATCAATGTTTTCCTTGAGCTCCTTTGGGTCTTCGTTTAATAAAATTGATTATTTTGGCCATCTATCCTCCCAGAACAGGCTGAGATTTCCATCTCTTATTTCCCAGAAGTTGTTTCCTTGTACCAAACTCCGGTTATCAGGGGCATTGTTCCAAATGTGCGAGCCCTTTCTGCGACCAAACATTCTTATTAGATCCTGGTTGTGCCATGTGCTGGCATATTTTTCTTTTCAAACAGTTTCCCACTGTGCCTCTGGCTCTTTAACCCATTGCCACCATAATTTGGCTCCTAGAGCCTTACTGAGTATGTTAGGGTCATCCAAACCTAGCCCACCAAAGCTCTCGGGTTTGGAGATCTTATCCCAAGCCACCAAGGCCCATTTCTTACGATCCTCCCCCTTACCCCAAAGGAAGTCCCTTTGAATGGATCTGAGTTGATGTAGGACACTTTGAGGAGCTAGGAGAACGGATAGCATAAAGATAGGGATGGATTGAAGGACAACTTTGGTCAGCACTAATCTACCAACCAAATTTAGAGATCTAAAAGTCCACTTCCTGATTTTGTCTTGCAACTTGTTAATTACAGGTTCCCATATACTCTTGTGTAAGGGTTTGGCCGTAAGAGGAACACCCAAATATTTCGAGGGGAGGAGCTCTCTTTGGAAGCCCAAGATTCTGGCTATATTTCTTTGAATGGCAATGTGAGTGTTAAAGAAAAAAATCTTAGATTTAGAAAGATTTACCTCCAAACCTGAAGCCATTGCAAAGTCTCTCAAGATTTTCTTATAGGCAAGAGCTTCCTTGACCGTAGGGATTCCTTGCAGCATGGTATCATCCACAAATTGTTGATGGGTTAAGGCACGACCCTCTTCAGAAAGTTGGAAACCCATCATGAGTATAAAAAGAAAGGGATAGAGTGGATCTCCCTACCTTAAGCCTCTTGAAGGAGTGAAAGTCTCCGAGGGTGATCCATTAACTAGGATTGAAAAACTGGGTGAAGTAACTAGGGCCATGACCCATCTGACCCAGTTATGATCAAACCCAAAAGCAATGAGAACTTTTCTGATATAAGTCCAGTTTAGCTTATCATAGGCTTTGGCTATGTCTAGTTGCATGATCATTCCAGCTTTCTTGTTGCTTGTCAATGAGTGAACCACCTCATGAGCTTGAATGATGTTGTCAAGGATTTGTCTACCTTCCACATATCCTGATTGTTCTACAGATACCAGGGAGGGAAGAAGGGGTTTGAGTCTGTTGGCAACCACTTTGGAAATAATTTTGTAGACAACATTGCATAGGGCTATGGGTCTGAATCTTTCTGACATTTGGGCAACCTCCTGTTTGGGGATCAGGGCGATAAAGGTGGAGTTAAGCGCCTTCAGGATAGTTTTATCCCTTCTTGAGTCTTCCACCACGTTCAGAATGTCCTGTTTTACTATAGTCTAGTAGGCTTTGAAGAAGTCTACATTGAACCCATCCAGACCTGGAGCCTTGCCATTTTACATCTCTTTAAGGACCTCACTGACCTCCCCTTCTGATACTGGTCTGTTGAGGTTGATATTGTCTTCTTTGGAAACCAGCTTAGGTATATGTCTAGATATATCCCTGATGGATTGATCTCTGTTGGAGCAGGTCTCCTGAGCAATGCCTCGAAAGTGCTGGACCAGTACTACTTCGATTTCTTCTTGCTTGCTGAGCATATTGCCTTTCTTGTCCTTAATAGAAGAAATCCTGTTGTGAGCTCTATTCGCCATAGTGGATTTGTGGAAGAATCTGGTGTTGCGATCTCCTTCTTTTAGCCATTGCACTCTGGATTTCTGCCTCCAAAAAATCTCCTCTTGTTTATAGAGGTTCTCCCAGTCTTGATGATATTTATTTGCCAGTTCATTTTTCTCCTTATCAAAACCCTCTGTAATCAGGGTTTGGTTGAGGTTCTGCATTTTCCTTTCCACAATTTTTTTTGCTTCAAAAATGTTGCCATATTCCTTTTTGTTCCACTCCTTGAGCCGGAGTTTATCGTATTTGAGTCTTTTTTGCAGAAGAAACATTCTAGTGCCTTGAACTTCTAAATCTTCAGACCACCAGATGGCTATGTTATTATAGAAGTCTGGGTGGGAGAGCCATATATTCTCGAATCTGAAAGGTCTATTCTTAGGTTTGCCAATGCCTTGAATGTCTAGTTGAACTGGCCAATGATCTGAGCCTCCAAAGGGAAGAATACTCACAACTATGTCCTTGTCCTTGGTTATCAGATCTTCTAAAATTATAAATATATCCAGTTTGGAGGCCACTTGAGACTCTCCTCCTCTTCTATTTTTCCAGGTAAAAGTACCATTATTTATAACAATATCCACGAGCTTCATACTATCTATGAAGGGTTGAAAAGCCCAAGGATCTTTGGTTAAAATTCTGGTTCCTCCTTTTTTCTCCGATAGCGTTTTTATCATATTGAAATCACCCCCTAGGATCCAGGGGATATTTGCATGTCGTTCTCTGAGCTTCTGCAATGAATCTAGAAACAAGAGTTTACCCTCCGGCCTTTGTGGGCCATACACATTTGTAGCCAGGTACAATTCCTTATCTCCCACTGGCTGAATGATCACTGAAAGATAATCTCTAGATGCTTCAACATCTATCATATCAATCTTTTGGGGGTTCCAAAGCGTGAGAATTCCTCCTACTGTATTCTCTGCTTTGACCTCCAGGAATTCAAATCTGTTGAGCCATTTACTGTGAATCTCTTTTACTTTTTGAATGGAACATTTAGTTTCCTGAATGAAGATCACATCCGGGGCTTCTTGTTTCATTCTGTTACTTAATAGTCTTTGTTTTCTTTTACTACCTAGACCTCTTATATTCCAAGACGTGAACTTCATTATCAAAGATTTGTAAAGGAGTAGCTGGATAGGTCTTTCATCTTACTTGAATCTATCATTAGCTTTCCACATTCCATCAGCAGCTCGTTTTGTTTTTTCCAGCCTCTTTTCTTTCCTGGGATTCTTGGTGCTAATCCTGGTGTGGCTTTCATAGCTTTCACCCCCTCCTTGCCCTGTTTTTCATTTTTCCTTAGCTTTTCAAATCCTTTGTTCTGAGTTTTCCAGATGAACAGCTACTGAACTCTGTGGAACTCCTCTTGAGGTAGCGAATCCACTCCCTCTTTGGTTCCTTGTTTCAGGAAGCCTTCTAGATCTAGATTTTCTTTCTCCAGAATTTCCTGTAGCTCATGATCCTCCATCTCCATATCACTCTGGGTCATTTCCTGATCCATTTCTAGTTCTGCATCACTCATCATATCTTCTTTCTATTTATTTCTGTTTTGTGTTTGCTCCACGTTGTCCTCTTTTTCTTCCTCCACTGGACTGCCTACCTGGACCTGATCTGCTTGTTCCACTATTTCTTCCTCTTCTAGAGCTTGAAACCTATTTTGACTGGCCTGATGCTTGTCTGTCTGAGATAGTTTCGGTCCTCGTTTGCTCCCTTTTCCTTTCTGGACCACCTTATGGAAGCTTTCTGAATCCTTCATGGTGTTGGTTTTACCTATGTTTCTTGTTTTACTGAGAGGGCAGTCTCTGAATAGGTGACCATGCTCATGGAATTTACGGCATATGAAAGGGATATGTTTGTAATCCACTGTTTGTACCCATTATTCATCCAACACTTCCAATATTAATTCATCCGGCAGTGCTTCAGAGAGGTCCATCTCCACACATATCCTTACAAATGATGTGTATTTTCCTCTTCTAGTTGCCTCAGAGGCTTTGACAAAATGCCCTATCTTGTTTCTTATGGCAGATAAGGATTCTAGTTGCCAATAATCCAAAGGCAAAGACAAGAGTCTTACCCAGACTAGAACCGAGGTGAAGGTTTCGTGTTCTGGGACAAAATTCATCACCCATGGTCGCATATATAGGCCTGTAGCTGCGTAAAAGTAGGGCCCTCCTTCAAACACTCTATCCTTGTCTTCAATATTTGCAAAAACTACAGTAAAGAAACCTTTTGATCCCAGGTGAAGTTCTATGCTACCTTTTGGTTTCCAGTTGTATTTAATCCATGTTTGTAAAGCTTTTTCAGTGGGCCATAAGCCCATGAACTTACAAATTATTGCATATGTCTGCATGTGGTCCCTATGCGCCCGAAGCGCAGGGTCATTCAACACTACTCTGGGCGCGATTGAGGATTTGGGCTTGCATGGTCCCTTTGGTTTTTTGTCTTTTATATTCTGTTCTTTGTCTTCTTCCTTGTTGTCTTTAGTGTAGTTGCTCTCCCTGGTTTTGGCTCCATTCTTCCCCTCTTCTTTGTCTTTCTGCCTTACTTCTTCAGAGGGATCTCTATCCTCCTCAACGGGTTTCTTGCCTCTGTTAGCCACTTTCTACTTGAAGGAGGGAGTGGAGCTCCCTCCCTTGCGCTCTGCCATGAAGAACTCGCTCAGATGGCCGCAACCCTAGTTTCCTAGTTCGTGCGCTGTGTTAGAATTCGCCCACTGCTGCATCTTATGTTGGTTAGCACCAACATGTTCATTTAAAAGAAATAGTTTTATTTTTTCCAAAATAGACCTATCGATGAAGAAGTTTCACACTTTATATGTTTTAAAAATGGATATTATGTCAAGGTTTCTCTAAAAAAAACCATTAATTGTTGAAAGATAAATTTCTAAAAGTTAAGATCAAAATTGCAGAGAATATAAAAGAACACATCCAATAAAATAATTCACAAAAAAAACATCATATGTGAAACTTATGGACATTTTAAAATGGCCAGTAATTTTTTTCTTACAAGTCCTAGAAACTTAGTTACATGGAAATTGATCAATCAAACATATAGGGGACATGGAAAAAAATTTGACTTTGTCAAAGTGCCAATATGGTATTATATAAACATGTTGTGTATGACTAATGAAATTTCATTCTCTAGAAGCACCATATGATAATTTGTGTTAAGGTGGAAACATTATTAGGGATATGTTATAGTATGATTGTTGATGCAAAATCGATTTGGTAGTGATGTGGCACATATGCCATATTCTAATGCAACAATTATGTAGAAAGGTTATGACTCCCTATGATATCACACCCATCCATAAAATATCTTTATGATTGCAATAAACAAATTCAATCCCAGTATTAGAGAAATAACCACCGTAGTTCACAATTCAATTTCAAATGAGTAGGGATACATCGAAATAATATAACTATTAATAAGATTCTACAAAATCAAACCTATACTATTTAAAAAACAAACTAGCCAAGCTCTCAATCTTTCAATAAATTCATAAATCCTATGCATACATATTTTGAATCCACAAGCATCCAAAACACACAACCAAGTTAAAGGAGAGTCAAAGGCCATTTTAACATTTACTAAATTCGCCCCAAATCTGAGTGTTCGAGTGGTAGACGATAGCTTTAAATGCTTACATGATTACCATGATTAAGGACATTAAATAAAGAGATCAAAGATGCTCCAAACTTACCTTCTATGTAGCTAGTAGATCAATAAGAAGTTGTGGTGGCATGTTGTTAGTGACTCATCATTTATGGTCAGATTGGGAACACTACATTTTCCCATCCACTAGTCTTACTCACCATCTCGATGACACTAAGGAGCACATTAAGAAGGCTGATGGCAATGGCAGTAGAAAGCTTAGTGAAATGCGTTGTCCATACTCTACTACAATGGTGGGAGAGCGCGACAAACCCAAAATGAGAGGAAGAGGCTGAGGTAGACAACCTCTTCCTCCTTGGAAAAACAATGGAGTGAATCCCTTTTATGAAAACATACCTTAGCGATATCAAATCTTGGTCACTAATTTGGAGACCCATAAGATGGGAAATACAGGAGACAACTTGTGCGCACTTCATAATCTGTTGGGCCGCTACCTAAGAGATCCAGAGGATGCTATGATAGTGATAAAAGGACGTGTTATGGATGTATATTTACACATGAGACAAGCTCGAGAAACCCTACATGCCACATGGGGGCTTCAATCATTGAACCTTTCACATATCACGTGTGTTCGTGGAATACTAAACACTACCCTTAATTTGACTACATATTGGAAAATACCTCTAAAAAGCACATTATTTAACCCCCTACTAATATGAACCCAATACACCTTCCCAATTTAAAAAATCCCTACTTTCACTAGACATTATAGGTATCCATTTTTTCATTAACTTTGAGCTCTATTTTTTATACTACCAATATAAAAACCCTTTACCCCCTAATATATGCTCAATATATTATGTTATTTATTCCACAATATATATCCCCAAATATGAATGCATGTGGTATGGTATTACTCCACAGTGAAGCCCCCATGCCATGCCATTGTTGGAGCTCTAGGATCACTACTTATGCCTCCTCCTCCCATTGAAAATTATTCTTCACAGATCTGAACAAACTCTATTTTGCAAGGAACTAGTCCTTGAAGGTATACCATGATTAACACAAGGGGTCAAACCATATCAATGCCTTGGATTCAGAGCAGTGAAATGGAGAAAATAATTAGAAAATAGGGGCCACCGAAGAATAAGCTCCAACCAGTGGCCAAGGTGTCTTCTCCAATCCTTTGCCAATAATGTACACACAACCTAATAATCATGACTACTATCACTCAACGCAGGTGGAATGGGAGGGTTCACTCACACGAAGGATGGCGAGAAGAATCTAGGTATGTAGACCCTGACACTGCACACGTCACTGATGAGAACCAAAATCTCTTGTTGGTGTTATTCTTCTACCACTATTATGTTTTTTTGTGTTATAATTTATTTCTTTCAACACATTTGAGGAGGATATTTGGCTTCCTTTACATGAGTAGATAGTCCTACCTATAACAATTTGGTGATGGCTAGTCACTTTTACATTTTGCTCAAAACTAACAATGTTTGGCTAAGAATATCCATGGATGTAAACTATTTAATTTTTATATAATGAAATGAATTCTAACTTACAAAAATAGAAAAATCCATTTACTAACTTCATATTTATGTCTGTGTTCCTTGGATATTGTGCTTACAACTACTTTATCTATTCAAATCCAAATGCAATGCTTCATATTCCAATGTTTAAAAACAACCTCCATGGACAATAAGTATTTCACCAATTACACTTTTTTTAAATATCAAATTAGAACCAAAACTAAGAAAATGTAAGAAAATGTGCAGGATAGCTACAATTATAAGAATGCTCCTACATCAAATTTTCCTAGGTGGAAAATATGAGAAAAATTATAATAACATTGTTGATAAATCAATAGATATTGAATATCTTGATATTTTCTTTCTTTTCTTCTTTTTGATCTTCCACATTTTGAACCACACTTTTTATATTTAACTAACAATATTTCAAAACAATTTAATCTTCCAATAATTAGTAGCAATTGTAGATAGAATAAAAAATTCAATGAAAATAAGAGACAAATAAGAGACACCAGGTATGGTCAAAGACAGGGGAAAAACCCATAAGGGGGAAGATCGTTTTAAATTCTTCTTCTTATTAGATTGTCATAAAATGTCCAGCAAAGAGAAAGTACAATGATCCAATTCATCAATCACAAAACTATCTAGCAAAACCAACCAAAAAATATCAAAGAGATGAGCCCAATAGATAGATCTGATTCAAATCAATGTTTTCCAGCTTGTAGTCAATGATCACAATCTACAATCAACTATCATTAAAACCCTAGGTCACAGCGGCATAGATCTACTAACCATGCAAGTAGTTGAGGCTTCTAGCCACATGGAGAATTTTGTATGCGTGTGGCTACAACTAATGTTTTTCATGTTCCAACCCTGTAGCTACAGACCAAAACCCTACCTCACACATCTGAGCTTGAGCCCTACAATTTTAGACCTATACGAACCAAGTTTCATGAACCAAATTCAAACCTATGCAAGCCAAACTAAAGAAGAGAAGAGAAGAAGATGCTTAATATTGATGTCCAAATGAGGTTCTCTTGACTTGTATTTATAGGCATCTAAGGGTGTCCAATTTCTCTTTAGGGATGACTTGTCCTTTTGTGAACATGTGGGTTTTCATAATAAAGTATATTTTTCCTTAACCAAATTAAATTCTTCCAAGGGCTAGGAGGGGTCTTTCTTAATGAGGAAGACTTTACAAAGGAGGTAATTTTTCCCTGAGCTACCAAATTAACACTTCCCACTCTCATGCTTTCTCTTCATTTGTACCTTCTCAAATCGTAAGGCTAAATGACAAACATTTTTTCATTACGACAACTTCTCTACAATTGTCTTCATTTTAATGAATGACTTTAGTCCATCCATAAACTATATGATATTTTCCTCATTTTCTTATACAAAAGAATTTGTCATGACCTTGCAACAAAATTCTTCAAATATTTTTCTGCTTCAAATTATCTAATATTCTCTTTGTTCTCAAAGTGTAATTAGAATTTACAAACTCATTAATAAATTTGGTAACTAGATTCTCCCAATTCTATATCTTTTATTTTCTTCCCCAATTTATGTACTTCTTTTGTCTCATTCCATTTACAATAATAGTGCATTTCTTCAATCCACTCCTTTAATTTATATGGGTCAAAACTTCAATAAAACTCAAGCATCTGCATCTTCATTTAGTGCTCTTGCATATGCTTGTCTTCATATTCATCACTCTCCTAGATCGCTTTAGCTATGATCCCCCCCTTTCTATTCTAATTTATATGCATCATTCATCTTCATATTTGGTCATAAACGCATTGCAATATCTTCCATAACCTTTGAACCAACATTCTCTTCTAGTTCTTTCTCTCACTAATTGAACTAGTCCCCCTGTAATTCTAGAATTTTCAATGTAGAGCACACACACTCTCTCTTTGCAAACTTTCCCACAAATTTATTTATTTATTGTAATTCTTTCTTCTAATACAACATCCACTACACCATCTTTGCAACCTCCTATTATAAACTATTCAACACCTCATCCTCCACGACCTTTACATAAAACTCTTCAAGATTAGATTTGTATCTCCTCTTAAAATGTCTACCTAATTGCGTTGCTGGAGATGTGCTTCACTAACTTGTTAGATAAATTTTCCTACCATTACACCCTTTTGTGGTCATTTATGGTATTCCTATTTTAGTGTAACTGTTGTCTCATAGATTTCCCCCACTTCTCATGGTAATAATTCTACATGTCTCTCCTCTTTTTCACTAGAGCTATCCCATTAACTTAGTATTGCACTTGCTTTAATACCATATATGCATAGAGGCTAGGACCCTTAATGATATCATCAAAAATTAATATAATTTCTCCAAAATTGCTATAAATAATGTTAATCCAATATTAAACATACAACAACCATGGTATTTAATTCAATTGAAAATAAGTCGAAATATACCATAATAAGAAAAAACTCAACATAGTTAACTGAAACAACAAATCTACACTATTTATTACAAAAATTGAACAAGATCTCAATTTCTCATTACATTCATAGAGCATTTGCATATGTATATGGAATCCACAACCATCCAAGCTACATAATTCAAATCAAAGGAGAGCCAAAGTCCATTTACTTTATCACCTTCATATTTATTTCTACACTGCTTAGCTTTTGCCATTACAACTACCCTAAATGTACAAATTTCAAATTCAATGCTTCATATTACAATGGTTGATAATAAATTATTGAGGAAATTCAATATTTTAGTACATCACATTTTTTAATTACAAAATAGAACCAAAAAATGCACAAATGCACCAAAATGTGTAGGATAGCTATAGCACAAGGCATAATCTTACATCAAACACCCTTCATTTGAAGATGTAATAATACTATTGATAAATCAACAAATGTTGAATCTCTTCATCTCTTCTTCTTTTCTTTTCTTTCCTCCTCTACACTTTGAACCAATCATCATTCAACACTCTCCATTTAACATCATTTTCTTCCTCTTGGTGTTTTCACCTTTTCACTTTGTATTTGTAAGAAACTCATATGTGTACTCAACTTTTCCATATTATTTACCTAATTCAAATTCTTTATGATTCCCATCATATCTTCTATCACTTGCTACAACTCATTTAATTTTTTATTTTTGCAAACCTAACCTAAAAGGGATTATTTCTTCAAATATATCCCTCCTAATGGCTCCTACTACATCCCCATCCTCCCTCTTCTACACCGTTACGACCCAACAATGCTTACTGCTCAAGAATCCCCTTATTCCATTTTCATTTTACTACAACCACTCCTCCATTATAATCATTTTCAACTTGTTGTTGCTCTTCTATACATTCACTCTCTTACATCAACTCTTCCTACCACTATAGCTATATATTTTCTTTGTTTTTCTTTACTTCCTCTACTTTGGTGCACATTATACTTCACTTAAAAGAATGTAAACAAATTACTGGAAGACTACTCTCTTCTCTTATACACCCTTTGTTGCTAAACCACTCACTGTTGCAACTTCACTCATTGTTGCAACATCTCTTCCTTGTAATTCTATTGTTTCTTCTTTATTCTTCTAATATAAATCATTCTTCTACACTCCCCTTTGTTATTTCACTCACAACAATCATTTCATATAAATTTTCTTCATCATTTCGTCAACAACATGCACCCTAATTTCACAATCAACATTCTCTAAAACTCATTTAGGTTAAGTTTCTTTCTTTCTCCTCTCATGCTTTCTCTTCATCTCACCTTCTCAATTCATTAATCCTAAATTGTAATCTTGTTATAATCATTGTAAATTCTTTACAATTGTCTTCCTTATAATTGATAAATTCAATCCACCAACAAACGACATGATCTTATCCTCATTATCTCATATAAAAAAAACTCTTAGGCCATGCTACAAAATTCTCAAAATACTCTTCTACAAATATCTTATTCTTGTTGAATTTTTATAATATTCTTTTCATTTTCAAAGTATGCAAAATAATTTCCAAACTTATCTCACAATACATGACCTTCTTCTCCCAATTTTTGTTTTTTTCTTTGCTTCTTCATTTTTTGTCCCTATTCAACTATTTCCACCAATTATATGCATAGCTCCTCTATCTATTGTAGGTAATTTTCACTCTTTTGATGTCTTTAATCACATTTCACTTAATAACTAGTGCATTTCTTCAATCCACTCCATAAATTTATCTAGGTATGAACATCCATAAAACTCAAGAATATCTATATCGATTTGGTGCTATTAAACATCCTCCTCTTCATATTCATCACCATTATAGATCTATTTGGCTATGGACTGCACCCCACCCATACCAAGCTAATTTGAAAGTATCCATCCTCCTCATATTTTTTTCAAACACTTTGCAACATATTCCACTACCTTTGAACCAACATTCTCTCTTCTAGTTCTTCCTCTCACTACATGAATTCCTTTCCCTACCATGCTACAATATTTAATCCAACTTGTAGTCTCTGTCTTTGCAATCTCCTCAAAAACTTGATATTTTTTCTCATGCAATCATGCCTTCTTCTACAACATTTATACAACTTCATTTTGTAAATTCTTCAACTCCTCATCCTTTGTGACTTATACTTGGTGATGTTCAGGACTAGAGTTGTATATCCTTTTACAATGCCTATTAATCCTCTCAATAGAGGTGTGATTTTCTAACACAATCATATAAATCCTCTTAGTATCATACCCTTGTTGATGTCCTTTGCACTTATCCTCTTCCATTGTAACTATTGTCTCACGGAACCACCATCTTCTCTTGGGAATAATTACCCATACCTCATATTTTTTTTCTAGAAGTGTCCCAATCCCTCAAGATTTGGCTTGTGCTAATACCACATGGGGTAGAGATACCACAAACCCCTATCATATTACTAACACACATAGTATAATTTCTCCATAACAATTATAAACAAATCAATTATAGTATCAAATTTACAATGACCATAGTCTCAATCTAGTTGAAACAAGTAGAAATACACTATAGTTATAAATTACTGAATTGAAATGACTAAAAAAATATTTTCACTATTCATTAAAAATATTGGACAAGATTTTGGGTCTCCAATATAATCATATAGCATATGCATAGGTCTCCAAAATCCACATCCATCCATACTACACAACCCAAATCAAAGGAAATCCAAACACCTTTTGTTAATTCATAACTTCATGTTTATGTCTTCTTTCTCTAGCTTTTGGCCTTATGCCCACCCTAACTATTCAAATTCCAAATACAATGATTCATAATCCAATGGTTGACAAAAAATTAGTAGGGATAATAAATATTTCACTATATTTCAGAAAGTTTGTTTTTATCTAAGACTAAGCAAATGTAGAAAAATGTGTAGGATATCTATAGTGCTAAGGACACACCTAGATTTTATACTAGGCCACATGATGGGGTATGAGTTGGTAGATAGTGGCATGGCATGTACCATGCGCCACTAGGTGACATTGCAACCCAAAGGAACAAAGTGGCAAAGTCTCTTAAAAATAATAAATTAGTATAGGTTAAGATGTAAAGGGTTTCAAATCCAATACCACATGTATAAATCATAGCATAATCTCACAATGAAAGGAGAATAAGAATATTTAACATTAAAAAAATGTTTTATCTTAAAAAAAATGTTTAAAAAATACTTAATACAAAATGGATGATTCCCACCAACTAGAGAAGATTATCCATCTTCAGGGAAAATAAAAGCTAATTTTGTTGAACCAATAGTTCCTCTTAAATAATCAAATCACCCTAGTTGCATATGTCCAATCGAATTGGAAAAAAAGTTCACTAATTTGTATAGATATGAAGAGCATTTATGAATATTCAATATTAGATAGATAAGGCTTTGAAACTTGATTTCATATCCAATAGGAGATATATGCATCTTTTTTATTGAAAATGTTTGGATATCTATTTGCATCACTAATTAGAACTTGTACCAAAATGGTCTAATAACATGTTTGAATTTTTGACATGGTCACAATATGAACAAATAAAAATTGTAAAAATACACACTAGATATATTTTGTATAACCCTCAAAATAGGAAACATCCATGGATCTAAACAAAAGATTTATTATGCCTTACATCAATTGAAAGTGATTGAAAATATAATGCATTAAGCGCTTTATTCTCAATTCATGTTTCTTATATTCTCTTCACTCTTCACTCATCATTCATCAATTGTCTCTTCTAAACTAATGTGTACTCTACCACATCTACAACAAACAATTTGTCATGCCAACTATGCAACCAACATTTAGTAAACATCCAACTCCTTGCGTCATCATCATACACATGAACACACCCTTTGTTATTTTGATTTCAAAAATAGTTTTCAATAGTTTTGTATTGATGATATGTCTATGATACAATGTCCATTTCAAGTTATTTTGTTTTTTATGATCAATATTCGTGCACTGATGATTTCATATTTTGCAAGTTATTTCACTTGCTACTTAAAAGTTTTCAAATCTTCAAAAATTCCAGGCTTCATCCTTGATTTTCAACCTTCTGTGTGGGGTATACTTTGTTCATAATAAACATTTTTTTAACAAAAAATATTTTGGAGCTAAATATTTTCTAAGAGAAAAAAATTGGTGCAATTTCATTCATTTTTTAGGTCTTCTATAGAACATAAAAATTAAAGTTGAAGGAGATATAATTAAATGCACCAATTGGAAAAACTATATACGTCCAATCATAAGTGCTCCAAGTGAAAAATAGTGCCAACATGCACAAATTCTTTTTTGTAATAAAATTAAACAGCAAAGCTATCAGGACAAGTGAATGCCTTGAAGCTTATGAAAATATATCACAAAGACATGGAATGGAATAAACCTAACAACGATCAACATAATTCATTGAGTAGAAGATTATACCAACATAGAATATAAACGAAGTTCTTCATGATAAAGAAGCGACCACCATTGACATATACCATAAAAAGGTGCCATCTAGATGAGGGAGTATTCCAAAGGACTAAAATTCCTCTATACATAGAATATAATATGTGAATTATATATACATGAATATTCTTATTATGCCTTACATTAATCAAAATCCACTAATGGTACAATGGATCAAATTTTGTATGCCAAATGCTTATTTTTTAGATTTCTCGTCACTCGTCAATTGTCTCATCACCCCATGTTTTATGTAGAAAAGGTAAGAATTCTATAGGGAGAGATTGCTAAGAATAACAAACATGATTTAGTTCAACAACTACTTCAATTGATGAGCATAATAATTACCCACTCAAAATTTTCTAGAAATGCATAAAATCATTTAGAAATGAGTAGTTCAATTATCTTAATAATATCTTTGGAGAATTATAAAGATCAATTACTATTAAGAATAGTAAATTACTTGATTGAGCATGTTATATACCTAAGGGGGATAATATGGGGTACCAAGGGAGGTACCCAAGGTAATAATGTAATAATGGGATGGGCCATAGTAATAAATAAGGTGGTTAACCCATATCATGTAAGGGACCACAAGTAGTTAATAATAATGTAATGGGCCCATGGTATTAGTTGATGGTATGAGGGAACCATGGTAATGACCCATGGTATTGTATGTATGAGGCCTATATAGAGGCTAGAGACTCCACATGGAGATGTAGTGAAGGATTATTGTATTAACAGGCATATGGCTTGTGGAGTGTTCTCCTTCCTTAAGGAGTGAATGTATGGTGTTGCCCTACCTTAAGGGTTTGATCAATAAAGAAGCATTTCTATCTATTTCTCTCTTATTGTTTTTGGGTTTATTCCCATTATCATATATTTTCGGGTTAGATCTACAACAAGTGGTATCGGAGCTATAAGAAAATTACATTATAGGATATTTCCATCAATAAATAGGTAGAGTCCACAGAGGTTGACGCAGAAGATGTTCCAGGGACTGACATATCAGATGATGAGCATATGATGGTCGACAATCAAACACAAACAGAGGTTGAAGCTGAAAAGGTAACAGGTGCTGACACATCTGATGAGGATTCAGTGGTTGAAGTCATATTGGAAACGAAGACACCACAACAGGCACCACGGCAGGGTGAATTAAAGAAAAAGGCACCGTGGGTTAAAACTTCAACATATCATCACCCACATCACCCCGCAAGAAAACAACCAACAAGATGGCAACCAATTAGTCATAAGGACAACAACCCCCGTATGACGGATAGCGAGGAGCGATGATCCACCTACTACACATCAACACAGAAGAGCTGCCATGGTCAACTTCCATCTCAAGCGAGCGAGGCACCAGCAAGATCGAGAGTTCACCTTTCTCTTGGATGGCTAGATGCACGTGCATGGTACCAGTGGACTACTCTTTTGAGTAGATCTTATTATTTGTGTTCTTCCCATGTTTCGGGGACGAAACATGCTTAGGGGGGTGGAATGTTATATACCTAGGGGGGATAATATGGGGTACCAAGGGAGGTACCCAAGGTAATAATGTAATAATGGGATGGGCCATGGTAATAAATAAGGTGGTTAACCCATATCATGTAAGGGACCACAAGTAGTTGATAATAATGTAATGGGCCCATGGTATTAGTTGATGGTATGAGGGAACCATGGTAATGACCCATGGTATTGTATGTATGAGGCCTATATAGAGGCTAGAGACTCCACATGGAGATATAGTGAAGGATTATTGTATTAACAGGCATATGGCTTATGGAGTGTTCTCCTTCCTTAAGGAGTGAATGTATGGTGTTGCCCTACCTTAAGGGTTTGATCAATAAAGAAGCATTTCTATCTATTTCTCTCTTATTGTTTCTGGGTTTATTCCCATTATCATATATTTCCGGGTTAGATCTACAACAGAGTAGGTCATCCAAATAATGACATGTAATCCTAAGTAAACACTCAAGACCATAATATTGTAGACTAAATTAAACCTAACAATTATATCCCAAATATTATGTTATAATATCATGATCATAATATCGTAGACTAAATTTAACCTAACAATTATATGCTATAGATTATGTTATAATATCTTAAATGTTGGAGAATAATTTTCAATTAATTTTGATATTCTAAAACCTCTCCCATATAATTAGATAACTTATAAACTATAAATTTTACTCCAATATTTAAAAATTTTGATATTCTTAATTTCTATTCCTCACTATTAATTATCCTTTAAATATATGTAATGAAAAAAATAGTATTCTTATCATTTTAATAACTATCTTAAAAAAGCATACCTTTGACAAAATTTTCTTTCATAATTTTTATATCTAATTTATTATTAAAATATATGATTCTAAATCATAAAGTATATTAGGCAGATAGGCCTTTCCTATGCATTAACTTTTCGTCAACACTTTTACCCTGATCTGTTCGATCAGAGGAGACACTTTCAACTGTGGATCTGAACCAGAAAAGGAAACAACGGAAAATCAAGAAAGCACGGAAAGTCCAGAAAGCCGGAGTGCTCGTTTTGGCAAAACGCAAGATTTTTTGGACGCCATGCACCAGAGTATGCATCAGCCTTGCTGTTTCTATTATAAAGCACTGGTCAAGGAGCTTTCCTCCCTTTGCCTCTTCAATGCAATTGCCATGCATTTCATTCATCACATAGCCGAAAAAGAGGAAAATAGGTAGCTGGAACTGCGCCTGGGCAGAGAATCTCTTGTCCCAGACGAGCAACCAATAAAGCAATTGCTTTGCCTGTGCTTGAATCAGTTCGGCCTTTTGAGGTATTTATTAGGCAATCTTGATCTGGAATTCAAGATTTGCAGGGGTTTTATGGCATCCAGGGTGCTTCCATTCGTGAGCCGAAGAACCTGCAGAGTTTGGTCCTCAGCAAGGTCTCATGAATTCCGTTACACCAGTTCCCGTAACATGAATTCCTCTTCGAAAACCCTGCAATATTCTTCGGTGGCTGCAGCCACGGCTCCTCAAGTTCGCGCAGATTCCGTCAATGGAGCCATTAATGCT
Organism: Pinus tabuliformis; assembly: GCA_031772625.1. Taxonomy (NCBI): domain Eukaryota; kingdom Viridiplantae; phylum Streptophyta; class Pinopsida; order Pinales; family Pinaceae; genus Pinus; species Pinus tabuliformis. The sequence continues at coordinate 859,199,123 of CM062820.1, forward strand.
CCTGCTGCCGTTCACGACTTCGAAGATGCAGAGGGATTGTTCTCGGGCTTAACGACGAGGAAGCTTATTACTTCACTTTTCAATCTCCTTCTTGTTTCCTGCGAGCCTGTCGCGGATCTGGGCATGAAAGCGCTGAAATCATGTCTGATGGATTACGCGCCTTACAGAGTACTGCTTCTCAAAGCCGCAAAGAGGACTACGTTTTCTCATTTCTGCACTGGTGAGAGCGTCGCAGAGGCCTCAGATACTTTGAATAGAATGTGGGCGTTGGGTTTGAAGGGAATTCTTGATTACAGCTTAGAAGATGTTGTGGATAACGCTGCCTATGATGCCAATCTCCGCCAGTTTCTCACCACCGTCCAGTCGACGCCTCTGCTTCCACTTGGATTGGCAAGTAACTCATCTTTGCCTCCTTTCAATCCTCTGTAAAGTTTTTTGTCCTAAATTGTCTGCTAACTTCGGCGGATTTGGTGTTACAGGTAAGTTTTGCCTGTGTGAAAATCACGGCCATCTGTCCTCTTGCTCTTTTGGAAAGAATCAACCACTTGCTAAGATGGCAGCACCGCCATCCAACCTTCAGCCTGCCCTGGAAGGCAGAGGCTTTGCCTGTTCTTGCTCCGTCAAGCCCTACTTACCACACATGCTCTGCGCCTGAGCCATTGATCCCCACCGAGGAAAACGATCTAATTTCAACGGAGCAAAGGTTGTTTCAGCTCTGCCGAGCCTGCGAGGCCATTTCGCTTCCTTTGCTGGTAGATGCAGAATACACAGCCGTTCAGCCTGCCATTGATTACTTTATTTACAGAGCATTTTCTGAATACAACAAAGGCCTCGAGCCTCTGGTGTATGGGACTATACAAGCTTACTTGAAAGATGCTTTGCCTCGTCTAATTGAGGCATCCGAAGCAGCTAAAAAGCAGGGCATTTCAATGGCTCTGAAACTTGTGCGGGGTGCCTACATCACAAGAGAAAGTGCCGAGGCAAAATCATTTGGCGCCCCTTCCCCTGTACATTCTCTGATTACGGACACACACAACTGTTACAACGCCTGCACTTTGTTGATGCTAGAGAAGGTTTCTAAGGGCGAAGCATCACTGCTACTAGCTACACACAATTTCGAGTCTGGTAAGCTTAATTTCAGAATTTCATTATTATTGTGTTGATATCAGAATGTTCAATTATGGGATTTGATTCATTATTTGTAATGGTAACGATTTATCAGCAAAATTGGCCGTTGGTAAGGCTGAAGAATTGGGAATTATGAAAGGAGGGTAGAGTGGGTTACAGTTCGCTCAATTAAAGGGCATGTCGGACAATCTATCTCTGGGTTTGGTCAAAGCGGGATTCGAGGTGAGCAAATATCTTCCGTTTGGACCAGTGGAGAGTGTGATGCCTTATCTCATCAAGAGAGCCGAAGAAAACCGCGGGACGCTTACTGCAAACAAACGATAGTAACCAATAGTAAGGTTATTGTAGAGGCAGCCATAGGTATAGAATTATCCTCTGAAGTTGATGACTTCTTCACTTTATATTTAGATTTCAATGCTCCTATGGTTGTAATAAATGTTTCAAATGCACTTAATGAAAATGTATCCGTTGTTGCTTGGGGAGACGATATGATCACCAACACCCAACAAAATCCAACAGACATACAATTATCAAAGTGCTCAAGGTTGCTATTCCAGGAAAGTTAAATCAATAAACTCAGCATTTGGGATCTTATCCCACAAAGCAATTCTATTTCTGCTCTTCAAATTCCTTCAAGCTTTTGAAAGTAAAACCAATGAATTATCAATATAACTTTACAATAATAAAAAACAATTAGAAGGCCTTTAGCCAAGTCAAATTGTTCATCCGTTAGGCTTGAACCAACATCTCTTCTAGAAAAATTCAACAATTCTATTTTAATAATCATATCGGCCTCTCTCAGTGAAAAGAGAGTTAAAGAAATAGTTTATGATGCTGCTGAGATTGAACGGGAGTTTGTTTGTGATGCTCTCCCATGTGATCTTGTTGGGATGAATGCTAAACTCATGAGTCAGTACATTGACTTTGTTGTTGACAGGCTTCTTGTATGCATTTGTTATTGTCAGGAATAAGTAGGGCTTTGTATCGTACATGCATATGATGTAATGTTTTACCAATTTAATTGGGCAATCTCTTTGTTGGCAATTCAGATTGCATTGGGGTATAGAAAAGTGTATAATGCACAGAATCCATTTGACTAGATGGAGCTGATCTCTCTTCAGTAAGTATTTGGTTTTTATTGTTGATTACATTTCCTATGTGTTTGTATTTACTTAGAAATTTGTAATTTTAATTGGGTTTCTTTTCAATGAATGTGCCGAGGGAAAACAAATTTCTTTGAAAAAAGAGTTGGGGAATACCAAAAGGCCTCTGTTATGTCTGGTTTGGGCAACATGGAGGGAAACCATATATTTAAATTGGACGCAGATTTTTTAAATTTGATTAATTAGCCTCCCCATCTTGGGAGGGAAAGGATGGTGGCCCATTGTGCTTGTACAAAGATTTTCATTGAGTGAAATTTTGATGGCGTTTGAAGTTTCAAAATCAATCCTATCTCTTCCATTGTTTTGATTAATTAGATTGGGCTATTCCTTTAGGTTAAGGGTGGCCCTTTGTGCTTGTACAAAAGGTTTTTTAATGAGAATGAATGCATTTTGGGTTTCAAAATTAAATTTCCTTCTTTTTTTTTTTAAATGATTGTTAATACATTTGAGCCAATTATTTTAGGATCTATGTACGAAAAACAAAAAATTGTTTACTAGTAAGATAATAAAAAAATTTCCCTAGCATACAGAATTTCAATTTTCATGATTGTTAATACATCTGAGGCAATTATTTTAGGATCTATGCACAACAAAGAGCAAATTGTTTGCTAGTAAGATAATAAACAAAATGCCCTAGCATTCAATTCTTGAGCCATTTGAAAATTTATAAGCTACCCACTTCTTCTTTGTATGTAGCCTGGAATTGAACCCTAATATCAGGATTTGGCGCCAAGGACCTTGAATAAATACCCTATAATGATATATTATGACTTAAGGCCATTAAACATACTCTTTAGTAAGTAGTCATAGGTCTATGATCATAATGCAACGAATACCAATGAATGATGTTTATATAAGCCAATTCATATCGACATTTCTCCAGATAGTCTATAAGCAAACTAAATTAGCAATTTAACAATCACGACTTGGAGCCTCGAACAATGTATATCAGAAATAAGATTCATGAGTTCTATCATTAAATGCACATGAAATTACTCAACACTTGTCTGCTATATGTGGGATTTGGCATCATTTGGCATCAACAGAACAGAGTTCTGAGAAATAAAGACTATGAGGCAATGGAGTGTTGGCTTAGAAGAAACAACCGACTTAATAATTTATATGATTAATGGAACCAGGTGTGTTGACCAAAGAAAAAATTGTTGAAATACGAATTTAGGTAGTTGAATTAACAGAGTACCAGAGCCCTTTTTAGGTTGAATGGGTTGAGGTATGGATGGAGGAGCTTGCTTTGCTGAAGAGAAATGACTTTACTTTCTAATAATCTTCTTTGGTAATGATGAAATGTAGTCACTATCACTGTAATATTAATATATAACAAATATTAATGGGAATTCACCAATAATGTATCCAATAGCCATGGGATATACCACGAATTCACCAAGAATATAACTACTTGAGTCATCAAAGTATATACTATGAAGTAAACACATTCATATTACTTAATAATAAATTCAACCTCAAGTGAGAACACCATCATATACCAAATTAAAACTTCTCTCAGAAAATCAAAAAATAATTCAATACTCAGTCTTTCCAAATATATTAGTATTAGGGTGATTGAATTAATATAAACTTTGGGGTTAAGGTGGATGGGCAATCTACAATATGATCAATACATTTATAGACATTCAAGTCGTGGTATGTAATACGCAAATCCAGTTATGACCATTTCATTCTTTGCATTCAATTAAGCTTAAAACAGAGATTTCAAAAAATATTCCTATTAAAGTGGAATAGCCGAGATAATGAATATGGAGAATACCCTCGATTGTCTATACACCCCAAGGTGAATGGATGGATTGTTGCGCAAACTCTTCTTCCAGTTGTTGCTACTCTGATATCGAGGATGTATAATTCTATAGTGCCTTGTGAGGATGAGGTCAATATTGAGGTTTATATGAATGAGTATGGTATGGACGCTGTCGTATTTGCACTGGCCAGGAAGAAGGCTACCAAGAGTATGCACAAGGATACCAGGGATCTCCAATAGTATGCCAGCTTGCTTACGCCGCCTTCGAATCGGAAGTGGCTCAGCGAGGAGCTCGTTGCAATTGCCGAGTTGCAAATCCTATTTTCTTTCCCCTCATTTTGGTTTAAATTCTACTTCTTTGTTTTGACTGATGCCGAACGAACCATCTTTGATGTCAAGAGACTCATTGGGAGAAAGTAAGTACTCTGATCTCTGATTCGCCCATTTATTAGACAATTATATTTATTGCAAGTCTAATTCTCGCCTTGATATTGAACCCACAAGGGTGCCAATCATGAAATTGGCATGTTAAGTCAGGGGTTGAGCAACATTTTGGTTGGGGTCAGATTAGGATTTGGTTTCTACCCTGTCCAAACTTCACGAAAATGATTTAAAACTTTTACTTGATGAGCACAATTAAATGAAAACATTTGTTTTATATAGGTTTGAAGACAAAGAAGTTCAGAAGGATATGAAACTGGTACCATACAAGATTGTGAACAAAGAAGAGAAACCTTATATTCAAGTTCAGGTACGAGATGGAGAGACAAAGGTATTTAGCCCTGAGGAAATCAGTGCTATGATTTTGACTAAGATGAAGGAGACTGCAGAAGCATTCCTTGGCAAGACTATAAAGGATGTTGTGGTGACTGTCCCTGGTATGCTTTCTTTTCAACTTTTTTTTAATGAGGTTGTGGGTAACCAATTGTTGACTGCATTGTGACTGTTAACTTGTGGGCTTGTGCAACTTATTTTACTGATGCACAGTGCCAAGCAACGAAGGATGTTGGTGTTATTGTTGGCTTGAATGTAGCTCGTATTATCAACGAACCCACAACTGCAGCAATAGCTAAATAGTGTTGTTTTTTATCTTGGTGGTGGCACATTTGATGTCAACGTTCTGACTATTGACAACAGAGTTTTTGAGGTTTTGGCTACAAATGGTGATACCCATCTTGGAGGTAATCTATCTGAACTCTGTCTGGCAGTTTTACATTACAAATTTGAATACGTGCATGGTGGTTATAGTTGACTTTTTTGGTTGGCTTTCGAGCTTTGAACTTACTGGGATGTACACTAATATGCAGGTGAGGACTTTGACCAAAGGATAATGGAATATTTCATCAAATTGATCAAGAAAAAGCACGGAAAAGATATTAGTAAGGATAGCAGAAATGAAATAAGACATTCAATGTGTTCCTTGTAATATAGATATAAACAAAACATCTAAAAAAAAGTAATTGCACAATGGTTCAATCCAAGAAAACAAGGTTTTCCACAAACCAACTAACTCTTCTAGAAAAATTCAACAATTTCAATTTAATAATCCTATCAGCCTCTCTTTGTACCTTTTGAGACAATTGCTAGTTAATTTATCCATATAATGCATATCTTAATAGATTACAACCACTTTCCCATGAAAATATTGAGTTTTATTAAAATATACATACTTTGAACCGTTTCGCATCATTGGGAGGATTCCACCGTATCTAAGTATTTTGTTTAAAATATGAATGATCCGCATGCTTCCATTAGGTAAGGACTGCTATGTGGGCTACCGATATTTCGGAGGTGAAGTTAAATTGACCAATCATGTGTAACGATTTGGTTAGCAATGAATTAACTTGCAATTAAAACAATATCCGGTGTTTTACCTCCATAATGGGTGCTTCACTTGAGATTATTCTATGTGAGTGAACATTCTAGTAGATTTTGTCCACTCGTTCAGACCATCAGTGCACTATTAAAATCTTTTATTTGACTGAATCAAATCCCCTGATATCTCTTTTTTCTTTCCATAAGCATCGTGATACTAATATTAAAGCTGTTTGTAATTATCTATATATCTCCAATAAGGTATTTAATAGAAAGATAAGATGTTGTATAAATACCTTGTACATTAAAATGAAATGATGACATGCGCCCTTTAATTATTATTCTTTGTAGGGCCCTTTGCTCCAACTTTCTTAAAAAGTAGATTCATCCAACAATATCTATAACAATTTTAATATGTGTAATAATCATATGTTATCCATATCCATCCCCACATATATATTGCAAAACACAACATGGTGCGTTGTATCTTTGATCGGCTTTGCATCGCATTTCAATCGTCGATATCGAGGCAGGCGATATATTTATTAAAATCTTGATTTTTATAATGTCACTATTAATGGTTGGACAAGGATAAGGTTAATGAAGGAAAAAGCACGCACAACGATTTAATATAATTATTATTTGAGACTTGTAATATTTTGTATATTGTCCACTAAAAATTAAATAAAATTATTTTGAAAGTCAGGTGCTTAAAATAATACATTGATTATAATATTAGGATTAGGATTAGGTGATAATGAGAAAATTGGTTGTGTGTAAAGATAGGTTTAAGATTATATTAGTTATAAAGATAAAATAATATAATATGGAGTTTTTTTGTTTTTAAATAGGTTATTTTGAACATGAATATGATTGACAAAACCCATATATTCTTATAATAAAACTAAAATTTATTAATTTGATTGAAGTTTCTTTGAACCACTCTAACAATTTCCAGTAATTTGACTTAGCCAAGTTTCCTTGAACCACTTTAACAATCTCCATTAAATTGCACTCCTCAACACTAACTTAGTCCCATTTACTTTCTAGTGAAGTACAGATAAAAAAACTTCCATCTACCAGATCACATGGGTAACTAGCCCTATTAAAGCCAATTATCTAGGACATTTTTGCATCTACATGTTCATTAACCATCTCATGTGAAAGCTCACATTCCCCCCCTCAAGCTAGGATACCAGTACATAATCTCACATTCCCCTTCAAGCTAGGATACCAGTACACTTGCCACCGTGTTATCATGGACATTAACCTAGTTCCAATCACTTTCTATTAAAATCCATATAAAAAAATTTCCATCTACCAAATTACATGAATAACTAGTCCACGAATTATCTAAGACACATTTTCATGTACATATTTATTAACCATCTCACTTAAGATCTCACATTCCTCTCTTCAAACATCCTCATAACTATCCAAATGATACATTCCACAATTTGATAAATCCATATACCACTACACTATCTATATTCCTCATTAAAATCTTAAAACCTTAAAAATATGTGGTCATACACATGTATACCTGAACAACATACTTCTAAAGAAATATACCTACCTATTATAATATTCTTAAAATTATAACACTTTAATCAGATTATTATCATTAAATTCCATTCAGAATTCCGAACAAATCCACCGTCCATATCAAGTTCTTATTCTGTCGCCAATAATTTCGCCGCAGTCTAATGGAAATAAAAGTTGGGAATCTTCCCGATAAAGAATGCATCAAAGCTGGAAAGAGTTTTTCCCCTGTAGTAAAAGAGATTCTTCTGCCTCTGGTCTGGTCTCGGCCTAAAAAGTAATTAAAGAGCATTGCTACTTGCACCACCGACTGTGATACGTGGATAAATCAATCCTTATTATGATTAGATCCTCGATACCTTTCTTTTCTTGTAATGCCCATTAATTTCGCACTGAGGACCTGCTTTGTACTCTCTAGGATTGAGTTGAATTTTCATTTCTCTCCATCATCTCCCTGACTGTTATCAGTTTCCCAGACTAAAATTGAGACGCAGAGGCGGAGAGATATTATATGCATGAATGGGTTACTGGGCATCGCCACTGATTGCATTTGTTCTTTTCATATTGTTGTCGCCGGGACTGCTGTTTCAGGTCCCTGGCAAACGCCGGACAATACAGTGTGCGAATATGAAGACGAGTGGCGCGTCCGTGCTGCTTCACTCTCTTATATTTCTCGTGCTTTTCATCTTATTTATGTTCATCTTCGGGCAGTTCCATACGCTGCATGTCTAGCGTACCTCGCTCGGCTTATTTCACAAACTGTAACTCAGTCTGCTGAGTCTCTGTAAATGTAATAATTAGAAGAGAAGTTTGAGTAAAATGTCTTACAAGACAATGTCTTTTACTTTTTACAATTCGCGTCCATACCTGCGCCTAATACCCATCTTCTTAACTTGTAAAGATACAAGTATTTATGGTGAGTGCCATGGTGTTTGTCTTTTTACTAGTAACTAGGTGCAAGGTTATTAAATTGAAAAGTGCTAATTCAATCTTTTTTTTCTCTCCTGATAGGTTTGATCATAGGGTCGGGCTAACCAAGTTGAATGAAATCTGTTAATTAAATGAATGCGTGCTCTAACTTAATATTATCACCAAATTTGTATGAAATTTCACACAACCTTAACTTAATTGTCACTCATGCTATCACCAAAATGATAAATTCTCACAAATACTGTGACCAAAATGGCATGAAATTTCCTCTCAACATTCCAAAAGAATTATTATATTAATTCCCTCCATAACATAATTGTGTTAACTCCCCGATATTGAAATACAGCAAAAAGAAATCAGTTTATTTCAAACCCAAGTAATTGCTTCCCTGCACTCAGCTTCACATCGGGTAATAAGAGCATGGGACAGATTTGGCTGAGTTCGTCTTCATATCAGCACCCTATATGTAATTTTCAAGGTGAAAATAATTTATGTAATCTTTACGATTAATTTCTTAGATGGATAAATACGAATTTAACTTGTGAGAGTGAGTGCGCACATTTGTAAAAGAAGGATAAGTATACTTTAAGGAGATGTAACACTTAAATTTGAAGTATAGAGAAGAAATGAATTTTTTAAAATTTTAAGTATCATATATTTGAGTTTAGGTTGATTGTAAATTTGACTATTTAATAACTGTATAGCTATGGACATGAATTCAAATATATATTACTTTACAGTGTAAAGGTTGTTAGGAAGAAACTAAGTAATTCCAACTACCGGTTACCAATGTTTAACAGCGATTTAAATGTTGATTCTAGAAATCGTTGAAAATAAGTAAGCTTTTCCAGGAAACCACCGCCTGAAGTGATCTCCAGCTTGTATATATACTTGTTAATCGATGAATGGACGTATGTTTTGTGTTCAGTGTTTGTGTGTTGTGTTCAAGAGCTATGCGCCTCTGATCTCTCTCCAAGGTTTCATCTCTTTAACCATAACAAAAAAAACTATATAGTTTGCCTCCTCACTCAAACAAGTTATCTCTGAATAATGTTATCAACGGCATGAAATTTACATTTACCTAAATAATGTATAAAGCCTGCAAAGGACATAAGGGTTATCTCTGAATAATGTTATCAACTTCCTGAAATTTACATTTACCTAAATTATGTATAAAGTCTGCAAAGGACATAAGGATTTAATCTATATGACAATGCCCATATCATACTTAAACTATGTATAAAGTCTGCAAAGGACATAAGGATGTAATCTATATGATAATGCCCATATCATACTTAAACTTGGTGTTGGGTTTCATGAACATTTTGTGCAATAGTTGGGAATTTTTTTATCAATTATTAATAAAAACGAGGGCGAATATAGTTCGGTGAAAGGAATTTGGAGCTTCCTTTATTGCGTAGAAAAAATAGTTGGGAAGATTTTTTTTATCAATTTATTAATAAAAACGAGGGCCAATAGAGTTCAGTGAAAGGAATTTGGAGCTTCCTTTATTGCGTAGAAAAAATAGTTGTGCATTGCCCAACTTGATCGACACAATATCATGAATTGAGGAGTTTGCGAGGACTGGTCGAGAATTAACATGTGGGAGTGTGTGCACTTATCTCTACCAGCTAGTATCTATGTAAGGATGTGCATACTGAAACATAATAGTTATGAATATGTAGCTCTAAATTATTGAATAGAAAGGTGTATTTTATAGCATAGAGGTTTTAACTATTTCAGTAGGATAGTTGGATTAGTTGATATTATAATGGATTAGTTGATATTATAATATTATAATGTAGTATAAAAGAGATATAAAAATATTTTATTTTTATGGTTAAATATAAATAAATATTTTAAGAGAAAGGTAACTTAATTAAACAATGAAAAATAAAAATTTGTTTATATATATTTTTAAATATTTTAATACAAATTTTAAATAAATTATTTGAATATGAATGTCAATTAATTTATTTTAATATCAATTTCATATACATATTCATTATGATAAAATATTTCAATCAACAAAAATTTCAATTATTTCCACATAAGGATAATAAAACAGAAATGTCTAATTCATTTAAATTTTTAATATCAAAATAATATGTAGTGTCTAAAATATTAAAAATTAAAAAAAATTAATGTAAATTATAATAAAATATTTCATGTAGAATTATATTAATTAAAAAAGATAAATAAATAAAAAAAATTACTATATGATGTACTTCATAAATAAAATATTTCACTATCCATGTTAAATATAAGATTCCAATGTCAACTATGTATATATTATATATAATTCAAAAGAAAAATCTATATATAGGATAAGCAATTGAAAAAAAAAATTATTAAGCCTAGAGGCTCATTCTACTATCCAATATGAGGGGGGATGTGCAATTATGCCTTTGTTCAACTTGGAGTTGACATGTGTCTCTTAAAAAAATGTTTTAAATGAAAAAACATTATTGATTATAATAAAAACATAAATGATTACACATATTTAGTTAGCTTTAATTAAAACTATTATAAAACATTAATAATCGCATTCTCATTGTGTTCACTTGGTTTATTGATATTTCACTTTCAATCTTCCAGTAATAAATAAAATATCTTGATGTCTCATTGTCTATCTTAAATATTGTAATTTTATATAACTTTACAAAGATAAATAATTAAAATTATATATATATATATATATCAAAGTTAAATAAACTATTATGAATATTTTTATTAACTAATATATTAACTAATATATTTCAAAATAAGAAAACATACACATATATGTAAGGTGTAATTTACAAAAGAATAAAAAATTATTTCTCTTATAAATATTTCAAACTCAAATAAACTATTTGAATATATGTATTGACTAGCATATTTCAATATGAACACACATATATATAATGTGTATGTATATGTGTGTTAATGTTTACTTTAGTAAAATATTTCAATACTTTAAAGAAAAAAGTAATTAAAGGTAAAATACTTTAGTTATTTCTTAATAAGAGGAAAATGTGTAACTCATTCAATTTTTAATGTAAAATATTATTAATAATAAATTATTCAAAAATGCAATTTAAACAATGAAAATTTACACATGGAGTATCTAGAGAGATACAAAAAACCAATATAGATCTGTCTTAATCATGGATTTATCAACCACTAAAAAAGATTAAATCTCTTGGCATGTGGTTAAGACAAATCTATAGTGGTGGTTAAAACATTTCAATAATCTCTCTATTTTACATTTTAGGCCCTTTTAAGCGATATGTTTGGTAAATTTTGCCTAAAATCCAACAAAGATTTGTTAAGTTGTATATATTACACAATCCAAGTGTCTAATGGAATTTGAAAGGCATTAAATACATTTATACATTCAAAAACACTAAGAAAAAAATTATCACGCACCAAGCACTAAGATGGATCAAATCTATTGAGGCGTTTTTCAAGTTTTGCACTATAACTATGGTTTGATTCTAGCAACATGTGCTAAATCCGTGCTTAAAAAGGATTTTAATATTTAAAATTAAGACAGAAATGTGTAATGAAATTGTAAGCAATGTACTTGGAATATGTTATAATTTTAAAATTTGCATGTTGTAGTTTTCTTATGATGAAAGATTCATTTCTATGTTAATTATATATTTTTTATCTTACTTTTTATAATTTGTTTTTTTTAATAGCAATAGAAATGGTGAGAAGAAAACTATTAAAATAATTAAAATAAAAATAAAGAAAAAATTATTAACTACCAAAATTAAGGTTAGAGTTCAATATGATTTCTGGCATATAACATGTCAATCAATATAATAGTAATATTTAAAAATAGAATATAATATTTTTAGATTAATAGCTTTTCAATATATATTCATCTAATGATATATATCATAGAGAAAGTTATATATATAGAGTTTGAGATCATCCCTAGTGACAATATATATGATTTTCATAGGATACCACCTAGTATGGACAATATAGGTAATGAAAGTTATTACAACTCTATTATTTATGAAATTGATCTCCTTATTTGTCTTGGTTATTAAGTACCTATGTTACCTACATATGGGTTGAAAAGTTTCTCTTAATGGTAAGGGATTTACTTTAATGTTTAGAAAAATTATATAGATTCTAGTATTTGAGGTTTATTGATTATAACATGATATTTTGAAGGTTTTTTAATTTAATGAAATGAAAAAACAAAAACTAAATTAAAATGTATGGATGTAAATGTAGGCATTTAGACACATTAATAGAATTGACGAAACAAACACCAAACCAAAGATATCACCACAATTGTACCTAGAAATAAGTTGATTATGAAAATGAAAAGCCAAAATGAGTAAAGAGTTGTTAAACCTAAAATATTTGAATATTAAACAACTAATTACAATGGCATCCTTATAGGTTTAGAAAAACATGTTTAGAAAAGAAAAAATATGAATGTGAACTCTAAACATGAAAATAAATTATAATATAAAATACATTTCTAGAACTTTGGTGATTTAGTAACTCTCAATATTCTATAACTATAACGATTACAACATTGGAATCAAATTTCAATAGAAAATGTTTGGTCCAACATGGCTTCACCTCATTACAAATTTTAGCATTAATACATAAACCTAAATTTTCCAAAAACTCTTTTTCCTCGAGTTTATAGAATTTATAACATTTTACAAAATTATAAAAGTGACAATTTGGATTTATTCAATAAAGGAAAAGTTATTCTCTCCATCCAAATATCATTTCAACATTATATGATATTTAATTAATAATGTTTCACTTTCACCTTTTTATAGTTTACTATAAATTTGTTTCACGGGGAAGCTCAATTGGTGATCGAAGTGATGTAAAGTCATGTAAACTAATAGATCCAAGGTTCAATCCCCCAGTCATGGCCCGATCTACGGAGAAGAGGACAGGTCATAGGTCCCAGAGGTATAGTGGTAGCAACCAAACTTGATCCCATGTCACATGAGTACGAGACTAACCCAATTGTAAATTCCTCTAGGTCAAAAAAGAAAAAGTGTTCTTTAAATTCTATTTCCATATTTCCAAATTGATGATTGTTTTATCATATTTGTGGAGTAAGTAGGATAATGTGTTCCACTAGAGTCAAGTGAATTATTAATATAAAAAGTGTTATTTCTACCAGCTTTGATGACGAGCTTCAATTATTATCTTCAATTTATTATCCTCACCATGTTGTTGAATCTCCTATCTTGGATTTATTATTTTCTCATTGCTAGTTCTGACTATGGACCTTCTTTTGTTCATTTTTTCATTTTTGTGATCGACCTACATGACATCAATATTCAGTATTCCTTGTAATTGTTATTTTTCTCTCACAAATTTCACACTACATATCTCATTATTCCATCACTATCCTTTTTATCACTTGTGGATGAAATTCACTTTCCCCTGAGTTCAACAATTTTCATCACTTTTCTAAACCTACACAAAAAATGCAAAAACATTATCTATTAATTTTTATTTAAACATCATTTCTAAAAAATTTAAGTCAACTTAATCCAACTTGAAGAGTTTAAATATGAGGCTGCCCCATGTCATGTCTTGTGACTTCCCTTGTAAAACTCGTAGTTCATCTTTTCCTATCACTTATTTGTGTTTTGATGGTTATTATCAATAAGGAATAGTTTATATATGAGGCATCTCTTTGACCAAGCTTGTTATCTTCTTTATAAAACTCATAGTTTAGTTCTTTTGGCCATCTTTGTCAATCGCAAATTTTGAAATATTCTAAATATTTTATGGACAAGAGTGAAGTACCTCAAATATCCAAAATATTCTAGAATTTGCAATCGAGTTACATTAAAATTCATTTTCCTATCATGTATTATCATTATGATTATTATTATTAACAATTTTATGTTTATGTCCATCATTTTGATGAGGGATGATAGGCTAAGGTATGAAACTACAATGAAAATCCCAAACTACAACCTCTCATTTCCCATCAACATGCACAACCTAAGGAAGTTTACCCACTTATTTTCTCCATAGTTCCTTAAGTTGTACCACTTTTCTTCCAACACTCCAACATGGGCTAGAAAGGAAGTCTCAAATATGTATGGCTCTAGAAACTAAAACTACCACAAGGAAGTCTCCAAGCACCCTCCAAACCTCACACAAAGAACAATCTTGACCCAAATCCGTCTAAAATTCATAGGGTTTCACAATGTAACATGATCTCTATCACTTCTAGGTCACACCACGCATGCAATGACAACAATGATGAGAATGGATGATATATTTCTCACTAAGACTAAACTTTATAAGTGCATGAAACAAATGATGGAATAAGAAAAAATAGAAAGCATGATTTTCAATATTCCTCTAAGAAACACACCCCACACTAGAGGGTTTCCAATAAACCAAAACCTACATACATTAGCCCCATTACATTGAGTAGGTGGTTATTCCATGTGGTGCGACAATTGGCCCAACACCCCATTAAACATAGGAACTCCAACCTAAAATATATATACAAAGGTAATTTCACCCAAAAACATATATACAAAACCTCTATAGCAGTTATTAACTCTTGCAGTAATTCCAATGGATAATATCTTCCCCTCAACCTAAACAATGTAAGGAATTATATATTTCTTCTCTGTCATATAATATTAAAGGTATATCACTCCCCTTTTGGGGATCTAATATAAGCCAAATTAGAATTCTTATAATTATGTCTCCAAGAAATCCAATTAGAACAGATTTTGCAAGTCCCATTTTGTTCATTTTGAGTTGTAATAGGTCTCATAGACTTTAATATTCTCTTCTCTTCTTATCTTGAGCTATACATTCTTCTGGTTATGGTTGGTATTTCTTTCATTTTGCCTTTGTATCTTGGTGTTATTCTTTATAGGTACATGCTTCATGCCTTTGTTCTTCAACTATTCCTATCATACTCGTCAAGAAAGCATACATATTACAGTGATTATCATGTATACTTATTTTATCCGCAACAGTAGCTCCAAAAATGTAAGAATTTATTCAATAGTAAGTTTTCATTCATAAAACAATACTTATCTATATTGTTGTTCCTATACTTCATAAAGTTTCCAAGATTAATAATTCATCATCTAACACTCCCTTATGATTCCGGCCAATGCATTCTTAAATTTCTTCTTCCTTGCAGTCACCATGTAGGCTCATGCATCCCTTCATTTCTAAATAGTCCCTCAAGTGATTCATCGTTTGCCAAGGTGTTTGCATGCAAGGAGAGTGCTAACTTACTACTAAGCATGCACTGATAGTTATTATCCAACCATTCATGGTAATCATAGGTACTAGTTTCGTCCTTGTGGCCTTCTGAAGATTTATTTTCTTTCAAACATCATTATTTTTCATAACCCTATTCTCCCTAGCAATGCTTGTGTTGTAAAACCTCTATGTTTCCTAAAATTGTTATATTGTAGGGGGTTTTAGTTCATGAGATCAAAGAGCATTTGGGACTCTATATCTAAATAAAAATGGAGGAGAAATGAAAATAAGGAAAATCATAAGAGGCAATGGAATATGGGCTTTCCCCCACTTTTAATTTCAATTGTTTAAACAATGATTACTTACTAGGAAGGTCTCCATCCATCCGGGAGTGGCCTCCTCCTGGAGGAGCCTTGGCAAGGTAAAAAGCACGGCATTTGAAGTCAACACTTTTCCTAGAAAGCCAAGGTAAAAAAGGCGCGCTCGATAGATCAACGGCTACGATGGATTCTGGGGGGGTCGAGCCTTGTCTCTAAGCATGCCTAGGCACCCCACCAGAGGAAGATATATGGGCCTGCCACTTGTCAGACCAGCATGGTGACTACGTCTGTAGTTGGGACCACCATTGGGCGAGTGTGGTAGGTGAGCATGAAACCATTTGACGCATCACCCTTCTCCCTTTCTTACCACCCAAGCTGACTCTTCCATGTGTCTCCTCCATGTCACCTGTGAACTTGCATGGAGCCCTCTTCGTGTCCAAAACATCTAATTACCTTGGGTCATCAATAAAAACCAAGATCAAGAGGGATATATGCCTTCATCTCCACGAGAGACTTGAATCTAAACATTGGTAAATTCACGAGATCGGTGAAGATAAGAACTGATCGTTGATTATATATCCTTTTTCCTAAAAACAATAGAACCTACATATTATAGTAATTATTATGTATACTTATTTTGTCCACAACAGTAGCTCTAAAAATGTAAGAATTTATTCATTACTAAGTTTTCATTCATAAAAAAATACTTATATGTATTGTTGTTCCAATACTTCATAAAATTTCCAAGATCAAGAATTCATCATCTAACACTCCCTTATGATTTTGACCAATGCATTCTTAAATTTTTTCTTCCTTAGAGTCACCATGTAGGCTCATGTACAGGGAAAATTTTAAGGATGTAAATTTATCTTAAAGTTTAGAAACCTTGGCGAATCCCACTAGTCCATAATATGAAATCTATAAAATGTTTGGAGATATTTTTGTAAAAATATTCAAATTTATAATATTTTTATATAGTCTATATATAATTTTTTGGCGATTTTTAGGGTAAAATAATTTCATTCTATAAAATTTGGGTGAATCATTTTTACAAAAAAATGGAAATTAGCGAATCTTTTTTTTGGAAAAAGTATAGAAAATTAGCCCATGGGCGAATATTAGCCCCTAAAATTTTCCCTCAAGTGATCCATCGTGCCTTATAGGTACATGCTTCATGCCTTTGTTCTTCAACTATTCCTATCATACTCGTCAAGAAAGCATACATATTACAGTGATTATCATGTATACTTATTTTATCCGCAACAGTAGCTCCTAAAATAACTACACCTCTGCATGGCAAGGTGTGCGAAGTATTCAATGGTCTTGGTGTTCGCTTGATAGTTCATGCATGCATATATGTCTCGTTTGCTTGTTGCTTTGTACGGTCTGTATGTTCGTCCGTTCATGAACAAGTCTCTTAGCATGCATTCCTTGTTCATCTTATTTGTCATCACGCCATGTCTCATCCATGTATTTGTATCTGTAATCACTCTTGATGAGACGACATCAAATCTAGAAATACCCTAGTCTACCATGATGCATGGTCTTTTGTTTCTTGTTGCAGGTGATCGGGAGAGAGGACAAGGCTCTGAAACAGTGCAAATCACATTTCAGGTTGGGATGTGGGCTCCGAGGCACTATCAAGGAAAATTTCCCAGAGGTCACTAGGAGGTTGAGGTGAGTAGTCCGAAACAATAGTGACCATCTGTGGGGTCTGGCTCAGCTGGAGAGCAAAACTGTGCAAATTTTGCAAGGATGCAATGCAAGCAGCAAGGAGGACATTGGCAGTGAAAACTACACAGATTATCCGAGGAGGCTGGCAGTGAGCTGCAGGAGCTTGCTGGCAAAAAATGCACAGAAGTGAGAGGTTTCCTTGCAAGACATCCCTCCATAGTTTCTGGGTTAAGATGAGTGTCGGCCAGCTGGAGGACAAACCAAGAAAATTGTACAGTTTTCAGGAGGAGCAGTAGGTCAGCTGACAGGGTGACTGGCTGACAAAATTACACAAATTTCGAGGATAGTGTAGCGACAGGTAGCGGGTACCTGACCTTCATGTATGTGAAATTTCTTCAGTTAGCAGAGGTAGGCATGCTGGCAGCTTCTATGCAATTGTTTGGGGGATTGAAGCCCAGGGTCATTGCCTAGTAAAACTCTCTGGTTGACCAGCGAGAAGCTTGATAGATTTGTTTGCAGGCAATGCAGGTTGAGATGGATTGTTGAGAAACTTCTCCATTTTTCTAGTGACGGTCAGTCGGGTTGATTCCAGGATTGCACAATTCAAACTGCCTAGAAGGCAGCCTCAAGCTTTGCGCAATATTGGGTAGCAGTACATGATCCTTGAGGGTTGAGACTGCACAGTGCAACTCATCGGAGGTCTGGTCATTGGAGGGTGGCCTGGTCGATAGAGTTTCATCAAAATGACTAAGTGTGTGAGCAAGGGAACTTGTGTGTGCATGACCTTACGAACACACACTCAACATGACTCGATGACAAGACACCTTGAACCAACAAGACAACATGCTCAGTGTGACTAACCAACAGGTGCAGACGACAAGTGTGACACCTGTGATAGATCGTTGAATGAAAATGATGAAACTTGCGCGACATTGCATACAACTTTATGTATGAGTGAAACAGATGCTTACATAATGAATACAACTTATACACATGAAGACAGACATGAACATAGCTACAACATGACTGCAAGCATGACATTGCAATCAACATGCCGAAGACGACAGTTGGTCAAACAAGCGAAAAGAAAGCAAGACATGTAGAGGAAACATGTGAAATGACCTTTTTGCATTTGTGCACATGCATGTTACTGAGGATGGAATGATATGACAATGATAAGCAGTCCTACAAACCAAACTAAGAGGTGTACTTCGAAAGATATTCTTTACTTACCATACTTACTCTCGAGATGATCATGCATCCGACGAAGTTTGCATGTGATCCTGATCTTTTCCATTACTCGGTCTCTTGGTCCTTGAGAGTGATCTCAGCATGTCACCTTTTCCTGCAGTCACTGGGCAACGTATTAGCGTGGTTTGGAAGTGACTGTTGTCAGAAGGAGGCCCTGGTAGGCCTATCTATGTAGGTTCTTCATGTAAGACCGACAAGACATCTTGGACAACACTACGCAGTTTTGGGGCTCAAGGCACTACTGCAGTATGGGGGTCATGGGAGGACACCTCTACGCAGTTTCTGAATGTAGGGTAGCTGGACTGCTCTGCATATTTCTCAAGGGTAGTGCTAGTTGGGTCTCTCTGGGCTGCGGGGTTTCCGTAGGCAAGGGAGGTTGGGGTCTCTATGCACTATGGGGTTTCAACAGGCAAGGGAGGTTGGGGTCTCTGTGAACTGCAGGATTTCAACAGGAAAGGGAGGAAGCTTGATGGTTGCAGAAGAAAAGCGCACAGTTCCGAGAAGCTGGATAACGTCAGGTTGCTCGAGAAAATGGCTAAGTGTGAGATTAGTGACAAAAATATAAACATTGATATGACTCGACTGTGATCACACACAGACACTTGGTGACACAACGTAGACCATCCAAAATGAATAATACATACCTTTCTTGATGCACCAACCTTCGTGGCAAGAGTTCGTGAAGTGAGTGTGAAACATCTCTATGTGATGACAACCACTCATGCGCACATGCTTTCCCTTGAAGCAAAACAACATTCCCTTTTCATGACAAACAACCACGGTTATGCCCAAAGATGACACATGCTGCATAAAGATGAGAATGCAGACAACTCTTAAGATCAAGGAGGGGAGCTTTAAATCATTCTCTTACCAACAAGCAAACAAGGATGATCAATTGCATGATCCAAGGTAGGCTCCGAAATTTTCATGCTCGCCAAAATTTTGGAGGGTTGTTGTAGCCGCTACAAAACTTGGCAACGCACTGGTAGAAATCTAGCTCTCTGGGTAGACCTTTTTTCACAAAAAGCGAATCTAACCCTTCTAGAAGTATAGTTTGATGCTTTGATCATCGTGGTTCCCATACTATCTTGATTGAAAGATGTAGCACCTTCCATGCTCTTGATCGGTAAACACACATTCCAAGCCAAGTCAACTCAGTTGTTTCGATTGGGGATGAGGGGTATATTAGTGCACAAGTAATATGATTGTTAGAGTTTAAGTTTCATCTCTGTTGTTCTCCACTGCTAGCAGGCCTGGATAGTACCCCGACGGAGTCACGCAGGAACACAAGCATCACTTCACTGCCAGCGAGCCTAGTCAGTACCCAGACAGAGTTACTTGTATCACCTCTTTGCACAGTAAGCCTTTCTCTTATTTCACCTTATTAAATTTTTTTAAAGAACTGTGCATAGGCACTTATTTATTTCAGAGGCAGAAGAGGGATCCCCATGTATTGAGAGCAGGAGAGGTTGTTCCTTCATAGAAGTATGTTATATATACCTGTGACATACTTGTTAAGGTTTCCCCCCTCACCTTACTCTACTTGACTAATCTGACAAGGCTTAACCCAAAAGAATCAATTAGAGTATGCGATACTAGTTAACAATGCAAGATTTTTGTTTTCACCAAGACTCACTCTGAACAGAACATATTTTCTATTGAACCTCAGAATTACCCTCTCCTTGAGATTTTTTCTCACCTTTTTCCCTCACTTTCTCATAAGATTACAGACCCAATCAATGATAAATGCTAGGTTTTGTCTTAAGGAAAGAATTAAAATAATCGCCATATTATATTTTCATGTTCTTGATATTTGAATAGATTTTTGCAAATTAGCTACAAAACGCAGGCTATTCTGTAGTTAACTATGGATTCCGTAGCTACTCTCATGGTTTGGCAGGTTCCAGGTGTCAAATCAAGAATTGGGCCACATGGGCATTTCTAGAATCATCTCCACATGGATTATATCCTATTCACTCAGTTCAGATTGACGGAAAATCAAGGTTAAGGTCATGGTCAAAGATGGAGTCAAGGTACATTATCTGAAAGCAATAGGACTCTCGATTTTATCTTTCGTAGCTAATAAAGAGTCTAACAGTTTTGTTGCAAATCTAATTCGAATTAGCCAACTGTAGCTAATCAAAAGTTTAAACAGTCCTATTGCAATTCGAATTAGCCACCTGTAGCAAGTTTATCTCATAAACAACCATGTTAAATTTAATTCAAATTAGCCACCTGTAGCAAGTTTATATCATAAACAATTATGCTATTTTCCTTTAAACATCGATTGCATGGAACCAAGAGAAGTTAGAAGGAATTACGTGTTAAGTTCAGGCTTTTTGCTGATACTCTGTATTCAGACTTAGATTTTTTCATAATACAAATTTCGTGTTGCCAATGATCGTTTAAAGTGCATCCTTAACTAGCTAGCATTCTAGCCATGTCAGTTGCAGAGGGCCCCTACACTGAAGGAGGTTTTTCATTTGTTGTTTTTAGTTCAATTTGCATTACTCTGTTTTCAACAAATCTGTTTTCTAAATTAGGATGATATTTCATTTCAGTTTTTAATCAATAGCATAATTATAAATAACAATTGTGCAGCGTTGTTCTTCTAAGATATTTCATGGAGAAAAACGACTATGTTTCCAAACTGAACTAAGATTGAAGTAATAAGAATACACAGTTGCTTAGTTTTCTTACTGTTTTGTCATTCATTTTCTTAGAATAGAATTTTCAATTAACTGTATTAATGGAGGTTTTCAAAAGCCATTTCAAGATGATGATGATCCTAGACTAAATGGTTAAATGTTTAATTCATACAGTGATTGAATTTACTCGATACATTGTTATTTTCCTAGGAACTTAGGAACTAAGGTATAATTGATTTCTTGCACAACACTTCAAGAGGGTAATGCTTCACATTTGAATGTTGGAGAAAGTAAAAAATACATTAGTTGTTTACAGTTAGTTTTACATGCTTTTACCTTTTTTCTTTCAGATCCTCACTTAGTTGCATCACTGATATTCCCAATAATCATTTCAAGGAGATTGATTTAATCATATTGCAAAATTGAAGGGTTGAATGTTTAATGAATGTAATTACTAAGTTGCCTTTTGCATCAATTTCATTCTTGGTTTTAAGAATTAGATCCATGGATTAGAACTAATGATAAGATAAGATAGATGCTCTATTTTTTTTATTAGGTTCTAACTAGCCAATAGTTCTTGGCCCATTTTTAGGAAATTAGATTAACTTAGGAATGTTTCCTTTCATTTAAAATTCATTAGATTAACTTAAATTTTCTCATAGTTTTAGGTTGTACATTCTTAGACATCAAATAACATAACCCCCCCCCCCCAAAAAAAAACAACATAAAATACAAAACAACGAAGTAAGAATAAGGTTAACTAAGCACATATAGTGCACCACACTTCATCGGCTTACAAACCTTGATTGATAATTTATGCAAGCAATTTAGGACACTAAATTGACTAAAAATTTTCCATGAAGGCATCATCGACTAAAGACAACAAGTTCTTCATAAAGAGAGAGGACAAAAGATAACCAGATGTTGATATTTGTACAATACCTCTTAGATTTTACCAGCTTGTCTGGAGAGCCAAACATGGTTTCATGAGAGGCTAACCTACAAGTACAAGCAAGCAAAGAAAGAAAGAAAAAACGTAAAAGTAAAGCGATAGAAAAACAAGTAAGCAAAGCAAGCAAGAAAGAAAATCGAACCAAGTAAGCAAGCAAACAAACATGCAAACCAGAAAGAAAAGCAAAGCAAAGAAGCAAAGACTACTCCTACTCCTATGCTAAACAGTGCATGGGCCTACTCACGTGAAGTGATATTTCCAATGCACCCACCGGTGCATTGGCTGGCCCATATTGGTGAAGGCATGGTTTGCAAGAAGCACAATCAAGTGAACCATCAAACATGAAATATATAACAATGAATACCAACACACTCTGAGTTTAAACCTGTCCACAGAAAAGAAAAGAGTGAAATCACAAGAGAAACACTCTCTGGACTTACCATAGTGTCGTGACACACTGTTCACAAATGATAAGCATATGCATTCTCTTGGCTGTTCCAAACAAGCAAACATGTGAAAAAGAGACAACTTATGTCTTGCAAGTGTGCTTGCTGTGAATGCTTCCTCCAGTGCGTAAGTGTTGGTATCATGTGATTCTGGTGGAGGAAGAGAAATCTGTGTGTTGGACTGATTTTTAATGCATACATATGAGTGATGAGGAGCCTTGGGTGTTTAACAAATTTTCTGATCAGAAGTGGAACTAACCTCAAGACAGCGAGGGCCTGACATAACCATCAACTCAGGCTGAAGTTCCTCAACATCCTACAGGGTTTCCACTTCATTAATAGATAGATCATCGAAGTCATCAGAGACCAGTGGCTTAAATAGATTAACAATGAGTGAATCAACATCATGATCAAATGAAGAAGTACAGAGATCACGACAACCAAGATCAGAAAATTTAGGATGTTTTTCGACATCCTCATGATTTGATGAATCATACAGAGGGGTAGATGAGAAGTAAGAACGTTCACCCTCTACATTTCCAGAAAAGGTAAATGAAAATTCAAGTGAATTCTCCATGAAAGATTTGTCCTCTCCACTATCAAATGATGAACTGACATCAGGTGTGTTCTACGAATGATCAAAAGTAGATGCATTTGTGGATGGATTTACACAACGAAAATCAGAGATACCAGAATCATCAAAGATGTCAGGAAAGAGTGGAGGAGGCACAGACAGAAGGAGGTCATCCTTCACCACAGGTTCATGCCCAGATTCCCGGTCATACTATTCATAAATGACAACGCAAGTTGGTTGTGCAACATCAACTTCGTCAATAGCTTGATCCTCGTTCACAATAAGTGTAGAGTCTGGAACGGAAGAACACAAGATAGTGCAATTCGGAGGATCAACAAAACATGAGGGTGGGAGGATGTGACAACTAAGTAAACATGTGCACGTTCTCCCACATCACTCTACAAGGGTGGAGTTGTTTGATGAAGGGAAGGTGGACAACCACTTGTGACAACAACTATATCCACTCGTGATTGTGCAACTCTATCACCGAAGTATGCTGAGCAAGGTTTGAACTTAATATTAATTTTGGGACAGAGTGATTTAGTAAGGAAATATTCAAATCTGTCCATGAGATATTGGAATTTCATCTGATGTTTCAAAGCTTCAAACATGAGTAAATGGAAGTGATTCCAAAAATCCATAGGTGATTCATGCGGAGACTTTCGTTGTTTTAACCTTTTTTTGTCAAGAGCTTTAGGATAAAAATGATGGAAAACAAATTTGATTAGATCACTGAAGTGCTTAAATGAGTGCATGCAATTGTGAGGCCAGTTGCGGCACCATCATTCTGAGGATTCGTGAAGTGTGTATGAAAGCAACAAGCTGACCCTGACTTCATCAAACTCTTCCGCATCCTCCAAGAATGCAAGGAAGTAATGTAAGTGCTCAGGCCAAGCCACTTCACCTTCACCATCATACGTGATTTTAGACAAGTGACAAAAAAAAATCCTTCGTGATTTCAAAGGAATGTGCATTGGATAGACATCGTAGAGGGTTAACTACAACGATATACATGATAGATGTGTGAAGATTCAAAACAGGATGTGAGGACTCAGCTTGTCATCTGACGGTGCTAGACCTATCAATGTTCATGGGATCTCCCTAATATGAAGCCCAACTAGAACTCACACTGTTTGGTGTAGGAATCCCATCTGGTACAATGGCTTGGTTGCCATTATATTAAAGATGTACCTTAGTTCTTTCTTATTAGCACATGAGAGTGGTTTTCTTAGAATTTGAACAATGAGTTTCACGTGCCTGGTGAGTGCTTAGTGTTACTTGTGTCAAGATTCTTTCACCATAGAGGGAGAGGGTGGGAGTGAGTCTCAAGTTGAAATGGAATAGTCCCAACTTTGTTAGAGACGCACAACACCACAGGAAATGCACAACTTCTGGCAGAGTAGTCCACACAGATGTAGCAGTCGCAAACATAGAGTGAACACATAGCACGTACAACACCCAACAGAATAGTCTGCACGAGTGCGACGGTTGTTATAAAAAGTTTATGAGAATGGTTCTGTCGAGTGTCTGATTGAATAGTCCACATGGGCGAGACAACGTTAACAACTTATACAACACATTTTCCAAAGCATATGTATTAGAACAATCAAAATAGTTCAAGTGTCTTAATATAGGTTAAAGAAACATGCATTACAAGCGTCTAAAGAATAGTCTTACAAATGAATACAATACATGTGTGAAAACGTGCTAGGCTTCCATTAGGCTTCTAAATTAAGCAAAATTTTTAAGACACATCGATACACCATTACATTGCTAACCCCTATAGCGGGGCGTTGGAGCCACTGCTCGATCCTTAAAGAAAAGACTACAGACTCTCAAGGCTATATTAGAGGAGCCAAGGTGAAAAAGTCTTTTGCATGTACAAATGGGGGGTGTATATAGCCAAGGGTGAAATTGACCCTTGTGACTATTCGACTTCCCTCATGACTGTTTGACTTACATGACCCTTCAACTTTACATGAATCTTAAATTTTACATGTGGGTCTCTTGGAACTCCACATTACATTACATTGATTACAATAGTATGGCCCACTGTAGTGATGTGGTAGAGATGACTCATGACAAGACTCAACACGACAGTGTTGGTATGTTCATGTTGATGGTGGTGTCCATTTCGAGTCGCAATGCTACTGAGTGATGAGTGTGCTCTTGGTGTATCATAGCTTCACCTCTGCATGGTAAGGTATGCGAAGTCTTCAATGGTCTTGGTGTTTTCTTGATAGTTCATGCATGCACATGTATCTCCTTTTCTTGCTACTTAGTAGGCTTCATGTGTTCACCCGTTCACGAACAAGTCTCCTAGCATGCGCTCCTTGTTCATCCTGTTCATCATCATGCCATGTCTCATCCATGTACATCTACCTGCAATCAATCATGACAAGAAGACATCATATCCATAAATCCCCTAGTCTACCATGATGCATGGTCTTTCATTTTTTGGTGTAGGTGACCGGGAGAGAGGAAAAGGCTCAAAAACAGCACAAAGAACATTTCAGGCCAAGATGCGGGCTCCATGGTACTGTCAAGGAAAATTGTGTAGAGGTCACTGGGAGGCTGAGGTGAGGATTACAGAATAGTAGTGACCATCTCTGGGGTTTGGCTCGGTTGGAGGGAAGAACTACGCAAATTTTCTAGGGAGGTAGTGCAGGTAGCAGGGAGGACATTGGCAGTGAAAATTGCGCACATTCTTTGGGGAGGCTAGTAGCAGGCTGCGGGAGCTTGCTGGACAAAACTATGCAGAATTGGGAGAATGGCCTGCAAGACATCCCTGTGCAGTTTCTGGGTTGAGCGGGGTGTCAGGCAACTAGAGGACAACCAAGGAAAACTGTGCAGTTTTCAGGATGAGTAGCAGGCTGGCTGATAGGGTGATTGGGTGACAAAACTGCACAAATTCCAAGGATAGTGCAGTGATAGGCAATGGGTTCCTGACCTTCATGTCTACGCAATTTCTTCAATAAGCATAAGCAGACATGCTGGAAACTTCTGTGCAATTTTTTGGAGGAGTGATGCCCGGGGTCACTACCTAGTCAAACTCTCTAGTTGACCATCGGGAAGCTTGATAGATTTTCTTGCGGGCAGCATAGATTGATATGTCTTTCTAAGAAACTTATGCATTGTTTTAGTGGTAGTCAATCGATTTGATTCTATGATTGCACAACGCAGACTTCCTGGGAGGCAGCCTTAATTTCTATGCAATTCTAGGCAGCAATACATGATCATTGAGGGTCGAGACTATGTAGTGTAGCTCAACGGAGATTCAACTATTGGAGAGTGGTTGAGTACACATAATTTCAACAAAATGCCTAAGTGTGTGAGCGAGTGAACTGGTACATGCATGACCTTGCGAATGCACACTCAACACGACTTGACAACATGACACCTTGAATCAACAAGACAACATGCTCAGTGTGACTGATCAACAAGTGAGGGCGAAAAGTGCGCCACTTGTAATAGATTGTTGAATGACTGCGACAACACTTGCATGAAATTTCATACAACTTTGTGTGTGAGTGCGACAAATGCTTACATAGCGAATACAACTTATACACACGAAGACGGATGTAAACATAGCCAAAACATGACTGCAAGCATGACATTTCAATCAACATGCCGAAGATGAAATTTGGTCAAACAAGAGAAAAGAAAGCATAGAGGAAACATGTGAAATGACTTTTTTGCATTTGTGCACATGCATGTTACTAAGGACAGGATGATATGACAATGACAAGCAGTCCTACAAACCCAACTAAGAGGTGTACTTCGAAAGGTGTTCTTTACTTACCATCCTCACCCTCGAGATGATCATGCATCCAAAGGAGTTTACATGCGGTCCTGATCTTTTCCATTACTCAATATCTTGGTCCTTCTCCTCAACTCCTTGGGAGTGATCTCAACATGTCACCTTTTCCTAAAGTCGCTGGGTGATGGATCAATGCAGTTTCAAAGGAAAGTGACTGCTACTAGAATGAGGCCCTAGGAGGCCTATCTATGCAGGTTTTGCATGCAAGACCGATAGGAAAACTTGGACAACAATGCACAATTTTGAGGCTCATGGAAATGCTATGGGATGGGGGTCATGGGAGGACACCTATGTGTAATTTCTGAATGGAAGACAACTAGACTGCTCTGCGCATTTCTGGATAGCAATGTTGTTTGGGTCTCTGGAGGCTGCAAAGTTTTAGCAGCAAAGGGAGGTTGGGGTCTCTTCACTCTTCAAGGTTTTAGCAGGAAAGGGAGGAAGCTTGATGGTTGCAGAAGCAAAGCACATAGTTCCAGGAAGCTGGATGAGGCTAGGTTTCTCGGGAAAATGGCTAAGTGTGAGATCAATGACACATATATAAATAGTGATAGGACACGACTGTGATCACACACGAACACTTGGTGACACAACGTAGGCCATCCAGAATTCATAAGACATACCTTTCTTGATGAAACAACCTTCATGATAAGAGTGCGTGAAGTAAGTGTGAACTATGTCTATGTGATGAAAACCACTCATGCGGACATACTTTCCCTTGAAGTAAAACAACATTCCTTTCTCATGACAAAGAACAACCCATATGCCCAAAGATGACACATGCTACATAAAGATGAGAACGTGGACAACTCTTAAGATCAAGGAGAGGAGCTTGAAATCATCCGCTTACCAACAAGTGACCAAGGATGATTGATCGCAGGATCCAAGGTACGATCTGAAATTTGCATGTGAGCCAACATTTTGGAGCGTTGTTGTAGCCACTACAACACTTACGAGAATTCTTGTTTGGTTATAGTCAGGTCTCCCTAGTGAGAGATTGATGCGAAATATCTACTTCATGATGTAATTACATGATTTTTCATTTAATATGATATTCACCTTACAAAAAAAAATTATCATTTGTTTGAAAATATGAAAATTGGTTAAGACTATTAATATAATATGATAATTTTAATTTTAATTTTCTTTTACAACTTAATGTGAGGAATATATCTTTTTGTGCTCAATATAAAATTTATATGAATCGTTTGAAAAAATATAATAAAAAAAATTGTTTTTACAGTCAGTTATAAATAAAATATTTCAAATGTCCATCTTAAATAATATAATTATATATCAACCCGGGATGGGGTGATGATCGAGTTAATGGGTAAGGGAGGGGGGGTGTGGTGGGGAGTGACGTGCTACTACTGCCCCACCTATAGCTAATGGGTCAGGGGATGTGGCAACATGCCCCTAGCGAGTGTAAATGATGGAGCATGTGACGTTTATGATCCCTGTATTTGTTATGGTGAAGAGACAGAAATTTAGGTGGTGCATTGGTTGAGACGCTTAAGCATGTAGAGAAGGAATGTCTCATTATGATCCTGGTACCATTAAATCCTTAGACAATCACAAAGGTTCAGTCGTGGGAGGAGGGAATTAGCAGTATGAAACTAGGTTTGATGTTGGAGGAGAGGCAAGGATTTTATGGTAGTGGCTCTGGAGCAACTATGAACGATCTGGAACCTAAATGAAGATGCATTCCTAGTTTCATGCTCATCCAAATGGGGATAACTTATGTTTCCAAGTGTAGCAAAGTCCAGTGGATAGAGGTAATTGTGTTTAGAAATCAAGTACTAGAATTTTCAGTCTAATTTAGTTGAATTATAGATATCTCAACTAGAAACTTGTTCTAAGGTGTTTACAGTAGTTATTTATATCTTACTTCTAGAATTTGAAGTGGTACTTTTCCTTAATGGTGTTAGATGTTCGCTATTGTTTGTTATAGGCATTGCCTTTTTCTAATAGATATATTGTTTCCTTTCTATTAGTAGCCCTAGGAACACTATTTTTCTATCTAGGGTATTGTTGTTAGATGTTTCGTGGGTTATGTGTCACCCTGAGGTTGGGTTTTGGGTGGCTAGAAGGAGGTTGTGGACTGTTAGCTCTTTTCCACTTTTTGTTAGATGTTTTCTATTTTTAGGCCTCATCTTTCTTCCAATTGGTGATTGTATCTTGGCATGCATGCAAATTTTCTATTGGGAAGGTGGTTAATTGTGGCCTCAGTGGTGGGATGAGTCTTGGCGGGCGAAGGATTTTGTCTATGTTTATGGTTTCTCCCTTCCTTCTGGGTCTATGGGGTTAGCTTCATCTTTATTTTATGGTGGTGCCACCATGGCACCTCTTTTTTCATGGGGGCTTCCTCATCAGCAAGTAGAGTGGTGGCATGAGATAAGTTGGAAGTTGGAGGTGTGGCCATGGTCGTCATATATGCATTTTGTTTTTTTTTCTCTTATTCCATCTAGTTCATATGCTATCCATTTTTGAGTTCTAGGAATTATACATTATGGGCATCCCCAGGCTTTTAAGTCTACCACTAGTAAGTGGGGAAAGAGAATTGTCTTTGGTTATTCGATTGTTTAGTTCTTCATGTTGTGTCCACATAATCGAGTCCAAAGGAGATTTGTTTATTATCAAGATTGGGTTCACTAGGGATGAACTCTTATGCATCATCAGATATAGGGTCTCACATATTGTTATAAGGATCTCACTCTTTCTATTGCCATAAGTCTCGTATGGACATCCTTCAATCTATTGATCACTTGCATAGGCATCGAAGGGATCTTGATAGGAGGATGGAGAAGATTGAGCATCACCTTGGCATCCCCTTACTACAAGACAAAATTCAATGGATCCGATAGAACCCATATTGGTTGTAGGATTAGATTCAAACCCCTCATCCTGATGTCATCCTGTTTGTGATATGGTTTTGGTTTGTGATCACATATTTGTAGATTATTTTGTACAAGGGAATTTAAGCCATAGTTTTAGATATAGTTTGCTCATTTTTGTATCTTTCAGGTTTCAATTAGATCTATCATCCTCAAGGAGAGTATATTTTTGGCTCTAGTTTGGGTCCTCTACAAGAGACCGACCTGATTTTCAAAAATTGCTATGTAACTCCTATTTTTTTTCAAATAATAGAATTCACCCAACACAATATATATATATATATATATATATATATATATAGAGAGAGAGAGAGAGAGAGAGAGAGAGAGAGAGAGAGAGAGAATGTTATTATAGTGGTTATCCATAATTCCTTAAAGTATTGATTAACATGTGACACTTTACAATATATTAATAAAAAAACACATTTCAATATGGATTATAGATAAAATATTTGAATGTTGATGTTAAATGTTTTACTTATCACTGTAATTCAAATATTTTATTTATGGTATATTTTCTTTTGTTGTTAATATTATTTGAAAATGTCATATTGTTAAACTTGAAACCAACTACATAGGTTTTGGACAATTCCCTAAATATCATGGCATGTGAGAATGTAAGAATGTGTTATTTTTGTTGTGTTAAGAGGGTTGAAGATGAAAATCACTCTCTTAAATTGCTATATGTATACTCAAAGTAGATCATAATTTCTAAATATTTGTCACAGAACCTTCTTGGCCACCTAAGTCATCAAAAGTAAACTATATTTTTCTCAAAAATATTATTTTTAGATGTGCTTTCTGAGATACAATCATTATTTTAATGATCAACATGAAATTGACACATGGTATATTAGGAATAGGGATATATAGATCCATCTTAACTTTGGATTTGTTATGTGTAGAAAGGAATTAAAATTTGAGGAATCAATAGTTTATTACTCAATATGAGAGAATGTGCAATTCCATCCATACTCAACATGGAGTTGACATGTATCATATTAAGAACCAACTTAGAATCACCTCGATTCAACATTTATCTAGCACCTAGAAGGATCAAACTTTGAGGAAAGACTTACATGTGAAAAGTTTGTACTTTACAAATGTGATCTAAGAGTTGAGATGGAACTTTAAAACATCTAAATAATTGGTATGAAGAAGATGTCCCAAGTCTTTTTATGATCAACATCAAATTAAGATATAGCATATTAAAAACCAGCTTAACTTCATCACTTGCTAAAAAAGTTCAAAATTCCTTAGATGCTTAACATAAAATAGACATGTTATATATTGAGAATCCATTGCTAATCCATCTACCTCTAAATTTCTTATATACCAAAAGAAATTAAAATTTTAAAAAAATTCACATCTAAAAAAAATTATCCACTTAATAAATCCAGTTAAATTTACAGTGTCTTAATTAAATTTTATAATTAGACATATTAACAAGTAAAATATATATTATGAAAATTAAAAATAATTATTTGATTAAATGATATAGGAACGTTAAAAAGTTGAAATTCAACGTTTTATCTCTATTTCACTCTTACATGTGGAATTCATTGTGAAAAACAACTTACGTTCATGGTTAGCTGTGGAATTAATTTGATGTGAAAGACGACCAATTGTTATTATTTAAATGCTAATTATAAAAGTTAGAATAGATCCTGGTTAATCTGAATTTATTAAAGAAGGGAAAAAAAAGTCTCCATGGTTATCCATGAGGCAGCAATTATTGGGATAAAGTTCGATACTTTGTCTGAGGGCCCCTTTCCGAATTTGACTGCTTTATTCCGAGGAAGCTGATCTTATGTTTATTAAAGGAATGAGAAAAGCAAGATGCTTCTGCAAGAAGCCACTGTCCATGTAAAATGCCTTTTATTTTATTACCACCGCTAACAAACAATAGTGTAAATGGAATTTCATGTCTCTAAAGGTTATTTAGAGAATATAATTAGATATCTTTAAAGTTGATTTATTAAAATATTCCACACCGTACGTGAAACATCATAATTATTAATTGACATAAGCAGTGAAAGTGGTCATTGGATTCTCCCTTCCATTCATTTAAATATGAATGGACGGCCATAGTTGTTGTTTGTCTTCTCTTCCTGTGCTCCGCCGGTGCAGACAAGTTTTTGTTTGTCTTCTCCTCCTCCTGTACTCGGCCTCTGCACACAAGTAGTTGTTTGTCTGGTTTGTCTTTTTCCTTCTTGTAATCTGTAATTGTTAGTATTCTGAAATATCAAGGGAAATAGTGAATATTGATTATCCCATAAAAGTGGTGTGATCGATGAGAAGAGAAGAATGAAATTTGACGGGGCGCCATTTATTGTGGGGTATATTCTATTTCTAGCGTTGTCTCCGGGACTGTTGTTTCAGCTTCCAGGGAAACATCACGCCGCGGAATTTATGAATTACAAGACCACCATCCCGTCCATTCTGGTTCACTCTGTCATATTTTTTCTGCTCTACATCTTGTTCATTGTGGCGCTCAAAGTGCATATACCCCTCTCCATCTGATCACGTCCCAACTTTGGGATTGTAAATAGATCGTTTAATGTAAGGCTTCACCTTCATTTGGTACTGCAAAGGAAGCGTTAGTAAATGGTGATTTGAGATTGTTGTTATAATTAAGGAATACTATGTTTCATTAACCGTAACACCGTACTTTCTCACTCATTAATTATGGTGAAACCTTTGGTTGTTTCTCACTAATGATAATAATAGAAGTTTTTACTATGGAGCAATGTTCAATTCGTATAAGGATTTAATTTGCAGCCACAAACATCTTAAAATAGTGTGGAATTGTTGTCAAGCTTAATTTTTTTTTCAGCGAGAAAAAAAACGATATATATATTCATAATGGGGTCAAATTACATAAGGGATATTGTTCTCAAGCTTAATTTACCTATTACTTATGTTAATAACATATAATAAAACATTATATTTTAGAAAACAAAGTTAATAAAGATTTTGTATTACATCTAGCAACCAGTTCCGATCCATTCTATTGGATGTGTGTAATTCTGGCATAAATGTGCGCATCAATCAATTTGATAAAAATGGAAAGAAGAAAAGAGGAGTTGGAGGTTATATTTAAGAGTGGATCAACACTAATAAATTCGTTAGTGATTTTGGGATAGTGGCAGACGTAAGGAATAATTTAATGACTTTCGAGATACACATAGTCTTGTATTACATCACGATTGATGCGGGGAGAGGTCATGTTGTCGGAGATCAATGACATTCATGGGAGCAGTTTTAATATCAATACCAAAACTGTGTATGCGATAATCTTATCTTGGCGTCTTGTTTGCCAAGTTTCGCAATTGCATGTGTGGACAGTATGTTAAAAATGAACGTAATAAAAGCGAGCACTCGTTAAATATTGTCAAAGCGTGACAAGATGCCCTGCATTACATTCCATATGCCCTGCATTACATTCCATTTACATTCCATATATCCGTATATTCTGTATCTTTGAAGTCTGGACAACTATCACAATTTGCAAGTTCCAACTAAGGTGCATTGAATATGCTTCGATGTACTTTTATGGTCATTATCATTAATAAAACAAAACAATTACATGAAATATCGTTGACATCCATGTGGGATAATTTAAAATATAATTGAAAGTGCTAAATGGTGTTCTTAAAAGTTGTTTATTAATGATATCAATAAAAAAAATAGTGAGCAAGTACATGAGATATCGTTGACATCCATGTGGGATAATTTAAAATATAATTGAAAGTGCAAAATGGTGTTTTTAGAAGTTGTTTATTTCGATTTCTGTTTAATTAATAATATTTCATCTATATTAAATGTATTATAATTATTAATAATTAAAAAATAAAATAACAATTATTATAATTTCCAAAGTTGTGAGAAACACCATTCAATTACTTTTTATTACACTTAATATCTCATAGTACCCACTCATTCATAACTTACTCTATATAATTTGGCACATTATTGCATACGTTTTTTTTGTTAGTCTACTACATTTTTTTAAATAATTATTCTAAATATTAAATTACAATCTACTATAAATTGAATTTTAAGAAAAATGATCTTAGCATGCATTATTTGAACAAAATATTGCAGCTTGAAGACTCTTGTATGTGATATGTCTCAGCCCTATTCAAAGTTGTAAAGTGTGTTTTCTGATGATCTCCTTGTTACTAGTGGTAATGCTTTGAAGGACCAGGGCAGTCCTTTGATAGATAAGAAGATGGGGCAAATGAATGGAGAAAAAATGATGGGAATTGAATAAAATCAAGTGGTCAACTGAAGAAGAATGGGGTAAGATGGGGCAAATGAATGGAGAAAAAATGATGGGAATTGAATAAAATCAAGTGGTCAAGTGAAGAAGAATGGGGTTCATCTAAGGATGGGAATGCTCTTTTCGATGGCAGGTCACATCCATTGCAACAATTTGGATATAACGAACACCCACTCTAGGATTTCGTGTTTCTTGGCTCCGTGATGAAAATAATGAAGACAAAATACATGTTAATTTGTTACTTGTGTTATTTGATGCAAGTTTTGTAATGAATGACTGAAAAATACACGGTGAGAGAAAAATGCATATTACGCTAATTAAGGAATGTTTTTCACTTGTTGAACTTGTAGTTTTGAATTTAACACACTGACACTTTACAACAATGAACTAACAATCTTCATGATGAAAACAGTAATGTGGAAAATTTATTTACATAATGAAAAAGGCAATATGGGATATTCCAATCACGTTCCAAGGCATTTTTTAAAATGTGGATTTGAGAAAAGGTTGTTGTGGAAGGTGTTGTTTGTATATGGGAAAGATTTATCTACATAATGAAAAAGGCAATATGGGATATTCCAATCATGTTCCAAGCCATTTTTTAAAATGTGGATGTGAGAAAAGGTTGTTGTGGAAGGTGTTGTTTGTATATGGGAAATTTCCTGGTCATGGTATGTAATCCTAATGTTGATAGATATGTCTACTTTAAAATGTGGATGTGAGAAAAGGTTGTTGTGGAATGTATTGTTTCTATATGAGAAATTTCCTGATCATTGTGTGTAATTCTAATGTTCATAGATATGTTCTACTAAGTGGTTCCAATTAATGGGACATTGATGTGAGCATTCAATATATTTTTATTCTTTATCAAAGTATTTTTTTTTGTATTTGCATAATTCAATTTATGCCTTACGGCGTTCCCTTTGCAACATTTGGTGCAAATGCTAGTAATAGAAGTTTTTACTATGGAGCAATGTTCAATTCGTATAAGGATTTAATTTGCAACCACAAACATCTTAAAATAGTGTGGAATTGTTGTCAAGCTTAATTTTTTTTTCAGCGAGAAAAAAACGATATATATATTCATAATGGGGTCAAATTACATAAGGGATATTGTTCTCAAGCTTAATTTACCTATTACTTATGTTAATAACATATAATAAAACATTATATTTTAGAAAACAAAGTTAATAAAGATTTTGTATTTTTCGCAATTTACTTAATGGGAACTTTATGTAAAACATTTCTGGTTAATATAAACATTAAAAAAGTGCGTGTGAATATTATATAGATCATTCCTTTAAAAAATTTAAAAGTTTACACATATTCAAAAATAAAAATATTTCACAAACCATATCATTGTTTCATTCTGTTTTTTAATAAAAAGTGCTCAGTGCTGGTGAATTTTATATGCATCATTCTTTTGCAAAATTAAAAAAATTATGCATTTAAAAATAAAAATATTTCTCAGATCATATTATTTTATTATTATCTTGAGATTATTTTATATTTGGTTGAGAGGCTTATTATACGGTTTAGTTTGGTTGGTTGAGATATTTAGTATAGAAGTTGTTGATATATTTAGTACAGGGAGGGGATATATGTGATTTTTTTATGTTTAAATAAAAATAAAATATTATTTAAATAAAAAATAATGTTGAATATAAATATACATACCAAAATAGTTTTAATTAGTTATTAATTTTAGTGTAAAAGAGAACTAGTGAATTTTACTCTCTACCATAAATAAAATATTTCAATTTTCATTTAAAGTAATTTAATTTTATATCAAGTTTAGAGAAAGGAAAAATAGTAAAAAAAAAATTCTTATATTTTTACTCCATTTCAAAAAGACTTATAATTCTAAAGCTTTTAAAAACATTTCAATATAAAATTCATATATATATGTATATATATGTATGTATATATCTTTGAAAAAGAAGAGAGAGATATGTAGGTCATTTCAATTTTTAATATAAAATTAATATGTAGTATTTAAAAATATTATTAATAGTAATAATAAAATTTAATGTGAGTTATAACAAATTAAGTAATATTGAGGTCCATTTAAAAATATATTAATAAAAAAAATATGTACATTATGTCCATACATAAAATATTTCAATGCTCATATTAAATAAAATGTTTCAATTTCAACTATGTATATATTATATATGGTTTAAAAAATTGAAACAAATAAATTATTTTGGCTAAAACATTTCAAGTAGTCTTACTATTTTACATTTTGACGGGTTTTTATGTATATTTTAGGTTAATTTTGTCTAAAATCTAGCAAAGATTTGTTTGAAGTTGTAATTTAATCTGTGTAGTATACACAATCCAAGTGCTCAATTGAATTTTGAAGTTGTTGAGTCCATTTATGCATTCAAATATATATATCACATTTTTTAATGCATTGGGAACTTAGAGTTAATACTTACATTCTATATGGTTTGTGGGTTGTTGGTGATGGTTGAGAAATTCTCTTAACCTCTCCTCCTAAATTCTAAGGAATAAGTGATCTGAGAAACTCTATATTATAGAGTAGTATTTGAACATAATGTGTGTGTGTGTTGACAAGTACATACCTTCGTGTGGAATATAATGTGTATTTTAAGTTATTCTTTCTTGGTATTAGAGCTCACTTGAGAGTTGTGAGGCATTAAGCATTGTGGTGTGTTTGTGTGGCAAAACCGAGCAGAGTGGCATATATGCATCTCAAGTGTTTAACCTGCGTTGGTTTGAGAGGAATCAACCTGTGTTGGAAATCAACTTCGACTTTAAAAAGTTGAGAGAAAGAGCATCACTGTGAAAGCCCGCTGGTCTTTTTTCGGTCCCGACAGAGTCCAAGTACTTTATTACAAAGGACTATTTTTCAATGCGTGAATGCATGAATATGGGGTTGCACTTTTGGGCCAAATGTGGTAAGGAAATTTCAAGATTTTACTCTTTTATAGAATTGAAGCCCTAAAAATTCATATAAGCATTGTGAATTTTGATTCGGAGTAAAAAACAATTTGTGTAGAATTATATTATTTTTGTAATGATATTTTTTGCAAAAAAAATTAGTGTCCTATAATATGTCAATTTTCCATTAAAGAAAATGCATGTCCTTGCAAATTTTGGCAGATCTTAAAAGATATGTGTGTGCTCGTGTAGCATAACTTAGCCTAAAATGTGTAATTTAATA
Organism: Pinus tabuliformis; assembly: GCA_031772625.1. Lineage (NCBI taxonomy): Eukaryota > Viridiplantae > Streptophyta > Pinopsida > Pinales > Pinaceae > Pinus > Pinus tabuliformis. The sequence continues at coordinate 859,236,756 of CM062820.1, forward strand.
TATATATATATATATATATATATATATATATATATATATATATATATATATATATATATATATATATATGCATGATCTACATGGAGAGAACTAAGTTTTTCATCTAAAAAAATATTTTTTAATGCAAAATTATATTTTTTATTATTTTATGAAGTTGGCGAAGTAATATTTCAATTTCAATTGCATTTTGCAGAGACATGTGTTCGCGTAAGTTATTTTTCAACCATTCAAATAAATTGGAAAACCAAGAGCACCCTTTTGAAGAGGACTTGTAAAAGAAGATAGTGGTATTTTTTGAAAAAATTTCACTGTGTATATTTTATGTTATTGATTTTTTATTCAACCTCTCTGAAACTGTCCAAAAAAAATTCAAGCATTATGTTTCAAATAAATTAGATGAAAAATATCATATCAATTTGAAATGTCAAACTCATATGTCATTAGATAGAGGATTCCTTCATGAATCGAACATGATCAACTTCACCACTTAAGGAAAAAAATTTCCCTAAGTCCGCTAGGGTACAAAATGGTGTTGACAAGAAATCTACAATAGGGGTGCTACAATTGTGGTTTTTAGAACCTTAGAAGCTTGATCGAGAACTTAAATTATAAATTCAAAGAGCTCAATAGAGGGTTTAAAAAACCCTTAATCGAGCCATTTACCTGGCTAAACAGGGGCTCGATTGAGGTATATGGCTCGATTGAGCTATTGAGGTTGATCTATCTCAATTGAGCCTTTTAAAAACAAAATTTTCAAGATAGAATCCTTATGTGAATCCCATAGATTTAGAATCAAGAAAGATCTAAAATTTAATTCATTAACAATTTAACCAAGTTGATATGATATTATTTTACTAAAAATGATTTTTTTTTGTTATTGCTCTAAGCATTTCTAGTGCCAAGTATGGGGGAAATGCATAAGTGTGTCTAGTCCTCAAAATATACCTTATCATATACCTTGAATTTGAATGGATGTAAATTTACCATCCACACAAGTTTTTATCACATTGAAATTCCAAATCAGCATCTTTACTCTTTGCTAAAGTCAATATTGTTTCTTAAATCAAAAGAAAAAGGTTAATTTAACACAACGAATAAAAAATCCTTTAAGTTTTAAATAAAATGGCTCCAAGATATTTTAATATTTCTTTTACTTAAATATTTATAAAATAAATATTTAAAAGGAAAATCATCTCATGTGGATATATTAAAACTTTTAAAGACATAAAAAGGTCAAAGATTTGAAAATATTAATTTGATGTAGTTTTATTATAATTTTTGTTATCATGTCAAGTAAAAGCTCAATAAATATAACATTAAAAAATCATTATTATTATTTGATTCAGGTGGATATTGGTGGTTGCCTCCCTATTCCACTTAGACCCCCACCATTGCTTCTTTTAGTTTTTCAATTTCCTTAATTATAGCACAATTTACTATTTTTTGCAATTTTTTGGGTCTTGAACTTCCGGAGTCGTTTTGAGGCCCTAAACAACGTTTTTTGGGGGAAAATGGGAAAAAATGAGTAATTGCTTGATGTTTAAAGTAAAAAGTTGTAGTCCTCAAATAGATCTTTCTAACAAGGTATTGTGTACGTCAAACAGAGATCATATGCCAAATTTATGACCTCAAGAAGTTGATGTACCAATTTACCCAAACAGGACCCATAGTTTTGGTGCTTCATCTCCTAGGGTTAGGTTTTTGGATGTTTAGAGTTTTCCATTGTTTCTCAATAATAAATAGGCCTTAGAGCCTCATTGTCACACAGTTCAGAGGCATGTAGTTTCCACATCTCTTCTAAGAGATAAGCTACCATTGCCCGAGCCAATTTATTTCCATTTTGTATGTAAGCATATTTCAGTTCTTTGATATTAATGAAATGAAGTTTTATCCCTGATGCATCTTTGTGTTTATATTTATATCTATATTCTGTTGCATTCCTACATAATTCTGGAGCAGTGGTATCAAAGAGGTCTGCTCTTTCTCTATTTTTCTTTGCATGTCCCCAACTAGGTCAAGGTCTAAGGAGTTAGGACTTGAACTCGTTGAACCTTTGTAAGACCAACCTCACAAACCCCGACGACCTCCGATGTCGGAAGAAAAGAAAGACGAGGGATCAGGATATCCCTTCAAAATATTGCTCGAAGAATCCCTCAAGCGATATAGGAATGTGATGATGGACAAATTTGCCCAGATCCTTCAGCGGATGCCCACAGGCATCACATCTTCCTCCGACAGCCACTCTGGAGGCCCCACTCCCTTCAAGGTACAGGTCAACTTTGATATTCCCATATTTGAAGGCCAGATAGATGTAAACATCATCGATAGATGGTTAAATCTATTGGAAGGGTATTTTTCGATTCATGATTTTTCCAGTAGGCAAAAGATTACATTTGCACTCCCCAAAGCTGCACCCCACATCAAGGACTGGTGGGAAACCTACTATGAGCAGAAGGACGAGAGGGAACCCTCATTGTTTTCAGCTGCACCACTATTTCCGAGATGCCATCAAGGAGTAGTATTACCCTGTTGAGATCTATGAAGATAAGTACATAAAGTGGACCACACTACGACAAGGGACCAAGACGTGTCGGAGTTCACAAATATTTTTCATACCCTTTGCACGAAGTTGGGTATCAAGGATTATGAGTGGCATATGGTACACAATTACCGCGGTTGTCTACACAAATACATGCAAGATGAGATGGAGTTCCTAGACGTCTCCTCATTTGGCGTTGCCTATCGGTACATTGTTAAGATCGTGCAGAAGTTAAAACAGAAGAAGTGATACTTTGGATCTGCGAATCTGAAGCAAGGGAAAGGCACCCCAAAAATGTAAAACAAAGCAGAAATCCAAGCCTACAAGCAAATAACAACACCACTAAGACAAACAAGGACACAGGGAAGTGGTGTGAGTTCAATAAGAGCCCCACTCACAACACAAGTGAGTATCGAACCAAGCAGTCACTAGTGGCCAAGTGGAAAGCTTCAGAATTATATGCATGTTCTAACTTTGAGTTAGAACCTGACAAGGGGAATGAAAAAGGGAATCAGATTATTGATGCGGAGCCTAGTGCCACTATTTCCACCACCAAGATCTAGAAGATTGAGCCTGAAGATCCAGAGGAGGGGGAGTGTCTCTTCCACTCACAAATATGGGTGAAGGGCTCGTCGTTGCAATTCATTATTGACAACGGGAGCCAAAAGAACCTCATTTTAGTAGAGGTCATGAAGTGGTTAGGCCTATTGACCACACCACACCCACAGCTATACACTATCGGGTGGCTTCACCGAGGACAATATCTTCGCGTCAGTCAACATTGTTGGCATTCATACAGCATCAAGCCCTTCACGGATGAGGTATTGTGTGATGTTACTTCTCTTGAAGTTTGTGATGTATTATTAGGTCAACCATACTTGTGGAAGCGTCATGTTGTATATGAGTCGAGACCTCACACTATTATTATTTCTTTGGGTAATAAGTTATATAGGATACCATAGGTAGCCCTGCATACCACCATCTCTTTGATCTCTGCTAAGCAATGCAGTAAGATCATCTCCCAGAATGGGAAATTTTTTTTCTTTCCAATTCACTCTCAAAGCAGGGGGAATATCGTAGCCACATCCATGGCCCCCAAGAAGGTTTCCTCCATGTAGTAGAAGTAGGTGGATACGATCGTCGAAGAATACAGGGACATCTTCTCCTCACCCACAGAGGTACCCTTGCACTCTTAGGTCAAGCATTCAATATATCTGACTCTAAGAGCACCTCTACCAACCAGGTCGATATATCGTCACTCCATTCTAGAAAATGAAGAGATCAAGTGAAAAATCTAGGAGTTGTTGCAAAAAGGGCATATTTGACCAAGTTCCTCACCTTGTAGGAGCCCGATTGTAGTTGTACAGAAGAAGGATGGGACCTAGAGGCTCTGCTTTGATTATCAGGCACTAAAAAAAATCACTGTCAAGAATAGGTATCCAATCCCACGGATCGATGACCTTCTGTACCAACTCAAGGGGGGGAAGTATTTCAGGAAGATCGATCTGAAGTCTGGCTATCACCAGGTTCCAATAGAACCCAAAGATGTATGGAAGACCACCTTCAAATATAAGGAATGCCTTTTTGAATGGTTGGTTATGCCCTTCGGTTTGACAAATTCCCATGCTACTTTTATGAGGCTGATGGATGACATCTTGTGACCCTTCACCAACGTGTTTGTGGTTGTTTATATGGATGACATCCTCATTTTGAGCAAGAATTGGGAAGAACACTTGCAACACGTTCAACAGGTCCTTCAAACCCTTCGGTAGCACAACTATGTGCCAACTTGGAGAAATGCACCTTTGGCATGATGTTGGGAATCAAAATTTCTGTTAGACAAAAAACCACAGGTGTTAGTCAATGATCACAACACCAGAGATAAGGATCCACAAGAGGCGGTTATTCCATGTTGTGAAACACACGAGGAGCACTAGTTTATCCAATTTCCAACAATCTCCCCCCCAATGCTAGCCAGATGTGTCTCGAAATTGTGAGCTACACTTTTATACCACTTGTTAGGAATCATGATTATTGTCAGACCAAAACCCATAGGTGTTAGTCAACGATCGCATCGCCAGAGATAAGTATCCACAAAAGACAGTTAGTCCATGTCATGAAACACATGGGGAGCGTTGGTTTATCCAATGTCCAACACATGAGCTAGGTCCAATATATGGGTTACATCATAGATGAGAATGGTCTGCATGTGGATCTGACTAATATCCACATCATTATGGATTGGCAAGCTTGACTACTCTAATAGAGCTTCGCAACCTTTTGGGCCTTGCAAATTTTTATTAAACGTTCGTGTTGGGATTCTCCCATATCACTTAGCCTCTGAGTCAAATTATCAAGGGCAAAGAGAAAGTAAAGTTTTAGTGGTTCAAGTCCCAATAGAAGGCGTTCATTGAGTTGAAGCGCCACCTTTGCTATGCACCTATACTCACATTTCCAGACCTGCAAGAGCCATTTGAAATTGAGACAGATGCCTCTGACTATGCTATTGCTGCAGTCCTCACCCAGCATGGGCATCCAGTGGCCTATCATAGTGAGGCACTTTCTGATACAATTTGGAAGCACCCCAACTATGATAAAGAGATGTATTCCATCATACAGGCTTGCTGGAAATGGAAGAATTACATTCTGGGGTAGGAGATCGTCGTCCACACTGATCATCGATCTCTTCAGTTAATACAAACACAAGGGAAGTTGCAGAACAATATCCATCAGAAGTGGTCTACATATATGCCACAATTCCACTTGAATATTAAATACAAAAAGGGAAGCACCAATCATGTCACAGACTACCTCAGCCGGCCCCCAGTTGTAGCACTGACTACTATTCTCAACTCTTGTGGCCATGAGACCTCTGGATGGACGCAACTATACAAAAATGATCTAGAGTTTGCCTCCACATACTAGATGCTAGTAGATGGCAAGCAAGTTCCTAATTTCCACCTCCAGTACGCATTATTATGATACCTAGGCCACCTTTGTGTTCCTTCAACAGAGCGTGCCAATCTGATTTGGGAGGCACACTATAGTCAGGTCACGGGACAGTTTGGTGTGGAGAAAAATGTGGTTGTACTACAAAAGTATGATTATTGGCCAAAACATTGGTTAAATGTTGGGAAATATATCAAATCCTGCACTGCCTGTTCCATCTCTAAGCCAACCATCAAGAAGTAAGGCTTGCACACTCCTTGTTGGGTTGTGTTATATTCTTTCCATGACTAGCCCACGTAGTGAACCGGGGGGTTAGAGGGGGGGCGGACCCCCCTTCGTTGCGTCGATTGTGCAGTGGGGGGGTCACAAGGGGGCGGCAGCCCCCCCTGTCTGGGGGGTTTGAAGGGGGGGGGGGTATCCCCCTTTTATGGGGTCCGGGGCAGTGCCCCGGGAAAAAAAATTGGACCCTATATTAGGTTGGGCAGACCTACCTATGGTTTTCGATCCATGGTTTTGGACGCGATAGTTTTCGGTCCATGGTATTGGATGCTTCAGCATGTATAAATATGTATTGTAACATTGAAAGGAACATAATGAAAAATCAAGCTAGTAGTCCCGGTTTTGGGATCCAGGGGAAAATCTCTGTGTATATGTGTTTTATGTGTTATGCTCTCGCATTGTTTATTTTATGTGTTTTAGAATTCATATGCAGGTAATTTATGTACAGGGTTAAAACCTACATTTGGTATCAGAGTTGTTTTGGCTTCAAGGGGACGCCTTTGTTACTGAGGGGTTTCACTCGAACCTGTGGTAGACCCTGTTCAATGGGAGATCTGCAGGATCGATTTTGGTGGTGAAAGAAGATGGTGAGCAGTGGAAAGATAGAGATCGAGACATTTGATGGTCAGAGTTTTGAGTTGTGGAAACTCAAGATGGAGGATCTGTTGGTGGATAAATATTAGTGGATCACGGTAGATCTGGGTACTAAACCAACGGGAGTGTCCAATGAAGAATGGAAGAAGTTGGATTGGAAGGCAAAGAGCACAATATGATTGTGTGTCTCAGATTCAGTATTGCTGAATGTATCAGGGTAAGCTATGGCGAAGGCTTTGTGGGACAAGTTAGGGACTTTGTACCAATCTAAGCCTCTAGTGAATAAATTGTTCCTACAGAAAAAGCTATATAACCTGAGGATGAAAGATGGAGACTCGATGACAGAGCATTTGAATGTGTTTAATACTGCGGTAAGTTAGTTATCGTCTGTTGATATCAAAATTTAAGATGAAGATAAGTGCATTAGTTTGTTTTGTTCTCTACCAAATTCGTGGGATAGACTGGTTATTGCAATAGGTAGTAATGCAACTTGCAGTTTGATGAAATAGTCTCATCCTTGCTGACAAAGGAGATGAGACGGAAAAATATGGAGAGCCAAAATGGTGATGCCTTGTCTGTACAAGGACAGTCTTAGAGCAGAAACAAAAATAAGTCATCAAGTGGGAGATCTAAATCTAGAGGAAGATCTAAATCTCCAGGAAAACCTGTAAAGGTGGTGTGCTAGAAATGCGGAAAGGAAGGGCACTACAAAAGGTATTGTAAATCTAAAGCTCCTAACAAAGGAAAGGGATATGATGATGCTCCTTCTGCAGAGGCGAAAACCACCTCAGATGAAGGTGGGGATGTGTACTTGGCTTCTTCAAGTACACATGTATATCATGAGGCATGGTTGATTGACTCAGGTGCATCCTTTCACTTCACTCCCCATAGAGAGTGGTTCTGCGAGTATGAGAAATATGATGGTGGTGATGTCTTCTTAGGGGATGATAAGAAGGCTAGAATCGTTGGTTACAGAAAAGTAAAGTTGAAGTTGCAAGGTGGAAGGGTTAGAACACTTCCAGGTGTTCTACATATTCCTGCATTGGCCAGAAATCTAATTTCTATAAGCAAGATGGATGATGCAGGTGTAAAAAAAATGTTCGAGAAGGATACCTGCAAGATGGTTCGGGGAGCACTGGTATTGATGCGGGGAGTTCAGATTGGAACTCTGTACAAGCTTCAAGGTAGCACTGTTGTTGATGGGTGCAACAGTTTTGTGGTTCCTGAAAGTGGAGTAGAAAATCTAGTGGTCTCTGGAGAGAAGACCATGCTGTGGCATCAAAGGCTTGGACATATTGGAGAGAAGGGCCTTCGAATACTTCATGGTAAAGGTATGGTAGAAGGTATGAGTAATAGCTCTCTGGATTTTGATTTCTATGAAAATTGTGTATATGGGAAGTAGAATTGGATGAGTTTCCCCTCTAGTGGTAAGAGGGCGAAATAGATATTAGAGCTTGTGCACAGTGATGTGTTTGGACCTATGAAGGTTCCATCACTGGGTAAGTCTGTGTACTATGTATCATTTATAGATGACTTCTTAAGGAATACATGGATATATTTCCTTAAGAAGAAATCTGAAGTCTTTGACAGGTTTAAAGAATTTAAGGCTCTGGCGGAAAACCAAATAGAGAAGAAGATAAAGGTGTTGAGGACAGATAACGGTGGAGAGTTTTGCAGTAAGGAATTTGAAGAATTTTGTAAGAATTTTGGTGTAGCATGACAGAAGACTACTCCATATACACCTCAGCAAAATGGAGTTGCAGAAATAATGAACAAGACGTTGATGGAAAGGGTAAGAAGCATGCTTAGTGGTGTCAGGTTAGGACAGGAATTCTGGGCAGAGGCGGTGGAGACAGCATGTTACCTGGTCAATAGATCACCTTCATCAACGTTGGAGGATAAGACTCCATAAGAGGTATGGATTGGTAAGAAACCCTCTCTTTCACATCTGAGGGTATTTAGATGTGATGCATATGTACATGTTCCAAAGGAAAAACGAACCAAGTTGGATAGTAAATCTGAAAAGTGCATCTTTATTGGTTATAAGGATGGTTTAAAGGGTTATAAGCTTTGGAACCCAACAACAAGGAAGGTTGTGTATAGCCGAGATGTGGTGTTCAGAGAGGTGAAATATGTTATTAAACATGAAGTCAAACCAAAGGAACCTGAGAAGATAGAGTTTGAGCTAAAGGAGGAAGAATCAGACTCTACAGCAGAGGAGGAATCAGAAGATGAAGAGCCACAAACTCCGGGTGTAAGAAGATCAGTTCGAGAAAGAAGGCAACCAGAAAGGTATAGTCCATATGATTTCTGTTCAAATTTTGCTTTATCTATTACTGATGATGATCCTAGAACTATGAAGGAAGCAGTAGATTCAGAGGATGGAAAACTTTGGAAAGAGACCATGGTTGATGAAATGGTATATTTGCACAAAAATGAGGCTTGGGATCTGGTGGAGTTTCTGGCTGGAAGGAAACCCATTGGAAACAAATGGGTGTTTAAGAAGAAGAAAAATGAAAAAGGAAAGGTGGAGAAATACAAAGCTCGGTTGGTAGCAAAAGGTTATTCCTAGGTGCCAGGAATTGATTTTGGTGATATTTTTTCTCTTGTTGCCAATGTAACTTCTATTAGATTACTTTTATCTGTTGCTGCTGCTTTTGATTTTGAGGTAGAATAGATGGATGTGAAGACATCATTTCTTCATGGGGATCTGGAAGAGGAGATCTACATGAAGCAACCTGAAGGCTTTGCGGTGAAGGGTAAGAAAGAACTGGTATCAAGTTAAAGAAGTCTCTGTATGGGTTAAAACAGTCACCAAGGATGTGGTATCAGAAATTTGATACATTTATACGGGGAGTTGGATTCACCAGAAGCAAAGTAGATCATTGTGTGTATTTTAAATTAATTGGTGACCGTGTTATTTATCTGGTCTTGTATCTGGATGATATGTTGCTGGTTGGAAATGACAAAGAAATTATCCAGGATTTGAAGACCCATTTATCCTCAAAATTCTACATGAAAGATCTTGGTGCTGCAAACTATATTTTGGACAAAGAGGAAGCTCTGGTTAAACCAAAGGAAGTATGTCGAGACAATATTTCAGAGGTTTAATATGCAGGACAATAAAGTAGTGAAGGTTCCTATTCCTGTAGGTGTAAATTTATCTGTTGAACAATGTCCCAAGACACAAGAAGAGGAAGAGGACATGTCCCGTGTTCCATATGCAAGTGCAGTCAATATCCTGATGTATGCGATGGTTTGTACTAGACCAGACATTTCACATGCAGTGGGAGTATTGAGCAGGTTTATGTCAAAACCAGGGAAGGAGCACTGGATAGCAGTGAAGCAGGTTTTCAGGTATTTGCATGGCACTAGTGATTATGGTTTGTGCTACCAAGGAAGAACAAGATTGGAAAGAGTGTTGGATATTAGTGGCTTTGTTGATGCAGACTGGGCTGGAGATCTGGATCAGAGAAGATCCACAAGTGGGTATGTTTTTAACCTATTTGGAGGTGCAGTCAGTTGGATGAGTAGGAAACAATCTGTAGTGGCACTATCAACTACAGAGGTAGAAAACATGGCAGCCACTCATGCAAGCAAGGAAGCAATTTGGTTGCAAAGATTGTGCTTAAGTATGGGTTTAGTACATGGAGCTATAAGGATAGACTCTGGCAGCCAAAGTGTAATTTTCTTGGCAAAGAACCCTGCTTATCATTCAAAGACAAAGCACATTGATGTTCAGTATCACTTTGTGAGGGATATGATAGAAGACAAAAAGGTGTTGTTGGTAAAGGTGGACACTTTGAAGAATATTGCAGATGCATTGAAAAAATTTGTGAGCTCTGAGAAGTTCTCTTGGTGTACAGAAACAATGTGTGTTTCAGGGCTGGATAAATGACTAAGCTCTCTTGTGGCCCCCTATGGAAAGAAAAAAACAAGTGGGAGAATGTTGGGTTGTGTTATATTCTTTCCACGACTAGCCCACGTAGTGAAACGGGGGGTTAGAGGGGGGTTGGAGCCCCCCCTTCATTGTGTTGATTGCGCAACGGGGAGGTCACAGGGGGGGTGGCAGCCACCCGGTCTGAGGGGTTTGAGGGGGGTGGGTAGCCCCCCTCTACGGGGTTCGGGGCAACGCCCCAGGAAAAAAAAAACTAGACCCTATATTAGGTTGGGCGAACCTACGTATGGTTTCCGGTCCATGGTTTTAGATGCAATGGTTTTCGGTCCATGGTATTGGATGCTTCGGCATGTATAAATATGTATTGTAACATTGAAAGGAACATAATTAAAAATCAAGCTGGTAGTCCCAGTTTTGGGATCCAGGGGAAAATCTCTGTGTATATGTGTTTTATGTGTTATGCTCTCGCATTGTTTATTTTCTGTGTTTTAGAATTCGTATGCAGGTAATTTCTGTATAGGGTTAAAACCTACACTCTACTCATATCCAACCTTGGGAATCAATCTCCATGGACTATATGTCTAGCCTCCCTTCTACCAAGCATGGTAATGACTATGTATTTGTGGTCGTGGATAGATTTTCTAAGATGGCTATATTGGCGGCCTGTAAGAACAATATCACAATGGAGGACATTGCCAAACTCTTCTTTGAACGAGTGTGGGTAATTTTTGGGATCTCGTAGACCATTATATCAAATCAGGATAGCAGGTTCCTAAGCACATTCTGGTCAAGCCTCTGGACACTATTTTACACGAAGCTCACCAAGTCGATTGCATTCCATCCCCAGACTGATGGCTAGATGGAGGTTGTCAATAGGATGATAATACACATACTCCACATGTATAACTCCAATCATCTACAAACTTGGGATGAGATTCTTCCCTATGTGTAGCACAGTTATATTAGATCTCTTCATAGCTCAAATGTTCGCAATCCCTTTCAAGTGAGTCTAGGATTTCAACCATTATGTTTGATTGATGTTTCCATGCCTCATGTGACTACATAGACATAATCCACACATGTATTTTATGAGGCTGATAAAGAAACCAGATTTATTGAATGCATCCAACACTTCTATTAGCAAGTTCACGACATCTTGGAGAATTCAAATGCAAGTACAAGTAGTGACATGATCAACATTGGGTGCCACACAAGTTTCAGGTGAGTGACAAAGTTTATTTGCATTTGCAGAAAGCACGCCTTGTCGAAGCCCATCAGAAGCTTAGACCATTGGCCTTACACCATTACCAAGGTTGTGGAAGACAATTATTTTGAGCTCAACATTCCCCCATTCCTTGGCCTACACCCATTGTTCAATGTGGACCGCCTTCAACCATACTTTCCACCATTACTAGACACATCAGACATTGCATAAAATCTCACACCAACAAAGTTAAACTCAGACTGCATGGAGCAAGCCAAAACTAATTGGATTATGGACACACATATCAAGAACACTCACCAGTAGAAGATCCAACTATATCAAATTTTCAAAGCTAGAAAACTCCTGCACCAAGGCAAGTGTCTCACTAGGGACGAAGTTCAGCAAAAGTTTCCTCATCTCATGGAGGCACTCAACGCAATGGGGGCCATTGCTTTCTAAGGGGTGAGGAATGATCTAGGTGGAAATTGGTAGCCACCCGCCTATTCCACTTGGACCCCCACCACTGTTTCTTTCATTTTTTCAGTTTCCTTAATTGTAGTACAATTTACTATTTTTGGCAATTTTTTGGGTCCTAAACATCCAAAGACCTTTTGAGGCCCTAAACAACGTTTTTTTGGAAACAAAAGGTCAAACATGAGTACTTGATTGATGTTTGTAGTCAAAAGTTTTAGTAATCGGATATATATTTCTAACGAGGTATTGTGCATGTCAAACATAAATTATATGCCAAAGTTACGACCCCGAGAAGTTGATGTACCAATTTACCCAAAAGGAGCCCATAGTTTTGGTGCTTCATCTCCTAGGGTTATGTTTTTAGATGTTTATGGTTTTCCATTGTTTCTCAATAATAAATATGCCTTCAAGCCTCATTGCAACACAGTTCAGAGTCATGTAGCCGCCACATCTCTTCTTAGAGATAAGCTACCATCACTCGAGCTAGTTTATTTCCATTTTGTATATAAGTATATTTGAGTTCTTTGATATTAATGAAATGAATTTTTATTCATGTTGCATCTCTTTTTTTTATGTTTATATCTATATTCTTTGTGTTCCTGCATAATTTTGGATCATTATTGTAAAAATTAATGTGTAGATTCATTATTTCTAATGAAATTTACTAAATCACAAGACTTGAAGCTACTCTACTCATCTACGGAAGTAAATTCACGATCTAAAACGAGAATCATAGAAATGAAAAAGGAAAAATAACACATGCACATATATTTATCTAGGGGAAAGCAACTTCTCAAAACTCGTTACTATTTGTATTGCATTAATCAAAGAATAGAGAAGAAATACAATTCTTGCTCAAGCCTGAGCACACCCTGCAAGTGTATAGTTTATCCTTCTGCTTGACTGACTAAACTTCACCCAACACTTAGCCAATTTCAAGCCCTCCCAAGCTTCTATTTACTTTCATTGTTCCCTTCGAAAATTTCCCCTACTTTTTATGAATTTTAGATCAAGGAATTGCACAATATTCTGAAGTCAATCTCTGGCTACATGCACCACCCATACACATGGGAATATGCTACAATTGATATGAAATTTCCTTGGAATCTCCATCTCAACCAGGTAAGTCAAATTCTCTGCATCCAAAAAATATTTTTGGTTGATTGATCAGTTAACTGGTTGATCACTGAGTGTGGTTGAATTTCCACTTCCACAACTGACCTCCACTAGTTCTTCTGACAATTAGAACTAGTTAAAATAACAATAACTCAAATTAACTAAAATAGATTGCTATAAATTAGCAATCAATCATGTATAACTAAACACAAGTGTCTCCAACTCAACTTTATTGAGTTAACTAAGTGACAAGAGCCATGTCACCTCAATTAAGTACCTCCAAGTATTCCACTAAAATAGAAATTCGAATTTTAATCTAGTTTGACCAAGGCAAGGTGAAAACTAGATTTTATTACTGCATTTTCAACACCCCCTCTCAGCGATAAGGGGATTATCAACCACCCCTATCCTGCACCTGTGGAACTTGAATTTTCCTCTTGACAAGGCCTTTGTCAAAATATCTAGATCTTGTTCCTATGTCAGAATGTACACCAATAACATAATCCACCTCTACACACAATCTCATAGATGGTGATACCGAATGTCGATATGCTTGGATCTCTCATGAAATATAGGATTCTTAGAAAGTTTGATACAACTTTTATTATCACATTAAATCACAATAGGATCCATCATCTGACCAAATAATCCAATAAGAATATTTCTCATCCATATTTCCTCACATGTTGGTTGACTTGCAGCCATGTATTTTGCTTCTACTGAGATGAGTGCCATTGAAATTTACTTACTGTTGTACCAAGAAACTACTTTGGACCCAACACTGAAGATTCCTCCTGATGTGCTCCTCCGATGTGATGGACTCCCTACCCAATCTGCATCTATGAAGCCTTGCAGCTTCACTCCCTCTATCTGTTTGTACCAAAGACCAAATTGTGTAGTGCCTCTGAGGTATCTTGACACATGCTTTGCTGCCTTTTAATACAGTTTTGTTGGCTTAACCATTTCTTGACTAAGTTGGTTAATTGAATAACACATTTCTGGTCATGTGTTTACCAAATACATAAGTGAACCCACAAGCTACATGTAAATGGTAGCCTCCACTACTTCATCTGAAGTAGCATCCTCTTTCCTCCAGTTTCCTACTAGAGGAGTCTCCATGGGTTTGCACCTATCCATGTTGAACCTTTGAAGTATCTTGTTGGCATACTGTCCCTGATAAACAAACAGTTCCTCGTCACCTTTCCATACTTCCAATCCAAGGAAGAAGTGCATGAGGCCCATGTCCTTCATATCGTACTCTCTTGAAATATCCTCATTGCAAGATTTGATCAACTTCTCATCACTGGTTAAAATTAAATCATTGACATACAGAACAATGCTTAATAATTTACCTTCTACCACAATGTGATAAAGGTTTACATCTACTTCACTTTTGGTGAATCCCAACCCGGTGAGATAGTTTTCGATCATGGTGTACCAAGAACGAGATGCTTGGTTGATTCTATACAACGCTCTCTTGAGTCTGCACACATGCGAATCTCTGTCAAAGGTCTCAAACCCCTCTGAATGCTCAATATACATCTCTTCCTCAATAACTCCATTGAGGAATGTTGTCTTCAAATCTATCTGGTGGATCTTCCACCCGATCTACGTTGACAATGTTAGAATTGACCTAATGGATGAGTACCTTGCTATTGGAGAAAAGGTGTCCTCATAGTCAATTCCCTCAAACTGAGAGAACCCCTTGGCCACAAATCTGGCCTTGTATTTCTTTATGCTTCTGTCTTATGCATGCTTTACCTTGTAAATCCATCTCAAACCAACCATTGATTTGTCTGCTAGTCTTGGGACCACTTCCCAAACATTGTTTTTGACAATGGAATCATATTCATATGCTATAGCATCAAACCATACTAGTTTCTATACATCTTCCTCAAATGAGGATGGCTTAGTCTCTACAAGCTCACTCATCAAATCCATGTAGCCAGTGTGCCAATCTTATGACCTCCTCTTCCTGCGTTGTGATGTGGGTTCTCCCATATTCTCTCTAGCATCCTGCAATAATCTGTCACCTTCCCTGGTTCACTTCCTTCATTTTCTGGATGTCTCTGCTTGAGTGGATGTATCCACTCTCTCCTCCTCTACTTGTGGCTACTCCATAACTTCTTGAGGTTCTTCCTTTAGAGCCAATATCTCCTGATTAGGCTATAACTGAAACTCCCTCCCAAGAGAACACCTCATTTCCTTCTCCTCATCAAATTTCACATCCCTTATGACCATTTTCATCCTGAAGGATGGAAAGTACACACAATAGTTATGAGGTGTTTCTCTATACCCCACAAATATTCCCAACTCTGTTGTCGCCTCTAGCTTTTCTCTTTACTTCCTTGGAAACATGACAGTAGATTGACGGTTCAACGATCCTCAAGTGTGACACATATGGTTTCTTCCCTGAAAAATCTTCCTCTGGTGTACTCATGCCAAGAATCCTATGAAGACTCTTGTTCTACAAATAGATTTTTGTGTTGCATGCTTCAGCTCACAAGTGCATAGGTAGGCTTTAATCATGCAACATCACCCTTTATTCTCCCACAATAATTTTGTTCTTCCTCTCAGCCACCTCATTTTGTTGTGGGTTATGGGGTGATATCAACTCCTGTCAAATGCCTTCCTTTACACAAAAAATTTTAAACTCATTCGACACATACTCACCTTCGTTATCACTCCTGAGAGCCTTCACTTTCTTGCCAGCTTTTTTCTCAAAAATCCCTTTAAATTCAACAAATTTGGAGAAAGTTTGGTCCTTCTTCTGCATGAAGTAGATCCGACACTTTCTTGATAAATAGTCTACAAATATAACATAATACACGTGCTTAGTAGTGGAGGCTATTGATAAAGGTCCATAGAAAGCAGATTTGATCCTTTCAAGGACTGTGTGCACCTTACTGTCCCAATCATTGAAGGTGGATTTTGTGTACTTCCCTAACACACACCGTTTGCATGTATCCCGATACTCTAGTGCTCCTTTGGGGAGGCCTGTAGAATTTTTTTGCATGACCTTCAAAGCACCATGATGAAAATGGCCAAGTCTTCTATGTCATAATTCACTGACATCTCGACTCTACAACTTCTCTCCTTTTGTGCTCAATGTTGCACAGTCTTCCACATCTATTTTGTAGAGGTTCTTCGCTTGAACCTCAATTTGCTTCACTTTTCCTGTGGTGATGTGTCTCAGGAAAGCTATCCCTTTGTTGAATATCACATCGTAACCATGACCTTCCAACACATTTATAGAAACTAGATTCTTCAGACCCGATACAAACATTACATCCTCGAGCCTAAGAGGGGAGCTAGACTCTCTCTAAAAATTAATTGTACCAATACCAGTCGCACTATACCTTCCATCATCTCACATCTCAATGTGCATATGAATATCCTTCTCCTCCAAGTCACTGAAAATTCTTTGTTCCCCGTCATGTGGAACAAGGGACCATTATCCAAATACCACAAACTACCCATTAGTGTACTTGTCATGCATGAAATGAGGGTAATATCAAGTTCAAAGTGTGAATCCAAGGCTTCACCTACTTCTCGTCTTGCGGTCTTTTTTCTTTCCTTCTTGTGTGGACACTTCATTGCATAGTGCTAAAATTCATGACAATGAAAGCACTTGATTCTCGACAAGTCTTTCTTCTTGCCCCTTTGACTCGAATCTTCTTTAGATTGGGATTTTTTCCCTTTCTTTTCTTTTTTATCCAAGGCACAACTCTCCTCATCCTCACCCTTGGATGAGGTTTCGTATCTAGTGCTCCACCTTATCTCCTCCTATACCAAATCTCCCTCCCTCGCGTTCACAAAACCTTGGTAGTTGTGCCAGCTCTGGGGAAGTCCTAGAAGGGATAGGCTCACCAAATCATCCTCTGCTATATTGAAACCAACTTGACCAAGTTCATCATGACACTGTGTGAACCTTATTAGGTATTATGCAATGGTCTCATTCCTTTGCATCTTGATATTTCAAAGTTTGTCCTTAGTGCCAATTTCTTGTGGTCACTACTATTCTAGAACAAATTTGTCAGCTCTTTCCAAATTGCATATGGAGTCTCTTTCCTGTGGATATTAGAGACAATATGGTCTTGTACTCCCTCTAAAATGATCTCCCTCGCCTTGGCAACACACTTCTTCCAATCTGCTAGATTCTCAGCATCACCTGTTGTGGGTTTCAGAATATCATTATCAATGAATTCATTCAACCCATTATCCTCCAGTAATTCCTCCATGTGGTCCTTCCATGCAACATAATTCAAGCTTCCCTCAAGGGAATACTCGAGCCTTAATCCATTGAAATCCATCTTCTCAGTCTTAAAGAAAACTTGCAACCTGATTTGCAACCTCGAACCTCCTCCAATGAAAATTTCGAAATCTCTACTCTACAGTGATTCCATCTCTGATACCATGTAGAAATTAATGTGCATATTTAATACTTCTCATGAGATTTACTAAATCACAATGCTTGAAGCTACTCTATTCATTTGCGGAAGTAAATTCACCATCTAAAACAAGAATAGACATGCAAAATGAAACATCACACATGCACAAATATTTATCTAAGGGAAAGCAACTACACAAAACCATTACTATCTGTATTTGCATTAATTAGAGAATAAAGAAGAAAAACAATGCTTTCTCAAGCCTAAGCACACCCTACAGGTGTATAGTCTATCCCTTTGCCTACATCACTGAACTTGGCCCAACATTTAGCCAATTTCAAGCCTTCCCAAGCTCCTATTTCCTTGCTTTGTTCCCTCGGAAAATTGCCCCTATATTTTAGGAATTTCACATCATGTAATTACACAATAGCCTTAGGTCAATATGTGACTACATGCACCACCTGTACACATGGGAATATGCTACAACTGATAGTACACTGCCTTGGAATATCCATCTCAACTAGGTAACTCAAACTCTTTTCATGCAACAATTATTTTGGGTTAATTGATCATTTAACTAGTTGATCACTGAGTGTGGTTGAAGTTCCACTTCCACAACTTGACCTCCATTAGTTCTTCTGACAGTTATAACTAGTTAAACTGATAATAACTCAAATTAACTGAAATAGATAGCTACAAATTAGCAATCAATCATGTAGAACTGAACTCAAGTGTCTCCAACTCAAATTTACTGAGTTAACTGAGTGACAAGAACCATGGCACCTTAGTTAACTACCTCCAAGTATTCTGCTAAAATAGAAGTTCAAATTTTAATCTAGTTTTACCAAGGAAAAGTCAAAACTAGATTTTCTTGCTGCATTTTCAACAATTATTATTATTATTATTATGAAATATGATATTAATATTAAAAAGTTAATATTAATTAATTATTAAATTTAATAATTTTGGATCAATATAATATTAAATTTAATATAATATACATATATATATATATATATATATTAATATATATTAATATATTAGAATGTATATTAGCTTCAAATATATATGGGAGGGAATAACAAAGACCTAGAGTGATAGAGGTGTAGACATAGAGGTAGTGACATGGGAGATATAGAGATAAAGTGATGGAGAGAGAAGAGGAGGAGAGAAGAAAGAGAGAAGGAGAGGAGAGAGGGAGGGAGAGAAGGGTAAGAGGGAGATAGGGACACAAAGATGGAGAGAGGGAGAGGAGGAGAGATTTAAGGAGAAAGATAGGGAGAGAGAGATGGAGTTGGAGGAGAATATAGGGAGGGAATAAGAAATACATATTGAGAGAGAAAGGTGGAGAGAGAGTGAGAGGGAGTGACAAGGGAGAGATGGAGAGAGAATTTGTATGTTTAGATGTGAGATAGAAATACAAAGAAGGATAGATGGAGAGAAGGGGGAGAGAGAATGAGAGAGGGAGGGGATAGTGATAGAGTTGGAGGAATAAGAGAGAGAGAGAGAGAGAGAGAGAGAGAGAGAGAGAGAGATGAGGGGGAGAGATAAATGGAGGTGGGAGAGAAAGGGAGAGAGATGAAGGAAGAGAGAGAGAATGAGAGAGGGAGCGAGAGAGGTCTATGGAGTTGGAGGGGGGGAGAGAGGGAGGTAAGAAGAAATACATAGAGAGAGAAGAAGAGTGAAAAGGGATATGGAGAGAGATAGAGAGAGAAGAGTAGGAGGGAAGAGAGATAGAAGGGGGGAGAGAGAGAGAGAGAGAGAGAGAGAGAGAGAGAGAAGGGGAAGAGAGAGGGAGAGGGAGGGAGATATAGATAGATATGGAGAAACCATATGTATGTTTGTGGGGTGATATAGAAAGACAAAGAAGGATATACAGAGGGAGATAGAAATATAGATGGAAGGGGGAGGGATGTAAGAAGAAATAGATAGAGAGAGAGGAGAAGGGAGAGACAGATAAATAGATATGAAGAGAGAGAGAATGTGTGTTTGGGGGGTGAGGTAGAGAGACAAAGAAGGAGAGATGGAGGGAGATATAGATATAGATGGAGGGGGGAGAGAAATGGAAGAAGTTGTTCGCACTAGATGCATTGATTTCAGTGTAGATGTTGATTTCTAATCCTATTTGATTTCTTGCACTAGATGCATTGATTTGTGTGTAGATTTTGATTTCTTGAATTAGATGCATTGATTTTAATAAAGATTTTAATTTCTAATCATATTTTATTTATTGCATTAGATGCATTAATTTCAGTGTAGATGTTGATTCCTAATCCTATTTGATTGCTAGCACTAGATGCATTAATTTCAGTGTAGATGTTGATTCCTAATCCTATTTGATTGCTAGCACTAGATGCATTGATTTCAGTGTAGATGTTGATTTCTAATCCTATTTTATTCCTTGCATTCGATGCATTGATTTCAGTGTAGATGTTGATTTCTAATCCTATTTGATTGTTTGCATTAAATGCATTGATTCCAGTGTATATATTGATTTATCATCGTATTTGATTTATTGCATTAGATGCATTGATTGCAATGAAGATGTTGATTTCTGATTTGATGTAACTAGATGTATGGTATACATTAATTTCAAGGTAATTAGATTAGCATTGTACATTGATTTCAGTGTAAGCACAAAAAAATGATTGATGACGTGCATTGATTTCTAGGTTACAATAATTCAACCATAAATAAAATACTTTAATTTTCATCTCAAATAAAATGTTCACCTAATTGAAATGTTTGCTCTTGAAACTATAAACAATTTGTAATTAACTACATTCTTATTATTCTCATTTTCCATGCTTCATATTGGATTGTAAAAAAGTTAACAAATAGAATATATGTGTGTGTGTGTGTGTGTGTGTGCGCGCGCGTCATGTTATGACTAAGCTCTTGTAGATAACTTCAAACGAAATAAAATCAAATAAAACTTATTTGTAACTTTTACATCTCCACATCTTTTGAAATTGAATAAAACTTATTTCAATCATATGAAATTGATTGAAATACTTGGGTGGCTAAGTAAATTTAGGAAAGTCGATAAAATTATATAACATTATAGAAAAGTTATCATATATTTTTGTTTACAACATATCTTTTAAAATTGAATAAATTTATTTCAATCTTATTTGTGCTTTTCAATTGAACCTTGAGATAAGGAATTGATTGACATATACTTAAAAGTGTTGGCCATGCAATGGTATATGGGTGGGTTGCAAAAATTTTCATATATATTTTTTAAATTATAATATGGATGACTTCAGAATTAAAATCATTTATTTTTAAAATCATTTTAACAACATCCATGTTGATTGCACTAAAAGGAACTTTCTATAAGCCAATATGAAGCATATTGTAATTATTTCCTTGCTCAATATTAAATGATACATGATATATTTTAGTTCATTTTAAGTATCAAAGTAACTTTCGTCATAGTAAAATTGTATTTATATCATGTTACTATTAAGATCTTGTATATGACTTACGTTATCCCTTACAATTTCCTAGGTTGAGGAGGAGATCATGAAGGGTAACCTCGAACCACTTTCAGCCCAGTAGCTAGCCCTACTGAGCCAGAGAGGGATCTATCAAAAAAAAATTTCAATGAATAGATTTAAAGAACCAAGTTTTTAGGCTAGATATACATATTTGTTTATGTGTTGATGAATTTGAGATTTTAGGGTTTGTTGGACTAGGGTTTAGAGCCAGTGATTAGGTCTAAGCTTTAGGAAGGCAAAGACAAATATAGAAAGGAGATAGATATCAGAAGGCCATGGTGTAGTTGAAATATTGTGAATGTAGTATAGAATATAAAATTTTGAAGAGACTAATGAGCATATGCAAGTATGAGTTCATTAGCTTTTAGAAGAAATAAACACAACTATGAAAACCATATAAACAGAGCTTCAAATCAAGAATCTCGTCTATCAAACGGAAAGGTAATCCATAGAAAGAAGACAAAACATATGGAGAAAGATGATTTAACCATTAGAAAACTGATAGAAAGAATAACAAACACCATGCACTAAGTGGACTAGAGTTCCTTAAAAATAGCTACAACTGCCTTTGTATTAGCCGAAGAAAACATAAACATGCTAGCCTCCTTCACAAAAGTCCAACCCTTCTCTCTGAAAGAGAAATGATACATATAGACTCACTTATCCCACTTCCCCACCTTCAGGAGTCGAATTCCTAGGTGGTGGAACTGACTCCAAGGTTCTCTCAACCAACAAGTGGGAGTGAGAAGGTACAACTCAAACACTTCTTGGAGACTTTTCTTAGGAGTTTTCTTCCTCAATGAGGCCTATTAAAAATAAAAAACAACATATCATTTACATTTATTCATGCTTACATCATCTAACCTCGAAACAAGTTCCATTACATTATAGTTTTGACTTTGACCAAGTCAAACTGAAAGCTAGAAAATTCACATAGTGAAATTTACAATAAAAAACACAGGAAATTGCAGAAGTGCAGTGCCAACTTTGAGCCCACTTTCAAGTGCCTTCATGAGGTCCAAATGAAGATCTGAGAGAATGGTCAACTAGAATTTCAAGTCTAATTTCTAGAACACCTTTGATGTTTGAAAATGACCCATGGGAAGGCCTTCAAAAATCAAATTGCCCAAGGTCACTCTAGGAGCACAACGCCTCTCAAAAATAGGTCCAGAAAGCTTATTTTTGGCCACTTTTTTTCAATTTTCTCAAAATTTAGGCCTCCTATGGAAAATATGAAGAAATGGGTTTTGAGAGGAGGCCAAGGGCTTTCCAAAAATGTAAATTTTTCTTGAATTTAGTCCCTGAGGAAAAAGAGAAATGCCAAGGCGTTACGCTTTTGGGACTGCTAATTTTCTGCATAAGGCACCAAAATTTATAAAAAAAAAACAAAAAATGATCAAAATTTCCTCAAAGTTGGTCAAGAGCTGTAAAATGAGGCATGTTAAGCCCTCATGGATGCTTCAACAAGCATATCCAAGTTTCCTTTATCATTTTGGTCCTTTTGGGCTTCTTTGAGTTTGTTTTCACGTTGCTTGACCTTGACATTGCAAATCATGTTCTGAGCCCGGTAATGGTATGCCATGTGCCTTAGTAGCTGATTGTCTCTATTAGATTTGTCTAGAAGCTTCTCCAAATGGTCATTGACCTGGTTTAACCAGTACTCTTTATCTTGATTGACCTCTAAAGCAATTCTATCCTCTAGGTCTAGCTCCTTATTCAATAAGATGTGTTTTTCTTCTTCCTCTAATGCCTTCTTAAGCCCTTTAGTTCTTGGACTATTTCTCTTACCTTTTCCTTGTGTTCCTTTAGGCTCATTTTTCTCCATGACCGCTTTCCCTTTCCAGCTTGCTGCAATAGTTTGGTTTTCTCTTTCTCCATGACCAATTGTTTTGCCTTCAGTTGACTATTTTCCTATTCTAGGAATGAGATGATGAACCTTGCTCTTGCCATGTTGACTGTGAGTTCCTTGATCTGATAATATTTGTCTCTAATCATCTGATGCATTCTTGAAACCTCATTTTATGCCTCTAGGTCAACCAACTCAAACTCATGCTCAACCAAGTCCTTATCCTGCACTAATGGTCCCTATTTTGTTGATGTAGAAGGCTTGGTCCCTTTCTCACCATGAGAAGAAAACACAAGCCTAAGTCCTCTTTTGTACATCCTTGTCACCTTAGGTTTAGGTTATTTAGGCATTTCCACTAATTTACTAGAAGACCCAATTTCTATTTGTTGTGTTGGCATGCTAGAAGGTTGAGCTGCCACATTGGATTCATGCCATTTCAGAGCTATCTCCAAGAAACATTCCCATGTCATATTCTTCTATGCAAGTTGATGGACTATAGTCTTGATTAGACTATGATGAAATATACTAGGATAGTGTTCTTTTTTCTTCATCTGTATCCTCTCTAGCATCTTGGTAAGGCTCCTACATAGATAGTTGCACATATTGAGTGGTTTCTGAGTTGTAAAGTGCATTAGAGAATCTTCCTTCGCATGTGAAGAATTTCATGACAACTTTCATCAAGGGATCACACTTCTCCAACAGGTACTTGAAAGGTATGATATGAGCATTTTTTTCCCTGTATGGTGTTTTCAAGAAAGGTCTATAATGTTCAATATCTAAGTTCATCCCCTTGAACCAATATTCACCGTGATCTAGTATCCCTATAGAAAGTGAAACAGAGGCCACTGAAAATGTGAACTCAACACCAGCAATAATGGCACTTTCTCCTTTCAAATGAGTAGCAACCAAATCTGTCAACTGCTCATGGAAACCCACTTCACGCACCCTTTTGCAAAAATTAAGCAATTCACATCTTCAAAGCACTATTTGATAAAGGGTGATGAATTGATCTCATTGGAGTTTGAGGGTTCATATATGAGAAGTTTTCCTCCCTTGCGATGTTTCTTCCTCTCTGGTGAAAAGTCTCCTTCCATGGTGATAGAAACCCTAGCAGTAGGAAGATGAGAAATAACACTGAGGAACAAGTGAAATATGAAATGAAGGGTAGGTGTTACACAAAATTTTGTCACTATCCCTATAATCCCTGTTCCTTGATCCTGGAGGACCTCTACAGTGAACCCTGCATGCTTTGTCTTCATGGAGAAATTCCCATTGTGTCCCTCTTCATGAGCAGATCATTTCCCTTTTGCACCATTTTCCCTGAAACTTTTGTTTTTCCCAATTTACAAGACCAGCGCTAATGGCCTTTGTCTCCCCCACGCCGATGTGCAGAGATTAGAACTATTCCCCACGCTGATTGGTGCGACTGAGCTGTGTCCCAATCGCTCTGGTCCTGTTATGGAAAGTTTTTTAAATTAGAGTTGAAGCTTCCATCTCTAAAAGCTCCGTAACGGAAGTCGGGTAAATGATTTGGCTAGATGGGGTCGAGGATGACAATTTGGGCTCCTTTCCCCTATAATGATGGAAATATCTCAAGAGATAAGTCATTCTCCCATGAGAAGAGGATCCATCTCCCATCCATATTTCTTATATAAACCTCCCTTCTTCCCAAGCATAAACTAGTGACATAGTTAGAGTGTTGGTTGAGTGTGAGTATACTATTTGAAAAGCAAGCTATTACTTGTTGTAGCCATCTAGTTGTGTGAGGGAGAAGTGTGATTTAATTTGGAGTGAAGCCTAAAGGGAAGAGTCTTTAAACTATTGTTGTTTGAAGCCATCATGAAGTGCTAGCAGAAGTGTGTGGGAACTTGGTCTTGTCAGAGGAAGACTGCAACATCAAGACGAATGGTTGTAATCTCTCTTTGATATTAATACATGCAACTATCAATTGATTTCCTACATGTTTTGTAATATTACATATTCATGTCTTGATGGTTCTTGACACATTAAGTAGGTTGGATTGTAATTTTTCTATTATTATGTTTGTGTGCTGTTTTTGTTTACTCGTTTTAGGAACTTGAAGAAGGAAGCAAGAGATTGTTGGAGTGAGCAAGCGAGGACATCATCATGTAGGATAAGTGACCAAGAGGTAGGCCCTCTTGATTGATCCTAACCTAAAGAAATCTTCCATAGAATGTACCTGTTATGGCTAGACCCATTATCTGGCTAGAGGAATTCATTCGTGTCTGCACTTATAATTTTACTTCATCACAAATTAGAGACTCCACTGGGAAGATTATCCCACAGCAAGGTCACCTGCAACAACGCAAGGTCAGTCCTTCCAACAGTTGTAGCAAACCGCACAACAGCAGATGCAATATGCTCTACATACCTCTCAACCCATACCCTTGCAAGGCCAACCTCTGCAAACCCAAGGAAAAATTTTGCAGCCACAAGGCCAGCAAAACCAACCTGGGCAGCAACAACCCTTGTATACGTATCAACAAGGGCAACCCTTGCAGGGACAGGTTCAAGTTCAAGTCCTGTAACAACAGGTGTAGAATCCTCTTGTCCAAGGCCAACAAGTTCATAATCATGTCGGCCAAGGGCATCGAGTGTAGAACCCATACGTCCAAGGGCAAAAAACGTATCAACCTTATGCCCAAGGACTGCAGGTCCAGAACCCTCCTATTCAGCGACAACAAGCCCAACAGCATTATGTTCCAAGACAACAGGTCCCATACCCACATATCCAAGGTCAACAGGATCAACAGCCTTTTAACCCATATGTTGCCTATCAACAACCTGTGCATGGATAGTTTTAAGGTATTCCTAGTCCGAATCCTCCCTTTGGTCAAGGTAACCCGCAATGCGGGCAGCCTCAGATGCCATATGGCCAAAATCCTCCACTGTGGGGTCAAGATCCTTACCAGTAGGGATGGGCTCCTCCTTATGGGCCCTCTTATCAACCTCCCATGCCTTTTAACACTCAATTACCTTTCTTCGCTACACTTGAGTTGTCGAATGTATCACGTCTCACAAGTGATCCGATTCTTCATTCATTGTACTAGCATCCAATTCTATCCAAGATACCAAGTGATTGCCCCAAGTTTGATGGGAAAGCTAAGGAAGATACTCAGGCCCACGTAATGACATATCACCTCTAGTGCTCGTCGAACTCATACGTGGACAATTCCATTCGTCTTCGTCTTTTCCAACGAACCCTTACGGGTGCCACAACAAAGTGGTACATCGAGCTACCTCGAAGTACTTTTGATGACTTCAATTCATTAGCCATGGCCTTCCTCATGCATTTTCAACTGTCGATTCATTATGAAACAGGCACCTATCTACTCACATTGCTTAAGAAAGACACTGCGATGCACATCTCTGATCATATCCATGGATGGAGATGTAAACGTCGACTAATCAAGTTCAAAATAGCTGATTAGTTGTTCACCGAATGGTCTACCAAATCATTCGTAGCCCCAAATTCTCGTGATATAGCCATGGGTGGATGCATCACTGAAGAGCAAGCCATCACTTGTACCCAGTACTTGGACCTGGTCTACTCTCAGTCTGGTACCTTATATGAATTATTACCTAATGCTCCACGACCATCATCCAATCTTGTGACATCAAAGTCACCCGCTATCCCTCCTGTTGATGGATTTATTGGTTCAGTATCCCAGGCCCTTGCCAAAACTTCTTCCAAACAAAAGTCGGTGTCAAATAATGCTCCCAACAATTCATCTCAAAACCCTCCAGGCCCTGGTAAAACTTGAGAGGTCCACGCTATCCAGTCTACTATAGCAGACAAACCCTCGAAAGGAAAAAATAAACGCAAAGGCAAGGCTAAAGCCGATGCCCTGAAACAGGGTCCTCCCAAATTGTTTGTTGGCGAATCATCGCAACGGAAACCTAAGTATCATTGCCTCATTTGCGAGGAGGATCACTATACTAAGGATTGTTCACAACGATCTGAAGTTAGTTGATTGCTCAAGGGGACCCCTGTTGTCCTCAAAGAGCCCTTTCTGTCTCAGCGGACTCAAATGGTAGACCAACCCCGATCTGCTTCTTCTGGATCTCAAATGTTCATGATGAGAATGCCCATTAATGTGGCTACCCAATCGAAGGATTATCAAACTCCAGCTCCCATAGTAGGGAAAGAAAAAGAAGTTCCATCTTCTTCTTCTACCCCCTCTCAAGGTGTGCTAAGGAAATCCTCGTACAATCCCAATGCCTGAGCCGCTCAGCATTACAATATTGTTGAAGATTTGGCTTAGGTGACGTCATCTATGTTGGCTTTCGAGGTACTCCAAAGCTGCCCATCACAACAGAAATCTTTGCTGTCAGCGATCGAGGGCATATATCCCACATATTCTAATTTGATCTATTTCGATCTAGAGAACCATGTTCCGAGACTCCCTCATCAGATTGCCTTTCTTATTCAGGTAATCATTAATGAAAATATCATCTGTCACACTGTCATAGATGAAGGTGCTCATACCTGCATCATGTCAACTGCGTGTTGGAAGGCTATTGGTTCCCCTTCACTGAACCAGTCTCTGAACACGTTGGAAGATTTCGATGGGTGTGATTTGTGGCCCTTCGATGTTTTACCCAACCTTGCCATCACCCTGGAAGGCAAGACAGTGCAAGTCAAAATAGAGATTGTTGACACCAATCTCAATTATAATCTTCTACTCAGCCGAAGTTGGACTCATGCCATGCATGCCGCGTGGCCTCCTCCTTGTTTTGTGTGATCTATTTTCCTCATCAAGGGAGGATTTTCACCATTGATCAGCTGTCTTTCTTTGCCTCTTCCTCATCTGATGGCAACATTCTATATGTCAAGCACTCTGGTGCTCCCTTTGAGAGTATGGGGGCAAGTATCTTCAAAGATTCTGCCTTAATGGGGATTTTTCCACTCCCACCTCCTCATGTTGCCTCTGTCAACATGATCTCGGTCAAATATAATCCCTGGGTCATACTTATGCTAGATCTGGTTGATGCTTGGGGCGACGTCATGTTGCTTAGTCCCTTCGAAGTCAGTTATACGGAAATTGTTTCGACTGTAAAATCTACATCCTTTGATTCTCATATCTCAAAGACCACTCTCGATATGTATTCTAAATCCCCCTGGATTGGAACTTTGGAATCATCTAATCCCTTAGCCGAGACCTTCCTCACTGATGAAGGTATCATGGAAATCATGTATCTCGAGGAACCACCATTAATTGGTACCCATCATCGCTCCTCATTCCTGCCGCGCCCGGCAGTCATGTCTACCTCTTTCGGAGATTCCTCTTCTCCATTTCCACCACTGACTGTTACTCATGAAGTATGGTCGGAAGGAAATCTGGGTAATATTACCCAAACGATGCCTATTGACATTTCTATCAAACCCGGTATCGTTGAACACGTCCATATCGGGGTATCTTGTTTTCTAGATGAGATCAAGACATATACTCGTCTTTTTCAAGAATTTCATGTTGTGTTTGCGTGGTCTTATGAAGAAATGCTTGGCATTGATCCCAACATCATGGTGCATGAAATACCAACGTATCTGGATGCAAATCCCGTTCGCCAATGATTTCGTTCGTTGCACCCTAGAAAGGTTACTGCTATTAAGGGCGAAGTCAAAAAGCTTCTAAAAGCTAGATTCATTTATCCCATTCCCCTTACAGACTAGGTGTCCAATATTGTCCCGGTGAATAGAAAACAAGGCACGATCCACTTTTTCCTGGATTATCAATATCTCAATTGTGCCTGTCCTAAAGACAACTATCCTACTCCCTTCATTGATTAAATCATTGATGAGTGTGTTGGGAGCGAGAATTTTTCCTTTATGGACAGTTTTTTTGGTTACAACCAGATCAATATCACACCGGTTGACCAAGAGAAGATAACCTTTATCTGCCCATGGGGTGCGTTCGCATACAAGAAGCTCCCTTTCGGCTTAAAAAATGTTGGGGCCACATTTTAGCGGGCAATGTCCTATGTGTTTCATGATATTTGCAACATTTTCCAACCTTACTTGGATGACCTTCCTACCCATTCTTGTAAGCGACAAGATCACCCAAACCACCTTTAGTAGATTTTTCTATGCTACAGAAACTACAACATCCGGTTAAATCTGCACAAATGTGTTTTCTGCATAGAATCAGGACAACTCCTCAGCTTCATCATTTCCAAGGACCGGATTCACCTAGATCCACTAAACGTCAAGGCCATTGTAAACTTAACCCCTCCATCTTCACTGCACCAACTCCAGAGCCTCCAGGGAAAGGCCAGCTTTCTTCGTTGTTTTATTCCCAACTACACCGGACTAGCTACGGGATTTAACTGGTTGCTCCTACAAGGAACACCCTTTGCATGGGATGAGATAGCCCAAAAACCTTTCGATGATCTTAAGGTTGTACTCATAAATGCTCCTCTGTTGCATCCATCGAATTATTATCAAGATTACTTCCTTTACCTAGCCAGAGCCCCTAGCACCATAGCTATGATGTTGGTTTATGACAACAATGAAGGCGTTGAACACATCATCTACTACCTGATTCAGAATCTCCTCGACACTGAAACGCGTTATGCACATGTCGAGAAGTTGGCTTTGGCCACCATCCAGGATGTTCAACGTTTTCAACATTATATTCTCTTACGAATGAGTACAGTGATTTTTGAATGCAACCCTATGACCTACATCTTGACTTGTCGGTTGCTAGGGGGCAAGTATTCTAAATGGATCGTTATCATGCAAGAATTCGATCTGGTCTTCACTACGGCCAAATCTAAGAATTCACTTGTTTTCACAGAATTGATTTGTTCCCTTCCCTCCAAAGCTCTCCCTGTTGGTGCAAATGAACAACTCCCAGACGAGACCCTTTCCCTAATTAGCACCCTTGATCCATGGTACGGTGATATCATCATGTATCTCCAAACCTCCACGTTTCGGTCTGCGTTGACCAAGGATGATCGTCAAAGGATTCAGCATAATTCCCAATCGTACCCTATTATTGGCGATATTTTATACCGTGTCGGTGTCAATTCTGTTCTTCTTCGATGCCTTACGATTTAGGAAGGTGAAAGAGTTCTCAATGATTTCCACTCCAGGGCATGTGGTGGTCATATGTCTAGTTATGCTACAGCATAGAAAATCCTTCGTGCTGGTTATTTCTATATGTCCATTTTCAAAGACTGCATTCTTGTTGTCCACAAGTGTCACGAATGCCAAATTTACCAATGCAAGGTGCGTGCCCCACATGGGGCATCGATTATATGACATGTAACCCTCATTCAGACAGGGGGCATGGCTACATTATTGTTGCTATGGATTACTTCACCAAATGGGCTGAAGCGATGCCTACATATTCAGAAAATGGTAAGACGGTAGCTCAATTCCTTTTTGACCATGTTATTTCTAGGTTTGACATACCCCAAGCCATTATCATAGATCATGGCTCCCACTTCAAAAATTACTTAATGGAATAACTGACATCTGCATTGGGCTTGCACCACGATGGCTCAACCCCATATTACCCTCAGGCCAACGGCCAAGTTGAAGCCGTGAACAAAGTTTTGGTCACCATGCTTCAGTGTACTATTAGGATGCACAAGTCAAATTGGCATCTCGTGCTTTTTTCAGCTCTATGGGCCTACCGAACTTCAACCAAAGACACCACTCATTTCACACCATTCCAGTTGGTCTATGGTCTAGAAGCAACATTGCCGATCGAATGTGAGATTACTTCACTTAAGTTAGTTGTTGAACTCCTCCCAGAAACATCACCTCAAGAGGAACGTCTCTTGCATTTTGAACGACTGGACGAGACTCGCCGTCTCGCTCCCTTGGTCATCAAAGTACGAAAGAAACGGGTAAAATCCCATTTTGACCAGTAGGTCTCCTATCGCGCTTTCTTTGAGGGTGATTTGGTCCTGCTATACGACCAAGCTAATGATAAGTTTGGGGCAGGCAAGTTCAAACCTATATGGCACAGGCCCTATATTGTAAAACGTGTTTTGGAGAAAGGAGCCTATGAACTTATTGATTATGAAGGAAATCCTCTCGATAAGCCCCAAAACGGGCTTTACCTCAAAACGTATTATGCTTAGGTCATATTGCATGGTTACTTATGTACATTAGTGTGTGACTCATTTCTGTACAGTGTGGTTTTGTATGGAAATTTTCAAACAAATTTCCTGTTTACTATACTTTTCGTGCTTTGCAGATGTCTGCAACTCCTCACATCAGTTTCACCGATGGTGCTTGCCGAAGTACCCAGAACCTATCATCTACGGCATGGGCTATGTACAACCCTAACAATGAGTTGATTGATCTTCAAGGTATCTACCTAGGTCATACAACCAACAACATTGTTGAATACAGTGCGATCATCGAACTGTTATGAGAAGCCATCGCTCTGGGCATCAGAGAATTAGTTGTCAACCTAGATTCATAGTTTGTCGTCCTTCAACTCAACGGGCAATATTCCATCAAAAACCCCCAAATATTACGAATGTATCTCTGTATCCGTATGTTAGAAATACATTTTGATTATATCACAATTCATCATATTCCTAGATGCATGAATACATTAACAAATGCATTAGCTAATTACATGATGGATAGACATTTACAAAACATGTAAAAGATAAGACAAACCATTTGTACCATAATAGACAGGAAAATATAACATATATACATATGTGAAAATGTTTGATACATCAAAACCCCAAAAAATAATATGTATGTCTCCAATAACATTGGCGGCTCGCAGGCCTCGTACATCCATGGCACGCAGGCCTCAAAAAAATATGTAAGTACTAGACCTAGGAACTACTCAGCATGGTTGTCATGATAGCACAAAATAGCTTGCACTACACAACTCAGTAATTGGTGGATCCAATCTGAGACTCCCACTGTGTGCCTCTGGTACCGTCGAGGCATGTATCCTATCCGAGCATACTCGGGGATACCATGAGTCAACCCCTCGAGGTTCCTCGCAATCTCCTCCTCGTTATCACTCCCTTCCTAATAAGGGGTCACATCGTCAATAAGATGAGGATAGCGCCTGGATATTGGGGACATGTCAGCTGGCCACTCTGGTCCAACATCTGCATACACAAGAGAAATGTTATAAGCATGCATATACTAAAAACAATTAAAAAAAATCAGAATCAAAAAATTTGGTTTGGTTTTTTACCTTCGTCAACGAAGTCCTCCCCATCTGGCAATGGCATATCCAGGTCTCCCTAGAAATTAGTGTTGATGTACGGCCAATCCTCCACGACGATCTTTTGTCATCGTAACCATGAAAAGAATGTTGGTCAATAGGACATCTGCTAACCCCAAGTGATCCTGGGCATCAAACGACTCCAACAGGCCATCCGTGGATCACGTGGCGCAGGAGGATCGACCTCAGTCAACTGATACTAAAACAATGGCACTCGTTCCAGGAAGAAGGTCACAAGTACTGATCCGAAGCCAAATTGCTTCATATTTCCCTTCGCCTTGGACAACAGGCACTTGATATTCATCTTCATGGCCTCTGCCCAGTTGAAGATCGTGGGAGCTGTGCAGACTATAAAGTAAAGGAACTTCAACTTATTAGTCTCATGTTCCTCCTAGGACCCCGCCACTCTATTGATGGTCAACAGAAACACACTTAGTGTCAAATCTCGTACATTAGAAATCTCAATCTTCCCGCTTTTGGATTTCAAGGCCTCAGGACAATGCACGGAAATCATGGAAGATATACTTGCCCCAACTGGACGTGATCCATACGAATTCACTGGCTCAACTCTGCGAGAAAGCCCAGTGATGAAGTAAATGTCTGAAGTTTTCAGCTTCAGCTCCTGGTCCCCAATGACAAAAATCTCACGATTGATGTCCCAAAGGCTTATCAAATAGCGAAGTAATTCAGTTGGGCCCGCATCCCTAGTGTAAGGAAAAATTTGAGGAGCCCACATGCCCTCAAAGCCTCCAGGAAATTTGGATCATTCATTGCCTAGGTGTCCACATCTTCGTGTTCTCTTTCCTTCCAATCCACCATTTTTTGTGATTTCTCTCCTGCAAAAGCCATTTATTTGAGTCAATCATCAATTTTGGTACATAAAAATCAAGTTTCAATGGTCAATTCTTGAGAAAATTTGTTTTTTCCCTATCCACGGCACTGGCACGCCTGTTTTAGAAATAGTCGCACTGGTCGACGCGGATGGTTGTGCAA
The DNA here is from genome assembly GCA_031772625.1 of Pinus tabuliformis. Classification (NCBI taxonomy): domain Eukaryota; kingdom Viridiplantae; phylum Streptophyta; class Pinopsida; order Pinales; family Pinaceae; genus Pinus; species Pinus tabuliformis. The sequence goes on from CM062820.1 coordinate 859,269,778, forward strand.
ATAACCCTCGGCTGGCGCGATCTCGTGCCTGGAAATTGTGCCGACCGAGGGCGAAAACATTTCGCAAAAACCTCCCTAAAAATCCCAAAAAATGGTTAAAAGCATAAATGAATAGCATGAAAATGGAGCTCAGGGCTTTGGCTATTACCTGGAACTGACTGCTCATTGATTGGCCTCCCGGATCTCCCATAATTTGCTTCAAAAAAACTAGGGCAAAAGAGGGTAAAAGTCTTCACTATAAAGGTAAAAAGGTAAATGGTAAAAATATATTTACTTTTCCCCTATTTATTCATTTTTTTCATGAAAATATCAGGTCTTGTAAATATTTTTCACCTTTTTTGCCTCAAGGACTCGATAATACACGTTGCCTTGCTTGTGCAACGATAGGTGATAGACATTCGATGATGGTGATGAGTCATATTTCAGGTATTTTCTCGACTCGTTAAACTCATATGAAAAGATTGTTGAGTATTTTTTCCATTTTTGACTCGTTAAAGAGAATAAAAATGGGGGATCCTCTTTCAACTCTTTTCTGACCCTTTACAAATGAAAAGATGGCCGAGCCCTTGTCGTTTCAAACTCGTTAACGGCTGCGAAATGTCGCGTGCCCAATATAAGTTTACCCATTTTTCGGGTTGGAAGGCACTATTTACGAAAAAGGTACTCCTTGATTGAAATGGTCGAGCAGTTCTCTCAAGTATTGTTTTCTACCTTTTCGGGCTCAAGAGACACAAATGTATGAAAAGGAACCATGTGGGGTTTTCTTTTACGTGTCTTTTTCAAACTCTCTAAACATGAAAAAGGTACTGAGTTACACCTTAGTCGGACTCGTTAAACTATTAAATGACATCGGATTCGTCACCATGATGAACATGAGCTTATCCTTCCTAGGGCTCGTTAAACTTACTAGGTCGGATTCATCTGAAGGATGAACTTACAGTACAAGCACATGCTATCCATTTCAAGCTTGCGATAAAAAATAATTGGGGTACTCGCCAGAAATGGTGGGGGGAAAAATTGGAAATCTATTGAGTCATGTAAGTGGCTCACTCTTGAACATGACACTCTTTGCTTCGTGTCAGGTTGGGACATCCTCCTTTACATCATTAACCTTCCTGGGTTTTGGCCATTCATTTTTTCCTTCCATCTAATCTCTGTTATGTCGCCATGACCACCGATCCTACGGATCCAAAAGCTACCAAACTTCCCATTGTGTCGCCGATATGTTCAAGAGTTTTCCTTCTGCAGTTACACTTACCTCTATTTCTCTGTATCATCCAAAATCATTTTGCATCCTCTTGTCTCACGTCGATGATGTGGGATTCATTATGGCCCTCCTTCGACACAGTCACTTTCTATCGACACCAACTCATTATTCGAGAAGTTGATCGAGAGACTCCCTTCCAGTACCTTAGAGCTTACATGCCTCAATGGAAAGTTCTTCGTACTCGACGACAAGTTCACATCATTGGATTTCAATCAAGTGATTTCACGAATGTTCAACTTAAGTTTCTGTATTCACATTCCATGAATTGTGTTGATAGTACCTTGAGGGCTATTGTCATTATTGGTGGTTTCTATCGCTCTTGTTAACAATTTACATCATTGGCTGGTAATCAAGCGATTTTCTAGCATGTTCAACATTAACACATCAATTCACATGTTAGAATTTGTACTTTGATCGAGTCATGTTGGAGCGAAAAACCCTGGACTCAAATTACAAAAGTCCAAGTTGCGAAGTGATGTGAAATGGTTTATGATGATATGCATGTCTCTTTCAGATGGCTGGCTGCAACTAGTCCATGAGTTATCATATGTGATCCTCCTCATTATTAGATGGTTGCGGCCATACCTTGGTTTTGTTATGATCCTCTTTGACAGATGGTTGCGCCCATATCTGGATCCATTTACATGATCATTCTCTGGATGGCTGCGTCCATGCCACGATTCATGTATCATTTGACATAGATCTTAGTTTATGTATATGTATATGTACTTGCTTGTAGGTTTTCCGATGGAAAACCAGTTCCCCACATTGATTTATAAAGCATTTCATCCCTCATTCCAGTTTGGCGTTCACGCATTAGGGGTCGTCTGTTACACAACATTTTGTCAATGTACTTATACTCCCTATTCCTTGATCCTAGAGGACCTCTACAGTGAACCCACATGCTTTGTCTTCATGGAGAAACTCCCATTGTGTCCCTCTTCATGAGTAGATCATTTCCCTTTTGCACCATTTTCCCTGAAACTTTTGTTTTTCCCAATTTACAAGACCGGCGCTAATGGCCTTTGTCTCCCCTGTGCTGATGTGCAGAGATTAGCGCTATTACCTGCGTCGTTCAGTGCGACTAAGCTGTGTCCCAGTCACGCCAGTCCTATTATGGAAATTTTTTAAATTAGAGCTAAAGCTTCCATCTCTAGAAACTCTGTAACGGAAGTATGGTAAATGGTTTGTCCAGATGGGGTCGACGATGACAGTTTAGGCTCCTTTCCCCTATAATGATGGAACTACCTCAAGAGATAACTCCTTCTCCCATGAGAAGAGGATCCATCTCCCATCCATCTTTCCTATATAAACCTCCCTTCTTCTCAAGCACAAACTAGTGACATAGTTAGAGTGTTGGTTGAGTGTGAGTATACTATTTGACAAGCAAGCTATTACTAGTTGTAGCCATCTAGTCATGTGAGGGAGAAGTGTGTTTTCGTTTGGAGTGAAGCCTAAAGGGAAGAATCTTCAAACTATTGTTGTTTGAATCCATCATGAAGTGCTAGCAGAAGTGTGTGGGAACCTGGTCTTGTCAGAGGAAGACTACGACGTCAAGACGAATGATTGTAATCTCTATTTGATATTAATACATGCAACTATCGATTGATTTCCTACATGTTTTGTAATATTACATATTCATGTCTTGATGGCTCTTGACTCATTAAGTAGGTTGGATTGCAATTTGTCTATTATTATGTTTGTGTGTTGTTGTTGTTTACTTGTTTCAGGAGCTTGAAGAAGGAAGCAAGAGATTGCTGGAGCGAGCAAGCGAGGACATCATCAAGCAGGATAAGTGACCAAGAGGTAGGCCCTCTTGATTGATCCTAACCTAAGGAAATATTCCATAGAATGTACCTATTGTGGCTAGGCCCATTATTGGGCTAGAGGAATTCGTTCGTGTCTGCACTTATAATTTTACTTCACCACAGTAGGTGGAGTTGAAAAAAATGACAAGGGGAATTTTTAGGAGGTGACTATGAACTATGAACAAATTATGAAGATGAAAGGAGGTGAAATGAAGTAATGATGTATTTGTGAAAAAGAAAAAACATGGTTTCTCGGAAAATTGTCCAAATTCCATAGGAATGAGCTAGGGTTTCATTTTTGGTGAGGTAATTTAATGGTTTGTAGTTAGTTCAGTGGTTCATGATGTATATTAAACATGTGTAGAGGTGTAGGATGATGTTTTACATGTTTAAACTTATGAAAACTAGATGACCATCATCAACCCTAGCATCATTTCATCAAAAATTCACTAGAAACCCTAATGAAGAAATATTAGCTTTGAATTCATCTTTCAAACTAAAAATTATAGTAATATGGTACACTTACATGTAAATGAGTCTCATATTGTAAGAAAAGGGATGTGCAAGCTGAAAAATCCGATTTGGGTGAGTTTCGGGTGATTTTGAGCTGCTCTGGCCAAAGCGTAGCACAGTCTTTAGGAGCACAGTGCCCAAACGCAGCACAGTGTCTTTGAGAGCAACGTTGGCCTCCCAAGCACAGCGCAATGTTTGCGAGCGCAGCGCCGGAGGTTTTTTGCCAATCTTTCCAAGAAAATCAAGTTTTTCTCACCAATGGAAGGGAGATCTCGATGCACAATGAGGAATAAGAGGCAAATAAGATGAGTTTGGGGATTTTTAGTTTATATAGGAAAATTAATTTCCTTTTTGAAAAGAAATGGGACCCACAAACCTTTGAAAAACTGATTTTTCACCCTTTAAAACTAAGTCACCTTCGAAGGCTGAAACCTGGGCTATATTTTCACTTTTTGAACACTGGGAATTCTTCTCCTAGAGCATTTCAAACTGAAATCATGATGAACTTGTGAAAACTCAACAAGTTAATGTCAAAGAGTTCATTGCCATGCTTTATTCACTGCTAGATTTACACATGGTAATGGTGGACCTTGGAAACCCTAGTGACCTAATGAAAAACCCGAAACTAAATGGAGTGATGATGATGACTGATAGGAGGAGAAATTACTTTTATTATGATAGCTTCATGTGAATGAGATAGGTGACCAACATAAGTGACTTTTCCAAAAGATTGAACTCATTCCCAGACCAATTAACCAGTAACCAAATTTTACTCTATAAACGTAGTGACATGGTAAAATTTGATTTTGAGACTCCTGACAAGCTTAGTAAAAGCACATTTGATCACTGATGACATGCAAACAAGACTGACACTAACATTGGCTCCAACTGGAGATGGCAGCTCCTTGGAGGTGTCAATAACACCATAGACCAAGTAGCCTTGTCCATTGGGTATGGAGTCAAAATGAAAAGAATAAACTCAAACTGAAAACTAACTGACTAACTGAAATGACTTGACTATAAAGAACATACTGAATGAAAAACTGACTTTACAACTTTTTTAACAAAAAGAAAACAACAGCTAATAATAGAAGCCTTATGGCCTTCTCCTCGGGCTTCAAACTTCTGATGATAACTGCCAACCTGTTGAAGATGTATATACAATCATGTGTAATGATCCCTCCAGTGTAACCAATCCAGCAAATGGCTACTTACTTGAATCCTACTCACACTTTCCTTGAGCAGGCAGAAAAAACAAAAACTAGGCCACTCCAAGTATCCACTGAACATGTGCTCATGATCCATAAATACAAGAAAATTCATCTTCCCAGATGGCTGCAATAAATTGGTGATAAGGTCTATAATAATCTGGAACATTACCATATCTTGAAAGTCAGAAGAAATACAAGCACACTCTTCATTTTCTAAATCTGGAGGAAGATCATCATGTGCAAATGGCTCTAAAACAACCTCTTCTTTATCATTGCTTTCCCTTTTAATTCCATCGTCTTGAGCTACATTCTCATGCTCTTGAGAATAACATTGATTAAAAGGATCTAAAATCTTCCTTTTATCCATTAGTTCCTCAGAAGAAAGATAAAGCATTTGACTATCTATTTCTTCTTTTCCTTACTAATTTAAAATTTGTAGAACATGTTGAACATTAAGTTCTAGGAAACAAACTTGCTCCTCATTAATTTTGAGCTCAATGGATGAATGATGACTCTTAGGAATCTTAATACAAACCAACTCAGAATTAAAATCTTCATCAAGGAGTGGAGGGTAGCTGAAATGGCCAAAAATGTTATCCCTTACAATTTCCTAGGCTGAGGAGGGGATCGAACTTGGGTCACGTCTTCTCTGGGAAAGAACAACAAAGATCAGATCTAATTGATAATGGTGAATAGTGATTAGACATATATGAAGGCTGAACCTTTCACGGCGACTCCCATTTGATCTAAAGACTCCACTAGTAGCAGGATCTAGAAATCAAAATGAGTTCTAAATCTAGAAGGTATGCTCCTATGCATCGAGATCATCTTCCAGGCTTTCCAAATCGTATGCCTCAGTTAGATTGGCAAACAAACTTTCCAAAATTCAAGGATGGAAAAGGTGATGATGCTACCCTTCATTTAATAAGATTTCATATGCATGTGCATAAGCTAAGGATTAATTTTCATGAAGATTGTTTAATGAAGATGTTCATGGTCACATTAGAAGAAAGAGCACGGTCTTGATATGAAAGCTTTCCTCTTGCTTGTATCTATTCTCTCAAGCATTATCACTCAGATTTTTTTAGAAGATTATCCTTCTTTTCTTTTGATTGAGGATTGCTGTGATAATTTTGAAAATTTTATTCAAAAGCTGGAAAGTGCTTTTGGTGATGAAGAGTTTGTGGATGATGAACTCTTGGATGCTTTGAATGAAAACCTTTTTCACCACCATGTTAAGATCATGGAGTCTGCCCTAGATGACAGTGAAATTGAGCAAAATTCTCCAATAGATGACAGTGATCTTCTATCATCTAAAATATGTGATAATTTGTAGCAGTCATGCCTTTCTTTTAGTACACAAGATACATATGATAATGGCCATTTCAACTACCCTCCACTCCTTGATGAAGATTCTAATTCTGAGTTGGTTTGTATTAAGATTCCTGAGAGTCATCATTCATCCATTGAGTTCAAAATTAATGAGCAGCAGGTTTTTTTCCTAAAACTTAATGATCAACATGTTCAACGGATTTTAAATCAGCAAGGAAAAGATGAAATAGATAGTCAAATGCTTTATGTTTCTTATGACGAACTAATGGATAAAAGGAAAATTTTAGATCCTTTTAATCAATCTTATTCTCAACAGCACAAGAGTGTAGCTCAAGATGATGGATTTAAAAGGGTATGTGATATAGAAAGACATCTTGTTGTGCCAGTTTTGGAAGAATATTTTGAAAGTAATCTTTTCCAAATAATTGATGAATCTGTTGCTATAGAAACTTTCAATCCATATTTACATGAAGAGACATTCATTAATGTAGCTTCAAATTTTGAGGATGTTAGATTTCAAATTGACGATCATAAGTTATAGGAAAGCAGTGATAAAGAAGAGGTTTTTTTAGAGCCATTTGCACATGATGATCTTCCTCCAGATTCAGAAAATGAAGAGTGTGTTTGTATTTCTTCTGACTTTCAAGATATGATAATGTTCCAGATTATTATAGACCCTATTTCCAATTTGTTGCAGCCATATGGGAAGATGAATTTTCTTGTATTTATGGATTATGAGAACATGTTCAGTGGATAGATGGAGTGGCCTAGCTTTTGTTTTTTCTACCTACTCAAGGAAAGTGTGAGTAGGATTCAAGTAAGTAGCCATTTGTTGGATTGGTTACACTGGAGGGATCATTACACATGATTGTATATACATCTTCAACATGTTGGCAGCTATCATCAGAAGTTTGATGCCCGAGGATAAGGCCATAAGGCTTCTATGATCAGCTGCTATTTTCTTTTTGTTAAAAAAGTTGTAAAGTCAGTTTTTTTCAGTCAGTATGTTTTTTATAGTCAAGTTAGTTCAGTTAGTCAGTTTTCAGTTTGATTTTAGTCTTTGCATTTTAACTCCATACCCAATGGACCAGGCTACTTGGTCTACAGTGTTCTTGACACCTCCAAGGAGTTGCCATCCCCAGCTAGAGCCAATGTTAGTGTCAGTCTTGTTTGCCTATCACCAGTGATCGAATGTGCTTTTACCAAGCTTGTCAGAGTTATCAAAATCAAATTTTACCATGTCACTGGGCTTACAGAGTAAAATTTGGTTACTGTTTAGTTGGTCTAGGAATGAGTTCAGTCTTTTGGAAAAGTCACATATGCTAGTCACCTATCTTAGTCAGATGAAGGTGTCATAATAAAAGCAATTTTTCCTTATATCAGTCATCATCATCATTCTATTTAGTTTCAGGTTTTTTCATTAGGTCATTAGTGTTTTCAAGCTCCATTATTACCATGTGTAAATCCAGCATTGAATAAAGCATGACAAGCAGCTCTTTGACATTAACCTATTGATTTTTCACAAGTTTATCATGATTTCAGTTTGAAAGGCTCTAGGAGAAGAAGTTCTGATGTTCAAAAAGTGAAAATATAGCTCTGGTTTCAGCCTTCTAAGGCGAATTTGTTTTAAAAAGTGAAAAATAAGTTTTTCAAAGGTTTGTGGGTCCCATTTCATTACAAAAAGGAAATTAATTTTCCTATATAAACTAAAAATCCCCAAACTCATCTTATTTTCCTCTTATTCCACATTGTGCATCGAGATCTCCCTACCATTGGCGAGAAAAACTTGATTTTTGAGGAAAATTTGGCAAAAGACCTCTGGCGCTGCACTCCCAAACACTGCACTATGCTTGGGAGGCCAGCGATGCACTCACAGACACTGCGCTATGCTCCCAGAGACTGCACTGCGCTTGGGCCAGAGCAACTCAAAATCGTCCGAAACTCACCCAAATCGGATTTTTAAGCTTTCACATATTTTTTCTTGCAATCCTAGACTCATTTACAAGTAAGTATACCATCCTACTATACTTTTTATTTTGTAAGATGAATTCAAAGCTAAGAATTCTTCATTAGGGTTTCTAGTGAGTTTGCCATGAAATGATGATAGGGTTAATGGTGGTTATTTAGTTTTCATGATTTTAAACATGTAAAACCTCATACTACACCTCTACACATGTTTACTATGCTACATGAACCACTGAACAAAATTCAAAACATTATATTACTTCACTAAAATTGAAACCCTAGCTCATTCCTATGGGATTTGGACAAATTTCCTAGAAACCATGTTTTTCCCCTTCCACAAATACATCATTCCTTCATTTCACTTCCTTGCATCATCATAAGTTGTTCATAGTTCTTATTCACCTCCTAAAAATTCTCCTTTCCATTTTTTTCAACTCCACATACCCTTCATTTCATTTTTCACTCATCCCTCACTGTTGTTTCTCATCTTCCTGCTATTAGGGTTTCTATCACCATGGAAGGAGACTCTTCACCAGAGAGGAAGAAACATCACAAGGGAGGAAAATTCTCATATGTGAACCCTCAAACTGCAATGATATCAATTCATCACCCTTTATCAAATAGAGCTTTGAAGATGTGAATTGCTTATATTTTTGCAAAAGGGTGTGTGAAGTGGTTTTCCATAAGCAGTTGATAGATTTGGTTGCTACTCATTTGAAAGGAGAAAGTGCCATTATTGTTGGTGTTGAATTCACATTTTCAGTGGCCTCTATTTCACTTGCTACAGGGCTACCAGATCACAGTGAATATTGGTTCAAGGGGATGAACTTAGATCTTGAACATTATAGACCTTTCTTGAAAACACCATACAGGGAAAAACATGCTCATATCATACCTTTCAGGTACCTGTTGGAGAAGTATGCTCCCTTGATGAAAGTTGTCATGAAATTCTTCACATGTGAAGGAAGATTCTCTAGACTATATTCCTATCACATTCGGCTTCTAATTCACTTTACAACTCAGAAACCACTCAATATGTGCAACTATATATGTAGGAGCCTTACCAAGATGTCAGAGAGGATACAGATGAAGAACAAAGAACATTATCCTAGTCGATTTTGTAGGAATTTACAGGGTAAGTTCCACAGAAAGAATACCAAAAGGACACCGCTCACAACCAGATCTCAAATCAATACACCAGTATTTTTGACGTGGTTAAAACCCTCAGAGTGCAAGGAGGGAAACAGTCCACGGCCTGTCCCAACGTGGGTACTACAGGCAATTTATTAATCAAAGAATGAAAATTTACATAAGCTTCTCTCATGCACGGATTACCCGAACAATGACCCTCCATGCGCTTTAAATAGAACTCATGGACCAATCGGGTGTCAAGCCACGGATCAAGTGTCGGTAATACCGAGGTGAGAGTGAACCGTCGGATCACTACATATCGTGACCGTCGGATTGTAAGTTACAAAATGTACAACGGTAAAGAAACACACTTTACCTAACTCTAACCTAACTCTATACTAGACCAAGTTGAACTTAACTATATCCTATGTGTCGGAATATCCTAACATCCCCCCTTAAGAACAACTTGGGATAGGATTGAAGGATTTACAAATATGACACAATAGGAGAAGGAAGGAGGCACTAGAGCCTATCCCCCCTTAGTGACAACTTCCTGAACTCCAAGCATATATCGAAGTTTAGTGAACTTCGCCTCTGTGAGAGCCTTTGTGAAGATGTCTGCAACCTGATCATCTGTTGGACAATATTGCACTTCAAGAACATGGTCATGAATGAGCTTTCTGATGAAGTGCATGTGTAGTTCAATGTGTTTGCTGCGCTGATGCTGGACTGGATCTTTGCATAGCTGAATGGCACTTTGATTATCACACCAAAGTGTGGTTGGATGCTGCTGCTCAAAGCCAAACTCTGATAGGATCTGACGAAGCCACAAGGCTTCCTTACTAGCTTCCACGGCACCACGATACTCTGCTTCTGCTGACGAAAGAGAAATTGCAGCCTGTTTCTTACAAGCCCATGTAATAGGTCCTGAACCAAGAGTGAAGACATAACCGGCAGTAGACTTCCGATCATCAGGGTCACCAGCCCAATCAGAATCAGTGAAACCAACTAACAGAGGAGCTGCTTTGGCACTGTAATGAATCCCAAACTGTACTGTACCTCGAACATAACGAAGTATTCTTTTAGCTGCTTTCCAATGACTTTCACGGGGGTTTTGCATAAAACGAGCAACAAGGCCAACAGCAAAGGAAAGATCAGGACGAGTATGGGTTAAATACAAGAGTTTTCCGACAAGTTGACGGTATAAGGTAGCATCAACTTCAGGAGAAGTACAAGAGACTGAAAGTTTGACTCCAGACTGAAAGGGAGAAGGGGCTGGCTTACAGTCTTCCATGTGAAAATGACAAAGAATATCACAAGCATACTTGGACTGGGAAAAGAAAATACCCTCTTGGGATTGCAAGACTTGAAGACCGAGAAAATAGTGTAAGTGGCCTAAGTCTGTCATTTCAAATTTCTTTTTAAGGCTTGACTTCACATGGTTTATAAGGTTGGGATCACTACCAGTAAGAATAAGATCATCAACATAAAGAACAAGGATGATAAGAGAGTTGCCCACTTTCTTGGTGTAGACAGTATTGTCAGAATGACACCTAGAAAAGCCAGATTCTAAAAGAAAGCTATCCATTTTGGCATACCAAGCCCGAGGAGCTTGCTTGAGGCCATAAAGGGATTTCTTAAGTCGACAAACAAGGCTGGAGTCTGTTTGTATGAAGCCAATGGGTTGTTCCATATAGATTTCTTCTTGCAAGTCCCCATGCAAGAAGGCAGATTTAACATCCATCTGATGGACTTCCCATTTTAAAGAGGCAGCAAGGGAAAGAACAAGGCGGATAGAGTTCATTTTGGCAACAGGGGAGAAGGTTTCAGTGTAGTCAATGCCTTCAACCTGTGAAAAGCCCTTAGCAACAAGACGAGCTTTATGTTTATCAACTTTCCCATCTGGTCCATACTTGGTTCTGTAAACCCATTTACATCTAACAAGTTTGCGTCCCTTTGGTAGAGGAACAAGATCCCATGTATCATTTGTCATCAATGAATGATATTCTTCATTCATAGCTGCTTCCCAATGTGGATGGCCTGAAGCTTCTGCAAAAGTGTCAGGATCATGATTTACTGGAGCTTGAGCCAGTAAAGAAGAGGCTCTTTCAAACTGAGAACGTGTACGTCGCTGATCTGTAGGATCACCGGCAAGATCACCTGCTGCATCCCGAGTAGCACGGACCCATCTTGGAAGTTGAGGATCCTGAGAAGGTGGGGGAGGATTATCATCCTCACTTTCATCATCTGAAGAAGAAATGTTTTCAAAAGTAGAAGAGATAGGAAGAGGTGGCACATCCGCCGGACTAGGCTCGCAGGCCGATTTATTTTCATCAAATTTTACATCTCTTCTAATGATAACATTTTTGGACTTAAATGGAATAAGTCTATAACCTTTTACATCTTCAGAATATCCAACAAAAGTACATTTCTCACTCTTAGGTTCTAAAGCTTTATGCTTTTCATCTGGAATATGGGCCCATGCTTCACTTCCAAACACACGAAAGTGACTTACATCTGGTTTAATGGAACTCCAAGCTTCTTCTGGAGTGATATTCTCTAGAACCTTAGTAGGAGTGCGATTGATTATATAATTTGCACAATTAATTGCTTCGGCCCAAAAACTAAGACTGAGTCCTTTAGATTGCAGCATACAATTAGCCATTTCCTTTAAGGTGCGATTTTTCCTTTCAGCTACACCATTTTGTTGTGGAGTGTATGGAACAGTATGTTGCATTTGAATTCCATTTTCGGTGCAAAAGTTGATGAATGTGTTTTTAACATATTCTCCACCATTATCAGTTCTTAGCTTAAGAATTTGATGTCCAGATTGTTTTTCAACAAAGGCTTTGAAGGCCAAAAAAGTGTTAAATACTTCACTCTTGAGTTTTAAGAAGTATACCCAAGTGCGTCTGGAGAAATCATCAATGAAAGTTAAGAAGTACTTGCAGCCAGAGAATGAAGCAACAGGAAGAGGACCACATAAATCACTGTGCACAAGCTGTAAAGGGGCTGAGGCGTGCCAAGAGGCACGTTTGTCAAAACTGTCCCGATGATGTTTTCCGAGTACACATCCGGAACAAACACCATCTCTGCAAGATACCATAGGAAGACCTGTCACCATATTTTCTTTACATAGATGCTGAAGGGAGCGATAGTTTAAGTGACCAAATCGCTCATGCCAAAGTTTGCTCACTTCATCATTATGAGCAACAAATACTGAGGGAAGATTGGATGACCCAAAGTTGTGAAACTTATACAACCTTTTGGAATCATCAGCAAGACCAGTAGCTAGAATCTGTTTAGGATCTTTTAGATCCTTGATTACAACATCATGAGGTGAAAATTCAACAATTTTACCTTCACCTGAATGAGTTATCTGATAGACAGATAGAAGGTTGCAGGATAAGGTTGGAACACATAATACATCATTAAACTGACCATTGTCTAGATGAACAGTTCCAGTCCCTACAACATTAAGAGATCTATCATCACCAATATATATATTTTTGGTGTTACAATCATTTAAAGAAGAAAACATGGCTTGGTTTTTGGCCATGTGACAAGAGGCTCCAGAATCAATGAGCCACTCATGAGAATGAGAAGAAGAAGAAGATACATTTAATGCATAACCAGACTGAGATGATTGATAATGACATGCAGAAAGTGCCATTCCGGAAGTTGAAGTTGAAGTAGGCTCCACATGGATGTTATGTTTCTTCATTGCGGCTTCCAAGGCTTCCATCTTCTTAAAGCATTTAGATTCTAAGTGGCCATCTCGATTACAAAAGTTACAATGTCTATCAGACTTCTTCCATTTGTTTTTATTGGTCTTATCATTTTGCTGAAATGATCTTTCATTTTGAGGCTGAGATGGTTTAGGACCATTCTTTTGAGGATATGACTTCTTAGGATTCTTTGAATTTGGTTGCTGCTGGGCGGCTAACGCTTTCGTGGAAGAGTTTCCAAGATTAAGAAGACCAAGGTGTAAGAGTTTTTCTTGTTCTCTTATTAAGGAATCACAAAAGGAGTCAAAGGAAGGGGCCTTGTATTCTTGTCCTTGACAAATGAAAGCTTCCCTTGTAGAATGGAAAGTGGAAACAAATACAGAGTAGGCTGGTCCCAACTTAGTAAGGATGGAATAAATAAGGTTACCATCTTCTTTCTTAACTTTAACACCTTCCAAGAGATATCTAAGGGTCTTGAATTTGGACAAGAAATCTTCAATGCAAGAAAAATTATTAGGATCCAAAGTAAGCAGCTCATTTTCAAGTTGATGGGCTCTAATTTCATTTTTAATTCCAAAAACTTTAGCAAGTTTTTCTAATGCTTCATGAGGAGTCTCAAGTTCTGCAATGTGGAATCTAAGATCAGGAGAAACAGACATCCCTATCAAACCACGTGCTTGATCTTGTCTATTTTCCCATTTTGCCGCCTTGTCTTCATCTTTTGGTTTCTTCTCTTGGTCTGTGGCTATTCTGTAGAGACCTTTACTTCTAAGTAAATCTCCCATGTAGGCTACCCATTGGAAGTAGTTAGTGCTGTCAAGAATGACTTGGCATGGACTTTCCATTTTAAAAAAAAACTGAAGCTGAAGATGCTGAAAGTAAGTGTTCCAATGGATAGATCTCGAAAAAATAGGCGGTTTTAAAAAAAACGGCTCTGAAAAAGGCTTCCGGATGAAGAAGTTATGGCTTTTTGAAAAAAAAATGTTGACGTTGCCGGCAAAGTGCGCGAATGTGCGGGAATGAAAAAATCCGCCCCCACAAAATGGAGACTTGAACCCAAGACCTCTACTCTCTTAAAATAGCTTTGAACCAATTGATCTATACAAAAAATTTGAGAGAGAGAGAGAGAGAGAGAGAGAGAGAGGGGGGGGGGGGGGGGGGGGGGCCTTGGTTTGCGTGCTTGCCTTGAGAAAGCTCTTTTTCCCTACAAAACACAAAACACAAAACCCAACACGAATATGCAAAGAAAAACGAACCTTACGGCTCGAAGTTAGCTTTAGCCAAAAAAACTAGAAATTTTAAAAAAAAATCTCAAAGTTAGCTTTAGCCGAAAAACTAAATATTTTTCTCAATGTTTCTGATTTTCCGAGATCACACTAAGGTGCAGGGAAAAGAGCATACGCATGAGAAAAATCCTTCCTTTCTGTTTCTGATTTGCCCAGATCGCACAGAGTCGCAGGGCAAAGAGCATACGCAGAAATGAAAGGTATAGATCCGGTTAAAAAAAGGCTAAATAAACTGAGACCGAAATAAGCAGAGAGAAAATAACAGTAAACTGCAAAAAAAACTGTATACCTCCCGATCTGAAAAATGACGCAGCTAGGGCTACCGGAAACCTTTTCGCGTGAAACGAAAGGGGTTCCTCACTAGAACAGATGCTCCGAACGCAACAGAGCAGTCCTCTCGGCCCGAAAGCAGTCAGAAACAGCAGATCTAGGAAACGACAGCCGCATGCAGTTCTACCGGCTTCAGATTTGGATCACCAACGGACGCGGCCCTCAAATAGCTCTGATACCATGTAGGAATTTACAGGGTAAGTTCCACAGAAAGAATACCAAAAGGACACCGCTCACAACCAGATCTCAAATCAATACACCAGTATTTTTGACGTGGTTAAAACCCTCAGAGTGCAAGGAGGGAAACAGTCCACGGCCTGTCCCAACGTGGGTACTACAGGCAATTTATTAATCAAAGAATGAAAATTTACATAAGCTTCTCTCATGCACGGATTACCCGAACAATGACCCTCCATGCGCTTTAAATAGAACTCATGGACCAATCGGGTGTCAAGCCACGGATCAAGTGTCGGTAATACCGAGGTGAGAGTGAACCGTCGGATCACTACATATCGTGACCGTCGGATTGTAAGTTACAAAATGTACAACGGTAAAGAAACACACTTTACCTAACTCTAACCTAACTCTATACTAGACCAAGTTGAACTTAACTATATCCTATGTGTCGGAATATCCTAACAGATTTCATCATAGTCTGATCAAGACTATAGTCCTTCATCAACTTGCAGAGAAGAATAGGACATGGGAATCTTTATTGGAGATAGCTATGAAATGGCATGAATCCAATGTGGCAGCTCAACCTTCTAGCATGCCAACACAACAAATGGAAATTGGGTCTTCTAGCAAATCGGTGGAAATGCCTAAAGCACCTAAACTTGAGGTGACAAGGATGTACAAAAGAGGACATAGGCTTGTGTTTTCTTCTCATGGTGAGAAAGGGGCCAAGCCTTCTACATTAGCAAAACAGGGACCATCAGTGCAGGATAAGGACTTGGTTGAGCATGAGTTTGAGTTGGTTTACCTAGAGGCAAAAAATGAGATTTCAAGCATGCAACATATGATCAGAGAAAAATATTATCAAATCAAGGAACTCACTGTCAACATGGCAAGAGAAAGGATCATCATCTCATTCCTAGAATAGGAAAATAGTCAACTGAAGGTAAAACAATTAATCATTGAGAAAGAGCAAACCAAACTATTGTAGCAAGTTGGCAAGGGAAAAGGAAAAGCAATCACGGAAACAAATGAGCTTGAAGGAACACAAGGAAAAGGTAAGAGAAATAGGCCAAAAACTAAAGGGCTTAAGAAGGCATTAGAGGAAGAAGAAAAACACATCTTACTGAATGAGGAGCTAGACCTAGAGGACAAAATTGCTTTAGAGGTCAATCAAGACAAAGAGTACTGGTTAAATAGGGTCAATGACCATTTGGAGAAGCTTCTAGACAAAGTTAATAGAGACAATCAACTGCTAAGGCACATGGCACACCATTACCAGGCTCAAAACATGATTTGCAATGTCAAGATCAAGAATCTTGAAAACAAACTCAAAGAATCCCAAAAGGAAATAAGTGATAAAGGAAACTTGGAGATGCTTGTTGAAGCATCCATGAGGGCTTAACATGCCTCATTTTACAACTCTTAACCAATTTCTAGGAAATTTTGATCATTTTTGGAAAGCCCTTGGCATCCTCTCAAAACCCATTTCTTCATATTTTCCGGAGGAGGCCTGAATTTTGAGAATAATGGGAAAAAGTGGCCAAAAATCAGCTCTCTGGACCTCTTTTGGATAGGCACTACACTTCTAGAGCGACCTTGGGATATTGAATTTTTGAAGGCCTTCCCATGGGTTATTTTCAAATATTCAAGGTGTTATGGAAACTAGAATTGAAAATCTAGTTGATTGTTCTCTCATATATTCTTTTAGACCTCAGGAAGGCACCTTAATGTAGCCTCAAAGTTGGCGTTATGCTTCTGCAATTTCCTGTTTTTCTTTTTTATTTAAATTTTTACTATGTAAATTTCTTAGTTTTCAGTTTGACTTGGTCAAAGTCAAAACTCTTGATGTAATGGAACTTGTTTCGAGGTTAGATGATGAAAGCATGAATAAATGTACATGATAGGTTGTTTTTGATGTTTAATAGGCCTCATTAAGGAAGAAAAATCCTAGACAAAGTCTCCAAGAAGTGTTTGATTTTTGCCTTCTCACTCTCACCTGTTGGTTGAGAGAATCTTAGAGTCAGTTCCACCACCTAGGAATTTGACTGCTGAAGGTGGGGAAATAGGCTAAGTGAGTCTATATGTATCATTTCTCTTTCAAAGATAAGGGTTGGACTTTTGTGGAGGAGGTTGGCATGTTTATGTTTTCTCCAACTAATACAGAGGCAGTTGTAGCTATTTTTAAGGAACTCTAGTCGAGTGAGTGCATGGTGTTTGTTCTTCTTTCTGTCAATCTTTTAATGGTTAAATCATTTTTCTCCATATGTTTTGTCTTCTTTCTATGGATTACCTTGCAGTTAAATAGATAGGATTCTTGATTTCAAGCTCTATTTATATGGTTTTCATAGTTGTGTTTATTTCTTCTAAAAGCTAATGAACTCATACTTGGCAAAAGAAAGATCAAAAAAATGAGCAACCCATAGAATTTTTCAGTCACACCATAAGAAATGCAACACTAAGATACAACATCATTAAGAAGCAGGTCTTGGCTTTGGTGAAGTCTCTCAAGGATTGTCGAGTGTATATTATGCATTCTCACATCATTGCTTATATTCCTACAGCAGCGGTGAAAGACATTCTTATGCAAACAAATCCAAAAGGCTTAAGGGGAAAATGGATTGCATCCATGCTAGAGTATGATTTGGAGATAAAGCCTGCAAATCTCATCAAGGGACAAGTTTTGGTGGAGCTTATGGCAGAATCTAATCTACATGCACTAGACATTAGTTTGATTGTAGCACTTCCTGAAGAAGAAGAAGAAGAAGACCCATACTTACAAGTGTCTGAAATGTTCCTTTCCTCTCCATGGTATGCCGACATTGTCTAGGTCTTGCAGCATTTAAATCCTCCACCAGAAATTCCCAAAGGTAAAGCTAGATGATTAAAGTTGAATGCTTCAAAGTATTTTATTCTTGATGGTGTTTTATACTGGAAAGATCCTGGTGGTGTGCTGCTAAATTGTCTGGTAGAAAATGAAGTTAAGGATGTGATGAAAGATTTTCACAAGGGAGATTGTGGTGGTCATCATTTCTGGAAGACTACAGCAAACAAGATCTTGAGAGCTATCATTTCTGATGTATATAAAATAGTGATGAGCTATCATGAATGTCAGTTTTCCAAGGAAAGAGAAAGATTTTGCCATTACCCTTGCATCCCATCTCAATTTCAGCTCCTTTTCAACAGTGGGGTCTTGACTTCATTGGCGAGATCCATCCTTCATCATCAGCACAACATAAATGGATTTTGACAGCCACAAACTACTTTACAAAATGGATTGAGGCAATCCCAACCAGGCAAGCTATTGATTTTGTTATCATTCAATTTATGGAATCTAATATCTTGTCTAGATTTGGCTGCCTGTAGAAAATAATTACCGATAATGCTACTACATTCAAGTCAAAAAGGATGGTGGAGTTTTGTGCTAAGTACCATATTGTATTAGGACATTCCACTGCTTATCATACACAAGGGAATGGTCTGGCCAAAACTTCCAACAAATCTTTGATTAACATCATAAAGAAGGTTTTAGAAGTGAACAAGAAGAACTGGCATAAAAAGCTCATTAATGCCTTATGGGTGGATAGAGTTAGCACTAAGAAATCAATAGGTATGTCTTCTTTTCAGTTGCTATATGGAATTGACATAGTGTTTCCTTCATCTCTTGTTGTCTTGTTCATGAGAATTCTGCAAGAATTAGATAGTGAGACTAAAGATATGCAAAGAAGAATAAATCAGATGATTCATTTACAGCAGACCAGAGAAGAGGTTCTTCAAAACACCTCTAAAATTTAGGAGAGGATTAAAAAGGTCTATGATCACAAGACCAAAGAAGACAATTTCAATTTAGGAGATGTGGTTCTTCAGTGGGATGCTAGAAATGAAGAAAAGGGAAAACATGGAAAATTTGAAAACTTGTGGAAGGGACCCTACAGAATTTCTGCTTTTAGAGGGAAGAATGCTTTCTTATTGGAGGAAATGAATGGAGAAGATTACTCAGGAGGAGCGAACAATGGTAGGCTTCTCAAGCACTACCATGTATGAAAAAGTTCTGAAATTTCATCATCCTTGTATATACCAGTGTGTTTTTTATGTTCAGCATCTAAGTGGCTATCATAGAAGTTTGAAGCACAAAGAGAAGGCCCTAATACGTCTTTGATTAGTTGTTGTTTTTGTTTTTGTTTTTGTTTTACTTTTTCAGTCATGTCATGTCAAAAAGTCAGTCAGTTTTGAGTCATTGTTGGTTATCTGCATGTTGACTCCATTACCCAATGAATAAGGCTACTTGGTCTACCATGTTCTTGACACCTCTAAGGAGCTGCCATCCACAGCTAGAGCCAATGTTAGTGCCAGTCTCGTTTTCCTGTCACCATTGATCAAATGTGCTTTTACTAAGCTTGTCAAGAGTCTCAAAATCAGATTTTACCATGTCACTAGGTTTACAGAGTAAAATTTGGTTATTGGTTAGTTGGTCTAGGAATCAGTTCAGTCTTTTGGGAATGTCGCTTATGTTGGTCACCTATATCAATCACATGAAGGTGTCATAATAAAAGAAAGTTCTCCTCATATCAGTCATCATCATCATTCCATTCAGTTTCAGGTTTTTCATTAGGTCATTAGGGTTTTCAAGGTCCATTATTACCATGTGTAAATCCAACATAGAATAAAGCATGAAAAGCATCTCTTTGACATTAACTTGTTGAGTTTTCACAAGTTCATCATGATTTTAGTTTGAAAGGCTCCAGAAGAAGAAGTTCCAATGCTCAAAAAGTGAAAATACAACTCAGGTTTAAGCCTTCTAAGGTGACTCTGTTTTAAAAAATGAAAAATAAATTTTTCAAAGGTTTGTGGGTCCCATTTCTTTACAAAAAGGAAATTAATTTTCCCATATAAAGAAAAAATCGCCAAATTCATCTTATTTTCCTCTCATTCCTCATTTTGCATCGAGATCTCCCTTCCATTGGTGAGAAAAACTCGATTTCCTAGGCAAAATTAACCAAAACTCTCTAGTGTTGTGCTCCCAGACATCGCGTTGTGCTTGGGAGGCCATCATTGCAATCCTAGACACTGTGTTGTGCTCCCAGAGGCTGCACTACACTTGGGCTAGAGCAGCTCAAAATCACCCGAAAGTCACCCAAATCGGATTTTTAAGCTTGCACATCCTTTTTCTTGCAATCCTAGACTCATTTACAAGTAATTATACCATCTTACTATACTTTTTAGTTTGCAAGATGAATTCAAAGCTAAAATTTCTTCATTAGGGTTTCTAGTGAGTTTGCCATGAAATGATGACAGGGTTGATGATGGTCATTTAGTTTTCATGATTTTAAACATGCAAAACCTCATCCTACACCTCTGCACATGTTTAATATGCCACATTAACCATTAAACCAACTTCAAAACATTAAATTACTTCACTAAAAATGAAACCCTAGCTCATTCCTATGGGATTTGGACAGTTTTCCTAGAAACCTTATTTTTCCCCTTCCACAAATACATCATTCCTTCATTTTACTTCCTTTCATCTTCATAATCTATTCATAGTTCATATTCACCTCCTAAAAATTCCCCTTGCAATTTTCAACTCCACCTACCCTTCATTTCATTTTTCACTGTTTTTTCTCATGTTCCTGTTGCTAAGGTTTTTGTCACCATGGAAGGAGACTCTTCACCAGAGAGGAAGAAACATGACAAGGGAGGAAAACTTCTTAGATATGAACCCTCAAATTGCAATGAGATTAATTCATCACCCTTTATCAAACAGTGTTTTGAAGATGTAAATTGCTTAGATTTTTGCAAAAGGGTGTGTGAAGTGGGTTTCCATGAGAATTTGACATATTGGGTTGCTACTCATTTGAAAGGAGAAAGTGCCATTATTGCTGGTGTTGACTTCACATTTTCAGTGGCCTCTATTTCACTTGCTACAGGCCTACTGGATCATGGTGAATATTGGTTCAAGGGAATGAACTTAGCTCTTGAACATTATAGACCTTTCTTGAAGACACCATACAAGGAAAAACATGCTCATATCATACCTTTCAGGTACCTATTGGAGAAGTATGCTTCCATGATGAAAGTTGTCATGAAATTCTTCACATGTGAAGGAAGATTCTCTAGATTATATGCCTATCACATTCAGCTTCTAATGCACTTTACAACTCAGAAACCACTCAATATGTGCAACTATCTATCTAGGAGCCTTACGAAGATGTCAGAGAAGATACAGATGAAGAACAAAGAACACTATCTTGGCCTATTTCATCATAGTCTGATCAAGACTATAGTCCTTCATCAACTTGCAAAGAAGAATACGACATAAGAATCTTTCTTGAATATAGCTCTGAAATGGGATGAATCCAATGTGGCAGCTTAGCCTTCTAGCATGCCAACACAACAAATGTAAATTGGGTCTTCTAGAAAATCAGTGGAAATGCATAAAGCACCTAAACCTAAGGTGACAAGGATGTACAAAAGATGACATAGGCTTGTGTTTTCTTTGCATGGTGAGAAAGGAGCCAAGTCTTCTACATCAGCAAAACAGGGACCTTAAATGCAGGATAAGGACTTGTTTGAGCATGAGTTGGAGTTGGTTGACCTAGAGGCAGAAAATGAGGTTTCAAGAATGCAGTAGATGATCGAAGACAAATATTATCATATCAAGGAAATCACAGTCAACATGGCAAGAGCAAGGTTCATCATCTCATTCCTAGAACAGGAAAATAGTCAACTGAAGGCAAAACAATTGATCATGGAGAAAGAGAAAACCAAACTATTGCAGAAAGCTAGCAAGGGAAAAGCAGTCACAGAGACAAATCGGCCTGGAGGAACACAAAGAAAAGTTAAGAGAAAGAGACCAAGAACTAAAGGGCTTAAGAAGGCATTATAGGAAGAAGAAAAACACATCTTACTGAATGAGGAGATAGACCTAGAGGATATATTTCTTTAGAGGTCAATCAAGACAAAGAGTATTGGTTAAACATGGTCAATGACCATTTGGAGAAGCTTCTAGACAAAGCCAAGGCACATGGCACACCATTACCAGGCTCAGAACATGATTTGCAATGTCAAGGTCAAGCAGCTTGAAAACAAACTCAAAGAAGCCCAGAAGGACCAAAATGATAAAGGAAACTTGGATATGCTTGCTAAAGCATCCATGAGGCTTAAAATGGCTCATTTTACAGCTCTTTAGAAATTTTGAGGAAATTTTGATCATTTTTTGTTTTTTGCAAATTTTGGTGCCTTTATGCAGAAAATTAGTAATCCGAGAAGCGTGCTACGCTTTTTCCTCAGGCACTCAATTCAAGAAAAGTTTACATTTTTGGAAATACCTTAGCCTCCTCTCAAAACCCGTTTTTTCAAATTTTCCAGGGGAGGCATATTTTTTGAGAAAAATGACAAAAAGTGGCCAAAATTAGCTTTCTGGACCTCTTTTTGACAGGTGTTGCACTCATGGGGTAACCTTGGGAGATTTAATGTTTGAAGGCCTTCCCATGGGTCATTTTCAAAAATTCAACGTGTTATGGAAATTAGACTTGAAAATATAGTTTTCGTTTTCTTAGATATTCATTTGGACCTTAGGAAGGCACCTTAAAGTGGGCTCAAAGTCGGCGCTTCGCTTCTGCAATTTCCTATGTTTTTTATTGTAAATTTCACTATGTAAATTTTCTAGCTTTCAGTTTGACTTGGTCAAAGTCAAAACTATTAATGTAATGGAACTTGTTTCGAGGTTAGATGATGTAAGCATGAATAAATGTACATGATAGGTTGTTTTTGATGTTTAATAGGCCTCATTGAGGAAGAAAACTCCTAAACAAAGTCTCCAAGAAGTGTTTGAGTTTTACCTTCTCACTCTCACCTGTTGGTTGAGAGAATCTTGGAGTCAGTTCCACCACCTAGGAATTCGACTCCTGAAGGTGGGGAAGTGGGCTAAGTGATTCTATATGTATCATTTCTCTTTTAGAGAGAAGGGTTGGACTTTTGTGGAGGAGGCTGGCATGTTTATGTTTTCTTCAGCTAATATAGAGGCAGTTGCAACTATTTTTAAGGAACTCTAGTCCAGTGAGTGCATGGTGTTTGTTCTTCTTTCTATCAGTTTTTTTAATGGTTAAATCATCTTTCTCCACATGTTTTGTCTTCTTTCTATGGATTACCTTGCAGTTAAATAGACAGGATTCTTGATTTCAAGCTATGTTTATATGTTTTTCATAGTTTGTGTATTTCTTCTAAAAGCTAATGACTCATACTTGCATATGCTCATTAGTCTCTTAAAAACTTTCTATTATATACTACATTGACAATATTCCAAGTACACCATGGTATTCTGATATCTAGCTCCTTTCTATATTTTTCTCTGCTTTCCTAAAGCCTAGACCTAATCAGTAGCTCTAAACCCTAGTCTAGCAAACCCTAAAAATCTCAAATTCATCAACACACAAACAAATATGTATATCTAGCCTAAAAACTTGGTTCTTTAAAGCTATTCATTAACAAAAACTTTGATAGATCCCTCCTTAGCTCAGTAGGGCTAGCTACTGAGCTGAAAGTGGTTAGAGGTTATCCTTCTCGACCTCCTCCTCAGCCTACAAAATTGTAAGGGATAACATTTTTGGTGTCATTTCCAGGGAACGAAATGAGTGATATATCTTCCCTCAAAAAGAACAACAAGGATCACATCTGATTGTTGATGGTGAACAGTGATCAAACACAAGAAAGGCTATGCATCTTTCACCTGGCGACTCCAGTGTCAAAGAATCCAAAGGTTCAGAATTTTCATGACGACTCCATTGTTCAAAAACCGATAGTTTGAAGAACTTCCTGGTGACTTAACTATTTTCAAAATGGATTCAACTACTCAAAGGTATGCTCCCATGAATCAATCTCATATTCCTGGTTTTCTGAATCGTATTCCTTATATAGATTGGCAAACAGGGCTGCCAAAGTTTAAAGGCTAGGATGGAGAAGATGTTAATTTGCATTTGGTCAAATTCCATTTTCATATTCACAGATTAAAGACTAAGTTTCCTGAAGATTGTCTGATGAATATTTTTATGGCTACCTTGGAGGAAATAGCAAGGAAATGGTATGAGAGTCTACCATCTACTAGTTTATGTTCTCTAAAATGTTTTCATACAGTTTTCTTTCAACATTACCAAACCTGCAATTTTTCCTTATCAATGATGGATAGATGTTATAAGATTTTTGAAAATTTCATTAAATTCCTTGAAAATTCATATGGGGGTGAAGAATTTATGGACGAAGATATATTATAAGCCCTTTATGGTTTTTCCTCCCAACAAGAATTAGCAGCTTCCTCCTTGGATGAAACAGACTAGGATCAATATAGAGAAAGGCCTACTCCTGATCTTGAAAATGAAAATCACCAAGCCAACATTGATTTCTATAAAAAGTAGTGTTCTCCTCTCTCTGAAGATGAAATAGATCAGCTCTTGGAAAACCATATTGCAACCCAAGTTAAGGCAGGTTTACAGTGCTCTCATAGTCAAGAATGTATAAGAAAAATTTCTTCCATTATCAAAAATGAAAATCTGGGTTTAAATGATGATAATCATGAGACTGATGAAACTATACAAGAAGTTGTTGTGACTAAGCCAATTTGTGATGTAGACTTCCTGCAACGAGATCAGCTAACAGGGATTGTTTTCTTTCATGAAGAGGATAGGGCTGACATGTTTAATAATCTTGAAGAGTGTGCTCTGTTCAAGGATGATTTAGACTATGAATTGGAAGAGTATGAGTCTGAGATAGACAGTATGCTAGAGATAGAATCAAAGTTGCTCATGCTTGAAGAATTTGCAGCCAACACTCTAGCAGCAGAAAGTGATACTTCCTTATGCCTTCCTATGGATCAATAATCAAGTATTCTTTTAGATCAAAGTGAAAGGAGTACTTGTATTTTTGTTGGATTTCAAGACAAGGTAACATTTCATATTTTTAAGGATCCATACGCTAATTTGTTGTAGCCATCTCGGAAGATGAATTTTCTTGTATTTATGGATCATGAGCACATGTTCAGTGGACACATGGAGTGGCCTAGCTTTTGTTTTTTCTGTCTGCTCAAGGAGAGTGTGAGTAGGATTCAAGTAAGTAGCCATTTGTTGGATTGGTTACACTAGAGGGATCATTACACATTATTGTATATACATCTTCAACAGGTGTGTGGTTATCATCAGGATTTGAAGCCTGAGGTGAAGGCCCTAAGATCCTGATGGTCTAATTCCATAAGTAAGTTCAATCAGTATGTTTTTTATAGTCAAGTCAGTTCAATTAGTTAGTCAGTTTTCAGTTTTGGGTTTGGTTTTCTTCATTTTGACTCCATGCCCAATGGATAAGGCTACCTGGTCTACGGTGTTCTTGACACCTCCAAGGAGATGTCATCCCCACCTAGAGCCAATGTTAGTATCAGTCTTTTTTGCTTGTCACTAGTGATCAAATGTGCTTTTACTAGGCTTGTCAGGAGTCTTAAAATCAAATTCTACCATGTCACTAGGTTTACAAGGTAAAATTTGGTTACTGGTTAGTTGGTCTAGGAATGAGTTCAGTCTTTTGGAAAAGTTACTTATGATGGTCACCAATCTCATTCACATGAATATGTCATAATAAAAGAAATTTCTCCTCATATCAATCATCATCATCATTCCATTCAGTTTCAGGCTTTTCATTAGGTCACTAGGGTTTCCAAGGTCCATCATTACCATGTGTAAATCCAGTAGTGAATAAAGCATGACAAGCAACTCTTTGACATTAACTTGTTGAGTTTTCATAAGTTCTTCATGATTTCAGTTTGAAAGGCTCTAGAAGAAGAACTTCCAGTGTTAAAAAAGTGAAAATACAACCCAGGTTTTAGCCTTCTAAGGTGACTCTGTTTTAAAAAGTGAAAAATCAGCTTTTCAAAGGTTTGTGGGTCCCATTTCTTTTCAAAAAGGAAATTAATTTTCCTATATAAACAAAAAATCCCCAAACGCATCTTATTTGTCTCTTATTCCTCATTGTGCATTGAGCTCTCCCTTCCATTGGTGAGAAAAACTCGATTTTGTAGGAAAATTTGGCAAAAACCCTCCGGTGCTGCACTCCCAGACACTAAGCTACACTTGGGAGGCCATTGCTTCGCTCACAGACACTGTGCTGTGCTTGGGTGCTGCGCTCCTAGAGACTGCGATGAGCTTGGGCTAGAGAAGCTCAAAATTGCCCGAAACTCACCCAAATCGGATTTTTAAGCTTGCACATCCTTTCTCTTGCAATCCTAGACTCATTTACAAGTAAGTAAACCATCTTACTATATTTTTTAGTTTTCAAGATGAATTCAAAGTTAATATTTCTTCATTAGGGTTTCTAGTGAGTTTGCCATGAAATGATGATAGGGTTGATGATGGTCATTTAGTTTTCATGATTTTAAACATGTAAAACCTCATCCTACACCTCTACACATGTTTAATATGCTACATGAACCACTTAACCATCATCAAAACATTAAATTACTTCACTAAAAATGAAACCCTAGCTCATTCCTATGGGATTTGACAGTTTTCCTAGAAACCATGTATTTCCCCTTCCACGAATACAGCATTCCTTCATTTCAATTCCTTTCATCTTCATAAGTTGTTCATAGTTCATATTCACCTCCTAAAAATTCCCCTTACCATTTTTCAACTCCACCTACCCTTCATTTCATTTTTCACTTGTCCCTCACTGTTTTTTCTCATTTTCCTGCTGCTAGGATTTCTATCACCGTGGAAGGAGACTCTTCACTAGAGAGGAATAAACATCACAAGGGAGGAAAAATTCTCAAATATGAACCCTCAAACTGCAATGAGATCACTTCATCACCCTTTATCAAACAATGCTATGAAGATGTGAATTGCTTAGATTTTTGCTAAAGGGTGTGTGAAGTGTGTTTCCATGAGTAGTTGATAGATTGGGTTGCTACTCATTTGAAAGGAGAAAGTGCCATTATTGCTAGTGTTGACTTCACATTTTCAGTGGCCTCTATTTCACTTGCTACAGGGCTACCATATCACAGTGAATATTGGCTCAAGGGGATGAACTTAGATCTTGAATATTATAGACCTTTCTTGAAAACACCATACAAGGAAAAACATGCTCATATCATACCTTTCAGGTACCTGTTGGATAAGAATGCTCCCTTGATGAAAGTTGTCATGAAATTCTTCACATGTGAAGGAAGATTCTATAGAATATATGCCTATCAAATTCAGCTTCTAATGCACTTTACAACTCAGAAACTACTCAATATGTGCAATTATCTGTCTAGGAGCCTTACCAAGATGTCAGAGAGGATACAGATGAAGAAAGAATAACAATATCCTGGTCTATTTCATCATAGTTTGATCAAGACTATAGTCCTTCATCAACTTGCAGAGAAGAATATGACATGGGAATCTCTCTTGGAGATAGCTTTGAAATGGCATGAATCCAATGTGGTAGCTTAGCCTTCTAACATGCCAACACAGCAAATGGAAATTGGGTCTTCTAGAAAATCGGTGGAAATGCCTACAACACCTAAACCTAAGGTGACAATGATGTACAAAAGAGGACATAGGCTTGTGTTTGCTTCTCATGGTGAGAAAGGGGCCAAGCCTTCTACATCAGCAAAACAACGACCATCAGTGCAGGATAAGGACTTGGTTGAGCATGAGTTTGAGTTGGTTGACCTAGAGGAAAAAATGAGGTTTCAAGCATGCAACAGATGATCGGAGACAAATATTATCAAATCAATGAACTCACAGTCAACATGGTAAGAGAAAGGTTCATCATCTCATTCCTAGAGCAGGAAAATAGTAAACTGAAGGAAGAATAATTAATCATGGAGAAAGAGCAAACCAAAATATTGTAGCAAGCCGGCAAGGGAAAATCAGTCATGGAGAGAAATGAGCCTGAAGGAACACAAGGGAAATGTAAGATAAAGAGGCCAAGAACTAAAGGGCTTAAGAAGGCATTATAGGAAGAATAAAAACACATCTTACTGAATGAGGAGCTAGACCTGGAGGACATAATTGCTTTAGAGGTCAATCAAGACAAAATGTATTGGTTAAACAGGGTCAATGACAATTTGGATAAGCTTCTAGACAAATCTAATAGAGACAATCAACTGCTAAAGCACATGGCACACCATTACCAGGCTCAGAACATGATTTGCAATGTCAAGGTCAAGCAACTTGAAAACAAACTCAAAGAATCCCAAAAGGACACTTGGAGATGCTTGCTAAAACATCCATAAGAGCTTAACATGCCTCATTTTACAACTCGTTAGCAATTTTGAGTAAATTTTGATCATTTTTGTTTTTTTGCAAATTTTGGTGCATTATGCAGAAAACTAGCAGTCCTTTTTCCTCGGGCACTAAATTCAAGAAAAGTTTACATTTTTGGAAAGCCCTTGGCCTCCTCTCCAAACCTATTTCTTCATATTTTCTAGAGGAGGCCTAAAGTTTGAGAAAAATGAAAAAAGAAGGCCAAAAACCAACTTTCTGGACCTCTTTTTGACAGGCGCTGCGCTCCTGGAGCGACCTTGGGAGATTTGATTTTTGAAGGCCTTCCCATTGGCCATTTTGAATAATTCAAGGTGTTATGGAAACTATATTTCAAAGGCTAGTTAACCATTCTCTCAGATCTTCATTTGGAACTCAGGAAGACACCTGAATGTGGGCTCAAATTTGACGCTGCTCTTCTGAAATTTCCTTTGTTTTTTATTGTAAATCTCACTATGTAACTTTTCTAGCTTTCAGTTTGACTTGGTCAAAGTCAAAAATATTAAAGTAATGGAACTTGTTTCGAGGTTATATGATGTTATCATGAATAAATGTATATTATAGGTTGCTTTTAATGTTTAATAGGCCTCACTGAGGAAGCAAACTCCTAAACAAAGTCTCCAGGAAGTGTTTGAGTTGTACCTTCTCGCTCTCACCTGTTGGTTGAGAGAATCTTGGAGTCAGTTCCACCACCTAGGGATTCGACTCCTGAAGGTGGGGAAGTGGGCTAAGTGATTCTATATGTATCATTTCTCTTTCAGAGAGAATGGTTCGACTTTTGTGTAGGAGGCTGGCATGTTTATGTTTTCTTCAGCTAATATAGAGCCAGTTGAAACTATTTTTAAGGAACTCTAGTCCAGTGAGTGCATGGTGTTTTTTATTCTTTCTATCAGTTTTCTAATGGTGAAATCATCTTTCTCCATATGTTTTGTCTTCTTTCTATGGATTATCTTGCACTTAAATAGATAGGGTTCTTCATTTCAAGCTTTGTTTATATGGTTTTCATAGTTGTGTTTATTTCTTCTAAAAGCTAATGAACTCATACTTGCATATGCTCATTAGTCTCTTCAAAATTATATATTATATACTACATTGACAATATTTCAAGTACACCATGGCCTTATGATATCTAGCTCCTTTCTATATTTGTCTCTGCATTCTTAAAGCTTAAACCTAATCACTGGCTCTAAACTCTAGTCCAACAAACCCTAAAATGTCAAATTCATCAACACACAAACAAATATGTATATCTAGCCTAAAAACTTGGTTCTTTAAAGCTATTCATTGACAAAAAATTTGGGAGATCCCTCTCTAGCTCAGTAGGGCTAGCTACTGAGCTGAAAGTGGTTCGAGGTTACCCTTCTCGATCTCCTCCTTAGCCTAGTAAATTGTAAGGGATAACAACTTCAAAAGAAATAAAATTGAATAAAACATATTTCTTGTTTACAAGACATATTTTAAAATTGAATAAAACTTATTTCAATTTCATTTGTGTTTTTTAATTGAACCTTGAGATAGCCAAGTAAATTTAGGAAAGTTCATATTTAATTATATATAAAATTATAGAAACATATATCATTAATTGTTTTTTGGTATATTAAATTCCAATACATATGACTTAAATATCATGTTATGACTAAGCTCTTGTAGATGACCTCAAAATAAATAAAATTGAATAAAACTTATTTGTTGTTTACCAAACATCTTTTAAAATTGAATTTAAAACTTATTTCAATCTTATTTGTGTTTTTTAATTCAACCATTATATATTGTATTTCATTTTAAGTGTCAAAGTGACTTGCAACATAACTTAAGATTGTACTTATTTTTTTAGTCTATGAAACTAGAAATCAATTTTTTTATATTTTTTAATAAAAGTTATACTATATAGAAAAATAATTAAACTAGAAAAATAATTTTAACAGATGCATGAACTTCAAAAATTAATGAACATCCATAAACAATATTAATAAAAATCCATAAACTGAAATAATGGGTATATCAATAAATTGTCCATATGAAAGTATATACAAATTACAAATGTTACATGAGCATCCATAAATTAAAATTATGTTCATGTACATCCATAAATTGTCCATGTAGGAAAATATACAAAGTTTGTATCACATGTGAATGTGGAGGGTATGAAATGGGCCTGAAAATATACAAACTATCCACTCTAAGTACCACCAGAACTCCTATGTGATTTCTATTGTGCAAAGTGAGCATCCATAATCTCGTATTGCAATATAACACATTCAAATTCATATTAATTAGATCATTATTTGTACAAAATAAATAATATGGAAATGATTGATTTTGAACCACATTTTTAATTACATATTTGAAACTAATAAGCTCACTCGAGTCCAAATACAAGTCTTCTAGGAATGGGGTCTGATGAATATGGGTTTGGTGCTCCCTTCCCTGTGGCTCAAAGATTTGGGCATGCATTGATGGACCTGCATTAGCAATGCCTCTATACCTAGAATCCCATTCATGCATCCACATAACTGCAAAATCGACAACACTCTACATATGGGCCCATGTACACAATGGCAAGGGGAAATTATAGCTAGCCTATGAATTAATTAGCGTGCATGTAAATTAAAAAAAAAAATTGGAATCTTAGGAATAAAAAAGTTTACCTCAACTACTGGTCTATCTAGTTGTACATAGCGACTCTCCTCCACATGAGTGTTATGAGGGAAAGGTGGAGGTGGAGGTGGAGGAGAATCCATGGAAACATGCATTGGTAGAGGATGGCCTAGTTGATCAATTTCCCCCTCAGATCCTCATAAGCTCATCCATGTAGTTGGGGTGTGTCTACATCTTATCATGAACTTATTGATATAAATTCAATCTAATAGAAACTAAATTAATATAAATAATTATGCATAATTTGATGATAAGATTCAAATGTTTCGTATATATGTACCCGGTTTGTGTCACATGGGTTTTTCACCCTCCAAGTGTCACAGATGGCATCATGACACATACATGCATATGACAAAATATGGTCAATGGGTAGACTCACAAGAAATGAACCATCGTATAAAGGAACTAGCAGGTCATGAGGCAATGGTGGTGGCCTGCTCATCTCTCCATGCAATGCCATAGAATAAATTGATGTAGAAATAAAAGCACTTGAAATCATGAACATTTCAATTTTGAAAACCCTTTGTAACTCCAAACCGCACTATGAAAAATGAGCAATCCAAATCCTTTCCTTTGGTCTCTCCAAAAAGATATTAAAGAACTCAGGCATAGGGTCTTTATTGTTCCTCTACAAAGACATAATTCCATCTTGAACCAACTCGAAGTAGGATAAACCTACAACAATGATGATTCATGACACTATTAGTCAGTTGTTTTTATCAAATATATCAAAATATGTAAAAACATTGGAAGCAACCCAATACTAAGAATAAATAGGCATGACTCATTAATGATAATATATGACATAATAAGAAATATTTTATATGACTCCTCGGTTCCACTTTGAAATATGTGCATATTGCAAACCCTGCTTCCTATGAAGATACTAGGTAGTATCCTACTCTAGTGAAGTTTTTGCTAGATTGCAGAACCAAAATTTGACCCACAGTAGTATCCATCATGTTGATTGAAAATACCATTTTACTTTTGTTAGTTAACGTAGGAGGTTACTCAAACTTCATGCATTATTTGTCTTAATACAGGGCATCATGTTCATAGACTCTTGACAAAATAGTCACAACCAGAAAAATCCTTAAATGAGAATAATGTGCTACTAGTACAAGTATTATTTATTGTAACTTGTGGAAATGTGTGTTGGCTGGTGTAACTTGTGCAAGTGAATATTGGCTAGTTAGACTCCTTAGCATGCTACACCACTCAACAAATCAACATAACCAGAAAATTTGACCATTGATTAATCTCTTTTGCAACTTGGCCATGAGGCTAGATAAATCCTTATAGTTCCCATATTCTTCGTGAACTTGTATCATCCACCCTAAGGTATAGAACAGAGAAATATATAATAGAAAACCTCCCCATATTCATAGAATATAGAAACATTTCTCCTTGTTTATAAGCCATCTTAAAATCAATTATTTTGCTAAGAAGTTAGAACATTACTGTTATGAAACCAGCTCAAGAAAAGATAGATCAAAGCCTTAGAATTCAGCCTCTTCGAGGGGGCAACCTCCTTTACATTACATAAATGAACAATTCTTGGATGATACAAATGAAAAGACCTCCTTTCTATATATAGGAGTCTAAGGGGTCATAACATAATCAGAGCCGACATAACAATAATAATGTAAGGGCACAATAATAACAATAGTGGGCTTCTATGGGGCACAATAGTAACAATATGGGCACTACATGGGTACATCAATATAATAAGTGGGTTGTACTAATAACAATAAGGGATTACACTAGTAGTATAGGGGCCTAACATGCCCCTATCCTTCAAAAAGCGTTGTCCTCAACGCTTGAGTAGTTTTTGATGCTTCTGTATAAAATTCTTGTCCTCCCATGTGGAATCTTCATTGGGTAAGTTCTTCCACTTGATGAGATACTCTGAAATTGATTGATTTCGTAGCTATTGGGTTCTTGTTTCTGTGACTGCTCCAGGTTCCAATATGATTTTTCCTTCCTCTTCAATTTCTGGCAATATTGTTTGAATTGGGATCTTTTGCAACTTTTGAATAAGTGGCCATGCTTCTTTGTCCTTCTTCCATTCATCCCTTGCTTCATTTATCCAATCTGGTTGGATAATAGAAATAGCAGAAAACAATGCTTCCACATCCTCATCCTTGAAGAGTCTTCCCATTCGGTAAGGTCACCATTTTTTAAGTGCATGTAGTATTGCCAACATTTCCTTCTCATAAATAGCTTTCTTGAGATGTAGAAGTAAAAATACCCAATCACCTACATCAAAACATTTTTCACTATGATGTTGATCTACCTGTTGTTTCATTTGATTTTGCACTGAAGTGGCGTTATCCTTTAAAAGTTGGAGAACTTGTTGTTGATGCTCGATGTGATATTTTACTGCTTGAACCTTTTTCTTCTTGATATGTCCTTCTATCTCTAGAGTTTGAGAAGTGGTAATTTCTTCCAATCCTTTACAAGATATGGTCGGATTCATTTCTTGATGCTCGATGTGATCTTTCACTTCTTGAACATTTTTCTTCTTGATATGTCCTTCTATCTTGATAGTTTGAGGAGTGGTAATTTCGATCAATGAATCACAAGATAGGGTTGGATTCATTTCTTCATTCTCGATGTGATCTTTCACTTCGTGCACCTTTTTCTTCTTGATATGTCCTTCTATCCTGAGAGTTTGAGTGGTAAATCTTTCTAATGCTTTACAAGATATGGTCTGATTTATTTCTTCTTTCTCTGGGGTGGGGTCCTGGCATATATCTTCTTCTTTTGATGTTTCTAGATCCTTTTCTTCCTCCTCTTCATATTCTATGTAAAATAATTTATTCTTAGCACACTTATGACCTTTAGTGCATTTGCTATCACAATTGTAAAAAATCCCTTTTTCTCTTTTTTCTTCCAATTGTTGTGGTGTAACCCTTGTAGGTTGTGGAAGGCTAGGAGAAACAACACTTCCATCTTTATAGTTGTGAGGGGTATGCTTCTTGGCTTCCATAATTTTGCTTCCCACTATGTCACAAAGCCTTTTTACTCTTTCCAAATGTTGTGGTGTTGCTCTAAAGAAGGTGTTGCTCTTTGTATCCTCATAATGTGCTATCATTTCCTCCATGAAAATTGACCACATAACAAGTTGTTTACGAGAACAAAGTGCTCCATACCATAAAAATTGATCCAGTTCTAAATATGAATATGCAATACATACCTTTTGTAACAGTGGTACACCGTGTAGATCAAAATATTGCTCCATCTGAAGTATCCAATTTACTAGATCCTTGCCATCAAACTTCCTCATCTTGTTTTTTCTTGATTTTAGGAGCTCGATCTCGAAACGACTGTAACTCTGTACTTTCAGATCTTTAAGTTCTAAAATTGCGACTTGTAGTAGCCCTCTGTGTCCTCTTTCCAATGCCACCAGTTTGATCCAAATTGGATTCTCCAAGAAAGAGTTATGCACAATCTCCCAAGATGACCTGATTATAGACCTTTCCAGAAGAGCAAACTTGTATGAAGTGCCACGTGTCACTGTTTCGACCTTTGGCACTGAAAAATATATACAAGAAAACTATAGTTCGTCCTCTTTCTATACCTTCTTACACAATTTCAATCCGATGCTCAGAGAGAAAGTTATGACGATTTTCCCCAGGTCACCTGTTTGGAATTTAATTCAGGAGTCTTCAAAAAGACCAACTTCCTAAGATCATATCTCCTCAAATATAGAGCAAAAAGCTCTGAAATTTGGACCCGAGATTCATTGCAATTTCTTCTCAAACAGGTTTTTTTTTAGCTTCTGAAACATCGTATAAAAAAAGTTATAGCAAAAATGCCACGATGACCTGTTTGGAGTAGCGAAACCCTAGAATCCGAAGCTCTGATACCAAATGTTATGAAACCAACTCAAGAAAAGATAGAAAAGATAGATCAATGCCTTAGAATTTAGCCTCTTCGAGGGGGAAACCTCCTCTACATTACATAAATGAACAATTCTTGGATGATACAAATGAAAAGACCTCCTTTCTATATATAGGAGTCTAAGGGGTCATAACATAATCAGAGCCGAAATAAAAATAATAATATAAGGGCACAATAATAACAATAGTGGGCTTCTATGGGGCACAATAATAACAATATGGGCACTACATGGGTACATCAATATAATAAGTTGGTTGTACTAATAACAATAAGGGGTTACACTAGTAGTATAGGGGCCTAACAATTACACAACCATAAGTATAGGCCCTATTTCCAATACATCACCAATTTTCAAGTGAAAATTTCGATATTCTTCAAAATAAGAACATTAGCCAAAACATTCTAACATTTCTGAGTAAACCAACCTTTCAACCAATCCCTAAATAGTATCTTCTTTTTTAAAGGGAATTAAGAAAATTAAAAAAAATTAAACAAATAAACCAAAAAAAGAATAAAACATCCACATATGTACAAAATTACCATACATTCAACCAAATCCCCCAATTAAAAAATATGTGCAAATGGTTAAATTTCCACTTTTAGGATTTGAACCCAGCTGCTAAGTTTATAGTTCAAGGAAATCTTTTATGAATAACTAATATGAAACACTGACAAAACATCCATTGTCTTGTGTATGATACTAGCACTTGGATTTGAAAGCTTGGATTTTGTAATGAAAACTTGACTTTAGGGAGCTTAAAAGAAAAGCGAGTATTAAAAAAAAATATACTACCATGTAGAAAATAAGCAACATTTAGTATATCTTGTTATATTTACTTCAACAATTTTGAACATTAAAAATAAATATCACCACAACAACAAAACATGCTTCCATGATCACCATAAGACATACCTTACCCAAGAACTCAACTACAAAGTCATCTTTCTCAAAGCCGCACTCTTTGTTGCAAACAACTCCAAACCCCTGACAAAGGAAATAACCATCAATCACTACTTTATATTGAATGAAACTGAGGTGGATACTTTTATATAAACTTCAAGGACTTATTTCATACCTTCCTATAAGCAACATATTTATCAGTGCGCTGACGGCTCTACGAGGCCTTTAAAATACCTTGAAAAAATGTGCACATACGACTATCACAAGCTTTTTCAGCATCTTTTATCATCCTTTCAACAACATTTTGCAGAGAATACTCCATGGGAGTATTTCCAGTGCTTGTAAAATCCCTAACTTTTTCATTTATAACCAAAAGAAGTACTATAGAAGTTTCTCCCATGGCCATTAGTTCCAATGATGATAAAAAAATTTAGTATAGAGGCAACATCATTAAGCAAAGAGCATAACAATTTCACATACCTCTTCGATTGTGGCATGCTTCTCTTGAAGGGATAAGTTTGACCCTTTTGGCATGGTTTCTAATAGAATATTATGCGTATATGGATCAATGCCATAAATTTCCTTCTCCAAAACCTCATCTCCAAATCATTTTCTAGGTTTGTACTCTTTTAATTTTGGAATTTCAAGATGTGGAGAATCAATTTCTCTCCTGTCTTTTGCTACAGTAAGATTTTTTTCATAATCCTTAGGTAAAAAACCCTCATTTTTTAGCTTACTTCATCCTCATCTGCCACTTCAACATACTCTTCAATCACCTCATATTTTCAGGTAACTAGAGGAACCAAACTTGTACTTGTCATTCTAGCCCCCCACTCACGAACACTAGACTGAGTGTTCGATCGAATCCCATCACCTTCCGTTGCATATTTTTGTTCACCAAAGTATCCATCTTCACCTTCAACTCCAAATTTCATATCCATATCAGAGTCTTCCATATCATTGTTATCATCTTTCTCTTGAAATTCCTCCTCCAGGAATCCTAAACTCTGATGTTTCAGTCTCTAAATCCAACCAACACCTTTTCTTGTTTTTTGAAATTTTCCTGCTTTCATGGTCTAAGACATCCTCCTCAATCAAAACACTACAATCATTGTAAGACATGCCTCTCCTCCTCTTGGTTCTCTTCGTCCTTGTGTCTATGGCCCTCATAAGTCTCTTCTTTACATTTAAACTTGAAGAATATAAGGCACCATGTGATTTATCCTTTCATAGTCTCAAGATATATTTTTCATATTTTGACTTCTGACGGTGTGTGTCCACATAAGTTAACTTTTCAAACTTCTTTTCTAGGTTGGAGATGTAACGATGAGTTGTTTTGAATATTTCTTTTGCTGCAATATGTGTTGGACTATCTCTCTTGTGTTCCCTATTGACATCCAACGAAAACACAATCAACAATAGAATTGTTAATAATCAATATTTTTTACCAATGCTCCAAATGGAAACAAACTGAAAAAAGAGATAATTTCACCTTCCAGCACAACAAAAAACAAATTTCCTACAAAAAAAAACTAAACAAATGTAAAAATAAAAATAAAAACATAATGTAATTCTTTTCTGTAGAAGAGGAAAAGATCATCTTGAAAGGACTTTAAACCTGCCCAAATATCTCTATAATAACACCCACCTTTGCTTTGTCCTAAATCTCTGTTGCCTGCAAACTCAAGAATGTAAAATTCAACAAAAGGGATACTTGAAGGAGACTCTTCCAAACTGTTAGAGGTAAAGTTGAAAGGAATATACGTTGCATGAAAATAAATTATTTGTACTGACACCCATTATTTCCTTCAAGGTAGTAGTGAGATGTTTCTCAATGCTCTTATCCAATCCCCCATGACATCCAGCAGAAGACTTTGTAGAAGCCTCTCCCTTCAAACTACCATCCTCAACATGGCATTTAGTAGATCTCCCACTACTAGATAGTTTGATGCATTTAGGATAATGAGAACACTGGTGGATAGCACTTACAATGGCTTTACTCTCTACTTGAAAATCATCCACATCCATGGGTTCTCCTTGATCAGTGTCATGTGGAGGAGGCATAAATATATCTCTTCCTGCAGAATCATCTGACATATGAATATCCAGAGTCCTAGAAGACTTACTTGTTCCATAAAATTTGTCATTTATTTGTTTAAGGATTTTAACTTTGCAGTGTGTCTCTTCACTTGGATCCCCGCTGTAGCTAGGACCAGAATCTGACATGGATAA
The DNA here is from genome assembly GCA_031772625.1 of Pinus tabuliformis. Taxonomy (NCBI): domain Eukaryota; kingdom Viridiplantae; phylum Streptophyta; class Pinopsida; order Pinales; family Pinaceae; genus Pinus; species Pinus tabuliformis. Next base: position 859,307,503 of record CM062820.1, read on the forward strand.
ACCTGCAATTAATAGGAGGAATATTAAAAAATATGAAGAAAAAAGGAACAACAAGCAAGATGTATGAGAAATGTTTTGGAAAGAGAAACAAACAAAGGTGTACCTGAATGTGAAATTATTTTACTAATGCCCAGTTGATCTATAATTGTGTTACTGGTAATTTCACCCAGATTCACTTCTGAGGTCTGTAGGTCAATAGGTTTATCCATGTGATTTGACATGAAAACATTATCTGTTGTGGAAGTAGTTTGTGCTAGTAAAATACTGGAAATTTGTGTTTCCATGAAGTTCTTTGATTGCTTAGGGGCCATCCAAGTATCCAACATCTCCCCTATAACTGTTGGAAAATCCCTGTTGGTATAAAATTTCATAACATGTTCATGTAAATTCCCTATTGTATATGCCACAAACTGAGGATAAAATGTATGGAAACAATTATCATCCTGGCTTGTTGAACAATCCTCAAGCGTATAGTACTCTGAAGTCCTACAAACATGATTAGTGGTGCCAACAGATTGGAACAAGGAAACAACAAGTAAAATTTCCTTTGAATGAAGAGTTGAAAATATGTCATGTGAAATTGGAACCCAAGTATTATCGGTCTTCCTGTGTACACTGCTACCTTTATGTACGATGCCTTTAGAAACGAGCATACTCTATGAATTTTAATGGACCCTTTTCATGGCCAGCACCATCGTGATAATACCACTCTCCCAAATGCATTTTGAGATCATTTACAGTTCTCACGTGTCCTGAAGAAATTCCTTAATTTGACTTAGCTACTGCAACTTCAAGCATAGGATGCATGCCTGGCATATGAACCTTAGAAGGTGACACATTAATTTCCTCCATAATATGCTCACATGTATTACCAATTTAGTGTTGTTGTAATGGCTTATCTGCAACCTATTCAAACTTCACAATAGTGTGTCACATATAGTAGCTTTTAGTGCATAGCTTCCAAGGTGAAGGGTCAGATTCTCTAAAAATTGTTGAATTGTTCTTCAGTACAGATTTTATTTCAAACTCAGATGACAATGCAACTTTGCAGACATTCGAGACTTTGGTTGTTGCTGATATATGTGAATTTGATTTGTTTTTGATGATACTCTTACTCAATTCTCCATTGTTTTGTTTTGTTGTTTTCAACTCTTCATAGCCACAAATAGTGACAAAAAAACCCATTGGTGTTGAAATCTGAGTAATTGTAGTAGAAACTTGTGACGTTGGTGTAGAGGCATGTGATTTTTGTGTTTCACTTGATGCCTGACCTACCTACATGTGGACGTTGAGAGAATTATCCACCCTATGTGTGGGATCACGTCTCTCATCTTGTCAGTGATAAGCCTAAGTAGGTAGTTCTAGCTACCTAAGTTGTGTTGCATAAGAAGGAGCTTCTCTATGTGGATCCAACAATCCAAACTTCCAAATGTCACAGAGTATAGCCCCATCATTAAGAACCACTTTTTTCCTCAAAGGCCTATCACAGTAAACTACATTTTGAGTTTGTCGAATGTTTTCCAATTCACCTATCTTCTTCCAATCACTGCCTTTAGATGGCAACCTGCCATAAGCTTAAGAGGATCCTTTGTTGCCAAGGAATGTACCCATAGTAGTAGAAATATCCTTGCCATGATCAAACTCCTTGTCCATTGTTTCTCCTGATGTAGTTGTTATCTTAGACACATTAAACACATTTACAAACCCACTTCTCAACTTTTCATCTCTACAATTATTGCAAGATTCACCATATACATCTCTAAGCCCTAGAGAGCCTACACATATTATCACATATTCAAGTCTTCACCAAGTTCCATTTCATTGCTTGAATAATAAACTCTTATAAATCTCTTTAAGCCTTGTGCAAGGGCCACTTTACCATCAAAGGCTCACAAAATTTCCAAGAACATGTAGAATGATTAGAATAAATAAAGGAACAAAATGAAAAAGAAATGCATGGTATGCACCTTTCCATTCTTCTCTATGTTCCATGTCACAATTTACATGTCGCAAGGCATGGCATAGATCTTCTACAAGAATAAATTTGTAGGTATGTAACATAAAAAAAGTTTGAGAAAGATAACATCTAAAAGCCCAGTGAATTTGAAAAAAATGAGGAAGAAATCAACCTGTTACAAAAATTCAACTAAAAGGAGCATCATATCTAACAAATTTCCTAACATTAATCTACAAATACTGGGGTTTATGAAATCCTACTATGTCTTGCCCATGAAAGAGAGAAATAGATGGAGCAATACTTGAAACTATCTCATTCTCTCTACCTTGAATCAGATAGAAACCTTACATAAGTTTTAATCCTGGCAAGAGGCTGGCTCCCTAAAGGAGAATTGTCGCACCATGAATAGTTTGGATGGACACACCCTACATCAGGTGTAGGGGAGGAAAGGTGAGGGAAGGAATAACACTTTTCCTCTCAATAGATAGCTATATCTCTTGGGCTTTGATGTTGGAGCATGTGAAGGATGAGCTACCCCTTCAATCCTTCGAGAAACCTTTCATTAACTCCATCTCCTGAACAAATGATGGCTCTATTCAATCACATTTATTAACTCGATTTCACCATGACTTCAGAGGGAACTATTGAAATGGGTTTTGATTTGTATGACTTGGTTTGTATGCTTGTGTTTCTACCTACTTCATCCCATTCTATGTATGAGGTTAATTATTGTTCTGTAATTCCTAACAATTATTCCTATTACCTCACCCATATACAATTGGATAGGGTCTCTAAGGGTGAGGAAGGCTAGGCTATGCACTAGTTCCTAATGCTTCTCTATCTAGGATGAAAAATGCTTAGATTCCATAGAAGGTACAACAAGCAGAAAGAAGCAAGGTTCTCGAATGCAAAGGAAATCGATCATCCTCTAAATTAGTTTCCAGGCATGGTGGACATGATGGAGTCAGGACAAAGGGTGAGTCACTCAAACCAACTAGAATAGGAGTTGAGGTTGAAATATTGGAGAATAAAGTTTTGGATAAAATGGGTAGCACCTTTTCTAAGGATACCAACATATAAATTATCAATAGGATACATAATACTATCTTTCTTGTTTCCAACAATATGCTGGCCAAAATAGGCACTTCCAATCCTTTTTGAATCGGAAAGGGAAAATCAAAAACCTCCTCCTTTCTAGCTCAACCCCTTATGAATATGATAAATTCAGATCCATTATTAATATAGAACATGGATACCTTATGACCCTACATGTGAGATACATGCAATGGAAGCCATGCATGAGAATTTTAAAATGATCAACATCAAAGAAAAAAGGTGGATCTCTCAGCAAAAGCCCTTGAAAAGAATGGCAATTATGTTGAGCACGAGAAGGAGGTGATTCACAAGGAGATTACAATGAGTTCCATATCTAAATATTTAAAAAGGCTATAGATAAACAAGAGGGGTAAAGGAAAAAAATAATAGATTAGAAAGTGGAAACTTCAATGCAAAAATTAGATCAATTTGGTTAAAAAACGTGAATAAAACATAGTATTTCCACCAATATTCATAACCTTTGAAAGCCCAAAACACAATTTGCTAGCTCACAAGACAAATATGAGAATTTTCAGTCGGGGTTTGATGGAATTACAAAGGTGGAAATGGAACATTACAAAGACATCTTCACAAACCCTCGGGAAAATAATATTCAGTAAATCTTGTAGACACTTTCCTACTTCCCTAGTAAGGATGAACGAAATGAATCCTTAAAAGCCCTTGTTGATGAAGGGGAGTTGAGGGAAGCTATGGCACCTTTCCAAGGTGACAAATATTCATGATCATAGGGATGATCCATCGGATTCTTTATAAGCTTCTTTGAATTGAATAGAAGGGACCTAAAGTTTGTTGTCTTGGAATACACATCCACATGAACAATTTTAAAGGGTACTATTGCCACTTTTAAACTACTATATTTTAATCTGAAAACCCTAAAACCTTTTACTATTATAAACCTATCTCAACGTGTAATGTTCTTTATAAAATTACAAAAAAGGTAATAGCAAGAAGAATGAAACCCATCCTATCTAGGGTTATCTCTAAAGAGAAATTTGTGTTCTTAAAAGGGGGGGAATTTTTTGAGAAAGTGGATAGAACTACAGTGGATCTTCATTCAATAAATAAAAGAGAAGATCCAATAATTTTTCATTTGGTCAATAAGATCATGAAGACCCCAACGATGGTCACCACATTGGACTTATCAAAAATCCCACAATGGAGTAGACTGGAGTTTCCTATAATTTTTTTATTATTATTCTAAGTTGGGTTTGACCCACCTACCAGAAAGATAGAGGGATGTTTCTCTACATCCACCTGTATAGTGTTGATAAACATTTTTCTCATACATTTCTACAAACCTAAATGGGTTTAAAACATGGTGGTGATCATCTCCACTTCTCTCTTTTCTAATAGAGAAGGCCAACAAAACCCTGAATAATCTGAAGGTAAAAGGGAAATTCAAACGAGCACAACTAAAACCCCATATCTTAGAATTTCTTATCTATTGTTTGAAGATGATATTCTCTTTAGAGTGGCAGTGTTCAGTGAAATCAGAGAAGCAAACAAAGTACATACGAGTAGCACTCAGTCTTATGCTTAGAAAGTATAATGGAAATCAATCTAGAGAAATCTACCATAGACATGTATCACAGTAGTGATGATAGAGAAGAAATGGATTTAGGCTTTACTACCTTACAAGTTAAAAAATTTTAAATTTATTTGAAGCCCTGGGTTTCCGCCTAAAAGAGATTGACTGCTCCAATTATCACTTTTTAAAATGATAGAGAAAAAAATAAATTAGTTGTGCAACAGGGGAATATCCAAAGGAGTCACACTAATATTAATCAATATTACAATTAAAATAATTTTATTATACGATAGTGGCATATGTGCTTAAAAAGAATCTTAAAAAAAAATTAGAAACTCTATTTTAGATATCTATGGGAAAGAAGGTTGTGGTACCATATAGCTGCTTTGCCATCCAATGTACATGGAAACAATCAACATGCGACGTCATCATAGCATACCTCGAGTGTCTAAAGATGTAGGCAGAACATGTCTAAGTGATATTATGCCTTCACTATTATGTCAGGATCATATTTCATTAAAAATTGCTTGGCATATTGTGCAAGACACCCAAAAGTGCCAATGGGCCCTGAGTCATCCATTCCATATTTTTCTCTACCATGTTGTCCTCTTCTTCGTCCTCCTCCTCTTCTTCAGAATTTGAAGCTTCTTCCCTTGAATCCATTGGTTTGTCTTCGCTTCCACCTCCTCCGTTGCCTTCCCCTCCACCTCCTGCACTAGAACTTGAGCCCAAGAGTAAGAGGTTGTCTTCTTCTTCCTTTCGAAAGATTGGAGGTTCCTCTTCTTTTTCCACAACTTCTGCTAGCTCTTCAAGAGTGGCGAAGATTTCTTCTTCCACAGATGAGACTACCACTCATGTGGGAGTAGTATTTTTCTTCCTCTGTGAATATGGAAGAGCATACACTCCGGTAATTATTCCAACAACTTTACTGAACTGATAGGTGATGGGATGGAAAACACAGATATGCTGATACAGAATTTCCTATTCGATTCTGGGAGCTGAGAAATGACCAACTTCAAAGTTGCACATAGGGGATAGAAAATGACTGTTACTGCCTTGACCAGATGATGGATGAGTTGGGTCGGTGGGAAAATCAGCCATAAAATGTTGGCAACCCTCCTTCTAGCACTAGAAATGTTGGTTGTGTTAGACCCGCCAACATTCAAGGGATATCCCTGGTATGAAGTCCCAATTAGACCTCACACCGTTTGGTGTAGAATTCCCATCTGGTACGATGGCTTGATTGTCATTTACTTAGATATTTGCCTTAGCTCTTTTTGTTCAACACATGAGAGTGTTATGTTGGTGCCTACAAAAAGCGAGGTGAGTATGCTTGGTGAGTGTGTAATGTAACTCGTGTCTCAGTTCTCTTACTACAAAGGGAGAGAGTAAAGTGAGCCTCTAGGTGAGAGGTAATAGTACCACCAAGGAAGAGACACATGTGAACTAGAAAGGTTTTCCCAACATCCGGGGGAATAGTCCACAACAAATGCAGAAGTCGTTAAAACTGAAGTGAAGGGGACAACATGTACACCACCCAGTGGAGTAGTCCACACAGATGTGACGATTGTTGGAAGCCGAACACAAAGATGGTCTGTCGAGTATGCCGCGGAGTAGTCCACAAGGATGTGACAACAATGATAACTAGCACACAAAGGTAGTCTGTTTAGTATCCCGTGGAGTAGTCCATAGGGATGAAACAAACATGCATTAGAAATTCCGTAAGAGTAGTCTTACAAACATCTACAAACATGCATGAAAACATTGTTACCTTAACATGCTTATGTATTAAGAAAAATTCTCAAGACACATTTGTACATCATACATCAGTAGTCCCAGTAGTGGGATGTTAGATCCACTCCTCACTCCTCAAAGAACTGACTGTCTACTCTCAAGGCTATGTGGGAGGAGCCAAGGTGAAAAGTCCTTGCTCATACAATGGGAGGGGTATATATAGACAAGGGTGATGCTTGACCCTTGTGACCCTTGGACTAACCTTATGACCATTGAACTTCCTATGACTTTTCAACTGACATGACTCTTCAACTTCTTGTGTGCGTCATTTGGACTTCCAGTTTACATTACATTCAGTTGCAAAAGATATGGCCCATGGTGGTGATGTGGATTTGAAAAATCATGACACAACTTGAAATGACACTACTGACATGTACTAGCTGGCTGCGGTGTCCATGTCAAGTTGTTGTGCTGCTAAGTGATGGATGTACTCTTGGGTGTGCTTTGTCTTCTCCTTTGCATGGCTTGGTGTTATGGGGTCTTCAATAGTCTTGGTCTTGTAAGATGGCTCCATGCACATGTTCCTTCCGCTTTTTTCTTAGTGTTCTTTATTTGTCCAGCTAGCGACAAGTAAGCCTTCTAGCATCTGCACTCCTTCTTCATCCCGTATAAGGAGATATTCACCTAGTATAACTAGAAGAAGATCGAAAACCCTAAAAAATGAGGAGATTGGGCAATGAAGGTAATGCTCAATTTTTCAAATTCTCTTGCCACAAAAGGAGACTGGAGCATCATGTCCATAGAAGCGATGGGCCAATCAGTTAAGATGAAGAAATATATTGATCTCGAGTATATTGAGCTTGAAAATGATTCCAAACTTGTCTAAATCATAGTGAGTTGCACCAGTGTGCATCATCTCCATTACACAACATGCAAGTCCAAACGAATACCTTACTTGCCCAATTCACAAGGGCATAGAGCTTCAATATCACATACTCCACCGGTTTCAAAAGCCCTGTGGCCAAAGGATTGTATGGATTCGATACAGACAATCAGGATGAACCCGCCACTTCGGCCATAGTCAATGCAACTATATGCACCATTCTTGATGACAAAGTCGTAGCCATGCAAACACTTATAGGAATTAATGCCATTGTAAATTTCTTGTTTCTCAATGAAACCCTAGCACAGGCGACTGATTAAATTAGAGTTTGGACATCTAAGAAATTCGGATTTCACAAAATCTCAACACCTTTAAACAATTTCTTCACCATTTTTCTCTTTTGATTCCAGCATTATATAATAAGAATGGTTTCCTTAGTCCTTAAAAAACACTTTTATGGTTCAATGGATGACCATAAGGCTTCAAATCACCACATATTCTATCTAAGATATATCTAGTCAATAAGGATTTAAACCACCACACATATTCTAACTAACATATATCTATCCTTCAGCTACGTTATAGGTGCTATTTTAAGGTTTTGTGTGCCATAGTTAGGTCTTAGGGCCTCTAAGTTTGGCCTCAATATCATTAGGAGGATTTTTGCACCATGTATGGTACTTGGGGGCTTTTTGCACCACGTATGGAACTTGGGACCTTAACCATGGTTAAGGAAATATCATAAAGTGCTTGGGTCATATTTGAATTTTCCCATGATCAATCTTCTTTAACAAGTATTTGAATTACCACACAGGACATCTCTAGGGGATATTTGGCCTCTATGGGGGATCTTTGTCACCATTGGTATGGTTTACATGATAAGAATGGATCTTGGATAATGTACTATCTCAAGGGGAGGAGAAAAAAGGGACTTAGGCCCTCAATAAAGTTGCTAGAGTTCAATGAACATTAAGCAACCTTCAAGCAACCAAATAGATACTCTCTAAGGGATATTCGAATTTCAACTTGGTTATGGGAGCCATAGCAGTGACATAAAGAGCCACGAGAATTGTTAGTATGTATGGTTTTCTAATAATAGTGTGTGCACATTCTAAGAATGTGAATGCACTATTAGAATTTGTGCACATTTTTTTAATGCATGTATATGTAGAATTATTTATAGAATAATATGGCTTTAGATTAATCTAGATTTATATTAATTGACCAAGTTTAAATCAACATACTTTGAATTCAAATTAATAAAATGACTATTTCTATGAATCTAGTGCAATAATCAACCATGGTATGTAACAACACCACAAAAACCCCACAACAAATAGTGTGTCGTCTCTCTAAGATGTGAGGAACAAATTCCTGTTAACCCTTAAAACCATTCTATATCAGTTTCAAATTATTTTTATTGTCTAGCCTTCCAAAGGGAGTATAAAACTAATATATATTGTAAATTTATACTCTATATTGTATAAAATTGTTATAATTTAAGCATTATAAATGGATTTATAGACCCCTTTAAGGGGGTCATTGAATCCATCTACCTAAATTTTAACATTGTAGACAGATTAGAGACCCCCTTAAAAGAGGGGTTTTCTAAATTATAATCCATCCGCAGTGTTAAAATTTAGTGAAGTATAGAGTATATTGGGAGTGTTTGAATCAATATGCAGTATTAAAATTTAGTGAAATGTAATGCATCATAATCAAAATTGCAATTTTCCATTTTCAGAGGGACACAATTAAAAATGACTAGCATAAATGACTAATTCATATACTTGTTGTAATTGTTAGTTGGTCATATTTTTATTCTTGGACTATAGTAGTCATTTATGTTAATCATTTTTAATTTTGTCACTTATTATCTAGTCATATATTTTAGTCATGAACTAAATTAGTCATTTAAGTTAGTCACTTTTAGTTGGGTGACTTATTATGTAGTCGTATATTTTATCCCTGGACTAAATTAGTCGTTTTTAGTTGGATCACCTAAAATTTCTCAAATTTAGTAGTAATTCACTTGAAATAATTGTGGTGACTAACGTTTTTAGTTGCGTATTGTTGTGCTCTACAACAACCCCCCATTTCATATCATGGTTATTCACAAAAAACTATCATATGAAATGGGTCCCTTTTAGTTTTGATTGGTATCAACATTGTATTATTCAAAAAGGTCCGAAAACAAAATGAAGACATTATAAAAAACCTTTTGGACAGACCAATTTTGGTCTTACAATATAAATAAGCAATCTTTTATCATTGCGATAAAGCGATCACAGGATCGCATATCTCAATGACATAGGAGGCATACTTTAAAGGCCCATTGGTTTTCTCCGATGCGATAAAGTTCCTTTCACTCAGATGCGATGCGATATCGCTATCGGCGATCAGCGATATACTATGCATGTTTTTAAAGCACCCCAGGTAATACACCCGATGCGATGCAATATCGCTATCGGCGATCGGCGATACACTATCCATACTTTCTTAAAGTTCCCATACTCTCGATGCAATGCGATATCGCTATCAGTGATCAGGGATTTCAAAAGGTGTCAATATAAGGATTTAAGTTTTCCTGACGCCCGATTGCGATAAAGCCAGAAGCGCAAACTTCAAAAAAGCCGTTAAAACAGAGGGATATTACGATTAATTCATATTAAAAGCCTTATCTGTCGAATAGTGATTTACCTGCACTCAACCGCCAAAACATCCAAGGCACGCTTAAACAAATCATTCGGCCGATTAATGATATGATGGGCATTTAAAGGATTGGCAGGTTTTAACGGCCATTTAATGTACTAGTAAGTCCTAAAATCTTCTCATAGATTGTATCCGCGGCCACTTTAAAGTTAATCCCTCATCACGCATTGATCAATATATCTTGCTCATATTTGGTTTTCACTACCAATTCTCTGTGTTATGCTTATTTTCACTCCTAAGCAGAAAACTCAAGCAGAATGGGGAAGAAGTCTAAGAAAACCACAGTCGCTTCCACTGTGCCAGCCACAGGACAAGCCGTCGTTGATCCAACAAATAAAAAGAAAGGATTGATATCTGATACTACATGTTCTGGTCTCGGCAAAACTACTTGGCAAAATACCTATAATTTGATTGAGGTCAAAGAACCTAAAGTGACAACAGTACAAGCCACTGCAGATGTGACTCGGAAATCTGATGGTACTTTAAAGGACTTAGCCGACTCCTTCCTTCATCGAATAGCAGCTCGGGAACAAATTCTCCCATATGCGAATGTAGTGAGGTGGGCAATTGAGGAAATCTCAATCACAGACAGAACTTTCTACACCAGAGATGGGAGAATCTTCGGTTCATTCAAGGCTGATGATTTAAGGCAAATGTATCATTTTCCTGAGCCAGAGAAGAAGTACAACAAGGCGTTTTTGGAGAAATTCCGAAAAGAGAACGAAATTGAATCCGAACCCATCCGGGATTGGAGACAAAATCCGGCAAAACACAAGCATGAATCTTCCGGTAAGTACTCTGTTGATTCCCTATGTTCTCCTTATTGTTATGCTGGGATAATGATGTGTAGATTGTGGGGGTTGCACGATTCCGCTAATTTCACTATAGAAATGGTTCCCTTGATGGAAGTGGCGTGTAACAGTGAAATAATGGATTGGGCAACTATACTGTCAGATAAACTAGCAACAGTTGTTCTTGATTTTAGAAATAAGACCCGCGTTACTGAAAGGTTAATTCCCCCATTCTACTACAGTGCCTATATTCTAGATACCCTGTGTTTTAATTCTGAATTTCCTGTGCTCGGCTGGAGGTGGACATCACAAGACCCCATGCCTATTCACATATACCATCAGAAATTGTGGAAAGCTTCCTATAAGCACCATTTATACCAAGTCTGCAATGGCTTTATGTTACCCATTCATTACTCTATTTTTGATAAACCTGCTCCCAAGATTTCCTACCAAGCCGGGATTGATTTAACATCAATAGGAAGATGGTTCGGGGAGGAAAAGTTCACTTATATAAGAGTTTTCGGTAGCCAAGCTGAACCTCATGTCCTTCCTTTGTACATACCTGATAAATTGCTGGCGAGGGAAATAGCTTATCAGATCATTGCCGAGGGAGTTACACAGACTCTCAAGAAAAATAAGAAGCGGGTCTGGCCCTCTTTTCCTTTGAGATGTGGTGTCTACACGTTGCATGATTTCAAACATGCAGAGAAAGAAGCTACAAAGATAAAATCATTAACTCTAGAAACTCTCCCTAATAGGCGACTTGATCCCAACAAAGTCGCCTATAATGCACTTGAACAGGCCAAATTGACAAAGTTTGATCATAAAGAAGATATGTTTGATGACCTATTCTCCTCAGCCGAGTCAATATTGCAGGTTAAGTCACTAGCCAGAATGAAATATCAGGATGAAGGGTTGGTTGAATTCAACAGACATAGAGAACAGAGGTTGCAAACTCTGCCTCTAGATCTTTTAGCAACAACCCCAACAACAGCATCAAGCAAGCCTGAAAGGCAACATTCAAAGGAACCTTCGGTTACAACAAAAGAACAAGAGAAAGCACAGGAGGAAACTCAGACTAAAGAGCAGGAGAAAGTGCAGGAGGAGACCCAGACTAAAGAGAAGAAGCAGAGCAACATAGAAGTAAATGTGGATACTCATATTGATCCAAAACTGCTCCAGGAATGGCAACAATTTGATTCTATTATCAGCAGTCTAGAATGTTCAAAGGACACCGAAACTTCGAAAGCAGCAGACACACAGGAAACCACTTCACAACAGGTTCCAAGTGGAACTAGTGGCCTACCCAGTTCAAAGGAAGTAGAAATAATACCAAAGGACCCCTCCGATCAAATCATTTTGTAGGTAGAAGAGATTCCTCCCTTGGATGTCTTCTATAGCCCAAGGCATAAAGTTGTAGTAAAACGACAGAGGAAGAGAAGAAGGACTGATCAACCTTCCCTTTTCTCAGAACAGACGGTCACGGGCAACGTGGTTTGGAAGGAGGAATTTGACCCCTCTGATGACCTAACAAAACTATCACAATATGTTGGAGCCTATTCGGCAGCAACAATAGACAAAGCATCAGAGGTGAGTCTTTTATTGAAAACAAAAGACCAGGAAATATTTTTATTGCAGGCACAACTAACAGAAGCACAACAGAAAGCAGAGCAGGCAGAACAGCAATTGTTGACACAACAGCAAGTAAATAATCAATTAACTCAACAATTGCAGGCAAAGAAACAAAGGATTGATCACAGCGCAATCCAGAAGCAGAAAGAGTTGTCTGAAGCCTTGGCACAACTGAGGGCAGCAAATGAACAAATGTTGAAAACAAAAGATGAGCAGATTTCTCAACTATCAACACAGCTTGAGAAGACAAAGGGCGTTCCACAAATAACTGAATTCAGAGTAGAGACACTACAGATAAATACGGCATTAATAGCCCAAATCAAGCTTCTATGTCAACAAATCGCCCAGGCGGAACCACTATGCGAATTGACGACATCAATAAGTGAAAAAACAGAAAAGGCTAGAGCGGAATTGGATCAAGTTGAAGAAACGATAGCTGCATTTCTTGACTGGCAAGATACTGATCAGGGACAAGCGGAAAATTTACCAAGAATTTTAGAGTCACATAAAGATATATTGTTCACAGAATGGCAGTCCCAGTTAATGAAAGCAGAGAGGGCAATTTCAAGGTGCAAATCAACTACAAGCAATTTGGTTGAATTGGTTAATAATACTCTCTACTTGTCAAACATGATTTCCCAATGCACTCCAGGAAAATTGACAGTGATGAAAACATTGGAGCAGTCATGTTATCCAGATCTAGAGGAAAAGGGGAGATTAATTGCTGGAATTAACAGTTTAACATGGGACACATATTGGTTCTTCTTGGTAAAACCACACTGTCAAAGAGCCACCCTCAAATGCCTTACAGATGCAATCGGGTATATTATCCCCGATATTCAGGATGCCACCTATGCCGCCCAGCTTAGCTCTCGCCTCAACAGACCGCCCGAAGTGGAGCCAATGCTTGCGATAAGTCAGCTCAGGTTTAAAGGCAAACAACCTACTTGATGATTCATGCCGCCGACTGCCAGGTTGCTGAGAAGAATATGATCAAAATCAATTGATACCAATTAAGTAGGATTTCAGTTTCATAGATAGTTAGCTTAATTAAGTATTTATAGACCCTTTCATTGTTTTGGAAAGGGTCGTAAAGTTTTGTACTTGACTTAAAGACTGAAGTTGCACTACTGTACTTCAGCCATATTCTTTTATAAAACTGGACCAGTTATTCTAATTTTGACAAGGAAGCTTTTATGCAAATGTGCACTACTGTCTTTGTTTGAAAGTATTTCTGCGTTGGAAGAAGAATCTAAAATAGCGAGTAATATTGGGAGTGACTAGCAGCTCATATGGTACTATTATCTATGTCTGAATTCATTCTTTTCATATGAATTGTTATTTGATTGCCTTTGCTATTATCGAATATATGTATGTGTTTTAACAGCATTTCTTTATTCCCTCCACTATTGGATGTTTATGGGATGCTTTTCTTTTGATCGTATATGTATCGATGATATATAAGTGTAGCAATATTGCGCTAATCCCTTTGTTTAACGATTTAAGCAAAGTAATCCTTGAATGAATAAAAGTCCATGTTTATTAAATAGAGTCATCTACATGCCTGTTTATAAACATAGATCATTCAGTGCTACACTTTAAAGTACAATAGTTCCCGGGATTAGTAGTAATTCTTTTATTTCGCTGATAAATTAAGTTATTCGCCTATCATTAGATTAGTCAACCAATCATTCATTCATCCTGTTTATCCATTGCTGGGAAACTGGTCCCATTATCCCCAGTCGAAGCCACCATTCCAAACGGAAAAGGAGCTGCATTAAGGTCCGGACTGGGTGGTTATCCCCCAATGTTGATACAATGATTTTCGGGGCATCAACACGTAGTCACTAATATCTCATTTTGTACTAGTGTACAACTTCTCTTCATCCAAGTGGCTGAGGTAGAAAGAATACATAAAACATATTTTTCTCTATCAATTAGTTGATCCTTTGATGAACTACATTCTTGAAGGATGTCAATTTCTAACAATGTTACCATCTTAATGAGAAATGTAACCTCAAAAGAAGAACTCTAGCCCAAAAAAACCCTATTTTTGCGCAAAAACATGAAAAACACCTCAAAATAAAAAAGTGGTGATGGTGCATCACCCCATTTTTTTAGAGTTAAAATTCCAACATTTTTAATCCATGGCATTATAAACCAAAATCATGATTATGGAAATCCTTAGAATTTCAATCATTTTCAACCGTGACATTAAAAATCAAATAGCATGACTTTAAAAAACTTTAAAATTCTAACATTTTCCAACCATGGAATTAAAATTAAATATCATGAGTAAAAAAGAACTTAGAATTTAAACATTTTCAACCATCACATTATAAACCAAATACCATGACCAAAAAAACCTTAAAAATCAACACCTAAATCAATGAATAATTCTAGCAAGCACATTTTTTTAAATGCTAAAATTATAGCTCTTTTGATATCTAAGTTGAGCACTAAATTGCAATATTTTTTAACTATGGTTTATAAAATCATCATTACTATACAAAAACCATGAAAAACACTCTTAAAAAAAATTTAATGTGAAAAAAAATAATTATTCTTTAATTAAAAATATCAAACTATTCATTTATAAAAAAATGATTTTCCTATATATATATATATATATAGATGACTAAAACAAAAATTCTAAGATAATTTTAAATATTAAAAAAACAAAACAAAAAAACAAAAAAAAAAAAAACATTTTTAAAAAATTTATATAAAAAATAACAATCCAACAAGTTTTAGGAAACACATACATATATATAACAAACAAACAAAAAATTTAAGTGAATATATATATATATATATATATATATATATATATATATATATATATATATATATATATATATATATATATGATAATTTTAAAATGATATTAAAAAATAAAATAAAAAATTGAATAAATTAAATAAGATATAGAGATTTAAAAAAAATTAATAGATACAATTTAAAAAAAAAAAACTAAAAACAAATTAATTATATATAATAAAATATTTAATATTTAAAAATAAATAAAAAATACTCTCAATGTGGATTTCAATTCTAATTCCAATTCAAAATCCTCATTGGGAGAGAAACTCGCCGCAAAGGTGAGGAAACCATACACAATCACGAAGTAGAGAGAGAGAGAGAGGTGGAGCGAAGAAGAGCATCTTAAGCTTTTGGAATCTTTAAAAATGTATGGCCGAGCATGGAGGCGAATTAAAGAGCATATAGGCACAAATAAAGTTGTCTAGATACAAAGCTCTACCCAGAAGTTCTTCTCCAAGTTGGTAAAGGGATCTTCAAACAAAGGTGTGTCTTCCACACACAGAGCACGGGATATTGAGATTATGTCATCTTGGCCAAAAAGGAAACAAAGGCATCCTTACCCCCGTAAAGTTGTAGGTACTGCCCATCAGAGTGGGTCTCCAACAAGTAATGGAGGGGATGCATTTCCTTTAGTTGTCTCATATGTGCCTTTATTGAGCTTGGGAGATGGACCTTGAAAGCATACCGGATTTGATCAACACAATGCAAATACAAGGTTTTCTAATAGTAATAATGAAAAAGACGTCAAAATGGAGTCACCTAGATTGAACAACTCTCCACTGAGTCTCAAGATTTTTGGCCAAAAAATGTTTGTCTCTAATATTGAAGGATCAAATACTTTCTCTATTGAACCAACCATAAATAACAGTCAAGGATAATTCATGGATTTGTTCCAGTGCAACAAGAAACAAGTCCTTTAAGGACTAAACCCAAAAATCAAATATTGGATGATGGAAATGAAATCTTACATAGCTATAGTCTAAAAGTCTCATATTGTTGTTATTGTAAACTCTTCCTTACATTTTGGATCTGTATCAACTACAAACAAGGAGTACAGAAAAATAAAATAAATAAATGATATATATATATATATATATATATATATATATATATATATAAAATTAAAAAAATTGACTCAGGTGAACAACTTTGTAGTGAACTGGACACCAATTCAAGTTGTCTAACTAGAAACCCAGAATCTCCTAGCATGTTCCCAGGTGGCCCAAGGCATGTCCTAGTATAGTGTGTCATAGATGGAGGGGTTTCAGAAAATGTGAATGAGTTTTTTAACATGACAACATTATGGAAAAATGTGATTCGGGGCATCCACAGTATTATGTGAATCTTGTCGACGTTTCGAATCCCAAAGGGGTTCCACTTTGGGATTCTAAATGTCGACAAGATGCACATAATACTGTGGATGATCTGAACCACAATTTTCCAAAAGAAAGGAGCAGAAGCTTAAAATATAACATGACAATGTTATCTTAGTCAACTTTGGCTATGAGCATGTCTAATGATACACCCTAGTTATCTAAGTCTGAGATCTTGAGTCCATGGCCTTCTAAATTTTCTCTAATATTCCCACGGGTTCAGATGAAACATGTAGACATAATTGTTGCAGAATCAATTGTAGTAGTGACATTCACTGTAGCCTCAGCCTGATGTTCCTTGTATGGTGTTGTTCCCTCTCTTCCCCATCAAATAATGTTTTCAGGAGCCACAAATGCAAAGAATATGTTGTTGGAAATACTAAGAGGGGGTGAATTAGTATTTCTTTTCAATTGTTATTTTTACGAGTAAGATCACTTATATTTAGAACACAAAATGAACAATGATAGAATAAATACTTTTATTTATTTCTTCTTCACAATAACCAAGTACAATATATGTGTAGGGCTCCAACCCTAGATGAAGACACCAATCTTCAATCTCCCAAGGTCCAACATGTAATACTCCAAGCACCGACTTGGACTTCCCAAGGTTCCAACCTTTTCAAATTGAGGCACCAACCTCAAGGGCTCCAACTCTATATCAGGTTCAGGCTCCGACCTGGTTTCTTAAGGACTCTGATCCTCTAGGGCTCCAACCCTATCCTCTAAGGCACCAACCTTATCTTTTCGAGGCTCCAACCTCTTGGGCTCCAACCCGCAGCTTCACTACATCAATATGTATTTGGTTATACTTCAAGGCTCCCAAAACTAGTATAAAATGGCTAATTAGTTACTAAAAAATGACTAAAATTTTCATATAAACGACTATTTTTCGGTTGATGCCCAATAGTAGCTAATTTACAGTATCTTATAACGTGACCAACGTGTAGTTGTTTTTAGCTTGATCATTAATTGGTTGTCTCAATTTTATTATCTAGTAGTATATTTAGTCATAAATTTGGTCTTTAGTCATTAATTGTCACAATTAATAGCCAAATATATAACAAAATATATTACTAAATGATTACCCGATAAAACCAATTAATGACTAAAAAAATATGACCAAAATGTTGGTCGTGTTATAAGATACTGTAAATTAGCTACTAATATTCATATATATGCAAATTTTAGTCATTGTTTGAAACCAATTAATGACCAAAGAAATATGATTAAATTTTGGTCTTGTTATAAGATACTATAAATTAGCTACTAATAGTCATATATATGCAAAATTTATTTGTCATTTGTAATCACAAATTTATCATTTGTAGTAGTCATTTTTTTTTGGTGGTTTCATATTCATTATATAAATGACTACTTTAGTAGTTTATAGTCGTTTTAATTACTTTCATTAACAACCATTACAAGCAACTAATTTAGTCATATATTCATTTTATTTGTGATCATCATTAATCAACATAGACTACTAATTTAGGAGTTTTAGATTGATTTTACGTGTTCATTATTAGTCAACATAAATTAATTAGTATGATTTTGCAACTAAGTTAAAAAAAAAAAAAAAAAAAAAAAAAAAAAAAAAAAAATAAAAAAATAAAAAAAAAATATGTCATAGAATGTACATGTTCATCTAATATGAAAATGCAAAGTTACAAATGTTAATTATAATACTAAATAATATCAAGTGCAATTATAAATAATTTCAACCACGAAAATTATATTCTATAAACTGTCAAGTATTACAATATGAGTTTCCAACTTAATATTGGTTGGGGTAAAATTTACACATGAAATATAGTTTCATCACTTCAAAACATTATCATTGTGTGGTCAAGGCATTGCATGTGAATTCACCAACTATGAGGACTTGACCATCAGGATTTATGTGTGTCTTATGTGGGATATTGGCTCTACAAGTACCACTAGACCAGTTCTCTTCTCTCTCTCTCTCTCTCTCTCTCTCTCTCTCTCTCTCTCTCTCTTTAATTTTCATTTTGTCGCTCCAGTGTTATTGTTCTCCTCTTTCTTCAATTCCTGCTTCTTACTGTCAATATTGAGTTCCTTTTTCTGAAAAATAAAGAAGATACAATGCAGAGTATAAGACATGAAAGATGATGAACACTGGAATATAAAATAAAGCAAACTATAAAGGATTTATATGATATATACCTTAACATCAACAATATTGTCAATGTCATTTTTCCCCATAAAAGAAAGAAACTCGAACAAGTTTTCTTCAGTTGGGCAATAGTGGCCATTATGTGGCTAGATGACCTGTATAAACAAAGAAAATAAAACATCACCATAAAAATTAACACCTTAGTAAACTTAGTATTCAACCTTCAAGGAATGCTAGGCACAATCATGCCAACTAAGTTACAAGCTAAAAATATCAAGTTGTAGATTACTTATACAGTGTGGGAGTGCAAACAAAAATCCTAGAAAATGCCCAAGCTAAGTCTAGAATAAAATGAAATGAATTAGAAAGGATACAATAATAGGATAGCATTGTATACATGTATATGACTGGATAATGTAGAAGGCTAAGTGAATAAGTCCAAGGCTGGAGGTCCATGATGTAAAGAATGCCCAAGTCTGATGAGCATTTCTTTAGATAATAAATACTATTTGGGTCCATTATCACACATGAATAAGCCAACTAGTCTATATTATTAATGTTTTGCTTATATTTATGGATCACTACAATATAAGTGGATAAATTGCAAAGAAAATTCCCTTCCCATTGTGTTCTTGACTTGTGGGTATTGGTTGTGATTTGGAGAAAATTTCCAGCATCGAAAATATGTACCAATGACCACTAGTAATCCCCCAAATAGGATTATTTTGGAATGAAACTTTCATATTCTAGTTGCCATATGATTCTTTAATGGAAAATCCACACTGAATTCCAACACCAAACTTCCAATTTTAGGGAACAGCTATGACCATCCTCAATCAGTCAAACTCAAAACATCAATGATCGTTATAATGAAAAGATAAAATAAGAGTAGTTTTGATCTGTTTTGCAGATTTACATGCAAAGCACTAATAGTTTTCTCATATTTACCATACTTGTAATTTCCAATATATAACACATCGATTGATATTTTACAACAAATTCTTGATTCAATACAAACAACATTTTAACATATTACAACAATACCACCAATGTTTGATCCTCAATTAGTTCAAACTAGTTAGCACAAAAATTTCAAGAAAGAGCAACACGTAGAAATAATAAATCAATCAATTAATAATCAATCAAAAAAAGATAAGATTTTTGTTGAAGCTTGATAAACAACTATAAATTATATTGACAATCCACTGCAACTAGTGGTCTTATTCAAATATCAATACTACCTAGAGAACTCATCTCCAAAATTCCTTGCTCTATCCATCAAGCTTTATGCTATCCTCAAAACAGAATTCACATTCAATATTTTAGGTTTCTGAAGCTTCCCAAAGGCCTTGCCAAATGAAGCTGTGAATTTCATTGGTTTTCATAAAATGCTTCTTGTACTAAAAAAATATAGTTTGGCCATGTGATAGATAATTCAAGCAAGTAAAAAATGGTGTACAATATTTCTTAGAAGACTTCCTGTTAAAATGAAAACTTGCATATTTCAGATAGAAAAATAATCTTAATAGAGATGGTCAATATTACAAAACAATAGAGTGGATATAAAACTGCAAGTAGAAATAAAAAAATCTAATTGTACTACATTTGATTGATTATTCTAAGTGAAGCCAACTAGATACATACAAGTTTTAATTTTCAACTTTCTTTCCCATATCTTTATTGGATGTGGAATCTAACTTCCATGCATATCGCAAGGATTTTTTAGCAAGAGTATATGTTTCATTCTCATATTCCACACTTTATTTTCCATGAACAATCGCAGCAGTATTGGAGGAATTAGTTGCTACATCAACTGAGTTGTCTACTTTCACTTTCTCAATTTATGTTTTCCTGCATGTGCATTATTTGAGTTTTCCTTAGTGGAGTTTTAGATAAGAAAACATAGTCTGAAAAGAAAATATTCATCATGCAAAACAATGACTAATTATATGATTCCAACCTATATTTCTTTATTGTTGGAAAAACACTAGTTAGCTACGCTCAACTAACATCATTAAAGTTATCCAAAACTAACTTGGTGGACATTTGAATTTCTGCTACATGAGCTTGTTCCTTTGTGTGGATAAATTTCTCTTTGTGTGTGGAAAGGGATATTAACTTTTATGAGAGTGATGACTTATACTTACCATCAAATTTTACCATTTCCAACTGATTTTTTAGCATCTTGACATATAATCGTTTCTCTTGCATCTCAATTCCCTAACATATATGACCTACGCATGAGGCTGCTAGTACAAAGAATATAACACATACCCAACAATCTGAAGGGAATTAATGATTATAGATGTCTATGGATCAATGTTATATACTGTAGGAGTAGTTGGTTGTTTCCTAGAGATCTTTGAGAAGGCGCTAAGAGAATGAAGCTAAGACTAGCCAATGGTCCAAAATTGGACCCACTAATTTTTTTCTTTCGATGAATGTTCTTAACCCGTATTTTTATTATGTAACATGGTGTGAATTTGGATTAGTAATGCTCCTTAGTGGAGATACTTGTGATATTTTCCAGCATTCAACACATTCCCTCTATTCATTATATTTCCATTTTTCTTCTTTCATTCCATTGTGTATGCTCTCATCCGTAGCTATAATACATAATTAAAAGATTTCCTTGAATTCATTCTCCTGTAAATTTGTATGCTCCAGGCCCAAGGTGATTAATATGATATTGTTTGCAAGAACTATGAACAATATATTGCAATAAACAAGCACAAATGTTGTCATAATCTAGCAAGCCAACCAAACCAGGAAATAAGAAAAATATCAAACATGGTTGAGAGTGATGGAGATGAATATATAAAAAAGTGATATTTATTTGTATCATAATTCAAATCACCCTACATAGATCTATCTTAACCCTAGATCTTTCAAGCGCCAAGACAAAAAAAAAATCCTTTGAAGTGCGAACCTTTCCTTAAGTTTTTGCACCTTAAAAAAGGTTTTCACCTTGAATCTCAACACATGATATATACACGGTTAATATGAATCACTATTATGTTAAGATAAATATCAGAATGAAACCTTCACTAATATGCACTTCAATAGAGCAGTTTACAATGTATCATCCAATATACATTACAAGGAGATAATGTCATTAATACATATCAAAATCCTTGTGGAAATATATGTCACTTAAATTTTTATTTTAAGTTAGCTTGCAATTAAAACGATATCACAAAGACAATAGGGAAACACAAAACACACAAGTACCTCTAAGCAATGTTAGTGCCTAAATGAGGGATAATATGTTACAATTATAACAAAAAATAAAAGCTTTGCCTTAAGCTAATGAGAAGACCAAGGCATATCTCTCATGTAGTTGATTGTAGGGGCAGATATGTCATGAAGGTCCTCCTATGCTAAATACTATTGTGCTACACTAAATATCAGAACACCATCTTCACTAATGTGCATTTTTAACAGAGCAATTTTCAATGTATCATTCAATATGCATTACAAGGAGATAGTGGCACTCATGCTAAACAAAATCCTCAAAAAGGGATATGCCATATTAATTTTAATTTAAAAAACTTGTTGTGAAGAAGACATCACAAAGTCAACAAAACCCTCAAAACGGAATATGCTACTTTACTTTTAATTAATTTTCTTATAGACATCACAAATACAAGAAGGAACCACAAAGTGGACAAGCACCCCTAAGCAATTTTAGTGCCTAAAAAAATAAATACACATTGCAATTTGAGTAGTAAAGATTAAAATACATACCTAACAAAGCTAATGTGAACACCAAGACTATGATGAGATGTAGAACAATCCAAGCAAATGAAAATCCCATAAGTGACCAATGCCCATGTGGGATTCCTTGTATTACAGTCAAAGCACATCTGCCATGAATAAAAATCACATTAGATCAGATGATATCTATAGGCAATCATAAATACCTATATAGATCTCGTCTTAAATTACCCAAATCACATTAAATTTTGTTGTGAACGATAAAAAATAATACACCCACAACGAAACATTTTTTTGCACTGGCCAAATTATTTTGTTCCCACTAAAGAAATAAATTATCCATAAATAATTTGAAGATAAAAAGCATCATGAAATATGAATAGAACCTTGTTTTGGGGTTTAACCCAGAGCTTTCTGAATATAACATTCTTGTCCATAAAACCCTTGGTAGCCATTAGCGAATGATGAAGGCAATGATAAAGCAATTCCCTGAGTGCTCAAAGTGCAAATATTGGAGTAATATGTCTTAGAGCATAGAAATGCCTTCTTCATGCAAAGCCTCTTCAAGTATTGTTCGACTCTTCTGTAACGATTTTTATATTTTTGGCAGCTAAAAATGTAAAGTGGTTTTTCAAATTTATGAATAATATATCTTTCCTATGGTTTTTGCATAATACTTTGTAAATCTAGGTTATAGTTATGGATTTTCAAGAATTTAGGTAACATAGGGCTTTAGAATTTTCCCCGTAAAAATATAATTCAAACAATTTTACTAAAAAAATAAAAATAAAAACAAAACAAAACAAAACAAAAACAAACAAAAACAAAACAAAAAACAAAAAACAAAACAAAACAAAAAAACAAAACAAAACAAAAAAATAAAAAAAAAAACAAAAAACAAAAAACAAAAAGCAAAAAAAAAAAGAAAAACAAAAAAACAAAACAAAACAAAAACAAAAACAAAAAACAAATTGCAAGGTCTAGGCCAATTTTGGGGTTTTCAAGAATTTAGGTAACACAGGGTTAGAATTCCCCTGTAAAAATATAATTCAAACAATTTTACTGGAAAATGTTTTTTGCAAGATTCCACGATGCCATTTTTTTATTGGCAAACTAATTTAAAGTGTTATGTGGTTTATATTCAAATTTGATGGCTATGGTTGGATAGTCCCATTTTTTTATTGGCAAACTAATTTAAAGTGTTATGTGGTTTATATTCAAATTTGATGGCTATGGTTGGATAGTCAGTTCCTTGCATTAAATTTTTTCATTGGTTTCATTGGTTTCCCTTTGAAGTCATCATTCCAAAGAGGTTCCATTGGTTTCCCTTTGAATTCATCATTCCAAAGAGGTTCCATTACATAATTTGGACTTGTCTATGGAGCTCCCATTAGAAATTTGGGACTAATTACTAAAGAAGTTAGAGATTAAATTTGATGGTAATTGTTTAATGCATTATTTTTTTGATAATGGAAATGCCCAGTATAGAGATGTGTAGGTGTAATGAAATATGTAAACAATTTTAAATATCAAATTAATTAAAAAATAGAAAAAAATTAAAATAGATATAGGGGATGACTATAAACATTTAAATGTTGGGTTAATTAGTAATAAAAATAATAAAAATCAATTTGCTATATTTTGATTATGTTATTAACTTGTGAATAGGCTTTGTTACAATACCATGGGTCAATACCATGGCTTATCAATACCACATGCCCAAAAGCCATAACTTATTTCACAACCTAAATATTTTAAAATAATATCACAAGATTTTTAACCATGGATATTCACCCCCACATTACCATGGACATCATTAACCTGTAAAAACTAGGTTTTGTTTCAATACCATGGCTTATCAATACCACATACCAAAAGAACATAGCTTATTTCACAATCAAAATATTTTAAAACAATATGAGAATATTATTAACTATGGATATTCACCCCCACTTTACCATGGATATTATTAACTTGTAAATAGGCTTTGTTAAAATACCATGGGCCAATGCCATCGATTATCAATACCACATGCCCAAAAAACATAACTTATTTCACAATCAAAATATTTTATAATAATATGACAAGATTCTTAACCATGCACGTTCACCCTCACTGTTCCATTGAAATTATGAACTTGTGAATAGGCTTTGTTATAATAGCAAGGGGCTAATACCAAGGTTTATCAATACCACATGCCAAAAAATCATAACTTATTTCAGAATCAAAATATATTTTAACAATATGACAAGATTCTAAATTATGGATATTCACTCCAGTTTACCATGGATATTATTAACTTGTAAATAGGTTGTGTTACAATATCGTAGGCCAATACCATGGATTATCAATACCACATGCCCAAAAACCATAACATATTTCATAATAAATATTTTTATTTTTATTTAATTTTATAACATTTTTTAAATTGAAGCTAAAAGGAAAACGATTATAATTACTTTTGAGATATATATAAACTCTTTATCCTCACCACTACTAAAAATATTCCCATAGAAATTAAATTAAGGTTTTAATAAAATTAAAAATGAGAATAATTTTATATTTAAAGATGTGAAATTTATATAATATAAATAGTGTTAGTAAGCACCAACATAGATCCATCTTAACTAAGCATCCAAAGGATGACAAAAAGAAAAGTGAAGGGGAGGCTGGGGAGGTAGGGAGATAGTGACAATTCTGGAGGGCATAGAGAGAGAGGGGGGCATAGTGGAAGAGGAAGGGGGAGAGGGAGATATATTTATGGAGAGAGTGTGTGCATGTTTGGGGTGAAATAGAGAGAGAAAATAAGAAATAGGCACATAAATACAAAAATAGATATTATATAGTATTATATAACCAACCTAGATCCATCTTAACCCCGGATCTATCAAGCACTGAGAGGGATAAAATGTCTCGAGGTGCACACCTTTCCTCAAGTTTTGCACTAAAAAAAGAGGTTTTCACCTCGAGAGATTGGATCCCTCTCAACACTTGATAGATTCAGTTTAATATGGATCTAGGCTAGTTATAAGTATTTGAAGTTTTTATGAGGAAAATCATACTTGGATATTTTGTATAATTTTAGCATAATTACATGTATTTGATGTATGGTTTTGTATAAATTATAAATATATATTTTTCATGAAATTTATTTTTGCACATCAATACCAAAGCATGGAGTGTTTAACATAGGGTTTACACGGTGGCACAATGTTCTTATAGGATTGAAGGTAATGTCTTGAAACCTCAAAAACATTTCATACAACACAGACAACATTGTACCTACCAAGTTTCAAACCCCATATTCACATTCAACAAGTTGTGTGCACACCTAGGGGTTCACATGCCTATTATGAGGAATTCCAACCATCACAGAGCCATCATGGAAGCCCAACATTGACATATGGTACCAAGAAGACAAATAATGATCATCATTGTTATGAAATCAAACCATCTTTAGCAACTAAGAAAAGATTCTTGTGGTTTCATATATTCCTACGTAAATTATGTCTAATAACTTAGGTGGTGGGAAATGCCATAAAAAAAAATTCCAATAAGAAAAAGACATCATTTTTGTATTAATCAAACCATCTTTAGCAACTAAGAAAAGATTCTTGTGGTTTCATGTATTCCTACGTAAATTATGTCTAATAACTTAGGTGGTGGGAAATGCCATAAAAAAAAATTCCAATAAGAAAAAGACATCATTTTTGTATTAATATTAATGCAAAGACGTAATTTACATCATCCACCATATACTAAAATTTCTTTACCTGAATGGAATGATATTGTAATATGTTCAACATCTAATGTTCAGACAATATCAAAATCCCCATAGGATTCAAAATAATTTCAGAAGATTCAGGTACTAATATGTTCATAATGTATGTTCAAACTAGATAAACATGGTATCCGTGTTCAAAACTAGTATCCTAATTTCAATGGATACTGACCCTGATAATAAAAATTGTAGATATGCATGAAAAGTTAAGTCTTCAACTAAAGGAAATGTGTCCTCTACTAATTACTCAACACTTCTCCTTGTAGGTATTCTTCATAATGTATTTGACCCAGCTATAAGCCCACTCCCATTTTGGATAATCTATCAATATTTTAATGTAATTACATGTGAATGTGATCAAAGGGTAAAACCCTGAAGGTTTTAATCAGCTCCATAACCCTAATAGTCCATTGATGCAGTAAAGAAGTGTTTAAGGAAGTATAACCATTTAGCCAGTCTATAACAATTTTTGAATCCCCTATCACTTGTAAGTTTAGATTGCTGAAGTGACATAATTAAAATTACTAACATAGATGATTGATTTGTGCTATTGTATTACTCGTTAAGTAGTCATATTTATGTTACTAGACTAAATTAGTCATTCAGGTTAGTCATTTTTAATTGTATTACTTATTATCTAGTCGTATATTTTAACCCAAGACCAAATTAGTCATTTACACTAGTCATTTTTAGTTAATCACTTAATATTTCTCATTTTTTGTAGCATTTCACTTGGAAAATCTACGGCGACTAACGTTTTCAGTCATCTAGTCACTAATTTCATCATTTTCTACTAGTGCAATGTCTTCTTCAACAAGCCATTTCAATCTTCGCTTAGTTTTCACTTTAGTCTCCACATCACATCATCAATGACAACCTTGATCTCTTAGAAGGTATCACCACTTCTCTTCATCATACCCAAGAAATTTCTCCAATTCAATCATGAGGGGTTCAATCATGATCAAGGTCTTCAAGTTCTACTTCTACAAGTATTCAAGAATGTCTTAGTTTGTTTTTCCCTTATCAAATATTCAATACTTCTTCAAGAGTTCAAAGGTTTCTTTACAATGATCTCTTTCAAACAAAAGACTATCAAGGTTCCTCCAAATGATGCTCAATAAACTGTTTTAGTTGATGTCTCAAGACTGATCTAAAATCTGCTCCAAGGGTCCTCCAAGAAGATGTCTTCAATGGTCTTCAACACAACTACTTCAAGGAGCTTCCACTGATGTATCACTTATCAAATCCAAATGTTGCTTCTACAGGTCTGTAGAAATATCCAGATAGGTCATTTGAAAAAGTCGAGATGCTTTTTCATAACAGGTATTGTAATGTGTAGTTTTCCTAAAGTCTGCAAGAAGATTTTCCCTTTGGTCCTTTCAAAAACTGCTTCCACAAGTGCATGTTGCAGAACAAAAATACTCAAAAATTATTGTGTTACAGGTCCTGGTAACAAAATTACTACAGGAAAAAACTACGTTACTAGTCCTTGTAGTCTCAAGATTACTGCACACAAAACGCTTCTACAGATCTGAGTCAAAAATAAAATAAGGTAATTTTATTTTCCAGGTTCGAGTTCCAAACTTCAGAAATTTCAAATCGGACTGCCTTTTATTTCTTTGCTCAATAGACTTCAAATCGGACTGCCTCTTAACTCTTTGCTCAGTAGAATTTAAATCAGACTTACTCATATTTCTTTGCTCCACAGGTTAAATGATTTAAAAAAAAATGCATAGAGAAATTCTTCAGTTTGGTCTGAAATTTATAGCAGTGACTCATCTTCACGAGAACTTTATTAGAAGACTTGTTGCAACAAAGATGAACTCACTGCCTCCAAAATTTAACTCGTTGCCTCAGAAATAACTTGCTCAAGTGGACTCGCTGCCTTAAGAAATGATACTCCTCGTACCGAAACCCTGTCTTACTTTCTCTGCTAATTTTTCCTTCATCGAATGCTTTGGATTTTTTTTTTTATATCCTTTGTCATGACCTGAATTGTCATGTATAAAGTGGATCCAACTTTGGTGGAGTCGGCTAGTATTTGGTGGAGGCGACCAATCTAGCATTATAAAAAATTTAATGTGTTCCTCTTTTTTTTTAATCACGTACGCCATGGTTTCGTTATTCAACCTTATGAAAAACTTTCAACATGTATTTTTGTTTGTATTCATGCATGGTTTCATATATATGTTATCCAACATTATAAAAGATTTTAATATGTTTTTGCATGGTTTCATATATATGTTTGGTAATTAATTCACCTGGGATAAGGGTTAAGTTTATATTTAGTAATGTATTTATTCATATATAATAAAGGCATCATAAAATCTAGCTTTCCATTATATGCATATATTGCTAGGGTTTGGGTATTCACATATATAGTTTTTAGAATTAGGATTCCATGCTAGGGTTTGCTACCCAACACTTTATTCATGCAACAATTAGGGTGTCATTTAGAGCTAGGGTTTAGGGTTTCATCATGTTGACATTGGGAATCTAGGGTTTTAAGATAAAGTCTAGGTTTCTAAAATTTATGTTCATAGACTTAGGATATGTTTTGGCATGCTTCATCATTGCTAGACATACATTTAAGGCATTAGTAAGAACAAATATTCATAGCGTTTAATAGAGAAAGGGAATATGCATCATCTTCATGCTTAGGGTTTTCTCCTAGGGTTTGCATGAGGTTAGGGCAAAGGGTTATTCATGCATCACAAGAATATTTCCATCACAAACAATGCCATATAATTGACATTAATGACAACCTTGACTAACAGTCTCCCCCTTTTCATTGATGGCAATATTCTTGCCCTTCCAACATTCTCTCCCCCTTTGAAATCAATGGCAATGGGGTGCCCAAGTACTCCCCCTATCAAGTTGCTTCTTGATATGCTTCTCACATAGTATTTTCTTTATCAATGATAATTCTTCATGATAGATATGTTTCTCCCCCTATCAAGGTTCTCTTCCTTTCGGAAATGTCGTCCATAATAGATGTGTTTGCATATCTTTATGTGATAAACCAACTCCCCTTGCCTGCTTAAAATCCTCTAGTTCTTTTTTCTCAAGAAAGATTGATGGCTTATGATCAAGTGGAAGTCATATTCAACAATGGTCCATCGGATGTGTAAGGTATTATGTTCTTCAATGTAGTTTCTCCCGAGAGATGATCTATCATGTGTGACTCATCAAGGGTTTCATAGGGCCCTTTCACATATAACTTCTGCAAGAATGATCAAGAATCACAAGCTCCCCCTAACTGTATGGTATCCTTTTTACAGAGTCTCATCATAAAACACTTGGTATATCACATCTTGATGTATTCATCAAATCAACAACATGTGTTGTTGGCTAGAGTGTCCAAGAGACTTTCGGATCCATTTTGCTTCTTTCTCCATATTTGTATAACTTTATTTTCTGGCTTGGTTGTCATGGTTGTAACTTATGTAGGGACCCAAGTCAAGTTATAATCACGTGCCATATGTCCAATGTTATGGAAATTAAAGCACTCTATATTGTTTATGAATGAGTAATTATGACTTCTTCTTGCAAAAATTTTTCTAGGAGATTGACAGGGACCATTATATTTGTCTTTGTGATATTCCCTACAATCTTTTGCCAGGTGCCAAAAGTTTGTACAAGAATAGAAATAGCCAAGAAATATATTTTGGTACTTTGAAGATGAAGATTTCCTTGATGTACTTCTGAAGTCTTTTTTCCTTGGGATTCTTTGATGATATTCATTTCTTTTTGTATTCTTGACACCATCTGCAAGTCTCCTTGGAGTAGGACTTCTACCATAGTTGCCTTTACTCTTTTCCTTGCCTTTGTTGGAACTTGGAGCATCAACATTTCTTTCTGGATTCCTCACATCCTTGTTGTTTGAATCATTATCATTCTTGCTTGAGGATTCACCTGCATAGCCAAGACCTGATTTATCAAGGGGATACCTTTGATGACTTAGGATGTCATCTAAGGTATGAGAACTTTTCAAGTTCTTATTCAGCAAGTCAACTTCCTTTTTAAAAAAGACAATTTATTCCTTCATTTTCATGCATTCTTCATCCTTCTTTGATAGTATGATCTCCTTTTCTTCCTTCATCTTGGTTGCTTCACATGATTGGGCCTTAAGAGAAGTGATTTCTAATCTTAATTTGGTAATGTCATTGTCCTTTTCTTCTAATTGGCATTTCACGATGTTTCTCTCCTTTTCTGCTTCATCAACTTGTCCTTCTATAAATTCCAAAGCTTCCATCACCTTCTCAGCTCCTTGTGCTTGTTTCCTTGCTTCTTCTTGTTGAGATATATGGGAGGAAACCTCTTCTTGTATTGACCAATCTTTGCTTCAAGTTTGTTTAAACTCTTGAGTCTTTGTTCAAGGTGGCTTGACAAAGTTTCTTCCCTTTACTTTTCCTTATCCAATTGATTTGTCATGGATATGACTTATTCATGATGCTTTATTTTGTTTTGATGAAATTCCTCCTTAAGCTTGGTGAGCTCCTCATCTCTTTCTTATACTTGAAGCTTGAAAAGATCAACTTCCTTCCTTGTCTTGTCTTGGTCACCATCTTGTGCTTTCTTCTTAAGTTCCTCATTTTCTTTTTTTTTTTAAATTGTTAATCTCTTCCATGGTAGCTATAAGTTTAGTAAGGAGATCTTCCTCAAAGTCTTCTTTACTTTCTTCTTCTTTTAGGTCTTCTATGGCCTTGATGTCATCACTCTTATTTTCAACTTCCTTGATGGATTCTAGATTTCCTTCTTGATTTCCATCATCTTCTTGACTAGAGGTCATGGTCAATGCTCCTTTTAAGTGAAGGTAATGAAGTTTGTCCCATGTATCTTTTGCTGACAAACATTTCTCCAAATTGACCTTTATAGAATCTGGTAGCCCATTCAAATTTTCCTTCATCACTCTTGCATTGTACTCCTTGGATTCTTTGTTCATCATGCTATCATTAATCACTGATTCCCATACTTCAACACTTTCAGCCATTAATAAATTTCTCATTCTTACCTTCCATACATCAAAGTTTCCATTGAAAAAAGGAACCTTCCCAATTTGATTGTCTTTAGTTTTCACGATTGAGGAAGAGACATCTTTAGGAGGATTGGAGGCTTTCTTCTTTGGCTTTGCCATTTGTGTTCTAAGGATCTACCTTCAAGTTGTTAGGCTTTGAGAGAAGGTATTGGTTCTGATACCAATTGTGGAAATACAGGGGGGGTGAATTAGTATTTTTTTTCAATTGTTATTTTTAACAGTTAGATCACTTATATTTAGAACACAAAATGAACAATGACAGAATAAATACTTTTATTAATTTCTTCTTTACAATAATCAAGTAAAATATATGTGTAGGGTTCCAACCCTAAATGAAGAAACCAATCTTCAATCTACCAGGGTCCAACCTATAATATGCCAAGCACCGACTTGGTCTTCCCAAGGCTCCAACCTTGTCAATTTTGAGGCACCAACCTCAAGGGCTCCAACCCTATATCTAGTTCAGGCTTCGACTTGGTATCTTGAGGACTCCAAACCTCTAGGGCTTCAACCCTATCCTCCAAGGCACCAACCTTATCTTTTTGAGGCTCCACCCTCTTGGGCTCCAACCCTTAGCTTCACTTCGTCAAGAGTATTTGGTTATACCTCAAGGCTCCCAATGTCTTCTTCAACTATCCATTTCAATCTTCGCTTAGTTTTTACTTTAGTCTCCACATCACAACATTAATGACAACCTTGATCTCTTAGAAGGTGTCACCACTGCTCTTCATCATACCCAAGAAATTTCTCCAAGTCACATCATGAGGGGTTCAATCATGATCAAGGTCTTCAAGTTCTGCTTCTGCAAGTCTTCAAGAATGTCTCTAGTTTGTTTTTCCCTGATCAAATCTTCAATACTTCTTCAAGGTTTCAAGGGTTTCTTTACAATGATCTTTTTCAAACAAAACACTGTCAAGGTTCCTCCAAGCAATGCTCAATGAACTGTTTCAGCTGATGTCTCAAGACTGATCTAAAATATGCTCCAAGGGTCCTCCAAGAAGATGTCTTCAATGGTCTTCAACACAGCTACTTCAAGGTGCTGCAACTGATGTATCACTTATCAAATCCAAAGGTTGCTTCTATAGGTCTGTAAAAATCTCCAGATAGGTAATTTGAAAAGCCGAGATGCTTTTCACAACATGTATTGTAATGTGTAGTTTCCTGAAGTCTGCAACAAGATTTTCCCTTTGGTCCTTTCAAAAACTGCTTCTACAAGTGCATGTTGCAGAACAAAACTACTCAAAAATTACTGTGTTACAGGTCCTTGTAAAAAAATTACTGCAGAACAAAACTACGTTACAGGTCCTTGTAGTCTCAAGATTACTGCACACAAAACACTTCTACAGATCTGAGTCAAAAATAAAATAAGGTAATTTCCTTTTCCAGGTTCGAGTTCCAGGCTTCAGGAATTTCAAATCAGACTACCTTTTATTTCTTTGCTTAGAAAACTTCAAATCGGACTACCTCTTATCTCTTCGCTCAACATACTTTAAATCGGACTGCCTCTTATTTCTTCACTACACAGGTTAAACGATTTCAAAAAAATGTGTACAGAAATTATTCAGTTTGGTCTGAAATTTATAGCGGTGACTCAGCTTCATGAGAACTTTATCAGAAGACTTGTTGCAACAAAGATGAACTCGTTGCCTCCAAAATTTAACTCAATGTCTAAGAAATTTAACTCGCTCAAGTGGACTCGCTACCTTAAGAAATGATACTGCTCGTATTGAAACCTTGTCTTACTTTCTCTGCCAACTTTTCCTTCATCGAATGCTTTTGATTTTATTTTTATAACCTTTTTCATGACCTAAATTTTCATGTATAAAGTGGAGCTGACTTTGCTGGAGTCGACCAGTATTTGGTGGAGTCGGCCAATCTAGCGTTATAAAAAATTTAATATGTTCCTCCTTTTCTTTAAGAGCGAGTGAAGCATGGTTGCTCACAATATCCCAGACACTCATTCATTGGCCTCGACATTGATTAGTTGGAGTCCGTACTCCGTGATCGGGCAGGGTCAGACAGTGAGTTTGATCTTCATTCATTTTAGTCTTCCCATATTATGGGGTGAGGCCCTTAATGGGCCAATATTTGGGTAGTGAAACCCACTGTTGTACTTTATTCTATTTTTTCTTATTTTCTTATAAGGATGACCTAGTGTTATAAAAAATTTAATATGTTCCTCCTTTTTTTAAATGATGTATGTGATGGTTTCGTTATTCAACGTTATGAAAAAAATTCAATAGGTTTTTTTGTTTGTATTCATGCATGGTGTCATAAATACACTATCCAACATTATAGAATCTTTTAATATGTTTTTGCATGGTTTCATATATACGTTTGGTCATTAATTCACATGGGATAAGGGTTAAGTTTATATTTAGTGATGTATTTATTTATATATAATAAAGGAATCATAAACTCTAGCTTTCCATTATATGCATATATTGCTAGGGTTTGGGTATTCACGTATATGGTTTTTAGAATTAGGATTTCATGCTAGGGTTTTCTAGCCAATGTTTTATTCATGCAATAATTAGGGTGTCATTTAGAGCTAGGTTTTAGGGCTTCATCATGTTGACATTGGGAATCTAGGGTTTTAAGATAAGGTCTAGGTTTCTAGAATTTATGTTCCTAGACTTAGGATATGTTTTGGCATGCTTCATCATTGCTAGACATACATTTAGGGCATCATTAAGAACAAGAATTCCTAGGGTTTAATAGAGCAAGGGAATATGCATCATCTTCATGCTTAGGGTTTTCTCATAGGGTTTGCATGAGGTTAGGGAAAAGGGTTATTCATGCATCACAAGAATATTTCCATCACAAACAATGCAATATTGACATCAATGACAACCTTGACTAGCATATGTCACCTTCATGCAAAGTTGAAACTATTATGGGAGTTAGAGAAAAAATTGAGTCAAATACAATTGAAAGAGAAGGTGAGGCCTTATTTCAAGGTTCACAATTTGAGAACCACAAATCTAGTCTCATACAATAATCTAATGATGCACGACATCATCTAGAAAATTGGGGATGCCAAACCGAATAAGAGGACCAAATAATGAAATATACAGAGTTATGAAAAGAAGGGTCAGGGTGTGCTTCAAGCACACCTTCAATAAATGAACTTGAAATTGATCCTTGCTTGAAGACTAACAGTCAAAAGAATACAAGAAATTGTGTATAGAGCGTACAATGTAATGGGGGAGGATTTGTTCCTCAAGCAGAAGAAGGTTCATCCATAGATGAGGAAGAAACGCGTTATAGCAACAATATATCAACAAAGCAAGATGGACTCAAAGAAGCCAAAAACATATTCGTAATAATAGAAACAACAATTATTCTAGGGTTGATGGCCATTTCGATGATACATGGAAGGATGTCTTGAGTGAGGGTCAAATTTCATTCCGAGTTTTATTTGAACAAGAAGTTTTGACTCAGAGTTCTTCCCCTTGAGATGACATGTTCTCCAAAATAAATAGTAGGGATTCATTCTTTGAGGATTCTTGTTCTAAAAGACATAAGTTTCATAAGCTTTGTCAATAGCAAAGATAAGCCAACAAATAGGCCACCAATTTTCTATCAGGAAAACTAGCAAGTAACCTATCTCGAGGTCCATTTGCTAGGCTATGCACTGTCACTCTCACAGTTGGTCCACAAGCATTATAGGATATCTCTATCCCCGAACCCTCGTTCATCATGGT
Organism: Pinus tabuliformis; assembly: GCA_031772625.1. Lineage (NCBI taxonomy): Eukaryota > Viridiplantae > Streptophyta > Pinopsida > Pinales > Pinaceae > Pinus > Pinus tabuliformis. The sequence continues at coordinate 859,342,432 of CM062820.1, forward strand.
TATGGGTCACCTACAAACCCAAGGTTATGTGCCAACCACACAAAACCCTTGTCATAAAATTCCAATTGCTATGCTACACATTGTTAGTATTGCAGTTGGGCCACAAGCATTACAAGGTAACTATTTCCTCAAACCTTAATCATCGTTTTGGGTCATCCACCAACCCATGGATATGGGTTGACCACGCAAAACCCTTGCTTTCAACAACACTTGGTTTTGGGTCATCCGCAAACCCATGATTATGGGTCATCTGCAAACCCGCGGTTATGGGGCAACCACACAAAACCCTTATATTCATTGGCTCATATTCAAAAAAAGATTCTCATGAGGGAACTTGTTGAATGGGGACCATTTCTTCCTAAGGGGGAAGGAGTGATCCGAATGGAAAATGGCATCCGCCCATGGTATTTACCCATGGTATCTGCCCATGGTATTGTAAATTACGAAGGCTATAAATAATAAGCCTCATTTTGTAAAAGAAATATTCATCCACACAATGTATATTTAATAAATTTTCCCTTGTCATTTAATAAATAATTAGGCTTTATCTTGTTCTCTCTTTTCATATTTTTTTTTGGATATATTCAATTCATGCATTTTTTTAATATTTTGGTGCTAGGTTATCTCCTCCACTCTCAATATTATTGGTTCTGGATCTAGCATCCAAGATCCATATCAGGGTGGTCATGTCAAGTCAAGAACTTCGTATAGGAAGTCTCGTGCTAACTTGGGCACCTTGGGCGCTCTCAGTCCGCTCATGCCACAACACCCAAAATGTCATAAATATCATCACAAAATGTGCGATGATACTCTTGTCTCATGACTCTTCTCGTCTAGCTCATGTCGATGTGGTTGCTTAAGTCCATAGGCCTAACATCCTCCCCCACCAAAGAAATGTTGTCGTCCACCATAATGAACCCCCCCCCACCCCTTCAAACAATCCATCCATCACCAAAGGTAGTACATCCTCAAGAAGACTAATCATCAAGATAACATCTCATGCCATTGAAAAACATCCCTAAGTCCCTGAATCGCGAGAAGATGGAGTAGGACTACTCGTCTCACTCTAACCTCGCCAACAAAATTGTTATAATGCACCTCATTCTAGGTCACATCAAATATAAATGACTTCCCCTACTCTCTCATCTAGAAAGAAAATCCCATGTAGAAATTCTCTCAAAATATCTTAGTCATCAAGTGATCAATCACAATACATTGTGAGTATACCCACTACTTAAAGTCACCATGGAAGGACTCTCCCTCCAATATCTACCTACAATGCGTCAATTTGCAATTGCTACCATTTTGACTCTCAAATCCTTATGTATTGAGCCACCTGTGAACTCTGCTAACACACTCCAACATAATTTTCACATTTCTTTGCACATTGTTAACCCCCATGACTTGAACTACTTGGGTGATCAGTCCAATCACAGTGTCCAACTTATGAGAATGCACATCCTCACATTGTGATTAGTCATTTCTTTAGCACTTTGTCACATACTCAACAACAAATATTGTATTCACTATCCTGACTCCAACAAGGAATCCTCCACATCATCATCTCAAGTAAATGCATCTCATGCCATATGTCATGCAAAGACCTCTAACCGAATTCCATCTGACATCTCTGCTATCTACACCACATCCAAGTTCATGAAGAGATCCTGAAACTCATAATCACCAGGTTAATTATGCAATCCTCTCGTGATGTCCCAATGTTTGCAACCTCGTCTCAAGGTGCTCCATCAAGTCACCCGTATACATTTCTCCTATCATCAGCCACGTCTCTCCACTCCTCATATCTCCTCATATATGAAAAATGCTACTCACATCTCTATGAAGAAGGAAAGTCCCACTTGCCTCATCATCTCATATGCATATTGTCCAAGGTCTACATAGTTATCCAAGTCCTCCTCCTCAACTAGGCTCTCTATATCATGGAAAAATCAATCTCATCAATCATCCCACTCTGCAAATTAGGCTGCCATGGTTAAGTCTCTCAAACTCAACCCATGACTCAATGGTCTCACACCAAGGTCCCATCATAGCTACAACCACATCCACTTGACTCCACTAATGGATCATGTGAGTAAGGGATCTCAAGCATGATCTTTATCTGCAAAGTATGCTCTAAAGAGACATATCCCATATTGCGTTTGAATCAATTTGTACTTGGCCTACCCAAGTCCTTGATTTAAGCTCCTTGGAAAATAAAAAAGAATCCAAGATCACCACATACATCCACATGAAGGCTCCACTAGTCACAACTACAAGTCCATCAACCTATCATCTTAGGCTCGTCAAAACCAAGCCAACATCAACACATCATGTTGTCTCCTTGGCTAACTCCTATCTCCATCAAAGCATCCACCCCCACATAGGTCTACCAAGATCTCATCTCGACTCTAGTGAAGTCCCAATGAAAGAGTATAGTCAATCCGATGATGAACTACAATCTCATGTATTGTTATTCTCTTCTACTTCCAATGATATCACCCAAACAGTCTCAGTTCTTGAGTTGTGTTGGACACTTGGCCACTCCATCACATGGCCAACAAGAATTTATCCTCTCCATGCATGTCTCATCCACCACCCTTTTCCAAGGCATTAGCACTCATGGCCGATACGGAGCACTTTCCCCACTTAGCGACTGATCAGTTCATGCATTGTGTCTTCTATAAGGACACTGGTGCGACTGTGCTAGAGCCAAGGAAATGGATAAAAAGGGTGGACAAGGCAAGAAAACTAAACATGCTATGGGTGCCACATTACAACCGTGCACCCATAACCATGATAGTGATCAAATAGCTACTATTCTTGGTGCACGATGGGTTCTTGTGGTTGGAAGAACCAATACCGATCACTGACATGTTAATCCATAGGATCACTCAGCTGCCGCATTCAGGACTAAATCCAGCCATGGAATTTAGCGAAAAGACACGTGAGTGCAACCTCACCGAGAAAATGAAGGACAAATTTAAGCTCATCAAGAAGCCGCGTGGCTACTCCATTTCTAGTATAATTGACCCCGCGATCAGAGTAGCCACCCAGATCCTGGCAGGGAAAATTATGAGAAAGTGTCGCGCAAATGAAGTGTCAGCACCAGTCGTATCATTAGCGGCCCAGTGCGTGGAGGGCATACAATTCAACTGGGAACGCTACCTCTGTAGTCAGTTCCTTGTGACTTGCAGAGAGGTGCAGGACCACAACAAAACTTTTCACTATGCATGGTTGTTGCTATCCATAATGCTGGTCGCATGGGAGTTACCGAAGGATAGTAAGTTTCCTCCAGTCGCGCAAGATTTGTTGGAAGTAGTGAAGTTCGCTTCGCTCTGGGCCCCCAAGGACCCCCAAAGGGTCAAGGGTAGAAAGATCTTTTGGATCTTGATGGAGATGAGTATCAACATGGCTATCAACTGTAAACTGCGGTTGTCACTGACTATCTTCAACCAATTGGCAGAGTATGTGGAGTTCAAGGTGGACTTCCACTGTGTCCCCATGCGAGCACGGAAGGACCCTGAGCAAAATTGGTATGACCTTCCATGCCTTGCCACAAACGAGGTGATCGTGGCAGTCCTCTACCGCTGGCTAGCAGAGTGGCACATCACCTTAGACTTGACAGTTGGTTCTAGCAAGTCTGCAGCAAAGCGTAAGAAGGAAGACGCCAGACTAAATATGGAACAGTTGGCCGAGAAGAGGAAGAAAGAGGTTGAGGACAAAGACAAAGCGGAGCACGCTGCCAAAAAGTAGACAAAAGGACAGGAAGAAGAGGAGGATCACGACTCCAATAGGAGTCAGAAGTCTTCCTCCCTGGAGACAGAAGAGGAAGAGTAGCGATCCGACCAGGGAGGAGCAGACCCAGAGACTACTCTGTTCCGGGTTAAGTGCAATAGGGAGTAGGAGAAAGTAGGGTCACGGAAGAAGTCCAAGGCCAGAAAAATGTCCCTAGACCCATGGATTAATGTTTCTTGACTTTTTAAGTAGGTTGAATTACAATTTGTCTATTATCACGGTTGTTATTTGTTGTTGTTTACTTGTTTCAGGTCTTTGAAGAAGGAAGCGAGAGATAGCTGGAGTGAGCAAGCAAGGACATCATCAAATGGGATAAGCATACTAAGAGGTAGGCCCTCTTAATTGGTTCTAACCTAAGGAAATATTCGATAGAATGTATCATTTGTGGCTAGACCCATTATCGGGCTAGAGGAAGTTGTTTGTGTCCGCACTTATAATTTTACTTCACCACAGTATGTCAAAGGTTTCAATGATTGATTGATTTAGTTATGGTTGATTCAGAGATTGATGGTTGGGTTTCAGTTATATTAGAGATTGATGATTGGGTTTCATTGATTGGTTGATGCAGATGTATTTGCTGGATGTATTGCAGTTGTGATTGATTTTGAGCTTCAATGTTTTTTATGGGTCTAGTATGAAAATTTGATGAAACGTGGCCTACATATTGTGTTGTTGTGTACCAAGAGTATCGAGTATGAAACTTTATGAAACATGGTCCCATGAGGATACTGAAGGTGGGAGCCTTCGGTAAGGAAATCAAAGCTTCCTACCAGTAGTGGCTGGTGATTTTATTAGGGGGTTGGAACTCCCTTGCAGTACCAGCTGGAGAACGAGTGAAGGTTGTAGCCTTCCGTAGGTCGGCACCTACAGACTAGTAAACATATCGGCTAGTATAAGAGATAGGGGTTGTAGCACTCTTCTAGTAGAGGCTGGAGAACGAGAGAAGGTTGTAGCCTTTTGTAGGTGGGTGCCTACGTACTAGTATGAGTCTGCACGAGTACAATATTGTAAACATATTATTCTTTATATTAAAAGAAGACAGAGACAACAGCAGCAGGTGATTTTTCTCCTACATTGGGTTTCCACCTTAAATATTGGTGTTCATGTGTGTTGCTTATGTGTGATGGTTTATTCTTTTATTACTTCACATGGTTATTGTTTAATGTTTAATAAAGTACTTATGCATTGATTAAATATCAACATATGATGAGTTAATTGAATCACAAGTTCACTAGATATATCTTGGTTTCCTTAAGAAAAATTGCATGCACACGTGAGTTCCCTTCACTGAAGTAGCATATATAAATATGATTTGTTGGAAATAATACTGAGAGGGGGGGTGAATCAGTATTATCAAGTCAATTATTTTTCATTTCACAATCAGATTTATACATGCTACTTTAGTTAGTAAATACTGCATATGTACGCAACTTCAGTTAAGGAAACCGCCGTCTATTAGCAGACTTGTAATTTAGATTATTCTTCAGATGTGGATCATTAATTTGTGCGTCAAACCATATGAACAATCAACGGGAATAGTAAAACAGAATAGGCAATCACACATAAGAACACAATATATAAGGTGGAAACCCAATGTGGGTGACAACCAGCTGCTGCAATTTGTCTCTATCTTCTTTCAATTAGAAACTTCCTTTTACAATGTTTCTGTACTAGTGCAGTCTTATACCAGTACGCAGGCTGCTACCTACAGAAGGCTACAACCTTCTCTCGTTCTCCAGCTTCTCCTGGAAGGGAGCTACAACCCCCTTAGCTCTTGTACTAGCTGAGGTACTAGTACGTAGGTGCTGACCTACAGAAGGCTACAACCTTCTCTTTTCTTCCAGGGACCACGTTTCATAAATTTTCAGACTAGATCCATGAATATCAATTAATCATCAAGTATATCTGCATTAACCAACCTCCTTTGTACAAACAAATACTGAATCAACCAATAACTTCTCAGAATGCTGTAACCAGAAAACAATACCAGTAACCAAACACCAATTCTGAACCCAGAACACTGCAGCAATAAACAGAAGCAGCTAAAACATATTTCAAGAGACATATGCTACTTCACCAATAGAAACCTGCGTACATACGCAGCTGTGACAAAGCCAAACAACGTATACGCAGTATTCACTTGCTTAACCTGCGTGTATACGCGCCTCCGCTGTGTCGAACTTGCGTACAGATCTATAAAAGATAATTTATCCTTTTACTTAATCAGACATCAGTTATACCCATATTATCAGATTTATAGATCTAATCATGCACCAAATATAATAGATCAAAATCACACAATGATACTACTATTCAAGCCTTGAGATCTTGACCCATCAATAGATCTTAACCATCGTGTAATGCTCAGGTTCCTCCTTGATTCAGATCCAGCTGTAACTCCCAACCAATCACCAGTATTCCAGATCTTGCTCTTCTCAAGATATTCAACACATAAGTCAGTGCCCTTCCCAAATGATCTCCTTCCCTTTTTCTATTCTTAGGCCTTACTCAAACCATGCTCCAAAACCATCGAGAACTAATACTAGGGACCCAATACTTGGGTTTAATACCTTAAATGCAATACCAAGGACCAAAAACATAGGTTCAAATATGTTAGACTAAATACCATGGACCAACCATAAGTTTTCCCACATGTACGCACTTTTTTTTGCATGAAAGTGCGTGCATATGTATACACGCCTTCTGATCGGTACACCCACATGTATATGCGACTTTGTTACGAGGAACCTGCGTATACCTCATTTTCTTTCATTCTGAGAGCTTGAACTATGATTTGCCATTTGAGTGAGTTGCCATCAAGGACAACACTTAAAGGCAACCCAAATTCACTCAAAGTCATTCTCCCCCTTTGACATCAAGGGCAAAGGGTTATGCTCCCTCTGAGACCACGCTAAAATCTTTGCCCTGCTGTGCTGTCCAAGCTCCCCCTGACTTGTAGGCAAGGTCTGTAAGAAGATGTTCTATAAAAGAAACATGACTTTATACATCATAAATGACCTTCCTATCACCAAAGACTCATACATACATCCATCTCCCATTAAATGGGAATATACCAGTATTGATTCACCCAACCAAGTGGGGATACATGATAAAATAAGAACATTACATCATTCATCCCAGGCATAGTGGGGAAACCAAAATAGGCCGTTACATGACCTTGATAAAAGAAATATAAGACTTAGAGACAAAACATCTACAGCAAGACTCTGACAATTATCAACAATTAACATCAGTAGCATTTGTCAATCATTATTCAGACCAGCACCCATGTTCTCCTGTTGCACTAGTTCCACCTGAAATCAAAACAACTGCGAATTTGAACCAAGATCTTCTAAGATAATGCCAACAATCCATTATTAGAAGAATATATGCTCCCCCTGAACCTGTGCCAGATGGTCTCTGTCAGACCCATATCAAACTCTTTTCATCTTGAGCCTGACCCTACTGCTTTTCTTCAAAAAAACATATACGCGACTGTACCTTCACAAAATGGCGTATGTACGCGGATCCTCCTCACTCAACTTGCATACAACCACTTTTCTCTGAAACAGACAAGATTCAACAACAAAATGATGCATCAACTACCCCCAACTTCTGTCTGAGGTATTCAAATGTCTCCCTGGGCAGTGGTTTGGTGAAAATATCAGCAACTTGTTCCTTAGAGGGAACATACTCCAACTTGACCTTTTGTTCAAGCACTTGTTCTCGGAGAAAATGATATTTGATAGGTATGTGCTTGGTCTTTGAATGCATGACTGGATTTTTTGAAATGCTGATTGCACTTGTATTATCACATAGAATGGGGATAGGTGGAGTACAAGTGATTTTCATGTCTTGTAATGTTTGCATCATCCAGAGGAGTTGTGTGCAGCAAGATGCAGCAGCTACATATTCTGCTTCAGCTATAGATAATGCAATTGAACTCTGTTTCTTGCTGAACCAAGATACTAACCTAGGACCCATGAAGAATGCACCACCACTAGTGCTTTTTCTGTCATCCACACTTCCTGCCCAATCTGCATCTATATATGCATGAAGTGTGAGATATGTACTTCTAGGATACCATAAGCCATAGTTTTGAGTTCCTTGAAGATACTTAAAAATTCTCTTAACTGCCTGAAGATGAGTTTCCTTTGGATTTGCCTGAAACCTTCCAACTATTCCCACTGCATGCATAATATCTAGTCGGGTACCTATTAGATAGAGCAGACTACCAATCATGGATCTATAGGTTGGTTGATGCACTGCTGCTGATTCATCATTTTCACTGAGGCTGCATCCTGTTACCATAGGGGTACATACTGGTTTCGAATCCTCCATCCCATATTTCTTCAAGATCTGCTTGAGATACTTGGTTTGTGATAGAAAAATGCCGTCTTTTTTTTGTTGGACTTGTAAACCAAGAAAATATGTGAGCTCACCAAGCATAGACATTTCAAACTCTTTTTGCATCACCAAGGAAAACTTTTGACTCATGTCTTCTTCATTGCTACTAAAGATGATATCATCAACATACACAACAAGTATTAGCAACTTATCATTGTCAACTTTTATATAGAGATTGCTATCTGTGGAACCTTTTGTAAAATCTTGTTGATGTAGGTACTTATCCAAGCGATAATACCAAGCCCTTGGAGCCTGTTTAAGGCCATAGAGAGCCTTTTTGAGTTTGTATATAAGCTTTGGATCATTTCCAAGGATAAACCCATCTGCTTGCTCAATATACACTTCTTCATCCAAGTCTCCATTTAGAAAATCAGACTTCACGTCCATTTGAAATACTTTGAACTTCTGAAAGCTAGAAAGAGCAAGGAACATTCTTATGGCCTCAAGTCTAGCAACTGGTGCAAAAGTTTCTTCAAAGTCTATACCTTCTTGTTGAGCATACCCTTTGCAAACAAGTCTAGCCTTGTTTCTAATCACATCTCCATTTTCATTCAGCTTATTTTTGAATATCCATTTTGTTCCTATGACATTCTTATCTTTTGGTCTCGGAACCAACTCCCAAGTGTTATTCTTTTCAATATGCTCAAGTTCTTCCTCCATGGCCTTGACCCAGCATTCATCTTTGCATGCCTCTCTTACATTTTGTGGTTCAGTGGAGGAGAGCAATGCTAGATAGCTTGAAGCTTCTGAAATGGTTCTTCTTGTCTATACACCTGCCTCTTTCTGCCCCAAAATTTGAGATTCTAGATGATTCTTCTGAATGTACCTGGATGGAGTCTTTTCTTTTATCCTTATCTGTTCTTCTGGTGCCTCATGGGTTTCTTCTTCATCATGAATTTGATTTGATGTTGATGTATAGTCCTCATCATCTTTGAAATCTTCAGATTTTACCTACCTAGGAGAGTTTCCTTCTTCATCAACCACAACATCAATGCTTTCAACAATTTTTCCAAGTCTTTTATTGTAAGACTTGTATGCTTTGCTGTGGGGAGAGTAACCAAGGAGAATGCCTTCATCTGCTCTAGGTTCAAACTTGCCAAGGTTTTCATCAGTCTTTTTGATGTAGCATTTTCTCCTAAAATTTTTGAAGTATTTTACCATGGGAGTCTTACCATACCACAGTTCATGATGAGTCTGAGTGCTATTTACCCGAACATTTGTCTTGTTGAGAATAGTAACTGCAGCAAATGCAGCTTCACCCTAGAAGGTTGCAGGAGTTACAAACTCATCAAGCATAGCACGAGCCATTTGTTGAACCGTTCTGTTCATCCTTTCCACTACTCCATTTTGCTAAGGAGTCCTTGTAGTAGAGAATTCCCTTCTTATTCCATGTTCTTCACAAAAATTGAAAAACTCATTCGAGGTAAATTCCCCTCCTCGATCAGACCTGAGGCATTTGATTTTGCGATCTGATTCATTTTCCACCAAGGCTTTGAATGATTTGAACTTTTCAAAAGCTTCATATTTATGCTTCATAAGTCCTATCCAACACATCCTGGAAAAGTTGTCAATGAAAAATATAAAGTATTCTTCTCCTCAAGGTGACCTTTTCCTAGATGGACCACATACATCAGTATGGACAAGTTCAAGAGGCCTACTAGCTGATCCTTCCTTTTCAGGGAAATTAGTTCTGGTTTGCTTACCAAATTGGCATGATTTGCATATTGTATTGTCTGGAATTCTAATGTTAGGTAGATCACGAACCGCGTGATATTTGCATGCTTTCCTTATCTGTGAGAAGCTTAGATGCCCCAATCTTCTGTGCCATAGCCAGTGTTCATCATTCTTGCTTAGATATCATTGTTGTTGTCCTCCCTTGAGTATATAAAAATTATTTGGGGTTCTTATGCCTTTGATCACCATTTCTCCTGTATCAAGCTCACAAATAATGCATCCATTTGACCGAAATATTACTTCATTTCCATGATCACACATTTGACTGAAACTTAATAAATTATGCTTTAAGCCATCAACATACATAACATTTCCAGCCTTGACCTTTTCTTTCAAAAGAACAAAACATTTACCTTTTATGAGTGCAGGGGTGTCATTTCCAAATGAGACCTTCTTTTCCTTTTCTAAGGCACTATATGACTAAAGTTTATCTTTATCACCTGTCATATGTTTTGAGCATCCACTGTCGATGTACCACTGATTTTCCTGCCCTTCCGCATATAAGGCTATCCCACATATTTCTGGTAGCGGTTCTTTCTTTCTCCATGTTTTGGGACTTAATGAAGCTTGCTCCTTCTGAGTTATTTTTCGAAGCCTACTCCTGCATTCAGAATCTTCATGACCGAAGTTGTTACAAATAGAAAATTCTATTTCATTTTCAAGAGCAGAAAAGTTATTGTAGGTCCTTTTCATGATCCCAGTCATACTCTTTTGTTTTTGAGCTTCTCTAGTCATGATTGTCTTGTAGGCAACACATTGAGCTACTTTGTGACCAAAGTTATGATAAGAGAAACATTGGCCATTGAAGAAACTCCTGCGATTATCAAATCTACCAACCAAATGATTGTAGTTTCTATTGACATCCATTCTTGAGGTAAATTGAGAATGATTCACCTGTGGTTGATTGTAGTTTATGTTCGTCCTTGAAGTAGATTGCCCCCGATTTACCTGGTAGTCTTTGTCCATTATTGAGGTAAATTGTCCCTGATTTACCTGGTGATCTCCATTGGGCCTTTGCTGTCGATTGTCAACCTGCTCACTTCTCCTTGCAGCTTCAAGATAACTTTTGGAGGTAGATGGCTTCTGTGCTTGAGATGTTTCTTTGGTATACCCAAGACCTGTCTTCATTAGAGGAGAACGCTGTACTTTGATAATTTCATCTAAAGTTTTAGATCCTTTAGCAAATCTAAGATTAAGAGCTTTCATTTTTTCAATGTCCTTTCTAAGTCCCACAATTTCACATTCTAACTTTTCATTGTGTTTCTCCATTTCAGCTAGTTGGGATGTCAGAGTATCTATAATCATATTTTTCTCCTCTAAGCAAACTTTGAGTTTAGAAATTTCTTCATAAAGACTTTCTTCATCTATAGCATCCACGAAATCATCATCTTCAAAAGCCATCAAAAGTCTATAATCATTACCTTGTTCATCTTCATCGCTATTTGAAAGTCCATCATTGTCTTCATGCATGTAATAGCTCTTCTTACTTACATTCTATTTTCTGTTCCATCTAATTGGTTCCTTACCTTGGTCAAACTTATCTTTATGGGACACTTGGCAGCATAGTGACCGACTCTTCCACAAGCAAAACATTTGAAAGGGAGCTTACCTCTGAATCTTCCAGAACTGCGTTGAAGGTTTTTGACAAAATTTGACTCTTCCTCTTCTTCTGACATATGTCCTAAGTCATTGTAATCTCCTTTTCCCGAGACTTTGAATGCGGCTTCTCTCTTGTCTGATGGTCCCCCTTTTCTCATTTCGTAAGTGGTTAGGATTCCATGTAGCTGTGACATGGTAAGGCTCTGTAGATTCTGTTTTTCTTCTATGGCAAAAACTTATGATTCAAACTTAGAAGACAAAGATCTTAGAACCTTTTCAACCAAAACAACTTCTTTTATTTCTTTTTCATACAATTAACAATCTCATCTATACGTAGGAAATAGTTAGCCACACTTTCATCATTGTACATTCTGAGATTTTCATATTGAATTCTGAGGGTTTGTAGTTTTGCTCGTTTTACCTGTTCATCTCCTTCATAGCTTAGAATGATCTTATCCCATATTCTTTTGTGGTTTTGAGCTGCATAACCTTGACAAATTCTAATTGAGATAGGCTCCCTAATAGAGTATTGACCGCCTTTGCATTTGTTTCATACTGCTTCTTACCAGCCATATCTATAGGAGTTGCTGATGGAAAAGTGTATCTTGTTTCCACAATATCCCAAACTTCTTTACCAAGAGATTGAAGATAGGCAGTGATTCTTACCTTCCAATAGACGAAGTTGCTTCCATCGAAGATTGGTGGCCTGATTGATGCTTCTTTTTCGTAATTGCTCATGATGATAGATCTTCCTTCAAGCGATCAAGCTTCTTCTGAAGGACCTGCTCTAATACTAATTGTTGGAAATAATACTGAGAGGGGGGTGAATCAGTATTATCAGGTCAATTATTTTTCATTTCACAATCAAATTTGTACACGCTACTTCAGTTAGTAAATATCGCGTATGTACGCAACTTCAGTTAAGGAAACCAACGTATTAGCAGACTTGTAATTTAGATTATTCTTCAAATGTGGATCATTAATATGTGCATCAAACCATATGAACAGTCACCAGGAACAGTAAAACAGAACAGGCAATCACACATAAGAACACAAGATATAAGGTGGAAACCCAATGTGGGTGAAAACCACCTGCTGCAATTTGTCTCTATCTTCTTTCAATTAGAAACTTCCTTTTACAATGTTTCTGTACTGGTGCAGTCTTATACCAGTAAGCAAGTTGCTACCTGCAGAAGGCTACAACCTTCTCTCATTCTCCAGCTTCTCCTGGAAAGGAGCTACAACCCCCTTAGCTCTTGTACTAGTTGAGGTACTAGTATGTAGGTGCTGACCTACAGAAGGCTGCAACCTTCTCTTTTCTTCCAGGGACCACGTTTCATAAATTTTCAGACTGGATCCATGAATATCAATTAATCATCAAGTATATCTTCATTAACCAACCTCCTTTGTACAAACAAATACTGAATCAACCAATAACTTCTCAGAATGCTGTAACTAGAAAACAATACCAGCAACCAAACACCAATTCTGAACCCAGAACACTACAGCAATAAACAGAAGCAACTAAAACATATTTCAAGAGACGTACACTACTTCACCAATAGAAACCTGCGTACATACGCATCTGTGCCAAAGACAACCAGCGTATACGCAGTCTTCACTTGCTTAACCTGCGTGTATATGCACCTCCGCTATGTCGAACCTGTGTACAAATCTATAAAAGATAATTTATCCTTTTACTTAATCAGACATCAGCTATACCCAGATTATCATATTTATAGATCTAATCATGCGCCAAATATAATATATCAAAATCACACAATGATACTACTATTCAAGCCTTGAGATCTTGACCCATCAATAGATCTTAACCATTGTGTAATGCTCAGGTTCCTCCTTGATTCAGATCTAGTTGTAACTCCCAACCAATCACTAGTATTCCAGATCTTTCTCTTCTCAAGATATTCAACACATAAGTCAGGGCCCTTGCCAAATGATCTCCTTCCCTTTTTCTATTCTTAGGCCTTACTCAAACCATGGTCCAAAACCATTGAGAACTAATACTAGGGACCCAACACTTGGGTTTAATACTTTAAATGCAATACCAAGGACCAAAACCATAGGTTCAAATATGTCGGACTAAATACCATGAACCAACCATAAGTTTTCCCACATGTACGTGCTTTTTTTTGCATGAAAATGCATGCATACGTATACGCGCCTTCTGATCAGTGCACCCACATGTATATGCGACTTTGTTACGAGGAACCTGCGTATACCTCATTTTCTTTCATTCTGAGAGCCTGAACTATGATCTGCCATTTGAGTGAGTTGCCATCAAGGACAACACTTATATCATAGAGCCAAACCTATTCCAAACCTGTGTCATAATGCCAACATGATTATGGAAATGAAAAAGTTATTGATTTGTAAATATTGATTCACCCTCCCCGCCCAATATTATTCCCAACAATTGGTATCAAAGGAGGTCCTTTGGCAGAAGCTTGATCACTTGAAGGAGATCAATAGTAACAACGGGAAAGAAGCAAAAGAAGAAATCATATCTAAAGAAGAATACATCTCAAAGGAACTGTGACAGTGGGAAAGACGATTGGCCATTATGTAAAAGCAACTCTTCAAATTCAGAATCACCTCAGAATGAATATGAACAAGCAAAATAATTATCAGGCACAAATTTGTTGTCCTCTGGTGATACATTTCTCTATTCATTTGAAGATAATGAATGTGACAATGAAACAACTGAATTTTCTCTTATGGGTGAAAGAGAAAGAAATCAAATAAAGGTAGAATTTAAAAATCTTATAGACAAAATTAGAGATCAAAAAGATCTAATTGATAAAAGGGAACGTGCCTACAAAGAATAAATTACCATGTCAAAATCTCAGTTGGAGGAAGGAAAAAAAGTAAGGAAGCAGTACAAGGAAAAGGAAGATCAATGTCAAAGGCGCTAGGATGAAGTGACATCATTGAGAAATGAAGTAAATGAAAAGGATACAATAATCAAGAAACTTATTGAAAGATTAGTTACTATAAAAGTCTTGAAGTTGAGATGGTCTCTCTAAAAGAAAATCTTGAAAATTCAAATAAGAAGAATGAAGAACTGCCGCAAGAAGATGAAGAACAAGAAAATGAGATTCTCAAATTAAGGAAATTAGTGGAAGAAGGTAGAAAGGCTAGAGAAATTATGAAGAACCAATATCTGGAAAAGGAAGAGCAATATCAGGTTGAAGCAAATATCTTAAAAGGTAAATTGGAAGAAAAGGATAAACTTTTATGATTTCAAGATAGTACTAAGATTTTGGATAATATTATTAGTAGTCAAAGGTCTCCTACCATCAAATCTGGTTTTGGTTTTCATGAAACTATTAAAGGTGAATCTAGCTCACAAACTGAAGCAAGGAACTCTAATGCAAAATTTGAAATGCTCAACAAGGAGATAAGAGGTCAACCCCATCAATAACCAAGGAAAGAAAGTCTTCAAAGAAAATAATTTACTCCTAACCATGGAAGTGCTAATCAATTCTTTCCTCTGATGAATATTGTTGAATGTTTTATATGTCATAATTTTGGACATGTTGCAGCAAGATGTAGAAGAAGAATGGTTCAAGCTAATATCACACAAAAAGATCATCAGCTTCCAAGTACGTTAAGGGATATTGTTTTTCTTGCAATATGTTTGGTCACAAGGCCATTGACTTCTTTAGAAGGAATAAGAAACATATAACATGTTATGCTTGTAAAAAAATTGGGAATATAGCAAAAGAATGCATGATCAAATTTCGGCCAACATACCAAAAGGAGAAAACATCATCACACTCCAAGGTATGGAAGAAGGAATTACAGTCTGAAAAATGTGGCATAACTCAACATACAAACAGAACAGACTCAGGAGGAATCGAAAGTATGAAATTTTAGTGTTCTAATTCTCATAGGCAGTTATCATGAACACAAGTCACGTATATGCGTGAGTTAGAACCTACACAGTCGCGTATATGTTGGATTAATGAAGAAGCTATGGGACAGACTTAGAAAGGGGTATGATATGGTTCATTCAATTATCAATTGTATCTTCTGTCTTGATGATTGATGATTACATTCTATGGATGTTATTTGGAAGTTCTTTTGATCCTCATAAATGGTTGATGACTTGATGTATTACTGGTTGATGATGATGCCTTGATGATTCTTACTGATATATGCAATGATCAGATCTAATAGTGAACAATTGGCATAGGTTCAGGGGGATAATATGCTATGCTTCTAATAATGCATTGTTGGCGTTAGAAGTCTTTGGTACTTAATGATTCTTATCAATGGTGAGGATGCTTATTTTGATGAATTCTTTAAATGATACATCATGCTATGCTGCAGTCATGAGTTTCCTATGATGAAATCTCAGATGATACTTATATTGCTTGAGCCACATAGTTGTTATTCAAATAAGATTTATGGCCGATTGTGGATGACTCTTTTGATGATGCATACAGTACATATGGTATGTTGCTTACATGGTGATCTTCATAAGGAAAAGGATAAGAACAAATCTTGAGTACACAACTTCATTATTTGATAAGTGTCACTTTTTTTATGTTGCTATCATCATGCCTCCAAGATGCATAAACTTCATATGGTGCAGTTATGGATGACAATTCATATAGTT
Organism: Pinus tabuliformis; assembly: GCA_031772625.1. Taxonomy (NCBI): domain Eukaryota; kingdom Viridiplantae; phylum Streptophyta; class Pinopsida; order Pinales; family Pinaceae; genus Pinus; species Pinus tabuliformis. The sequence goes on from CM062820.1 coordinate 859,358,609, forward strand.
CTTGGCTCTCACATGGTTGAGGATTGCTGTTGTTGATGGTATTAAGAAAGCTTGACAAATGACTATGAGCTCATATGTTTCTGCTATCTCTTTGATGGATACACATTATGTTGGATACATGGATGATTACTTAAGTGGCATATTCATAAATATTGTTGGTTGGCCAAGAGAATGGTGTTATTGAAGGTCTCATGAAGACATAGTTATTTGAAGACATCGATATTCAAATACATGGCTTACTTAGTCACATAATGATGATGACTTATTACTTTATGATGATAGGTTTGATACTCACATATGTTGATTATCGTGGTTGATGATTATCAGATGTGGGATGTTCCCTAGTGATGATACATGGTTGATATATTAAGGGTTCTTGTGGAAATATCATGCAGTTCTTGATGATGATGTTATGATCATAGATGATGACTATGGTGTTTTCACATGCATATGATATGATGTGAATGATTTTCTGTTACTTCTTGGAGATATGACATATTCTTAGTTAATTCATGGAAGGTTATGATAAGTCTCTTTCTACTAAGGAAACAGAGCAAGTTGATCTTGATAAGATCAAGAGGATGAGTTGATATCTATATGTGGCATACTTTGTCATAGGTAAATGATATTTACATTGTCATATCTTGGGAAATGAAAATGGACATATACAAGTTGCTAGTTTGGATGGTGTTGACAGATGCTTAAGGTGCAAATCATATATGGTGTATGATAGTTTTTTATGACTATCATGGTCTTGATCTTTGGTCTTTGTTATAAATGTCATGTATATCATTTGATCTAAAGGTCATGTAAATACCTATGATGTAATAATTGCTATATTTCAGTCATGTATAAACAATTGGTATATCCCCACTTGGTTGGGAGATTGATGTATGTATGAGTCATTGGTGATAGGAAGGTCATACTCACATAGCTGAGTTATAGAGTCACGTTATTCTTTTTTTGCAGACTCTACATGTGCTCAGGGGGGGCATGGATGGTATAGTGCATCTCAGCATGTACAAAGGGGGAGTTTGATCAGAGAATTCAGCATATGCCTAGGGGGCATGATCAGTTTTCATATTTAGTAGTTCAGATATGGAAGTCTTAATTTTGGTCAGCCCTTTGCCCTTAATCTCAAAAGGGGAGAATATCTTGGTCTGCACTTTGCCCTTGATGTCAAAGGGGGAGAGGATCTTGGTGTTGCTTGATATATCTAACAAGTTCTACAACTTTAAGTAATAAACACCAATATGGCTTCCATCAAGTCCAAAGGGGGAGATTGTTGGCATTTATGATGCATGTGTTGTACTTGATGGCAACCCACTTGTAGCAAAACAACTCAATTGTATATGGTAACTAGATGAATCTACGTAACTAGATGAATCTATAGGAGAGATATTAGATGTGACAGAATGCATGGCAGTTGTGTTTAGAGATGTGACAAAATGCAGGGCAGTTCAAAGGAATCAGTTCAGAAGTAGTGCATAATGGAAAATCACATTATAGTAGGTCTATTCAAAGGGAACAAAGTAATGGTACAAAAGAATAGGATGAAGGAACAAAAGACTACAGATCAAAATCAAGAAGTTGAATAAAAAGGACATTTTCAGGTATGTTAAGTTATATACGCGGGTTCACTGTACAAAAAGAGCATATACACACGGGTTAAGTATACAAAAAGAGCATATACGTATGCACACACTTTCACAAGATGAAAAGTGTGTATGGGTTGGAAACTAAAGGAAATTCAAGATTAAAGAATACCAAGGGTCAATACCATGGTATTAGCTCACAATATTGAGTAGAATAATGGTTACTTGATCCCGTCCACGAATACCATAGGTTCTAAGTGTTGTTTTGGTCTGAGGTATTGAGAAAGGCTAAAACTATATAAGGAGGAGAATATCCAAGGGTTAAGTGCACATGTAATGAATGTATTATGAAGTGTTAGATCAAAAGAAATTATGCATGTTATGGGTTTCTGATGCTTTGCTTGATCTGAACTAAGTATGCACCAGAGTGTTTAATGATGGATTAGATCTAATAATGGAACAAGATCATAATGACTTATCATTATGTGATCTGATAATGGATAGGCTATATATGAATGCTAACAAATGTTTTATCCTTTATATGTCATGATTTGGGTATGTCTAAAGTCTAGAATGGTTGCGAAGTTATAAGTAATTAATTGCAAATATATACGGTGGTTCGCCTGGGTTAAGGTGCATATACATGTTGGTTTGGCATTTCCAAGTAGCATATGCAAAAGAAAAGTTTGTTGTTCAGAGATGACTGATATATTTGATCAATGATTTTGTTTTACTGTTGTTTTTCAATGATGTCTTCATTAGATCTAAAAGTAGAACTTAATGCATATGGAGATTGAGTCTGATTGATTAAGTAAGAGGAGTGATCTTGCTATTGACTGTCTAGATCTCTGTAATTTGATAGTAGATGTTCAAACTGGTTGGTACATATTTGATTCAGAATTTTTGTGATTCAGTATCTTTAGAGGTATATGCAGGTTGGGCTAAAGGAAGTAGTGTATACATGTAGGTTGGCTTCATTGAAGGAACGTATACATTCTAACACATGAATTTTGAGGTTGCAGTTGGTTCTGGTTGTTGATGCAGTGTTCTGGGTTCAAATATGTGTACTAGTTATAGTGATCCATATGTTCCAGTTGATTGGTTAAATTTGATTAAGTTTGAACGAATTGTTTGATTCAGTATATCAGAGGTTTCAGTGATTGATTGATTCAGTTATGGTTGATTTAGAGATTGATGATTGGGTTTTAGTTATATCATAGATTGATGATTGGGTTTTAGTTATATCATAGATTGATGATTGGGTTTCAGTTATATCAGAGATTGATGATTGGGTTTCAATGACTGCTTGATGCAGATGTATTTGCTAGATGTATTGTAGTTGTGATTGATTTTGAGCTTCAAAGTTTCTAATGGGTCTAGTATGAAAATTTGATGAAACGTGGCCTACATATTGTGTCGTTGTGTACCAGGAGTATCCGGTATGAAAATTTATGAAACGTGGTCCTTGGAGGATATTGAGGGTTGGTGCCTTCGATAAGGAAGTCGAAGCTTCCTACCATTGGTGGCCGGTGATTTGATCAGGGGGTTGGAACTCCCTTCCAGTAGTAGCTGGAGAATGAGTGAAGCTTGTAGCCTTCTGTAGGTTGGCGCCTACGTACTAGTAAACATATCAACTAGTACAAGGGCTAGGGGGTTGTAGCTCCCTTCCAGTAGAGGCTGGAAAACAAGATAAGGTTGTAGCCTTCTGTGGGTGGGTGCCTACGTACTGGTATGAGTCTGCACCAGTACAATATTCTAAACTGATTAATATTTATATTAAAAGAAGAAAGAGACAACATCAACAGGTTGTTTCTCTCCCGCATTGGGCTTCCACCTTAAATCTTGGTGTTCATGTGTGTTTCTTATGTGTGATTGTTTATTCTATTATTATTGCACATGGTTACTATTTAATGTTTAATAAAGTACGGATGCACTGATTAAAGATCAACATATGATGAATTAACTGAATGACAAGTTCACTGGATATACACTGGTTTCCTTGAGAACAGTTGTGTGCACATGCGAGTTCCCTTCACTGAAGTAGCGTATATAAATCTGATTATGGAAATGAAAAAGTTAGTGATTTGTAAATACTGATTCACCCACCCCCCCCCCCCCCCACCCCTCTCAATATTATTCCCAATAATAAATATAGTGATAACGAAGAAGAAATCTATGGAAGAGTATTGTTTATGGCCTATCACAATAACCAAGAGGAATTTGACGAAGAAGGAGAAGAAGAGATCACTGAGGTTGAATTTCAAAACGAAGTGATTAGGGATATCAAAGAGCTCATGGTCGAGAAGAAGCACATCAACACTCTTGAAGACAAATTAAAGACAGAAAGGGAACAGGTCCTAAATCTTAAAATCAAGGTTGAAGAATACAAACTAATTGAAGAATTGCTCAGGAAAGAATTAAAAGAAAGAAACAAGGAAAGAGAAGCATTGGAAGCTAAAATAGTTTCTCTATGAAAGGAAGTAAAAAATGGAAAAGCTCTTCAAAACTACGCCAACATCTCAAAGGAATTATATGAACTCATAAGTAATCAATGATCGTGCAGTGACAAGAATGGTCTTGATTACAAAGAAAAATCCAAAAAGGAGTCAAGTCCTTCTATGACAACAAAAGAAGATGGATATGCAAAATTTACCAAGCAGGTAGATCTCCAAGCTAAATCAAGAGATCAAGACTCGTAGGAAGAACCATAGAAGACAATTTCTCAAAGAATATTTCCTCCCAAGTATCAAGCTATTGTTTATGGTCATTGTTATTCATGTGGAAGGTTTGGAAATAGAGTTGTAGAATATCGCATGTATGTTTGGAATGATTATAGTTCCATGAGATCTTTCAGAAATGGATATTCCAAAACTTAGTAGATTATCAATAGATTTGATCATTTTAGAGATGATGTCGAATGTTACAAATGTAACAATTTTGGACACCTGGGTAAAGATTGCATACTTGGAAATTCTTCAAAGGAATTCTCGCAAAATCAGAATGAACAAGTATGGAAAAAGAAGACTGAAAAATGTGTTATCGCTCTCAAGGCTCAAAGAAACAGAAACATTTGGTATGTTGACAGTGGTTACTCAACGCATATGACTAGAGATAAAAATAATATCATATCCTTGAAGGAAAATATGAAACAATATATTTTGGAAAGGACGGGTCTTCAAAAGTCATAGGAGCCGGTATAGTCACACTTGGAAGCAAGGATGCATTACCGAAGGATGTGTTGTTGGTTGAAAATATGAATCAAAATTTTCTCAGTTTTGGATAGATGTTCTATCAAGGACACACAATGCTATTCAACTCTAAGGAATGTGAAATCAAGAAAGGCAGATTTTGAAAAATTGTGGGTACAACAAGCAGAGCTCCAAATGACATATACATTTTGGATGAAACACCTAAAGGGTTCTTTTTGGAAAAAGAAGATGAAAGTTTTTTATGGCACAAATGAATGGGATATATAAATTTCAACAATTTGGTAAGGATCAACAAAAAGGAAGCAGTAATATAAATGCCTAAAATTTCAAAACCTATCAACATGATATGTGAATCTTGTTGACACAACAAAAAAACAAAAGTTGAGTTTAAGAAAAAGGAACACTTTGTGTCACATCCATTGGAATTAATACATACTGATCTATGTGGTCCTATGAGAACCAAAGTTTTAGACAGTGAATTATACTTTATGTTAATGATAGATGATTACACCAAAATGACAGTCATCAGTTTCTTAAAGAAAAAATTTGAGGCATTCGAATGTTTCAAAATCTAGAAGGAATAATGAAACTGATTTGAATATCAAATGTCTAAGATCAAATAATGGCAGAGGTATCATGTCCAAAGAATTTCAGTAATACAGTGAAAAAATGGAATAAAAAGGCAATTCTCAACAACCAGAACACCACAATAGAATGGAGTTGTTGAAATAAAAAATAGAACCATACAGGAAATGGCTAAAACAATGTTAAATGACTCAAAATTGGATGATAAATTCTAGGTTCAAGAAATCGATACAGTTGTATTCATTATAAATAGAGGCATGCTTAGGAACAATTGTAACATGACTCTGTATGAGCTATGGAAGGGAAGACCGACTAACGTCAAATACTTCAAAATATTTTGAAGTAAATGCTACATCAAAAGAGAAGACCAAAGATTGGGAAAGTTCAATTCATGTGTTGACGAAGGTACTTTCATTGGTTATTCATGCAAAATAAAGGCTTATAGATGCTACAATCTGAGGCAAAAAACAATTAGCTGAAAGCATAAATATTACTTTTGACAAAGACTGTGTTCTAAAGGATAACAATGAGATCGTCTCTAAGGGGGTTGAGGTAGAATCTATGAAGGATGAAGAAGAAGCTCTACAACAAGACCAATCATATAAGGAAACAACAATCAACCAAGAGGAAATAAGAAATGATCAACAAGATGTACAAGAAACTTCTCCAAAAGTTTCAAAAAAATGGTGTCAAAAGAATCATTTGTCAAATCAAACCATTGGCAACATAAATGAAGGAATTAGAACCGGAAGAAGTTGACAACTTCGTTCATCACAACAAGCCAACCTTGATGTTTTAGCAACTTTTGAGCCTAGCAATTTTGAGGAAGCTAGTCAAGATGAATGTTGGGTAGTAGCTATGAATGAATAACTGGATCAAATTGAGAAGAACAACACCTGGGAATTGGTTCCACAACCAAAGGATAAAAATGTTATTGGAACTAAATGGGTCTTCAGAAACAAATTGAATGAGGATGGACAGGTTACCAGGGATAAGGAAAGATTAGTCTGCAAAGGATATGCACAAGTAGAAGGAATTCATTTTGAAGAAGCATTTGCTCCCTTTGCCAGAATTAAAGCTATCGGGATGTTTCTCGCTTATGCATGTTCAAGAAAAATCAATGTGTACCAAATGGATGTTAAGTCAACTTTTATAAATGGTGAATTGGAAGAAGAATTTTACATTGAACAACCTAAAGGTTTTCTGCTCTCTGGTAAGGAAGACTACATCTGTAGATTAAAGAAGGAATGGTATGGTCTTAGGAAAGATCCTAAAGCTTGGTATGCTCGTCTTGATGGACATCTACATCAATAAGGATTCAAGAAAGGAAGCACCGACAACAATCTCTATGTGAAAGTGGATCAATATAACCTAACAATTATGGAGGTATATGTGGATGATATAATCTTTGGAAGCAATGATGACAGATTAAGTAAAAGCTTTTCCACAAAGATGCAAAGTGAGTTTGAAATGTCTTTTCTTGGCAAGCTGAAATACTTTTTAGGGCTTCAGATATCTCAGTGGGATAAAGGAATATTTATATATCAAACCAAATACATCAAGGAAATGCTCAAGAAATTCAAGATGGAAGATTGCAAGCCTATCCTTACCCCAATGGTAACAGGTTGCAAGTTAAGTTTAGAAGATACGATGTGGACTAGAGGTTATATAGATCTATGATTCGAAGACTTCTATATGTGTGAGTTTCTCAGCTAGATGTAATGTAGGAATTTGGACAAGTAGCAAGATTCCAAGCAACACCAAAATAATCTCATATTATTTCCATCAAAAGAATTATTTTATATCTTAAGGGCACAATATAATATGGTTTATGGTATCCCAAAGGAAATGATCTAGTTATCCAATCTTATACAAATGTGGATTGGGCAGGAAGTGTTGATGATCGAAAGAGTATGAGTGGAGCAACATTATATCTAGGCCATTGCCTTGTTTCATGGTTAAGTAAAAATCAGTCTTCAATCTCGTTATCCATAACGAAAGTAGAATATATCATGGCAACAACTTTTTCCACTCAAGTTCTTTGGATGAAGCAAACTTTGCAAGATCTTCACGTCAAGTTTGATGAGCCTATTCCCATCTTTTGCGATAACACCAATGTCATTAGTATCTCCAAGAATCCTGTGATGCATTCCAAAACAAAGCACATTCTGATCAAATATCATTTTGTTAGAGAGCAAGCCGCCGAAATGAATATCAAGCTTGAATATGTTGGCATAAAGGAACAAATTGCTGACATCTTTACCAAATCATTACCTTGTGAAGAATTTGATTATCTTCGCCAAAAGCTTTGGATTATCCGAAATTATCATTAGAATCTTTCTCTTATCTAACTAAGTAGAAAGGGGGAGTGGAGGTGTGTACAGGTGTGCAGGATAACAATTTGTTAGGGGGAGTACCCTTGTCCATTTATGACAAAGGGGGAGAGAAGGTAGTAGGAAGAGGTGTGATGATTACAGGGGGAGTACTTTTGTTTCCATCAATGTCAAAGGGGGAGATTGATGATCAGTGGTTGTCATTGATGTCAACCCAAGCAGCATTAGGGGCTACCTCGATATTGCATGGGGATTTTGACTTAACAACTCATCCTATTCTGAGTCAAGTATTTTCTATATTTATTTTACTCATCGAGATGTTTCCGTTGATATATAGCACGTCACGTAGTTCTTCACGTTTTGAGAGTTATTTGTGTTTGAAGTTAGTAACCCCAGTTAGTGGGATAAAACCCCATGGGGTTGTGGCATGACACTCATCATTGGTTGTGGTTATTGAATATTCAATAATTAATAATGTTTTAAGCTCCTAAAATCCCTCCAACTTTCACTTGTTGAGGACCCTCTCAACTCAAGACATTTCTATAAATAGTGATCCTCATATCCTCCTCTAGCAAGTACTTTTCAATGAACTATCTTGTGAGAAGACCTTTGTAATTTTCTAGCCCTCATGAGCTTCTAATACAGGATTTATTATAGGTAGTTTAAGGTTTCATTGAGGTTTGGTTAAGGCACAAAATTATGATCAAGTTTGAAGGTTTCTTTTGAAGCAAGTTTAGAGCCTTAGATTCTAGGATTTCATTGCTTCAAACAGGTCATCGTCAAATTTTCGCTATAACCCTTTTTCTACGAAGCTTTAGAATCTGAAATTAAAATCCATTTGGGCCTAAATATTGATCAACCTCATGATCGACTTTTAAATCTTGTTTTTATATATTTTCGGAGATATGATCTGAGGAAGTTATGTTTTTTGCAGGCTCCCGAATTCCATGTCAAACAGGCGACCTCGGGACAATTGTCATAAATTTCTCCCTGAGCATTGGATTCAAATTTTGTAAATAGTGATAGAAAGAGGGAAGAATTTATTTTTTTGGGTATCATCTTTAGGGCCGGAGGTTGAAACAATGACGTGTGGCACTTCGTAGAAGTTCTCTCTACTAAACTAGTCTATAATCAGGTCATCATGGGAGATTGGGCATAACTCTCTTGATGAATCTAATCTTGATCAGATCTATTGGGTTGGAAATAGAACTCAAGGGCTACCATAGGATGAAATTTCATACCTTGGAGATTCTAAATTACATATATAAAATAGATTCAATATCGAGCTCCTAGAAGGCAAGAAAAAGTATGAATTCAAGGATCACTGCAATAAGGAACACACATCAATAGCCAAGGGTAAGTCTACTACAACAAGGTATGTATGATTAGTGTTTGGATTTGAATTTTGAGTATCATATCTGACATATGTTTTTGTAGGACAATGTAAGTATATTGTTTTGTATTTGTTTGGGTCTTGTTTGTTAATGCATGTGCAGGAAGGATGACACTTTAGAACAACTCGGACACATACTAGAAGGACATGCAATGCCAAAGTACCATTACTTGAAGAAATCACAGTAGTACCTCATCAGTTGCAAGTGATCCAAGAAGCAATGTTGATTTAAGTGCCAGGTCTTGTAAAAACACCAGTGCTGTAAAAGAATCATCATTGTAAATTTGTAAAAGAGTCATCATTGTAAATTTGTAAAAGAGTCATCATTTAAAGAGTCATTATTGTAAAAGGGTCAATCTTCCTAGAGTCGAAGAGGCATTGTTGGGAGGTATATGAGTCACTGTTGGGATGATGTCATGGTTGGGTTGCAGGTCATAGTGTGATTGGTGCTCTTTCAAGTACAATAAAATCATGGTAAATCATATTGTATCGTGGATCATTGTCCCTAGAATGTGAGTCCACACTCTTGTCTCAATTATGATCATTATAGGGTAGTAGGGATGTGCTAGGTAGGTCAATGAAGTCACCTACAAGTTAGAGCATGTGAACACTTCAGGGTGGTAGGTTGGTCTAGGATGTTGGGGCATCCATTCAGTTGACTACTGAAGAAACCAAGGCATTGGGGCATCCTTCCAATGGGAGTTGGAGAAGAATTCTTTTCTAGAATTCTAGGAAGTTGTAACTTTCATTTCAGTTGGGGCTGAAGATTAAAGAATTTATTAAAAAAGGGTTCGGTGGTTTTGGACATGGAGGGGGTTTTCCACCTAAACTTCTTATGCCTATTGTGTTATTTTTTTTACTGTTGTTACTATATAAACATTAATAATAATTGAATATTAACTAATGCTCTGAAAAGATTTAAAAGTGATAATTGCTAAGGAATACTGATTCACCCCCCTATCAGTATTTCCAATAGTTATGTTTTAGTTTGTTTTAGAAATAATATCTAGAGATCATGGTGGAAAACAAAGATAGTTTTTCCATATTGGAATAATTTTATAGGAGATTGGAGTGTTGGTTTTAGTTTTTACAATTTCTCTATCTTGTTTCAATTACTTTATCCCAATACACTTATGTTGTAGTTGCTACAACGCCCCTACAAAATTTTTCCCATTCTTTGATTTTGGAGCCTCCCTTTTGTCTATAGGAGTCCACCATTCATTTTCATCAATTATTCATGCAATGTTAAAGACTTGTCCTTCCATGTAGTGCTTGTAATGACTTGTTTGGAGCCCGATATAATGCAAACCATCTCTTGTCTTGACATTGTAGAATCATCAGTCTTCCCTCTTGGAACTGTGCAATCCAATGTCTTTGGAAATTGTGTTGAGCCTTAAGGATCTTGATTGTGCAATCCTAGAAGGTAGGCTAGCCTTGAGCTCAGAATTTGTGCAAAGAAATTGTTCCCCTCAAAAACTGCATAATTTACTGAGGCAAGGAGTTACCCAAGCCCTTAAGCCTGGGAATTGCACAAAATCCTTTACCAATGTGAATTTTTTTTTTTCCCAAAAAGTGGCTTGGAATCCATAAAAAATAGGAGTTTCCTAATTAATATCTGGTTAAGTCCACTAAGCTGCTAACTATGACTTTTAGACAATTATCTCTTTTTCCTTAATTTTAGGCATGTGAGTCAGAAACCCTAACCCACCTAGATCTATTTAATAGATGCCCCTAGGGATCATTTTCACACTCAATATTAGAGCTCTAGCCTTCCCAAGGAGATCAAGGAACATTTGGTTGGGTTTATGGCACTTTTAAAGGTAAGTTTTGCATGTGTCATTTTTTGTCGCTTTTCTCGCTTTTGCCTCTGTGAGTGTTATTTTTCATGTTTATTTTCATAATAGTTGGATTTTTAACTTATATTATCTTGTACAAGTGTTGGTTTAGTCCATCGTTCGCATTTTCCAAGTGTTGCATTAAGTTCTTACCTTTTCCTCCTTAGCAGTTTCCGTTGCTGAGTAATTTTTTTTTGCATTTTCATTTTTCCTCTTGCATGTTAGATTTTTCCACTTATTTTTTGTTGATCTATATTACCCTTAGCCAGATCTTCATTCCTTCCTTCCCTAGCAATCATATCTGCCACTGTTTTCCCTCTTTCTCGGGCATATATGCACAACTTTGGCCATCAATTTCCTTCCACAACTATGCATTCCACATCTTCAAGAGGCAAGCCTCGAGCTTGGCCTTTGAGACTGTGTAATGTGCAGTCACTAGCTTTCCCAACTGCACATTAAGCAATCACAATCCTCAACCCTCAACCCTGTCCATTGATACTGCGTAATGTTTAGTTCCTTCCCTCAATCTGCCTAGCTGGGACTATGCATTGCACAGTCTCAAGCCTCTATCTGCCTCCTTGAATGTCTAGACTACACAATGCACAGTTCATGAGGCTAGTCTGTCACCTTCATCTCAAGAATTGCACAATCCTTTCTCCTGTTAGAAAATCAGAAAGGAAGAAAGATTTTCTTATATAGATAATTACTTGTGATTCTTTTATCTTTATGTTCTTATTTTATCTTTTATTTCATCAAGAAATTACCAAAACAATGACACAACAAAAAAATGTAGGTAGATAGATGGGCAAAACCCCTATCTAGGGGAAAACCTAGTCAACAATTCTTCCTTCAATAGTTTCTCAAGATAATCCAAGACTCTAGACACATATAAAGACTTCATCCACACCAATTCATCGCTTAATCCTCCTTGTAGATAATAACCCTTCAAAAGTGACTTCGACCTAGCAGCATTAGCAATAGTTTCGACCTAGTAGTTGAGCTTTGACCCAGTAGCAGTAGTAATAGATGCTTCAACCAGAATTGGCAAACTTCAATCTCCCTTGACATATCTCAAAACTGAGTGAGAGATGTCCCAAACTTTTGATCTTGAGGTCTTCTATCTTCTTCCAGAAAATCTCACTTCTTTCCATCTCTTCTTCTATCCCTTTATCAATTTCGTACATCCCAACTTCCAACTTTACGATATTGAACTATTTGTGAGAGAATGAGATGCTCCAAATGAATTCAATATCCCTTTAATATATATCCTTCCAAAGAGGTCTAATTACTTGTCTTGAGGATGACTTGGTATGGAGAAGACTAAATTCATTTTTTACTCAAAAATAATTATTTTCACATTATTCGAAAGCCCAAGAAGGGTCTCTTTTAATTTACAATGACTCTAATGACTCAAAATAAATCCTATAAGTACTCAATGGGGAGTTTGACCTAAAATATGATGACTCGAGCATGAAACCTATGCTTTAATAAGTCACAATAATAATAATAATAATAATAATAATAATAATAATAATAATAATAATAATAATAATAATAATAATAGTTTCTTCATTCTTTTGAAAAGTACATCTCAAATACATTTATGAAGATTGAACCTAGTTACAAATTTCAACACACCCTCTTAACTAGGGAGTTATTCATCAATACAAGTACAAGGAAGATCTCAGAACACATGAACCATGAAGAATTTTAGGCACCGCAATGCCATGGACTACATTCTTAACTAGGGAAATATATCCAAGGTCTTCTGATAGTTTAGGCACTGCAATTCCATGGACTAGATTCCTAACCAGGGAATCTATCAAAACGAAACTAAGATGAACTAAATATTTCAGCCTCTCTAGGTACCATTAGGCTTACTTACTAACCATCAACCCAAGGATCTAGGTGCATATCTGAGGTTAGAGCTCTATGACCAACGACATCCTCCCTACTTCGGGAATTAAAAATCAACACAAAATTTCAACTAGATGTCCTCCCAGGAAATGTATCACACAAAAAGGCTCAACTTTCAAATTATTCCAATTGGTAACAAATCCTCCCTGATCAAACATATAATCAACAAAACTCTCCCAGTCAAACTAATTGACAACCCTACGCATTTGTTGAATTGAGGCTTCTATGATCCATATCAAGTTCATGAGAAAAAGTTTTGCGGAGAAAAAGTATCGAAGAGGCCAATGTTATTGCTATAATTTCGCAGTTCCATCACTGAAAATTTAGGGAAGCTCTTGAAATTGAGAAAATGCCTAGCAATCTCAATAGAGAGGACGGTTGGAAGATAAGTAGCTGTTGGGTTCCTGCCCTCACGTCCCAACCATATCCTTCCCTTCCTCCCCTCCCTCTTTTATTTGCTTGCTCTTATTTCCCTTGAGAAAGGTTTTTTTCCCCTTGTTATCCTTTACCTGCTCTCTTTTGCCATAGTTCTTTAATCCTCTTTGGTTTTCTTCCTTGATAATCCTCTTCTAGTGGGTTAGTTTATATAGTAGAAGGCTTTATTATTTAAATTTATTTTAAACAATTATGTATTTACAAAATTTAGCTTAATTATGGAAAAGAAAAATAATAATTATTTTGATATTGAAATTCAATCTACATTTAGGCTTAAAATTAAAAATGATAATATGTTCTATGACTAAAAAATAAATAAATAAATATTAATAATAATGATATTGGATAATTTATTAAAAAATTAGAACATAAAAAGATTATTCTACTCTATTAGATACAGATCTAACAACAATCATGTAATTAAATATAAAACTTACTATTAATTAACTAAATATTTAAATAAATATGAAATATTTAATTATATATCTCTTATGTATAGTTCATATGTTACCTTATTTACATAAATTTAATTCTTTTTAATTTAATAAAGGTATAACTAATTTACTATTAACTTAATAATTATTTATTTATTTAATATTTTACTGAGTTAACTAACTAAATATTTATTTATTTTACTTAAATATATTATTTAGAAATAGTTATGCTTTCCTATCCCTATCCCTTATCTAGTCCAACTAGCCGTTTCCCAGTCAAATATCGCTGTTAGGAGGTCTAGCCTACCAGTTAAATATAGTCCTTATAGGTTCTGCTCTGACTATTTAACATGCAGCCTGGATCTGATTCTTCAACTTGTCCTGACCATGAACCACACTGGTTGGTTCGAAACGCGTCGACAAATGATTTATCATGTGATTTACGCCGAAAAACTTTTTCTCATGAACCCTAAGCATGTGAAGCATGCTATCAAACCTTCGAGAGGTTTATCTGTATAAATTGTTAGAGTCCTATAGTGATAGGATTCATAATTTTGAAATGGATAAGGTTAAGCCTTGTAATATGTACATACCTTTTCTTTATGCAAATGTTTTCCATATTAAAAATTTAAAAAATGTAAAGAGGGTATATCCTAAAAGAAATATCAAAGGACAAAAAGAATAAGAAAAGATCAAAAAATGAAAATATATGAACCCCAAAAACAAAAATAGATCATGAAAGTGTGCAAGTCTAAATGCCACTACTATTTTACTGCTTTACTATCTTAAATAATGGTTGTGTGTAGCTTGTCATACATGCCACAACCCATAGTAGTCAAACTACTTAATCTTGACTATTTCATGCTTTAAATTTTATATTTATAGTTAGAGAATAAAATATGACCAAACAATTTACTCTTGGCAGATAATTAGATAGGTAGAGAAAATAAAAGGAGTTCATTAGTTTAATTTGAGCCCTTGGATGATATAAGGTTAGAATTAGATAGTTTACTTTTCAAAAGAAAAATGAATGATAAGGGTCTGCTAGCCTAAATGCACCCAAATAAAATGAATAAAAAATGGTAGGGTAAGTAATGGGTAAGTAGAAGAAAGGTTTTTGAAGTATAAAGTTGATTGGATAAAAGCACATTTATCATGCTTGATTATATGTTTCAATGTGCATGAGCATTTAAGAAGGTAAAAACAATGGTTTACAAGTTCATTTAATTAACTCCCCTTCATTCTTTTCTTCCATTTACTTACTAATTTTCCCATCCACAAGTAAGTTCTAATACTTAAATCCTTCAAGTCATAAAGGCTCAGAGTATTTCTTTGACTTTTGGTGGGACCGAACCCTCGGCTTAATGACTTATGGACACAAGTGTTAGAATTCCCTTCATAAAATTCATTTCCCTTCATCACCCTAACAAAACCCATTTTCCTAAGGTTAAACTTCATTTGCCTATGAAAAGTAAACAACCCCATGTTGAATTTCATTTCATTCAAAACACCCACAAAAATATTTTATCCTAAGTATGAAGTGTATGTAAATAAAGTGCACAAATATTACATTTATGCTTAAGGGTATGTTCACTCCGCTCATTTCATATTAATTTCTTAACATAATACTATAGTTCCCAATATACTTTTTCCGGTATATAATTAAATCCCCTATATAAATATCCCAACCCTTAGTTTAGTTATAAACTATACTTTACCCCATATCCCGAAAAAACCGATAAATCTCGTTGTTAAACCCCACCCGATCATTTAATCCCATGATTAAATCCTAATTAATCCCAAACCACCAAGGATTAAAGCACTGCGCCACCCCCCCCCCAACACCTCTAGTCATATCATCTGCACACATCCCTCACCCGACTCCCATCCGATCATCAATGCCCACATCCAACGATCCACAACCATATCGAGTGCACCGATGGCCGACCTTTACCCGCTCGATAAGGTGGTTTTCCCCAGCCCCCCAACTACTACATGGAAAGCGCTGGCATAGATCGGGCGACCCCTCCTAAATACCACCTCCTCCATGAAAGTGGTGCGATGGCTTGGGAAACCACCTCCCCGCTCAACCCGAAAAACAACCACTGTTCATTTGTAAATTACCCACCAAAAAGTAACCGTTGCTCAATAAAAAGGCCGAGAAGCCCTATTTCACCTTTTTCACTCATTTTATTTATGAACCTCTACAAACCATTGCGACACCTCCAAATGCTGAATTCATCAATTGGCCTCCAATTCCACTCCTGAAGAAGCTGCAAAGACCCCAATCAAGCTCTCAAATCCGTACCAGAGCCATTCAAACTTCTGCAATTGTCGTGAACTTCAAATTTGAAGTTAATTCACCAAATTCCAAGTATTTGAAGACAAATTACCAGAAAACCCTTTCAATTTGAAAAAGTTCAGTCTGTAAAGTGTTTTAATTAAGTAAAATTAATTGAAATTACTTTAAAGGTTAAATTGTGTGCCCAAACCCTTCTGAAATATTCTGAGTTTCTTTCAAAACCTCTGAATAAAACAGTATTGCCAAATTCAAGTCCACAAGAACTGAATTATGGCTATCCCTGTCGCCATGGATGTTAGACCTATCACAACTCCCCATTTGGGCCTTGAACACCTTCCCCTCATGGACATGGATTTTCAAATCAGAGACACAAGTGAATATGAAGTCCTACTCAAAATTCATTATTTGAGTAAAGGCAGATATCTCAACAATTATGATGACATTGGCCTTAGGGACTCCAATTTTCCAAAACACCAATTTCCCCAAGTACATATTTTTCCTGAAATTGTCCATATCTGCCATGCTTGTTACATTCCCAGCTAGAGAGCTATAATGTCCCCTAACCAAAAGGTTTTGTTCACAATTACAGCAGAACCAATTAATGAGATGTTGCAAGTCCAACCAGGTCCAAACCTAACCCCACTCTCCATTGGGGATTTGTTAGACCTATACACCAAGTTGAGTCCCTCTAGACTGGCCCAAATATTCCAAACTTTCATTGTAGAAGAGCAGCACATTCCTAAAGATGCCCCTCCATATGTTTTTGTCATTTTCTCTTAAAGGAGCAAGCATATTATGACTATGATATCATGTATTTTGGGTTGCACCACTAATGAATTTGTTGATGATATTATCCTAGCCTTCATGTCCATTTTCACCCCAGGAAAGCCTCTCGCTACTTTGTACAATTATGCCCAGTTCATAGATGAAAGGATGCATGAATAGTTTACCAGAATGCACAATGAGAGAGTATGCAAATACCCATCTGTAATTTACCATATGTTTTTGTATTATCAGTTAGACAGATTTCCCTTCACCCTCTAGAAGCTAGATACTAGAGGCCACCCCAATGCTATCATTTTTGGACACCACTTTTCCACAAGTATTCATCACCACACACCTATACAGACTTCATTGACTGTTTTTTCCATCCAGTCATGACTATGCTAATAGGAAGGTCTCCACCCAGAATAAGCCAAGAAATCAAAAGAGTCCTCCAATTTTCCAAGCAATGTAAGGTGGGAGATTGGTACCTTCACCAAAACCACACCGAAATAAGAATCTATGGTTGCCATCTTGCCCCATATAAACTGCCCAAATACCTCCCCATGAGGTTGTTTTCTCTAGAGTATTATAGGTAGATAATGAACTCTGATGAAGTCAACTTTGTATCAGCCAAGAAAAGAACCCAATTCAAAGTCAAAAATCAGTTAGGCCCTTTCATTTGCAATTCTAGAGAAGTAGGGAAAGAAGCAAATCAAATTCAGCAACAAATGAAGTTCCAGAACAGTTTCATATGGAGGTATGACCCTCAATAGTTTATGACCAAACTTAGACAAAAGGTAAAATTGGGACCTTACATTCATCACCCCATACCAAAGATAGAGAGATATACTAATCAATATTAGTGGTTGGAAAACACTCTCATAGACAGGGATAGTACAAAGGTAGATGTTGAAAACACCTTGATTGATTTAGAGAGAAAGCTTGATGAAATCTCATTCCTACAGGTACCAGAGCACGAAGGAATCATGAGTACCCCTGTTGTTTTGCAGACTCCTCAAAATGAGGAAAATAATCCTAAGAGGAATAGAGAAGGAGCCTCCAATTCAGGTATGGACACTTCAAATGTGCAGTATGGAGCTAGCTAGAGCAAAAGGCCAAGGCTCAATCCTGTTTCAGAATAGGAAGACACAGAAGGCTCAACAGAAATAACTAATACTGAGTTAGACATGAGGAAGGGCACAGCTCCATTTGGAGAAACACAGGACCCATCTGCATCATAGACTCAAATGTTAGAAAGGTAGCTCAGTGTAGAAGTCTCCTCATTTAGTAGGCCTGCTGATAAAGATAAGGACATAAAGGACAAGTTCAAGGAAATCAAGATGAGAAATGAGAAACTGAAGGCACAATCTTATGCACAGTATCTCAAGCTTACACCTACCAATCAAACCAGGTTGATGTCAGCTTTTGACATCAAGGAAGGAAAGATGTAAATGTTCTTCATAAAGCCAACTGTACAACAACCAAGGACATCAGCAGATTTCAAGAAAATTGATTTTGAAGTATTGGCAAGGGATATTCATCCCATTGACCAAATTGAATTTCACAAACAGGTTGGAGAAATGATTTACTCCACCCTTACTGGAAAAGCCATAGCTTCCCATCAGTTGCAGAATTCATTGAACAACATTTCAACCCAGTATTAGTTGGAGAAGGCCTCCTCACAGGCCAAAGACACTAGAATCAAGTCTTTGGAAGACTTAGTGATTGAATTGAGACATGATCCCAATGACATCAAAGATACTAAACAACTGATCAAGAAAAAGAATGATGACATTGTAGCACTCAAGAAGCAATTGAAGATACCTTAGCTACAACATCCCCAGAGACAGGAAGTATTGGAAAATCAAACTAGGCATGAAGAGTTGATGGACTTAGTCCTCAAACTAAATGATCAGTTAAGGGAGACAGAGAAGGAATTGGACAACCTAATCCAATTAAATAAAACTGATATTGCCACTACCTCAGTGAATGTCATCCCAACAATTACCATGGTTGTTCCTTCCACATTGGCAGCCTCATTGGCTCCCACAGCTCCTATGGCCACAGCACAACAGGTTTCAACAGAGTCTACATCAGCAGCAGATACATCAGGTGAAGAAGCAGCAAAGTTGGTTAGAGCTATGGAAGAAATGTCCATACAGACAACAGAGATGAATAAGCTCAAAGAAAAGGTGACAAGCTTGGAAACTAATTACAAGCTTGCTAAAATCATGCACAAAGAAGAAGTGCAAAAAGCTGCCAGGATGAGTGAGAGATTAAAAGCCATGGAGAAGGACCTAACACTGAAAGAACCCCTTGGGTAGGCTAAGGAATTACTATGGGCCAATATCATTGACTTTGTCAATGATATTTGACCATCAGTCAGGTGATTTTTGAACAGATAGATTTAATAAAGATGGCTACAAAGGCCATCCAAAGAGTAAAATAAGAATTAGGAGAAATGCCAGAAGATGCTACCAGAATTATCTAGTTCCTTAACAGTAAAAATAAGTATGAGCTTAAGGAATTGGAAATAGAGGACAAAACAGAGACGATTTTGGAGGTGAGAAAGGTCCTCTCCAAGAGAAACTTAATGCTAAACTTGGAGGAAAAGTGTCAAAATATGCAGGTATCCATTGACAGATTTATGAGTTTCAAATTTTGAGAGAGAAAGGGCTATTGAGTCCCTTAGTGATAAATGACAAGATCATGACATAGCAGGATTACAACAGAAAAATCAGAGAGCTAGCAAAAGAATAGGTCAATACATCATCAATCAAGGCATTGCCAACAGGAAAAGTACTCTACCAGACATTTGGAAACTTGTTTTACCTCCAGCATGAGGTAAAACACTTGTTTATCAATAAGCCTACTTTTGCCAAGTACATCGTGGCAAATGAAATATATAGGAGGATGCTAAAAATCCAATTACCTGATGCTGAAGCATGGGAGAAATTCACTGATTACTATAAGAAATATGTAGTAAAAAGGTTAAAGTACAGTAAAAGTAAAACAACCAGGTAAAAATATGAAGACAAATCAGCAGAGTTAAAGTGTATCATTATCAAAGTGTATCAGATGAAAGCCAAAAGTAAATGAAGGTTCCAACAACAAAGATCAAAAAACAATGCAGCATAAAGCACTAAAATCAAACCATAAAAGCTAGCAGTACCAAAATAAAAGGGACAGCATGAAGTAGTTCAATAGTTGTCTCTATCTTCTTGCAAGAAGGTATTTTTATTTCCTGAATTAAATCTCAAATTAGTTTGAGATATTTTGTAATAAACTTTTGTATAAATACTTCACAATTCGAAGTATGTAGTGTGGATTCTATTAGATATTTCTATAGACTTTTTGATCAAGAAGAACTAGAAGGTTATTGTATCGGTTGATGAGCCAGCAAGCTAGATTGATTAATAAAGATCAGACTGTTCCAAGGATTCATGTGTTCAGCGAGTTTCAGACAAGTATTTTCATGTGTTTTTTTCATTTTCTCAAAGTTATTCATAATCTTATATGTGTTTCAATCTAAATGCTATAACTGGAATGATATTTCAGAACTTGTTTAAATCACACTCTGTTTTAACACTTAAGCATTTGAATATTTTCTTCTGATATTTAAATTAAAGGATTCTTAATTTCTCTTTAGTTTAAATTGATTTCATAAATAGTCCATGTTAAAGGATCCTTGACTACCCTTTGATTTCGAATACCCCTACCTTCCTCATTGATTATCCGGGTTTGAGAACCCTTAACTGCTCTCTCACCCTGAGTGAAACGCTTTCACCCCTCTGTCTTAAATATCTGAAATACACTCCACTATCTTGCCCATGGAACATCCCATTTAGTGAGTTTATCCAGCCTTGCTTCCTTATCAGTTGACTCCATAGCCCAATGGTCTGAAAGACATCAATTTATCCATCTGTTTAAGAGATCCCACCACCCAATTTCAAACAAAATCAAAACCCCTTGAACAATCATAGCTAGCCTAAAACATCTTAACTAAAACAAATTTAAACTTAAAGAGAGATCCCTCTCTGAGCATTAGGAAGGCTAGGTCTTGATCTCCAAAAGTGGATAGTGGTTACCTTTGGTTTTTCCTTCTTATTACTTCAAAGGAATTATCAGAGTGATAACATTTCTGGTGACCATACTAGGGACTTTGATCCTCAGTCTCATAAAAACTTTAAGGAAACCTTCAATCAAATATTGAGCCCCTTAAGGTCATTACTCGAAGTAAGTTTTCAGAAAATTTCATAAAAACAATTTAAAAACTTAAAATTTTGGCTCCTAAAAAGATTCACTACACTAGGGCCAACCCAGATCCAAACCCTGCAACTATAGTGGATAACCCAAAGAGGATTTTAAGACAACCAAAAAATGAAGAAACTCAAGCCAATAGTAGCCAGCTAGATAGAGCCAATTCACTCCCTGAGGAGTTTTCAACTTTAGAAGAAGTCCCTTTTGATTTTTCATTTGACCTCTCACTGTTTAGAACCAAATATGAGGATGATATCCATGAAACAGTTTTAGACCCTGATTTTACTCAACTCATCTAATAAAAAATGGTTATTCATCCAGATTTAGACAAATTTGTCTTAGATTCTTTTGACAAGTTATAAGCCTTGACATCTACGTTGATTAGTAATATAGATAGTGCTTATCTTCAGCAATATGTAGAGCTAGCTGCCCTTACTGCTACTACATCTCAAATTTCTTCACAATCATCACTCACTGTAAATCCACCTTCCTTTAGCACAACTTCATCAATTTTATCTACCATAATTCAATCACCTAAATCACTTATTAATCAATCATCTTCATCATCATCTAGTTCACCTCCATCGGTTTCAAGCCCTTCTTCAACCACCTCAACTTTACCCCCCAATCAAACCAAAATCACAGCAATGGCAAACAGATATGCTCCTCTTGTTTTACCTGCCCAACTTCATGCCATGCTTGCAGATTATCAAAGTAAGATTTTTCTATTTGATGCTACTAGTCATTACACTGCCCAGCAACATGTAAACAAGATATTTGACTTGTTGAATTGCATGAAATAGATGAGGCAGATGTCCAAATGAAACTCTTTGCCCAAACTTTAATTGGTGATGTCAAGAAGTGGTTTAAAGCCTTTCTTTCCAACCACATTGCATACCTAGTAAATTTTCAAAGGTTATTCATTGATAGATAGGAAAGAAAAAAGAACCCATTGCAAATACTTTCTGAATATGACAATATTAGGAGAGCTCCCAATGAGTTAGTTCAGGGCTATTGCACTAGGTTTAATAATATCTATAATGCAATTCCATCCAACATAAAACCTCCACCTGACCTAGCATTAATTAAGTTCCTTGATGGTTTTGATGCTGATATGTGATACCAGCTAAGGGAGAGAAATCCTAAAACCCTTGAACAAATGCAAAGTAATGTTGTCAGTGTAGAATCCAACCTGTTAGCTACGAAAGCATGAATGAGGAATGAAAAGAAAGTTGTATTTAAAGAAGAAGCCTCAACTTCAGATGGAAAAGTAGGTGTTTTAGCTAAAAGTTTAGAAAGAATTATGGATAGGTTATATATCATTCATAGGAAAAACCAATGGGAGAATCAACAACAACAACCCCCAATAAGAAACCCAAATTTTAGGAAGAACCCTAATGCTGCAAAAAATAATACACCAGACCAACAGATTAGGCCATCCTTACAAAAAAATTATGTTGAGGAATCACAAAACCAAGAAGCAGCGAATGATACCCAGATTAACTTACTAGAGACCACAGAGGAAGACATTGTGTTTCTTACTTAAGAAGAACAAGAGTTATATATGCTTCAACAGTTACAGTTAGAATCTGGTGAATCTTTTGATTTTAAGCAAGGATATGAATAAGATATATATGAGGTACATAAACAATATAGCTTGAGGAGTAAGAAGAATAACGAAACTCCCATTAAAAGATCCATCCAAACTCAGACTAAGATAATAAAAGAAACTCCAATAAAAAGAGTATTGCAAATTCTCCCTAGGGGAACACCTGAAACTTCAACCCCTAAGATTGTAGATATAACCTCTAATGAAACCCAAGCATAGCCAATCATTGAAAACAATCAAGATAAAAGAGATCAAGGCAAAATATTAGAAACACAGACTGAAATACCTACCACTGAGAAACAAGATAAAGACACTCAAACTGCACACGTTAAGGAAGATCTGAATCAAAAAAAAAAACCTCAACTCCCTTTCAATATTAAAAATGAGAGAGCTAAGTTAAAGATATCAATTCCTCTAACTGAACTGGCAAAGTATGAAACTTATAGGTCCCAGATAACTGAGACTTTGAACATAGGAGAGGGAGAGGATTATGTTAATTTAAATGATGACCAGTCTGAATTGTTGTTTGGCCCTGAGGCCAATGGAATTCATTAGCAAGGGGGATTTCCTCCGTTTTACATCAGCCTAAATATTCATGATAAAATTTTGCATAATGCTATGTTGGACTCAGGAGCATCCCACAATCTCATGCCAAAAGAAATAATGGAAAGACTGAACCTAGATATTAGCAGGCCTTATAAGGATTTATTTTCTTTTGACTCCAGGCAGGTTAAATGCCTTGGTTTAATCAAAGACTTATGTGTGACTCTTGTCTAGTGCCCTGCAAAGAGAATATTAATGGAAATTGTAGTTGCAGATATCCCACCAAAATATGGAATGTTACTATCTCTCTCATGGGGAGCAAAACTGTAGCGATCTTTGCAGTTGGATATGTCTTATGCCACCATATCTATTTTTTGCCAACCAAGAAAATTATATAGGGAGACATTGATGAAGTACATGGTTAGCAGTGAGGAGAAGCCCCAAAACTTTCCCATATACTCCATGCACTCAAATATGGACTCCTTCACTTGTACAATGCAGAAACTGATAAAAAGGAAATCACAGCCAAAGACCTTAAGTACAGAACAACTGATAGTGAGAACTGTAGAAATTCCCACCTGTAGATCACTTGATAATGCAATATACTAAAGCAAAATACTTGATCTACTTCTACAACCAATTTAGCGTAAGCTTAATCGAACATGAGCAACATCAATTGAACACATATAATTGATAAGAAGGAATCAACACATAACACAAAAGAAATATCTAGGGGAAAGCACCAGCCTAAAACCCAATCTCTATATTATCATACAAGTGGAAATATAACCAGTATTACAAAAAGAATTAGATCAAAATTTATCCTTCTCTCTCTACAATACCTCTATTTCTCATAGACAGTCAAAGGCCTCTATCCAACCTCTGGTCTGCCCTCCAAGCCTCCTATTTCTTTGCACAATTTTGATTGGGGTCTAGTGCAACCACTTGTGTGAATTGGCCTCTTCACACACTCACTAACCTCTGATCTAACTACACAGTCCTGAAGGAGATAAATCCTTCTCATGTATGAGCTTCCTCTATAGGAAAAAAATTCATCCAACTGATAGTACACTGTCCCTTCTCTAATCTCAACTGGGTCTTTGTTTGAACTGACATGCATGAGTTATTCATGAGAGAATATTTAGTTATATGAAGAACAACACTTATATGCTAGCATGCATTAACTAACTAAACTTACTTAATTTAAACAAACTGTTTAAATCAAATATAACTGGACTTGACTCACTTAACTGAGCCAATTAATTACTACTCAATATAGAACTCATCCTTATCTCTTTAAATTCCTCAATTAATAGAGAAACTGTTGCATGTCCTCACATAAACTTCATGTTTGATTTTTCACAACTAATTAAATCATGGAGAATTAATTAATTTATTTTCAAACGACTGTTAAGTTCAAATTCGAATTTTACTTCCCATTTCTAGTCCAGGTACCAACTAAAATACGAATCCATACTGAACTGCTAAAAATATAATGCTATTTTTGGCACTTCCATTTTTCATTCCCTGTTGCCCAATCCAACACTGGTACTCAAACTACTATTTTTAGTAGTGCTACTTTAGCACTTCTATTTTTAGCATTTCTTGTTGCCATTTTCAACAAGAACATATTCCATGAGTCACTTTGGCATTTAGACTTTGATGGGTCTGTAAATAGGTTAGGGGCTAGTGTAGGAGTCTAGATCCATAATATGTAAAATAACCATGCTGAGGTTCATGCTTTCAGATTGAACTTCAAATGTTGCAATAACATGGCCGAATATGAAGCCCTCATTCTAGGGTTACAATTGGTTAGGAAATTGGGAGCCAAGAGAGTTTTTATCATGGGAGACTTAGAGTTGATTATGAAACAGATCAATGGTGAATATTCTGTCAACAACCCTAGGCTTGGTAGATATAGGGATATTGTTTCAGTCTTGGTCAAGGACTTCCTGGAATCAAACTTTGCTACCATTCCCAAAAAACAAAACATGCGGTCCCACAATCTCACTACCTTTGCTAGTACTTGTAAACTACCATTCCAACCAAATCACCAGTACACTGCAGCAGTCAAACACAGGTCTGTCATACCAGATAACCTTAAGTGTTGGCAGATCTTTTCCCAGGACTCTCAGATCTATGATTTCATGAACAGTGAAAGTGAATCTTGGAACTGTAAGATAGATATTGACTGCACAATAGACAGTGATGTAGAAAGTAACTTAGATGTAAATATTTTTGATGTACATAAACTAACTAAATTTACTAAAGTAGAAATAGATAGTTTAGAGAATGTAGAGATAGATGAAATAATGGATGATGATCCTGAGATTCTTAATTTGAAAGATATTTTTTTGCCTAAAGGATTAGTACCTTTAGAGGATTTGTTTGATTGTAATTATGTAGCTAGAAATCCCATGATGGAACCTATAAGAGTTGACATAGAAGAAGTTAATATAGGAACTGAATATAATCCAAAACTCATCAAGATATCTAAAGACTTGCCCCCAGAGGAAAAGGTCAAATATATAAATATGCTTAAAGAGTTCCAGGATGTATTTTCTTGGAGTTATGAAGACTTAAAATCTTATGACACCAGCATAATCCAACATAAAATACATCTAAAAGAAGATCATAAACCTTTCAAACAGAAACTTATGAGATAAACCCAGTTCTTATGCCATCCATAGAAAAAGAGGTTAAAAGAATGTTTGATGGTCAAATAATAGCACCCATTAGATACTCAGACTAGATTTCAAACTTAGTTACAACTAGGAAAAAGACAGGTGAAATTAGACTTTGTGTAGATTTTGGAAACTTAAACAAGGTCTCTTTAGAATACAACTACCCCTTACCAAAAATGGATCATATATTTCAAAGGGTAGTGGGCTAATCTAGGATTTCACTGTTAGATGGATTTCCTGGCTATAACCAAATATTAGTCCAACTTGAAGACCAAGCTAAAACTAAATTTACTACTCCTTGGGGTACCTTCATGTATTTGAAGATGCCCTTTGGATTAATGAATGCAAGTGCCACATTTCAAAGAGCTATGGATATAGCTTTTGCAAAGGAAATCCATGATTTCTTAGTAGTATACCAGGATGACATTATAGTTTTCTCTAAATCAGAAAATGAACATTTATACCACCTCAGAAGAGTAGTTATCAAATGTAGGAAATTTGGGATTTCTTTAAATCCTAAAAAGACACTTTTAAGTCTATAAGAGGGAAAGTTGTTAGGACGCATCATATCTGAAGATGGTATTAGGATAGACCCTTCTAGAAGCCATTTTGACCATTTCCCACCTGTTATAGACATTTTTGTGCCTTACAGCATGGAGCATGAAATGTCAATAATCTGAGGGATCCAAAGTCCCTAAACATGTTGTTCTTACCCTTAGAGGAACAAGGTTAGAAAACCACAGCACTGCAAATCAGTTCTCCACTGAAAAACACTCAAAAACAGGTCAATTTTGGATCAAAGAAGCTGCTCCACTAAGCATCTGTGCTGAATGTCAAAATCTCTATGGTGTACCTGCGCTGGGCATACTTTGACATGTGGAGGAATCTTTTCTCAATGTGCCAGTGCCCAGGAAGCTTCCAAAATGACACTTGGATCAAAAGATTCGCCTAATGATGAGTAAAGAGGTTCTAAAACTCCAAGTGGAAGGTAGAAACTCCGAGTGGACTCAAGGACTGAAGAACAACTGGAGTTGAAGAGGACAACAAGTCACACATCAAGCTGACTTATCTTCACTCCAAAACTCTATATAAGGATCTCATCCCATGGGATCTGGAGGCCGGAATTTTGTGCAAAGAATTGCTGTTGGTTTACAGTTGTGAGTATTGGGTGATTGCTTGAGGGAGGTGAAGAGGAGATTTCTTTCCGTCGGGAAGGTGATGCTGGATTGGACCTCTCACGGTTGTATCACCGCCTGAACCTTACTTCCTTATATTAATAAAGCATTTGAGGTTCTTCTATTCACATGTGTTTCAATGGTGTATTGTCTTACTTGCGTATTTGATTTATGCTAATCCTTGAATCAATTATGAATGCATGCTTCTTGTAGTTTCCCTTTCTTGTCTTGTTCGCAGGATCTCGTGTAGCTAGGCCCGTGAGAAGACTTGGAGCTGGGAGCAAGCGGCAAATAGAGGAGATTGGATCGACCATTTGCGCAAGACATCGGTAAGTGGATCTCTTCCTTTCATCTCTTGCATGTCATAAAGAAGTAACTTTAGATAGCTTTGCTTCAGCTGTTGCTAAGGAACTATCACCCTTAGAGTGGGATAGGGTCATTCCGTGTTGGATACTTTTCCCCACAACAAACTGGCGACTCCGCTGGGGAGCGTGTCTTGTTGGTAGCTTGTGTTTCTTGCTATTCATTTCTTAAACAAAAGGAGTACTGAATCGAACTGCATTCGAATCATTCGAAGGCAAAGTAGAGGGCAGCTACTCTAGATCAGTTCTGGGCATGTTTATGATTTGAAGAGCTGATCCACAAGGACTCTTATTAGCTCTTTGTGATAGTGTTCATCTTCCTTTAATCATCCTCTAGTGTATACTTGACTGATAGCCTCTGATTTGGCCAAAAACCATTGATTTTTGAGCAATCTGTGACCCGGAACCAAAGAGAGACGAGAGTTTCTCTTCAGTGCAGCTGCACTGAAGGCTACCTGCACTGCAACGCAGGTCCCGAAGGGGCTACCTGCGCTGCATGTCGGATTGACAGTGCAGTACCTGCGCTGATCCAGTTTTGCCTTGTGCAACTGGGGTTCCCTGCTTTCTGTTGCCCAGTTTTCAGTATTGTTTTTGCAGCCTGTTGTCAACCTGTATACCCATCTGAAACTATCTTTCTTTGCCATCATTCCGCCTCAGTTGTATGAAGAAACCGTGATTGTTCTTATTGTATTTCTTACTTTCATTCACAGTTTCCCGTAGCGAAAGTGAACTAGTCTTGCTGTGGCCTCTTGGATCTAGACCTGTGATAAAGTGTCGTTGTGATTCTAAGAGCTAGTTTATTGTTGTTCATAGCTGCTTGAGCATTTGCTTTCGTTATATGGTTCGAATTTCAGTATTTCTTGTGTCGAAACGAGTGAATCTTAAGGTGTTCTTTTGATTATTGGACAAAAACTTGTTTGCTTTCGCTTGAAATTGAATTCGAAATTATACAACAGCTTTCTTTTTGTAATACATCAACATTAAGGAAGAAGAAAAGAAATACTTGCATTGTGCATGTGCATTTTGACAGTTTGCATGTCGATTTAGGAAAAGTGCATCAGTGTGTGCTCTATGATCTGTTTGAAAAGATGATGTCTTTCTTTTCCCTCAGTAGTTAAGATTTTCATAAGTTGAAAGAATTGAAAAAAGCTTGCTTATCATTCTTAGACTGCATTTAGGAGTTGTATCATACATCACGTGGTGATCCATAAAGGCAAACTGCTAAGCAAGATCAACCTAAAACGAACTGAATTTACATAACAACGCTTTGAAACATAACGAAACACAGTAGAGGTCTAGGTAGAGACGTGTTCCGGCGTCGTTAAACATAGTGACTGTCGATCTCTACGAAGGTGGGTGATTCCTCCTGAGGGACGATAGCACTAATACGGACTTGTGATCCCGCGTACCGTCGCGTATATTGGGAGACCCCTATAGCAACAAAGCCTTTATCCATAGGAAGCCGTGTCAGCCGCCCTACTGATCGCGATGCAGTGAACACAACATTCACGAAGATCGACCACTCGTACCGTAAAACGTATTCTGTGGTTTCGCGAAAGGTTTGGCACACCCTCTGCCTAGAACTCCAGAGTAGTTTCTTTTGGCCTTTTTCAAACTCTATAACTGAAAAAGTCCATCCGAGCATTTGTCACTTCGGGCTCGTTAATACATCGAAGGAGACTAGAGTCATCTTTAGCTTTTTCTCGACTCTTAAAAAGTGAAAAAGTAAGTTGTGTCTAAAGCGTCGTCATATAAAATTCATTTTAAACGGAACATAATCACCTCCTATTCCTGCGTTGATCTTCGAAGTTAGTCTTTTGGCATCGTAAGTTCTTGTAGAATCGCTAAGAAATCTTTTCGGATAGACTAGATATGTCTGAACAACCGTCGACATCTAGGACTGTGTCGTCCGACACATCAACAGCAGAGCCTCCTGCTGCTACTCCAACGATGTTCGCTGGTATACCATCTGTCCCGGCAAATTGTCAACAACAAGCCGGAGTCCCATCAGGGACGACAATATGGTTAGTTCTTATTTCTTCATTCGGATTATCATCTGGTACTTCTTATGTTGAAACTCAACAAACTGATCCAATGTGTCTTCAAAGGCCAATTTACCCTTTAAGTACTGGATTTCCACCATGTGGAGGGCAGTATGCTCTTTCATTGTTCCCTCCTAGAGAACAACCATATGAGAGTTTACAACAAGGATCAGGTCAAACTGGAATTACATCCAGTATTGGTTAACAACAAATGGTCCAACAACCAGAGCTGGTTCAATCTCAACAACTGCCATTCCAGCAATCATATCAAGGACCTGAGCAACAAGTCTTTGTAAGTAATGGGCAACCATGCTATAATGGTTATACCCATCAACTTTGTCAAAGTTGTCAGCATTATGCTGGTCTGCAAAGACCCATTGCTCAGGCGATACCATCTTATCCTGGATATGCTTCGCCTAACCTGAACCAACAGTTGCCCTTTGTAGCAACTCTAGAATTACCAGATCTAAACCGGCTGACGAATGATCCAATTGCTTATGCCCCTTGGTGGCCATCAATTTCACATAAACTTCCATCGGACATTCCTAAATTCAATGGAAATCCAGGTGAAGAC
Organism: Pinus tabuliformis; assembly: GCA_031772625.1. NCBI lineage: Eukaryota > Viridiplantae > Streptophyta > Pinopsida > Pinales > Pinaceae > Pinus > Pinus tabuliformis. The sequence continues at coordinate 859,388,661 of CM062820.1, forward strand.
CCGTCGAATCACGTCATGACTTTTCATCTATGGTGTTCATCGAACACTCTAAACGATGATTCGATAAGACTTCACCTCTTCCAAAGGACATTGACAGGTCCAGCGGCTAAATGGTACATTGAATTGCCAAGAGCCTCTTTCGACAATTTCAGCTCCTTAGCCACGACTTTCTTAACCCATTTTCAATTACCGATAAGGTATGAAATGGGAACAGAACTCCTTACCAACTTCAAATAGACAATAGCTACTCACATATCTGATCATATACATGAGTGGCGTCGTCGTCGTAGGATGGTGAAAACTTACGTTCCCGATCAGCGGTTAGCTGAATGGTTTATAAAGTCATTACTTCCAGCTATAACGGAAGATGTGGCCAAGGGAGGAGTCATAATAGAGGAGCAAGTCATTGCTCGCGCTCAATATTTAGACTTAGTATATACTCAGTCTGGCACGCTCTACGACAAAATACCTGACGCCCCTAGACCTGAATTTTCAATTCCTCCCCCTCCTAAATCGAATACTGACTCTCACGCCAGTAATGGCGTGACTGGCAAACGCAAAATTTCTAGTCAAAATGCAAATGAGGAACTTCTTGCCTCAGAAGTAAATGCCATGTCGACCGACAAGGGCAAACAACTGAAGCGACTAGGGGATAAGAAGAAAAAGAAAAGGAAAGGGAAACCCCCGACAAGGTGTCATATATGCTATGAGGATCATTGGACGAAAGATTGTCCACATATAGCTGAAGTTAAGAAACTCTTCAAGAGTTCAAAAACCCCAGCAGTATTGACTGATCTGTTTCCTAATCCAAGACAAAATCTGGTTGCTAATCAAAATGCTTCCCGATCCCAAGTGCTTATGTTGTCCACCTCAAAGCAGCAGAATAATGCTTCGACAAGGAATAAAGATCACAGGAATCCAAAGCAGTTGAACAACAAGGCAAATAAACAACCTAGTAGTTCAACAACAACTTTGACCAAAGTTGTGCCACCCATCGTTCCTAAACGAATGATAAAGTCGCCAAAGGGAGTAGTTCACAAATCGACATTTAATCCTCGTGAAAAAATAACACAGGATTATAATATAATAGAGGACCTGGCCCAATCGTTGTCCGCTATGTCGACACTTGAGGTAGCGCAAAATTGCACCTCCCAAGAGCAAGCTTTATTATCAGCCATAGGTGGGATTGGCCCAATGGATTCCAATCTTGTGGCCTTTGATCATAAAGGATATGACCCTCAGATACCAGCTCAACTAGCTTTCCTTATTCAAGTGAAAGCCCTCAACAAAACTGTTCATCGAACAATTATTGATGAGGGGGCATCTACATGTCTTATGTCGATAAGTTGCTGGAAAAATTTAGGCTCACCACCCTTGTCAAAATCGTCAACGACATTAAAAGCATTTGATGGACGATCATACACTCCATACGGGATTTTAAGTAACTTGCAAGTTGAACTGGGGGGCAAAACAGTAGAAGTTGATGTTGAAGTAATCGATGGAAATCTCGATTACAACATCCTACTAGGAAGGCCCTGGATATACGCCATGGCCGTAGTTGTGTCGACCTACTTCAGGAAGATTGCATTTCCCTTTCAAGGAGGAATTACGGTCGTCGACCAACAAACATTTCTCCCCAACAGTTCACAAGTTACGGGAAGCATTACAATGATCCATGAAAGTAATCAATCGCTCCAAAATATTGGAGTAGGTCTCCTAAAAGACCCTGCCTTAATGGGTACTTTTGCCCTGCCACCTGCAAATAATCTGGCGGAAGTGGCCACAGTGGAAACCTACAATATGAAATCTTCTATATCCAATGGATTCGGAAGATTCCTAAATATTTTGTCAGCATGGATCATCGCCCTAATGGAAATACTGTAAATACAGTGGGCTCCGAGGACGGTTCTTATCTCGTGTCAACCTCGTTAAAAAATGAAACAAGGAATCATGAGGATAGTTCTTTTATTGTGTCAACCTCATTAAAAAATGAAACAAATCCCCTTTTCAAAATTCAAAGGTAAACCTTCATTCCAACCACCAAGTTGAATGCAATGAAGCTTGGGGGGCACCCTCCTTTGACATGCGTTATTATGATGCTGGGGGCATGCAAAAGAATGAGCAGTTTTGGCAAAGTTCATGCTCGTTAAAAAATAAATGCAAAACCGAGCAGTTTTAGCAAGAGTTCATGCTCATTAAAAAATAAATAAGCATGTGAGCAAGCTTCCCCCAGAGTTCAAGCTCATCCAGAAAAAATGAACCGGTAAATAACCATTTGAGACCGTAAATTCATCAGCCATAAAAGCCTTGGTCGTGTTTGTGCGCCGTCACCTCCACTTTTCACTTGGCCGATCATTCACATCCACTTGATTGTTTACCTATTTTGGGGAACAGCTGCGAAGAGTGATTTCACCTAGCCATCCTTGTGACACTACCGTGATTGGAAAATTCCAACCTGTACCTGGAATCTGCTGCTATCCCTGTTTATCACTCGTTCCTCAAAATACGAGTCTTCTTTGAGCTCTTTTCACTGACTCGTAAAATATGAAAAGTTTGCCGAGTTTTGGCCTTCCAGCTCGTTAAAAGGACCGGAAGAGCTATCCCTCCTCTAGATTTTAATCTTTTTGGACCTGAGGGATTATTGCACAAAAATATCGAGCGCTTGTCTAGTTCGGATCGATAAAGATATCGAACATTCATCCCTTCTGTATTGTTTTATACTTTTTCGGACTTAAGGGATTAGATGACGAAAAAGGACCCCTGGAGTCCACTTTATGTACCCTTTTCAGACTCTCTAAAGATGAAAAGGACCGAGTTATCTTTGTCGCTGGGCTCGTTAAAAATATTAGATAGCGACAAACTTGTCTTTAGACGAGAACGAGTTTCCCTATCGTTAAGCTCGTTAAAACATAGCGATGGGCTTGCCCGAAGGGTAGGTTATAGAACAAGCATATGTTATCCTCCTCAAGCTTGACAAAAATAAAGAGGTACTGGTCAGAAATGACTGGGGAAAAATTGGGAAGAACCTCAAAGCTTAATGGTAGCAAGTCGCTCTTGAACATGACACTTTTGCCTCCGTAAATATCGGGTTGGGTTATTATCATTCACCGGTCCCTTCACCATGGTCTCGCCATACCATCCATACATGGGGTAATGCTACCGATCCATCACATCAGTGTCGTTATATGTTCAAGAGATGTCATTCAGAAAGTGTCAACCGGGTCCCATCCACTACCATACATCATCTTTCATCCTTCCATGACCGCCACCCTGAATCATATTTCACAGATCGTTTTCACCATCATCACTAGCTCCGTTCCGTGTCACTGATGTGGGATTCATTAAGGCCCTCCTTTGACGGATCACTTCTTGTCGACATCAGCTCACTATCCAAGAAGTTGATCTAGGAACACCCCCTCAGTACTTTGAAGCTTGCATGCCTCAATGGCAAGTTTCTCACTTCCGGCGATAGGTATACATTAATGACCTTCGACCGGGAGACTTTGCGTGGTGTTCGACGTCAGATCCTATATTCACGCCACGTGAATTGTGCTGCAGCACCTTGAGGGTCATCATCATTATCGGTGATTCCTCTCGCGCTTGTTAACAGTTTACATTATTGACTGGTAATCAAGCGATGTCTTTCCATGTTCGACTTCAAGAAATTCTCACATGGATCGACTTGTACTAGAGTGAAGATCGGACAAGTTTGAAGACCCCGGATCTAGTTTCATCCATCCGGGCTGCGATATATATTCAGGAGATAAAAACATAGACATGTGTAGCAGATGATCATCCTACTAAAGGGATGATAATTAAAAGCAGAGAATTATCAGTCTATTATCAGACGATCGTCTGTTTATGTACAACAAATGTATTTATAAAGCTGAGCATGGGAAATGCCTGCATCAGCTAGATCATGAAAAGAAAGTATGAAAAGATAATGTATTGTATTGTATTTTGTTACAGGTCACCTCCCGACGATTGAATGAACTTCGGATCCTCCTAATAAAGCATTTCACCCGATAAACGACCTCATACTTTAGGGGGCAACTGTTATAGACATTTTTGTGCCTTACAGCATGGAGCATGAAATGTCAATAATCTGAGGGATCCAAAGTCCCTAAACATGTTGTTCTTACCCTTAGAGGAACAAGGTCAGCAAACCACAGCACTGCAAATCAGTTCTCCACTGAAAAACACTCAAAAACAGGTCAATTTTGGATCAAAGCAGCTGCTCCACTAAGCATCTGCGCTGAATGTCAAAAGCTCTATGGTGTACCTGCGCTGCATAGCAAGTGCAACAAAGGCTACCTGCGCTGGGCGTACTTTGACATGTGGAGGAATCTTTTCTCAATGTGCCAGTGCCCAGGAAGCTTCCAAAATGACACTTGGATCAAAAGGTTCGCCTAATGATGAGTAAAGAGGTTCTAAAACTCCAAGTGGAAGGTAGAAACTCCGAGTGGACTCAAGGACTGAAGAACAACTGGAGTTGAAGAGGACAACAAGTCACACATCAAGCTGACTTATCTTCACTCCAAAACTCTATATAAGGATCTCATCCCCATGGGATCTGGAGGCCGGAATTTTGTGCAAAGAATTGTTGTTGGTTTACAGTTGTGAGTATTGGGTGATTGCTTGAGGGAGGTGAAGAGGAGATTTCTTTCCGTCGGGAAGGTGATGCTGGATTGGACCTCTCACGGTTGTATCACCGCCTGAACCTTACTTCCTTATATTAATAAAGCATTTGAGGTTCTTCTATTCGCATGTGTTTCAATGGTGTATTTTCTTACTTGCGTATTTGATTTATGCTAATCCTTGAATCAATTATGAATGCATGCTTCTTGTAGTTTCCCTTTCTTGTCTTGTTCGCAGGATCTCGTGTAGCTGGGCCCGTGAGAAGACTTGGAGCTGGGAGCAAGCGGCAAATAGAGGAGATTGGATCGACCATTTGCGCAAGACATCGGTAAGTGGATCTCTTCCTTTCATCTCTTGCATGTCATAAAGAAGTAACTTTAGATAACTTTGCTTCAGCTGTTGCTAAGGAACTATCACCCTTAGAGTGGGATAGGGTCATTCCGTGTTGGATAGTTTTCCCCACAACACCACCCCTGAAACATAAAAGAGCTACAATCATTTCTAGGTAAGATTAATTTTCTTAGGAGATTCATCTCAAATCTAGTAGAATTAATTAGGTAATTAAATAACATGCTTAGAAAGGACTCATCAATTAAGTGGACCTTGGAGGCCAAACAATCCTTCGAAGCTATTAAGGAAGCATTAACCAAGACTCCAGTCATGATTAGTCCTGACTTTAGCAAAGATTTTATTATTTTTCATTTGCTTCAGAACACACCATTGCAGTAGTCTTGCTGCAAAAGAACAATCAAGGATATGAACAACCAATAACATTTTTAGTAAATCCTTAATAGATGCCACACTAAACTACAATATAATGGAAAAACAGGAATTGGCTTTGGTTAAAGCTATCAAAGATTTTAGAGTATACATTATGTACTCTCACACCATTTCTTATGTTCCAAACTCTGTAGTTAAGGACATTTTGACTCAAAATGGGCCTGAAGGAAAAAGAGGCAAGTGGATTGCCACAATATTGGAATATGACATAGAGATAAAACCTACCAAGCTCATTAAAGGCCAAGGTTTAGCCAAACTCATGGCTGAATCGAACTGCCAGGCCCTTGATATCAACTTCATTAGTGCTTTGGATGATCAGGAGGAGATGACGACTCCACAGATCAGTGAACCTTCTACTGATTCACCATGGTATGCAGATATTACATTTGTATTACTAAATTTACAAGCTCCTCCTGGACTGACAAGAATTAAAGCTAGATTCTTAAAAATGAAGTCATTGAGATATTGTGTTATAGATAATGCATTGTTTTGTAAGGAAAGTAGCGGTATTCTCTTAACATGTTTATTAAAAGATGAGGCTGACAATATTTTGCAAGAGGTTCATGAAGGGGACTGTGGAGGACACTTGTACTAGAAGAGTTCTTAGGGTCCCACCCTAACCCCCTTATTTATGTCATGGGATCACGTCATAGTCAAGAGTCAATAAAGCCCATATTAATATTTGTAAGTGGTTAACCCGTAATTAATGATGGGACCACAGTTAGTTGCAAATGGGCCGTAGTATTAGATAGATGGTATTAATAAAACCCACGGTATTGGCCCATGGTATTGCATGTATGAGGAATATATAAAGGATAGAGACTCCCTGCGAGGAGCATTGTGTCTTATTTTTTAGTCGAGCTCTGCTCTATTGGTGGTTGCCCCCTCGAAGAGGCAAGTGAACATTACTCTCTGAATAATAAAATCATTGCTATTCTGTGTTCTGGGTATCTTTTCTTCGCATATTCTGTATTTGGGTATCATTTGCAGGTTAAGAGCATAACAAGTGGTATCAGAGCACTTTCCAGGGCTCGGTGGGATCTCCAATTTTTAGCAAATATTTTTTTGGCTAGAGACGTGTTCCGGCGTCTTTAAACCACGGGATCTGTCATTGAGCGCATAAACCTGCGGATTTGGGGAGGCATGCACGTAGGAAATACAAGAGGTGGTCACGTCTGTTGGACTCCCTTGTAACCCCTGTGGGTACCCCTTCGAGTAGTAGCGCATTAGACAGAACCACGCACGGACTGTCTTCCACGTACCCTCTGGGTATATAGGAAGCCCCCTAGGCTCCCTTGAAACCTCACCATAGGTAAACCTTCGGCTGTCTTGTGGCTACAATACACCGAGAACAACACTCGGAGAGATTACTCGCCCGTACGATAGGGTAATCGGGTTGTACGGCTAAGGGTACGTTCGATCCTCCTTAGTTAGAGCCCTGAAACATTGGGCCGAGTACTACTGTCAGACCCTTATGTATATTGCGATCTGTAGCACCTGACACTCCTCTAGACCATAGTTCCCTTTTCTATCGGGGGATCACACATCATATATTCCAGATCCGCGTGTGCAAAGAAGTGCCATAGCAATAGACATCAGTCCCGCAACTCCATAAGATTTGCAGCAGCAGTTGTTCCACCATTTAGATCTCTCAGATCCACCAGATCGGAGTTGTTGTGAAAGGTTCCTATACCGGGGTATACTTTTCGCAGGACTTTTGGCAGCTTTGACATTTTGAGGATTTGGCGACTGTGAGATCTTCCAGGGTGCTTATTGGTGATCTAGCCCATCATAATCAGGACGGCGAGCTGAGAAAGGTGGTACCATTCAATTTATTAGTAAAAAAAATTTAGGCGGTCCCAATTTTTCATCCGGTTGGTGTATGGTAGAAACTAGAGCTCAAGCGATGGCCAATGAAAGGATGGACAAACTTGAAGACACTGTGAACACCATCCAAACTGCGATGAACTCCCTCCAACGTGAGATGAGTGGACTAAGTCTCTAGATACATCAAGCACTCTCGAAGGGCAAGGAGCCAGCCCACGAGGAGGCGTATAATGGCCATGAATACCATGAGGGTGAGTCTAGCCACTCTCCTCACGTCTGGCACACCCATCCACCACCCAGTCAGCGACCTCCCAAGTTGGATATGCATAAGTTTGATGGTTCTCACACGTCCGCATGGCTAGCATAAATGGAGCAGTATTTCAAATTGAATCATATCCTAGATGATTGGACTAAGCTTATGGTGGGGACCATGTACTTGGACAATGAACGATAGCAATGGGGGGAATGGCATCAGCATTGCAATGGACCTTTTCAGAATTGGGCCCAATTTACCAAAGCTCTTCGAAATCGCTTTGAACAGGAAGACTCTTTTTTGGGGCGTCTCACTAAGCTCCGACAGACGGGTACAGTGGATGAATATATTACCGCTTTTGAAGCCTTAGCCTTCCGCACTAAGGGTCTCACAGATGAGTTCTACACGGAATGTTTTATCAGCGGTCTTAAAGAAACCATGTCTCTGCCAATTCATCCTGAGATGCAACAGATTTTGAATAACCATCGGACGGTCTTTGACAAGCCTCATGAGCTTCCACCCTCGCGAGGGGAACATGATCATAGCATCACCTTGGTTCCAGGGGCCCAACCCCCAAATGTGCGGCCATACAGATATCCGTTCACCCAAAAGAATTAAATAGAAAAAATCATCAAGGAATTGTTGGAAGCAGGTGTCATTCGTCCCAGCATTAGTTCTTATTCATCCCCAGTGGTCATGGTCCTCAAGAAAGATGGGGAGTGGCGGATGTGTCCCGACTTCAGGGCCCTCAATAAGTTGACAGTCAAAGATAAATTTCCCATCCCGGTGGTTGACAATTTGCTGGACGAACTCAATGGGGCTCAATTCTTCACTAAGTTGGATGTTCGCTCAGGCTACCACCAAATTCGCATGAAGGAAGTCGACATTCCCAAGACGGATTTCAGAACTCATGAAGGCCATTATGAGTTCCTGGTCATGCCATTTGGTCTCTGTAATGCCCCCTCTACTTTTCAGAGCCTTATGAATCACATTCTCAAACCATATCTCAGAAAATTTGTCCTTGTCTTCTTCGATGACATCCTCATCTATAGCGGCACTTGGGCGGCACATCTTCAGCATGTAGATCTACTCTTGCAACTGCTCCGCAAGCATAAATTATTTGTCAAGATGTCTAAGTGTTCATTTGGCATGGAAGAAGTTGAGTATTTGGGACACATTGTGGGGCGTGAAGGTGTCAAGGTGGACCCCATAAAGATCCAGGCAATGCAAGAATGGCCTCAACCTAAGACCTTGAAGAGCTTGAGAGGATTTTTGGGTCTCACAGGCTATTATCGTAAATTTGTCCGCAACTATGGCCGCATAGCGAAGCCCCTCACTCAACTCCTAAAGAAAAATTCCTTCTTCTGGAACGAGGAAGCACAACAGGCATTTACCGCTCTCAAAAATGCCATGTGTTCCACTCCAGTCTTAACACTACCTGACTTCATCAAATCCTTTGTCATTGAATGTGATGCTTTGGGTACAGGTATTGGGGCGGTCTTAATGCAGGAAGGGCGACAATTGGCCTTCACAAGCCAACAACTCAGTGGGAGGAATCTGGGCCAATCTACCTACGAGAAGGAAATGATGGCCATCTTACATGCAGTCGAGACCTGGCGACCTTACTTATTGGGGCGACGTTTCCAAATCCGCACAGATCATCACAGTCTTAAATATTTTTTGGAGCAACGCCTATCCTCCCCACAACAAAATAAATGGTTAGCCAAAATGCTGGGATATGATTATGAGATCATTTACAAGAAAGGGAAAGACAACAGTGTAGCAGATGCATTATCTCGCCAGTTTGAGGAGGAAAGTACTCTGCTCGCAATTTCCCTCCCCATTCCAGACTGGATTGAAGAGGCTCGCAGGGAATGGTTTTCACACCCCGGGCTCTCCCAACTCATTTCTCAATTACAGGTAAATCCTAATTCCAGCAAGGGCTACTCGTGGCAGAATGATATTCTTCGCTACAAGGACAGAGTCGTAATATCACCAACATCCACCCTCAAAAGTCGCATTTTGGCAGAATTGCACTCATCTCCCATTGCAGGACATTCGGGCTTTCAGAAGACGTATGGTCACACCAGAAGATCATTTTTTTGGACAGGCATGAAAAAGGACATCCTTACTTTCGTAGCAGAATGTGATGTCTGTCAATGCCACAAAGGGGAAACCGTCAACACACCAGGCTCATTACAACCATTGCCCATTCCGGCATCAATTTGGACAGAGGTTTCTATGGATTTCATTACAGGTCTTCCAAAGTCAGGGAACAAGTCAGTCATCATGGTGGTTGTGGACCGACTGTCGAAGTATGCTCATTTCTGCGCCCTACCCCACCCGTTTACACCAACTTTGGTTGCTCAATCTTTCATGGATTAGATCTTCAAATTGCATGGCATGCCCACTTCTATTGTGTCCGACCGCGACCCGATCTTCACCAGTAATTTTTGGCAGGAACTCTTCAGAATACAAGGCACTCAACTCAAACTCAGTACTTCATATCATCCGCAAATAGATGGTCAAACCGAAGCCGTCAACAAATGTCTAGAAACCTACCTTAGGTGTTTCACTTCAGAAAAGCAACAGCTTTGGGTACAGTGGTTACCTCTGGCTGAATGGTGGTATAACACCAACTATCATGCCACCACCAAAATGACTCCCTATGAAGCAGTCTATGGTCAACTTCCACCTTCCCCTACTTCTTATCTCAAGGGGTGCTCCAAAGTACAAGCAGTGGATCAACTCCTACAACACTGCGCAACCATGCTCGCCCATCTTAGAGAGAATCTTCATCAAGCTCAGAACCGCATGAAGCAACAGGCCGACCAACATCGCTCAGAGCGCCAATTTCAAGAAGGGGATCAGGTCTTTTTGAGGCTGCAACCATATAAGCAAACATCACTCAAAGACAAGGGTTGTCAAAAGCTCTCTCCAAAATTCTACGGACCATACCAAGTACTTTAGCGCATTGGAGAAGTGGCTTACAAGTTGGCTTTGCCACCTTTGGCAAAAATCCATCCAGTTTGCCATGTATCGTGCCTCAAGAAAGTGATTGGGAACAATTGCCGAGTTCAAACCAGTCTACCTGAATTGGACGAAGAAGGGTCAATCTGGCTTCAACCCGAACAGGTTCTAGATACACGAGACAAGCACCTGCGCGGCCGCATGATTAAGGAAGTCCTCGTCAAATGGAAAGACACCTCTCCGGAAGATGCAACTTGGGAACCAGCCACTATTCTTCAGCAGTTTCTGTAGCTTCAGCCTTGAGGACAAGGCTAGTCTTAAGGGGGAGGGCATGTTAGGGTCCCACCCTAACCCCCTTATTTATGTCATGGGATCACGTCATAGTCAAGATTCAATAAAGCCCATATTAATATTTGTAAGTGGTTAACCCGCAATTAATGACGGGACCACAGTTAGTTGCAAATGGGTCGTAGTATTAGATAGATGGTATTAATAAAACCCACGGTATTGGCCTGTGGTATTGCATGTATGAGTAATATATAAAGGATAGAGACTCCCTGCGAGGAGAATTGTGTCTTAATTTGTAGTCGAGCTCTGCTCTATTGGAGGTTGCCCCCTCGAAGAGGCAAGCGAACATTACTCTCTGAATAATAAAATCATTGCTATTCTGTGTTCTGGGTATCTTTTCTTCGCATATTCTGTATTTGGGTATCATTTGCAGGTTAAGAGCATAACAAGAGTACTGCTGACAAGATTCTGAGGGATGGTTTTGACTAGCCTACTTTGTTTGCAGATGTCAAAAAACATGTGACCTCCTGTCACAAATGCCAGATTTTTTAGGGAAAGAGGAAACTATTACCCTTACCTCTTAAACCAATTTCCACTGAGATTCCATTTCAACAATGGGGGTTAGACTTCATTGGAGAAATACACCCCCCATCCTCAGCTCAGCATAAGTGGATTCTAACAGCCACATACTATTTTACCAAATGGATAGAGGCCATACCTTCTAGGCAAGCCACAGACACTGTCATAATCACCTTCCTAGAGAGTAATATCCTTTCAAGATTTGGATGTCCCCAGAAGCTCATTACTGATAATGCAGCAGCCTTTAAGTCCAAAAGAATGATAGATTTCTGTAATAAATACCATATCACCCTTGGCCATTCCACAACCTATTACCCTCAAGGTAATGGACTAGCAGAGTCATCCAACGAAAGCCTGGTCAATATTATTGTTGGGTAGCAGATCCCCCCATAGCATGTTTTTGGGGCTTAAAGCTCAGTTTTTGGTCAATGTAATGAAAATACCCCGCAAAATGCGAGTGCGGAGTGCAAGAGTCTAGGGTTGTCCGCCCTAAAATAATATAATTTAATGTATAGTATGTCGGCCTACCCATGGTTCACATACCATGAGATTGTATAAATAGAGAAAGGCTCTAAGTGTAAAGACAGTTCTGAGTTTTTTGTCAAGTAATAGATAGTTGTGAAGGCATGGTTAGAGGATAGAAGTGGATTTGAAGTGTATTGGGTCATAGTGGTAGGTAGAGGCTCTGCAGCTGAGTGCGCAGAGGCCTAGTAGAGTCCATAGCTGAGTGCGCAGACCCCTGCAGCTGAGTGCGCAGGGCTAAGTCAGGTCTATAACTGAACTTGAGTATTAATAAGGATAGATTGATTCAGGATATTGTGCGTCTATTTGTAGATCTGTATTTCTATGTTCTCGTTAACTTTATGCACTTATATTGTTTTCAAGTACGCGCGATTATCTGAAAGTTGAATAAGTAATAAGAATATTGGGCCCGCAAAAACTAAGCACTAATATAATAGCACATTAAGGATCAGATCAGAATAATACTGTATTCACAAAGGTGCGCACGAGTTGTGAAGAATAGAGAGCAACGCAGCGCACAAATTAGGATCGCAAACCTCCAGAACCTACATCAAGACATCCCTAGGGTGTGGAAACCTAGTTCCAGCACCCTCCCATACTACTTCGAGTGAGACCTCAATCCACGCTCTGCAGACTGTTGCCGAAAGGGCCAGTAGTACCAGGATTTTCTTGGCTAAACTCACTATTGAACCTGAGTTAGGCCCCAAGTAGCCAACAAATGGTTCCATTGCTGGGACTAGGATCTTCCTAAGGGATTTCTAATGTCATGCCACTAGAACCCAACAAATAAGGAAATTGAAGAGTGGATGGACAAGAAGATTCACGAGTTCACGACACAGGAAAATAGAACTCCATAGGTATCTGAGAAAAGGTGGCTGGATCGTTACGTGTATACGGAAATCCATAAGATTTTCTTTGCATCCTTTCCCTCTGAACTGTATGAGTGGATTGCGAGATTAGCTGACAGCCAGGGAAAGTGTAAGCTCAACCAACCAAGAGTGTGGAGTCCAAAATTAGTAAGCAGACTAGAGGCATCGAAATATAATATCGCGCGAGTTATGGACCATTGGCTCGACCGGATAATAGGGGGATTTATCACTGAGTTTTCGGTAGACACGACCATGAGCTACAACGAAGCAGAATGACATTTTCTCAAGGGACCACAAGGTAAGCACATTAAATCTTTGAATACTTGGATTAAGATGTTGTTATGTGAAAAGCGGGTTAGGTGAATACATTAATGTTTGAAACGATGCGGAGCAGAAAGATCTACAAAGGTAGCGGGGAATTAGGAAACAACCCTTTAATTTCACCTTCGCGAGAGAGGGAGGAAGAGCTCGCTTAGGTCTCTCCGAAAAGTGTGGTCAGTTTGATAAGGCAGCGCATTCCACAGTTACCACCTCCACCCATGCCACCACCCAATTCACCTCCTTCACCTCCATCTCCACCCACTCCACCTCCACCAACCCCGCAATTTAGCATGGCGAGCACGATCAAGCTACCCGTATTCAGAGGAGTAGGGAATGAGGATCCGGACCAGTTTTGGTTCATGGTAAGAGCAGTGTGGGAAGCACAAGGGGTCATGGATGACAACATTAAGAAGTCTACATTGGTGAGCACACTGCAAGATCACGCGTTGACATGGTATATCAAGCACTCTAATGACCACCCAAACGTAGGAATAGCAGAGATCCAAAATGCATTGAACAGAGAATTTAGCCGGCCGAAATCAGAGACACAGTCAATCATCAGGTTTAAAGAGATTGTGATGCTTCCAGGCGAGACCCCCTAGGATCTGGATCAGCGGCTGAAGAGTACGATCCGCAAGGCTAATATGACACTCATGGATGCACAACATCGCACATGGTTTGTGGCATCCCTGACACCACACTTGAGGACGGCGCTGTCACAATAGAAACTTTCCACCCAGGCCGAAGCATTGGAAATGGCGATGAGGTTGCATGAGACACTGATACAAGATCCTGGGTTGGTAGTCCAACAAATCCATGTGCAACTACAGAATCTTTGCCTGGAAATGTAGAGCTTGAAGCAGTATAGGGCACCGCAGCTAGAGGCGCGTGAGGAAGTATGGTGCATAAAATGCAAAGGTCGGGGCCATGACAAGGACCACTATCCATTATTCGCAAAATACTTGGCAGGAGGGGGCCCAATTCCATTGAGACTAGAGGCACAGGCAGGGCCAAGTGCAACACTCATGTTATGCTGCGCGATCTGTCAGATAGGAGGAAAACACACGACGGATAATTGTCATTTGTTGCAAAAGTATACACAGACTCCCTAGTAGTTGTTTTGTAATTTTTGCAAGTCAGTAAGCCACGACGAGCACACTTGTCGCAGTTACGAGTTAATGATGGATCGAACCCTAGCCTATAGGATGCAGACAGAAACGCGAGCCCTTGACCTAGCTACGGGGATGGCATGTGCTGGATTCTAGGGCGAGGTTGAGGACGAGGAGGAATGGGACTAGGATGGGCCCGTGGACAGTTAATTTGTTACAATTGCGGAGGACTAGGGCACTATGCCCGCAATTGTACCGACCCAACGAGAATATCCTGTTCATATTGTGCTCAGTTTGATCATGAAATGGTAGATTGTCCTACGTTGATTGCATAGATGCGCGATAAAGGGGTACTCTAGCCTCCTCTGACTCAAAATATCCAAATGATGAGGTCGAAACCGTGCGAAGAAGACCCAAATGTGAACATGGTGCTTAGAAGCAGTGCAACCACAGGGGAGGATAAGGGGAAGCAGCCTGAGGAAGATACATGGGTTCGCAAGGCTCCTACAAAGGAACCTGAGTTTGACTTAGAACGCACAAAGGAGATGTTCATGGAAGCTAAGAAGAGCTTTGCGGAGGCTTTCACTTCAGGTAGTAAGGATCAACCAGAGCCAGGGATGGATCCTTCCATGCTCACTACCTTTTTGGAGACATGCATGAAACTGGTGCACGATAACAAGGCTGTTAAGGGACTACAGGAGCTGATCACTAGGTGCACAGGGTCAGGGGAACCGCGTGTTGTCTGGAAACTAGGAAAGCATGCATTTTGCACCAGGAGGGAAATGAGATTGACAGCGTAGATTGGTGAGTATGAAATGGATCAGGTGATCCTAGACCTGGGTTCAGATGCAAATGTATTACTGAAGCAAACATGGGAATTTATGGGCAGGCCCGCATTACAATGGTCCCCTATTCAATTACGAATGGTGAACCAACAGAATATTTTTCCCATGGGGAGGTTGCAAGGGTTGACAGTTGATATCGAAGGCGCAAGCACACAGATGGACTTTGAAGTAATAGAGATTGTCGATGACAGCAATCCCTATTACGCATTGCTAGGAATAGACTGGACCACTGATATGAACAAAGTCATCAATCTGAAGAAGCACAAAATGGTCTTCGAGAAAAAGTCACTACGCATAGTGGTCCCACTGGAACCAGGCAAAGGGGCACGCTACACTGAACCAGTGCGCGATAATGAGCTGGATTGTATTTACTAGATAAAGGAATGAGACCAGAATCAGGTGAACCCGACTACAGATGGGAGAATTTCATGGGAGTGCGACAGCTCCTGTACTTCACATTCATACGAAGAAGTAGAATGCTGGCAGAACCGGTTGCACGAAGTGACAACACTGAATTGCAACATGATGATTAGATCACTACGTTGTGTGACGACAGAGGCAAGAGAACTGCCAACATATGATGGAGTGACAATGGTGGATTAATTCCTGGACAAATTTGAAAGCACAGTATCGAAACAACACCGACATAGTGCGCTGGAATGGGCACTGCGTGCAACACCCGCACGACGGTGGAGTACACATCAAGAGACCATTGTAAACTAGCACAAATGTAGAAAGGAGATGTGTTTACGGTTTGGAAGCCCCTAGTGTCGAACAAGAGCAGGGCAGCTAGGACGAAGCAGCTTGCACGCCCACCTGTGTCGATGGGTGCAGATGTGTGCTGGGCAGTCCACACAAGCACACCCCAGACTAAGGATCAAAAATTGGAACCAGACACAACAGCAGGAAAAGCGATGCACACCACAAATATTCCATGTCGAAGCATTCAAAAATCTATGTGGAATCATGAACAGAGTTCACGAGGCGAGACGAACTGATTGGGACCTGCGCGTACTAGCAGTTCGATGGGCCTATGAGGCCATGAGAAAAAACCTGAGTGTGGAAATGACTCCAACATTGATGAGAAGAGATGAGACCATAAGAGCCAAGAAGAATCCCCATACAACATCTCCCACAGTTGGGAAAGTATGCGAGAACCTGGGTAAAGGTATTATGCAATTACAGGAAGCCATTCAGCGAGGGAACTTGAAACTTCGCAAACTCGAAGAAGATCGGGTACGGCTAAGAAAGAAAAGCTTGATATTGGACAGAGAAATCAACAAACTAGAAACTGAAGTCGTGCAAGAATGTTGCGCTGAGAAACTAAGAACGATGGGACAAGGTATAGCCAGACATACCACTGCATTAGAAGAATTTGTGGCCCTGCTACCATGGTTGCGACTGCACCTTACTAGACAAAGTAAACAGGGGAGTGCACCATACAAGGAAGAACGCGACACACTGAAGGATGCGAGGGTAATTGAGGGGTTCCCGTAGACCGGGCTGGAAGGTAAATTGAAGCCTTGCACAAGTGGTGCGACCACCTGACTATCCATGGAGAGCACAATCTTAGCACTCCAAATAGTTGAAAGAGAGCACGGGACTATAAAAGAGTCTATATGGGAGCTGCACGAGATGGAGGTTGCACACAAGATCGGTATGTCACAGGGGTTGTGACCACACATAGGGGGTTGCAATGATGTGTGGGTAGGCTGGGAGGTGACCGTTGGTGTCACTGTTCATGACAAGAGGTCCAATTTAAGGAAAAAAGGAGAGGGCATTGGGCAATTAAGACACGAATTAAGAGCCAGATTTGGTATGATCTACCGCCAAGAAGGCATTAAAGATGTAGAAGTAGGGGGAAGGGTCGAATTCAAATTCAAAAGATGCTATAAAACCCCCTAGGCCAACTCCAAGGCAACACTTGGTTGTTTGAGAATTGAGCAAGTATAGAGCATTGAGCACAGCACACTCTTACCATCCTCAAGTGTAGGCACAATGACGGCTGTTAGAACAAGAGTGCGATCCACCGAAGTTACTGCGGAGCCCGTATGGCCCATGAGGAGCCTGGAGAGGTGGCAATTGTGCCAGAAGTTCCAAAATCACCACGCACGCCATGGCCACAGAAAGATAAGAAAACGATGGGGCTAGTCCATGTATCCCCAGGAAACCCACGATTTGGAAAATTATCAATGGCAGAGAAGGGAAAAGTCGTCACCATTGAAAAAAGCAGGAGGAGGAAGACTTGCAGGCCCTGATCGCCAAAATTGAGGTGCAAGATGATGAGGCAAAGGATGTCTCCCAAATGCCTTCCGTGACAAAGTTACCTCCGTATGTCTCCCCGTGGAAGGGAAAAGCCAAGGTACCGAAGGACCTGGATGCCACAAAGAGTGCGCTCCAGACTCTGCTCCTCCACGATGATATAAGGTTTGAAGATCCACCATTGGGATGACTACCTGCTATGAAGTTTGAAGATTGGGACCTTACGGATAGTGAGAAGTTCCCACAGTTGGCCGTGGAGAAGTTAATGAAGCAGAAATGGTTGCGCGGTGTGGAGAGGGTTAGGTTACTCCATCTATGATGGATACCCCACTACCACCACTCGCCCATCACCATTTTTTTCATTAGGTAGCTATTTTTCCTGGTGCATGATGGGTATCTCTGGCTGGAGGAACTAATTCCCATCACGGGTGATCTAATTCACCGAATTTCTCAACTGCTAGTCAAAGGAAACGACCCTGCGGCCATAGCAGGAAAAAGCAGTGACTTGGGCCTCGTAGAAGCTATGAAGGCCAAGTATAAGCTAGAAAAGAGAAAGTGAGGGTATGCAATAGCAAGCATTAAAGACCAACGGGTGTGCGCCACCTAGCTGTTGGTCGGTAAGATAATGAGGAAATGTGGCGCCAATGAAGTACCAATGTCTGCGATTGCGTTGGCAAAGGAATGCATAGAGGGGGTCCAGTTCAACTGGGTGCAGTTCCTCTGTGACGAGTTCTTGGAAAACTTCAGGAAGGCCTAGGAGTAGGGTAATACCTTCAACTATGCATGGTTTCTCTTATCCATCCTATTGGTTGCAGGGGAGCTGCCGACGGATAGCCAGTTTCCCACTACTAAGGGCGACCTGCCCGAAGTTGCGAGGTACACCTCACTATGGGCTACAAAAGATGCAAACATGATTCGTGAGATAAAGGTTTTCTGGGTGTTCGTGGAGGTGAGAATCTGAACATGGATCAACCGCAGGCCATGCTTGTCCCCTATAGTTCATAACAGTTTGCAAGGCCCAGCAGAATTTAAGGTAGATATGCATAACCTGTATATCCGGGTGTGCAAGGATCCAACACGAAAATGGGTGAAGCTTCCATTCATTGCAATGGATGATGCAATCTTCACAGTAATGGAGTCATGGCCTCTAGAGTGGCACACCCCGGACTTGGCAGAAATGGAGAAGGTCGCAGCTCAGCAACGAAAGAAGGACACCAAGCTACACATCGCGCAGCTGGCTGAGAGGAGGCACCAGGAACAAGAAGCAGCCACATGGAAAAAGGCAGCTGATGTAGCAGCAGCAGCACAAGACGGCAGAGACCACAACCGCGCCAACCAGAGAGGCCGAGGAGGGCCAGGAGATGTCCTCGAGGCAGCAAACTGGGGAAGTGGATAGGGAGGACGACTGCGCGAACCCAAGCACAACATCAACACAACTCAAGTGGTCGTGCAGACCAGAGTAAAAAACCACCAGGAAGAAGGTAAAAGCCACAAAGACGTCCATCGACCCAATCACGCTCATAGAAGGTGATCTGTTTGACATCAGTGAAACGATTCGTGAGGTCACAAAGGACGTGCTCCAGGAAATGAGGATAGAGCAGAGTACTATGTTGGGGGCGCTTAGCATGCAGCTACAAGGATTACAGATACAGCCCCCCTAACATGTACAATGGCCCAGTACGTCGCAGCAGGAACCACCGACGGCGAACAGACGTTGCACGCCCATATGGCCAACAACTTTGTGTTGCTCGAAGGCGCTCTAGCAGCAGCAAGCGAGGGTGACCAGGCTACGATGAGTAGCATGAAAGGTGTTGGCTTGAACTTGGCTGCCCTGCCGCGTGAAATATTGTACTAGCTGCATGATGGGGTCATTACAGAACTCTGCGCCCGGGAAGGCCGAGCAATCCAGGTCCTGCATGAGCAGAAAATCAACATGGACCAGCTCAGCATTCAAAGGGATGAGTTGGTTGTGCAAGCTCGTGGATTAGAACAGGCTGTAGAGGATGCATGTAGGAGCGTTCCAGAGTTGGCCGTGTCGGTGGAGCTACCAGCAGCAGAGTGGGTCTTTAGATTTCCAGCCAGAGTCCGCGAGGCCCGGGAAGAAACGGAAAAGGTTCAATTAGAGCTGAACCTGCAGATCGTCGAGCTACGATTGAAGGCGCAGCCCTCCACACCCCCAAAAGTCAGAGAGCACTGTGCCCGCACTATCTAGATGGGGTTGGAACAATTTGGCCAGGCGACACAGGGTTGCACCGGCATGTTGGAGCAAGCACTAACCATACTTATGCACCTACAAGAAGACCAGAACCTACAACACCTAGAGACAGAAGTGCGCGAGTTGCAGTAGGAGTATGACAGTGTCTGGGGCACCATACAGATGGTTGACTTTACTCAACAACTTGCCAGACTACAGCAAGCAAGGGCACTGAAGGACCGATTAGACATCACGCACCAAAAGGAAGCCCTACTTAAAGCACACATCCAACCATGGATCGATGAAGCATTCACAATTACAACTACCATTGAAGGGAAGTTGGCACAGCTACAAGAATTGTATATGGTTGGACAGGAATGTGACCCTGCTCATGAAAGTTCAGAGATACGTGTGCAACAAGTACAACAGGTGTCGGAACAGTGTGCTACAGACACCCAAGTTGCACGAGACCTGTTGCATGGACTTCACACAAATATCACCGCACCAGCAGAGTGACTCGGGACAAGTCACAAGCGAGGGTGACCACGCTGCGATGAGCAGCATGAAAGGTGTTGGCTTGAACTTGGCTGCCCTGCCGCGTGAAATATTGTACCAGCTGCACGATGGGGTCATTACAAAACTCTGCGCCCAGGAAGGCCGAGCTATCCAGGTCCTGCATGAGCAGAAAATCAACATGGACCAGCTCAGCATCCAAAGGGATGAGTTGGTTGTGCAAGCTCGTGGATTAGAACAGGCTGTAGAGGATGCATGTAGGAGCATTCTAGAGTTGGCCGTGTCGGTGGAGCTACCAGCAGCAGAGTGGGTCTTTAGATTGGCAGCCAGAGTCCGCGAGGCCCGGGAAGAAATGGAAAAGGTTCAATTAGAGCTGAACCTGCAGATCGTCGAGCTACGATTGAAGGCGCAGCCCTCCACACCCCCAAAAGTCAGAGAGCACTGTGCCCGCACTATCTAGATGGGGTTGGAACAATTTGGCCAGGTGACACAAGGTTGCACCGGGATGTTGGAGCAAGCACTAACCATACTTATGCACCTACAAGAAGACCAAAACCTACAACACCTAGAGACAGAACTGCGCGAGTTGTAGCAGGAGTATGACAGTGTCCGGGGTACCATACAGAGGGTTGACTTTACTCAACAACTTGCCAGACTATAGCAGGCAAGGGCACTGAAGGACCGATTAGACATCACGCACCAAAAGGAAGCCCTACTTAAAGCACACATCCAACCATGGATCGATGAAGCATTCACAATTACAGCTACCATTGAAGGGAAGTTGGCACAGCTACAGGAATGTGACCCTGCTCATGAAAGTTCAGATATACGTGTGAAACAAGTACAACAGGTGTCGGAACAGTGTGCTACAGACACCCAAGTTGCACGAGACCTGCTGCATGGACTTCACACAAATATCACTGCACCAGCAGAGTGACTCGGGACGAGTCACAATGATTGTGTTGGGGGCCTGTTGGGCAGCAGATCCCCCCATAAAATTTTTTGTGGGGCTTAAAGCCCGGGTTTTGGTCAATGTAATGAAAAGACCCTGTGAAATGAGGGTGTGGAGCATAAGAGTCTAGGGTTGTCCGCCCTAAAATAATTTAATTTAATGTATAGTATGTCGCCCTACCCATGGTCCGTGGACCATGGGATTGTATAAATAGAGCGAGGCTCTAAGTGTAAAGACAGTTATGAGTTTTTGTCAAGTAATAGATAGTTTTGAAGGCATGGTTAGAGGATAGAAGTGGATCTGAAGTGTATTGGGTCGTAGTTGTAGGTAGAGGCTCTACAGCTGAGTACACAGAGGCCTAGTAAAGTCCGCAGTTGAGTGCGCAGACCCCTGCAATTGAGTGCGCAGGGCGAAGTCGGGTCTATAACTGAACTTTAGTATTAATAAAGATAAGATTGATTCAGGATATTGTGGGTCTATTTGTAGATCTGTATTTCTATGTTCTGGTTAACTTTATGCACTTATATTGTTTTCGAGTACGCGCGCTTATCTGAAATTTGAATAAGTAATAAGAATATTGGGCCCGCACAAACTAAGCACTAATATAATAGCATAGTAAGTATCGGATCGGAATAATACTGTATTCACAAAGTTGCGCATGGGTTGCGAAGAATAGAAAGCTGCGCTGAGCAGTGCAGTGCACAGATTAGGATCACAAACCTCCAAAACCTACATCAAGACATCCCTAGGGTTTGGAAACCTGGTTCCAGGACCCTCCCATACTAATATGGGTGAGACCTCAGTCCGCGCTCCACAAACTATTTCCGAAAGGGCCAATAATATCAGGATTTGCTTGGCTAAACTCACTGTTGAACTTGGGTCAGGCCCCAAGTAGCCAATAATTATAGAAAAGTTAATGGAGGATAATAAAAGGACATGGAACAAGAAGTTAGTGAATTCCTTATGGGCAGATAGACTGAATACTAAAAAGTCCATTGGAACATCACCCTATCAGCTGGTTTATGGGATGGATGTAGTTTTCCCATCATCCTTGGGAGTGCCAGTCATGAAAATCCTTTAGGAACTACAGGTGGAACCGAATGACATTAAAAGAAGAATAAACCAAACTATACACCTACAATAGACCAGAGAAGAAGTGTATGTAAAATCACAGATAATCCAGGAAAAAATCAAGAAAGTCTTTGATAAAATGACTAAAGCAGATGATTTTCACATAGGATACAAAGTCCTGAAATGGGATTCAAGGAGAGACGATAAAGGCAAGCATGGAAAATTTGATTTTCTATGGCAGCGGCCTTATGTCATTTTTGGCTATAGAGGCAACAATGCCTTTTTCTTGAGAAACATAGATGGGTCAGATCTACCAGGAGGACCTGTTAATGGTAGGATGCTGAAGCACTACTTTTCCACTAACTTAGAGTAGTTCACTTTATTTCCATCATTCTACATAACACTGCAAATTGTATATTGGATTGGATGGTAATCCTTTGAAGTTGAAGCCCGGAGAGAAGGCCCTAAGCTTTAAAAATATTTATTGTCATAAGTATCAATAATGCAAATTCACAGAAGGACACTTTGCAAGGTAACTTCAGCCACAATTGAAAGGCTACTGGTCTTTAGAGTTCTTGAAATTTCACTAGGAAATGCCATCCCCATGTGGAGCCACTATTAGAGTCCTATAGTGATATGATTCATAATTTTGAATTGGCTAAGGTTAAGCCTTGTAATGTTGTACATACCTTTGTTTTCTACAAATGTTTTCCATATTAAAAAATTTTAAAATGTAAAGAGGGTATGTCCAAAAAGAAATATCAAAGGACAAAAAGAATAAGAAAAGATCAAAAAATGAAAATATATGAACCCCAAAAAAAAAACAGATCATGAAAGTGTGAAAGTCTAAATGCCACTACTATTTTACTACTTTACTATCTTAAATAATGGTTGTGTGCAGCTTGTCATACATGCCACAACCCATGGTAGTCAAACTGCTTAATCTTGACTATTTCATGCTTTGAATTTTATGTTTATAGTTAGAGAATAAAATATAACCAAACAGATTAATCTTGGCAGATCATTAGATAGGTAGAGAAAATAAAAGGAGTTCATCAGTTTAATCTCAGCCCTTGGATGATATAAGGTTAGAATTAGATAGTTTACCTTTCAAAATAAAAATGAATGATAAGGGTCGGCTAGCCTAAATGCACCCAAATAAAATGAAGAAAAGATGGTAGGGTAAGTAATGGGTAAGTAGAAGAAAGGTTTCTGAAGTATAAAGTTGATTGGATAAAAGCACATTTATCATGCTTGATTATATGTTTCAATGTGCATGAGCATTTAAGAAGGAAAAAACAATCGTTTACAAGTTCATTTAATTAACTCCCATTTATTCTTTTCATCCCTTTACTTACTAGTTTCCCCATCCACAAGTAAGTTCTAATACTTAAATCCTTCAAGTCATAAAGGCTCAAAGCATTTCTATGACTTTTTGTGGGACCGAACCCTCGACTTAATGACTTATGGACATAAGTGTTTGAATTCCCTTCATAAAATTAATTTCCCTTCATTACCCTAATAAAACCCCTTTTCCTAAGGTTAAACTTCATTTTCCTATGAAAAGTAAACAACCTCATATTGAATTCCATTTCATTCAAAATAACCACAAAAATATTTTATCCTAAGTATGAAGTGTATGTAAATAAAGTGCGCAAATATTACATTTATGCTTAAGAGTATGTTCACTCCGCTCATTTCATATTAATTTCTTAACATAATAATATATTTCCCAATATGCCTTTTCCCATATATAATTAAATCCCCTATATAAATATCCCAACCCTTAGTTTAGTTATAAACTATACTTTACCCCATATCCCAACAAAACTGATAAATCCCATCATTAAACCTCGCCTAATCATTTAATCCCATGATTAAATCCTAATTAATCCCAAACTACCAAGGATTAAAGCCCTGCCCCCCCCCCCCCCCCCCCAACATAACACCTCTGCTCATATCATCCATGCACATCCCTTGCCCGACTCCCATCTGATCATCAACGCCCACATCCAACGGTCCATAGCCATATCGGTTGCACCCGATGGCCGACCTTTACCCTCCTGATAAGGTGGTTTTCCCTAGCCCCCCAACTGCTACGTTTCAAGCACTGGCATAGATCAAGTGACCCCTCCTAAATACTGCCTCCTCCATGAAAGCGGTACAATGGCTTGGGAAACTGCCTCCCCGCTCAACCCGAAAAACAACCACTGTTCATTTGTAAATTAACCGACAAAAAGTAACTGTTTCTCAATAAAAAGGCTAAGAAGCCCTATTTCGCCTCTTTTGCTCATTTTCTTTGTGAACGTCTGCAAACCATTGCGACACCTCCAAACGCTGAATTCATCAGTTGACCTCAAATTCCACTCCTGAAGAAGCTGCAGAGACCCCAATCAAGCTCTCAAATCCATACCAGAGCCATTCAAACTTATGCAGTTGTCGTGAACTCTAAATTTGAAGTTAATTCACCCAATTCTAGATATTTGAAGACAAACTACCAGACAACCCTTTCAACTAGAAATCGTTCAGTATGTAAAGTGTTTTAATTAAGTAAAATTAGCTGAAATTACTTTAAAGGTTAAATTGTGTGCCCAAACCCTTCTGAAAGCTTCCGAGTTTCTTTCAAAACCTCTGAATAAACCAATACTGCCAAAATAAAATCCACAAGAACTAAATTATGGCTGCCCCTATCACCATGGATGCCAGACCTATCACAACTCCCCATTTGTACCTTGACCACCTTCCCCTGCTGGACAAGGATTTTCAAATCAAAGACATAAGTGCATATGACATCCTGCTCAAAACTCATTGTTTGACTAAAGATAGATATCTCAACCATTCTAATGACATTGGCCTTTGGGACTCCAATTTTCCAAAATACCAGTTTCCCCAAGTACATATTTTTCCTAAAATTGTCCATATGTGTCATTCCTGTTACATTCCCAGCCATAGAGCTATAATGTCCCCCGACCAAAAGCTTTTGTTCACAATTACAGCTGAATCAATTAATGAGATGTTGCAAGTCCAACCAGGTCCAAAACCTAACCCCACTCTCCATTTGGGATTTTTTAGACCTGTACACCAAGTTGAGTCCCTCTAGACTGGCCCAAATATTCCAAACTTTTATTGTAGAAGAGCAGCACATTCCTAAATATGCCCCTCCATATGTTTCTTCCATTTTCTCTGAAAGGGACAAACATATTGTGACTATGATATCACGTAGTTTGGGCTGCACCACTAATGAATTTGTTGATGAGCTTATCATGGACTTCATGTCCATTTTCACCCCAGGAAAGCCTCCTACTACTTTGTACAATTATGCCTAGTTCATAGTGGAAAGGATGCATGAAAAGTTTACCAAAAAGGACAATGAGAGAGTATTCAAATACTCATCTGTACTTTACCATATGTTTTTGTATTATCAATCAAACATGTTTCACTTCACCTTCCAGAAGTTGGATACTAGAGGCCACCCCAGGTCTGTCATATTTTGGACACCACTTTTCCACAAGTATTCATCGCCATACACCTATATAAACTTTATTGACTCTTTTTTCCATCCAGTCATGACTATGCTGATAGGAAGTCCTCCACCCAGAATAAGCCAAGAAATCAAAAGAGTCCTCCAGTTGTCCAAGCAAAGTAAGGTGGGAGATTGTTACCTTTACCAAAACCACACTGAAATAAGAATCTACGGTTGACAGCTTGCCCCATACAAACTACCCAAATACCTCCCCATGAGGTTGTTTTCTCTAGAGTGTTATAGGCAGATAATGAACTCTGATGAAGTAAACTTTGTATCAGCCTAGAAAAGAACCTAGTTCAAAGTCAAAAATCAGTTAGTCCCTTTCATTTGCAATTCTAGAGAAGCAGGGCAAGAAGAAGATCAAATTGTTCAACAAATGAAGTTCCAGAATAGTTTCATATGGAGGTATGACCCTCAAGGGTTTATGACCAAACTTAGACAATAGGTCAAATTGGGACCTTACATTCATCACCCCATACTAGAGATAGAGAGATATGCCAATCAATCCGAGTGATTGGAAAACACTCTCATAAACAGGGATAGCACAAAGTTGGATGTTCAAAACACCTTGATTGATTTAGAGAGATAGCTTGATGAAAGTTCGTTCCTGCAGGTACCAGAGCATGAAGGAACCATGAATACCCCTACTGTTTTGTAGACTCCTCAGAATGAGGAAAAGAATCCCAAGAGGAATAGAGAGGGAGCCTCCAGTTCAAGTATGGACACTTCAAATGTGCAGTATGAAGCCAGCCAGAGCAAAAGGCCAAGGCTCAATCCTGTTTCAGAACAGGAAGACACAGAAGGCTTAACAAAAATAACTAATACTGAGTTATACATGAGCAAGGGCACAGCTCCATTTGGAGAAACATAGGACCCATCTGCATCACAAACTCAAATGCTAGAAAGGCGGCTCAGTGTAGAAGTCTCCTCATTTAGTAGGCCTGCTGATAAAGATAAGGACATAAAGGACAGGTTCAAGGAAATCAAGATGAGAAATGAGAAACTGAAGGCACAATATTATGCACAATATCTCAAGCTTACACCTACCAATCAAACCAGGTTGATGTCAGCTTTTGACATCAAGGAAGGAAAGATGAAAATTTCCTTCATAAAGCCAATTGTACAACAACCAAGGACATCAACAGCTTTCAAGAAAATTGATTTTGAGGTATTAGCAAGGGATAGTCATCCCATTAACCAAATTGAATTTCACAAACAGGCTGGAGAAATGATTTACTCCACCCTTACAAGAAAATCCACAGTTGGCCATCAGTTGTAGAATTCATTGAACAACATTGCAGCCCAGTATCAGTTGGATAAGGCTTCCTCACAAGCCAAAGACACCAGAAAAAAGTCTTTTGAAGACTTAGTGATTGAATTGGGACATGATCCGAAAGACATCAAAGCTACTAAACAACTGATCAAGAAAAAGAATGATGACATTGCAACACTCAAGAAGTAATTGAAGATACCTTAGCTGCAGCATCCCCAGACACAGGAAGTATTAGAAAATCAAACAAGGCATGAAGAGTTGATGGACTTAGTCCTCAAACTAAATGATCAGTTAAGGGAGACAGAGAAGGAATTGGACAACCTAATCCAATTAAAGCAAACTAATATTACTACTACCTCAGTGAATGTCATTGCAGCAATTACCACGGCTGTTCCTTCCACATTGGCAGCCTCATTGGCTCCCACAGCTTCTATGGCCACAACACAACAGGTTTCAACAGAGTCTACATTAGCAGCAGGTACATCAGGTGAAGAAGCAGCAAAGTTGGTTAGAGTTATGGAATAAATGTCCATACAAACAACAAAGATGAATAAGCTCAAAGAAAAGGTGAAAAGCTTGGAAACTGATTACAATCTTGCTAAAGTCATGCACAAAGAAGAAGTGAAAAAAGCTGCCAGGATGAGTGAGAGATTAAAAGCCATGGAGAAGGACCTAACGCTGAAAGAACCCATTGGGCAGGCTGAGGAATTACTATGGGCCAATATCATTGACTCTGTCAATGATATTTGGCCATCTATTCAGGTGATTTTTTAACAGATAGATTTAATAAAGATGGCTACAAATGCCATCCAAAGGGTAAAAGAAGAATTAGGAGAAATGCCAGAAGATGCTGCCATAATTATCTAGTTCCTTAACAGTAAAAATAAGTATGAGCTTAAGGAATTGGAAATAGAGGACAGAAAAGAGACGATTTTGGAGATGAGAAAGGTCCTCTCCAAGAGAAACTTAATGCTAAACTTGGAGGACAAGTGTCAGAATATGCAGGTATCCATTGATAGATTTATGGCTAAGTTTCAAATTTTGAGAGGGAAAGGGTTACCCAGTCCCTTAGTGATAAATGACAACCTCATGACACAACAGGATTACAACAGAAAAATCAGAGAGATAGCAAAAGAACAGGTCAATACATCATCAATCAAGGCATTGCCAACATGCAAAGTACTCTACCAGACATTTGAAAACTTGTTTTACCTCCAGCATGAGGTAAAACACTTGTTTATCAATAAGCCTACTTTTTCCAAGTACACCAAGGCAAATGAAATATATAGGAGGATGCTAAAAATCCAATTACCTGATGCTGAAGTATGGAAGAAATTAACTGATTTACTGTAAGAAATATGCAGTAAAAAGGTTAATGTACAGTAAAAGCAAAACAACCAGGTAAAAATATGAAGACAGATCAACAGAGTTAAAGTGTATCAGTGTCAAAGTGTATCAGATGAAAGCCAAAAGTAAATGAAGAATCCAACGTGAAAGATCAAACAGAAAAGCAACATAAAGGGCTAAAATCAAACCATAAAAGCCAGTAGTACCAAAATAGAATGGACAACATGAAGCAGTTCAATAGCTGTCTCTATCTTCTTGTAAGAAGATATTTTTATTTCCTAAATTAAATCTCAAATTAGTTTGAGATATTTTGTAATAAACTTTTGTATAAATACTTCACAATTCGAAGTATGTAGTGTGGATTCTATTAAACATTTCTATAGACTTTTTGATCAAGAAAAACCAAAAGGTTATTGTATCAGTTGATGAGCTAGCAAGCTGGATTGATTAATAAAGATCAAAACTATTCCAAGGATTCATGTGTTGAGAAAGTTTCAAACAAGTATTTTCATGTGTTTTTTTCATTTTCTCAAAGTTATTCATAATCTTATATGTGTTTCAATCTAAATGCTATAGCTGGAATGATATTACAGAACTTGTTTAAATCACACTCTGTTTTAACAGTTAAGCATTTGAATGTTTTCTTCTGATATTTAAATTAAAGAATTATTAATTTCTCTTTAGTTTAAATTGATTTCATAAATAGTTCAGGTTAAAGGATCCTTGACTGCCCTTTGATTTCAATTACCCCTACCTTCCTCATTCATTATCCGGGTCTGAGAACACTTAACTGCTCTCTCACCCCGAGTGAAACCCTTTCACCCCTCTATCTTAAATATCTGAAATACACTCTGTTATCTTGCCCTTGGAACATCCCCTTTAGTGAGTTTTTTTCCAGCCTTGCTACCTCATCAGTTGACTCCATAGCCTAATGGTCTGAAAGACATCAATTTATCCATCTTTTTAAGAGATCCCACCACCCAATTTCAAACAAAATCAAAACCCCTTGAAAAATCATAGCTAGCCTAAAACATCTTAACTAAAACAAAGTTAAATTTTAAAGAGAGAGCCCTCTCTGAGCATCAGGAAGGCTAGGTCATAATCTCCAAAAGTGGATACTAGTTACCTTTGGTTTTTCCTTCTTATTACTTCAAAGGAATTATCAAAGTGATAACACAAACACAACCCCAATTACTAAAAAACTTTCAAATGTGCATAAATAGATAAAAACCTCCAAGGTTTTCTAGACAACTTGATGTTGATTCTCAATTTTCCATAGTAGGACTTAGATATTTTTAGATGAATCTTGACAAAATATTCCTCAACCTTAAATATTCCTCTCCTACTTTTAATGTAGAAACATATTCTAGAAAACACATTCTCTAATTTCTTCTTTCAAAGTGTCCATCATGACCATGATATGACCTTCCCTCTCAACTTAGGGAGATTTCTTTCATTCAAGCTCCTTCTTAACCTAGGGATATTTCATCCAAGCTCCCTCTTAACTTAGGGATATTTCATCTATGCTCCCTCTATTTCATTTCTATGACATCGGAGAATATTTCATGGCTTCCATCCCTTTTCATGAGAGTTATCATGATCATCACCATTCACATAACTTTCTTCATCATGATTATTATATCAATTTTGCGAGAATCTTCACCATCTTGAAGATTATGTACTTGCACAACTTAGAGAGCAAGTACAACCAAAACTATAGAAGCATGAAGTTAACCATATCATAATCATATAATGGAAGCATTCAACTTTAGACATCAAAATTCTCAAAGTTAGTTTCCCAACTGAGACACATACACTTCAACTTCTTGCTAGTGTTTCTATCATAAACTCTAGACTACTTCATCAAGACTTAGAGCATTTCATAACAAACTCTATTACATATAGGGTTTCACTATTTCTTCCAGAGGTATGACATACCTTCTACAACATATTGAAAAACCCTAGAAACAATTCAAACAAATATAGATCTGAAATGTATCTAACAACTTTCAGAATTCATATGTTAGACTTCCTACTAGGATTTCATACAAACCCTAGATTTCATATATGAGATTTCAATAATCAAAAACAATCATAGATCAATCAACAAAATGACTAGCTTCTACTAGGATTTGTTGTAAACCCTAGTTTTTACATATTCCCAACAATCATAACTCAAATTCAGATTTCAACAATCTTAAACATCTCAAATTATCACATTGTCATCATATATCAAAGAGTTGGACTTCTACCTATCATCCTAGAGAATCAAACTTTGACTAGAACTTAGTTCCAAACCTTAGGACTCATCACCATAAATAGTTAGGTCAATTCATACACCTAGTATTTCATTATCATGCATGGGCATCACATGTGTTAGTTAAACCCAGCAACATAAATATCAATAAGAGTTTAACATATAACAAATTTGATCAAACTAGCGTTTGATCGAAAAAACACATGCCAAGGATTTCAATTCTATGACATTATAAAGGTATTTCTTAAACACCCTACCAAACCCTAATGATCTAGGGTTTCAATACAAAACATAGAAAACGCTAAATTACCAACACTTCAAAGGTTCAGGATTTCAAACATTACCATTGAACATGACATCATCAAAGGATCAAACATTTTCTTTTGACTTCAACAATAACCCTATGTAGTCTAGGGTTCCACACATAATCAACATACCCTCAGGTTAGGGGTTTTCATAATGAACCTTTCTAGGGTTCCACAAGAGTAATCAAGGATATGATGAGGGTATATTTATCTAATGATGAATCACCCAATCAAGAATATTTAATATTCAGTAACACAAGACACAAAAACGTTATTAATAGTTTATCAATAATGAATATGGAGATAGAAAAACTTGTAATTCAAAACATACCTCTTGTTTCTTAACAAACATTGTAATTCCAATGCTTTGTTTTTGTGAGGCCTTCTTCCTTGAGTCTTCAACATGTTTTCCTAAACAAGGAAAATAAGAGTATAAATGTGACTAGTATTTAATGCAAACAAAATTAGATAACTAGGACAAAATAAAAATGAAACGGTAATGAGATACTTATCATTAGAGGTTGGTGAGGGTGTTAAAAATAGCAACAATAAATGTTTAAAATAGAATCTAGAAATTCCAATTTAATTTGTTCTTGAATTAAATTGTGAGTTAAAATTATAATTATTTTTCTCATAACAACTTGTAATAGTAAACTAAGTTAAGTTGACTTAGTTAACTTAGGAATTTTGAGTTGGAATTCTATCTGAAGTCATGTAAGTGTGATCCCTAAGTTTTAGGGGTCCATATTGAGTTTATTTGAGTTGTAATTAGATAACTTAGTTTGACTGAGTTATAGTCAGTTAAACTAGTTCTAATTGTTTGTGGAACTAGTAGAGGATTAGTAGTGAGTTGGTGCACTGGTGCATCCTCAAGTGCTACTCCAGCTAACTGAATATTCCCTCATGATAAACTCATGCATGTCAATTCAAAGAAAGACCTAATTGAGACTAGAGTGTAGGGATAATGTACTATCAGTTTTTTGTAGCGGCTACAACCACCCTCCAAAATTTTTACTTAGCTTCGTTTTGGAGCCTCCCTACCAACCTTTCACAATAGCATGTCTTGCTTCGTCAAGTACAAAAGCTTCAGTGTTTTTCTTGTAGAATGACAGCCTTTCTATTAGAGCTTGTTGAATTCCCCTCATAGGTTATTCTTCCGGACTTCGCCTAGCTGCAGGCTAAGAAGCTCCCTCAAGTAATTGTGCAATTATGGAGGGCAACTAGCCTTCCCTCCAGAAATTGTGCAATTCTATCTGGCAACCTGCTAGGCTCCAGAATTGCGCAAATATTCCAGCCAATCTTCACCTAGAAAATTGTGCAATTTCTCCCAGCAGGGGTGCTCAACCCAAAAACTGTGAAATTCTAGGCAGCAGTCAGCTGCTCTACCCATAAATTGTGAAATCCCTCTGGGCAGTCAGCCCAGCTCCCTCCCAAAAATGCGCATTTTTTCCTTCCAGCTGAGCAGACTGTTGCATGTGTAGTTGAGTTGATCATTTCCCTCCAAGATCAAGCAAAATTGATTTGCATGCATGTCCTGCTACTCCCAAGGCAACATGCAAAGGAATCCCTTGTTTCAGGGATCTATCTTTAGTAGCTAGAGGTTATATGCAAAGATCATTTTGGAAACTTCCCACCAAGTGTCGCTTTCCCTACATTTGTGGCATATGTGTCGCAACCTCGATTTTATCAAAACTAATCAACCAAATGTTGCAAAGCTCATTCCTCACATCGATCTTATAGCTCCGACATCCTACATTGCATCTAGGAGTCGTCGGCACATTCAGCTCAATTTTTTTGGGGTAAGCCCGCTTTTCATGTTTTGTGTTGCATTTTTGGCACTCCTTGTGTTTCTCTTTGTATGAATCATGTATGCTTGATTTCAATGAGCGCTTGCTATCATTTTGATACATGCTAGCTTGTACTAGTAGCGTTTCAGTTTTCATTAACATCTCACTGCTTCCACATGCATGAAAGTGTTTTCGCACGGACCATCGCTGTTGTAGCGACTCACTTCACACACATGCATGGATTCCTATTTCATGAATCTTGCACTTTTTGTTTGCATGAATGATTATTCACTCGTATTTTCACTCATCTAACCATGCATTTAGACTTCTCATGTTTCCAGTCGCCTGTCGACCAAACTGGGCTGCCTTGGCCTGGATCTTGACTTGCCCGGCTAGCACTACGTATTTCTAGAAGAAAAGGCTCTACCTTCTCTCCAGAAATTATGCAAGCCTAGCCATTCACTGACCTCCAGGCTTGCATTACACAATTCTTGGAGGTAGTGTCTCGTTGGCCCCAGAAACTGCGCAATGCAGTTTGCTGATTGCATGTCATTGCTGATTGAAATTGCGCATTGTGTAGTTTCAATCCTTAGCAGGCCAGGCTAGACTATGCATTGCGCAGTTCCAATTGTCAGTCAACCTCCCAACAACCCAAATTGTGCCTTGTGTAGTTTTGGCAGTCAGTCTCTTGACCTCTCGGCGGAAATTTCACAACCTTCATGATGAGTCACATAGGTATGTTGCAAGTCACTTCTCAAGTTTGTTTCAGTTTTTGACTAACAGTTTTCTTTCCATGAGTGTTGCTATGTTTCCAAGTATCGCAAGGGTTCATCTACCTCTCAGCAGTATAGGTGCAATGGTTTCCAGGAGAGCAGAGTCGAAGACACCGTTTAGAGCACACTTGGGGATGCAGTCGATCAAATGCCTAAGAACTTGCCTATTGGTGAAGACATCAAGTTGTTCGTAGATGAGGACATCAAGACAACATCCACAGTAGTTGAAGACAACATACCATATGAAACGAACACAAGAAGAACGATTGTTGACAACACAAAGGAAAAATGAAGTTGCAAGCTCAAGCAGATCCACTTGTGATGAAATCAACTTTGGAGACTTGGGCTATGAGGTGACGGTGTGACATGAAGATCATGCGAAGGCAGAGAACATAATAGAGAAGAAGTTATATGTGCTGAAGCAAAAACTCAAGGAAGAACACGAGCTGCACAGACGAGCGAATGAATTGCCGTAGGAACAGTTATAGTAGGGGGTGCAACATGCATAGATAAATGAAACTGTGCCCATACAAGTTCTAGATCCATCCCAACCTCTGGCATATAGCAGAAAAGGTGAGTAATGTTGTTGATTGCATGTAAGGGAACTCAACAGCATGCATGTCATTGTGCACACGCATGTGATCCAACCCATTTGCCACATTCACCAAGGAAAATACAAGAAGCAAGTCCAATAGGATTTGAACATGTAGTTGACAGTCGATGAGCATGACCACAAGCACACATTGGAAGATCAACGCAGGAACTAGGCATAAGTGTGTTGTCAATTCAGTCGCACCCAAGAAGACCATTCACATGACAGCAGATGAGTTGGATGGAGGGGCCATACCAATGCACCCAGATGCAACGGAGGCAAGAGTTCACTTCAAAAAGATGTCACCATGGAGTGCATGCACACCATCACCAAGCTTGGCATCAGCTCACCACCTTCACCATCACAATCATGTCAAAGAGTTGGTCTCACACAATAGACTAAGTGTCAGTGATGCCTTGCATGGCTTGCTCAAGCCATTTTATCTCACATGGACATATGTGCATTGTAATATAATGTCTTGTCAAGTGGAAGTTCAAGTGTCGATAGTTGGATGTAACAGTCATAGAGTAGATGAAGAGTCATGAGGGTAGATGAACTGTCACAAAGGGGAATGTCAAGGGTCACCCCACCCTTTTCTATAAATAGAACATCATAACTCATTATAAAGGCATTTGGTCAGCCAAGCTTTCAATAAGACTATCTTGGAGAGAGCCTGGACATTATTGTAACAAGCCTTGGCTTCTCAACTATGCAGATCTAGTACATCTCTTTTGAGGAGCAGGGGTTGTGGTTGTAACGTTCTGCTATCAGAACTAGTGGTTGGACATGGATGTATTGTATGACTAGAACTTACACTTCTTAATATAACAAGAGCCAACACATTTCATGCATATGTTGTATTGTATTCATGCATATGTTGTATTGTATTCTATGCTATCTGGTTTACTATAAATGATATATGTATTTGTTTGATTATGAATTCATGTATAGATATCTATGTATGTATGTATGAATATTTCTGAAATGTGTTGTTGGTTTAACCATCACTTTGGATTGCTAGCTAACTTGCCTTCCATGTTGTGATGCATCTTTACTTGTGTGTTCCCTTCTTAACTCCATGCTATCATAGGTTTCCAAGGTGCACACTCATCTCAACCCCTGTGTGTTAGAACCTCTCATTCACCTTCCTTGGCCCACTGTGACTATCACACCCTTGCTACCAACAGAGTTATCTTACTTGTCTCTATGTGAAATCACAATCAAGGAATTACCGTATGACCCACTGCTAGACTCCTACACCAAACAGTCCGAGATCTAATTGGGAATTCTTACCAGGGAGATCCCCTTACATGTTGGCGGGTCCAACACCATCAACATTTTGGTGCTAGAAGGAGGGCCAAATGACAAGTTTAGCCCTCATCATCTGTTTTGAATCTTCACACATCTATCATGGAGTTTGTTATAGTTCTCACTCTAACATGTCTGTCGAATGGACATATCTTTCACGTTGAGAGGGAGTTTTGGGATCACTTGTCACAACTCATGTATGATGGTGAAGGCGAAGTGGCCTAGCTTGAGCACTTATATGACTTCCATGCACTCATGTAAGGCATGGAATATTTTAATGAAATGGAGGTCTATTCAATACTCGCACACATACTTCACGACCACCCATCACAATCGTGTGGCACACTACCTCATAACTCTGTGCACTCATTCAAGCAGTTCAGTGATCTAATCGGATCTGTTTTCCACCATTTTGATCTTGAAGTGTTTGATAAAAAATGTTAAAACAATGGAAGGCCATGCACGAATCACCTATGGAGTTTTCAGAGTGATTCTGTCTATTCATGTTTGAAGCCTCAAAAAGTCAGATGAAATTTCAGTATCTCATGGATAGATACAAATACTGCCTTGTCCAATCTGTCAATCCCAGGAAGAAGTTCAATCTTAAACCCTACTCAACATACTTCGGTGATGGAGCTACGCAATCATAGATAGACATGGTCGTTGTGACAAGTGACTGTCCACCATCCCCTCATCAAACAACCCCACCATCGCAAAGTGATGTGGGAGAGCATGCACACACATCTGTTCAACCATCACATCCTCCCGACATCACTCCTAATTTTTGTGCAGACTTGGTTCTGAGTCCCATACCTCGTCCCATTTATTTTTTACCTCAACCTCCATCTTCGAACTGGGATAATCCTCCAAATGGCACTGTCTTTTGTTCTTCTATTCCGGACTCTACACCTGTTTTGAACGAGGATTGATCTATAAATGGAATTGGTGTTGCACAACAAACATGCACTGACATTCATGAAGAGCATGATGGGGAGCTTGAACATACGCTGGCAGTAGAGGACCATCCCTCTTTTTCTGTACCCCCTCCATTTTTTCTTGACCTCCTTGGTGATCCTGCCATCCCTGATTTTTCATGTGTATCTCCATCCATGGAAGCACCCATTGTTGATCATTCACAGGACACACCGAATGTCAGTCCATCATCTGACAACAGAGATGACCGATCATTCATTTAACATCCACATGATTTTTCATATATCTTTTCTGGAAACACAGAGGACGAACATTCTTGCTTCTCATCTACCCCTCTGTGTGATTCATCGAATCATGAGGATGCCAACCAACATCCTGCATTTTCTGATCTTAGTTGTCATGATCTCTTCACCCCATCATTTGATCACGATGTTGATTCACTCTTTGTTAATCCATCTAAGACATTGGTCTACGATGATCTATTTTTCAATGAAGATAAAACTCCCCAGATTGTCGAGGCACTTTATCCCGAGCTGATGGTTATGTCAGGCCCTCGCTTTCTTGAAGTTGGTTTCACTTTTGATCAGGAAATTGTTCAAACAAGCAAGGCTCATCATGACTCATCTATATGCATTTAAGATCAATCTAACACTCATATTTCACTTCCTTCACTCAAACTACACGATTCCATTGCTCATGCATTGGAGGAATCTTACTCAGCAAGCACACTTGCACAACATAGGTGGTCTGCTTTCCTTATGTATGCTTGCATATCACATTCAAGAGTGTGTGTATTCTTAACATCTTCACGTAGTGTCACACAACATCATGATATGTCCACAAACTGCATGTCATGCACTTTCACTCATTTTTGTTATGTGGACACTTGTAAGCTCGGAGTGTGTCTATCTTCATTATTGTATCATTCACAACTGCTGGTCTACATGACCGTGTTGCTCGCGGACCATGCCTTCACCAACATGGGTCAACCAATGTGTCGATGGCTACATTGGAAGTATCACTTCACGTGATCAGGCCCATTCACTGTTAGCTTAGGAGTAGGAGTAGCATTTGCTTTCAGTTTTCTTGCTTTCATGCTCGTTTTCTTTCTTTCTTTGCATGTTTGTTTATCTACTTGCTTGTTTGCTTACTCACTTTGCTTTTGCATTTACTTCTGCTTCTGCTTTGCTTTTTTGTTCATTTGCTTGTTTTCGTTCACAGGTTACTTTCGTACGAAACCATGCATGACTCTTTAAACAAGCTGGGTAAAGTACAAGAGGCCTTATGTAACTATCACTACTTGGTTATCTGCCATCCTACCTCTATATGAAGAAGTTGTTAATTTTATTCCATGATACATCAATGGAAAATATGTACTATTCGAAGTGAACCTTGGTGAAAACACAACTCTTGCGCGCTAACTAGTGTCACCTACTCTAGTCGATTGTTTTTGGGTTAACCCTTGTCAGCTCAGTCAAGTAGAGTAAGGTGAGGGGGGAAACCTTAACAGGCATGCCAGAGGTATAATAAACTACTTCTCTACAGAAACAACCTCTTCTTCTCTCAATAAGTCGAGATCCCTATACTACCTCTGAAATGAATAAGTACTATGCACAGTTATGAAAAAATGAAAAAATGGAAAATGAATAAGGGGAAAGAAGAGAAAGGCTTCCTGTGCAAAGAGTTGATGCAAGTAACTCCACTCGGGTACTGACCAAGCTCACTGGCAGCGGAGCCATGCTTGTGTTCCTATGTGACTCCACCGGGGTACTGTCTAGGCCTGCCGGCAGCGGAGTAACACCAGAGATGAAACTAAGACTCTGACGACTATACTGCTTTTGCATCAATATACCCCTCAACCCCAATCGAAACAAATGTGTTTCCTTGGCTTGGAATGTGTGTCAATCGACGAAGAGCTTGACAGATGCTACTTCTTACAGTCAAGCTAGTGTGGAAACCAAGACAAATTGAG
Source organism: Pinus tabuliformis (assembly GCA_031772625.1). Classification (NCBI taxonomy): domain Eukaryota; kingdom Viridiplantae; phylum Streptophyta; class Pinopsida; order Pinales; family Pinaceae; genus Pinus; species Pinus tabuliformis. The sequence continues at coordinate 859,426,727 of CM062820.1, forward strand.
AACTGAGCAATACTTTCAGAGGTGTTAGACTTGCTTTTCATGAATAAGGTCCATTCAAAGAGATGGAGTTCTACCAGTGTGTTACCAAGTGTTGTAGCAGCTACAACCACCCTCCAAATTTTTTCCTTAGCTTCATTTTGGAGCCTCCCTGTCAACCTTTCACAGAAGCATGTCTTGCTTCATCAAGTACACAAGATTCAATGTTTTTCTTGCACAATGACAACATTTCCATCAGAGCTTGTTGCATTCCCCTCATAGGCTATTCTTCTGGACTTGGTCCAGTTGTAGGCTAAGCGGCTCCCTCAAGAGATTGCACAATTCTGGACGGCAACCAGTCTCCCCTCCAGAAATTGTGAAATTCTATCTGGCAGCCTGTTGGGCTCCAAACTTATGCAAATCTACCAGCCAAGATTCACCCAGAAAATTGTGCAATTCCTCCCAACAGGGCTTCTCAGCGTAGAAATTGTGCACTTTTGGGTAGCAGTTAGCTACTCTGCCCAAAAATTGCACAATCCCTCTAGGAAGCCAGACCATCTTCGTCCCAGAAATGTGCATTTTTTCCTCCTAGCTTAGCAGACTTTTGCATGTGTAATTGAGTTGATCGGTTCCCTTCTAAACCAAGAAAAATGGATTTTCATGCATGGCCTGCTCCTCCCAAGGCAACATGTAAAGGCACCCCTTGTTTTAGGGATTTATTTTTAGCAACTAGAGGCTACATGCAAAGATCATTTCAGAAACCTCCTACCAAGTGTCACTTTCCCTACATTTGTTGCACGCACGTCGCAACCTCGATTTTATCAACACTCATCAACCGGATGTTGTAGAGCTCATTCCTCACATCAATCTTGTAGATACGACATCCCACATTACATCCAGGAGTCATCGGCACATTCAAATCAGTTGTTTTTGGGTAAGCCCGCTTTTCATGTTTCGTGCTGCATTTCTAGCGCTCCTTATGTTTCACTTCATATGAATGTTGTCTACTTGATTTCAGTGAATGCTTGCTGTCATTTGGATACATACTATCTTGTACTAGCACTATTTCAGTTTTTGTTAACATCTCACTACTGCCACATGCATGAAACTTTTTTTGCACAGACAATTGTCATTATGGCAACTCACTTCACACACATGCATGCCTTCTCATTTCTTGAATCCTGCACTTGTTGTTTGCATGAATGATCATTTGCTATTTTTTTGCACTCATCTCACCATGCATTCAGACTTCTCATGTTTTGATTCACCTGTCGGCTGAACTGGGCTGCCTTGGCTCAGACCGTACCTTGCCCGGCTAGCACTACACATTTCCCGAAGTGAAGGCTCTGCCTTCCCTCTAGAAATTGCACAATCCTAGCCAGGCACTGACCTCCAGGATTGCATTGCACAATTCTTGGAGGCAGTATCCCATTGGCCCCAGAAACTACGCAATGTAGTTTGCCGGTTTCATGTCATTGCTGACAGAAACTGCACATTGCACAGTTTCAGTCCTCAACAGGCTAGGCTGGACTATGCATTATGAAGTTCCAGCAGTCAATCAGCCTCCCAACAACTCAGACGATGCCTTGCGCAGTTTTTGCAATCAGTCTCCTGACCTCTCGGTGGAAATTTCACAACCTTCAAGATGAGTCACACAGGTATGTTACAAGTCAATTCTCAAGTTTGTTTCAGTTTTCGACTCATAGATTGCTTGCCATGAGTGTTTCTATGTTTCTAGGTATCGCAGGTGTTCATCTGCCTCTCAATAGTATAGGTACAATGGTTTCCAGGAGAGAAGATTTGAAGACACCATTCAAAGAACACTTGGGGATGCAGTCGATCAAATGTTTATGAACTTGCCTACCTACGAAGACATCAAGTTGTTCATAGACAAGGACATTAAGATATGATGAGAGCAACATAACAGTAAGCACCACCATCAATAGAAGCTTAAGGTAGCATACCGGATGCAACAAACATAAGAGGAAGGATTGTTTACAAAATAGAGGCAAAACAAAGTTGCAAGCTCAAGTAGATCCACTTGTGATGAAATCAAGTTTGGAGACTCAGGCTATGAGGTGACAATGTGACATGAAGATCATGCAAAGGCAGAGAATGGAACAGAGAATGAGTTGTATGTGTTGAAGTAGCAACTCAAGGAAGAACACAAGCTGCACAGACGAGTGAATGAGTTGTAGTAGCAACAAGTACAGCAGGGGGCACAACATGCATAGATAAATGAAACTGCACCTATACAAGTTATAGATCCATCCCAGTAGCTGACACAAAGAAGACAAGGTGAGCAGTGTTGTTGATTGCATGCAAGGGAACTCAGCAGCATACATGTCATTGTGCGCATGCATGCGATCCAACCCTTTTGGCACACTCACCAAGGCGAAGACAAGAAGCAAGTCCAACTTGAGCTAAACATGTAGTTGACAGTTAATGCGCATGACCACCAACACACATTGGAAGATCAACACGGACACTATGCATCAGTGTGTCCGCACCCAAGAAGACCATGCTCATGCTAGTAGACGAGTTGGATGGAGGAGCCGTACCAATGCACCTAGATGCAACAGAGGTAAGAGTTCACTTCAACAAGATGTCACCATGGAGTGCATGCACACCATCACGGACAACCAAGCTTGGCATCAACTCACCACCTTCACCATCACATGCATGTCAAAGAGTTGGTCTCACCACAACATACCGAGTGTCAGTGATGTCTTACATGGCTTGATAAACCCATTTTGTCTCACATGGGAACACATGCATTGTAATGTAACCTCTTGTCAAGTGGAAGTTCAAGTGTCAATAGCTGGATGTAACAGTCATAGCGTAGATGAAGAGTCATGAGGTAGATGAACTGTCGCAAAGGGGAATGTCAAGGGTCACCCCACCCTTTGCTATATATAGAACCTCATAACTCATTGTAAAGGCTTTTGGTCAGCCAAGCTTCCGATAAGACTATCTTGGAGAGAGCTTGGATAGTACAATAACGAGCCTTAGCTTCTCCACTGCGTAGAGCTAGTACCTCTTTGGAGGAGCAGGCGGTTTTGGCTGTAACATTCCGCTATCAAAACTAGTGGTTAGACATGGATGTATTTTATGGCTAGAAATTACACTTATTAATATAAAAAGAGCCACCACGTTTCATGCATATGTTGTATTTTATTCTATGCTATTTTGTTTACTCTAAATGATATATGTATCTTTTTCTTATGCATGCATGTATAGCTATTTGTGTATGTATGTATGAATATTTCTGAAATGTGTTGTTGGTTTAACCATCACTTTGGATTGCTAGCTAACTTTCTTTCCATGTTGTGATGCATATTTTCTCATGTGTTCCCTTCTTAACTCCGTGCTATCACAGGTTTCCAAGGGGTGCACTCATCTCAACCCTCATGTGTTAGAACCTCTCATGCACCTTCCTTGGCCCACTGCTACCGTCACACCCTTGCTACCAACAAAGTTATCTTACTGCCACTGTGCGAAATTGTGTTCAAGGCATTACCATACGAACCACTGCTAGGACTCCTACACCAAACGATCTAAGGTCTAATTGGGACTTCTTACTGGGGAGATCCCCTTACATGTTAGCGAGTCTAGCACCGTCAACACAGTTGTATGATTTTCCGATTTGTACATATCATGAATGCAATCAGAGAAGGACCTATGTTTGGATTGCCCATTTTTTGAGTAATAATTTCCCAATTAAATATGGGTTGATCCTCCCAGGAATTTCGCAAGTAAATAGGGGCTTGGAGAGCTGCAGAATAGGCTAAGGATTTGGCTTGAGCTAGCTTGTGAGCTGAGAGTTGATTATAGCTGTGCAGGGATTGTTCTTGTGAGAACAAGCATTATATTCTCATCTTGGATTTTTTATTAATGCAATATAAATAGTATGGGTTTTGAGTTGTGGCTTTCCCCAGATAAATATTGTGTTATGTGCCATTAATTATCTTCCTCTTTTTTATTACTGTTTTTCATCGATCATTGGTTTCCATTGTTTGACAGTAGAGTAGATTCTTGTCTTGTGTTTTAGGAAATTACATGAGCTATGAATCTATAGGAAAATCTACATGGTATCATAATTAGATTTGTAGAAATCTACATGGTATTGGAGTTGATTACAATACAGTAGTGGAGATTTCGAAGTTTTTGAGTTCAAGGTTACCGATGAAATTTGAATTTTCACTACATACTTCAGGATCGATAGATGGCGTTCTATGGTTTGCAGCTCGAGTATGCCTTGGATGGAATCTTAAATTACATATCCTAGAAGGACAGGATGGAGGCCATGTTGGAGGATAATGGCTTGAAGGAATTCATTGATGAAGACCTTCCTAAGCCACCAGCATCGGATGCAAAAGGTCTGGCTAAATGGAAGAAATGTGTGGCAAGGGTGAGGTGAATTATCCTTGAGGGAGTTCAAGACCACATTGTCTCAAGTCTCCATGGAAAGGAAACTCTACATGATATGTGGAAAGAATTGATGAACCTGTTTCAGAACAGAAGTGACCATAGGAAGTTGACACTAAAGGACAAACTTTGAAAAATCAAGATGGAGGCAAGTGACTCAATTCCAAATTACTTGACCAAGTTCACCCATTGTCGGGATAAGCTTGGAAGTGTTGGAATCATTATTGTCGAGAATGATATGGTGAGCCTAGCTCTTCTAGGAATTCCTAAGAGTTGGCATAGTTATTAGGACTTTGTCAATGGGAGGGAAAAGCTGCTAGATTGGGAACGGATGTGGTCAGATTTGGTACAAGAGGAGTTTCGATAGAACACCAGAGATGAGACCTCTTCCAAGGAAGTGGAAGAATACTTTTCCTTAGCAGGTAAGACAAAGAAAACCAAGGGAAAGAATTCCCAAGGTGAGGCAGGTGGAAAGAATATGGACTTGTCAAAAGTGAAGTGTTTTCATTATCACAAGCATGAGCACTATGCCATGAATTTCCCGCAGAAGAAAGCACGCATGAAGGAGCTTGCAGTAGTTGCAGCAAGTGAAGCTCTAGCTTCACAATTCAAAATTTATTTTACTCTCATTGCATGGATGACCATCACTATCATGGTAGGCGTGTGGTATCTCGACATTAGTGCCTCGTTCCATATGAATAGAGATCTCTTTAGTTATTTTGAGGAGAAAGACCTCAAGAAGATCATAGAGTTTGGAGATGATGGGAGGTATAGAGCTACCGATATTGGCACAGTTACCTTGCAAAGGGAGTATGTCTCCCCTCTCAATATCACAAATGTGATGTATGTTCCGGGACTAAAGAAGAATCTTGTTTCAGTCGTGGTACTGGAAGACTATGGCTATGATGTGATTTTTAGTAAGGGAAAGGTTTTCCTTAGACACATCACCACGAGACAGGTGAAACAAATCAATGCATGGGTCAAGAACTTGTATTCTATTGAGGTGCAAGTTGCATGCAAAGCATTGAGGATCAAGGAAAAGGTTAGAGACTTGGTGGTTGAGAGGGAGAGTAAATTACCTCTCAACATGCAGCCCTAGAAGAAGTCTCATAAGAAGCTTCAAGAAATTGTGGAGCAGCCACAATTGCAAAAGCTGAGAGGAGACTGAGTGGAGAGATCCACTCAAGAAGAGAAGAAGCAGTCTCAGAATCAGTTTCAAACAATTGTGGAGCAACGAAAATTGGAGAACCAGAGAGGAGACCAAGTGGAGGCCTCAACTCATGCAACGACCTTCAGTAGGGGGAATTTTGAGCCAAGTGGGCAGAGGGAGCACATGCAGCCATACCTCCAAGTGTGAGGTGGGGCAATGTGAAGTGATAGTCCTAAGAGGGCCGAAATTGGGCAAGGCCCATTGAGAGGTTTTATCCCATGGATCGTACCTTGCTACGGGAGCCCAAAGTACATAGTAGTAGGAGGAACCAGTGGTGATTGATGCAATCAGAGATCAGAGAGATAGAGGCTAGATAAATTAGATACTGAAGAGTGCAGAGAAGGGTTGACAATAGTGCAGAAAGGTAGAGTCAGTAGAAGCATAGAGTTTTCAATCGACAGAGGAAATAACAGTCAAAGACTTTGATGACAGATGCATCATACTGATCCAGGTTGGATGTTTTTTTTTCTTGAGTTGTTGTAGCAACAACACTAGAGAGAAGTGTTGCATGCAGAACATTCCAAAGGTTCAAGATTAGGATCGAGTTGAATTCTTTTCTTTTTGAGAGGGAGTGTTGAAAATAGAAACAAGAAATGTTAAAAATAGAATCGAGAAATTCCAATTTAATTTGTACTTGAATTAAATTGTGAATTAAAATTGTAATTATTTTTCTCATAGCAACTTGTAATAGTTAACTAAGTTAAGTTGACTTAGTTAACTTAGGAATTTCAAGTTGGAAGCATATCTGAAGTCATGTAAGTGTGATCCCTAAGTTTTAGGGGTCCAGATTGAGATTATTTGAGTTGTAATTAGATAACTTAGTTTGATTGTGTTATATTCAGTTAAACTAGTTCTAACTGTTTGTGGAACTAGTAGAGGATTAGTAATGAGTTGGTGCACTGGTGCATCCTCAGGTGCTACTCTAGCTAACTAAATATTTCATCATGAGAAACTCATGCATGTTAGTTCATAGAAAGACCCAATTGAGACTAGAGTGTAGGGATAGTGTACTATCACTTGTATGATTTTCCAAGTTGTACAGATCATTCATGCAATCAGAGAAGGACCTCAATTTGGATTGCGCAGTTTTTGAGGAAGGATTTCCCAATTACATATGGGTTGATCCTTATAGGAATTGAACAAGGAAATAGGGGCTTGGAGAGCCGCATAATAGGCTAAGTATTTGGCTTGAGCTAGCTTGTGAGCTGAGATTTGATTATACTTGTGTAGAGATTGTTCTTGTGAGAACAAGCATTGTATTCTCGTCTTGGATTTTTGATTAATGCAATATAGATAGTAGGGGTTTTGAGATGTGGATTTCCCCAAATAAATATTGTGTTATGTGCCATTGATTATCTTCCTCTTTTCAATTACTATTGTCATCGATCTTTGTGGGCTTCCATTGTAAAGAGTAGAGTAGATTCTTGTCTTGTGTTTTAGGAAATACCATGAGTTGTGAATCTACAGGAAATTTTATAGAGGGCTCCCTCCAAGATTGAGGGATGCATATAACTTTAAGAACAAGATAAAAAAAAATTGTTTTTTTCAAAATTTGTTAAACCTAAAAACTGTAAATCAAACTGAAATAACTAAAGCATAGATTAGATGCTTTTAGTAGTGTAAGCCCCTTATATCCAGTTCTTCAGGCTTAGTCTTCTTTGGAGATCCTTCCTCAATAACATTGGCTTGATATTTGCTTATTTTATTGTTATTTGGATTGTCAGGACAATCACTTCTATAGTGACCCATTTTGTGGCATTGATAACACTATATTTTGGACATATCAACCTTCCTCCTTGGCCCTCTTAATTTCTTGGAGTGTCCTTTCTTGTGAGAAGCGGAGTATGCATTTACACATTTTCTTCTTTGTTTTTGGATACTAATGAAATTATCCTTTCTTCTTTGGTGCAAGAATTCCACAATTGTTCAAAGGTAGGAGCTTCTTTCAAACTATTGAGACCTGAAGCAAAATAACTCCAAGTAGGTGGTAATCCCAATAGTGGAGTGATTACTAGCTCCTTCTCTGGTAGAATTTCATCTATGGCTTGAAGTTCATATCTAATCCTCAATATCCTTACAAATAAAGAAGCCATAGTATCATATTTTTTCATCTTTGTAGTCCTTAACTAATCCTTCAAACTTTCTACTTGACTGATATTCTTAATAGTGAATAATTTTAACAAAGCTTCATACATTTCTTGAGCATGGTCTATATTGGAAATATATGGGACAATATTATCCTTTATTCTTTCTACCATCATTGTCATAGTCAATATCTCCAATTCTCTATAATTCACCCTTTCTACATCACGGATTCTTCGGTAGGTTTCTTCACCTTTCCTTTGACCAAATCTAAGACCTTGTTCTTTTCAAGAATGAGGTCAATTCTATTCTTCCAAGATCTGTAGTTTGATGCTCCTTCCAATTTTTTCTCACTCTTTGTTTTGTTAGACATTTTCATTGAAGATAGTGAGCTTATTCGCTTATAAGGGCTCCCTTTATGATCCCTACATCAATCCTTTAGATCTCTTCTAGTAGATACTCAAGGTCATCGTTTTCCTCCTTCACCTTAGCTCTGATACCATGTTAGAAAATCAGAAAGGAAAAAAGATTTTATTATATAGATAATTAATTGTGATTATTTTATCTTTATGTTATTATTTTATCTTTTATTTCATCAATAAATTACCAAAAAAATGACACAAGGACAACATATGTAGGCAGATAGCCAGGGAAAAACCCTTATCTAGGGGAAAACCTAGTCAACAATTCTTCCTTCAATAGTTTCTCGAGATAATCCAAGACTCTAGACCCAGACAAAGACTTCCTCCACACCAATTCATCCCTCAATAATCCCTATAGATAATAACCCTTCAAAAGAAACTTTGACCTAGAAGCATCAACAACAGCTTCGGCCCAATAGCAGTAGCAGTTGTAGCTTCGACCAGACTTGGAAAACTTCAATATCCCTTGACATACCTTAGAACTGAGTGAGATTTATCCCAAAATTTCGATCTTGAGGTCTACTATCTTCTTCCAGAAACTTTCACTTCTTTCTAGCTCTTCTTCTATCCCTTTATCAATTTCGCACTTCCCAACTTCCATCTTCAGGATATTGAACTATGTGTGAGAGAATGAGATGCTCCAAATGAATTTGAACTACCTTGTATATATAGCCTTCCAGGGAGGTCGAATTACTTGTCTTGACACCTACTTGATCTCCTTGAGGGTGACTTGGTGTGGAGAAGACTAAATTCATTTTTTACTCAAAAATAATTATTTTTACATGATTTGAAAGCCCATGAAGGGTCTCTTTTAATGTACAGTGACTCTAATGACTCAGAATAAATCCTGTAAGTCCTCAATGGGGAATTTGACCTAAAACATGATGACCCAAGCATGAAACCCATGCTTAAATAAGTCATAATAATAATAATAATAATAATAATAATAATAATACTATTTTCTTCATTCTTTTGATAAGTACATCTCAAATACATTTATAAAGAACAAACCTAGTTACAAATTTCAGCGCCTCCTAGTGTGTGATTTGATGCCTTTGATCTTGCTAAATAAATTAATTTTCTTGAGATAATTCATGTTTTCCATGAGCGCATTCTATCATATAGGTATTGAATCTTTTTGAGGTTATCTCTTTCCATCATTTGTTATCATCATGGCACTCAAGAGATCTGCTTCAAAAGATACCACAAAAAGAAGCATGAGTGAGATAGTTGAGAGTGTTCCTGTGACTATGTCAGCGATTTTAGATACTCAACTATTCATTGAGAGACTTGGACATTACATGTCACATAGTGAAATATGTTTACACAGCAAGCAATTTCAAAGAAGATCTTGAAGATAGGCAGGTTTACATCAATGTCCAAAAGTTAGGATTACACAAGATTGCATGTAGGTATCCAACCTTTCCATGCACAGACATTGTCAACTGTATTTTGTCACATACAAATAAAAATACCATGAATCTCAACAATGAAAGTGGAAAAAGGCTTTCCTCTTTCATTGCACATGATTTTCAGTATATGTATCATTTGTCATTACTAGAATCCTACATGGATTCTCACTTCTATGCAGTCACTAGCTACTTGAGCACGAAGGACATCATCAAAGGTTGGGTGAAAGAGCCATATAAATTATGCCAGACACCCAGAAATACTTACAATACCAAATATCTCATAAATACATTTCATTACTTGATAGTTATATGTTGTTAGATCTATGGTCAGAAGAGTATTAAGACCTTTCTCGAAGGTTGGGCATTCTTGTTGCATTTGATTTTGAAAGAAGGAAAACCATTTAACTAGTTGAACTTGTTGGCTCAACAATTGAGGACCCATGTATTTTATACCAATAACCCTCCCAAGGGTAAGCAAGCAAGTTTCTACATGTCTTCTTACTTTATGGATGCAATCTGTGCTCAGAACTCCTTTCCTGGCATGAGTTGGACTTCGACACCCAATGAACCTGTTGTACACATTTATTACAAGTTTATTTCAAATTTTAGCCATAGAGGAGTTATGGAGAAGTTGAGGGATCACTTCCTCATTCCATTGTACAAGATGATCTTTAAGGAAGCGCCACCTTGCATGTTATGTGAGGTGATAGAAGTAGTGTCAAAATTGGAAGCTTTTTTTGCCTCATCAGATCGCACTTACATGAAACTTTTTGGTGGTCAGAACTCTCCATATCTACTACTGAGGTATGCCACCAACAAGTTGTTAAAGCAAGAATTTTCTTATCATATTTCCACAAGGTTGTTAGGAGTGTTGAAGAGGAAAAATAAAGCACCTTGGCCCACTCTTCCTTTGCAAATTGGATTGTACGAGATAAAAAATATGAAGGTTGTTTACACTGAAGGCAAAGAGATAGAGAAATTTTCATTCAGTTGAATAGATTACAATTTGTATGGTCCTAGGAATTCTTGCAAATAATACTATGTAAACATACATTTTGGTTGGTCGAATGGGAATTATTTCATGCCCGAGAAGGAAAGGATAAATAATTGTTATAATGCATCTAAGCCCCGCCAACCAGTCAGATTTATAGCTACATCACAAGTTACTCCTAAGATGGAATCAATTATGGAAGAAGAACCATCAGTAAGGTGAAACCCAATGCGTGAAAAGGGGAAGAAAAAATATGTGCACATTCTAGCAGAAGAATAGAGTTGTAAATGGAAAGCAAATCCAATCATCTTGAAACCATCCATAGCACCAGAAAGAAATAGAAAACAAAGGAAGCATGAGGAAGAATTGAAGCATAAGGAAGAACAAGAAAATAATAAATGAGAAGAAAGGCAAAGGAAAGAAGAAGAAGAAGCAGCACTAAAGCAAGTTGAGGAAGAGGAACAAAGTCGACTACTGGAAGAAGAGAGCAAGCATTTGCATGATAAGGAACTTGCTTAAGAAATTAAAGATCTAATAGTAATCCAGGAGATGGTTGTGGAACCGGATCAACAAAACCAATATCTTGATCTCATGCCGAGCACACAACAAATTACTATCAGTATCCCCCTCCTCCGACAGTAGAGCAAGCTCTGAGTGAAGAAGAGGAAATTGTTACTATTGATGATGGTTTGGTCATGGATATGTACAATCTAGCCTATGACGATCCGAATTTAAATAGGAACACAAAAAATTACAGAGATAACCATAAACACAGATATGCAGTGGAAATAATACTTCATTTCATTAATGTAAAATACTGAAATATGCTTACAAAACAACAATGGAAATAAACCAACGAGGGCGATGGTGGCTTATCCCTGAGAAGAGATGTGACGGCTACATGCCTCTGAACTGTGTTACAATGAGGCTCGAAGTCATATTTATTGTTGAGAAACAATGGAAAACCCTAAACATCTGAAAACCTAACCCTAGAAGATGAAACGCCAAACTGTGGACCCCGTTTGGGTAAATTGGTACATTAACTTCCTGGGGTCGTAACTTTGGCATACGATCTCCGTTTTACACGCACAGTATCTTGTTAGAAATATATATCCGAGAACTACAACTTTGGGAAGAGAAATATTGGCCCACGGACCCATGTTTCTCCCATTTTTCCAAAAAAAAAGTTGTTTAGGGCCTCAAAACAACTCCGGAAGTTCAGGACCCGAAAAAATACTAAAAATAGTAAATTGTGCTACAAGTAAGGAAACTGAACAGCTGAAAGAAACAATGGTGGGGGTCCAAGTGGACTTGGTAGTTGGCTACCAATATCCACATAGATCATTCCTCCTCCTTTAGGAAGCAATGGTCCCCATTGCATTGAGTTCCTCCATGAGATGAGGAAACTTCTGCTGAACTTGGTCCCTAGTGAGGCACTTGCCCTGGTGAAGGAGTTGGCCTACTTTGACAACTCGATACAATTGGATATTCTGTTGGCGAGTGTGCTTGATCTATGTGTCCATGATCCGATCAGTTGCATCTTGTTCCATGCAATCTGAACTCTGTGGGTGTGATTTGTTCTGTAATGTCGGATGTGTCTAGTAATGGTGGAAAGTATGGCCGAAGGCGGTCCACATTGAACACTGGGTGTAGGCCAAGGAATGGGGGAATGCTGAGCTCAAATGCATTGTTTCCCACAGCCTTGGTAATGGTGTAAGGACCATATTGGAGTGGTCTAATTTTCCGATAGGCTCCGGTAAGGTGTTCCTTTTGTAAATTCAACCACACTTTGTCGCCCACCTGAAACTTGTGTGGAACCTGATGTTGATCATGTCGCTGCTTATACTTGGAATTTGATTTCTCCAGAATGTCATGGACCTACTGGCGAATATGTTGGATGTTCTCAATGAAGTTTTTTACCTTATCTGTTTCTAACTAGACATGAGCCGAATCTACGTGATTAGCTGCAAATGGCATGGCCACAGCAATGGGACGTAATGGTTGGAATCCCAAGCCCACCTAAAAAGGGTTGTGGCCATTCCAGTTGTGGAGAGCACGGTTATAGCTGTGTTGAACATAGGGGAGGCTCTCGTCCCATGTGCGTGGATTCTTTGGGTTGTACATGCGCAGAATGTGTACGATCATCTTGTTGACAACCTCTGTCTGGCCATCAGTTTGAGGATGGAAGGTTGTGGACTTAGTGAGTTTGGTGTCGAGTATCGACCAGAGACTGGACCAAAATGTACTGAGGAACCTGTTGTCCAATCTGAGATGATAGACTATGGGATCCCAGAGTGTACCCACACTCGTTCAAAGAAGAGTTTAGCAGTGGATTCTGTTGTGATATTCTTCTTGCAAGTAGCCATAATGGCCATCTTTGAGAACCTGTCAATGACCACAAAAACATAGTCATTTCCATGCTTAGTGGAAGGAAGGCCTAGCATGTAATCCATGGAGATGGATTCCCAAGGTTGACTAGGGGTAGGAAACAAGGTATAGAGGCCTTGCTTCTTGATGGTCAGTTTGGAAATGGCGCAGGCAGTGCATGATCTGATGTACTTCCCAACATCTTGTCAAAGATTCGGCCAATAGAAATACTTCTACAGTACTGCCACCATTTTCTCGACCCCGAAATGTCCAGCAACCTGAATGTAGTGTGCTTCCCAAATCATCTTGGCATGCTTGCTTGAAGGAATACAAATGTGACTGAGGTGGTATAACAAGGCATCCTGGAGGTGAAAATTTGGGACATGCTGACCCTATAAGAGTGTCTGGTATGTGTGGCCGAATTCTGCATCGCTTTTGTAGATAAGTGGCCAATCAAAAGTCTCGTGCCCACAAGAGTTGAGCACAATGGTTAATGCCATGATTGGTGGTCGACTAAGCCAATTTGAAACATTATTGGTGCTACCCTTCTTATACTTGATATTCAAATGGAACTGTTGCAGGTATGTGGACCACTTATGATGGAAATCATTCTGTAATTTCCCTTGGGTCTGTATGAACTGTAGGGGTTGGTGGTCTGTGTGGATGATCGTTTCCTTCCCAAAAATAAAATGCTTCCATTGTTGGAAATCCTGCACAATGGAATACATATCTTTGTCATAAATGGGATACTTCCAGACTGTGTCTGAAAGTGTCTCATTGTGATATGCCACTGGATGCCTATGTTGAGTAAGGATTGCCCCAATAGCATAGTCAAAGGCATCTGTCTCGACCTCAAATGGTTGTTGCAAGTCTAGTAATGCAAGCATTGGTGTCATGCAGAGGCGATATTTCAACTCTGTGAATGCCCTCTGTTGAGATTCCGACCAAAAGAATTTTGCTTTTGCTCCTCCCTTGGTGACTTAACTCAAGAGCCAAGTGATATGAGAAAATCCCAACACGATCCTGCGATAGAAGTTGGCAAGACCTAAAAAGCTACAGAGATCTATCAGAGTGGTTGGAGATGGCCAATCTCGAATGACTTGGATCTTGGATGGATCCACATGCACCCCCTATTCATCAATAATGTATCCCATTTACTGAACCTAGGTCATGCCAAAAGTGAATTTCTCCAAATTGGCACATAACTTGTGTTGCCGCAATGTTTGGAGAACCTGTTGGATGTGGTGGAGGTGCTCTTCCCAACTCTGGCTGAAGATTAGGATGTCATCCAAGTATACCACTACAAATGAGTTGATGAATGGCTACAAGATGTCATCCATTAGCCTCATGAAGGTTGCAGGAGCATTCGTCAATCTAAAAGGCATAACCAACCATTCGAAAAGGCCCTCCTTGGCTTTGAAGGCAGCCTTCCACACATCGGAGGGTTCGATTGGTACCTGGTGATATCCTGACTTCAAAAAAATCTTGCTGAAATATTTTCCCCCCTTCAGTTGGTCCAAGAGGTCATCAATCCATGGGATCGAGTACCTATTATGGACAGTGATCTTGTTTAGCACCCGATAGTCAATACAGAGTCTCCAAGTCCCATCCTTCTTTTGTACCAACACGATCGGGCTCCCACAGGGTGATGAACTTGGACGGATGTGACCTTTCTGCAGCAGCTTCTAAATCTACCTCTTGATTTCAACATTCTCCAGAACGGAGCGCCGATAGATTGGTCCATTGGGCAGCAACGCACCTGGGGTCAGATTGATGGAGTGCTTGACCTGACAGTGTAGAGGAACCCCTGCGGCGGAGGTGAAGATGTCCTCACACTCCTCCTCCATGACCTTGTCCATTTGTAGTTGTCATGTGGAGGGGCCCTATCTGGAGGTCGTGGCCACCGTCTTCTTCTTTCCTTGAGGGCATATCATCATGAAAACAAATTTCTCGGTTTTGGAAATGAGCTTACTACATTGTTTTGCAGTAATCAAAGAGATGGAGGTAGGCAGTGCTACCTCTGATATACTATACCACTTATTTACCAAAGTAACAATAACAAAACGGGGCCTTGATTCATACACAGCATGTCGCTTCCACAAGTATGGTTGTCCTAACAATACATCACAAACTCCAATGGGAACAATGTCACACAATACCTCATCCGTGAAGGGCTTGATGTTGTATGGAAAGCGACACTGCTAGCTCATGCAGAGATCCCATCCTTGGTGAAGCCACCCGATGGTGTACAATTGTGGATGTGTTGTGGTCGGTAAGCCCGACCACTTCACAACCTCTACCGAAATGAGGTTCTTTTGGCTCCCGCTATCAACAATGAACTATAGCGGGGAGCCCTTTACCTACCTCTGGAGTGGAAGAGACGCTCTTCCTCCTCTGTCTTCGGGTTCCTCCTTCTAAATCTTCATGGTGGCAACGGTGGTGTTGGGCTCCACATCAACAATTTGTTTCCCTTTATCATTCCCCCTTTTGGGTTCTGACTTAGAGTCGGAACATGCACCTGATTCTGAAACCTTTAGCTCGGCCACTAGTGACTGCTTGGCCCAACACTCACTTGTGTTGTGAGTGGAGATCTTATGGAACTCACACCACTTTCCTGTGTCCTTTTTCAGCTTCACGGTGTTGTTCTTTGCTTGCAGATTTGGCAGGTTGTCTTGGGCCGCCCTGCCTTGGCTTTGTCCTTTGTTCTGCGGTTCAGGGGCACCTTTCCCTTGCTTCGTATTCACTGATCCAAAGTCTCGCTTCTTCTATTTAAACGTTTTCTCGACCTTGACGGCATATCGGTATGTCGTGTCGAGCAAGGGGATGTTAAGGAATTCCATTTCTTCCTGGATGTACTTGTGCAGGCAGCCACAATATTTGAGTATCAAATATTGCTCTGAATCCTTGATACCCAACTTTGTAAGAAGGGTATGGAAAATATTGGTAAACTCTGGCATGTCTTGGTCCCTTCCCTGCCACAACGTGGTCCACTTTATGTATCGATCCTCATAGCTTCTGATAGGTAGTACTGCTCCTTGATGGCATCCCAAAATGAATTCCAAGTGGGTGCAGCTGAAAATAGTGAGCCTGTACTTTCATCCTTCTGCTTGCAGTAGGTTTCCCACCAGTCCTTGACGTGGGGGGCTACTTTGAGAAGAGCGAAAATAATCTTTTCCCGACTGGAAAAATCATGAATAGAAAAATAACCCTTTAGCAGATTTAACCATTTATCGATAACATCTGCATCTATCTAACCCTCGAATATGAGGATTTCAAAATTAACTTGTACCTTAAATGGTGTGGCGTTTCCAGAGTAGCTATTGGAAGCCGATGTGTCAACCCTGGGTAGCCATTGAAGGATCTGGGAAAAGTTGTCCATCATCGTGTTCCTTTGTCACTTGAGGGCTTCTTCGAGCAAGATTTTGATAGGATCTCCTTCCCCCTCATCTTTATTTTCATTCACCATGGGAGGCCGTCGGGATTTGCGAGGCTAGTCTTGCAAAGGTTCGACCAGTTCAAGCCCTAACTCCTTATATCCCGACCTCATTAGGGACATGCAAAGAAAAACAAAGAAAAAGCAGACCGCTCTGATACCACTAATTTGGATTTAAATAGGAACGCAAAAAATTACAGAGATATCCATAAACACAGAGATGCAGCAGAAATAATACTTCATTTCATTAATGTAAAATACTGAAATATGCTTACAAAACAACAATGGAAATAAACCAGCTAGGGCGATGGTAGCTTATCCCTGAGAAGAGATGTGGCAGCTACATGCCTCTGAACTATGTTACAATGAGGCTCTAAGGTCTATTTATTGTTGAGAAACAATGGAAAACCCCAAACATCCAAAAACCTAACCCTAGAAGATGAAACGCCAAATTGTGGGCCCCGTTTGGGTAAATTGGTACACCAACTTCTCGGGGTCGTAACTTTGGCATACGATCTCCGTTTGACACGCACAGGATGTTGTTAGAAAGATCTATCCGAGAACTACAAATTTGGGAAGAGAAACATCAGTCCATGCACCCATGTTGCTCCCAATTTTCCCAAAAAACGTCATTTAGGAACTCAAAACGGCTCCAAAAGTTCAGGACCCGAAAAACTGCTAAAAATAGTAAACTGTGCTACAATAAGGAAACTGAAAAGCTAAAAGAAACAATGGTGGGGGTCTAAGTGGACTTGGAAGGTGGCCACCAATATCCACCTAGATCACATGATGAGCTCCAAAAGAATATTGTACAAGATAGAAAGAAACACTTTCCAAATGATCTCACACTTGTGTTCCTTAGAGAAAGGGTGATTGTGACAGATACTAGGTGGAATCTAGAAGCCATTGTTGTAGCCAACTTGGCCTTCGTAGGTGCTACCAAGTCAAACATGGAGTATATCATGGTCGAGAAATGACAAATGGAAAAGAACTTATAGGTTGCAAGGAAACCAATGGAACAACTCCAAGAAGAGGTCTAGAAAGTAGCTCTCGCATAGGTGTATCTAGAAGAAATCAAGGAAGCCATACTTAGTGAAGTATCGACATTGGGAGAAACCATGAGAAGCCTCTACGAGGAGTTTTTTTCTTACACAATGTGCAGTAGAAGTGAAAAGACAATTCTAAATCTCTCAATGTTATGCATACAACCATCGTTATCGTGCATGAGTGGTTAATTCATTACAAAGGTGCACCTCCCAAGTTGGTGAAGAAGACAAGGCAACAGGCTAAGTTGGAGAAAGCAAGGGTTGATTATCTTATCTAGAGTAACAAACAACTCGGCTCATTCTTTGCCAACATTCAGGCCTTATACGCATGATTGTAAAATAGTGTGGATTTCATGGTAAAGTCACACAAGATCCATTTAGTTGGATCACTCACCGAAGCCAAAGGTAGGAATCAAATCAGGCAAGAATTTGAAGAATACTTGGACCAAATTAGGCATATCACCACCAAGGAAGATCTAGAGGTGAACAGGTATAATATGCAGAAGTGTATTGGTGGCTCCGTTTAGATCAATAACATGTTTCTCCTGCTGAAGAAGGAAACTCATACCGGTTCCAAGGTAGTCTACTCAGATGCAACAGAGGCTAGAGTCTACTTCCAACCTGATCCCATCACATATTTTGGGGAATTCATTGCACAATACAAAGATTGGTAACACTATGTATCCAAGAAACTACAAGTTGAAGTGGCTAAGCTAGAGTTTCCCCAAACTCAAACTTGACTTGTTTTGTCTTATTAGGTTGTCTAGTTGACTCTACCCAATTTTGTCTTATATGGGTATGAGCATATTATAATATTCTTTTGTAATTAATTATAAGTGAAATTCCAAGTGTCAATTGTGGAATGTGAAAATTCATTTTGTAATGAAGTCTAAAGGTCATGGTTGAAGGAAGTCAAAGATTCATGAGGGAAGTCCAAGAGTCACAAAGGGGAGATGATTAATCATCTCATTTGTTATAAATATACCCTCATAACTCATGTAAAGGGATTTTTTTCGGGCTTTTGGCTTAGGATCAGAAGCTTGGGAGTTTTTTTGAGAGCCTTGGCTTCTCCTTAGCATAGAGGGAGTATCTTTCTTTGGAGGAGTAGGTGTTGGCTTCATGTTCCACTATTGGGACTAGTGGTTTGGAAATTGTATATGTATGTTTGGGACTTTCACTTTAATAAAATCTTAGAGCTGACACATTTTCATGCATATGTTGTGAATATAGTAGGAATACTCTTGTTATGTTTGCAATATATGTTATTTCATTTATGCTAACACTTATGAACTATTTCGTTTGCATTAGTATGAATCTTATTGAATGTGTGTTATGTGTTATTAGAGGCTTCTAAGGAGCTCACTCACTTTCTATTTTTCATGTTATAAACTTTCATGCATTGCACTTAAATCTTCATATATCTATACACGTGTTTCACCAAAGTCATGAATACATCATCCTAAGCATTATCGCAACCAATGCTTACCACTTAAACCCACTATTTCAGCAACCAGGACATATTCTGGATGGGTATCCTACTCCAAACAGTGTGAGATCTATTTGGGACTTCATATCAGGGAGACCCCCTGAATGTTGGCGGGTCTAGCACCGTTAATATTTCTAGTGCTAGAAGGAGTGCTAAATGACAAGTTGTTACTGTGAAGTCTATTTGAATATTACTATCTTTAAACAGGTTCTTCCCATATCTTAACCTCAACATATTTTTCCAGAACCACAAACTGAAAGTTCCTACGAGGATAATTAATTACTTATCTAATATGAATTGTGATGGCAAGGGTGGAACAACCATTCTCAAGCACACCGCTTTCTTTCTTGAATTTTTCACTCATCATACAATTCATTGTGAGGATACTGCTTGCAAGTTATTCATCCTCACATTCGAAGTGCACGTTAAATAATGGTGTTACGCATTTCCAGTCTCTTCTATTCACTCTTTCGAAAATATTGTCAAGGAGCTCTACCATGCCTTTGACAGGTATGATTATAAATCTATCTATAAGAAAATCATGCATCTTATAAAAGCACTTGATGAATCTCTTGACGATTTTCATGATCGCTTCATTCATTTTTGTTATGAATTTTTCGATGGTGACATTGATTGGAATTTAATTAAAGAGAAGTATGAATTTTTTGTTCATATTTCATTGAATCCAGTAGAATATGAATCCTTTGAAAGTCTCCTAACATACACTAGTTATGGAGCTCTCAAATTTGCACCGAAGAAAGCTCCAAGTGACTCATCATCTTCTCTTTATCAAACATATCCATTTATGTAGGTTGAGGTTGGAGAACTTGAGAATTCATCTGTTAATCTACCACCATCTTCTACCACCCCACATATTTAGAATTTAAGTGCAATTTATCTGATTTGTACAATGATGTTATTTCTCCTTGGCCTCCTTCTATTGGTTCCTTTGCTCCTCATGATTGTGAGTTGATATATCCATCTATTTCAACCATTTCTTCTGATGTTCATGAGGATCAAGTTTAGAATGGAGTTAGTATCGACCAACAAAATTGAGATATCATTTATGATAACAATGTGTGGGACTCTGTTTATGAACAAGAATCTTTGTTGAAAGTTGATGTCTCTTTTTTTCACCTCTCCCTCGTTATCCTAACATGTTTCACGATTCTTTCATGCCTGTTGTATCTTTCAAAGAAACAGTTTCTAACGATGTTAATTTTGATCACACTAATAACTCATGTAATGTCATTTTTCCATTTGAATAGTGGTGGGGGAAATATTCTCTTTCTGATATCTCCCATCCATCATCTAATCATTGTGAAGAAATAGAGAGCGAAATTTCTTGTTTTCAATCTCCCCCTCTCTATGATTCATCAAAGCATTAGGATGTCTTTCTTCCTGATGATGGAATTTCTAATCATGGTTGTTGTGACCTATTCATCAAGTCATCTAGAAATGACTCTATATTTTCTACTATCGGATTTTCTAAGCCACCAGTTTTTGATGATCGACATTCTGATGACTTAGAACTACCACAAGTTGTCGAGGCACTTCAGCTTATGTTGATGGTTATGTCAGGTTTTTGCAATCTTGATGCCAGTTCCAATCATGATCAGGATAATACTTTCTCTTTCAAGAATCCTCATCTGTTGATTGTACAAATTGAAAATAAATATATCTCGCAACATTCACATCCTTCACTTGTTTTCCATGATCCTATCACACAATCATTGGAGGAGTCATACCTCACAAGCTCATTTGCAAAACAAAAGTTTTTCAATTTATTTATGTTTTCCAAGTTTGAAAGTTTGGAAGAATTTTTCAACACGAAACTTTGTTGTGATGTGCTTAAATACCATAATGCATCTGCAGAATGTTTAGTATATTCTTTCTTTTTATATTTTTATTCTTGCATTTTCAGTCTTCGAATGTTGCAGCATTTCATGTTTTATCTTTCCTGTCTTTTGTTCTTCAATATATTTCTTGTTGTTGATACCTGCGCCCGCTCAGGTTAGGTAATGCTTTGGTGGTTACATTGTAAGTTTCATTTTACGTAAGCTTGGCCTAGTTGTGGTTAGGTTAGGACTAGGATTAGATTGTTTGAGTTGTTTTGTTGTTGCTTTGTTTATTTCTCTCTTTTGTTTCCTTTTTTTGTAATATATTTCCACATGAGACCCTGTTTGGTTTTCAAAGTAAGAATGGTGAAGTTTAAGAGGACATTGTGTAGCTGTCAATGCTTGAATTTCTATTTATTCCTTCTCTTTTTGTGGGACTTGCATCTTTTAGTCAATGATACCCTAATAGATAATATGTTATTTTTTGGAGAGAACCTTAGTAGAGTTATGATGCTTAAATATATAACTATTATCACCTACTCTAATTGGTTTTAATGATTGGTCGGTTTTTCCTTGTCAACTATGTTGAGTCGAGTAAAGAGGGGAGGAAACTTTAATGAGTGAACTATATTTTAGAGTTGTATAAATATCCTTCTCCGAAGGTAAAACCTCTTCTACTCTCAATAAGTCGGGATCCCTCTTCCTACCCATGAAATCAATAAGTGTCGATGCACAATTCTATGAATAAATACAAGAATAATAAAAGGGAAAAATAAGAGAAAGGCTTCCTGCGAAGGAAGGTGAAGCAAACAACTTCGTCGGGGTACTGTCCAGGCTCACTAGTAGCAAAGTAATGTTTGTGTTCTTGAAGTGACTCTATTGGGGTACTGTCCAGACCTACTAACAACAGAGCAATATTAGAGATGAAAACCAAGACTCTGATGCTTCTCTTCTACTTGTGAATCTATATACTCTTTATCCCCAATCAAAATAGCTAAGTTTGGCTTATCTTTTTTAGTGTGTCACCGATGAAGAGAATGGTAGGAACTATATATTTAACTCAAGCTTAGTAAAGAAGCTATGGTGATCAATGAAATGGACAATACTTCCTGAAGTGTTAGACCTATTTTACATGAGATAAGACCCATACAAAGAGTTGGAGTTCTACTAGTATGTCGCCAAGTGTTGTAGATTCTACAACCCCCCTCCAAAAATTTTCCCATGCTTTGATTTGGGAGCACTATCGTCAAGTATTCATGAAATTTTAAAGACTTATCCTTCCATGTAGTGCTTGTAATGACTTGTTTTGTCCCCAACCTAATACAATCCATCTCTTGCCTTGACCTTGCAACATTTCTGACCTTCCCTCTTAGAACTGCGCAATCCACTATCTCTAGAAATTTCATTGAGCCTTGAGGATTTGGATTGCGCAATATTGGAATTTAGGCCAACCTTAAGCTTAGAAACTATGCAAAGCTATCCTTCCCCCCAAAAGTTGTGAAATTCACTGAGGCAAGGAGTTGTCCAAGCCTTTGAGCATGGGAATTGTGCAATCTCCTTTAAAAGTGTGAAAAAGTACTTTCGCGAAAAGCAAGTTGGCATCCTTAAAAATAGGAGTTTCCCAATTAGTGTCTGGTTAATTCCACTAAGCTACAAATTATGACTTTCAGAAAATTCGCGCTTTTTCCTTGATTTTAGGCATGTGCATCAGAAACCCTAACCCGCCTAGATATATTTAATATACAACCCTAGAGCTCATTTTCACACTCAATCTTTGACCTCTATCCTTCCCAATGATATCAAGGAACTTTCAGTTGATTTTTCGCACTTTTCCGGGTAAGTTTTGCATGTGTCGCTTTTTGTCACTTTTTTTTTTCAATTTTCTCACTTTTTCTTTTGTTAGTGTTATTTTGCATGCTTATTTTCATAGTATATATAATTTTAACTTATATTAGCTTTTACAAGTGTTGGTTCAGTCCATCATTTACATTTTCCAAGTGTCACATAGAGTTATTTCTTGCCCCCCCCCCCAAACAGTGGTTGTTGTTGGGTCATTTTTTGGCATGTACATTTTTCCTCTTGCATGTTGGATTTTGGCACTTAGTTTTTGCTAATATATCTTCCCCTTAGCCATATTAGCATTCTTTCCTATCCAAACACTTAGATTCGTCATTATTTTCCCTCTTTCTTGTGTAGATCTGCATAATTTTGGCCAACAGTTCCCTTCCCTAACTACGCATTTCGCATCTTCAAGAGGCAAGCCTCAAGCCTAGCCTATAAGATTGTGAAATGTGCAGTCATTGGCTTTCCCAATTTCGCATTCCATAGTCATAAGCCTTAGCCCTTAGGCTTTGCCACTAGGACTATGCAATGTGTAGTTCCTTCCCTTACTCTACCTAGTTGGGACTGCTCATTGTTCAATCTCATGCCTCTAGTTGCCTGCTTCACTGCTAAGACTATGAAATGTGTAGTTCATGAGGCCAATATCCCACCTTTATCTTGTAAATTATCCAATCCTTCCTCCTAATGTGTGAGTTTCTGCCTTGATCTTGTTGAATATACTGATTTTCTTGAGCTAATTCATGTTTTCCATGAGTTATTTTTGTCATACAGGTACTACAATTTTTTACATTATCTCTCTCCATTAGTTGTTATCATCATGGCACCCAAGAAATCCACCTTAAAAGATACCACACAAAGTAGCACCGGTGATATAGTGTTGGCTTAGTGGGTCCTAACCTAGGTTCAGACTTAGCTACGCCAACCAACAAAACCCTACACTACTGGGCCTTTCGGAAACAATCTGTGTAGCGCAAGATGCAGTCTCACTTGAAGTAGTATGGGGGGATGCAAGAACCAAGTTTCTTCATCCATAGTCTAGTTTAGTGCATTAGATCTTCCTTCCCGCAGATCGATGAACTCTTAGGGCTCGTTGCTGCAACTCTATTAAACATCCTTCAGACCTTTGTGAAGTTCTACGATCAGTCTATGCAGAATCTTAACAATCGATTTATCCACTTACGCGCATCAGAGAACAAACCTAAATTAGTGTTCACATGGATCTACTTAAGTTATTAGTAAACATAACCGAATGCATCAGAGTCTTCGTGAAAGTACTTAAACATGCATTGCATACATTATTAATACTTATTCAAGAGAATAACACAACATTCGAATAATATTCCATAAAACACATTATTCGTCAACAACATGTAACATTAACAGAGACAAATAGAAATACGCAAGAATTATTCGAAAATTGTCTTTATTGATCTTCAATTCAGGATTACAGACTCAAAACTGCCCTACGTACACAGCTGTAGGGATCCATGCACTCAGCTACGGACTCTACCTAGGCCTTCGCACACTCAAATGCGGAGCCTTTCTTCTTCTTTCTTACCCACTTCTTCTCGCTATCACTTTCTATTACTTCCCATACGTTGCCTTAGACTCTCTAAGACACCTCTTTATAACATTTTTCATACAATGCCATGGTCTGTGGACCATGGGTGAATCTCAAAACCAACTCAGACTTTACATAAAATAATGGGATAAACCCCTTTGACTCCTATTCATCTATGTGCTCCGTAGCAGAGACTTTACATTATTTACAAAACTTGTACCAAACTTGGGTTATCTTAACCCCGAACTGACTCAGGGGACCCTATCCCAACAGGCTCCCAACACAAAGATCATGACTCACCCTTGAGTCACTCTACTAGCACTACAATATTATTACAAAGACCCCCTAGCTCCACCTGAACCACTACAACTTCAGCAAAGCTCTACGTTGTTTCCTGCTGAACCTCGTCGACCAATTTTTCTGTGGTTGGTCCTTTTATGGCCAACCTCATCATCTGTTATGTCTGTTGTAGTCACTTAAGCTTATCCTGAATAAAATCCTTGACTTGATAAGGTTCCTCCAACCAAGGCTATAACCTGGCCTTTAACAAGGCCTCCCTTTTCTACGCTTCCTCCACCTGTGTCAACAACTGTTTTCATTCCTACAATTTGGTCAGGCATTGTGTTGGTGCTAGTGAGCACATAATCACCCTGACTTCATCATATTTTCACTGCAGCTCCCGTACCTTGGTGTTTAGTGTCTGCAGGTTTAGATCCTCTTGCAGATTGGTCACAACCTCCATAGCCTGCTCGAATAATGCCGCACAGTCAGTTACTGTGGTATCCAAGGCAGCCATGCCTACCTTTATTGCAACTTCGCGCCACTCTTGAACCTCAGGAAGAGTTGTGGGCTGCAACTTTAACTACAACTCTGTAATCTTCATGTTGAGCTCAAACGTGACTCGGCCAATATCTTCTTTAGCCTCACGCACACTGTTGGCTTAGGGGGTCCTAAGCCAGGTTCAGAGTTAGTTGTGCCAACCAACAAAACCCTAAACTACTGGCCCTTTCGACAAAAACCAACGTAGTGTGGGCTGCAGTCTCACCTGAAGCAGTATGGGGGGATGCTAGAACCGAGTTTCTGGATCGAGGGATCAGTGTGATGTCTTTTAGCACCTTAGATCTACCTTCGCATAGATCATTAAGCCCTTAGGGATCATTACTGCAACTCTTTTAAAATAACCTTCAAAACTTCACAAAGATCTATGATCAACCTTTGTGGACCCTTAACAGTCGATTTATCCACTTATGCACATCAGAAAACAACCCTAAATTAGTGTTCATGCATATCTACTTAAGTTATTTTTCAAACATAACAGGATTCATCAGATTCTTTGCGAAACTACTTAACATGCATTGCATACATTTATTATGACTTATTAAAGAGAATCGCACAACAATCCATCAATATTTCATAAAACACATCATTGATAGAAAACATATAATATTCATAGAAATAAATATAAATACACAATAATTCTTTGGAAGTTGTCTTTATTGATCTTCAATTCAGATATACAAACTCAAAACTACCCTAAGAACTCAGCTGCAGGGGTCCGCACACTTAGTTGTCGACTCTACTTAGGCCTATGCGCACTGCGCTGTAGAGCCCTTCTTCTCTTCGCTATCACTTCTCTTATATCTTTCCATTACATCTCCCTTCTACCTTAGACTCTCTAAGACACACCTATTTATAGCCTTTTTCATATAATCCCATGGTCCGTGGACCATGGGTAGATCTCAAAACTGACTCAAACTTTACATAAAAAAGGGGCTAAACCCCCTTTGAATCATAATAATCTACGTGCTCTACATCCACAAATCGTGGAGACTTTTCATTAATTCCAAAAATGTATCCAAACATGGGTTATTTTAACCCCAAAACTGTCCCAGGGGACCCCATCCCAACAGGCCCCCAACACAAAGATCATGACTCGCCTTTGAGTCACTCAACTGGCACTGCGATCTTGCTATGAGTATTCCCCATCTCTACTTCGATCATTGTGGCTTCGGCAATGCTCTGAGTGGCTACCTCCTTGACTTCCTCAACAAGTTTTTCTATAGTTGGTCCTTCGACTGCGAGCCTCATCGTCTGCTGCAAGCCTTTAAGTTTATCTTGGATGGTTGTCATGACTTGATAAGCCTCTTCTAACCATGGTTGTAACATGGCCTCTAGCAAGGCCTGCTTCTTCTGTGCTTCCTCTACCTGTGCTAGGAGCTGCTTTCCCTCCTGTAATTTGGCTAGGCATTGCACTGGTGCTATGGAATGCATTGTTTCCCTAACTTCATTGTACTACCATTACAGCTTCCTGACCTCTGTATTTAGTGTCTATAGGTTTAGTTCCTCTTGCAGATTGGTCACCAACTCCATTGCTTGCTCGAAAAATGTCGTACAGTCAGCGACTGTGGCATCCAAGGTGGTCATCCCTTCCTTTATCATAGCTTTGCGCTCCTCCCTAACCTCAAGCGGAGTCGTCGGTTGTAACTTTAACTGCAGCTCTGTGATCTTCATGTTCATCTCAAGCTAAACTCATCCAACCTCTACTTTGGCTTCACACACACCCGAAGCTAATTTTCTGATCTTTGATTCTAGCTGTGCATCCTCCGGGATATGAAGTTCGGGCACTAATTTGCATGCTTCCACTACTGCTAACTCCAATCGTGAGCAATGCACCTATAACGTATCCTTTTCCTTCAGTGCCTCTATCTTTTCAGCGAACATCTGCTCATTGTTCACTCTGTACTCACTAATAAGGTTAACGGAGCGCTGCTCTCTCGCTCTTAACTCATCTGCCACACCTTCATTCAGTGCATGGAGGGACTCATTGGAGATCTTCCCTATATTTAGTGCAATGTTCTTGATCGTACTGAGTATAATACGATCATTGGTGGTTTTTGCACGAAGGGACCCATCTGTTAATGTTATAGTTCTAAGGTCAAGTGTCTATACCAACTCTGTTGCTTGGCTCGTCCTAGGTGCCAAGCTCACTTGTGCTGCGCTCACTCGTCTGGTGCCCACCTGTAGCCTGCTTTCCTGGATCTACATCTCATGCATATCCTTTTGGATGCTCCCTGGCATCTACATATATTGCTGCTCGAACTACTGCAGCACTTTAGTCATGGTATCCCTAATTTTTTCCTCGATCTCATCGAGATCGCCTTCTATTAAGACCATGGGATCATCTTGTGATCTATCTAATTTATGCTTCTTCCTTGTCCCCTTCTACTGCACCTTAACACGTGACTCGCGCTGATATTCCTCCACCTACTCCTTAGCAGCACATTCTTGCTCCATACAAGCCTTTTCCTCAACTACCTTCTTCTTATGGGTGACTAGGTTACATGCAGCTTTCTTAGCTTCCTCCTTTCTCTTCTACGCAGTAGAACTTCCCATGCCCATGCTTGTTCCAACATCTAAGTTTGAGGGGGCACACCATTCTACAGGCCATCTCGCTATCACTTCCTACACATCTATTTCCATCACCAAATATGGCAAGTCATGCCATTTCTACTGTGGATCTTTCCGCGCTTGAATGTACACTCTGTGGAAGTCAGCCTTGAATGCTGCATAGGGTGATAGCTGCGTGTACAAGGTTGGGGACAACCTCGGACGCTGGTTAATGTCCATGCGGAATGTTTTCTCAAATGGTGAAATCATGAAGATAATTTGCTGCTCTAGAATGAGGATTGTTTGGAAAAATTTCTAATTTGAAACGTTCCTCATTTTCAGATGTTATTTGAAATTTCTCATGAGGATTCTCTTGAGAAGAATAAAAATCAACATCCTCAATGTCAGAGTAATTATCATAAACGACTTCACAATATTCTCTAGAATACTTTTGCTTCAATGTCTCTATCTTTTCTGTGAACATTTGCTCGTTGTTGACTTTGTACTCACTTATGAGATTGAAGGTAAGATGCTCCCTAGTTTTCAATTCATTTGCAACCCCTATATGTACCGTGCGGAGGGCCTCGTTGGAGAGCACCGCTATATTAGGTCCTATGTTCTTGATGTACTTAGGATAATGCGATCTTTGGTGGACTCTGCGTGAATAGACCCATCTAGTAATAGTATAGTCCTCAGGTCTAGGGTCCTTACTAGCTCTATTGCTTGGCTTGTCCTGGGTGTCAAGCTCGCTTGCTCCACACTCGCTTGTCCAATGCCCACCTATAGCCTGCTAGTTTGGATCTACAGCTTGCCCAGATCCTTCTGGACGCTCCCTAGCGTCTACATGTATTGTTTCTTAAACTTCTTGATCCGGATTTAAACATGAATGCAACAAATTACAGATATAACCATAAATACAGAGATGCAGAAGAAATAAAACTTCATTTCATTAATGTAAAATATTGAAATATGTTTACAAATAGAAATGGAAATAACCCATCTAGGGCAATGGTAGCTAATCTCTGAGAAGAGATGTGGCCGATACATGCCTCTGAACTACCTTACAATGAGGCTCAAAGGCCTATTTATTGTTGAGAAACAATGGAAAACCCTAAACATCCAAAAACCTAACCCTAGGAGATGAAGCGCCAAATTATGGTCCCCTTTTTGGGTAAATTGGTACATCAACTTCCTGAGATCGTAACTTTGGCATACGATATCCATTTGACGCACACAATACCTTGTTAGAAAGATCTATCTAAGGACTAAAAATTTTGAGTGGGCAACATCAATCCATGGATCCATGTTGCTCCTAGTTTTCCCAAAAAATGTCGTTTAGGGCCTCAAAACAACTCTGGAAGTTCAGGACCCGAAAAACTATCGAAAATAATAAATTGTGCTACAATTAAGGAAACTGAAAAACTGAAAGAGATTCTTGTAGGGGTCCAAGTGGGTTAGGTGGGTGGCCACCCATCCACCTGGATCATTCCTCCCCCCTTAGGAAGCAATGGTCCCCATTGCATTGACTACCTCCATCAGATGCGAAGACTTCTGCTGAACTTGGTCCCTGGTGAGTTGTTTTGCAATCTCTGATGTTTCCAATAATGGTGGGAAGCATGGTCGAGGGCAGTCTACATTGAACACTCGGTGCAAGCCAAGGAATGGGGGAATGTTTTGATCCAAAGCATTGTTTCCCACAATCTTAGTAATGGTTTAAGGACCATATCTGAGTGGTTTGAGCTTCTAATGGGCTCTTGCAAGGCATTCTTTCAGCTGCAACCAAACTTTGCTACCCACCTGAAACTTGCGTGACACCCGATGTTGATCATGTCATTTCTTTTACTTGGCATTTTCCACAATGGAGTGGCGACATATCGACCCGTTGGGTAGAGGTTCTCTAGGAGTCATATCAAATGAATGCTTGACGTGATAGTGCAATGGTACCCTTGTGGGTGAGGAGAATATCATTATGTATTCTTTCATGACCGTATCCACATACTTCTACTGCATGGAGGAACCCTTCTTGGGGGTCATGGATGTGGCAACAATCTTCCCCTTACTTTGAGAGCAAACCAGACAGAAAATAGATTTCCTAGTCTGGGAGATGATCTTACTGCATTTCTTAGCAGCAATCAAAGAGATGGTAGTAGGTGGGGCTACCTCCGGTATCCTATATAATGAATTACCCAAAGAAATAATAATAGCGTGAGGCCTTGACTCATACACAGCATGTCACTTCCACAAGTACGGTTGGCATAATAATAAAACACAAACATCCAATGGTCCAACATCACACAATACCTCATCTGTGAAGGGCTTGATGTTGTAGGGAAGGCGACACTACTGGCAGACTCAGAGATATCATCCTTGGTGAATCCACCCAATGTTGTATGGTTGTGGGTGTGGTATGGTTGGTAGTCCCAGCCGCTTCATGACCTCTACTGAAATAAGGTTCTTTTTGCTACGACTATCAACAATGAATTGCAGCGGTGAACCCTTCACCTACATTTGTGAGTGGAAAAGACACTCCCCCTCCTCTAGATTTTCGGGCTCATTTTTCTGGACCTTGGTGGTGAGAATAGTGGCATTGGGATCCGCATCAATGATTTTCTTCCCTTTTTCATTCCGCTTATTGGGTTCTGACTCAGGGTCGGAACATGCATCTAATTCTGAAGCCTTCAACTCGGCCACCAATGACTTCTTGGTCTGACACTCACTTGTGTTATGAGTGGAGCTCTTATGGAACTCACACCACTTTCCTGTGTCCTTCTTTGACTTCGTGGTGTTTTTCATTTCTTGCAGCTTCTATAGGTTGTCTTGGGTCACCCTGCCTTGGCTTTGTCCTTTGTTCTTTGAATTCGCAGATCCGAAGTCTCTCTTCTTTTGTTTAAACTTCTGCTCGATCTTGACAGCATATCGGTATGCCGTGCCAAGAAAGGAGATGTTCAGGAACTCCATCTCATCTTGGATGTACCTATGTAGGTAGTCGCAGTATTTGAGTACCAAATGCAGCTCAGAATTCTTGATACCCAACTTTGTGCAAAAGGTATGAAAAATATTTGTGAACTCTGACACATCTTGGTCCCTTCCCTGTCGCATCGTGGTCCACTTTATTTATTTATCCTCATAGCTTCTGATAGGGTAATACTGCTTCTTGATGGCATCTCAGAATGAATTCCAAGTGGGTGCGGCTGAAAATAGTAAGCCCATACTTTCATCCTTCTGCTAGCAGTGGGTTTCCCACCAGTCCTTGATGTGGGCAGTTGCTT
Source organism: Pinus tabuliformis (assembly GCA_031772625.1). Taxonomy (NCBI): domain Eukaryota; kingdom Viridiplantae; phylum Streptophyta; class Pinopsida; order Pinales; family Pinaceae; genus Pinus; species Pinus tabuliformis. The sequence goes on from CM062820.1 coordinate 859,457,477, forward strand.
TGAGAAGTGCAAAAGTGATCTTTTCCCGACTGGAAAAATCTGAACAGAAAAATAACCTTCTATCAGATTTAACCATTTATCTATGGCATCTGTGGCTATCTGACCATCAAATATGGGGATTTCAAAGTTAACTTGTACCTTAAAGGGTATGGCGTTTCCAGAGTAGCTGTTGGAATCGGATGTGTCGCCCTTGGGTAGCTGCTGAAGGATCTGGGAAAATTTTTCCATCATCACGTTCCTCTGTTGCTCAAGGGCTTCTTCGAGAAATATTTTTTTAGGATCTCCCACCCCCTCATCTTTCTTTCTATCCACCATGGGAGGCCATTGGGATTTGCGAGGTTGGTCTTGCAAAGGTTCGACCAGTTCAAGCCCTAACTCCTTATATCTCGACCTCATTGGGGACATGCAAAGACAAACAGAGGTAGAGTAGACCCCTCTAATACCATTGATCCATATTTAAATAGCAACACAACAAATTACAGATATAACCATAAATATAGAGATGCAACAGAAATAAAACTTCATTTCATTAATGTAAAATATTGAAGTATGCTTACAAACAGAAATGGAAATAAACCAACTAGGGAAATGGTAGATTATCTCTGAGAAGAGATGTGGTGGTTACATCCCTCTAAACTATTGTACAATGAGGCTCGAAGGTCTATTTATTGTTGAGAAAAAATGGAAAACCCTAAACATCCAAAAACCTAACCCTAGGAGATGAAGTGCCAAACTATGGGCCCCGTTTTGGCTAAATTGGTACATCAACTTCCCAGGGTCGTAACTTTGGCATACGATATTCGTTTAATGTGCACAATACCTCATTAGAAAGATTTATATGAGGAATACAACTTTTGAGTGAGAAACATCAATTCATGGCCCCATCTTTCTCCCAGATTTCCCAAAAAATGTCGTTTAGGGCCTCAAAAGGGCTCCGGAAGTTCAGGACCCGAAAAACTGCCGAAAATAGTAAATTGTGGTACAATTAAGGAAACTGAAAGAGACAATTGTGGGGGTCTAGGTGGGCTAGGTGGGTGGTCACCAACATCCACCTGGATCACTGCTGCAACATTTCTGTCATTGTATCCCTAATTTTATCCCTAGTCTCATCGAGATCTCCCTCTATTAACAGTAGAGGATCAACCTGTGTGTGATCTAATTTCTGCTTCTTCCTTGTACCACCTTGTTGCTCCTTGCCATGTCTCTTTAGAATAAATGGTGTGCTCTTCCTCTCATCCCCTCCTCCATGTTTTCCTGAAAGGTCTTCCTTCTCTATCTCCGGTGAAGGTGACTTGTCACCTTTTTGTGACTCGCGTTGTTCCTGTTTCGCCTGCTCCTTGCCAACGCGTTCTTGCTCCACACGATACTTTTTTGTGGCTTCCTTCTTTTTCTTTGTTGCCATGTACGTGTAGCTTGCTTAGCTGCCTCCTTTCTCTTTTGTGCAACAGAACTTCCCGCACCTGTAATTGGTCCAACATCTATGTATGACGTGGTGCACCTCTCTGCAGGACATTTCAAGACAACCTCCTACACATCCGTTTCTATCACCAAATAGGGCAAGTCATTCCATTTCTTCTCTGGATCCTTCCATGCCTGGATATACACTCTATGGAAGTTGGCCTTGAATGTCGCATAGGGTGATAGCTACGTGAACAAGGTTGAGGACAACCTCGAACGCTGATTGATGGCCATGTGGAGACTCATTTCCATAAGAACCCAAAATATCTTCATCTCAATAATTCACACAACATCCTTTGTAGCCCATACGGAAGCGAATTGCACTACCTCCGGCAATCCTTCCTCAAGTGGACGAAATTGCCTATCCTCTGGCAATTCCCATGCAGCAAGCACAATCAACAGTAACAACCAAGCATAGTGGAATGGGTTGGTTTCATCTTGGGCCTCTCGGCAGTTCGCTAGGAACTCTTGACAAAGGTATCTTGACCAATTAAATTGTACGCCTTTCGCGCACTGTGCAACAAGGGAACTACAGGCGCCAGAACTTCATCTGCACGGAATTTTCTCATCACCTTTCCTAATAAAATCTAGGTAGCCAATTGAACTAACGGGTCTGTTATAGACATAATTGAGTACTCTCGCGACTTCTTCATGAGGTCGTTATCTCTCTTCATCCTTTCTGTGAGGTCTTTCTCCCCATTCTTTTCGCCAAACTCCTTAGCCAAGTTTGCGCCCTTATAAGGCAGGTGTGTGATTCTGTGAATGAGCATGTCTATAATGGGGATAGGACCTCCTATCCATAAACACCCATCGTACACCAATGTGAGCAGCTGGTGCAGACATATTGTATTAATGGGGGTGTGGTGATAGTGGGGCACCCACAACAAATTTATTAACCCTAAGTGCTCGACAATGCAGACCCATTCCTCCGTTTTTAGCACTGTAACACCTGATTCTGCATAATGGACCTTGCGTATATACTTATCCGTCACCAAGTGTGGAAAATTAGCGTGGTCTGTGAGGTCCCATCCTCCATTTTTAGCAACGGGACCCTTGTGAGTCGCAGTCCTTCAAACGGGACCTACTCAGGTAGCAGGGGTGTAGATATGGTGAACTTCTTAGAATCTGGGTCCTTCATGACCTTTGCTTTTCCCTTCTACGGAGGGATATACTTGGGTAGCCCTATTATGGGTTCCACTCCTTTAGCATCAATATCTTCTGTTCCCTGGGCTTCTTCCGCCTCCAAGTCCATTACTTTCTCCAGCTTCTTATCTTTCTTCTATTTCTGCATTTTAGTATGCTTCCTGGGGGGCATGCATACCGGAACTAGATTTTTTTTCTTGTCCTTTGTGGATTCTTTTGATTTGGCAGCTTGGATTTCTCTGGTAGGGGTACGCTTTGGCCTACGCAACCTCGATGTCGTAGGCACAGGAACCAGAGCTTCCATACTTACAACTTTCGGGGCAGCTAACTGAAAGGAGACATCCCCAATACTCACAGTTTCATCAGGACTTTGTGCAACCATTTTGTCAAGAATAAACTTCTGGTTTATCTCAGACAACTTAGTAAACACCAGACTCATGACTAAATCTTCCCAAACCAATTGGTTCACAGGTGATAGACAATGAATTTCACTAACAATTCTGAGAGTTCAAAGTGTTCTCTGTTGGAACTGCACACATAATTTATAGGGAGTTTTGAATTCAAATCCAACCGTTCCCCCCAATTTCTAATAATAAATGTTGTTTTGGCAGCAGATATTCAAAGATTTTTGCCTTAAATGTTGCCACCCCGCTCCACTTAACCATCTTTTGGCTGTCATGTCATGAACAGTAACTCCAAGGGTCACTTTCCTACTGTGCTACATGATACATTCCTCCATGGTGTAGCTTCCTGAGCGCAACTTTATAGGTTGTATCTTTGTCATTCTCTGCACAGACTTCTTACTGCGTTGTCCTCCAAACTAGGCAGTGTAGTTTATAGTTCTGCACTCCCTTGCAATTGCTTGGAGCACTAAGACTATCCTGTTGTCATATAGTCATTGTGTAGGATCCCCTGTATACAACTTTAACCTGCTCCCATTCACTCTTCCTCGGAAGGGTTCCTCATTCAGCTTCGCGAGCTAAAATGCACCTCCATCTATAATTTCTTTGACAATATATGGCCCTAACCAATGCATATAGAATTTACCCGAAAATTTAGTGAACTTATTATCATATAACATGACAATATCATTTACCTTGAATGTGCAAAGTTTGATGTGGCGATCATGCCATGATTTTTCACATTCCTTCTGTACTTTTTTATAGAGTCCTACCAAAAATTGATCTTCCTCGAGCTCCATCAGCTACGCGAGCCATTCCTCCAAGGCCTCACGATCTGCCATATCTGTCAGTGCTGCTATGTGCAAACTAGGTACAATGTACTCCATCGGCATTATAGCTTTGACCCCATATACTAATTTGAACGGTGTTTTCCCTATCACCTTCTGACAAGTAGTCCTATAAGCCCATAGTACTGCAGGTACACACACATCACAGTCATTCTATTGCGTGTTGCAGATCTTTGTCAGTGCGTTCTCCAAAATCTTATTAAAGGCTTCAACAATTCCATTTTCCTGTGGATGATACAGTATACTCTTCTAATCGTAGACCTGGAATTCTTCAGTCAATGTGCTGATCGTTTCGTTCAGAAATTGAGTACCTTTATCACTCATCAACACTTTTGGGCAGCCAAATCTAGTTAAGTCATACTCAAACAAAAACTTTGTTGTCATAGCCCCTGTACAATCCCTAACCAACTATGCTTTCACCCATATAATTAGGTATTTTGTCAGGATGATAATATAGCACGCACCTATTTTCTTTCCTAGGGGATGAATTGGCCCAACAAAATCTATCACCCACTTCTCAAATGGTTGCAAAGATACTTGAGGATGTAATGATAACTCATCCCTTCGCGATGGTCTGCCAACTATTTGACATGCATCGCATGCCTTATAATATGCCTTGGAATTCTTGTGCAACATTGGCCACCCTAGCCCTGCGCGCAAAATCTTTTCCGCAGTTGCCTTCCCTGCATAATGATCTCTCGCAGCTCCCCCATGAGCTTCAGCAAGAATGCTATTCCGCTCAAATTTCGGCACATATCTTCATAATATTTCATCGACACCCATCTTATATAGATGTCCCACAATGAGTGAGAATATGTTGTGTGCACTACTAATTCCTTCTTTTGCTGGCTTGTATATCCTTCCAGTGCCATCCCCGTAGTCAAGAAGTGAATAATGTCTTCAAAATTATCATCTTCTACGCACACCACAAAGAGTTGTGCGTATGGTAACCCTTCCTCCAGATTATTAGGATCCTCTCCTGTTTCGATCCACGACAGATAGTCAGGTCCTACATTTAACCTCCCTGGCTTCACAATGACTTCAAAGTCATACTCCTGAAATAGTAGCAACCATATGCAAATCTTCCCCCCAACACAGACTTGTTGACAAAATATTTCAAGGCAGAATGATCTGCATACATCTTGAAATGCCCTCCTAGTAGATAATGCCTAAAGTTTTGCAGCACGTACACCATAGCCAATCCTTCACACTCAGTCTTGAATAATTTTTCTCAACCTTTGATAATTTCCTACTTGTGAAGGCTATAAGATGGTCCATTTCTCCTTCGTCGACCTGTGTTAGCACTGCACACAACGCAATGTAAGAGGCATCCACATGTACATGAAACTCCTTTTTCCAATCAGGGAATACCATTATCAGCGTAGTGACCATATTTTCTTTCAACACATCTAAGTTGCGCTAACATTCTTCGTCCCAACAGAATCTTGCATCCTTCTTTAGCAGTTTCTCCATGGGCGCAGTGATTTGAGCATAAGCTTTGATAATTTTTCTATAATATCTCGTATTTCCCAGTGCCGCAAGCAGCTACTTGACGTTCCTAGGGGCTTCCAAATTCACAATTGCTGCAATCTTTTCAGGGTCCACCATCAATCCTTGCTTGTAAACCATGTGATCCAGCAAGATCCCAAAGGGAACACAAAATATGCATTTCTTCAAATTCAGCACGATCTGGTATCTGCAACACGTATTCAACATCAGGTGCAAACTTGTTACATGGTTCTTCACTAATCCAAACATCGTCCAGTCATCAAAGTAGACTTCCAGGAACTTATGGATGAACTCCTTAAAAAATGTTATGACTACGCGGGGAAATATCGCAGGCACATTCTTAAGTCCAAACCAAGGAAAATTTTAAGAACCTCCCGAAATTTATATGTATAACAAATGGGTGAATCCCCATGATACATAGGAAAAATGGAAGGCAATTTTATTAATAATATAATATGTATATATAATTTTTTTGGAGAATCTCTCACCAAATTATATTATCTTGTAAAATCATGGCAAATCACTAGTACAAAATGGCGAATCACTAAGAAATCCAAGGGTTGTTGCAGTCGCTCTTTAGAAAATATCTACAATAAGCCTCTATAAAAGGAATAAGTCACAACCATATTCAAAGCCTAACAATTTGGTGTGGTTGAGAGTAAAAATGCTCTCAAACTATCTAGATATCAGAAACATTACAAATGAAAAAGAAAATAATAATAATAAGAATAAGAATAATATAATATCCAAGTGGAAACCTCATTAATGCACTTGGGATATGCCTTTGGTGAAAAACACCATGGAGGAAACCTTATGTCTAAATAAAGGCATTCCTCCTCATGAAAACCCTATTAGAATAAATGGGGTAAGGCACTAGTGAAAACCGGAAATGGCATCAATATCTTGACAAGAAAAATGAAAAAACAAAAAGAAAAAAAGGAGGAGAAAAAAACTTTTGGTTCATAAGTATTTTCAAGTACACAGAAACTAAATATGACTAGCAATAGGCCAATGAAGATCTCAAACTAGATTGAGAAACAAAGCATTCCAAGATACCTACACCAATAAAACAATTGGAAGGATTAATGTATCTATACAAAAGTCATCACAATAAAGCAACATTGTACATCCTATTACAAGTTCTATTTGAAATAATCATCATCATTATCTTCATACTCCATTTCACACTTTATCTATATCCTCCATTTCATCATCCTCTTTATTATCGATGCACCATACTAATTGTAGCAAGCACCATTTCCAAGTCCCATTAGCATTTTTCATTTTCAACATATTTCTTGCAAAACAATTGTAAGTTTCCATTAAAAAACATAGTTCTCTTACTATTTTCATGGAAAATCAAAGTGCTTTGACAAATTTGTGGATTTTCCTTCTATTGTGAAGACTATTGTCTTTGAGGAGAGTATGTTGGATCTGTTTGATGTTGATATCTTGAGGGGATTAAGAAGTCATTTAGATGATGGATTACTTCGAGCACTACAACTTTCCATGGGTTGGTGTGCACCTTCTCCATTGGTGAGACCATATATTAAGGCTGTCATCCAACAACTAGAGGAGATCAGGCCTAAGACTCATTCTACTTTATATACTCCCGCTGATACTAGGAGTGAACTAGCGCTTGCATTTTAGCTTCATGTTCATTATTTGTACTCACCTTTAGGCAGTTCTCTGCCTCTCCATTTGCATGCTTTACTCTGTTTTTTTCTATTTCTTTGATGTAATATTTAATGTAGAAGACATCTTTCAAATCCATGGGAGTAAATGCCTGAGGAGGCAACAATGGAAAAATCCAAAATTTGCATGGTTACACCCTAGCAGTAGGGATGAATTTAATTAAGTATCTACAGAGTTGAGGTATTGGAAGCTATTTCCATTTTCTTTCCTTTGTGAGGACCTCGTGTTTGGCTTTAGTGTCTGGGGTTTTTAGTGAACTTCCCCAATCATTCAAATTTGTATGGTAGGTGAAGAAGTTCACCTGAAATGTCAGATTAAATGCCAACACAAGGTCCTCCTTGAATAGTAGGAGGACTAGCAAACATGATCTCCATCTCTGTTGCATGTATTATGCACATCCACATGAAGGTAAAAGAGCAATACTTGGCACTTGGTGTTCTCCACTTCGACCAAAGTGCATGAATTGTTCGTTCCATGGCATGGCTTAAGTAGGATTTCATGAAGGGACATTGAAAGAAACTTTGGTGCATGGACTAGAGAGTGACAAAATGTTGTGTAACTCAGTCGATGGCCGAATGGGTACACTGATTTCCCTGTGTAAAATCTGTAAGTTCGGCCTAGGTAACCAGTTGCGGGATCATGACGCATGTTCATTTTTGTCATTAGAACTTTTGTTGCAAATTCTTTAGGATACCACGTTATAGGAAATCTCCCACCTGTGTAAAATTCAAGAAGGAAATTGATTGTTTCACCATGCTAGCAGTTATGACATTGATTATAAGATTCTCGAATAATTGGTTGTAAAAACATTGAAACTAACATCTCTGGAAATTTGACAGTTCCAGGGACTCAATATATTTGATGTTAATATGAATCTATGGATTTGAGGTTAAGATGAATCTATTATAGTATAGAAAGGTCAGGATAGACATAGACATGTCAATATACCTAGATTGTGCTGACCAAAAATTATGTCAGTCAATGCATCTCCTCCATATTGGCCCAGATATCCCACCCACAGAATGTTGCATATCTTCATATTATCTCTGGAAAATGAAATGTCCATTGGCCCCCCTGACATTACTACTAATATCATTGTTCCTCTTGTTGCATCTGTTGTGTTTAATACCAATTGTTCTTGTTGTCCATGCAATAATAGGCTCACTCTGTTAAGCCCCTCTGCTTCTATTGTTTGGTCTGCTCTTATGATTATCACTATGGCATCTGCTTGAGATTCTACCTCAGAAGCCTCACAAAATCTGTCTTCCTTCATTCCCAGGCAGTGGAATGCACAAAACAGGAAATAAAGTGGACAAAGATAATCTGTCATTTTAGAAGTTATTTCCTCTATTTTTTTCTTCTTACAGTGAAGAAAGAGGGTTCACCAGACAGAGAAGGGTGAGGAAAGAAATTGATTTGATACTACTACTGAAATGGGTGAATTATAGATATTTGGGTCATGTACAGTGATGTAAAACACGTCTTTGTAGTTTTTGAAAGTATGTTAGTGTCCATGTGTAATATGCATGGATGCTAGCATAAATGGGGCAATTGTATGAGAGAATAAGAGAGATGAAATGAAAAGGAAGGCCAACCAGTTATATGGGATCATAAGTTTGAAATATATGTATAAGACATGCCTAAGAGATTCACCTGTACCTTGCTCATCACCTTGTATATTTGAGGCATAGCAGTCCTCTTTTTGTAAAAATCATAAGACAATTCCCATTTATTAAAGATAGATCAAATCAAGATTATAAAACTCCAACATTAAAGGTATTGTTAAACGATACACTAATCAAGGATTTCATTCACTGTTATCTTAAAAAAATGATCGAAAAACATCATAGAAAAAGGATGAATCCAATCTTATGGAACTCCAGAGATAAAGGTACTACTGAGCACAACAATCTGAGATTTCATCCAATATTACCTCAAAAATAATTGAAAAGCATCAGAGAAAGGTGATTTCCCATCATTAAATGGGGGTAAAATTAGACAATGTTTTTTCATTTATCAAGGAAAAAAACAAACAAAACATGTTGCCTTATATTCAGGGAAAACATATTTCATCACACATTTGTTGTGAAATGACTGAATAAAGATGCATTATATCACAAATATCATGAATATTGTTTTTTCAATAATAAACAATACCAATGGTACTTTATTTTTGTTTAAAAGAACCACAAAATTGTTTTTTCAATTAGAGTGGAACTAAAACTCCTAGGTATTTCCACTTAGAGCCAACACTACCAATTTTTTTCAATTACAGTGGTGTCAAAACTCCTTGTAGACTTCCAAGCAGAGGCAACAATGAAGCTCCACCAACTTCCACTAGCCTAACCCTGTGCAAGCTTCCAAACTATTAAACTACACCACAACAACCACACCCAATTTTTAGGAGTTGTTGCTCAATAATTTCACTTTGATCTCTAATCTTAGATAATCCACTTAGGATCTTACTCTTTTTTAAATATATATTCATTCAATTTCAACATGAAGGGCATGCTTGGTATCACCAACATGAAGAAGGTGAGAACCCAAAAGCCATTGCTTCACACCACTCCCATCCACAATACTCAGATCTTTGCACACATCAATGTTGAAATGCACTCTTTTTCTGCCTCCTACACCAACGTGGACTTTTCTGAAGCTCATCATGCACTTCTGTGGAGTTCCCTGAAAAGCAGGAGGACTGGAAAACATGAGCACAACATGATCTCCATCTTTGTTTCCTGTGTTATACATGTCTGCATGAAGGTCAAAGAGAAATCTGTGGCACTTGGTTTTCTCCACTTTGATCGAAGCACAGGAATTGTTCATTCCATGGCATGAAACCAGGAAAGAATGAGAGCTATGACGAATTTGTGGATTTTCCTTCTATTGTGAATACTGTTGTATTGGAGGAGAGTACATTGGATCTATTTGATGTTGATATCTTGAGGGGATTAAGAATTCCTGTAGATGATGGATTACTTCGAGCACTACAACTTGCCATGGGTTGTTGTGCACCTTCTCCATCAGTGAGACCAGATATTAAGGTTGTCATCGAACAACTGGAGGAGATAAGGCCTAAGACTCATTCTGCTTTATATACTCCCGTTGATACTAGGAGTGAACTAGCGCTTGCATTTTAGCTTCATGTTCATTATTTGTACTCACCTTTATGCAATTTTGTGCCTCTCCATTTGCATGTTTTACTATGCTTTTTCTATTTCTTTGATGTAATATTTAATGTAGAAGACATCTTTCAAATCCATGGGAGTAAATACTTGAGGCAGCAATGCAAAAATCCAAAATTTGCATGGTTACACCCTAGCAGAAGGATGAATTTAATTAAGTATCGATATAGTTGAGGTATTGGAAGGTATTTCCATTTTCTTTCCTTTGCGAGGACCTTATGTTTCATTTTAGTGTCTGGGGTTTTTAGTGAACTTCCTCAATCATTCAAATTTGTATGGCAAGTGAAGGAATTCACCTAAAATGTCAAATTAAACCCCAACACAGGGTCCTCCCTGAGGACTAGCAAACATGACCTCCATCTCTCTTGCATGTATTATGCACATCCACATGAAAATATATTCCCTCTCATAGAATCTTATGAAAGAACAAGAGAGAAGCTTCTTGTATGTGATTATCAGAAGAAAGGAAACTTGGCTGAACTTCTTCATGGTAAGATGTCATTTTGAAACCCAAGACTAAGGAATGTTGTCTTTTGTTTCTTCTCCAAAAATAAGAAAATTGATTAGGTTACATCCTCCATTCATAGGATATCAACTGTACATGGATTACAAATATTCAAATAAAGTTTGGCCTTGAAAGTTGGCTATATCCTCTATGACCAACAAAACGACATTCATAGGGTCCTGTGAAATGGGCCATTGCACTGATATAACTCATAGCCTTTTGGCCTCTGCATTTTAGAGTTTTTATATTGTTGACAAGACATGAATTTCACTTCCAAAATAAATATATTTCTCCCAAATATATAGCACGAGTAGCAAATACCATCACTTTACCTGGCAAGTATCCACAGTCTGCTTCTACTTGTAAATTTAGCTTCGGATTGCAATAATAAGATTCAAGAGGCCATGGTATAACCAGATATTAAAAAAATATGAAGAATGCACTAGAGTTATGCATCTCAAATACACTTAAGTTAGGCTCTAGATTCAGTATGAAGTCTTGCAATGCTCTCTTCTTCATTCAGGGAAATCCTCATCTTGTAGGTATGTGGGCTCAGTCCTTACTTTGTCTTACTGATGAAAAAAGATCCTTGCTTTTGTAGATGCTCGAGGTGGGAGGCCCTCTTTGAGCTGGGCTCACAGGCACAAGATTTTTCTTGGAGCAACAAGAGGAATTTCCCACCTTCACGTTGGGCTTGAAACACCCATCATTCATGGCAACCTGAAATACAAGAATGTTTTGGTGGATGAAAAATATGTGGCATATCTTACTGATTAATAATTATACTCTAGACCAGTTAATGACCCCGCCATCTGCTGCTCAGATGATGAATGCAGCTACACTTGAGGGCTACATGGCATTCTCCTATTAGAAATACTCATTGGGAAGAAACCAGGCAAGAATGAGAGCTTTGACGAATTTATGGATTGCCTTCTATTGTGAAGACTATTGTATTGGAGGAGAGTACGTTGGATCTGTTTGATGTTGATATCTTGAGGGGATTAAGAATTCATGTAGATGCTGGATTACTTCAATCACTACAACTTGCCATGGGTTGTTGTGCACCTTCTCCATTAGTGAGACCAGATACTAAGGTTTCCATCCAACAACTAGAGGAGATAAGAGGTTAGAGAGCATAATAGCTTGAAGAATGGAGTAACGAATCCAATACAGTGCATAATTCAACAGCCTTAAAAGTTTCCTCGGCTCAAATCTATCCACTTCAATCAACAAAAATATGTGTCCCTTCTTGGCATAAATTGTGAAACCTTTTACTAGTCTCTTAAATATTATTCTTGTAGACCTCAAATAACACCAAACTTAGGTGATGTGGCAAGTAAATGATCAGGACTAGGGGCAAAAATAGAAACAATTCCCCAAAAAATTGGATTCAAACCACACAACTAAAGCTCCAATATCATGCCTAAATCTACTTGTTTCTTTCATCTTACCCTGATTCCATTTGTCTCTTCAAAGAGAATTCAAGCACCTTCAGGGATTTTACTATTTAGTCATCTCTTATCTCCCTTGCAGAATGCATGCTTCCATTCATCTTTGCCCTTTCTGGAAGGAGTTACTATGCCTGCGAAATTCAAGATCACAATCATCAAATTCCATTAATTAAGCAATGCTAGAAAGATTTGAACCAGTAATAAAAACTAGATTGCATCGAGAAAGTTGAATTCCTACTCGAACAAGAAAAATTCATAAACAATCCCGTGAATTTCTAGGTTATGGTTGTGAGACCTCACATGCTAACTTTAAAAAACTGCCAGGAAACGGTAAAAACCCAACCCTCGTAAGCAACAAAACCGTGATCCGTGACAGAGTGCATACCTTCCACAATGAATTCTGAAGTTGCAGGTGAAAACTCAAGTCACTGTGTAACTAAAGGAAATAAACAACCACCAACTCCTGACAAGATTCCATGCGGATTCAAAGGACCAAATCAATGAATTCAATAAAATAGACCCTTTTTCCGTAAACTGAATTAGCATGCACCTGCATAGATTTTTTTCTAATTAATTAATTTGAGATTTTGTAGTGACCACGATTGCTGAAAGTAATTATTTTGGCAGTTGGGAAATGAATGTTGATGTTAGAATTCTAACAGTGGGCATTGGTAGACTGCCAGAGATGCGGATCCAGAGTAATGAACAGTGAACACTCTTTTGAATATGGATAAGTCGTTCTTAAATAAAACACACCACTATAATCATAACTATTAACCTTTGTTATATGATTTGTGGATTTTCCTTCTATTGTGAAGACAAATGTCTTGGAGGAGAGTACGTTGGATCTGTTTGATGTTGACATCTTGAGGGTATTAAGAAGTCCTGTAGATGATGGATTATTTCGAGCACTACAACTTTCCATGGTTTGTTGTGCACCTTCTCCATCGGTGAGACCAAATATTAAGGCTGTCATCCAACAACTGGAGGAGATAAGGCCTAAGACTCATTCTGCTTTATATACTCCCACTGATACTAGGAGTGAACTAGCACTTGCATTTTAGCTTCATGTTCATTATTTGTACTCACCTTTAGGCAGTTCTCTACCTCTCCATTTGCATGATTTACTCTGCTTTTTTTCTAATTCTTTGATGTAATATTTAATATAGAAGACATCCTTCAAATCCATGGGAGTAAATCCCTGAGGAGGCAAGGAAAAATCCAAATTTTGCATGGTTACACCCTAGCAGTAGGGATGAATTTAATTAAGTATCCACAAAGTTGAGGTATTGGAAGGTATTTCCATTTTCTTTCCTTTGTGAGGACCCTGTGTTTGGCTTTAGTGTCTGGGGTTTTTAGTGAACTTCCCCAATCATTCAGATTTGTATGGCAGGTGAAGAAGTTCACCTGAAATGTCAGATTAAACGCCAACATAGGAATCTCCCTCAATAGTAGGAGGACTAGCAAACATGATCTCTATCTCTCTTGCATGTATTATGCACGTCCGCATGAAGGTAAAAGAGAAATCCCTGGCACTTGGTGTTCTCCACTTCGACCAAAGTGCATGAATTGTTCATTCCATGGCATGGCTTAAGTAGGATTTCATGAAGGGAAAATGAAACAAACTTTGGTGCGTGGACTAGAGAGTGAGAGAATGTTGTGTAACTCAGTCAATAACCAAATGGGAACACTGATTTCCCTGTGTAAAAATTGTAAGTTCGGCCTAGGTAACTAGTTGCAGGATCATGACGCATGTTCATGTTTGTCATGGGCACTTTTGTTGCAAATTCTTCAGGATACCACGTTATAGGCAATCTCCCACCTGTGTAAAATTCAAGAAGGAATTTGATTGTTTCATCATGCTAGCAGTTATGGCAGTGATTATAAGCTTCTCGAATAATTGGTTGTAAAAACATTGAAATTGACATCTCTGGCAATTTGACAGTTCCAAGGACTCAATAGATTTGAGGTTAATATGAATATATGGATTTGAGGTTAAGATGAATCTATGCTAGTATAGAAAGGTCAATATAGACATAGACATGTCAATATACCTAGATTGTGCTGACCAAAAATTATGTCAGTCAATGCATCTCCTCCATCTTGGTCCAGATATCCCACGCACAGAATGTTGCATATATTTAGATTATTCCTAGAAAATGAAATGTCCATTGGCCCCCCTGAGATTACTAGTAATATCACTGTTCCTCTTCCTGCATCTGTTGTGTTTAATACCAGTTGTTCTTGTTGTCCATGCAATAACAGGCTCACTCTGTTAAGCCTCTCTACTTCTACTGTTTAGTCTGCTCTTATGATGATCAATATGGCATCTGCTTGAGATTTTGCCTCAGAAGACTCACAAAATCTATCTTCCTTCATTCCCAGGCAGTGGAATGCACAAAACAGGAAATAAAGTGGACGAATATAATTTGTCATTTTAGATTTTTTTTCCTCTATTTTTTTCCTCTTACAGTGAAGAAAGAGGGTTCACCAGACAGAGAAGGGTGAGGAAAGAAATTGATTTGATACTGCTACTGAAATGGGTGAATTATATATATTTGGGTCATGTACATTGATGTAAAACATGGCTTTGTAGTTTTTGAAAGTATGATAGTGTCCATGTGTAATATGCACGAATGCTAACATAAATGGGGAAATTGTATGAGAGAATAAGAGAGATGAAATGAAAAGGAAGGCCAACCAGTTATATGGGATCATAAGTTTGAAATATATGTATAAGACATGCCTAACAGATTCACCTCCATTGATAATGCCTTCACTGTGCTTTACTTGATGCATGTACCTTGCTCCTCACCTTGTAGATTTTGAGGCGTAGTAGTCCTCTTTTTGTAAAAATCATAAGACAATTCCTATTTATTAAAGATAGATCAAATCAAGATTATAAAACTCCAACATTAAATGTATTGTTAAATGATACACTAATCAAGGATTTCATTCAATGTTATCTTAAAAAAATGATCGAAAAACATCATAGAAAAAGGATGGATCCAATCTTATGGAACTCCAGAGATAAAGGTACTACTGAGTACAACAATCTGAGATTTCATCCAATATTACCTCAAAAATAATTGAAAAGCATCAGAGAAAGGGGATTTCCCATCATTAAATGAGGGTGAAATTAGACAATTTTTTTTTATTTATTAACGAAAAAAACAAACAAAGCATGTTGCCTTACATTCAGGGAAAACATATTTCATCACACATTTGTTGTCAAATGACTTAATAAAGATGCATTATATCACAAATATCATGAATATTGTTTTTTCAATAATAAACAATACCAATGGTACTTTATTTTTGTTTAAAAGAACCACAAAACTATTTTTTCAATTAGAGTGGAACTAAAACTCCTAGGTATTTCCACTTAGAGCCAACACTACCAATGTTTTTTCAATTACAGTACTCAGATATTTGCAGACATCAATGCTGAAATGCACTCTTTCTCTACCTCCTGAACCAATGTGGACTTTTCTGAAGCTCATCATCCGCTTCTATGCAGTTCCCTGAAAAGCAGGAGGACTAGAAAACATGAGCACAACATGATCTCCATCTCTGCTGCCTGTGTTATACACGTCTGCATGAAGGTCAAAGATAAATCCGTGGCACTTGGTTTTCTCCACTTTGATCAAAGCACATGAATTTTTCATTCCATGCCATGAAACCAAGCAAGAATGACAGATATGACGAATTTGTGGATTTGCCTTGTATTGTGAAGATTGTTGTATTGGAGGAGAGTATGTTGGATCTGTTTGATGTTGATATCTTGAGGGGACTAAGAAGTCCTGTAGATGATGGATCACTTCGAGCACCACAACTTTCCATGGGTTGTTGTGCACCTTCTCCATCAGTGAGACCAGATATTAAGGTTGTCATCGAAAAACTGGAGGAGATAAGGTATAAGACTCATTCTGCTTTATATACTCCAACTGATACTAGGAGTGAGCTAGCGCTTGCCTTTTAGGTTCATGTTCATTATTTGTACTCACCTTTAGGCAATTTTCTGCCTCTCCATTTGCATGCTTTACTCTACTTTTCTATTGCTTTCATGTAATCTTTAATGTAGATTACATCTTTCAAATCCATGGGAGTAAATACTTGATGAGGCAATAATGGAAAATTCCAAAATTTGCATGGTTACAGCCTAGCAGTAGGGATGAATTTAATTAAGTATCCACAGATTTGAGGTATTCGAAGGTATTTCCATTTTCTTTCCTTTGTGAGGACACTATGTTTGGCTTTAGTGTCTGGGGTTTTTAGTGAACTTCCCCAATCATTCAGATTTGTTTGGCAGGTGAATAAGTTCACCTAAAATGTTAGATTAAATGCCAACACAAGGTCCTCCCTGAATAGGAGGAGGACTAGCAAACATGATCTCCATCTCTCTTGCCTATATTATGCACGTCTGCATGAAAATATAGTCCCTCTCAGAGAATTTTATGAAAGAACAAGAGAGAAGCTTCTTGTATGTGATTATCAGAAGAAAGGAAACTTAGCTGAACTTCTTCATGGTAAGTTGTCATTTTGAAACCCAAGACTAAGGAAGATTTTCTCTGTTGTCTTTTGTTTCTTCTCTAGAAATAAGAAAATTGATTAGATTACATCCTCCATTCATAGGATATCAACTGTACATGGATTACAAATATTCAAATAAAGTCTGGCCTTCAAAGCTGGCTATATTCTCTATGACCAACATAAAGACATTTGTAGGGTCCTGTGAAATTGGGCATTGCACTGATATAACTCATAGCCCTTTTGGCCTCTGCATTTTAGAGTTTTTATATTGTCGACAAGACATGAATTTCACTTCCAAAATAAATATATTTCTCCCAAATATATAGCACGAGTAGAAAATACCATCACTTTACCTGGAAAGTATCCACAATCTGCTTCTACTTGCAAATTGAGTTTCGGATTGCAATAATAAGATTCAAGAGGCCATGGTATAACCATATATTAAAAAATATGAAGAATGCACTAGAGTTTTGCATCTCAAATACACTTAAGTTAGGCTCTAGATTCAGTATGAAGTCTTGTAATGCTCTCTTCTTCATTCAGGTAAATCCTCATCTTGTAGGACTGTGAGCTCGGTCCTTACTTCATCTTACTCATGAAAAAAGATCCTTGCTTTTGCAGATGCTTGAGGTGGGAGGCCCTCTTTGAGCTGGGCTCACAGGCACAATATTGTTCTTGGAGCAGCAAGAGGACTTGCCCACCTTCACGTTGGGCTTGAAACACCCATCATTCATGGCAACCTCAAATACAAGAATGTTTTGGTGGATGAAAACTATCTGGAATATCTTACCGATTAACAATTATACTCTAGACCAGTTAATGACCCCGCCATCTACTGCTCAGATGACGAATGCAACTACACTTGAGGGCTGCATGGCATTTTCTTGTTATAAATACTCATTAGGAATAAACGAGGCAAGAATGAGAGCTTTGACAAATTTATGTATTTGCCTTCTATTGTGAAGACTATTGTATTGGAAGAGAGTACGTTGGATTTGTTTGATGTTGATAACTTGAGGGGATTGAGAAGTCCTATAGATGATGGATTACTTCGAGCACTACAACTTGCCATGGGTTGTTGTGCACCTTCTCCATTGGTGAGACCAGATATTAAGGTTGTCATCCAACAACTAGAGGAGATAACGCCTAAGACTCATTCTTCCTTATATACTCCCACTGATACCAGGAGTGAACTAGCGCTTTCATTTTAGCTTCATGTTCATTATTTGTACTCACCTTTAGATAGTTTTCTGCCTCTCCATTTGCATTCTTTACTCTGATTTTTCTATTGCTTTGATGTAATCTTTAATGTAGAAGACATCTTTCAAATCCATGGGAGTAAATGCCTTAGGTGGAAGCAATGTAAAAATCCAAAATTTGCATGGTTACCGCTTAGTAGTAGGAATGAATTTAATTAAGTATCCACAGAGTTGCGGTATTGGAAGGTATTGCAATTTTATTTACTTTGTGAGGACCCTGTGTTTGTCTTTAGTGTCTATGGTTTTTAGTGAACTTCCCAAATCATACAGATTTGTATGGCAAGTAGCATCCTCCCTGAATAGCAGGAGGACTAGAAAACATGATCTCCCTCTCTGCTGCTTGTGTTATGCATGTCCACATGAAGGTAAAAGAGCAATCCCTGGCACTTGGTGTTCTCCACTTCGACCGAAGTGCAGGAAATGTTCATTCCATGGCATGGCTTAAGTAGGATTTCATGAAGGGATAATGAAACCAACTTTGGTGCGTGGTTCATGTTTGTCATGGGTACTTTTATTGCAAATTCTTTAGGATACCATGTTACAGGCAATCTCCCACCTGTGTAAAATTCAAGAAGGAATTTGATCGTTTCATCATGCTAGAATTTATGACAATGATTATAAGCTTTTCACAGAATTGTTTGTAAAAACATTGAAATTGACATCTCTGGGAATTTGACAGTTCCAGGGACAAAATAAATTTGAGGTTAAGATGAATCTATGGATTTGAAGTTAAGATGAATCTATGCTAGTATAGAAACGTCAAAATAGGCATGTCAATATACCTGGATTGTGCTGACCAAAAATTATGTCAGCCAATGCATCCTCCAGCTTGGCCCGGATATCCCACCCACAGAATGTTGCATAAAGAATTTACGGCCTTTGTTAGGCAAATACTATTAGTTCACATGTACCAATAGAGTTGACAAAGCATGAGATAAAAATTAGTGTATTATTCAGGAATGTTGTTACATAGTTGTGAAATAAAATCTAATAGAATTTATAGGGTAATCACACTAGTATATTCCGTTATGCACCTATATGTAATACCATTTACGAATTAGTACTCTTAGTAATTACGTTGAAGAATCCTACGTATTCAAGCCTATTAATCCTAGAGTAAGAGCTCTGTGATAAGTAAAATATTATTACGTTTTCTAGGCATATGAAATAGACTACCTTAACTTTCATGCTTATTAAGGATGCATTCTTCTTTTAGTACTTAATATGTTCGTGATAAGGCTTTGGTTAATAATGCAGCTAAAATGGACTCTATATAACTGATAACTGTGGCATCTTCTTGAGATGCTACCTCGAAAGCCTCACTTATTAGTATAGAATTGATCTCGCATGCTACATTTTCATAGCCAAGCTTATGTATAGTTGTTGTGTATTTACCTAAACCTTGTAGAGGTGTTGTGTATCTGCATGGTATACCTGTAGAGATTTGAGAAGGTGAGTTGGAGAATGCCTCAAGTTACCAATATTGGAATGAGAAAAATTATAATTGGGTTATTCATAAACTGCAATGTTGAAAATTAGATGGACTGTAATGTTGAAAATTGGCATGTGAGCTGCAACCATGAAGAAATAGTTTTTAGGAGGTAATTTGGAGAGGGGCCTAGGTTACCAAGACATTATGAGAAAAATTATAATGGGGTGAGTTGCCATGATGAAAATTAGTAAGTTCCCTACCTCCCAAGACAACCCACAATGAGAATGTTGGTGACCAATAAACATAATTAAGTTGTATCACTAAGCTTAGCCAACTAAAAAAAAAAATCTTATTTGATGGAATAGCTTGGGTACTAAGAAAGTTTCAATTAAGTGTTGGGAATACCTGCATAGTTTCCAATCATGACATTGGTGACATTTGCATCAGGTCCAATGACAACCAATGATTTGATTTGGGTTGGGGATAATGGAAATGCTCCATTATTGTTTTTTAACAGAATTGTCCCCTATCTTGCAGCCTCCAAGGCCAACTGTTGATGTTGTTCACTACAAACATCCTGAGGTCCAAGATTACCATAGGGCTGCATTGCTAGATTCCCATCAAATAATCCCAAGCACATCTGAACAGTGAAAGAGTTGAATAGAGTTGTGTCTATAAAGGCTTCCTTCAGCTTCCCAACCTTCACTACTACTTCTCCATGATCTGCAAGGAAATTTCCATAGTTGACATCCAATCCTGTCAATCAAACACAAGAAATATTTTAATGGTTAATTAGTGCCCAACCACTTATTCTTTACAAATCAATAACACAATAGTTTAAGCACCATTTTAAGCATCAGTTTAAGCACCATCATGGAAAATTCAGAATCAATTATTTTTTAGAGGGTTGCACTACGTTGAATATGAAATATCATTTTTTGGGATTAATTGTTTATACAAAGTCATTTATCTATGTTCTATCCCCCATGAGGATCGACTGATGACAAATTTTTCATGAGCTCCACTTAGCCTTATGTGCATCAAAAAATGACAGATGACCATTTTGCAAGTCAGATCTCTTGTCACTTGGACTCTGCATCAAATGATGAACGTAATGTTTATCTTGAGAAAAATGAGAAGAAAGGTTCCTCCAAAAGTGTTAAAGAACCACTACCAAAGGGAAAGGGAAGCAATAGAATCTATAGCAAGCAAGAATGTTCAAAAATCATTGAAACCTATAAAGAAGGAATCAAAAGAGGTGAATGGAATGCTCAACAGGATTCTCAAAGTTGTAGCAAGAGCATGGATGTGGTTTCTTTCACATTTTCATCTCCTATGAGGTCTACATGTGGATCCCAAACATGAATTCATTCAATGGAGAAGAAGCAAGGTCAAGCAATGGATGGTTGGAGAGAAAGAAAGACCACCTATTGGAGAGATCCTTGCACAGATAGTGAACCTGAGAAAATCATATCAGAAGTAACATGCTCATTTTCATCTTCTTTCAAGCCTGCCATGTTAGGAGGAGATAGCTTAAATTCTCTTTTGGAACATAAGTTGAGAGAGTTAACTATTAGTCATGGAGTTGACCTGGGCGCCAGAAATTCTTTCAAGGATTCCATTTCTAGTAAAACAATTGCATCTATACTTCATGACTTGATTATCACACTCTTTGAAGATGTGCTTTTTTTTTTATAGTTACATTGGGTTGCAATCTCTTCAAATTGTTCTGAAGTTTAATGGACTTATAATAAGGTTTTTTTCTTTTTTTTTTCACCTTTATCTCATAGCTACCATCAAATTCTTGGTGGTTTCAGCTGTAACAAACAGCTTTGGGCACATCAGTTAAAGCACCATCATGTGGAAAATTCAAAATCAGTTATTTTTGAGAGGGTTGCACTGCATTGAATATGAAATATCATTTTTTGGGATTAATTTTTTATACAAAGTCATTTATCTATGTTCTATCCCCCATGAGGATCGATTGATGACAAATTTCTCATGAGCTCCACTTAGCATTATGTGCATCAGGTAATGCTCACAGGAGTGATGAAGTGGGACTGAAACTACTGAATGAATCACATAGCATCACTCATCAATTCTAGGACTTGCACCTGGTAACCATGACTACTTGGGAAGGTTACCCATCCCAAGACACCTTTGGCTCAAGTGCACTTAACCATGTAGATTTTCTCTATAGTGAAGCTCATTTAGCTTGCTACCCGATTTGCAAAACCTTAGCAAGTATTATGGTACCAACAGTAGTTGGGTTTTGTTAGTTTTCAATTTCTTCAATGGATGAAGGAGATTTGCAGTCAATGATGATGATGACCAGAAAACATAAAATGCAATGTACATTGCCATTTGCTAATGAGTTAACTTATAAATATGTTAGTGTTAACTATTAAGGGCTTAGAAATATGTTATTGTTTGACAAATTTATAAGCTAAAGGATAATGGCTTATGAGATGTCGTATTTTGTTGTTGACAGAGCTTAAGCAACATCAACTTCCTCTTGCCAGAATTAAGAAAATAATGAAATCTGATGAAGATGTGAAAGTGGGATGATTGTAGGTCTCTTCCTTATTTTTAAGCATTCTCAGCCAATGGCTTTTGTCTTGCATGTTGGACTATAGGAGCATAAACTACAAGATTTTTATTAATGTAGGCTACAGATATTTACTGTAGACACTTTTGAAAGTAGTCACATGCCATCATATTTCCTGGGTGGAAGCTCAGAAATCACAATCTCACCTCTATAGTACTTCCTTCTTTGTTACAGATCATATGTTGCTTCAATTTCATTAGGATTTTATCTGTTGTAATCTTCTTTTCTGTTGTTTGCCTGAGGAAACTATTGTTGAACTTCATTGTCCTGGACAAATCCTTCTAGTGCCTTACATTTGATGAAGGCTGCATCCTTTGTAGGTTGACTGAGCATAGGCCAAGAAGGCTTCCCACGTGATTATTTCTATCCAATGTTGTAGATATGCCATTGACTTACTACAATTGTCAATTGTAGCTACACTTGCATTCTTGGGCTTTTCCTATGGATCTATGTGCTCTGTGCCTATAAAGGGTTACTTCAACTGATTCTGGTTGCATACCTAATTGGGGAGGAACAATGCTAGATCCTACAGGTATTGACCCTAGTACTCATGGGTTGTTTCTAGACAAACTGATGTCTCATGCCATCGTGCTGCTGATGCTATTAGCTTGTTGTACCAACTTGTATTCTCATTCCCCTTATCCTGGATTGTTCTAAGGAATAATATAGGGATTTTCAACCTAGTAACTGACTCCCCAGATGCTTTTGTGGGAAATAAAATACTCTCCTTCCCACGAAAACAATGCACATATTCTAGGTTAATGTAGGTCGAGGATTTTGTCTGTCTACTTCCTCTACGTGAAAGCTGCTTTTCAATTTAACCGAAATCATTCAATGTTTGTGCTAGAGCCAAATTGAAAAGCCTGAAACGTTTTCCTTGAGGGATTTTCAAGAAAAATTCATAGAGCAATGTACTAAGAATCAAATTTTGGAATGAAAACTTCCATGGACTAGTGTGGGAAAGCCTTTATGCTTTTGTTGGGATTTTGATTATGCTTTGACATTAGTGGTGATGAGATCTTAAGACCCAAGTTTGGAAGTAGTGGCTAGGAAGGGCAGGTTTAGTGAATAGAAAGTCTTCTTAAATGAAAAGAAAATTTTTATTGACATGAAGAACTGATGGTGAAAGCCATGTGTTGAGTCCTTAACTGTCTTAACTCTGCTACAATGGTTGCCATGAAACTTGTGGATTGAGGCTCCCAAATGACTTATGGACTAAAACTTCAAGTGAGTGGCTGAATAATTCTCAACTTTAATCACCTCATCTCATCTAATTGTTAAGGATTGATTGGCTTGCAGGATGAGGATTATAGAGGACACTGGACTGGGATTCCTCCTACAGAATCTATGTCTTACTTCCACTCATGCATGCTCAACTTTACCATCATAATTTTAATCTTGTATATAGTAACTACTTGTTGATCATTAATGTCTTCTTAATACATAAATAACCATGAGATTTTAGATTTTATATGGCAGTAGAATGGTAGCTAACTATTTTATCTATTGTAATTTGTATCTAACTATTTTATACCATTGGATTTTCCTGTTTAGCATTCCTATATCTATATTTGTAAGTGTTAATACTGGAATTGTGACTAGTTATGAAAGAAACATCACATGAGCTTAAAGACACCTGAATCCTACTAATATGTTGAGTTGTATGAAGTCTATGTTGCAACAAAACTTGTGAAGACAAAGACCCATTCAAACATCAAACCATCATGTAGTTGCAAGAATGCTCCCAAGAGTTGCCACATTAATCAATCCAAGACCTCCCCCATCCTTGCGCATAATACAAACATTCTTGGGCACCACTAGGAGACATTGTGCACACGTTGATTATTATATCTACATATGGCCTTCACAGTTTTCATCTTATCCAAGTATGCACTTTTTTGTTTCACCCTTTGAGGATCCTGGTAATTGGACATGTAAGATGAAATGAAAAAATCCTTAAGGGAGATAAAATTGACTCCTTAAATGAGGAGATGCAGAATTAGACTCAGCAAACAAGCATCAAGTTCCCAGCAGAGTCATTGGTTCATGAGGGTCCACAATGCCTAGGAAAGGTTTTCTGTGGGGATCATCTACACCCACATAGAGGCCAAAAGATGTAGGGAAAAATTAGTAGGGCAAAGCAATGTGGTAGAAATTAAAATTCATCATTAAGTTTGAGGAAATATATAATTATAAATTCAAATTTAGTCTGAATGTAAACAAATTTTATCCAAATTTAATATTAAATTAAATAAATTTAATCCAAATTTTTAAAAAACTAATCAAATTTAATAACTGAGTTTTGAAACAAAATTAATCATCAAATTGAAACAAATGTAATTATGGAGCTTGAACAAATTAATTCAACAACACAGTGAATTCACTGAATTTCGACTTTTAGGATTAAATCTTGGATATGCATTGACTAGGGAAATCCAATATGCAAATATGATAATATGTTAGAAATAGGCTAGTGAATGTTAGATGTTGTAAATGTTAGTCATTTGACAAAATAAATGCTTTCTAATTAAAAATTGTTAGGTAATTGATTATACAGTAATTTAAGAGGCTAGTCCATAAATGTGACCTCTCATCTTGTGTGTAAAATCATTCAAATAATTTATGGAAGTCCTTTTTATGCAGAATATTTTCTCATAATCTCAGTTCTTCGAATACAACTACTCTAAAGAAGTCAAATCTCAACTTCTCACCTTGCCCATATAAAAAAAAATGAAGAAATACCAAATTTGTGTGTGCGTTTATATATATTGTTTCCTAAATCTTTCGAAGTAGAATTTCCATACTTGGATCTGTTTCAAACATCATACCCATTCCCTCATTCCAAGTAACATAGGTTAAAACGGTTAGTTGGCTATTTGAGAGGTCTACAAATACAATGAGAAGACATGGGATAATGGAAATTTTCTTTCTAGCCTTAAATATCTGCAAATGACATATGGCATCATCAAAATCATTGCAATGGAAGATGAAGTCACGGTCATGAAGTAGGTATCTCCAAAAGTTTCAATGGATATAGTTCCAAGTTTTTCCCTTATCAATGATACATGTGATACCAATAAATTTACCACACATTTGAAGTGGCCAGGGGGAGGCCTCTTCCTTTTGGACTCCCCTTGACATGGTCATACAAAATGTCACATTACTAGTTGGGTGCATAAATGGTATTTATACTCTAATAAGGGGCTTACCTAGCCTAAACGCCCTGAATTATGGGAAAAGCCACCCTTTTTACTTAATTAAGGCTATTTTCGCAACACAGCCCATCACTATTGGCGCTATAAATTTCATGGTGTTGGGAGTTGCATTCAGCACTGGAAACAGAACTAGTTGCTCATTCAGCACTTAGATCTTAGCCACATGCAGTTCCTCTCATAATGGCAGATAGTCTATCCATCTATGGCATTGCTCACTACCTAACACTGGACCAAAATAGAGCCTTCCCCTTTGCTTACTTAACCATCCTCCAAGACTGAAATTACTTTGAGAGGGTTTAGAGCCACTTCAAGATTTGGCAAGCAGGATAGTATGTACATAGTAATGGAGAAAGGAATCAAAGTTTGAAAGTAAATTGTGTCTACTCCGTCACAACACGAGCCTAATGAAATGCATTCTCTGTTGCTTACGGCAACCCTACAGATTTCATTTCATAGCACTTTCTCATCCTTTTGACCTATCCTTTGGTATCATATTATCTCATCTGGATATATGCTTAAACAAGTTAAAACTACTTCAGATGCGATGAAATTGGTTTAAGGGCACTACAAAATCTCAAAGGAACACTCAAAACACTATCAAGAGAATCAGATTCCACTGAAATGTAAGATACTTTAAAATTTGAGGGGGGAAGTGGCCAACCAAAGATCATAAAATGTAATTAAGTACTTCTAGACTTAACAGATTTGATTTTGACCCATAAAGGCTTCATGTTCCCATGCATAGGTATTTTACCCAAGAAATGTCTTGATTCTCAACAATTAAAAAAGGACTGGCAGAGAACAAAAATATTTGACCTGAAAATGGACAAATGTAGATTTCACTGATCTTGTATTGTAGTGAAAATAAAAAAAATTCCCATCCTTCTGAATAGTTTTTCACTCCTTTCCAGTACAAGGATCTATCCTTAAGACGTAAACTTTTCAAAATGCGTTCAGGAACAGCGTTAGCAGAGAGCTCTCTTAGTGTTTTCCCTTGTGTCTGTGACTGCACATCACATTCATCATTCAGAACCTTTTCAATGCCAATGCAAGACCTAAAAATGGACAAATGTAGATTTCACTGATCTTGTATTGTAGTGAAAAAAAAATCCCATCCTTCCGAATAGGCTTGCACTCTTTGTGGGTACAAGGATATATCCTTAGGACGTAAACTTTTCAGAATGTGTTCATGAATATCATTAGCGCAGAGCTCTCTTAGTGTTTTCCCCCATGTCTATGACTGCACATCACATTCATCGTTCAGAACCTTTTCAACGCTGATGCAAGAATTACACCTTATAAACATTGACATTCTTCTTTTGTGCGACATTGACATAGTTTTTTAGGGTTTAAGGGTGTTGGCCCTGAAATATGGAGGTTTTTAATTGTGGATGTGAGGACACACTGAAGGTCGCCATGGTGGTGCTTGCACATCCCCTGATATTGCAAACTTCACCCTGAAACGAGGCGAATTGGGCCAATTCGAAATTGGAAAAAAAAATACAAGCGAAAACCAAAGGAATCAGGTTTTGGAAAAAAGGATATAGGTGAAAACATATTTTATGGTGTTATTTTTATTGCCTAAAATATAATATTTATTTCTTTTTAAAATAACTTTTGGTTTAACTATAGAAAATGGTATAATATAAAAAATTTGCCCCTCTAAAATATAAAAACCCTTAAATTTCACCCATGGACTAAGATTTGTCCCTAAAATTTTCTATGATTGCTATGGATGGGTGCATCATGGAGAAGCAAGCCATTGTTCATGCCCAATACTTAGATCTCGTTTACTCTTAGTCTGGAACTTTATATGAGTTATTACCCGACACTCTGAGGCCATCATCCAATCCAATGACATCAAAGTCACAAGCTACCCCTCTTGTTGATGGAGTAATTGGTTCAGTGTCCCAGGCCCCTACAAAATCTTCTTCCAAATGGAAGATGGCCTCAAACACTACTTCCAATAGTCCCTCTCAGAATCCACCTGGCCCTAGTAAAACCTCAGAGGTCCACGTTGTTCAGTCTACTGCAACAGACAAATCCTCGAAAGGTAAGAAGAAAGGCAAAGGCAAAGGTAAAGCCGATGCCCCAAAACAAGGTCCTCCTAAGTCGTCTGTTGATGATGCTTTCCAATGGAAGCCTAAGTATCTGTGCCTTATTTTTGAAGAGGATCACTATACTAAGGATTGTCCCAGACGATCCAAAGTTAGTTTTTTGCTCAAAGGGACCCCATAGGTCCTAAAAGAGTCATTTCCATCCCAACAAACCCAAATGGTA
Organism: Pinus tabuliformis; assembly: GCA_031772625.1. NCBI lineage: Eukaryota > Viridiplantae > Streptophyta > Pinopsida > Pinales > Pinaceae > Pinus > Pinus tabuliformis. Next base: position 859,484,999 of record CM062820.1, read on the forward strand.
GACCACCCTCAATCATTTTCTTCCTTAGGTTCACAAGTGTTCATGATGAGTATGCCCATCAATGTGGCTACTAGATCAAAAGATTATCAAACTCCTACCCCGATAGTAGGGAAAAAAGAAGAAGTCACCCCTTCCTCTTCTGTCCCATCAAGTTCTGGTCCTCTTCATATAGAGCGACCTAACCCAGATTTCGTCGTTCAACCACCTTCTCGAGGTGTGCTACGAAAGTCCTCATACAATCCCAATGCTCGCCCCAATCAGCACTATAATATTGTTGAGGATTTGGCTCAGAGGCCATCAGCTATTTCTGCCCTGAGGTACTTCAAAGTTGTTCATCTCAACGGAAATCATTACTATCGGCTATTGGGGGTATTGATCCTGTTGATTCCAGTCTTATATGTTTTGATCTAGAAAGCCACATTCTACGTCTTCCTCATCAGATTGTGTTTCTCGTTTACGTCATCATCAATGAGAAAACCATTCACAAAACCAACATCGATGAAGGTTCTTCCACCTGCATCATGTTTGTTGCTTGTTGGAAGGAAATTGGTTCTCCTACTCTGAACCAGTCCCCTAACACTTTGGAGTCTTTTGATAGGCGTGATTTGTGCCCATTCGGTGTCTTACCCAACCTTACCATTACTTTGGAGGGAAAGACAATGCACATCAAAGTAGAGATTGTTGATGCTAATCTCAATTATAATATTCTACTCAGATGGAGTTGGACCCATGCCATGCATGTTGTAGCCTCCTCCTTGTTCTACATAATTCGTTTTCCCCATCAAGAGAAGATAGTCACAGTTGACCAACTGTCATTCTTTGCCTCTTCCTCCTTGGATGGCAATGTTCTATATGTCAAGCACACTGGTGCTCCTTATGAGAGTGTGGGGGTAGGACTCTTTAAAGATCTTACTTTGATGGGTATGTTTCCGTTCCCACCTCCTCATGTTGCCTTTGTTAACCTGATTTTGGCCAAGTCTGATCCTTGGGTCATTCCCTCTCCGGATCTTGCTGACACATGGGGCTGTTGTAGCATTTTTTGGTTTTGATAAGTTAAAATAAATTAGTCCAAAAAATAAAAATATTTTTCAAAAAAATGTTAAGCTACGATATGGACAAAAAGATTACTAAATAAAAATGTTATGAAATATTTTGATAAATATGTCCATATCAAAGAAAATGTTAGGATAGATTCCCTAAAAAATGAAGGAAAAAATAAAATGTTACGTTAGAGAGAAAAGAAAAAAGGAAAAAACATTTCATGAAAGTGTGTAAGTCCAAGTGCCACTACATTTTACTTTATTATGCAAAATAATGGTTGTGTGCAGCTTGTTAGAAATGCCACAACCCATGATAGTCAAATACTTTAACCTTGACTATTTCATGCTTTAAATTTCATGTTTATAGTTAGAGAATAAAGATCTAGCCAAACAGTTTAATCTTGGCAGATCAATAGTTAGGTAGAGAATAATAAGTAGCTCATTAGTTTAATCTAAGCCCTTGGTGTTATAAGATTAGAATTAGATAGTTTTCTTTTCAAAAGAAAAAGGAAAGAAAAGGGTCTACTAGCCTAAATGCACCCAATTAAGTGAAGAAAAAATGTTAGGATAAGTAAAGGGTAGGTAGAAGAAAGGTTGCAGAATTGCAAAGTTGATTGAAGCATAAGCACATTTCTCATGCTTAATCCAATGTTTTAATGTGCATGAGCAGTTATGAAAGTGAAAAGATGTTCACAAGTTGTTTGGTTAACATCCCCTCATTTCATTTCATCCCCCAGTATATACTTACTAATTTCCTCATTATCCCATCATTTCCTAAGAAAATACCCTTTCCCTTCATTTTCACCCTTGCCCCTTGGTTTCACACATTTTCCTAGCAATTTACTGTCCAAAGGTTATTTCCCTACCCAAAACCCCTTTTTCCTAGTGTGAAACCCTTTCCCCATTGAAAAAATCACTTTCCCCTTGTAATTCACCCAAAAACCCATAAAAACTCCTTATCCTAACTTTTATTCCCGCCTCCGCTTTATTTAATCAAACTCCGCCATTCATGTTTTTCCTGACAAAACGACTAAAAACCCATAAAACCCTTTATTCTAAGTTTTGTGTGCCCCCCGCATTACTTAACAAATCTCTGCGATATTAGCTTTTTCCCGATATATAAAACCTTTTAACCCAACCCCTTGGTGCGGTTAACAAACCCAACTACTTTTTAACGCTTGTGCTGGCTTGTTGGGGCCTGACCCAGGTTCAGAGTTAGTTAGCCAAACAAATCCCGGTACTACTGGCCCTTTCAGCAACAGTCTGTGGAGCGTGAATTGAGGTCTCACCCGAAGTAGTATGGGAGGGTGCTAGAACTAGGTTTCCGCACCCTAGATATGTTTGATGAGTTCGACTAGTCCATGGTTTCTCCTTGCACACAGGTTGCTTCATGCACCTTCCCATTTCTTGCGACCTGATACACTGCCTTTGCGCAGCCCTATCCAGGGGTTGTGCCGCGTTTTTCACTATTACCCAAGACCTTGCTTATATTCCAATGTTAGTTAATTATCTTTATCTACTTGAGTGCTTTGAGTTATACTTAACAACATAAAACATTCATACAGGTGCGCGCAATAAATAAACAGTATATTTGCAAGTTATACCAATCATGCACTAACCCAAGAATAGATACACAAAATTATAACCAAACTTCTCTTTATTGTTTCTTTTCATGGTTATAGACTGGACTCGCCTTGCGCACTTAGATGCAGGGGTCCGCGCACTCAGCTGCAGACTACTAGGCCTCTACGCACTCAGCTGCAAATCCTTCTCCTACTCTACGACCCAAAGACACACTTCACACTGCGACTCAATCACTTAGACTCCTCATGCTCTATTCTCATTTTTTCCCCTATTCTCCCTCTTACACTTAAAGCCTCGCTTTATTTATATAATCCCATGCTCTATGGACCATGGGTAGGTCTATCCAGCCGACATTACATTACAAAACTAGGATGGACAACCCTATGACTCTATCATACTTTCGCGCCCAGCACCCGCAATTCGCGAAGCTTTACAACAAGATTCAGTCAAAACTTGGGCTTTAAGCCCCAAAACATGCCTTGGGGGTATTCCATGCCCAACAAACCCCAAACACAAACATCATGACTCACCCTCGAGTCACTCTATCAGTGCGATGATCTTTGTGCAGAATCCCTCCAATTGTTCTCGAACTGTGCAGAGTTTAACAGTGCATTGAGCTGCTACATGCTGGATCTATTGCATACGTTGTTCTGAGACTTCTGTGTTGGAAGTGCTTCTCTACATCAATGTGTGCATCCCTTGCATGTGTGCGAGCTTGCCTTTCATTTTTTTTGTGATGGTTAAGGCCTCGTCGATCCAAGGCTGAACACGCGCTTTCAGGACTGCTTCCTTATGTCGTGCCACGTCCACCTACTCCTTTAATGCTTTAGCCTGCTGCATCCGTGCAAGCCTCTGAGTGAGGACCATGATTTGTGCAGTTCCTCGGACACTATCATACTGTTTCTAGAGTTCTCATGCCTCTGTCTCTAAGCATTGGATGTTGGGGTCCTCCTACAGATTTGAGAGGACCTCAAGTCATTCTTCCAACATACTAGTGCAGTTTCGTATTACGCCTCCAATTTCCTCCAACCCCTCTTTGATAGCTCTAGCGCGTTGTTCTCTGACTTCTGGGGGAGTGGATGGCTGCGCCTTTAACCATAGCTCGGCGATCTGAAGATTCAGCTCCAGCTGAACCTTTGTCATTTCCTCCTTGGCCTCGTGGACCCCTGCTGCTAACTTGTGGATCCGCGCCTCCACTGGTATGTCTGCTGGGATGGCCAGCTCCGGGATGCTTTAGCAAGCATCGTCTATCACCTGTACCAGCTGTTGATTTTGTGACACCAATTCATCACGCTGCAAGCTTAGTTGTTCCATATTTATTTTCTTCTCACTGAGGACTTGGAGCGTGCGACTCTCCCTAGCTCGCAACTCTGCAGTTATCCCATCCTGCAACAAATATAAGGTCTCATGCGGGAGTGTAGCTAGATTAATACCGAGACCTTTCAACGTGCTAACCGAAGGCCTGTCGGCCTCATTTGATGTCACTAGTGTCCCTTCCGGCAGAACTTTAGTGTTCATCATCCACACGTGCAACATCTTCTCTACAGCCGTGGATCGGACTGCAAGGTTGGTTGAAAGGCTACCAACCTGAGGGGGCCGCACTTGTAATTCCTACAACTGTGCTCTGAGGGCCCCCAACACAATCTGGTTCTCCTGTATGAAATCTTGGAGAGCCTCAAAGGTGACATTGCACACCATTTCTCCAATGTCATGCAGATCACCCGCAGTTAGGGTGATTGGGTCAATGGACAACCTTGATGCCTTGACCTTCTTACGTGACCCTGCCCGCTCTGTTGGGTGCTAACACTTTAGTTGGGTCAATGCGGTTCATGGGTCTACGCCTCCTTCTTCTGTCTCTGCTCCCTCTAATTCCTACCCCTGTGTCGCATGGCCCTCGCCTGCCTTCGCGACTACCTCCCGTGCTTCTGCTACTGCTACGGCCTTTTCCTGCGCAATGGCTTTCTGTGTCGTGTCCCACGCCACCTGTACTTCTACTGCTTTGACTTCCTTCCTCTGCTTTTCGACCAGTTGTGCGATGTGCAACTTGGCCTCGTCTTTCATCTTTTGCGTCACCGACTTCTCGATCTCTGCGATGTCTGCGGCATGCCACTCCAGCGGCCATGCCTCTAGTACATTGAAAATGACGTCGTCGATGACTATGAAGGGTAGCTTTGTCCACTGTCTAGTCGAGTCCTTACACAGTCTGATATAAATGTTATGCAAGTCTGCTTTAAATTCTGCAAAACTCTGCAGACTGTTGTAAATAGTGGGTGACAACCGTGGCTTACGGTTGATCCCCATTCTGAGGTTAATCTCCATGAACACCCAGAATATTTTTCTATCGCGTATCCGCTTAGCATCCTTTGTGGCCCAGAGCGAAGCATACTTGACGGCCTCTGGTAAATCCCTACCAATTATGGGGAATTCACTGTCCTCCGGTAATTCCCCAGCCACAAGTTCTATGGATAGCAACAACCATGCATAGTGGAACGTTTTGCCTTGTTCCTGGTCTTCACGGTAATTTTCTAAAAACTCCTTACAGAGGAATTCAGACCAGTTAAACTGGACCCCCTACGTGCACTTCTCAACCAATGCTACCACTAGCACAGGTACTTCATTTGCGTGGCACTTGCACATGACCTTTCCTGCCAAGATTTGGGTCGCCACGCGCACTGCTTTCTCCTTGATGCTGGAGATGGCACAGCCCCTTTTCTTCTTTTCTAGTACTTTTTCTTCATGGCCTCCACGATGGCCAAGTCATTTCCCTTCCCTTTCAGTATTTCCACAGAGTCCTCTCCTTTGCATGGAAGCCAAGAGACGCGGTGAATCAGGTCTGCCGTGATGGGGATGGGCTCCTCCAGCCACATACACCCATCATGCACCAGGAAGAGCAGCTTTTGAATGATGAAAATGGTTATTGGTGTGTGGTGGAAGCGTAGCACCCAAAGCAAATTTAGTAGTCCAGCATTCTCCACTCCATGCAGCCACTTCCACGACTCTAGCTATGTAACCCCCACCGCGGTGTTCTACTTGGGCTTCATGAGGTTCCTTACCTCCAGGTGAGGGAACTTCTCATGGTTAGCGACGTCCTAATCTTCAAATTTTAGGCTCAGCACGCATCCCAGGTGTGTGCCTTCAAACATAATATTATTTGGGAGGAGCAGGGTTTGGAGCGAGCTCTTGGTCTCGTCCAGGTCCTTGGGCACTTTCACCTTCCCTTTGCATAGGGGTACATAGGCAGGAAATCTTTTCATGTAGTGCATAGGCTGAGTATCCTCCTCCATGCATTCATCCTCTTCCTCCGCGATGATAAGATCCTCCAGATCTTCTTCTTCTTCATCTGTCTCTACGGTGACAACTTCCCCTTCTCCTCCATTGATAGTTTGGTGCACAATGGGTTCCGCAGGGACACACGTACGAGGATCATTGCTTGTTTTTCCTTCATGGGTCTTGGCATGCATGGTGATTTTGGGATTTCTACCCCAATCCCGGTGCCTTCTGGAACATCCCCCACAGTCAGGGTCAGGGCAGCCTCCTCGGTGGTCATTTCTATTATGTCCATAACATCCTAACCAGTGGCCATTGTACTCGTCTAGAAATCTAACACTTGCAAACTCAGGGGCTCAATCAACACTCGGCTCACAACACTCAGGGCTCTTTTTGAATTCCAATTCGACCGTTCCCCCCAATTCTGGTTCATTAATAAAGCCTTCCCCTTTGCTTACTTAAAAATCCTCCAAGATTGAAATTACTTTGAGAGGGTTCAGAGCCACTTTAGGGTTCGGCAAGCAGGATAGTATGTACATAGTAATGGAGAAAGGAATCAAAGTTTGAAAGTAAATTGTTTCTACTCCACCACAACACGAGCCTAATGAAATGCATTCTCTGTTGCTTACGGCAACCCTATAGATTTCATTTCATAGTACTTTCTAGTCCTTTTGGCCTATCCTTCGGTATCATCTTATCTCATCTGGTTATATGCTTAAACAAGTTAAAACTCCTTCAGATGCGATGAAATTGGTTGAAGGGCATTACAAAACCTCAAAGGAACACTCAAAACACTATCAAGAGAATCAAATTCCACTGAAATGTAAGATACTTTAAAATTTGAGAGGGGAAGTGGCCAACCAAAGATCATAAAATGTAATTAAGTACTTCTGGACTTAACAGATTTGATTTTGACCCATTAAGGCTTCATGTTCCCATGCACAGGTATTTTACCCAAGAAATGTCTTGATTCTCAACAATTAAAAAGGACTTACAGAGAACAAAAATATCTGACCTAAAAATGGACAAATGTAGATTTCATTGATCTTGTATTGTAGTGAAAATCAAAAAAATTCCCATCCTTCCAAATAGGCTTGCACTCCTTTTGGGTACAAGGATCTATCCTTAAGACGTAAAAATTTCAGAATGCGTTCAGGAATAGCGTTAGCACAGAGTTCTCTTAGTGTTTTCCCCTATGTCTGTGATTGCACAACACATTCATCATTCAGAACCTTTTCAGTGCTGATGCAAGACCTGAAAATGGACAAATGTAGATTCAATGATCTTGTATTGTAGTGAAAAAAAAAATCCCATCCTTCCTAACAGGCTTGCACTCCTTGTGGGTACAAGGATATATCCTTAAGATGTAAACTTTTCAAAATGTGTTTAGGAATAGCATTAGCGTAGAGCTCTCTTAGTGTTTTCCCTTGTGTCTGTGACTGCACATCACATTCATTGTTCAGAACCTTTTTAATGCTGATGCAAGAATTACACATTATAAACAGTGACATTTTTCTTTTGTGCGACATTACCATAGTTTTTTAGGGTTTAAGGGTGTTGGCCCTGAAATATGGAGGTTTGTAATCGTGGATGTGAGGACACACTGAAGGCTGCCATGGTGGTACTTGCACATCACCTGATATTGCAAACTTCACCCTGAAATGAGGCGAATCGGGCCAATTCGCATTGGAAAAAAAAAATACAGGCAAAAACCAAAGGAATCGGGTTTTGGAAAAAAAGATATAGGTGAAAGCATATTTTATGGTGTTATTTTTATTAGCTAAAATATAATATTTATCTATTTTTAAATTAATTTTTGGGTTAAATATAGAAAATGGTATAATATAAAAAATTCACCCCTCTAAAATATAAAAGCCCTTAAATTTCACCCATGGGCTAAGATTCGCCCCTAAAATTTTCTATGGTTGTTATGGGTGGGTGCGTCATGGAGGATCAAGCCATTGCTCGTGCCCAGTATTTAGATCTCGTTTACTCTTAGTCTAGAACTTTGTATGAGTTATTTCCTGATACTCCTAGGCCATCATCCGATCCAACGGCATCAAAGTCACAAGCTACCCCTCTTGTTGATGGAGTAATTGGTTCAGTGTGCCAGGCCCCTGCAAAATCTTCTTCCAAATGGAAGTCACCTCAAACAATGCTTCCAATAGTCCCTCTTATAATCCACTTGGCCCTGGTAAAATCTCAGAGATCCACATTGTTCAGTATACCGTAGTGGAAAAATCCTCGAAAGGAAATAAGAAAGGCAAAGGCATAGGTAAAGCCGATTCCCTAAAACAAGGTCCTCCTAAGTCATCTGCTAGTGATGCTTTCCAATGGAAGCCTAAGTATCGATGCCTCATTTATGAAGAGGATCACTATACTAAGGATTATCCCAGATGATCCAAAGTTAGTTGTTTTTGCAAAGGGACCCCATCTGTCCTAAAAGAGTCATTTCCATCCCAGAAAACCCAAATGGTAGACCAACCTCAATCGTCTTCTTCCTCAGGTTCACAAGTGTTCATGATGAGTAGGCCCATCAATGTGGCTACTAGATCAAAATATTATCAAACTCCTACCTCGCAGCATGGAAAAAAAAATAAGTCGCCTCTTCTTCTTCTGCCCCGTCAAGTTCTGATCCTCTTCATATAGAGCAACCTAACCCTAATTCTGTTATTCGGCCACCTTCTCGAGGTGTGCTACGAAATTCCTCATACAATCCAAATTCTCACGCCAATTAGCACTATAATATTATTCAGGATTTGGCAAAGAGGCCATCAGCTATTTCTGCCCTGAGGTACTTCAAAGATGTCCGTCTCAACAGAATTCATTACTATCGGCTATTGGGGGTATTGACCTTGCTGATTCCAGTCTTATATGTTTTGATCTAGAAAATCACGTTCTGTGTCTTCCTCATCAGATTGCCTTTCTCATTCAGGTCATCATCAATGAGAAAACCATTCATAGAACCGACATCGATGAAGGTGCTTCCACCTACATCATGTTTATTGCTTTTTGGAAGGCAATTGGTTCTCCTACTCTGAACCAGTCCCCTAACACTTTGGAATCTTTTGGCAGGCGCGATTCACACCCATTCGGTGTCTTACCCAACCTTACCATTACTTTTGAGGAAAATACAATGCATGTCGAAGTAGAGATCGTTGCTGCTAATCTCAATTATAATATTCTACTTGGACAGATTTGGACCCATGCCATGCATGTTGTAGCCTCCTCCTTGTTCCGCGTAATTCGTTTTCCCCATCAAGGGAAGGTAGTCACAGTTGACCAACTGTCATTCTTTGCCTCTTCCTCCTCGGATGGAAATGTTCTGTATGTCAAGCACACTGGTGCGCCTTATGAGAGTGTGGTGGCAGGACTCTTTAAAGATCCTACTTTGATGGGTATGTTTCCGTTCCCACCTACTCATGTTGCCTTTGTTAACCTGATTTTGGCCAAGTCTAATCCTTGGGTCATTCCCTCTCTGGATCTTGTTGACACATGGGGCTGTTGTAGCATTTTTTGGTTTTGATAAGTTAAAATAATTTAGTCCAAAAAATAAAAATATTTTTCAAAAAAATGTTAAGCTATGATATGGACAAAAAGAATACTAAATAAAAATGTTAGGAAATATTTTGATAAATGTGTCCATATCAAAGAAAATGTTATAATAGATGCCATAAAAATGAAGGAAAAATAAAATGTTAGGTTAGAGAGAAAATCAAAAAGCAAAAAACAAATCATGAAAGTGTGCAAGTCCAAGTTCCACTACATTTTACTTTATTATGCAAAATAATGGTTGTATGCAGCTTGTTAGAAATGCCACAAACCATGATACTCAAATAGTTTAATATTGACCATTTCATGCTTTAAATGTCATGTTTATAGTTAGAGAATAAAGATCTAGCCAAACTGTTTAATCTTGGCAGATCAGTAGTTAGGTAGAGAATAATAAGGAGCTCATCAGTTTAATCTAAGCTCTTGGATGTTATAAGATTAGAATTAGATAGTTTTCTTTTCAAAAGCAAAAGGAAAGAAAAGGGTTTGCTAGCCTAAATGCACCCAATTAAGTGAAGAAAAAATGTTAGGATAAGTAAAGGGTAGGTAGAAGAAAGGTTGCAGAAGTGCAAAGTTGATTGAAGCATAAGCACATTTATCATGCTTAATCCAATGTTTTAGTGTGCAAGAGTAGTTATGAAAGTGAAATGATGTTCACAAGATGATTTGGTTAACTTCCCCTCATTTCATTTCATCCCCCACTATATACTTACTAATTTCCTCATTATCCCATCATTTCCTAAGAAAATACCCTTTCCCTTCATTTTCACCCTTGCCCCTTGGTTTCACACATTTTCCTAGCAATTTACCCTCCAAAGGTCATTCCCCTACTCAAAACCCCATTTCCTAGTGTGAAACCCTTTCCCCACTGAAAAAATCACTTTCCCTTGTAATTCACCCAAAAACCCATAAAAACTCCTTATCCTAACTTTTATTCCCCCCTCCGCTTTATTTAATTAAACTCTACCATTCATGTTTTTCCCGACAAAACGACTAAAAACCCATAAAACCATTTATCCTAAGTTTTTTGTGCGCCCCGCATTACTTAACAGATCTCTACGATATTCACTTTTCCCTGATATATAAAACCTTTTAATCCACCCCATTGGTGCGGTTAACATACCCAGCTACTTTTTAACCCTTGTGTTGGCTTGTTGGGGCCTGACCCAGGTTCAGAGTTAGTTAGCCAAACAAATCCCAGTACTACTGGCCCTTTTGGAAACAGTCTGTGGAGCGCGAACTGATGTCTCACCCGAAGTAGTATGGGAGGGTGCTAGAACTAGGTTTCCACACCCTGGAGATGTCCGATGAGTTCAATTGGTCCGTGGTTTCTCCTTGCGCACAGGTTGCTTCGCGCACCTTCCCATTTCTCGCGACTTGATACACTACCTTTGCACACCCCTATCCAGGGGTTGTGCCGCATTTTGCACTATTACCCAAGACCTATCTTTTATTACAACGTTAGTTAATTATCTTTGTCTACTTGAGTGCTTTGAGTTATACTTAACAACATAAAACATTCATATAGGTGCGTGCAGTAAATAAACAGTATATTTGCAAGTTATATCAATCATGCATTAACCCAAGAACAAATACACAGAATTATAACCAAACTTCTATTTATTGATTCTTTCCATGGTTACAGACTTGACTCGCCCTGCACACTCAGTTGCAGGGGTCCGCGCACTCAGCTGCAGACTACTAGGCCTTTACGCACTCAGCTACAGATCCTTCTCCTACTCTACGACCCAAAGACACACTTCACACTGTAACTCAATCACTTAGACTCCTCATGCTCTATTCTCCTTTTTTTCCCTATTCTCCCTCTTACACTTAGAGCCTCGCTTTTTTATACAATCCCATGGTCCGTGGACCATGGGTAGGTCTATCCAGCCAACATTACATTACAAAAATAGGGTGGAAAACCCTGTCACTCTATCATACTTTCACGCCCTGCACCCGCAATTCGCGGAGCCTTACAACAAGATTCAATCAAAACTTGGGCTTTGAGCCCCAAAACATGCCTTGGGGGTATTCCATGCCCAACAGACCCCGAACACAAACATCGTGACTCGCCCTCGAGTCACTCTGTCATCACGGCGATCTTTGCACGGAGTCCTTCCAACTTTTCTCGAACTGTGCAGAGGTCAACAGCGCACTGAGCTACTGCTTGTTGGATCTTTTGCATACGTTGTTCCGAGACTTCTGTGTCTAGAGTGCTTCTCTACATCAATGTATGCATCCCCTGCATGTGTGTGACCTTTCCTTCGATTTCTGTCGTGATGGTGAAGGCATCGTCGATCTAAGGCTTAATGCGTGCCTTCAGTACTACTTCCTTATGTCGTGCCACATCCACCTACTCCTTTAGTGCTTTAGCCTACTGCATCCGTGCAAGCCTCTAAGTGAGGACCACCATCTGCGCAGTTCCTCGAACACTATCATACTATTGTTAGATTTCTCGCACCTCTATCTCTAAGCGCTGGATGTTGGGGTCCTCCTGTATATTTGAGAGGACCTCAAGTGATTCTTCCAACATACTGGTGTAGTTTCGCATTGCGCCTCCAATTTCCTCCAACCCCACTTTGATAGCTCTAGCACGTTTTTCTCTAACTTTCGGGGGAGTGGATGGCTGCACCTTTAACCATAGCTCAGAGATCTAAAGATTCAACTCCAGATGAACCTTTGTCATTTCCTCCCTAGCCTCGTGGACCCCTACTACTAACCAGTGGATCTGCGCCTCACTGGTATGTCTGTTGGGATGGCTAGCTCTGGGACGCTTTGGCAAGCATCATCTATCACTTGTACTAGCTGTTGATTTTGCAACACCAATTCGTCGCACTTCAAGCTTAGTTGTTCCATATTTATTTTCTTCTCACTCAGGACTTGGAGCATGTGACTCTCCCTATCTCGTAACTCTGGAGTTATCCCATCCTACAACACATATAAAGTCTCACGCGGGAATGTAGCTAGATTAATACCGAGACCTTTCAACGCACTAACCGAAGGCTTGTTGGCCTCATTTGATGTCACTAGTGCCCCTTCCAGTAGCATTGTGGTGTTCTTCATCCACGCGCGCAACATCTTCTATGTTGCCATGGATCTGACTGCGAGGTTGGTCGAAAGGGTACCAACCTAAGGGGGCCGCACCTATAAATCCTGCAATTGTGCTCTGAGGGCCCCCAACACAATCTAGTTCTCCTATATTAAATCTTGGAAAGCCTCAGAGGTGACATCGTACACCGTTTCACCAATGTCATGCAGATCACCCTCAGTTAAGGTGATCGGGTCAATGGACAACCTTGATGCCTTGACTTTCTTACGTGACCCTGCCCGCTCTGTTGGGTCCTGGCGCTTTAGCTGGGTCGATGTGGTTCATGGGTCCTCACTTCCTTCTTCTGTCTCTGCTCCCTCTGATTCCTACCCCTGTGTCATGTGGCCCTCGCCTACCTTCACAGCTACCTCCTATGCTGCTACTACTGCTACGGCCTTTTCCTGCTCAGCAGCTTTCTGTGTTGTGTCCCACACCACCCGTACTTCTGCTTCTTCGGCTTCCTTCCTCCGCTTTTCAGCCAGTTGTGCAATGCACAACTTGGACTCATCTTTCTTTTTTTGCGTCGTCGACTTCTCGATCTCTGCGATGTCTGCGGCCCGCCACTTCGGAGGCCATGCCTCCAGTACATTGAAAATGATGTCGTCGGTGGCTACGAAGGGTAGCTTTGTGCACTGTTTAGTTGGGTCCTTGCGCGCCCTGATATAAATGTTATGCATGTCCGCTTTAAATTCTGCATAACTCTGCAGACTGTTGTAAATAGTGGGTGACAACCATGGCTTACAGTTGATCCCCATTCTGAGGTTCATCTCCATGAACACCCAGAAGATTTTGCTATCACGTATCCACTTAGCATCCTTTGTGGCCCAGAGTGAAGCATACTTCGTGGCCTCTAGTAAATCCCTACCAATTATGGGGAATTGACTGTCATTCGGTAATTCCCCAGCCACAAGTACTGTGGACAACAACAACCATGCATAGTGGAACATTTTTTCTTGTTCCTGGGCTTCACGGTAATTTTCTAAAAACTCCTTGTAGAGGAATGCATACCAGTTAAACTAGACCCCCTCCACGCACTGCTCATCCAATGCTACCACCAGCGTGGGTACTTCGTTTGCGCGGCACTTGCGCATGACCTTTCTTGCCAAGATTTGGGTCACGAAGCGCAGTGCTTTCTCCTTGATGCTGGAGATGGTGTAGCTCCTTTTCTTCTTTTCTAATACTTTTTCCTCATGGCCTTCGCGATGGCCGAGTCATTGTCCTTCCCTTCCGATATGTCCATGGGGTCCTCTCCTTTGCATGGAAGCTGGGAGACGCGGTGAATCAAGTCTATCGTGATGGGGATGGGCTCCTATAGCCACAAACACCCATCATGCACCTCAACGGTCATGTCTTTTATGTCCATAAAATCCTGAGCAATTTCCAGCGTACTCATCTGGAAATCTAGCACTTGCGAACTCAGGGGCTCAATCAATGCTCGGCTCACAACACTCAGGGCTCTCCTCAATCACTCAATTTGCAAATTACCAAGTGTTGTTTGCTGGGAAGCCCTTTTTATTTTATAGCACTTTTTGAATTTGAATTCAACCGTTCCCCTCAATTCCAGTTCATTAATGCTTTCTTGGTGGAAGATTTTCCCAAATCTTGCCCATAAATCGCATCTTAAATGCCTCCCACCTGCTCCATTTGGCCTCAAGTCGAGCATCCCATCCTAAATAGTGACTTCAATGGTCACTTTCCGGCCAACCTGCGCAGCAGGGCAACTCCCTGTGCATGGTCGCGGACCTTGTAACTTTTTGTTTCTGTGTGCATCTCCAACCCCGCGTAGCTTCCGAGCAAAGTATTTTATAGTCCCACACTTCCTTTCAACTGCTTGGAGCACTAAGACTATGTTTCCTTTGGCTAGTCAAGTGGCCACACCACCCATGTAAAGTTCCATCTGGTCCTCTGTCATGGTTCCTAGAGAATCCCCACCTTTTATTGTTACGGTCGTCATCGCGCACTTCACCATTTGCAATGCGCTACCCTGGTCACTATGCTTAGCAATATGCGGTCCAAGCTAAGGCATCAAATTGATGAATTCACGACGATAGTGCTCAAACTTGTTAGCATGATTGTACGGACCCTACCTTACCATCCTAGTTTTTTCAATGAGAAAATATTCCTTTATCTCGTCCTACGGCTTCTTGACTTTTGCGTTCACTAGGGCACTTTTCTTCCTTAACCGTACCCTTTCCTCTCCAAGTTCTCAGAGTCTAAGGTTTCCCTATTAGATTTCTACTTCCAAGGTTCTCCAAACCATCGTACCTACCAGTGTTGGATTAGGGTTTTCAAGTACTAGAGGGCTTACAACATTCGTCTCATATTCCAACCTTGGTGGTGCCTGCACGGTCAGGTTCCTACACGTGGTCCTATATGCCCATAGAACCGCTGGTATGCACAAGTCCCAATCAGTTTGTTTTGCATTGTGGACCTTGTTCAGTACTTTGCTCACTTTTTCAAAGGCTTCCACGTGGATAACCTTCCACGCGCTTGGTCTTACCATACCTCCTGGTCCTAAATGGAGGGGTTGTTCGCACCATTGTCTTGCCCGCTCTTACTTACCGATTGTGTTTCCTACCGTGTGGACGGTGTGCCTTTGCGCAAGTTTCACACCATATTCCTGTATCAATTTGGGAAGGTGGGCACAGGAGACGTTCTATCCTTCATACTTGTCTTTTAACCTCATCTGAGGCTTCCCAAATCATAGGCGCATCATCCTTCTACATTCACGCCAGTCCTCAAATTTTTGTTGGTGCGTACACCACCACCTTGCGAGCGTAACACGCAGTACCCATTTCATAGCATCAAATCGCTTTCAGGAACTCCTCTACCTCGCTTAACCCATCATATGTAGGCAGGTCTCTTGTTTATGTTTCTATGTAGCACAATGATCTTATCATCATGTTACAGTTGAGCGTGGTTACCTCGTGTAACCGGTTCTGCCATCATTCTATCTCTTCGTCAGAATCTGATGTGTAGGAGCTTTCGTGCTCCCACGAGATTCGGCCATCCACAGTGGGATTTACCCAGTCTTGTTCTCGCGCGGTTATCTTATAGATGTAGTCTAGATCGTCATCACTGTCATTGTCGCGCACTAGTTTTGTGTAGCACGATCCTTCTGCAGGGTCTAAAGGTACCACTATGCGCAGTGACTTTTTCTCAAAAATCATCTTGCGCTTCTTTAGATTTATCACTCCATTCATGTCAATGGCCCAATCTATTCCCAATAATGCAGGATAGGGATTGCTGACATCAACAATATCTATCACTTTGAAATCTGCTAGCAGGCTCACTCCTTCGATGTCTACTGTAATTCCCTGCAATCTTCCCATAGGTAGGATCTTTTGCTGGTTCTCAATTCATAGTTGGATAGGAGACCATTACAGCACAGGACTTCCCATGCTCTCCCATGTCTGCTTTGGTAGGACGTTCACATCCGATCCTAGATCCAAAATCACTTGATCCATCTCATATTAATATCTGTGTTCAATCTCATCTCCCTTCATGTTCGTGTCGTGTGCTTCCCAAGCTTCTGGACTATGCACGGTTCTCTTGGTGTGGTCCCAGCACATCTAGTTATGAGTTCTTGTAGCCCCTTCACAGCCTTGTTGTCGTGCGGCAGCTTCATGCATGTCTCTAGGAATGTAGTGAGCATTCAATGGATCCATTTCCAGTTCCAATTTGTCTTTACTTCCTGAAGTGGAGGCATTTGCAAAGCTCCTCTTAGCTTCCATGAATGTCTCTTTAGTGTGCTCCAAGTAAAATTCAGGTTCCTTCATTGGAGCCTTACAAACCCAGGTACTTTCTTCGAGTTGCTTGCCCTTGTCATCCCTCGTCATAATACCACTTCGGAGCACAATATTTACATTATGTTCTTCCTCACGCGGCTCAGACCTCATCATTTGCAGGTTCTGAGTTAGGGGAGGTTAGAGTGCTCCTTTATCGTGTAGCCTCGCTATCAGTGTTGGACAGTCCTCTGTCTCATGATCGAACAATGTACAATACAAGCACGATGGTCATGTTGGATTCGTACAATCACAGACATAATGTCATGGCCCTCCGCAATTGTAACATATCAGTTGGCCATGACCTCTTCCCAGTCCCATTCCTCCTTGGCCTCGTCCGCGTCCCTGAAATCCGGTGCATGCCATTCATGTTTTTTGATCAAGGGTCCGTGTATCGGCCTGAACTCTGTAGGTAGAAGTCCAATCCATCATCAGTTCATAACTTCTACAGGTGTGCTCATCATGGCCTACTAACCTGTAGAAATTGCAAAACAACTGCTGGGAATTCTGTGTATACTTTTGTAATAGATGATAGTTATCTGTAGCATGCTTCCCTCCTATCTGACAAATCGCACACCACAATGCCAGCACCACGCTTAGTCCTACTTGTGCCTCTGGTCTCAATGGCATTGGTCCTCCTCCCGTAAGGTAATTCGTGAACATCGGGCAGTGGTCCTTGTCGTGCCCCTGGCCCTTGCATTTTACGCACCATACCTCGTCGCGCACTTCTAGACGAGCGGTCCTATCTTGTTTCAAACTCTGCATCTCAAGGCACAAATTTTTCAGCTGCACATGAATCTACTGGACTCCCGGGTTTGGATCTTGTATCAGAGTCCCGTGCAATCTCATCGTGACCTCCAAAGCTTCAGCTTGAGTTGTTAGCCTTTATTGTGACAACGCGTTCCGTAAATGCAGTGTTAATGATGCTACAAACCATTCGTGATGTTTCCCATCTCTTAGTGTCATGTTTGCTTCGCAAATTGTGCACTTCAATCTTTGATCCAACTCCCATGGGGTTTCACCTAGTAGCATTGTGATTTCCTTGAATCCAATGATTGACTGTGCCTCTGATTTTGGTCTGTTAACTTCCTTGTTTAGCGCAGCTTGGATATCCGCTATCCTCGCATTTGAATTGTCATTGGAATGCTTAATGTACCAGGTCAGTGCACGATCCTACAGAGCAATGACCAATGTTGCCTTCTTTATATTTTCATCTGTGACACCCTGTGATTCCCATACTACTTTTACCACGAACCAAAATTGGTCCAGATCTTCATTCCCTACTCCCTTGAACAATGGTAGCTTTATCGCGCTGGCCATACTACTTCGTGGTGGTGGCGGAGGCGGTATGGGCGAAGTCAAGGATGAAGATAGTGAAACTGGTGGTGGTGTGGGTGGGGGTGGTATGCGCAGAATTCTCTACTTTATCAGATTGATTGCACTTCTTGGTGAAACCTTCACGAGTTCTTCTATGCCTTTGCGCGAAGGTGAAATCAAGGGGCTAGTTTCTAGTTCTGTGCTAGATTCATTTCTATAGATCCTCCCACTCCGTGTAGCCCCAAACATCAATCTATTTGCATAACCCACTTTACACAATAGCATTTTAATCCAGGTTTTCAAAGATTTAATGTACTTACCTCGTGGTTCCTTGAGGAAGTCTCTTTCTACCTCACTATAGATGACTGAAGTATCTACTACAAATTCGGTGATGAATCCTCCAATTATTCAATCCAACCAGTCATTGACAACGCGTGAAATCCTATCTTTTGATGCTTCCAGTCTGCACACCAACTCTGGAGTCCACACAATAGGTTTGTTGAGTTTACACCTTCCTTGGCTATTTGCTAGCTTCACGATCCACTCGTACAACTTAGTGGGGAAGGATGCAAAGAAAATTTCATGGATATCCATATACAAGTAGCAATCTAACCACTATTCCTTTGATAATCGTGGGTTCCCATTTTCCTACGCCGCAAACTCATGAAG
Source organism: Pinus tabuliformis (assembly GCA_031772625.1). Lineage (NCBI taxonomy): Eukaryota > Viridiplantae > Streptophyta > Pinopsida > Pinales > Pinaceae > Pinus > Pinus tabuliformis. Next base: position 859,503,304 of record CM062820.1, read on the forward strand.
CTTTCTGTCCAACCACTCCTCAATTCCTTTCTTTGTCGGGTTCCAGTGGTACGACATCAAACATTTTTATGTAGATCTTGCTCTTGGCAACGAAACCATTTGTTGGCTTGTTGGGGCCTGACCCAGGTTCAAAGTTAGTTAGCCAAACAAATCCTAGTACTACTAGCCCTTTCGGCAACAGTCCATGGAGCACGGATTGAAGTTGCACCCGAAGTAGTATGGGAGGGTGCTAGAACCAGGTTTCCACACCCTAGAGATTTTTGATGAGTTCGACCGGTTCGTGGTTTCTCCTTGCTCGTAGGTTGCTTCGCACACCTTCCCATTCCTAGCGACCTAATACACTGCCTTCGCGCAACCCTATCCAGGGGTTGTGCCACGTTTTACACTATTACCCAAGACCTTGCTTATATTCCAATGTTAGTTAATTATCTTTGTCTACTTGAGTGCTTTGAGTTATACTTAAGAACATAAAACATTCATACAAGTGTGTGCAGTAAATAAACAATGTATTTTCAAGTTATATCAATCATGCATTAACCCAAGAATAGATACACAGAGTTATAACCAAACTTCTCTTTATTGATTCTTTGCACGGTTACAGACTCAACTCACCCTGCGCACTCAGTTGTAGGAGTCCGTGCACTAAGATGCAGACTACCAGGCCTCTGCGCACTTAGCTACAGAGCCTTCTCCTACTCTATGACCCAAAGACACACTTCACACTACGACTCAATCACTTAGACTCCTCATGCTCTATTCTTTTTTTTTTTCCCTATTCTCCCTCTTACACTTAGAGCCTCACTATATTTATACAATCCCATGGTCTGTGGACCATGGATAGGTCTATCCATGTGACATTACATTACAAAACTAGGGCAGACAACCCTGTGACTCTATCATACTTCGTGCCGCGTGCCCACAATTCGTGGAGCTTTACAATAAGATTCGGTCAAAACTTTGGCTTTGAGCCCCAAAACATGCCTTAGGGGGATTCCATGCCCAACACCTTGTCCCATTTTATTAAACCCATCACAATAATCGTTGCTTTACTCATTAAATTAATTACAAATCATTTGTAATTAATCCCTCTGGGCCCCACTAATCTGCGCCTGATTGCCCTCCGTGCAACTCCGCCGCACGATAGCTATTAGATCTTACACCCCCAAATCCAACGACCTACATCCACATCGAGCGCTCTCGATGTCCGACAGTTAAAATCTTGAGAGCACGCGAGATTCATGGTTTTGCTCAGGCCCCTTTTGGCTATGTGGCAGCACCAGGTTAACTCGCGTGTTATTATGAAAAAACCACCCGATGACCAAAATTGGTGCGATGAACCTTAATACTGCCTCCCCGCTTACGGCAAAACCATCCACTATTCACTTATCGATATCCGCGCCAAATTTTAAATGTTACCCATTTAAACGCCGAAGACCCTTGTTTTCACTCTTTTTGCTCGTTTTTTCACTAAATGCTGCCTAAACCTTCCTGCACCACCCTGAACCTCTGCAACCCAATTTGACCTCCAATTACCTTCCAAACACTGCCAAGACTCCATCCACACACTTTCATGTTCCCTGAAACCATTATCACCTCCCTGCCAACCGATGTTTTTATTAATAAATTGTTTTATTTCGCAGGTGATTAGAAGACCAGGAGACTAGACAAATAGGTTTGATACTAGTCACAAAACCTGTTTACTCCAAGATTCTCAGGAAATCTATTCAAAGGCTTCATTTATCAAAAGTTTTTGTGTATTAAGTTTAAACTAGAGATAGAGCAGAAGGAGACAATTTACACAGTGAAAGATAAAACAGAGGAGGTAGATAAAGAGATATAGTTAAAAGACAAACAAATGAAATATAGAGAAATATGATCAATATCCAACTACCAAAAGCTGAGACATGGGAAAAACTAAATAATTTACTGTTGAAATACACAGTAAAAATTTGAGATGTACAGTAAAAGTAAAAAGCACAGTAAAGGATATTGACAAGTCAGCAAGGTCAAAGTGTAACAAATGAAATGTAATAAGTAAATATGACATCCAACGTGAAAATTGAACACCATTCAACTTTTGGAGGAACAGTAAGCCAACTTCAACAATTTTCAGTTTTTTCATTGATAATCACCAACAATGCAGCATTAAAATAGTGCTAGATCAACGAGCAGTCATTGTTTTGATTTTATAATAATCTATTTTTGTAAAAATGGTTTAGGACATTTTCTTAGTTCTACTGTTGTGTAAATAACTCTCTTCAGGAGTTATTACGGGTTGCACCCTTGATGAAGCATTTCTAAACATTTGATGTACTTGATTTTTATGGAACCTTAATACAAAGCAAAGAATTCTGAATTCTGTTTTACACAGTTTGTGTTTCCTGTAAGTTTTTCCAGTATTACTCATTATGTTTTTCTTCATATTCTTATGTCTTACATAGATAACCAGGTAGTAGTAATTATGTTTCAATCTATTCCTATAAGCTTCTAAATTGATAATCTATAAAGAGAATGAATTAATGGACTGTTTGTTTAATTAATTCCATCTGAATCAATAAATCATCAACATCTTTTGTAAGCATAAGTATATTCTCTTGAACCTTCTGAACACCGTTTAGAGGTTTTTATACTTATGATTATTTAATTTTCAATTTGATAACTGTGATAATCATATTATTTTTTGTTTCTGCTCACCACCATACAAGCTATTTCATTGTGTGAAATTTTATAGTAGCCCTCTGCTTTGATATTAATATTATTCAAAAGTTTAGGCATATTAGTGTTACATCTGTTTCATTCAATGGTCCTACAAATTAAAACAAAACCCCCAAAACAATTATCTTAGATGCTCTGGCATGATAGCTAACCATTATCATCTCAGAGATACAACATCAATCTGGCGTCATTGCTGGGGATTCGAATTTCATTAAGTTTTCCTTGGGCAACGATATTCATTCTATTCCTTTAAGGTGATCAAAGGTCTAGAAAGGTTTAAATCCTTCACCTGGTGACTCTAGTAGCCCAAACTAGACCTTTTAAGCACACCAAATCTCATTCGGAATCTGACTTAATTAATCCTCTATCAGATACTGTAAAAATTCTGAGAAAAGCCAGTTCTAAAAGGAGACATCAACCATATTCTTCATCTTCTTCAGCCTTGCAGTCTAAAGATTTAGTATCATTTGATCCTTTTAGTAATATTCCATCTGATCCTGATCTGACACAAATACCTCCTAGGGTTTCTGAACTATTAGATAGGGGAGTTGATTTAGATTCAACTTTCCTCATTCGTTCTTTTGAAATGCATCAAGGATCCCCACTACCACCAGGATCACCTAAAACTGAGTCTGACTTGGGTATTCATTTACCTAAATACAAACCCATAGATTTCATATCCCCTACCACTTAATCATTTCCTTCCACTTCTAAACAACCTGAAGCTTCTACTTTTGAAAAACTTGAAAAGACCCTCTCTGTATATTCAAATCCACTCTTTGAAAAAAAAGAGGGTATTCATTCATAGGTCTCAAAGTTAGTTCTTATGACTCCTTTAAAGTTATTCAGGAGATCCCTTCCTTCTTCACATCCACATAGTCACACACCCCCTCAATCACCTTCTTCTACCTCTTCTTCATCTTCTTCTTCTTCATCCACACAAACACCTCATACACCACCTTCTACTATGGAATTATGACCTATTGTACATGCTAGATATGCAGCCTTAGTCTTACCTGCTAACCTCGATGCATTCCCAGCTGGGTACTTGAAATACCTTCCCAGGTATAATGGAGAAACTGGTCCCTCAGCTGAGGACCATCTTCAAGCTTTTCTAGACTTTTTAGACAATATGAATATCGAACAAGAAAATGTTTACATGATATTGTTTGTATAGTCACTTGAAGGAAATGTAAGAATTTGGTTTAGGCAGTTACCTATAAATTCCATTAGAAATTGGGAAGAGCTTACAAACATATTTAAAAATCAATGGGGTGTAAAGAAAGATCCTCTTTACTTTCTGAGTGAGTTTGAAGAACTTAAAAGAAACTTTGGTGAACCTGTATCAAATTATATTAAAAGGTTCAATAAACTTTATCATAAGATGCCCCCAGATTGTAAACCCCTCTAGCAGCAGCTAAGTCTAGGTTTTCTAAAGCCTTTGACGATGATTTTGATGTAATGCTAAGAGAGAGAACTTCAACAACTCTTGAAGATATGAAAACAAATGCTATAGAGGTGGAAGCAAATAGGGCTTCTTCAACTTCTTTGAAAGCTAAAGAGGAAAAGGCCCAAAGAAAACTCAAATCTATTCAAGAAGCCTCTAGTTCCTTTAGTTCTTCGAAGACTAAAACAGAAGATTTTAAAATAGATTAAATAACTTCTCTTCTTAGAAATATATCTAATAGAATTTCCAAGATTGAGACTCAACCTAGGACAGTTCAACAAATAGTTACTAGACCGCAAAATCAAAATCAAGGTTAGTATAAAAGGAATCCATAAATACAAATTCTTCAGAGACCTAGTAATAATCAGCATGTTCCCACTCCTTTACTGATAGATGACCAACAACCTGATGAAAATACTATGAGTATTACTAAAGATATCAATAACATGGATGCTTCTTCTAATCAAATAGTTATTATTCCTCTCTCACAACAAAATAAGGTTCAAGAAGATCAAGAATCCTCACAGGTTTATACATACCATGCCTTCTCTGAATTTTTAATAGTAGAGTTGAACAAGAGATATGATCTTAGGCCTAGACCCGACCCTAGAAGACCTCCTAAGGAGACTCCAATAATTGAACCTCGTACCAAAGCTGCTGAAACTCAAACAACTGTTATTCGACCATTAAATCAGTCAACTAATATTGCTCAAAATGATAAAAATGCTTTGACTACATTTAATGTTGAAAAAGAGTTAAAATCCCAATTCCACTTTCTAAACTTTCCAAAAACCCTGGGTATAAAAATCAAGTCTCCAAATGGATACAAAACACCTCGGTTGATGCTGAAAGTGATATCATCAGTCTGCAAGATGAAAAACCAGCAGTTGTCTTTGGTCCTAGCTCAAATATGACAGATGAAATAGTGCCTCCTTTCTATGTAACTATTAAGACAAATGATTCATTCTTATATAATTATATGCTTGATTTTGGAGCATCACATAACCTCATGCCAAAATCTACATGGACCATTTGAAACTTGACATAACTAGATCCCATCATGACTTGTACACCTTTGATTCTAAAAGGGTGCCCTGCTTTGGATTAGTTAAGGATTTAGTAGTCACCCTTGCCCAAATTCCAGTGAGAAGTGTAGTGCTTGATATAGTTGTCACGAATATTCCTCCCAAATTTGGAATGCTCGTTTCTAGGTCTTGTTGTGGCAAATTAGGGGGAACTCTTTAGATGGATATGTCTTATGCCACTATTCCAATTTATGGGGGAGAACAAATAAAGTTATATAGAGAGGTAAGATTTGTGCACACTGTTTGCAAAACAGACAAGCTAAGGAACCATACAATTTATGCAATTAATCAGGATTTTGGTTGCTTTCAACTCTCTTCAAACCAAATACATGAAACTCAAGTTAAAATAGAAGATGTAATTGAGAGTCATGTACCAAATCAAACTAATGTATGGAGACTATTTTTTGATGGTTCTTGTACAAAAGATGGAGCAGGAGCTGGGGTAGTTTTAATTTCACCAGAAAAAGAAAATATCACCCAATCATGCAAACTCGACTTCAAAGTTACAAATAATGTGGATGAATATGAAGCTTTCATTTTGGGACTGCAATTAGCCAAAAGCTTAAAGGTTCAAAACTTAAGTGTTTTTATTGATTCAGAACTTATTGTCAAACAAGTGAGAAATATTTGCCGAACTAAGCATCCTAGACTTAGGTCTTATTGAAATGAAGTTTGGGATTTAGTCAAAAACTTCTTTGATGCTTTTAATTTGACTTATATTCTAAGAAATCAGAATATTCATGCAGATGCCTTAGCTGTTTCTGCTAGTTCATTTAAAATTCCTGATCAGACCAATGTACTCTATCAAATACAAGTCAAGTACAGACAATCCATCCTAGATGATCTAAAACACTGGTAGATATTTGAAGATGATGAACATTTGAAATATTTTCTGCAAGTTAGAGATGAATTTTCAGTTCTACAAATTGATGAAGATAGAATAGAAATAAACGAAAATACAAATTGAAATGATACTTCAAATTTCAATTCAAAAATTGGTGATCATGACATTATTCAATTTTCTAACAATTTTATTCCCAAAGGCCTCATTCCTTTAGAAAAATTGTTTGATGAAAATGATGTCCTCTGAAACCCTCAGTCCATTTCTTCACTAGATGACATAGAAGAAATTAATATTGGAAGAAATGATGATATTAAAAACCTCAAAATCTATCCATCTCTAGATCCTGAGATCAAAGCTCACTATCTTAAGTTACTTCAAAATTATAAGGATGTTTTTGCATGGACCTATGCTGATCTAAAAACCTATGATTCTTCATTAATACATCACAAGATTCCTTTAAAGCCAGAAGCAGTTCCTTATCAACAGAAACTTAGGAGGACCAATCCAGATCCTCTACAAACTGTAGAAAAGGAAATTAAGAAAATGCTAGATGCCCAGATCATTCTCCCTCTTAGATATTCTAATTGGGTTGTGTTATAAACATTTTTGTGCCTTACAGCTCTAAGCATGAAATGTCCATAAACCAAGGGATCCTAAGTCCCTAAAAGTGTTGTTCCTGCCCCTAAAGGAACAAGGTCAACCAATTACAGCTTCTCCCAGAAGTTCTCCACCAGAAACTGCTCAGAATCAGTCAAATCAGGATCATTTCAGCTGCTCCACTAGCTTCCTGCGTTGCATAGCACCCCAGTACACTAGCTAGGTGCATTGCAATGCACCTAAATGCACTACCAGGGTGCGCTGAGCGGGAAATGACAAATGGCAGTGTCATTCCGCGAGGTGGTCAGACAATGGAAGCTTCCAGAATCTTCCTCAATGACACTTGCCTCACTGAGTTCGACCAAGGATGAGTAAGAGGCTCTCAGCCTCCAAGTGGAAGCAAGAACTGATAGAGAGAAGCCACAAGTCAAATCATAAGCTGAATCATCCTCTCTGCATACATCTATATATGGATCCCTCATCCCAGAGATCCAGAGGCTGGAATTTTGTACTTTGCAGAGAATTGCTATTGGTTTTGAGATAGAGATCAGTGCATTGGGTGATTTATGCTTTGTTGGAGGTGAAGAAGGGATTCCTTTGCTGGGAGGTTGATGCTGGATCGGGACTCACTTGGTTGTATCTCCTCCTGGATCTTCTTGTTATATCAATAAAACTATTTGAGTTTCTCCTACATGCTTGTGTATCAATGATGTTTTGTTATATTTGCATGTTTAGCTTAAATCTGATCCTAAGCTAGTTATGAATGTAAATCTATATCTTTGTGTAGTTTTCCTCTTCTGTGATCTTGCAGGAACTTGGTGAAGCTGGGCAAGTAAGGGAGCAGGTAGCTGGAAGCTGTCAAAGAGGAGAGCGATTGGATCAACGAACTAGCGCAAGACACAGGTTAGTTCATCCTATTCCTCTTCGTTTACATTTCATAAAGAAGAATACGAAAGTAGTTTTCCTTGTTTGTTGCTAAGGCACTGTCACACCTTAGAGTGGGATAGGGGCGTTCTGAGTAGATACTTTTCCCAACAACAAAATGGCGACTCCGCTGGGGAACCGTGTCTAGTTAGTTTGTTTGTGTTTCTCTTGTTGTTTGTTTCATAAACACAGAAGTAGCAATCGAACTGCATTTGCCATTATCAAATGCAAAGTAGCTGCTACTTCAATCCACTCACTGGATTTGTTTATGATTTGAACAACTGATCCACAAATGCTCTAATTGCCCTTTGTGATAGCTCTTAGTCCTCCTTTAAATCATCCCTCTGATTGTACCTTACTGATTGCTTTTACTCGGCCAAAAACCATAGATTAAACTGCAAACCGTGACCCAGAACCCAGATAGAAGTCTCGTTTCTGCCCCAGCGCAGGCTCTGTGAAGAGGTTCTGCATTTCAACGCAGGTCCCAAGAGGGCTACCTGCGCTGCAATTCAATTTCTCTGTGCAACAGGTGCGCTGATCAGCCTTTGCCCTGTGCAGCTAAGGTTCTTTGCTTCATTTTGTCCAGTTTTATCTCTGATTTTTTGCAGCCTGTGATCAGTGTGTGTACCTGTCTAAAACCCCTTTTCTTTGCCTTAATTCCGCCTCCTTTGTAAAAAAATACTGTAGATGTTCTTTGTGTGTTTGTTACATCATTTACAGTTTTCCATTGAAAGAGTAGAATAGTCATACTGTCGTCCTTAGATTTAGACCCGTCGTAAGTGTCGATTTTGATCTTAGGAGAAAGTTTGTTTGTTGTTGACAGTTGATTATCCCTTTTGCTTTTGCCTTTGGTTTGAATTTGCCTCTTTCTAGTGTCAAAACAAGTGTTTATTTCAAAATCATAAAGTGTCGTAATCTTCTCTACCTTTTTGATTTCGAAAAGAAGCTTGTTTGTGTTTTTCACTTGAAAGCAAATTCAAATTTGTACATCAACTTTCCTTTTAGGCATCAATATTAAGAAAGTGAAAACAAATACATGCACATGTGCATTTGCATATTGATAGTCTGTTTGGCTTGATTTAGGAAAAGTGCATCTACAGTGTGCTCTTTGCTCTTTGAGAAAAGATTGTGTCTTTCTTTTCCCCTTGTAGCTAGGATTTTCATTGCTGAAAAGAGATAAAAGCTTGCTTATCATCTTTAGATTGCATTTAGGAATTACATCTACATCTCGTGGTGATCCCAAAAGACAAACTTTTAAGAAAGATCAACTTAAAATAAATTGAATGAATCTAACAACGCTTTGGAACTTAACGCACAACATAGAGGTCTAGGCTAGAGACGTGTTCCGGCGTCGTAAAGCCTGGTAACTGTTGTCCTCACCAATGGTTGGGTGATTCCTCCACTGTGAGACGATAAGTGCCAGTACGGATTGTGCTCCCACGTACCGTCGAGTATATATTGGGAGACCCCTATAGGCTTAAAACCTTTTATCCATAGGAAGCCATGTCAGCCGCCCTACTGATCGCAATGCACCGAACACAGCATTCGGGAAGATTGACTGTCGTACCGTAAAACATATTATGTAGTTTTGTGATTGGTTTGGCACACCCTCTACCTAGATCTCCAGAGCAGTCCCTTCCATTCCTTTTCAGACTCCTTAACGGAAAAGGTCCATCTGAGCACTTGTCACTTCAGGCTCATTAAAAATCGAAGGAGACTAGAGTCATCTTTTGTTTTTTCTCGACTCTTAAAAACTGAAAAAACAAGTTGTGTCCAAGCGTCATAAAATTTATTTTAAATGAAATATTCATACCCCTTTTCCTACGTTGATCTTAGGTTGAGAAAATGGAGTCTACCAACCAAGGAATTCCCCTTAGTGGAAATCCTAGTCCCTTCTCCTCTTGGGGAGATGTTGGTGCACCCCATATGGTGTTATAGACATTTTTGTGCCTTACAGCATGAAGCATGAAATTTCCATAATCTAAGGGATCCAAAGTCCCTAAACATGTTGTTCCTACCCCTAGAGGAACAAGGTCAGCAAACCACAGCACTGAATAGCAGTTCTCCACCTGAAAACACTCAAAAACAAGGCAATTCTGGATCATGTCAACTGCTCCACTGAGCATTTGCGCTGAATGTCAACTGCTCCACTGTCTACCTGTGCTGAATGTCAACTGCAAAGAAGGCTACCTGCACTGGGCGAGTTGGGACATGTGGCACAGTCATTCCTCAAGGTGTCAATGCCCAGGAAGCTTCCAAAATGACACTTGGATCAAGGAATTCGACTGGTGATGAGTAAGAGGGTCTAGATCTCCAAGTGGAAGCAAGAACCTCCAAGTGGACTCAAGAACTAAAGAATAACTGAAGTGGGAGAGGACACTAGTCAGCTTCATACCAGCATCAAGCTGACTCATCCTTTCTCCAAAACTCCTATATATAGAGCTCTCTCATGAGGTCTAAGGAGGCGGGAATCTTGTGAATGTAAGGAAGTGCTGCTGGTTTGAGTTTAGAACTATTGGGTGATTTGCTTTAAAGGAGGTGAAGAGAAGATTTCTTTCTGCTGGAAGGTGATGCTGGATTGGGCCTCTTATGGTTGTATCGCTTCCTGAACTTTACTTCTTCCATTAATAAAGCATTTGAGGTTCTTCTATATGCATGTATTTCAATGATGTGTTGCTATACTTGTGTATTTGATTTATTCTAATCCTTGAATCAATTATGAATGTATGCTTCTTGTAGTTTCCCTCTCTTTCCATTTTGTAGGATCTTGTTGTAGCTGGGCCAGTGAAAGAGCAAGGAGCTGGGAGCAAGCAGCAAAGAGAGAAGATTGGATCAATCATTAGCGAAAGACATCGGTTAGTGGATCTCTTTCTCCCCTCTTTTACATCTCATAAAGAAGTAATCTCAAATAGCTTTGCTTTGATTGTTGCTGAGGTACTATCACCCTTAGAGTGGGATAGGGTCATTCCGTATTGGATACTTTTCCCAACAACAAATTGGCGACTCCACTGGGGATCGTATCTTTTTGGTTGTTTGTGTTTTTGATATTCATTTCCTAAACAAAGAGAGTACCGAATCGAACTGCATTTGGATCTTTCAAATGCAAAGTAGAGGGCAGCTACTCTGGCTCAGTTTCTGGGCATGTTTATGATTTGAAGAGCTGATCCACAAGGACTCTGAACAGCTCTTAGTGATAGCTTTTCATCCTCCTTTTCATCCTTTAGTGTGTACTCGATTGATAGCCTTTGATTTGGCCAAAAACTGTGAATTTTTTAGAAATCTGTAACCCGGAAACTGAGAAAAACGAAAGTTTATCTCTTCATTGCAGGCACTGTGAAGGCAGTCTGCATTTCATCGCAGGTCCCGAAGGGGCTACCTATGCTGAATGTAAAACTGACAGTGTACTACCTGCGCTGAACCAGTTTTGCCTTGTGCAACTGGGGTTCCCTGTTGTTTGTTGCCCTGTTTTCACCTTTGTTTTTGCAGCCTGTTATCAGTCAATGTACCTATCTGAAACCACGTTTCTTTGCCACTATTCCGCCTCGGTTGTATAAAGAAACTGTATTTGTTCTTTGTGTATTTCTTCCATCATTTGCAGTTTCCCATAACGAAAGTGAACTAGTCTTGCTGTGACCTCTTAGATCTAGACCTGTGATAAGTGTCATTTTGATCTTAAGAGTTAGTTTGTTTGCTGTTCATAGCTGATTGAGCATTTGCTTTCGTCATATGGTTTGAATTTATGTATTTCTAGTGTCGAAACAAGTAAATCTTAAGGTGTCTTTTGATTTTGGACAAATCTTGTTTGCTTTCACTTGAAATTGAATTCAAAATTATACAACAGCTTTCTTTTTGTATTACATCAACATTAAGAAAGAGAAAAGAAATATCTGCATTGTGCATGTGCATTTTGACAGCTTGTATGTTGATTTAGGAAAAAGTGCATTAGTGTGTGCTCTATGATCTATGTGAAAAGATGATGTCTTTCTTTTCCCTCAGTAGTTAAGATTTTCAAAGTTGAAAGATTGAAAAGCTTGCTTATCATCTTAGACTGCATTTAGGAAGTTGTATTATACATCTCGTGGTGATCCATAAAGGCAAACTGCTAAACAAGATCAACATTAAAATGAATTGAATTTACATAACAACGCATTGAAACATAACGCAAACACATAGAGGTCTAAGCTAGAGACGTGTTCCGGCGTCGTTAAACGTGATATCTTAGCGTTGAGTGGTTGGGTGATTCCTCCACGGTGAAGCGATAAGTATCAATACGGACTTGTGCTCCCACGTACCGTCGTGTATATATTGGGAGACCCCTATAGGAACAAAGCCTTTATCCATAGGAAGCCGTGTCGACCGCCCTACTGATCACAATGCAGTGAACACAGCATTCACGAAGATCGACCACTCGTACCGTAAAACGTATTCTATGGTTTTGCGAAAAGTTTGGCGCACCCTCTGCCTAGAACTCCAGAGTAGTTTCTTTTGGCCTTTTTCAAACTCTATAACTGAAAAAGTCCATCCAAGCATTTGTCACTTCGGGCTCTGTTGAGGCCTCGAAAATCGCTACAAAAACATTGGGGGATAACCACCCAGTCCGGACCTTAAAAGCAGCTCCTTTTCCGTTTGGTGTGGTGGCTCCGACTGTTCATCTAGGTCCAGTTACCTTCTCCCTATTGCTATTGGTTTATAATGTATCTTTAACTACCAATAGACAGGGACATCAGATCACTTCTTCTTGCTGATCAGGCAAGAGAATGACCCTTAAGCTGTGTTATCACAAAATCATGTACTAAGGGCTGCTACCTAGCAAGATTTCATGAAACTATTTCAAACCAGGCTTTAGACTAAGGCTTAGCCTCCTTAGTCAGAGAGGGCTCTCTCACAAATGTTTCTTCTTGATATAAATTAAGGGCAAGAAAAGATGGCTAACTCTTAAAACAGTATGTTGAAAATAAGCTGGTTGGAACAACAAAATAAGACCTCTTCCATTGGGCTCATGGAGTCAAACACTTATGCAGTAAATAATCAATTACTCATTCATGGAAGCCAAGGCATATTATGTCTAAATCCTCAGAACATTTCTCAAGAAGAACTCAACTCATAAACATACACAGGAAGTCTGAGCACTAGGTGAATTCAGAGTGATTGCATATTTAGTGAGTTGTAAAACAAGAAGAATAAAGACCAAACTACATATACTCTGAGCATTTTAACACATGATGAATCTTGGGAAGAAAAAGTACTGCTTGTATTACTGTCAAAGTCCTTTTTTACAAAAGCCAATATGAAAACTCTGTTTTTTAATAAATCTCCCAACCCTGAATACATAGATGATCTAGCCATATATAGGAATATGCTTCTAACTACCTGGAGCTTCCTCCTCCAGCATGAGGGGAGCTCGATTCTACCTACGATGACACCTACTAACCTTTAACTAACTAATAATTACAGCTGACTATTCATTGACAGCGCTGGAATCCTAAAACAATTAAAACTCTACTTCTACATCATGCTGGAAATAGCATTTATTACAATCAAACTAGTGCTCCTACGAGGAAAATGAGAGAACAGGTTCATCCTCTGACAAATGGCTTCTTTAAGTTTGGCTGTGACAGGTGTCTGTAGTTGCTAGCTGGCCTTTAATATAACATGTTCTCCAACACCCTGAAATATAGGAAACTGTTTCTGATTGTCGGTCTTTGGTTTGCCTCAACATATTCGAATCCAAAGGAGTATGCTTTTAACCTTTCATTAACCCAAATAGAGCGGATTGCCACATCCTGGATGAGCTGTAGGCTGTATTGATGGACAGGTGTCTCTCTTTTTAAAATTCCCGCTTGTATACCAAACTGCCTGTTTATGTTAAAAACACCACCTACAGCAGTTTCGTAGCGCGCTACGAAACTGCTGTGTGATTTAAAAAAACACTGTCTTCCTCTAAACTCCTCACAAAATTAAATAGATGCTGTTGCCATTCTTCAGTTTCACCTTTGTTATGCTGGGATTCAGAATCACATTCTCTGTATTCTTCATAAGGCTAGAGTGGGTTACCTTCTTTTCTTCATCAAAGATCACCTCAAGCTTCGGCCTAACATAATTATTGAGAACTGAAACACACAAAATCGATGCCCTTTTTATATTTTTTATCTCTGTCTCATCCTCTTGACTGACTTTAACAAACTGTAATCCCTCAACCAACTCAATTTCCTTAATCTGTAGCTCTTTTTCTAAGAAGCCATTAATACTCTTTGACATCTTCTGTGTCATCTTGTCTTCTAAAATAGAAACCAACACTGTTGCAAATCAAAGCAATTGTCTGCATCACCATCTCTTGATGTATATTTTTGAAGGGCATATACATTATCTCTGAATAGATTCTAAATTTACATAGCCTTTTGCTCAAGATACTCCTCACATCTGAAGGAGATAGATTTGTCACATATCACAAATAAATCAAGCATTCATAAGAAAACCATGAAGCACACTGTTCTAGCCATGAAGCACACTGTTCTTAGCTATCAACCATGGTGATCTTATGAGAACAATCCAATATCCAGTTAAATTATCTTAGCATAAATCTTTGGAGTCCGAGTGCACAAAATGAGATTGAATATTGCTCAAACCGCGCATCAAACATCCAAACTGCATCTAGTTAGAAACTAAAGTGTTGAAACTGGAAGGCTGGTTCTGTAAGATCTCAGTTTTGCTTCAACAGATATGAAAACATGCATGAAGTTCAACCACCCCAACTTTACACTTTTATCTAGCAGACTATCTCCTCTTTGGCTGGCAATTGGGATTCTGTTGAAACTAAAACCAGTTCTGGAGAAGAAATACCAGCTTCCCTGGCTTAGCTTAAAAAGATAGCAACTCTGAATATCTGCCTCGTCAGTAAATGTTAGTTGGTGCATACAAGGAGATCCTTTGAGTTTTTTGAAAAGCCATAAACCAGAGCTGAACAGAGTATTTGAACTGTGTAAATATCCTAAATGAGGCCCCGAAATGGACATATAGGTGTACAGATTTTTCCGATAGGGCTTCATTGCAGCATCTGTTAAGGCAGATCTAATCTTGATAACGCATCACTCATTGTTAATGCTATTGACACCCTTAGAAACCTCACTGTACTTGCCCCCTTTTCGCACAACCTCATAGTTTTCCTAATCACTTTTGCAGTGCAAGTAAGGTGAATCGATCTCAAAACCCTCTGCTTTTCCTGTTTCGGTTTCTTGCCGGAGACACAAAAACCTTCTTTGCAATGGGAGGCACCGGCTTAGAACACGACCCCCAGACACCAACACTATCATATGATCCTTGTCGAGCAGCTGTAGCTGCATATTGCAGTCGAATTAAGCTAACTACAATTCCTTGCACATAGTTCACAAGAGAAACGCGTCCAATCTCCACAGAACGCCCGTAAGACATGATATCCAATTCATACACAAGCTGATCTCTTTGGTCCGTAATAACTGAATTCGGCAAAAAGGAAACCTCCAGAGAACTGATCTCTACGTATTTTTCAGCAGTGTCATCTTCTATAGCTGTAATATAATGGAAAGAACAACGACAGAGAAATATCCAGCCAATGAAACTTACTGCCACCTGTGACTTTGTCTGGTGATTAACGTTGTGTTGACATTGAAAACCACAAGCGGATTGTGGAGGAGTTGCTTGCTGGTAACTGGATTTCAACCTGGGAATGCGTAATCCACCACACAGTGCCATGTTTTCATTACCATGCTCGAATGCTGGCTACGAAATAGAAAATATTTCTCCAAAGGAACACAATTGATATTTTATAGATTTCCAACAACAGAAATATCTTGGGGGAATAAAGACAGATGTCGACAGAGAATGTATTCCATCTTGACTAATACGACCCCTTTTCACACATATATACATTTATTAATGCATCCCTCAGGCGCAACCCATTCTTGGAATTTGAAATATCTTCCATTCCATTCCATGCCCCTGTCTCAATCTGCTAGCCCGAGATTCATTTGATTTGGATCAGATAAGGACCTAAAGGAACAAGGCAATATTAATCACGTAAAAACCGCCAAGGTCTGCAAGGAATAATACAGGTCCCATGATCTCCTCAGTATCAATCTCAACAATATAGTAAGAAATCTCATAAGCTATAGCCCCAGCGTTTGCCAGAAACAATGAAGTGACAACAAAGAGAATATGCATATTGCAAACGAACCATATAATCCTCTTCCTTCAATGGAGTACAGGCCCACATATAACAGCTTGACAAACCTCGTTTCCTGCAGTGTTTCCATCAATTCACCTTAAATATTTGTCATTTCCCAATTTCGTAGCGCAGCCAGTGCAAGGTCAGTGTTTTCGCTACGAAATCACTAAAACAGATGGCGTTGCGAATATGCTAACGGATTTATGCGCTGCGAAAACACCCTGTCTTTAAGCTAGGCAAAAAATTTTGGCAACAGACTTTTCAGTGATAACAGCGGCTCCACTTGGGATAGTGTGCCCTTTTGGTGCACTAAGAACCTGCAGCTCCAGTGCCTTATCCATTTATTTGACAAACAGAAATTTGCTTGACCAGCATAACTGTAGGAGAAAGAAAACTACATCTACTGAAAAAAGAAATGCTCAGTTAACCTTGAGCTTATTTGCATTTACCTCTACCTACCTACCCTATCAGCTGCAAGCTCCACTTGTACCTCAAGCAACATGATATTTCCAATGTAGCCAATCATCTATCTTATCTGACATTTGATTTCTTTGGCTGTGCTTGAAACAAAAATAAATCAGATACTGAAGTAACCGAGGCAGCATGAGGTGTAACTATTCTTCAACATGAAAATATAACTGGAAGTCGCCTGAACAGTTAATCTTTTCCATGTATTCAGCTATAGGGTCAAAAAACACATGGTTAGTTTGTTGATTCTCAAAACTTTCTGTATCTTTAGACAACTTATCTTCAGCCACACCAAATTTATTTGATATGCTATCCAACTGCCTTTCTAAATGATGCTCACAAACAATGTAATTTTCCTCACTACTATGATCATTATTTGAAGTAAGCTGCTGCAAGGAATCACAAAATTGAGCAAGCTTTTCCTCTTCCTGAGGGTCATAGAAAATTTCCTCCAATATTTCTTCTTGCTGAGTGCAATCAATTTCATCTCCATCATGATCTGAAACCTGACAAATCTGCTGCATCTCTACATTCATATCAAGGGATGAAACATGGTTTTCACAAGTAAACTCCTGCTGCTCCTCATGCTGTGTTTCATGGGATGTTATATCCTCTCCTTGGTGCTGAAATGCATGGTTATGAAGAGCCTCTAAAATTTCTTCATCCGTGAATTCATCATCATCATAACCATCCTCTAAATACTTAATAAGACTTAAAGAATGTCTACAGCAATCTTTAAGCATCAATAAGGAAGGATAACCTTCTTTATACATTTCACAGAATTCATCATGGAAATCAGCAAGAGAAGATAATGAACCATTCTCCAAACTTTTATACCAAGACCATGCTTTTCCTTCTAAAGTGGCCATAAACATCCTCATGAGACAATCCTCGGGGAAATGAACCTTAAGACTGCGTACATGCATATGAAACCTAACCAAATGAAGAGCAGCATTGTCCTTCTTTTCATCTTTGAATATTGGAAGATCATCTAACCAATCAACCTTTGGCATAGGATTTGGAAAACCAGGGATATGAGACTGATTCATAGGAGCATACCTGGCATTCATTCTTGCAGTGGGACTCATCTTGTAACTTCATCAAGCTACTGATCTTCTGGCAGTGGAGTCACCTTCTAATTTGTTATTTGTTGTGTGGAGTCACCAAGGTAGTTTTGCAGCCTCAAAAAGATGTCTGAGCTCCTGCTACCTTCAGAAGTTCAGCCTCTACATTTCGGAAATGAATAGACTTCAGGCTCCCGGCAGACACACCAAAATGTTATCACAAAATCATGTACTAAGGGTTGCTACCTAGCAAGATTTCATGAAACTATTTCAAACCAGGCTTTAGACTAAGGCTTAGCCTCCTTAGTCAGAGAGGGCTCTCTCACAAATGTTTCTTCTTGATATAAATTAAGGGCAAGAAAAGATGGCTAACTCTTAAAACAGTATGTTGAAAATAAGCTGGTTGGAACAACAAAATAAGACCTCTTCCATTGGGCTCATGGAGTCAAACACTTATGCAGTAAATAATCAATTACTCATTCATGGAAGCCAAGGCATACTATGTCTAAATCCTCAGAACATTTCTCAAGAAGAACTCAACTCATAAACATACACAGGAAGTCTGAGCACTAGGTGAATTCAGAGTGATTGCATATTTAGTGAGCTGTAAAACAAGAAGAATAAAGACCAAACTACATATACTCTGAGCATTTTAACACATGATGAATCTTGGGAAGAAAAAGTACTGCTTGTATTACTGTCAAAGTCCTTTTTTACAAAAGCCAATATGAAAACTCTGTTTTTTAATAAATCTCCCAACCCTGAATACATAGATGATCTAGCCATATATAGGAATATGCTTCTAACTACCTGGAGCTTCCTCCTCCAGCATGAGGGGAGCTCGATTCTACCTACGATGACACCTACTAACCTTTAACTAACTAATAATTACAGCTGACTATTCATTGACAGCGCTGGAATCCTAAAACAATTAAAACTCTACTTCTACATCATGCTGGAAATAGCATTTATTACAATCAAACTGGTGCTCCTGCGAGGAAAATGAGAGAACAGGTTCATCCTCTGACAAATGGATTCTTTAAGTTTGGCTGTGATAGGTGTCTGTAGTTGCTAGCTAGCCTTTAATATAACATGTTCTCCAACACCCTGAAATATAGGAAACTGTTTCTGATTGTCGGTCTTTGGTTTGCCTCAACATATTCGAATCCAAAGGAGTATGCTTTTAACCTTTCATTAACCCAAATAGAGCGGATTGCCACATCCTGGATGAGCTGTAGGCTGTATTGATGGACAGGTGTCTCTCTTTTTAAAATTCCCGCTTGTATACCAAACTGCCTGTTTATGTTAAAAACACCACCTACAGCAGTTTCGTAGCGCGCTACGAAACTGCTGTGTGATTTAAAAAAACACTGTCTTCCTCTAAACTCCTCACAAAATTAAATAGATGCTGTTGCCATTCTTCAGTTTCACCTTTGCTATGCTGGGATTCAGAATCACATTCTCTGTATTCTTCATAAGGCTAGAGTGGGTTACCTTCTTTTCTTCATCAAAGATCACCTCAAGCTTAGGCCTAACATAATTATTGAGAACTGAAACACACAAAATCGATGCCCTTTTTATATTTTTTATCTCTGTCTCATCCTCCTGACTGACTTTAACAAACTGTAATCCCTCAACCAACTCAATTTCCTTAATCTGTAGCTCTTTTTCTAAGAAGCCATTAATACTCTTTGACATCTTCTGTGTCATCTTGTCTTCTAAAATAGAAACCAACACTGCTGCAAATCAAAGCAATTGTCTGCATCACCATCTCTTGATGTATATTTTTGAAGGGCATATACATTATCTCTGAATAGATTCTAAATTTACATAGCCTTTTGCTCAAGATACTCCTCACATCTGAAGGAGATAGATTTGTCACATATCACAAATAAATCAAGCATTCATAAGAAAACCATGAAGCACACTGTTCTAGCCATGAAGCACACTGTTCTTAGCTATCAACCATGGTGATCTTATGAGAACAATCCAATATCCAGTTAAATTATCTTAGCATAAATCTTTGGAGTCCGAGTGCACAAAATGAGATTGAATATTGCTCAAACCGCGCATCAAACATCCAAACTGCATCTAGTTAGAAACTAAAGTGTTGAAACTGGAAGGTTGGTTCTGTAAGATCTCAGTTTTGCTTCAACAGATATGAAAACATGCATGAAGTTCAGCCACCCCAACTTTACACTTTTATCTAGCAGACTATCTCCTCTTTGGCTGGCAATTGGGATTCTGTTGAAACTAAAACCAGTTCTGGAGAAGAAATACCAGCTTCCCTGGCTTAGCTTAAAAAGATAGCAACTCTGAATATCTGCCTTGTCAGTAAATGTTAGTTGGTGCATACAAGGAGATCCTTTGAGTTTTTTGAAAAGCCATAAACCAGAGCTGAACAGAGTATTTGAACTGTGTAAATATCCTAAATGAGGCCCCGAAATGGACATATAGGTGTACAGATTTTTCCGATAGGGCTTCATTGCAGCATCTGTTAAGGCAGATCTAATCTTGATAACGCATCACTCATTGTTAATGCTATTGACACCCTTAGAAACCTCACTGTACTTGCCCCCTTTTCGCACAACCTCATAGTTTTCCTAATCACTTTTGCAGTGCAAGTAAGGTGAATCGATCTCAAAACCCTCTGCTTTTCCTGTTTCGGTTTCTTGCCGGAGACACAAAAACCTTCTTTGCAATGGGAGGCACCAGCTTAGAACACGACCCCCAGACAGCAACACTATCATATGATCCTTGTCGAGCAGCTGCAGCTGCATATTGCAGTCGAATTAAGCTAACTACAATTCCTTGCACGTAGTTCACAAGAGAAACGCGTCCAATCTCCACAGAACGCCCGTAAGACATGATATCCAATTCATACACAAGCTGATCTCTTTGGTCCGTAATAACTGAATTCGGCAAAAAGGAAACCTCCAGAGAACTGATCTCTACGTATTTTTCAGCAGTGTCATCTTCTATAGCTGTAATATAATGGAAAGAACAACGACAGAGAAATATCCAGCCAATGAAACTTACTGCCACCTGTGACTTTGTCTGGTGATTAATGTTGTGTTGACATTGAAAACCACAAGCGGATTGTGGAGGAGTTGCTTGCTGGTAACTGGATTTCAACCTGGGAATGCGTAATCCACCACACAGTGCCATGTTTTCATTACCATGCTCGAATGCTGGCTACGAAATAGAAAATCTTTCTCCAAAGGAACACAATTGATATTTTATAGATTTCCAACAACAGAAATATCTTGGGGGAATAAAGACAGATGTCGACAGAGAATGTATTCCATCTTGACTAATACGACCCCTTTTCACACATATATACATTTATTAATGCATCCCTCAGGCGCAACCCATTCTTGGAATTTGAAATATCTTCCATTCCATTCCATGCCCCTGTCTCAATCTGCTAGCCCGAGATTCATTTGATTTGGATCAGATAAGGACCTAAAGGAACAAGGCAATATTAATCACGTAAAAACCGCCAAGGTCTGCAAGGAATAATACAGGTCCCATGATCTCCTCAGTATCAATCTCAACAATATAGTAAGAAATCTCATAAGCTGTAGCCCCAGCGTTTGCCAGAAACAATGAAGTGACAACAAAGAGAATATGCATATTGCAAACGAACCATATAATCCTCTTCCTTCAATGGAGTACAGGCCCACATATAACAGCTTGACAAACCTCGTTTCCTGCAGTGTTTCCATCAATTCACCTTAAATATCTGTCATTTCCCAATTTCATAGCGCAACCAGTGCAAGGTCAGTGTTTTCGCTACGAAATCACTAAAACAGATGGCGCTGCGAAACTGCTAACGGATTTATGCGCTGCGAAAACACCCTATCTTTAAGCTAGGCAAAAAATTTTGGCAACAGACTTTTCAGTGATAACAAGCTGATTTGGGTTCAGCCAAGCCACAACTAAAGTTTTGCTTCTTTGAGGAGAGGACTTAAAAGAATGTAGAATGCAAGCTTATTCTATGATGCAAGCAAAAGAAACTAATCTAAATCCTATCTTAATTAGGCAGATATAGATCTAACCCAACTAAGAGCAAGATAATTAAAATATTAGGATTTAAACATGTCTTGTTTATAATGAATATCAAGTTAATGAAGTAGTTCAATTAACTGATATTATGGTTACCAAAACACATTCTATTGAGACTTTAAAACTGAAATAATAAACCAACAACATTCAGGAAGTAGTTCACAAAATGATATTGATTATCAAATCAATAAATCCAATAATTGAATAATGATATGTGGAAATAGTTCACAACACATTATTATTCAATAAATCAGTTTCATAAGACAGATTTCAGAGTAAGTAGTTACTCCAAAATGAGAAATTAATCCATAAAAACAGAGATACATAATAACAAGATTGAGGCAAATTACCCATATTGACAATAGTGCACAAACATGAATAAAATGACACATTCATATCACCATAAAATTAAAACTGATATTTGAAACAGTAGTATTAGAAATACCGATTTATTGCATCCATTTCTCTGTTCTTGGTCTCCAACAACCCTTTACATTGCTTGAACTTCTGCCTTCAAAACTAGAGCCACAATAGTGCAAGCTTTGTTCCTCATGCATAATTCAATATACAAAGGGAAAATCCTCAATAATCCCCAGATCTGAGATTTTTCACTCCTCCCTCCTACAACTCTAAATTCCAATTACAATAGTGCTTTTAGAAGCCTAGCATTGCAGAGGAGAGCAACCCTTTTTACATTCTGCAATTTGTTATTTATAATATTGGCCAAGGAATTGTTGAGAGAAGAGTTTGTTGAAGAGGAATCTGCTAAATCCAATTTTACTTGCTCCTAATTCTGATCTTCAATTGCTGGAGCCTTCTCATTGATTGAGATTCTTTTTCCATATTTCTTCCACTGTTTTCCTGCAAAAGAAATCAAAATAAATTAAAATGCAATCAAAATATCATTTCTGGCAATTAAATCAAACCCAATCAAATTCTATTTAAATAAATAATTAAAAACAAAATATAATCTCTGTATTGATGCTTGGAATGGTTTGATTGGTAAATGATATTATTGACCAATGGATCTGCAATTAGAAGAGGCTTTGGATAAATGAAATTGAAAACCATAACTTAGAAAATTGATTTTGTTTTCAAAATTCGGAGCCTGATCTTCTGCCTGATTTTTGGTCCAATAAATGATCAAATCTGTTGGTGAAACCTCTTTCAAAATGTTCTCCTTGATTTTCTCTTTCCAATGAGCCGTCCTGGGCCTCATTTGGCCAAGTAGAACTCAATTTATGAGCTTCCAAAGTTGATGGGTCAAATCTGATGTAAATCTGGAAATTCTGTTGCTGGGCTAAAAAAAATGAAAATTCTCATTAAGAATTAAATCCTAAATTAGAATTATAATTAATTCTAAATTAATTGTTAATTATAAACTAAACTAATTATTAATAACCTATTTATTAATCTAACTAACTTGATATCTAATTAGTGATTTGTAACAAATTTAATCTCAAGAAACTAATTAATATTAATCTAAATGATAATTAAATTTAAATCAATCAAATTAATTAAATGCTACGTATTAATTTAAATAATATAATATATTACATATTATATATTAATATATATACTAACTAATATTACCATATCTAATATATAAAACATTAAAACTAACTATATTACCCTACGTACCTGATTCACTCAACATATAAACTAATATTAAAGACATATGCTAACCTACACTATTCCTAACTTTCTATTACCATACTCCACTCCTTATTAATTCCACTCATACGCATGAGTGTTTTTGAAAATTACATTAACTCAAAACTAAACTAGTTAATGCCTTTTAACTTTTTCACAATCGGCATTTCGGCGTGGAGGATGCTTGTCGGCATATCGGCGTGGAGAAGCTTGTCGGCATATCGGCGTGGAGAAGGCTTTCGGCACTTCGCATCGGGAGGGAAATGAATATCGGGGTTCTTTAATTTGTAACATATGAAAATCCCCGATGCGATATCGCATAAACTCCCGATGCGATATATATTATTTTTATTTTTATTTTTTATATTAAATTTTAATTTAATTAAATTAATTAAATTAATATTTAATATTATTTTTTATTTGTTTTAAATTTTAATTTAATTAAATTAATTATATAATATATTAATTAATTTAATTAATTTAAAATTTAATTTTAAACTTAAATTTTCATTTTTTGTTTTATTTTTATGAACATAAGTTTCTAAACTATAGCTAAAAATAAAACTACAGCCACTTAGAAAATAAATGAAAAATAATAAAAATAAACTACAGCCACTTGAATGTTTGGTTTTTCGAGATTAAAATTTGATTAGAAAAATTGGAGTGAATTTCTTAAGTCCCGATGCTTAATTATTTGGCTGCATAATGAAAAATGTTAGTAAAACCCTCTACGAGTTAATATTTAAACTGAATGCGTTATTGGACAAATTTATTTACAAAATGCGATATTGTACATTTTATGCATTTTTAACCCAGGCTAGATAAATGATGAGATTTCAAAGGAGTGCCATTTTCAAACCAGTTGACCAAATGAGGTGAAACAAGCGTCAATGTGAAGCTTATAAAAAATCGATTTTAACAAAGCAATCAAAACAAGAATCCAAAGAAAACTAAAAATTAACGAAAGCGTAGGGCAATCAATTAAAATAAAAATCAAAAAGGTGCTTAGCCAAAATTTTTATAGAAAGGGTCCCCATTATTCGAAGCGGACGCATCAATAATGGGGGGTGTTGTATTTTTACCACAACAATTGGCGACACACGGGAGAAGAACCAGTTATCTCTTTTTGTTATGAATGAGATTTTCCTAAAATTAAAGTAAAAATAATTAAAGAAGAGAAAATTATGCTTGAAATGCTTGACTAAGTTTATTAGTCTGAACAAAAACCAGAATCATTTAACTGTAATTTTTCTTAAAATTCCTCGTAAATTAAAATATTTCGAAACTCTATTTCAGTCATTAATTAGCTGAAGGGATAAAGCAGGGGTCACTTTACAGCTTAGCTTTCAAAATATACTCATTTGTCACAGGTAGAGCCACTGTTGCCAGCAAACATCCATAGTTTCGACAGGGTTACCTTTTAATCACCAATGATTTCAGAATCCCATCTTTTTAAGAATTATTGATCTAGAGATAAATCCATTTATATATATATTATTTTTTTTATTTTTTATTTTTTTTTATTTTTTATTAAATCTTAAAAGCCATTGTCCTGGTTTGGTGGCCAGATAGTTGACAATGCCATTCACTGGTTAAAATTGGACTGAACAAGCTGGCTCGTGATGAGACCCCTTGTCTTATAATTGTTTGCAATCATAAGCCATTACCCTGGTTTGTTTAGCAGTGTTGGTAATGTCAGCCTATTTTCCCCTATGATCATGGTAAGCAGGCTCACGATGAGACCTCTCATCTTTTAAGTTTAAATATATTTCTGGATTATTCTCTAGAAAAATAAGACTTTTTGAGACAGGGAGAATCATTGACTCCTTAAGAGTTAAGAATGACAATTTCAGAGTTAAAGGTGCTTTGCTGTAAAGTATCTTTACTTGGTTTAAAAATAACTTTTCTTGACTGATAATAGAACTTTGAAAGATCCTAATAAAATTTTGAAATCTCAAAATGATTACAATTTTGATGAAAAATGAATTTTTGCAGATTTTATGATACTTTGCCAACTTCTCTTGATTGGTAATCTCTTCCTTAAGTATGTTTACTTCTATAATAAGAAAATCAAACTTCATTAAGAGATTTAAGAAAAAGCTAATAGGTGACTATTAACAAATTTTCTCCACGTATCCTGACCATTGTTAGGTAACCAATAGGCCTTCCATATAAATAATGAAAAATTCACCAAAATCAAAATTGAAATCCAAAGGAAAATAATTCTTATGCTAAAATGAGAAAAGAAATCAGCGAACAACAATAAAAACAAAGAAATCTCTAAAAATGGAAAAGAAAATCCAAGTCTCGCAAGATAAACTCAAACAAGAATGTTTATACCAATGTCTCCAACAATATGAAGAAAAAGAAAATAAGCATGTAATCATTCCTTCTTATGTTGAGATTTAGAAAAACATACCTTGCAGAGTTGTGAATGCTTTAGGTTTTTAGATAACAGTGATCGTAAAATTCAGCCACAATGAATAATTTCTGTCTGATATGAGTCTTCTTGTTCCCCTTCTTGTTCCCAAGCATCATCTTAATCATTTTCTAAAAGAAAAGGAATGCTTAAAGAAACAGATTAAAGGTTCAGAAACTTCCTGGTGTAGTTGTTTCGATGAAGATTATCGCTGCTTATTGAAATAAAGCCAGGAGAAGAGTATGGACTTCGAAAATATGATCTGGCATAGGATTGAAAGCTTTAAATGGAGAGCTGCAAAACAGAGTTTTATATTAGCATAATTTAAAAAACAAAAATGAAACTAGAGTGATGAAATGGAAATTAATGAAAGTGGGTACACGAATATTACCATTGGATCATTGTTTTTGATCTTACCTGAAAGGTATCAGTTTCTCCAAAGTGGCTGACTTCTTATTTTAATTAATATTAAAAACATGAAGAAGTCAAACTAACCAAAATCATATAACCCCAAAATCATTATTTATTTTATTTACACTAAAGTAAGCAGTAAAACGTAAAAATGAAATGCCTAGTGCTCAAGGGAGTTGAAATTAAAACAAATGCATCAAAAATGAGAATGAGAATTTGCAGCAATGACTGTTTCTCAAAATATCATAAGTTTCATATAAATTCCATTATTTTATAAATTGTCCAGAATCAAGACCAAATCTACGATAATAAAATTTAAATATGAAAATAGAGAGGTCTTGAATTCCATTTTTAATTATGGAATTATATATTTAAACTAAAATGTATGAGAAATTGAAATAATTTGGATATGCTGCAAATTGGTCATTAACTGCTTTCTTACCATAGTGGTTACCCAAGCTCGCTTTTAAAATAACACATTGCCGTATCGGATGATTCACATAACATGTTTCTTCACCATGCTTCAAATTTAATCTGCAGAACTTCACCTTTATTGCTATGCCATATATTGATTAAAAGTTAATGGCTCAAAGGCATGCATTGGAAGCTATCACATCGGAGATTGCAATGGCAAATTGCCGATAAGAACATGTGCAATGAAATGAAACGATCGCATCATTAAAGAAATATTATATCGGGGATCAGAGAATAAATTGCATCGTGCTTCCCATATTGCAAAATACACATTGTAGATTCAGAGAGGTGATGTGAGCGTAAGAATGTGATGAAATGATTGCAATATCGGCGATGCGATGGAAGTCGTAGCTAATCGGAAATCGGCAAATTTTGGTTACCCGATGTAACACAATATATTTTTTGCGATGCCGATATGCGATGAAGAGCAGACCCGATAATTTTTTATGATGGGATTTTAATAACATATCGGATCCGAGATATCGGCCATAAATAAAACTGCAAGGAAGCGATTGCGATATCGACGATGCGATGGATGACGTAAATCGGCGATCGGCAATCTTAAGCACCCGATGTAACACAATATGATTGTTGCGATGCCGATATGCGATGAATGACGTGGCTAATCGGCGATCGCGATCGGCAATGTTATGCGCACGATTTAACAATTCTCAATATGCCGATATGTGATGAAGAGCGGACCCGATAATTTTATGTTGAAAATTTGATAACATATCAGATCCAAAACATCGGCCTCCTTTAAAGTTATACTCCTACCATTATTGCGATTGAACAGACGCGATATTTTTTTATGAATTTTCTTTGAATTTCATATCGGGTCCGGAATTATGTGTTTATCGCAATATCAGTGAACTCGATTATCGGCGATTCATGTTCATAGAAGTACACTTCGCTTGGAAAGCTCCGATATGCGAAATGCAATATGACATATGAGTAAGATAATACATCGGAGGTCTTTAATGAACAATTTGTGATCAAAAGGAATGCTAAGAGCTACTTCCGATGAAATGTTGTGATGCGAATGGTCTTATGATATTTCTTGAAATTGCAATTGGGTTTTCTAATGAATGAAAGCAAAGCTAAAAAATGCTTAAACTCTAATGAATCAGAATTGAATTTCCCTGAACCTGTTTGCAAATTTAAAATGAGTTTGCTGCTTACTTCAGATTTTGAAAAGAAATAAAAACCTGCAAATAAAACAGAACATAAATAAAAAATAAGCTAAGAAAAACAGAACTAATAATGGATGAAAATAAAGTTGTAAATGCGTACCTGAAAAGAATTTGTCTGTAAATTTTACCTGATAAATCTTCAAATTCTTCCTTTGATTAAAATCATCTCATTATTTATTTTAAATCTAAGTGCGCAATCAGCCTAAATGAAATCAATCATTCATGTTCATGGAATATAAAATTTACCAGAAATAAATATGAAACTATGCTTCCCTTTCGAAGTGAAGTAACAATTTATTACCTCTGCTCATTCCGAATTAATCTTGAGAAAAATCTGTATTGTTATAGTGACTTTTTAATAATGCCTTTAGTAAATAGACATGATGCGTTTTTACAGCATCAGATAATAAACTAAAGATTAGAATGAGATTAAGCCACTAATTGTAGAAAAATGTCAAAACAGATTTAAATGTGTGCACTTGGCAAAATGGGCATCCTTAAGATCAGCTTTTGGCAAATTCCGAGGAATATAATATGAACTTCATATGATTGCTGTGACAGGTTAGATTGACTGATAATGATTGAATTAGAATTAGGCTTATCATAGTCAATCATACATCTCATAGGATAATGGGATCATGAAGCTTTTATATCCTCAAATCCTTACCATATAAATTTCAAAAGAAAATCTTAAAAGGAAATCCCGAAATGAAGAAAAGTGGCTTTAAAGCAATCGATGCCAAGTGCAATTTTAATTGACTTTGATCAAGACATTATTCAAAATAGGCAGAGTAGAGAAATTGCTATAAGAAATTTCAAAAAGGAAAGCAAGAATTAAAATTTTCTGATAAGGAAAAATGTTTCCACTGAACATGTATGAGAAGGGCTGATTGCTTTGTTTTATTTTTAATCTACAGAACTATTGCAAATAAATTAACTACATAAAACAAGCTAACTAAATTAATTCTACTCCTATTCTAACCATATACATGAAAATGACTAGGTATAGTCATATTTCCAGTGTAACCATTCTCTCATTTTTATTCCCGCGTTTATGTACAATTCAAATGTTAGCAATAAGAATAAAAATCTAACTAAACTAAGGAAAATAAATCTGAAATAAGAATGTACAGTTATTGTTAGCAACTTAATTAAAATCTCTTTCTCATGAAATTTCCTTTCCAATTCGATACCAATTGGATCGCAAAAATCTGGATGGATTTCCATTAAGGATGGAGAAATGTTCAAGGAAAGAGATAACAGGCCGAATTGTGGATATGAGTTTTGAAATTCAAAGGCCTGGAAAAAATTGTTAGTGTTATGTACAAATGTTAAATCATTGTCAATTTTACTTGAAGGAAAAATTTCCAAACAATTTTCAAACGAGTCAATGAAAAATGGATGGAAGCCTTTCAAATAAAATGACAATTTATTAATTGAATTGAATTGCTGGCCAGATTGCAAAAATACATTCTCTTGTTGATATTGCCTTTGAGAAGATAGAAGCTTTTGATAAGCAATGAACATCGATTGACATTGATATGTTAACAGTTTTTTATGTTCATGGTTATAATATGAAACTTCAATTTCCCAATTCGGCAATGCCTCAATTGAGTGTTTGATAGTAAGGTATTCAATATGCCAGCGAAAAGTGTGGAAATTTTGCAAAATAAAATCAGAAAATAAATCTAAGTTTAAACAAAATAGCTGTGAAAGAAAAACTAAAATGAAATCACTATTTGTACAACTAATGTTACAGCACATTTGGGATCGTTTTGAAATTATTTCATTTTCACAAGGAATGGCCAAAATTATGGAATTTGGGTAATTTCGAATTCCAACTTTTGAAATAGAAAACGAATTATGATTATGAATAGGAATGGGAGTTTGATCCTCATATGAATCATAAATTGGAATGTTTTCTTGAATGGTGAAATCATGAAGATAATTTGCTGCTCTAAAATGAGGATTAGTTGGGACAATTCCTAAATTGAAGCGTTCCTCATCCTCAGATGTTATTTGAATTTTATCATGAGGATTCTCTTAAGAAGAATAAAAATCAACATCCTCAATGTCAGAGTAATCATCATAAATGACCTCACAAGACTCTCTAGAATTCCCTTCAATTTCATCCAATATATCCAAACAAGGAGGAACAAGCATTTCATGTTCATCAGTGGCAAAAGAATGATCAATTATTGTTTCTTTATCTTGATAAAAATTTAATGGTAATTCATTTAAATCATCCTCTTTAATTTCTGGAATATCATTAACATCAAGAGGAAAAATATTACCATTATTGAAAATATCAGGATAAAGGGAAAAATGTGAACCTGAAACAATGTATTTAAAATTGTCTCTGTTTGAGAGCTCTTGTGCGTTATGCTCATTGTAAATTTCAGATTGCAGATCATTCCTTTGCGTGCATATGCTTTCTTGAAGAATGCTGCTTTGCTTCTCTGATTTTTGCATTTGCTCATCATGGAGAAATTCAGAAATTTGTACAGCAGTTTGCATTTTATTTACTTTGATTGCTGCTTGTACTTGCTGATTTGCGATTTGATTTTCCGAATTTACTTCGAAGTAGCTTTCAGATTTCAAGGCGGCTTTTTCTCCAAAATTGTTATTGTTGTCTTCTTGAATTTGAATGGAAATATTTTCCAAGCTTTGTGAAACCACTTCATCACAATTTATTTGCACATCCACATTGGAATTCTCATTTGTATTGGAAGGGGATGGAACAAAGCTTGAATCAATTTCATATGGATTGGGAATGGTTGGAAGAGAACAAATATATTCAAACCAATCTAATGATTCTTCTTCCGTAGGTTTGTCTTTGTCTTTAAATCTCAAGCAATTCAAATGAAATCGCATATTAAAATCATTAACAGACTCATTTTTAAACCTTCGTAGATATTCAATTTCTTCACATACATGTTCATAATTATAGCCGTCAAATTTACAAATGAAAATTGTAACAAATTGATCCCAGCTATGGATTGAGGCAACTGGAAGAGTTCTACACCAGCTTCTGGCTTTTGCCGCAAATGTGAGAGTAAAAATTCTGCATAAAATGCCTTCATCAATTCCTTGAAAATCATAATTTGAAACATTTTGAATAAATTGAAAGACATGATTAAAAGCAGAAGAATTTCTCTTACCATTGAACTTTACCTGAGACAAGAGTCTTACCACTTCGGGTGGAGTATTGGAAGATGCATGTCCATGAATACAACTCCAAATTGGAAGTTTAAGAGGAGTCATCACAATAAATAAAATATTAAAATCGAAAAGACTCCAATAGACAAAAAATCTCAGGCTCTCCTTCTAGCGCCAAAAATGTTGAGGCCTCGAAAATCGCTGCAACAACATTGGGAGATAACCACCCGGTCCGGACCTTAAAAGCAGCTCCTTTTCCGTTTGGTGTGGTGGCTCCGACTGTTCATCTAGGTCTAGTTACCTTCTCCCTATTGCTATTGGTTTATAATGTATATTTAACTACCAATAGACAGGGACATCAGATCACTTCTTCTTGCTGATCAGGCAAGAGAATGACCCTTAAGCTGATTTGGGTTCAGCCAAGCCACAACTAAAGTTTTGCCTCTTTGAGGAGAGGACTTAAAAGAATGTAGAATGCAAGCTTATTCTATGATGCAAGCAAAAGAAACTAATCTAAATCCTATCTTAATTAGGCAGATATAGATCTAACCCAACTAAGAGCAAGATAATTAAAATATTAGGATTTAAACATGTCTTGTTTATAATGAATATCAAGTTAATGAAGTAGTTCAATTAACTGATATTATGGTTACCAAAACACATTCTATTGAGACCTTAAAACTGAAATAATAAACCAACAACATTCAGGAAGTAGTTCACAAAATGATATTGATTATCAAATCAATAAATCCAATAATTGAATAATGATATGTGGAAATAGTTCACAACACATTATTATTCAATAAATCAGTTTCATAAGACAGATTTCAGAGTAAGTAGTTACTCCAAAATGAGAAATTAATCCATAAAAACAGAGATACATAATAACAAGATTGAGGCAAATTACCCATATTGACAATAGTGCACAAACATGAATAAAATGACACATTCATATCACCATAAAATTAAAACTGATATTTGAAACAGTAGTATTAGAAATACCGATTTATTGCATCCATTTCTCTGTTCTTGGTCTCCAACAGCCCTTTACATTGCTTGAACTTCTGCCTTCAAAACTAGAGCCACAATAGTGCAAGCTTTGTTCCTCATGCATAATTCAATATACAAAGGGAAAATCCTCAATAATCCCCAGATCTGAAATTTTTCACTCCTCCCTCCTACAACTCTAAATTCCAATTACAATAGTGCTTTTAGAAGCCTAGCATTGCAGAGGAGAGCAGCCCTTTTTACATTCTGCAATTTGTTATTTATAATATTGGCCAAGGAATTGTTGAGAGAAGAGTTTGTTGAAGAGAAATCTGCTAAATCCAATTTTACTTGCTCCTAATTCTGATCTTCAATTGCTGGAGCCTTCTCATTGATTGAGATTCTTTTTCCATATTTCTTCCACTGTTTTCCTGCAAAAGAAATCAAAATAAATTAAAATGCAATCAAAATATCATTTCTGGCAATTAAATCAAACCCAATCAAATTCTATTTAAATAAATAATTAAAAACAAAATATAAGCTCTGTATTGATGCTTGGAATGGTTTGATTGGTAAATGATATTATTGACCAATGGATCTGCAATTAGAAGAGGCTTTGGATAAATGAAATTGAAAACCATAACTCAGAAAATTGATTTTGTTTTCAAAATTCGGAGCCTGATCTTCTGCCTGATTTTTGGTCCAATAAATGATCAAATCTGTTGGTGAAACCTCTTTCAAAATGTTCTCCTTGATTTTCTCTTTCCAATGAGCCGTCCTGGGCCTCATTTGGCCAAGTAGAACTCAATTTATGAGCTTCCAAAGTTGATGGGTCAAATCTGATGTAAATCTGGAAATTCTGTTGCTGGGCTAAAAAAAAATGAAAATTCTCATTAAGAATTAAATCCTAAATTAGAATTATAATTAATTCTAAATTAATTGTTAATTATAAACTAAACTAATTATTAATAACCTATTTATTAATCTAACTAACTTGATATCTAATTAGTGATTTGTAACAAATTTAATCTAAAGAAACTAATTAATATTAATCTAAATGATAATTAAATTTAAATCAATCAAATTAATTAAATGCTACGTATTAATTTAAATAATATAATATATTACATATTATATATTAATATATATACTAACTAATATTACCATATCTAATATATAAAACATTAAAACTAACTATATTTCCCTACGTACCTGATTCACTCAACATATAAACTAATATTAAAGACATATGCTAACCTACATTATTCCTAACTTTCTATTACCATACTCCACTCCTTATTAATTCCACTCATACGCATGAGTGTTTTTGAAAATTACATTAACTCAAAACTAAACTAGTTAATGCCTTTTAACTTTTTCACAATCGGCATTTCGGCGTGGAGGATGCTTGTCGGCATATCGGCGTGGAGAAGCTTGTCGGCATATCGGCGTGGAGAAAGCTTTCGGCACTTCGCATCGGGAGGGAAATGAATATCGGGGTTCTTTAATTTGTAACATATGAAAATCCCCGATGCGATATCGCATAAACTCCCGATGCGATATATATTATTATTTTTTTTTTTTTATATTAAATTTTAATTTAATTAAATTAATTAAACTTAATTAAATTAATATTTAATATTATTTTTTATTTGTTTTAAATTTTAATTTATTTAAATTAATTATATAATATATTATTAATTAATTAAAATTTAATTTTAAACTTAAATTTTCATTTTTTGTTTTATTTTTATGAACATAAGTTTCTAAACTATAGCTAAAAATAAAACTACAGCCACTTAGAAAATAAATGAAAAATAATAAAAATAAACTACAACCACTTGAATGTTTGGTTTTTCGAGATTAAGATTTGATTAGAAAAATTGGAGTGAATTTCTTAAGTCCCGATGCTTAATTATTTGGCTGCATAATGAAAAATGTTAGTAAAACCCTCTACGATTTAATATTTAAACTGAATGCGTTATTGGACAAATTTATTTACAAAATGCGATATTGTACATTTTATGCATTTTTAACCCAGGCTAGATAAATGATGAGATTTCAAAGGAGTGCCATTTTCAAACCAGTTGACCAAATGAGGTGAAACAAGCGTCAATGTGAAGCTTATAAAAAATCGATTCTAACAAAGCAATCAAAACAAGAATCCAAAGAAAACTAAAAATTAACGAAAGCGTAGGGCAATCAATTAAAATAAAAATAAAAAAGGTGCTTAGCAAAAAATTTTATAGAAAGGGTCCCCATTATTCGAAGCGGACGCATCAATAATGGGGGGTGTTGTATTTTTATCACAACAGGCTCGTTAAAACATCGAAGGAGGCTAGAGTCATCTTTAGCTTTTTCTCGACTCTTAAAAACTAAAAAAGCAAGTTGTATCTAAAGCGTCGTTATAAAATTTATTTTAAACGGAACATAATCACCTCCTATTCCTGTGTTGATCTGTGAGTTGAGAACATGGAACGCCCCAACCAAGGAATTCCACATGATGGAAATCCTAGTCCTTTCTCCTCTTGGGGAGAAGTTGGTGCGCCCCACATGGCCACATTGTCACTTCCAGGACTGACAATTAGCCTGCCAATTTGGCTATTCTCAACCAATGTAGTTCAGAACACTATGGTTCCTGAATAGTCGAGTCAACAGTTAGATCAGTCTAGAGCTGCCCACCAGCCTTCTACTTCCTATAACTCTTCCTCCAATCCTTCATCTTCGCAAGGTAGAGCCGGCAAAAGCCAAGCTCCCATGGAGAAGAAGGAGAAGAAGAAGAAGGAGCCTAAGGCGACTGGGGGCAAGCAAAAGAAATCTGACAAAAATCCACACACAGCACAGACCGGGCCTAAATCGCCATGTGTCATATGTAGAGGAGACCACTTCCATAGAGATTGTCCCTGTATTCCCCGGATACTAAGGGACTGGTCCCCTCGTTTGCACAATTCGGGAGCATCAACCTCTGATAGCCATGTTGAATGCTTACCGTCAACCAGTGAAAGTGAAGGTTCAAGACAAAGAGGGGGAGCAAGATCCCCCTACAGACTGTGTGAAGGCGATCACGCCATCCACCGTTGTCCCTTCTTAGACGAAGCGAAAAGAGTTTTGGAAGATCGTCCGGTTTCACTGTTGAGACTTCCTCCTGGATACAAAAAACTCGTGCCGAGTCCTTCGTTGGTTGAGAATACAGCTGGCCCGCTCAGGTGGTCAGCTGAAGCGTCAGTCATTGAAAATGAACCTACTGAATCCAGACCGGACGAAAGTCCAAAGGTCGAAACGGCAGTTGACCCGGTTCCGCCTTCAGAGGTTTCATCTTCAAATGACACCTTCATTGAAGATTCATCTTCAAATGACACCCTCACTGAAGAGAATAAGGATGACGCCATCCAGATTCTTTTCATCAACTCAGACTCTGACGAACATCATGGCAATGCGCCCATTCCTTTATCGCAGGAAGGAACATCGTCAGGGTCATATCCGGCCGTGTATTCGGTCCCACCACCAAGCAACCTGGTTGTGTCCTTTGATTGGAACCAACTAGGCAGACCCCGGTTGCCAGCCAGTATACCATTCAGAATCATAGTCCAAATTTACAGAATGGTAATGGCTGGCACTATCATTGATGAAGGGGCATCTGTGAGTATCCTTTCCTCTGTTGCTTGGAAAGCACTGGGTTCCCCGGCGCTTTTGCCTGAGATAAGAAATCTCTCGGGTTTTGATAAAGGAACCAGTCGACCATTAGGGATCCTCCCCAATGTGCCTGTTACATTGAAAGGGAAGACCGTTCAAATGAACGTGATGGTCATTCAAGGACCCTTGGATTATAACCTACTCCTTGGACGAGACTATATATATTGCATGGGAGCTGTAGTCTCCTCACTCTTTAGAGTAATGTGTTTTCCACACGAAGGAAGAATGGTCAAGCTCGTAGACCAACTTTCATTTCCGGGATCACGCATCGCAAATAGTCACATACCAACCCTGAATGGTCTATTCAATCAAGAAATGTCTCCACCCCCAGTCCTTCTTCCCGATGAGTGCGATTGATTCGGAAAGATGGGACTGGAACCCAGGGGGCATGCATCCTGGTCTGCTTCGGGCAGAGAAAACCTTGGGTATGAGATAGAATTTCCGCGAAAGAATATGACTAGTCCGTACCCCGTCCGTGGATGGAAGAGGGGTTGTTCTGGAATAGGATTCTTTTGTCAAGGTTACGTGTTTGACAAAGAGTCATTCACCCTTGTCTATTTCGGTAGACAGTGCCGAGGAAATGTTTTTTTTGAAAGATTAACGAGACAATCTTTGGGTAACCAGAAAGAGGCAAGCCTCACCCTTTAAAACAAATGTTTTGATGGATAAGTAGGGGCAGCCTTGAAATTGTATTTTATACCTGGGGGCATGCAAACCTTTTGGATTGCAAGCTAAGAGCGGTTGTTTATCTATTTTTTGGATTAGCCGTTTCCAAACTTGCATAAAGAAAGGATATGGAGTAAAGCTTAGTGAAGATGAAACTCCTTAAAAAATAGAGATCTCACAGGAGAAATTTCTTATCTTATGACTGGTATATCGAGCAGTTTTAGCATAAAGTTCATGCTCGTTAAAAAATAAACGCAAGATCCGAGCAGTTTTAACGCGGTCTTCATGCTCGTTAAAAAATAAATAAAAGCAGTGAGCAATGTTTCCCCCAGAGTTTAAGCTCATTTTTAAATAAAAAATGAACCTATTCCGGTAAATAACCTTTGTGATCGTAAAATTATCAGCCATAAAAAGCCTTGGTCGTGTTTGCACCTGCCACCTCCACCGTCATTTGGCCGATCGTTCACTTCCATATGATTGTTTACCCATTTTGAGGAACAGTTGCGAAGAGTGATTTCACCTAGCCATCCTTGTGACACTGTCGTGATTGGAAAATTCCAACCTGTACCTGGAATCTACTGCTATCCCTGTTTATCACTCGTTCCTCAAAAGACGAGTCTTCTTTGAGCTCTTTTCATCTGACTCGTAAAATATGAAAAGTTTGCCGAGTTTTGGCCTTCCAGCTCGTTAAAGTGACCAGAAGAGCTATCCCTCCTCTAGATTTTAATCTTTTTGGACCTGAGGGATTATTGCACAAAAAGGTCGAGCGCTTGTTTTATTCGGCTCGTTAAAGTTATCAAAAATTCATCCCTTTTGGTATTGTTTTATACTTTTTCGGACTTAAGGGATTAGATGACGAAAAAGGAATTTTGGAGTTAACTTTCTGTACCTTTTCAGACTCTCTAAAAATGAAAAGGACCGAGTTTTCCTTGTCGTTAGACTCGTTAAAATGATTAAATAGCGACAAACTTGTCTCTAGACGAGAACGAGTTTCCCTATCGCTAGGCTCGTTAAAACATAGCGATGGGCTTGCCCGAAGGGCAGGTTATAGAACAAGCATATGTTATCCTCCTCAAGCTTGACAAAAATAAAGAGGTACTGGTCAGAAATGACTGGGGAAAAATTGGGAGAACCTCAAAAGTTGTAATGGTAGCAAGTTTCTCTTGAACATGACACTTTTCCTCCGTATCACATCGGGTTGGGTTGTTTCATTCACCGGTCTCATCACCATGGTCTCGCCAAACCATCCACATTTGGGGTAATGCTACCGATCCATCGCATCAGTGTCGTTATATGTTCAAGAGATGTTGTTCAGAAAGAGTCAACCGTGTCCCATCCACTACCATACATTATCCTTCATCCATTCATGACCGCCACCCTGAATCATATTTCACAGATTGTTTTCACCTCCATTAAAATCATTAGCTCCGTTCCGTGTCACTGATGTGGGATTCATTAAGGCCCTCCTTTGATGGATCGCTTCTTGTCGACTTCAGCTCATTATCCAAGAAGTTGATCTAGGAACACCCCCCCCAGTACTTTGAAGCTTGCATGCCTCAATGGCAAGTTTCTCACTTCCGGCGACAGGTATACATCAATGACCTTCGACCAGAATATTTTGCGTGGTGTTTGACGCCAAGTCCTATATTCACACCACGTGAATTGTACTGCAGTACCTTGAGGGTCATTATCATTATCGGTGATTCCTCTCGCGCTTGTTAACGGTTTACATCATTGACCGGTAATCAAGCGATGTCTTTCCATGTTCGACTTCAGCGCAATTCTCACATGGATCGACTTGTACTTAGAGTGAAGATCGAACGAGTTTGAAGACCCCGGATCTAGTTTCATCCATCCAGGCTGCGATATATATTCAGGAAATATAAAGACATTTGACATGTACATCATTGCAGCAGATGATCATCCTACTCAAAGGATGATAATTTCAGCAGAGAATTATCAGTCTATCATCAGACGATCATCTGTTCTATGTACCAAAATGAATTTATAAAGCTGAGCATGGGAATGCCCGCCTCAGCTAGATCATGAAAGCAGAATGAAAAATAATGTATTGTATTGTATTTTATTACAGGTCACCTCTCAGCGATTGAATGAACTTCGGATCCTCCTGATAAAGCATTTCACCCGATAAACGACCTCATACTTTAGGGGGCAACTGTTATAGACATTTTTGTGCCTTACAGCATGAAGCATGAAATGTCCATAATCTAAGGGATCCAAAGTCCCTAAACATGTTGTTCCTACCCCTAGAGGAACAAGGTTAGCAAACCACAGCACTGAATAGCAGTTCTCCACCTGAAAACACTCAAAAACAAGGCAATTCTGGATCATGTCAACTGCTCCACTGAGCATCTGCGCTGAATGTCAACTGCTCCACTGTCTACCTGTGCTGAATGTCAACTGCAAAGAAGGCTACCTGCGCTGGGCGAGTTGGGACATGTGGCACAGTCATTCCTCAAGGTGTCAATGCCCAGGAAGCTTCCAAAATGACACTTGGATCAAGGAATTCGACTGGTGATGAGTAAGAGGGTATAGATCTCCAAGTGGAAGCAAGAACCTCCAAGTGGACTCAAGAACTGAAGAATAACTGAAGTGGGAGAGGAAACTAGTCAGCTTCATACCAGCATCAAGCTGACTCATCCTTTCTCCAAAACTCCTATATATAGAGCTCTCTCATGAGGTCTAAGGAGGCGGGAACCTTGTGAATGTAAGGAAGTGCTGTTGGTTTGAGTTTAGAACTATTGGGTGATTTGCTTTGAAGGAGGTGAAGAGGAGATTTCTTTTTGCTGGAAGGTGATGCTGGATTGGGCCTCTTATGGTTGTATCGCTTCCTGAACTTTACTTCTTCCATTAATAAAGCATTTGAGGTTCTTCTATATGCATGTATTTCAATGATGTGTTGCTATACTTGTGTATTTGATTTATTATAATCCTTGAATCAATTATAAATGTATGCTTCTTGTAGTTTCCCTCTCTTGCCATTTTGCAGGATCTTGTTGTAGCTGGGCCAGTGAAAGAGCAAGGAGCTGGGAGCAAGCAACAAAGAGAGAAGATTGGATCAATCATTAGCGAAAGACATCGGTTAGTGGATCTCTTTCTCCCCTCTTTTACATCTCATAAAGAAGTAATCTCAAATAGCTTTGCTTTGATTGTTGCTGAGGTACTATCACCCTTAGAGTGGGATAGGGTCATTCCGTATTGGATACTTTTCCCAACAACATATGGCCACATCGTCGCTTCTAGGACTGACAATTGGCTTGCCAGTCTGGCTCTTCTCAACCAATGTCGTTCAGAACACCACTATTCCTGAACAATCGAATCAGCAGTTAGACCAGTCCAGAGTTACCCACCAACCTTCTACTTCCTCTAATTCTTCCTCTCCTCCTTCCTCTTTGCTTGATGGGGCTGGCAAAGCCAAAAGTCAAGTTCCTAAGGAGAAGAAGGAAAAGAAGAAGAAAGAGAAGAAGAAGAAGGAGCCAAAAGCGAATGGGGGCAAACGAGTGTCGTCTAATGAAAATCCACACACTGCACCGACCAGGCCTAAATCACCATGTGTCATTTGCAAGGAAGACCACTTTCACAGAGATTGTCCTTGCATCCCTCGGATACTAAGGGACTGGTCTCCCTGTTTGCACAATCCAGTGTCGTCAACCTCTGATAGCCATGTTGACAGCACACCGTCAACTAGTGAAAGTGAAGCCATAGGAAAAAAAGGGAAAGATAGACTTCCCTATAGACTGTGCGAACCGTCCACCGTTGTCCCTTCTTAGACGAGGCTAAAAGAGTTTTGGAAGATCGTCCGGTTTCACCGTTGCGACTTCCTCCTGGATATAAAAAACTCTTGCCGAGTCCTTCACCAGTTGAAAACTCGGCTGCCCCGCTCAAGTGGTCAGCTGAAGCACCTATCATTGAAGATAAACCATCTGAATCCATACCCGACGAAAGTCAAAAGGTCGAGGCGGCAGTTGACCCGGTCTTGCCTTCAGAGGTTTTATCTTCGAATGATACAGTCACTGAAGAGAACAAAGATGACACCATCCAAATTCTCTTCATAAACACAGACTCCGACGAACATGGGGGTAGTTTACCCATTCCTTTACCGCAGGAAGGAAGTTCGTTAGAGCCATACCCGGCCGTCTACTCGGTCCCACCTCCAAGCAACCTAGTTGTCTCCTTCGACTGGATTCAACTAGGCAGACCCCGTTTACCAGCAAGCATACCATTCCGAATTATCGTTCAAATATATAGAATGGTCATGGCTGGTACCATCATAGATGAGGGGGCTTCTGTGAGTATCCTTTCCTCTATTGCTTGGAAAGCGCTTGGTTCGCCATCGCTGTCGCCTGAGATGAGAAATCTGACAGGCTTTGATAAAGGAACCAGTCGACCGTTAGGGATCCTTCCCAATGTGCCCATAACATTGAGAGGGAAGACGGTTCAAATGAACGTAATGGTAGTCCAAGTACCCTTAGATTACAATCTACTCCTTGGGAGAGACTATATTTATTGCATGGGAGCCATCGTCTCCTCACTCTTTAGAGTAATGTGTTTTCCACACGAAGGAAGAGTGGTCAAGCTCGTGGACCAGCTTTCATTTCCCAGATCACGCATCGCAAATAGTCATATACCATCCCTAAATGGTCTCTTCATGCAAGAAATGTCTCAACCCACGGTCCGTCCTCCCGATGAGTGCGAGTGATTCGGAGGGATATGACTGGAACCCAGGGGGCATGCGTCCTGGTCTGCTTCGGCAGGAAAACTTCGGGTATAGGGTAGGTTTCCACGGGAGAATATGACTAGTCTGTACCCCGTCCGTCGGTGGAAGAGGGGTTATTCTAGAAAAAGATTCTCTTGTCAAAGTTATGTGTGTGGCGCTCATTGTCACTCACCTTTGTTTATCTCGGTAGACATCGCCGAGGAAGTGTTTTATTTGCACCGCGAATGAGACAGTCTTTGGTAACCTGAAAGAGGTAGGCCTTTCCTGATAGAACAAATGTTTTGTCTGCAAATTGAGGGGTAACCTTGAAATCATATTTTATACATGGGGGCATGCAAACCTTTTGGAGTGCAAGCAAGGGGCGGCTATTTATTTTTTTAAATTTTTAGGTCCTCCCTTTAAACCCATAGGCTAACCCTTTAAACTCGTAGGATTAGTCGTTTCCTAACTTGCATAAAAAAAGGATGTGGGGCAAAAATCTAAATGTTTCCGTTTTATATGAGACTTTCTTATCATATGACTGGATTATCGAGCAGTTTTAGCACATAGTTCAAGCTCGTTAAAAAATAAACATAAGTCTGAGCAAGTGTTTCAATCCGCGTTTAAGCTCGTTAAAAAATGAACTATCCTCCGGTAAATAACCACCGTGAATGTAGCATTATCAGCCATTAAAGCCTTGGTCGTGTTTGCACCGTCACCTCCACTTTTCCATTGGCCGATCATTCACCTCCATTTGATTGTTTACCCATTTTGAGGAACAACTGCGAAGAGTGATTTCACTAGCCATCCTTGTGACACTGCCGTGCTTGGAAAATTCCAACCCTTACCTGGAATCAACTGCTACCCATTTTATCACTCGTTCCTCAAAAGACGAGTCTTCTTTAAGCTCTTTTCATCTGACTCGTAAAATATGAAAAGATTGCCGATTTTTGGCCTTCCAGCTCGTTAAAGTGACCGGAAGTGCTATCCCTCCTCTAGATTTTAATCTTTTTGGACCTGAGGGATTATTACACAAAAAGATCGAGTGCTTGTGTTGTTCGGCTCGTTAAAACTATCGAAAATTCATCCCTTCTATATTGTTTTATACTTTTTCGGACTTAAGGGATTAGATGACGAAAAAGGAATTCCGGAGTTACCTTTACATACCTTTTCAGACTCTCTAAAAATGAAAAGTACCGAGTTATCTTTGTCGTTAAACTCGTTAAAAACATTAATAGCGACAAACTTGTCCTTAGACGAGAATGAGTTTCACTATCGCTAGGCTCGTTAAAACATAGCGATGGGTTTGCCCGAAGGGAAAATTATAGAACAAGCATATGTTATCCTCCTCAAGCTTGACAAAAATAAAGAGGTACTGGTCAGCAATGACTGGGGAAAAATTGGGAAGAAACTCAAAGAATCTTTATCGATAGCAAGTCGCTCTTGAACATGACACTTCCACTCCGTGCCTGAGTCGGGTTGGGTTGTTTCATTCACCGGTCACATCACCATGGTCACGCCATACCATCCACATTTGGGGTAAATGCTACCAATCCATCACATAAGTGTCACCGACACGTTCAAGAGAAGTCATCCAGAAAAGTCACCCGTGTCCCATCCACTACCATACATTATACTTCATTCTTTCATGACCGCCATCCTGAACCATATATCATCAGATCGTTTTCACCTCCATCAAAATCATTTGCTCCGTTCCGTGTCATTGATGTGGGATTCATCAAGGCCCTCCTTTGACGGATCGCTTCTTGTCGACATCAGCTCATTATCCAAGAAGTTGATCTAGGAACACCCCATTCAGTACTTTGAAGCTTGCATGCCTCAATGGCAAGTTTCTCACTTCCGGCAACAGGTATACATCAACGACCTTCGACTGAAAGATTTTGCGTGGTGTTCGACGCCAAGTCCTTTATTCACACCACGTGAATTGTACTGCAGTACCTTGAGGGTCATCATCCTTATCGGTGATTCCTCTCGCGCTTGTTAACATTTCACATCATCGACTGGTAATCAAGCGATGTCTTTCCATGTTCGACTTCAAAACATTTCTCACATGGATCGACTTGTACTTCGAGTGAAGATCGGACGAGATTGAAGACCCTGGATCTAGTTTCATCCATCCGGGCTGCGATATATATTCAGGAAAAATAAAAACATTGACATGTACAGCATTGCAGCATAGATAATCATCCTACCAAAAGGATGATGACTTCATCAGAATCATCAGTCTACCATCAGACGATTATCTGTCCTATGTACATAAAAATGAATTTATAAAGCTGAGCATGGGCATGCCCGCCTCAGCTAGATCATGAAAATAGTATGAAGATAATGTATTGTATTGTATCTTATTACAGGTCTCCCCCCAGCATTGAATGAACTTCGGATCCTCCTAATAAAGCATTTCACCCGATAAACGGCCTCATACTTTAGGGGGCAACTGTTATAGACATTTTTGTGCCTTACAGCTCTAAGCATGAAATTTCCATAAACCAAGGGATCCTAAGTCCCTAAAAGTGTTGTTCCTGCCCCTAAAGGAACAAGGTCAACCAATTACAGCTTCTCTCAGAAGTTCTCCACCAGAAATTGCTCAGAATCAGTCAAATCAGGATCATTTCAGCTGCTCCACTAGCTGCCTGCGTTGCATAGCACCCCAGTACACTAGCTAGGTGCATTCCAACGCACCTAAATGCACTACCAGGGTGCGCTGAGCGGGAAATGACAAATGGCAGTGTCATTCCGCGAGGTGGACAGACAATGGAAGCTTCCAGAATCTTCCTCAATGACACTTGCCTCACTGAGTTCGACCAAGGATGAGTAAGAGGCTCTCAGCCTCCAAGTGGAAGCAAGAACTGACAAAGAGAAGCCACAAGTCAAATCATAAGCTGACTCATCCTCTCTGCATACATCTATATATGGATCCCTCATCCCAGAGATCCAGAGGCTGGAATTTTGTACTTTGCAGAGAATTGCTGTTGGTTTTGAGATAGAGATCAGTGCATTGGGTGATTTATGCTTTGTTAGAGGTGAAGAAGGGATTCCTTTGCTGGGAGGTTGATGCTGGATCGAGACTCACTTGGTTGTATCTCCTCCTGGATCTTCTTGTTATATCAATAAAACTATTTGAGTTTCTCCTACATGCTTGTGTATCAATGATGTTTTGTTATATCTGCATGTTTAGCTTAAATATGATCCTAAGCTAGTTATGAATGTAAATCTATATCTTTGTGTAGTTTTCCTCTTCTGTGATCTTGCAGGAACTTGGTGAAGCTGGGCAAGTAAGGGAGCAGGTAGCTGGAAGCTGTCAAAGAGGAGAGCGATTGGATCAATGAACTAGCGCAAGACACAAGTTAGTTCATCTTATTCCTCTTCGTTTACATTTCATAAAGAAGAATACGAAAGTAGTTTTCCTTGTTTGTTGCTAAG
Organism: Pinus tabuliformis; assembly: GCA_031772625.1. NCBI lineage: Eukaryota > Viridiplantae > Streptophyta > Pinopsida > Pinales > Pinaceae > Pinus > Pinus tabuliformis. The sequence continues at coordinate 859,547,532 of CM062820.1, forward strand.
GCACTGTCACACCTTAGAGTGGGATAGGGGCGTTCTGAGTAGAGAATTTTCCCAACAACAGGTTGCAAATTTAGTTCATGTTAGAAAGAAGAGTAGAGAAATCACACTTTGTGTGGACTTTAGAAATTTGAACAAAGCATCATTAAAGGATAATTATCCTTTGCCCAAAATGGATCAGTTACTTCAAATGGTTTCAGGAGCACAAAGACTTTCTATGCTTGATTTTTCAGGCTATAATTAGGTAAATGTTGATTCAGTAGACAGAGAGAAGACAACCTTTACTACACCCTGGGTACATTCATGTATGCTAGAATGCCATTTGTCTTATCTAATGCTCGAGAAACATTTCAGAGAGCTATGTATGTAGCTTTTACAGGTCAAGTAAATGAATTTGTGGTCATTTATCTTGATGACATAACTGTTTTTTCTAAATCTGATCAAAAACATCTAAAGCACTTGATGAAGGTTTTTGACAAGTGTAGAAAATTTGGAATATCATTGAATCCTAAAAAGTATCTATTTGCTATCAAAGAAGGAAAATTGTTGTGCCATATAATTTCAAAAGAAGGAGTGGTGATTGATCCCAAGTGTGTGTCTGCCATTGAAACATTGAACTTGCCTAGAAACAAGAAGGAGATTTAAGCTTTTCTAGGCAATATTAATTTTTTAAGGAGATTCATCCCAAATTATGCTGAGATTGTAAAAGATATAACTGACATGCTCCGAAAATATCATGAAGTTAAATGGACTATCTCTTCCAGGCATGCATTTGATCATATCAAGAAAGCTATCTCTGAAGCTCCCACCTTGGCCAACCATGATTACACTAAACCATTCAGTATCTTTTCCTTTGCCTCAAGAAAAACCCTTGCTATTGTTCTACTAAAAAAGAATGAAGATTTCCATGACCAACCCATAGCCTTTTTTAGTAAGGTTATGAGAGATGTCGAGCTTAAGTATGACATAATTGAGAGGCAAGCCTATGCCCTTATTCAAGCTCTAAAATCATTCAGGATCTATGTCCTAAATTCTCTTATTACTGCTTATGTTCCTAACAGTGCTGTGAAAATTGTTTTAGCTCGACCAGCCACTGATGGAAAGAGAGGTACATGGATCACTCAAATACTGGAGTTTGATCTAACTATCAAAACTACAAAGCTAGTGAAAGGCCAAGGATTAGCTAAGCTTCTAGCTGAATCCAACTGTAAAGTGCTCGGAATCAATTCTGTTTTAGAGATACAAGGGAAGAATCCATAAGAACCTTCTCAAAATTCAGATAAGAAGAATACACAAGAACCTTCTATCCTTGTAGAAAGGGAGAATCCACAATAGCCTTCCGTTCATCCTGAAGAAAAGAATCCACAAGAACCTTTACCTTCATATCAGATCCACCCTTTATACATTGATGACAAATCTCTGTTTTCAAATTGGTACAAAGGCATTGTAAATTTCTTGATGCATTTTGAATGTCCAACATCGTTCTCTAAAAGCCAATGTAAAACTCTCAAAACTGAAAGCAATCAAGTGCTGTATCATAAATGAAAATTTGTACTGGAAAGACCCACTAAATATTTTGTTATTATGTTTAACAGAATCTGAAACTGAAGGAATCATTGACCAGTTTCATACAGGATTTTGTGGAGGACATTATGCTTGGAGAGAAACAACATATAAGATATTAAGGGGAGGATTTTACTGGCCAACATTGTTCTTACAAGTGGGAGCAAATGTCAAAGGTTGTTTTCTTTGTCAAATGTTTGTTGGTAAGCAAAAGTTAGCAGCTCTTCCACTGGTTCCATCAATAGTCTTAGAACCCTTTCTCAGATGGGGATTATATTTTGTTGGAGAGATTCACCCCACTTCAAGTAATCAACATATATGGATCCTTACTGCAACAGAATAATTTACTAAATGGGTGGAAGCAATTCCAGTGAGAAATGCTACTGCTTCAGTAGTAATCAAATTTACTGAAGAGAACATCTTATTTAGATTTGGTTTCCCAACTCAAATTGTCATTGATAATGCAACAACTTTTTCTAGTGTTAAAATTATTGAGTTTTCTAAAAATATCAGATTATGTTACATCATTCAACTCCATATTACCCACAAGTAATGGCCTTGCAGAATCCTCAAATAAAAGTCTGGTAAAGGTAATAAAAAAGACTCTAGAAGATCATAAAAAGAGTTGGGAATCTCATTTAATTTATGCAGTATGGGAAAACAGAATTACTCCAAAGATATCTACAGGAAAATCTCCTTTCCAGTTATTTTATGGGAAAGATGCAATCTTCCCTACCAATTTTTCCTTCCCTGTTTTAAAATTCCTGCAGGATTCAACAGATGAACCTGATGATTTTTAAAGGAGAATAAATCAGATTATTGAACTAAATGAAAACAGAGATGAAGTTAAATACGAATTGAAAAAGAATCAGAATAATATGAAGATCCTGTTTGATATAAGAGCCAGGGAAAGGGACTTCAAGGAAGGTGATCTAGTTCTAAGATGGGATTCTAGGAGAGAAGAAATGGGAAAACATGGCAATTCTGACAACATGTGGTTTGAACCTTTAGTAATTGCTGAAGTGAAGGAGGAAAAAACTTTTGTGCTACAAAATCTTGAGGGGCTATACTCCACTTATCCTATAAATGGAAGGTCTCTTAAACATTACATTCAGTACTGAGAAGTTGAAGTAGATTTCATTACTACCATTGTAAAAACTCCAGTTTCTTTTACTTTTCAAGCTGTTAGTGTGATTTTTTACAGCAAAAGACTCCATAGCCCAAGGAGAAGGCACATGGATTTGCAGGTTCTCTGCATTCTACAGGAGAAAGCAGTCCCCAGATGGAGCCAATGTTGTAGCATTTTTTTTGTTTTGATAAGTTAAATGAATTAGTCCAAAAAATGAAAATATTTTTCAAAAAAATGTTAAGCTAGGATATGGACAAAAAGAATACTAAATAAAAATGTTAGGAAATATTTTGTTAAATTTTTCCATATAAAAGAAAGTGTTAGAATAGATGCCCTAAAATATGAAGGAAAAAATAAAATGTTAGGTTAGAGAGAAAAGCAAAAGGAAAAAAATAGATCGTGAAAGTGTGCAAGTCCAAGTGCCACTACTTTTTACTTTATTATGCAAAATAATGGTTGTGTGCAGCTTATCATAAATGCCACAACCCATGATAGTCAAATAGTTTAATCTTGACTAGTCCATGCTTTAAATTGCATGTTTATAGTTAGAGAATAAAGATCTAGCCAAATTGTTTAATCTTGGCAAATCAGTAGTTAGGTAGAGAATAATAAGGAGCTCATCAGTTTAATCTGAGCCCTTGGATGTTATAAGGTTAGAATTAGATAGTTTGATTTTCAAAAGAAAAAGGAAAGAAAAGGGTCTGCTAGCCTAAATGCACCCAATTAAGTGAAGAAAAAGTGTTAGGATAAGTAAAGGGTAGGTAGAAGAAAGGATGCAGAAGTACAATGTTGATTGAAGCATAAGCACATTTATCATGCTTAATCCAATGTTTCAATGTGCAGGAGCAGTTATGAAAGTGAAAAGATGTTCACAAGTTGATTTGGTTAAATTCACCTCATTTCATTTCATCCCCCACTATATACTTACTAATTTCCTCATTATCCCATCATTTCCTAAGAAAATACCCTTTCCCTTCATTTTCACCCTTGCCCCTTGGTTTCACACATTTTCCTAGCATTTTACCCTCCAAAGGTCATTCCCCTACCCAAAACTCCTTTCCCTAGTGTGAAACCCTTTCCCCATTGAAAAAATCACTTTCCCCTTGTAATTCACCCAAAAACCAATAAAAACCCCTTATCCTAACTTTTATTCCCCCCTCCACTTTATTTAATTAAACTCCACCATTCATGTTTTTCCCGACAAAATGCCTAAAAACCCATAAAACCCTTTATCCTAAGTTTTGTGTGCCCCCCGCATTACTTAACAAATCTCCACGATATTCACTTTTCCCCGATATATAAAACCTTTTAACCAACCCCCTTGGTGCAGTTAACAAACCTAGCTACTTATTAACGCTTGTCCCATTTTATTAAACTCATCGCAATATGTTTAATTGCCACTTTATTCATTAAATTAATTAAAAATCATTTGTAATTAATCCCCACACCCCCTGCTAATCTGCACCTAATTGCCCTTCATGCAACTCCGCCGTGAAATAGCCATTAGATCTTGCACCCCCATATCCAACAACCTACATCCATATCGCATGCTCCCGATGTCTGATAGTTAAAAGCCCGAGAGCACGCAAGATTCGTGGTTTTTCTCAGGTACATTTTGGCTACGTAGCAGCATCGGGTTAACTCGCGTGCTCTCATGAAAAAACCACCTATCGACCAAAAGCGGTGCAATGAACCTTAATACTGCCTCCCCACTTAGGCCAAAACCATCCACTGTTCACTTATCAATTTCCGTGCCAAATTTTAAACGTTACCTGTTTAAATGTCGAAGACCCTCGTTTTCACTCTTTTCACTCATTTTTTCACTAAATGATGCCTAAACATTCCAGTGCCACCCTGAACCTCTGCAACCCAATTTGACCTCCGATTACCTTCCAAACACTATCAAGACTCCGTCCACACACTTTCTTGTTCCCTGAAACCATTATCACCTCCCTGCCAACTAGTGTTTTTATTAATAAATTGTTTTATTTCACAAGTGATTAGAAGACTAGGAGACTGGATAAACAATTTTGATGCTAGTCACAAAACCTATTTATTCCAAGATTCTCATGAAATATATTCAAGGGCTTCATTTATCAGAAGTTTTGTGTACAAAGAGAAAATCAAGTTTAAACCAAAGACAGGGCAGAAGGAGACAATTTACACAATAAAAGATAAAACAGAGGAGGAATATAAAGAGATACAGTTAAAAGAAAAACAAATGAAATATATAGAAAGATGATTAATATCCAAATACCAGAAGCTGAGACATGGGAAAAACTAAATGATTTACTATTGGAATACACAATGAAAATTTGAAATGTACAGTAAAAGTAAAAAGCACAGTAAAGGATATTGACAGGTCAACAAGGTCAAAGTGTAACAGATGAAATGTATCAAATGAGAGGTCATACGTAAATATGACAGCCAACGTGAAAATCAAACAACATTCAGCTTTTGGAGGAATAGTCAGCCAGCTTCAACAATTTTCAGTTCTTTCAGTGATAGTCACCAACAACACAACATCAAAATACTGCCGGATCAACTAGCAATCATTATTTTGATTTTATAATAGTCTATTTTTGTAAAAACAGTTTAGGATATTCTCTTAGTTCTACTGTTGTATAAATAACTCTCTTCACGAGTTATTATGGGTTGCACCTGTTAGGGCTCCAGGAAACTCTCCTAGCTTGTAGCTCGGAGATGCTTGGTAACATATAATCTTCAGTATGGTTCTAGGAACTTATTGGGATGGGTGATGGTTTGGTTCAAGCCAGATAACCACTTCTACGCTGCTTTCACTCCAGACATGCATGAACACCCTCAGACTACAAGGCTTTATACCACCATTGCTCAACAATTTGGGAATTAGGTGAATGGATGAAGAATAATAACCACACCAGCAGATGCATACAGAATGTATGATGGCCAGCTGCAACCAGTAAATAAACTTTCAAATCTATTCTACCAATGCAGAGATAAGATGACAATTATCTTGCATTAGATACAGAAGAAACCTGAGTGACCTACTCACCGATACATTCAATTATCCAAACCAGAGATAAGATGACAGTTATCAAGCATTAGACGTAGAAGAAATCATGAATACAACACTTTAGGCACAAGCTTAGAACAGAGGAGTAATGGGCATTGAGAAATTAACACCAAAGGAAGCTTGCATTGCTGAAAATGAAGATGAGATGTTGCTAGTTACAGAATATCTACAGTCTCTAGAAGTTGAACTGAAACACAATTGCCAACCCTCATTACATATTTCTTCCAGCTATTTCTAATCTATCATTACAATGGCTCTTATTCATTTAGGGATGGAGGGTCTTAATTGACCACCAACTACCATTAACTGTCTGACAACATCTTTGAGTGTAGTTGCTTTCTCCACTACGAAAACTTGATCTGTTCTGGTGCCATGCTGTCCTTCAGGTGGTCGGATTGATCATGGCAGTGGAGTTCCATGACTGTTTAATTTGGTTGCTGAGTTGTGCTATGTCCTTTTCTCCTCCAGCCATGCTCTTCTTTTAATTCAGTTTCATGGTTAGACTGTCGCCAGACTGACAGAGTCGGCCATCTTCTTCTTCACGTAACAGACAGGACGTGGGGTATGGAATGCATGGGCAGATGAACAGTGGTGAGTGATCGCGAATGGTGGCCATCAGATCAAGGGAGATGTGTGGCAGAGATCACTTTTTGGAGGCTAGTGGTCGTGGTGGGAGTGGAACATGTCCGGGCCGTTATATCTTTAGGCAGGCAGATCGGATAGTTATCGGGTGGCAGAGATGTGTGGGTGATAACGTGTGGGGTGGTTTGATTTGAGTGGTAATGGTTTTTATCGGGCGGTAAGTGGTAAGTGTCAGAACTCACCCGATGCCATTCACTAGATGACACGTAGCAGTGGAGAAAAAGAAACACTGCCCTCATCGGGCGGGTACTTATCGTGCTTGTTGTCCGCGTGATATGGGCGCTGGCCATTAGATCTGGTGGGTCTGATCTAATGGCAGAGGAGTGTCAGACAAGTTGGTGTATTAGATGGGACATGGACCATTGGATTGGCGAGGAAAGATCAATGGCAAAGATGTGGTGAAGGTACAAGATGTCTTCGAGAAATGTGCTATAGGCATGTATGGCATATGGGTGAGGTTTTATGGGGATTTTGGCTATTGTGCTTGGGGCTAAGGCCAAAGAGGAATTTGTTGGGGTGTGAAGGTTAAGTTAGGAAAGGGAAAGGGTAAAGTGGGAGCGGATTAAGGTAAGGAGTAGGAAATGGCCCGTGTGGGACTCCTTCTGTGAATAGCAAAGTAGACTGAATTTTCCCGTTGACCTTCAAAAAGTCGACACTACACCTCAGGGCTAACACTGGCTCCTTCTGGGAATGAAATCCTCCCTGTGAGGTTTCAAGAACCGTAGACCACTACCTTTTACATAAGAAAAAAGATTAGAAATATTACCTAGTATTCCATTGGGCATGGAGTCTATCTAAGCCTACACTAAAAATTTGAAAAATAACATATTTACAATACTAAGGCCTGAAAGCCTTAAACAAAATAAACTTTCAAAAACCGCCCATTGATTGGGCCATTAAAAATAGTTTCTCCCTCCAAAATTTGCAGCATGAAAGTATTGTTTCCCTGGACCTGAGAGATGACAAATGGTCCTATCCACAGAGCATCAAATTTACCATGATTGCCTTTCTTTTCCTTCAATGTATCCCATTTGAGGACCTAGTCACCAACCTAAAAATTGTCCATCTTTTCCTTCAGTGCATCCCATTTGAGGACCCAGTCACCAACTAGAAAATTGTCCATCTTTTCCTTTCTATCAAAAGCTTCCTTGATTTTCCTTTGATGTGTTGTAGACCTCTCAATCAGTTGATCTCTAATCTGACTAACTTCAGCCAAGTCACTCATCCTCCTTGCCATATCACTTTCCTCCTTCTGCTCTTCTTGCAAGAATTTGGCCACAGGGAGGATCAATTGGATTGGGAAAATAGCCTCAGTGCCATATACTAGCTTGAATGGAGAGTTATATGTGGACTTCTTGGTGGTGACTCTGTCAGCCCACAATGCAAACCTTAGTTTGGAATCCCAGCTCCACTTGTTGTCCTCCAATAGCTTTTTGATTATCCTTACTAGGCTTTTATTGGATGATTCTGCTAGGCCATTACCCTGAGGATAATATGAGGTGGAATGCACTAGTTTAATGCCCATTGAATCACACATGTCCACCAATTATTTCGCCCTGAAAGCTGTTGCATTGTCTATAACCAATTTGTTTGGGCAACCAAACCTGGTGAAAATGTTTTCCGTCAATAATTTCATGACAACCTGGTGATCAACTTTCTTAGTGGGGATGGCCTCAATCCTTTTGGTAAAATAATCAGTGGCTACTAAAATCCATCTATGCTGGTCACTAGAATCTAGGTTAATCTCCCCTATGAAATCTAAACCCCACTGCTGGAAAGGGCCACTAGTATGTATTGGCTTCAGGGGCAAAGATTTTAGCTGTTGCCTTCTTGCAAACCTCTGGCACTTATCACAAGATTTCACAAATGAAAGCACATCAAAGAATAGAGTGGGCCAATAATATCCAGCTCTCAGGATCTTGTGGGCTGTGGTTTTCCAATAATGATGTCCTCCATAGATGCTATAATGGAACTGGTGCACGACTTCCACAGATTTCTCTTTGTCTAGGCATCTCAAGAGGATTCCAAATGCATCCCTCCAATAAAGCAGGTTCTTAATAATACAAAACTTGGCTACTCTGAGCTTGATGGTTCTGGCTTGACTTGAGCTAAGCCCTGGAGGGACTTCTAGCTTTAACAGGAAGTGAGATATTCTAGAATACCATTCGCAAGAAGCAAAATTTTCAGCCAAAGACTTGTTCTGCCTTTGTTCTTCTGTTGCCGCCTCTACTTGTTCAACTTTTGAATCTGCACCCATGCAATTTATGTCCAGCACTCTGCAATTTTCGTCAACCATCAGCTAAGCAAGGCCCTGGCCTTTGAAAAGCTTGGTGGGCTTCAATTCTATGTTGAACTCAATGATCTTTGCAATCCATTTATGTCTTCTTCCATCAACATTTGGCTATGTTAGGACATCCTTTACTGAGGTAGAGGGTACATAGGCAATCACCTTGGAGTGCAGAATTTAGATTCGGAATGCCTTTAAGGACTTAATAAGAGCATAAGCCTGTTTTTCAATAATGTCATATCTTAATTCAACATCCCTTAAAGTTTTGCTGAAAAAGGCCACTAGGTGCTCTGTACCTTTGTCATCCTTCTGCAACAAGCATGCGGCAAGGGTGTCACAGAAAGCAAAAGAGAAGATATGGAACTCCTTGTTATAGTCCGGGCTGATTAGAGTGGGAGCTTCCATAATAGCTCTTTTGATGGCTTCAAAATATTTTCTTTCTGCATCGCTCCATTTAATCTCTGATCCCTTTTTCAGCATGGAGGTAACATGTTTCACTAGTTTTGCAAAATTGGGAATAAACCTCCTCACAAAGTTGATCTTGCCCAAAAAGGATTGAATGTCCTTTTTCGACCTTGGGACAGGAAATGTCTGTATTTCTTTAACTCTTTCTGGGTCAATCCTGACACCTGTAGCCGAAACAACGTGTCCTAAAAGCTTGCCTTCTTCTAGAGCAAACTGTGACTTCTTAGGATTTACTGAAATCCCAAATTTTCTGCACTTCAGAAACACTTTCCACAAATGCTGCAAATGATCCTGATGAATGTTGGATTAAATTTTTATATCATCCAGGGAAATAAGGACAAACTTGTCCTTTTCTCCCATGAAGGCTATGCCCATGGCCCTCTGAAAGGTGGCCCAAGAATTCATTAGCCCAAAGGGCATCTTGGAGTACATAAAAGTGCCCCAAGGAGTGGTGAAGGTGGTCTTTTCTTGGTCCTCTCAATGTACAACAACTTGGTTGTAACCTAAAAATCCATCCAAGAAAGACATAACTCTAGCCCCTAAAACCTTTTGCAGCAAATTTCCATCTTGGGCAGGGGATAGTTGCCTTTCTTAGAGCATTTGTTCAGGTTCCTAAAGTCAACACACAGCCTGATTTCCCCACTTTTCTTCCTCATGACTACCAAGTTGGCGACCCACTTCGAATACCTTAGGGGAATTATGATCTTGGCCGCCAACAATTTCTTAATTTCCTTTTCAATCAAAGGGAGTAGCAGGGGGTTTATGGGTCTCAGCTTCTGCTTGAAAGGGATGGTGTCTTTCTCTAATGGGATCTTATGCTGAATGATGTTTTTGTCATAAGTCTTAAGGTCACTATATTCCCAGGCAAAGACATCGGCAAATTGCTTCATTAGGGTGCAGTATTCAAAACCTTGGGCAGTAGACAAGTGGGTGGACAGATTTATATACTTGGGATGATCTGGGCTCCCTATTTTATGCCTATGAACTTTAGACTTATTTTATTTTTGGGTAGTCTTATAGGGTACATCATTATGGTCAAACAACTTCTCTAGAGGCACCAACCCTTTAGGTATATGGTTACTAGGCAATTGTACAATGTTGTCTTGGCCAATTTTGTTTCTTAGCTGAGACTGGTGACATTCCTCCATGGCTTCATTATCTTGATCAATTTTCATTTCAGAGAATTCATCAATGACTTGCAGAAACCTATTGAATTCATCATCATCCTCAAAAGCTTTCTAGTATTTGAAATTGTCAGGAAAATATGGTCTATATTTTACCTAAACTTCATAAGCCAATTTAGGGGGCATGGGGGGGATGTACATGCTAGCAGACACAGTGAGGGAATCAACAAGCTGATTTTTGTCTCTAGGAATCGACGAGATACAAAAGCTACTAAAAGAATCTTTGAGCCTCCATACCTCATCTCTATATGCTTTTAGCCTAGGGTGCTTTTCTTGGAACGTTTTGTTTACCTGTTTAATGATGAGATCGACATCTCCAAACACTTTTATGTCTCTGATTCCCATTTCTTTGGCAGAATTTTAGCCCAATATCAAAGCCTCACACTCTGCTATACTGTTGGTGACCTGAAAATTTAGCTTGAAAGACAGATGTATGCATTCCTGTGTTGGGCATACCAGCACTACACCTGCTCCTGCAGCTTCCCTAGAGAAAGCTCCATTAAAAAACATATCCCAAATCTATGGCCCTTCCTTCTCCATGACCTGGCATACTATTTTCTTGAGATGCACTGAGGCCATCTAGGATTCTTCAATTTGGACAATACAGGCTCCAAAATCAGTGTCCACAGCATAAATGGGATGATTAGTGGGATTCTTTTCATCATTGATGATATATGCCAGTTGGGCTTCCCTGTATAACCTTCTTCTTTCTCCCCCAAAAGTAGGGACAGTGGCATAAGACAGGTCATTTTGCAATGTCCCACCCAACCTCTTAATCCATCCTCTGGAAAGTAGCATGCCAAACTTAGGGGGGACATCTGCTACTACAATATCCATCATCATGCTCTTCATGGGCAGCTGAGATAAGGTGATGGCCAAGTTTTTGATCAACCCTAGAAAATTCACTTTTCTAGAATTGAAAGAGAACAAGTCATGATAAGGTCTGGTAATATCAAGGGCTAACTCATCCATGATAGCCTTGTGCATCAAATTATGACTGGCGCCTATGTCCAGTAGACAGTCATGAAGGGTTTTGTCATGAATAGTCAAGGAGACATAGAATGATGGGGAATTGTCATCAGAAGGTTCAGTCATTGGGCTAAGAACAACATGAGGTCTATCATCTTGCAAATTGACACAATCGTTTGATTCTTATGTGGCTTTGAGCTCAAGGGCATCAAGGATGGGTTTCTTAAAGACCTCATTCTTTACTAGTTCTATCAGAGGTACAGGTATTTTCAACTTCTGGACTTTTGATTCGAAATTAAAAGGGGAAGGGGACTTGTCAAGGCCTCTTACCTCTTGAGTTGGTGCTTTGAGGATGTCGAGATCATCTGTTCGTCACTTATGCTTGCTAATCTGCTGTTGTGCGGGGACAACAACTCTTTGGACAGGGATTTCTTTGACATTACTCATCCTTGACCTCAGGTTATATCTTTGTTGATCTTTAGTTTGTAGAACAACTTATTTGTCCCACTCTTGGCTGGTTTGGTCCTTGAGTAATGATTCCTCGTAGGCAGCTAATGTCAAAACGGAAGCACTACCTTTGTCTTCCATGCAGTGGATTTCATCCTCTTCATCAAACTGCTCCTGTTCCATGACTACGTTCTAGAAAGGAGTCTTCACCTTCTGTTCTTCACTGGCCTCTTTTCCCCTTTGCATGATTTGCAACTTTTCATTTGCTCTCCTATATGGATTTGGGTTTCTAAGAGCAATTGTATTAGGACCCCTTCCTTTCCCAAAATGCTACTCAACCTTTAACTTGGAGATTTTAGAGGCCAATGACTCTATCATCTTGGTCATTTTGTCTATCTGGGGTCTGAAGATGAAGAAGATTCACCCCTCTGACTCCTTCGGTCAATATGCCCCTTGAGTTTCTCTGCAACCATGATATTAGATTCTACCTCCAAGGCTACATCCTGCATCTCAGGCAGAGAAGCACATCTTCTTTCTCTCAATAGCAGGCAGAGGTCAAAATCAAAGGCATTGGCATAGGTGAGCTTGGCAGAGGTGTGAGTAGGTTTCACTTCAGCTGGTATCTTGTTATACATACGGTTGAACCTTTTATTGAAATCGGACAATGACTCCCCATTTTCCCTTTTTAGGTTTCCAAACTCAGTATGATAATAGAGCAGATCTTTCTTATCCCCCCAATGCTTTAGGAACACATCATCTAAGGCCTCGATGTCTACTATAGACCTAGGGGTTAATTCTCTGAACCATTTTCTAGCCTCTCCATCTAGGCTTTGGATGAATACTCTCATCCATACATCATTTTCACTAATATCTAGGTTATCAGCATAGCTATAGAATGACTCGAGATGTTCCTTTGCTATGACTCCTTCTGTCCCAGTGAACTTAGGCATGTACTTCTGATATTCTCCTACAAGCATCGCATTCAAATGAGTAGGCAATACTAAGGGCCCGTACCTAGCAGCTATGATTCTTTCTATTTTGGTGGGTGCTTGTGGGCCTGCCATGACTGGGGTAGATGAAAAAGTGTTGGCAGTCTGAAAGGTATGGAGTTGAGAAATGACTCACAGAGCTAAAGGAATATGATGGAAAGGAGGGGAGGTTTCCTTTGGGCTGAAATCCAAAGGAGGACCTAAAGAATAAGGAGCTTTATGAATCTCTGAAAAATTTCTTCACTGCTAGTGCTAAAGGCTATATTCTCAACATGTATGTGCTCTATTACAAGCCATTCTTGCAGAGATGCATAAGATTGTTTAGGTTTACCTGATCCTCATGCTCCCTTTTGTGATGCCTTTCTTCCTTTGATGATCTTTTCAGGGTCAGGTACTAGGTCAACTGGTGATTTCTAAGGATTTTTCCGAGTGTGCCTCACAAACTGAGCCAGAACTGTGATGTGGAGTCGCCAAGAGTTTCGACCTGTAGTAGAGTCGCTAGATAGATGATTACAACCAAAAATGTGTCCAGAATTTGTCTATCATCAAAGCTGGATCTATGTCGTCTCCAATGGAAGCTAAGCTTCAATCTCCTCTCCCCGACAGCAGTGCCAATTATGTTAGGGCTGCAGGAAACTCTCCTAGCTTGTAGCTCGTAGATGCCTAGTAACATATAATCTTCAATATGGTTCTAGGAACTTATTGGGATGGGTGATGGTTTGGTTCAAGCTAGATAACCACTTCTACTCTGTTTTCACTCCAAACATGCATGAACAGCCTTAGACTACAAGGCTTTAGACCACCAATGCTCAACAATTTGGGAATTAGGTGAATGGATGAAGAATACTAACCACACAGCAGATGCATATAAAATGTATGATGGCCAGTTGCAACTAGTAAAGAAACTTGCAAATATAATCTACCAATGCAAAGATAAGATGACAGTTATCTTGCATTAGATACAGAAGAAACCTGAGTGACCTATTCACTAATACATTCAATTGTCCAATCCAAAGATAAGATGACAGTTATCAAGCATTAGACGTAGAAGAAATCATGAATACAACACTTCAGGCACAAGCTTAGAATAGAGGAGAAATGGGCATTGAGCAATTAACAGCAAAAGAAGCTTGCATTGCTAAAAATGAAGATGAGATGCTGCTAGTTACAGAATATATACAGTCTTCAGATGTTGAACCGAAACACAATTTCCAATCCTAATTACATCTTTCTTCTAGCTATTTCTAATCTATCATTACAATGGCTCTTAGCTATTTAGGAATGGAGGGTCTTAATTGACCACCAACTACCATTAACTGTCTGACAACATCTTTGAATGTAGTTGCTTTCTCCACTACGAAAACTTGATCAGTTTTGGTACCGTGTTGTCCTTCAGGTGGTCGGATTGATCATGGTAGTGGAGTTCCATGACTTTTTAATTCTGTTGTTGATTCGTGCTATGTCCTTTTCTCCTCCAGCCATGCTCTTCTTTTAATTCAGTTTCATGGTCAGAGTGTCACCGGACTGACAAAGTCGACCATCTTCTTCTTCACGTAACAGACAGGACGTGGGGTATGGAATGCATGGGTAGATGAACTGTGGTGAGTGATCGTGAATGGTTGTTTTCAGATCAAGGGAGATGTGTGGCGGAGATCACTTTTTGGAGGCTATCAGTCTTGGTGGGAGTGGAACATGTCCGGGCCGTTAGATATTCAGGCAGGCGGATCGGACGGTTATCGGGCAGCAAAGATGTGTGAGCGATAATGCGCGGGGTGGTTTGATTTGAGTGGTAATGGTTTTATCAGGCAGGCATCGGGTGGTAAGCGGTAAGTGTCAGAACTTGCCCGATGCCATTCACTAGATGACACGTGGCAGTGGGGAAAAAGAAAAACTACCCTCATCATGCGGGTACTTATCACGCTTATTGTCCACGCGATACGGGCGCTGACCGTTAGATCTAGTGGGGCTGATCTAATGGCGGAGGAGTGTCATACAAGTTGGGGTATCAGATGGGACATGGACCATTGTATTGGCAGGGAAAGATCAATGGCGAAGATGCGGTGAAGGTACGATATGTCTTTGGGAAATGTGCTACAGGCGCGTAAGGCATATGGGTGAGGTTTTATGGGGATTTTGGTTGTTGCGCTTAGGGCTAAGGCCAAAGAGGAATTTGTCGAGGCACGAAGGTTAAGTTAGGAAAGAGAAAGGGTAAAGTGGGAGCGGATTAAGGTAAGGAGTAGGAAATGGCCAGTGTGGGACCCCTTTTACGAACAACAAAGAAGACAGAATTTTCCTGTTGACCTTCAAAAAGTCAACACTGCACCTCAGGGCTAACAACACCCTTGATGAAGCATTTCTAAACATTTGATGTACTTGACTTTTCTGAAACCTTAATACAAAGCAAAGGATTCTGAATTCTGTTTTACACAGATTTTGTTTCCTGTAAGTTTTTCCAGTATTACTCATTATGTTTTTCTTCATATTCTTATGTCTTACAAAGATAACCAGGTAGGAATAATTGTGTTTCAATCTATTCCTATAAGCTTCTGAAGTGATAATCTATAAAGAGAATGAATTAATGGACTATCTGTTTAATTAATTCCCTCTGAATCAATAAATCATCAACATCTTTTGTAAGCATAAGCATATTCCCTTGAGCCTTCTTAACATCGTTTAGAGGTTTTCATACTTAGGATTATTTAATTTTCAATTTGGAAATTGTGATAATCATATTATTTTTTGTTTATGCTCACCACCATACAAGATATTTCACTGTGTGAAATTTTATCGCAGCCCTATGCTTTGATATTAATATTATTCAAAAGGTTAAGCATATCAATGTTACATTTGTTTCATTCATTGGTCCTCCAAATTAAAACAAAACACCCAAAACAATTATCTTAGATGCTTTGGCATGATAGCGACCATTATCATCTCACAGATACAACAGGGGTGAGGTGATGTCGTTAAGTCCCACTGAAATTAATTACATGGATATTGTTTCGACTTCGCCTCTAGTATCCTCTAATTATCTTGTTTCAAAAACCTCTCTTGATGCGTATTCTCAATCCCCATGGCTTGGTGCTTCAAAGTCTTACGATCTCTTAGCCGAGAATTTTCTTTCTGATGAGAGGATCATGGAAGTAATGTCTCTAGAAGAAGTACCTTGGAACAATACTCATCATCGTTCCACATTCTTGCTTAGCCCGACAGTCTTGTCTACTTGTCTCGAGGAGTTCTCTTCTCGATTCCCTTCCCTACCACTTTAGACACTGGTCATGACTCATGAAGTTTGGTCGGAAGGGAAAATGGGTAACATTACCCAAACGATGCGAATTGATATTTCTATCAAGCCTGGTGTCGTTGAAAATATCCGTATTGGGGTAACTTGTTCTCTAGAAGAGATCAAGCTCTGTACTCATCTGTTCCAAGAGTTCCAGGATTTTTTTGCGTGGTCATATGAAGAAATGTCTGGCATTGACCCAAGTGTAGTCATGCATGAAATACCGACTTATCCTCATGCGAAGCCCATTCGCCAATAGCTTCGCCTAGTACACCCTAGAAAAGCGGAGGCCATCAAGGGTGAAGTTGAAAAGCTTCTCCAAGATGGATTCATTTATCTAATCCCTCTTACAGATTGGGTGTCGAATATTGTACCAGTAATAAAGAAGCAAGACATGATTCGCATTCGCGTTGATTACCGTGATCTCAATCGCGCATGTCTGAAGGATAACTACCCCACTCCCTTCATTGATCAAATCATTGATGAATGTGCTGGGAGTGAATTCTTTTCTTTCATGGATGGTTTTTCTGGCTACAACCAGATCAACATTGTGTCGGCTGATCAAGGTAAGATAGCCTTCATCTATCCGTGGGGTAATTTCGCGTACAAAAAGCTTCCCTTTGGCCTTAAAAATGTTGGGGCTATTTTTCAAAGAGCGATGTCTTATGCATTCCATGACATCCACAACATCGTTCAGCCTTACTTGGATGACCTTCCCGCTCATTCTCATAAGCACCATGATCTCCCTGATCATCGCCACAAATTTTTCTTCGTTGTTGACACTACAACATTCGGCTCAATCCGCATAAGTGTGTCTTCTGTGTCTAATCTAGACAACTTGTTGGCTTTATTTTCTCTAAGGCAAGCATTCACCTTGATCCTCTTAAAGTCAAGGCCATAGTTAATTTACCCCCTCCATCTTCATTGCATAAACTGTAGAGTTTGCAGGGAAAAGAAAATTTCCTCCATCGTTTTGTACCAAATTATGTTGAGCTAGCCTCAGGGTTAACCAAGTTACTCAAGCAAGGAACACCCTTTGTTTGGGGATGAAATTGCGCAAAATTCTTTCGATGACCTTAAGGTTTTTCTCATAAAATCTCATTTGTTGCATCCCCCAAATTATAATCAAGATTACTTCCTTTATGTCGCTACAGCCTCTAGCACCATCGCCATGGTGTTAGTACAAGATGATGACGAAGGCAATGAAAATGTTATTTACTACCTCAGTCGCAATATCCTTAACATCGAGATTCATTATTCTCATGTTGAGAAGTTGGTTTTGGATGTTGTCTAGGCTGTTCAGTGCTTTCGACACTACATTCTCCTACGCACTACCACTATGATTTATGAATGCAACCCCATGACCTACATCCTAACTCGTCAGTTGCTAGGGGGCAAGTATTCTAAATGGATTTTCGTCTTGCAAGAGTTTGATTTGGTGTTCACGGTTGCCAAATCTAAGAAATCACTGGCTTTTTTCGAATTGATTTTCTCCCTTCCTTTTGCATCTCTTCCTATTGGCACCACTGAGCAGCTTCCGGACGAGACTCTTTTCCTGATTAGCACCCTCGACCCATGGTACGGTGATATCATCGTGTATCTCCAGACATCCACCTTCCAGTCTGCATTGACTAAGGATGATCACCGACACATTTGGCATCACTCCCAACCCTACCGTATTATTGGAGATACTTTATACCACATCAGTGTCGATTCAGTTCTTCGTCGATGTCTTACTCTCGAGGAGGCTGAGAGAGTTTTAAATGACTACCATTCTGGGGCATGTGGCGGTCATATGTCTGGATATGTTACTGCTCAAAAAATACTTCGCACTAGTTACTTCTAGCCCTCCATATTCAAGGATTGCATCCATGTTGTTCGCCTCGCCCACTCACCTACACCCTGTTATTACCGTTTGTCCTTTTTCCAAGTGGGGGATCGACTATATGACATGTAACCTTCGTTCGGCCATGGGGAATGGCTATATTATCATTGTTGTGGATTATTTCACCAAATGGGCCGAAGCGATGCCTACATACTCTACAGATGGTAAAACGGTGGCTCAATTTCTATTCAATCATGTTATTTCTAGGTTGGGGTGCCTCAGGCCATTGTCACCAACCATGGCTCCCACTTCTGAGATTACATGATGGTTGAGCTAACTTCTAAGTTGGGTTTACACCACAATGGAATAACCCCATATTACCCTCAAGCCAATGGCTAAGTTGAAGTTGTGAACAAAGTCTTGGTTGCAATGCTTCAGTGCACCATTGGGATGCACAAGTCAAATTGGAATCTCATTCTCTTTTCAGCTTTGTGGGCTTACCGAACCTCGACCAAGGATGCAACTAGATTTACACCATTCCAGCTAATCTACAGTCTGGAAGCAACTTTATCGATTGAATGTGAAATTCCATCCCTCAATCTGGCTATCGAACTTCTCCCCGAGACCTCACCTCAGGAAGAGTGTCTCTTGTATTCAAAACGATAGGACGAGACTCGCCATCGTGCTACTTTGGTTATCGAAGCACAGAAAAAATGAGTCAAAGCCTATTTTGATCAGTTTGTTTCTCCTCAAGCTTTTTCCAAAGGCGATTTGGTCCTTCTGTATGATCAAGCTAATGATAAGTTTGGGGCAACCAAGTTCGAACCCATGTGGCATGGGCCCTACATTGTTAAACACATGTTACAAAAAGGGGCCTATGATCTTATTGACTACAAGGGAAATCCTGTAGACAAACTTTGTAATGGGCTTTATCTCAAAAAGTACTATGCTTAGGTCATCTTGCATGGTTACTTTTGTACAATAAGTGTGTCATTCATTTTTGTGCAGTGTGGTTTGGTGTGTTGTTTTGCAAGCAACTTTCTTTCTTATAATGTTTTTGCCTGCTTTTTAGATGTAGGTGTCTCCTCACATTGGTTTCACTGATGGTGCTTGCCGAAGTACCCGAAATCTATCATCCATGGCATGGGCCATTTATGACCCCCATGGTGATTTGATTGATCTTCAAGGTATTTGTCTAGGTCAAACAACTAATAACATCGTTGAGTATAGTGCAGTTATCGAATTGTTGTCAGGAGCTTGCTCTTGGCATCGGAGAATTGGTTTTCAACCTTAATTCATAGCTTGTCGTTCTTCAACTCAACGGGAAATATTCCGCCAGAAACCCTCATATATTGATAATGTATCTACGTATTCATCTATTAGAGAGAAATTTTAATTACATTACATATAATCATATTCCTAGACATATGAATACATTGACAGACGCATTAGCTAATTATGTGTTGGATAGACATTTGTGAAACATGTAACAATATAAAACAAATCATTTGTATCATAGTAAGCAGGAACATATATATATATATATATATATATATATATATATATATATATATATATATATATATATATATATTTCAATAATGTTTGTCATACATCAAAACCCCAAAAAATAATATGTGTGTTCAACAACATCCATGGCTCATGGGCCTTATATATCTATGGCTTGCAGGCCTAAAAAATTATGGAATGTTACGCCTATGAAATAATCAACATGATTCTCATGGTAGCATATAACTGCTCGGACTACATGAATCAGCAATCGGCAGATCCGATCTGATACTCCCACCGTGTACCTCTAGTACTGGTGCGGAATATCACCCTCCCGGGCATACTCTGGAATACCATGGGCCAATCCCTCGATGTTCTGCATGATATCTTCCTCATTATCACTTCCTTCCTGATAAGGAGCGACATCGAACTGACGAGCAATACACCTAGCGATCGAGGACATCTCGGCAGGGAGTTCTAGACTAACATATGCATCCATAAAATTGAAATGTCATGAATACATATATTTAAAAAACAATAAAAAAATCAAAATATTAAAAAAAAATTGTTTTTTACCTTCATCATCAAATTCCTCCCCCTTTGGGAGTGGCATATATGGATGCCCACGGAGTCGGTACCATTGTAAGGCCAATCCTCCATTATGATCAGCTGTCATCGTAGCCATGAGAAGAAGGCGAGCTTGTAGGAAATTTGTTGGCCCCTCGTAACCCTAGGCATCAACTCGCTCTAACGGACCATCCATGGGTCTCGTTGCATTGATGGATCCACCTCAGTCAGCTGGTATTGGAACAGTGGAACCTGCTCCAGGAAGAAGGTCACTAGCATAGACCCAAAGAAAAACTGCTTCAGGTTTCCCGCCTTAGATTTTGATAGCTGGCACTTCATGTTGATTTTCATAGATTCTTCCCAGTTAAAAATAGTGGGTGTTTTGCACTCGATAGTGTACAAAACCTTCAACTTGTTAGTCTCATGTGGCGCTTGGGACCCAGCCACTCTATTAATGGTCAACAGTAACACTCTCAACACAAGATCCTGAATAGTCGCAATCTCAATCTTGCCACTTTTGGATTTGAGAGCTTCTGGGTAATGTTTGGCAAGTAACATGGACACACTTGCCCCAATCAGCCTCAACCCATATAGGTTGATTGGTTCCCCTCTCCGGGAATATCCTATAATGAAATAAATATCTGAAGTCTCCAACTCCAACTCTTGGTCACCGACGATAAAAATTTCCCAATTTATGTCCCAGACACTAATCAAGTACCATAGCAGCTCGGGTTGAGCCCGCATCCCTAGTGTGAGAAATAACTTGAGGAGTCCAAAGTTCCTAAAATCCTCCAAGAAATTTGGATCAGCTATTACTTGACTATCGATATCCTCATGCTCCCATTCTTTCCAATCCACCATTTTCAATGATTTTCTTCCTACAAACACCATTTAATCAACTCAGTGATCATCTTTTAACAGAGAAATTTGGATTCAAGTGATCAAATTGAGAAAAAAAACATGTTTTTCTTTTCTCACGAAATCAACATGTAGTACCCATTTTAGAGCGTACCCCACCATCTTACGGGCGTAGCGCGCAGTACCCATTTCAGAGCGTCAAACTACTGTTGTTCTGGCACTTCTTTTTCGAATTTGTTCAGGAACTCCTCTACCTCGCTTAACCCATCATATGTAGGCAGGTCTCTTGTTTATGTTGCTACACAACACAGTGACCTTCTCATCATGTTACAGTTGAGCATGGTTACTTCGTGTAACCAGTTCTGCCATCATTCTATCTCTTCCTCAAAATCTGATGTGTAGGAGCTTTCGCGCTCCCACGAGATTCGACCATCCACAGTGGGATTTACCAAGTCTTGCTCCCGTGCAGTTATCTTATAGATGCAATCCAAATCGTTGTCACTGTCATTGTCACACACTGGTTCTGTGTAGCACGATCCTTCTGCAAGGTCTAAAGGTACCACTACACACAGTGACTTTTTCTCAAAAATCATCTTGCACTTCTTTAGATTTATCACTCCATTCATGTCAGTGGCCCAATCTATTCCCAATAACGTGGGATAGGGATTGTTGTCATCAACAATATCTATTACTTCGAAATTTGCTAGCACGCTTGCTCCTTCGATGTCTACTGTAATTCCCTACAATCTTCCCATAGGTAGTATCTTTTACTGGTTTGCCATTCGCAGTTCGATAGGAGACCATTGCAGCGCAGGCCTACCCATGTGCTCCCATGTCTGCTTTGGCAGGATGTTTGCATCCAATCCTAGATCCAGAATCACTTGATCCATCTCAAATTCCCCAATCTGCGCGTTCAATCTCATCTCCCTTCCTGTTCGTGTCGTGTGCTTCCCAAGCTTCTGGACTACATGCAGTTCTCCTGGTGCGATCCCAACACATCTAGTTATGAGTTCTTGCAGCCCCTTCACAACCTTGCTATCACGCAGCAGCTTCATGCATGTCTCTAGGAATGTAGTGAACATTCAATGGGTCCATTTTCAGTTCTAGTCTGTCTTTACTTCCTGAAGTGGAGGCATCCGCGAAGCTCCTCTTAGCTTCCATGAATGTCTGTTTAGCGCGCTCCAAATAAAATTCAGGTTCCTTCATCAGAGCCTTGCGAACCCAGGTACTTTCTTCAGGATGCTTGCCCTTGTCATCCCCCATCATAATACCGCTTCGAAGCACAATATTTACATTATGTTCTTCCTCGCGCGACTCAGACCTCATCATTTGCAGGTTCTAAGTCAGGGGAGGATGGAGTGCTCCTTTATCACATAGCCTCGCTATCAGTGTTGGATAGTCCTCTGCCTCATGATCGAACAATGTACAATACAAGCACGATTGTCGCGTTGGATTCGTACAATCGCGGACATAATGTCCTAGCCTTTCGCAATTGTAACATATTAGTTGGCCATGATCTCTTCCTAGTCCCATTCCTCCTCAGCCTCGTCCATGTCCCTGAAATCTGGTGCACACCATTCCTTTGTTTTGATCAAGGGCCCGTGTTTCGGACTGAACTCTATAGGTAGGAGTTCAATCCATCATCAATTCATAACTTCTACAGGTGCGCTCATCATGGCCTACTGACCTGCATAAATTGTAGAACAACTGCTGGGAATTCTGTGTATACTTTTATAATAGATGACAGTTCTCTATAGCGTGCTTCCCTCCTATCTGAGAAATCGAGCACCATAATGCAGGCGCCACTCTTGGTCCTACTTGTGCCTTCGGTCTCAATTGCATTGGTCCTCCTCCCACGAGGTAATTTGTGAACACCGAGCAGTGGTCCTTGTCGTGCCCCTAGCCCTTGCATTTTACGCACCATACCTCGTCGTGCACTTCTAGATGAGCTGTCCTATCTTATTTCAAACTCTGCATCTCAAGGCACAAGTTTTTCAACTGTGCATGAATCTGCTAGACTCCCAGGTTTGGATCTTGTACTGGAGTCTCGTGCAATCTCATCGCAATCTCCAAAGCTTCAGCTTGAGTTGTTAGCCCTTATTGCGACAACGTGTTCCGTAAATGCGATGTTAATGATGCTACAAACCATTCGCGATGTTGCCCATCTGTTAGTGTCATGTTCGCTTCGTAAATTGTGCACTTCAATATTTGATCCAACTCCCACGGGGTTTCGCCTGGTAGCATTTTGATTTCCTTGAATCCAATGATCGAATCTGCCTCTGATTTTGGTCTACTAAATTCCTTGTTTAGCACAGCTTGGATATCCATTATCCCCGCATTTGAATTGTCATTAGAATGCTTAATGTACTAGGTCAACACGCAATCCTACAGAGCGCTGACCAACGTTGCCTTCTTTATATTGTCATCCATGACACCCTATGCTTCCCATACTGCTTTTACCACGAACCAAAATTGGTCCGGATCTTCATTCCCTACGCCCTTGAACATTGGTAGCTTTATCGGCTGGCCATACTACTTCGCGGTGGTGGCAGAGGTGGTATGGACGAAGTCAGGGATGAAGATGGTGAAACTGGTGGTGGTGTGGGTGGGGGCGGTATGCACAAAATTCTTTGCTTTATCAGATTGATCGCACTTCTTGGTGAAACCTCCGCGAGTTCTTCTACGCCTCCGCGTGAAGGTGAAATCAAGAGGCTAGTTTCTAGTTCTGTGATACCTTCATTTCTATAGATCCTCCCACTCCACGTAGCCCCAAACATCAATCTATTCTCATAACCCGCTTTTCACACAATAGCATTTTAATCCAGGTGTTCAAAGATTTAACGTACTTACCTCGTGATCCCTTGAGGAAGCGTCGTTCTGCCTTGCTATAGCTGACTGAAGTATATATCGCAAATTCTGTGATGAATCCTCCAATGATTTGATCCAACCAGTGATCGACAACATGTCCAATCCTATCTTCTGATGCTTCTAGTCTCCGCACCAACTCTGGAGTCCACACAATAGGTTTGTCAAGTTTACACCTTCCTTGGCTGTCTGCTAGCTTCACGATCCACTCGTACAACTCAGTGGGGAAGGATGCAAAGAAAATTTCGTGGATATCCATATAAAAGTAGCAATGTAACCACTCTTCCTTTGATAATCGTGGGTTCTTGATTTCCTGGCCAGCGAACTCGTGAATCTTTCTGTCCAATCACTCCTCAATTCCTTTCTTTGTCAGAATCCAGTGGTACAACATCAGACATCTTTATGCAGATCCTAGTCATGGAAATGGAACCATTTGTTGGTTTGTTGGGGCCTGACCTAGGTTCAGAGTTAGTTAGCCAAACAAATCCCAGTACTATTGGCCCTTTCAGCAATAGTCTGTGGAGCGCGGACTGAGGTCGCACCCGAAGTAGTATGGGAGGGTTCTAGAACTAGGTTTCCACACCCTGGAGATGTTTGATGAGTTCGAATGGTCCGCGGTTTCTCCTTGCGTGCAGGTTTCTTCGTGCACCTTCCTATTTCTCGCGACCTGATACACTGCTTTCCCACAACCCTATCCAGGGGTTGTGTCACGTATTGCACTATTACCCAAGATGTTGCTTATATTCCAATGTTAGTTAATTATCTTTGTCTACTTGAGTGCTTTGAGTTATACTTAAGAACATAAAACATTCATACAGGTGTGTGCAGTAAATAAACAGTATATTTGAAAGTTATATCAATCATGCATTAACCCAAGAATAGATACACAGAGTTATAACCAAACTTCTCTTTATTGATTCTTCCCATGGTTACAGACTCGACTCGCCTTACGCACTCAGCTACGGGGGTCCGCGCACTAAACTGTGGACTACTAGGCCTCTGCGCACTCAGTTGCAGAGCCTTCTCCTACTCTATGACCCAAAGACACACTTCACACTACGACTCAATCACTTAGACTCCTCATGCTCTATTCTCTTTTTTTTCCCTATTCTCCCTCTTACACTTATAGCCTTGCTCTATTTATACAATCCCATGGTCCGCGGACCATGGGTAGGTCTATCCAGCCAACATTACATTACAAAGCTAGGGTGAACAATCCTGTGACTCTATCATACTTTCACGCCCCACACCCACAATTCGCGGAGCTTTACAACAAGATTCGGTCAAAACTTTGGCTTTGAGCCCTAAAACATGCCTTGGGGGGATTCCATACCCAACACCTTGTCCCATTTTATTAAACCCATCGCAATAATCGCCACTTTATTCATTAAATTAATTACAAATCATTTGTAATCAATCCCCCCCGGGCCCCACTAATCTGCGCCTGATTGCCCTCTATGCAAATCCTTTGTGTGATAGTTGTTAGATCTTCCACCCTAGATCCAATGACCTACATCCATATCGAGTGCTCCCGATGTCCAACAATTAAAATCCCGAAAGCACGTGAGATTCGTGGTTTTTCTTGGGCCGCTTTTGGCTACGTGGAAGCACCGGGTTAACTCGCATGCTCTCATGAAAAAACCACCCGACGACCAAAAGTGGTGTGATGAACCTTAATATCGCCTCCCCGCTTATGCCAAATCTATCCACTATTCACTTATCAATTTCAGCGCTAAATTTTAAACGTTACCCGTTTAAACGCGGAAGACCCTTTTTTTCACTCTTTTTGCTCATTTTTTCACTAAATGCTACCTAAAACTTCTTGCACCACCCTGAACCTCTGCAACCCAATTTGACCTCCAATTACCTTCCAAACACTGCCAGGACTCCGTCCACACACTTTCCTGTTCCCTGAAACCATTATCACCTCCCTACCAACCGATGTTTTTATTAATAAATTGTTTTATTTCGCAGGTGATTAGAAGACCAGGAGACTAGATAAATAGGTTTGATACTAGTCACAAAACCTGTTTACTCCAAGATTCTCAGAAATCTATTCAAAGGCTTCATTTACCAGAAGTGATAATCATATTATTTTCTGTTTCTGCTCACCACCATACAATCTATTTCACTGTGTGAAATTTTATAGCAGCCCTCTGCTTTGATATTAATATTATTCAAAAGGTTAGGCATATCATTGCTACATTTGTTTCATTCAATGGTACTACAAATTAAAACAAAACCCCAAAACAATTATCTTAGATTCTCTGGCATGATAGTTGGCCATTATCATCTCAGAGATACAACATCAATCTAGCGTCGTTGCCAGGGATTTGAATTTCATTAAGTTTTCCTTGGGAAACGATATTCATTCTATTCCTTTAAGGTGATTAAAGGCCTAGAAATATTTAAATCCTTCACCTAGTGACTCCACTAACCCAAATTGGCACCTTTTAAGCACACCAGATCTCATTCGAAACCTGACTTAGTTAATCCTTTGTAAGATCCTGAAAAAATTCTGAGAATAGCCAATTCTAAAAGGAGACATCAACCATCTTCTTCTTCTTCTTCAACCTTGTAGTTTGAAGATTTAGTATCATTTGATCTTTTTAGTAATATTCCATCCGATCCTAATTTGACACAAATAACTCCTAGGGTTTCTGAACTATTAGATAAGGGAGTTGATTTAGATTCAAATTTCCTCATTCATTCTTTTGAAATGCATCAAGAACCCCCACTACCACAACGATCACCTAAAACTGAGTCTGACTTGGGTGTTCATTCACTTGAATACAAACCCACAGTTTTCATATCCCCTACCACTTATTCATTTCCTTCCACTTCTGAACGACCTAAAGCTTCTACCTTTGAACAACCTGAAGAGACCCTCTCTATATATTCAAATCCACTCTTTGAAAAAAAAGAGGGTATTCATTCATAGGTCCCAAAGTTAGTTCTTATGACTCCTTTAAAGTTATTCAAGAGATCCCCTCCTTCTTCACCTCCACATAGTCACACACCCCCTCAATCACCTTCTTCTACCTCTTCTTCATCTTCTTCTTCTTCATCCACACAAACACCTCATAAACCACCTTCTACTAATTCTAACCTATTGTACAAGCTAGATATGCAGCCTTAGTCTTACCTGCTAACCTCGATGCATTCCCAGCACGGTACTTGAAATACCTTCCCAGGTATAATGGAGAAACTGGTCCCTCAACTGAGGACCATCTTCAAGCTTTTCTAGACTTTTCAGACAATATGAATATTGAACAAGAAAATGTTTACATGATATTGTTTGTACAGTCACTGAAGGAAATGTAAGAATTTGGTTTAGGTAGTTACCTATAAATTCCATTAGAAATTGGGAAGATCTTACAAAGATATTTAAAAATCAATGGGGTGTAAAGAAAGATCCTCTTTAATTTCTGAATAAGTTTGAAGAACTTAAAAGAAACTTTGGTGAACTTGTATCAGATTTTATCAAAAGGTTCAATAAACTTTATCATAAGATGCCCCCTAATTGTAAACCCCCATAGCAACAACTAAGTCTAGGTTTTCTAAAGCTTTTGACAATGATTTTGCTGTAATGCTAAGAGATGGAACTTCAATAACTCTTGAAGATATGAAAACAAATGCTATAGAGGTGGAAGCAAATAGGGATTCTTCAACTTCCTTGAAAGATAAAGAGGAAAAGGCCCAAAGAAAACTCAAATCTATTCAAGAAGCCTCTAGTTCCTCTAGTTCTTCTAAGACTAAAATAGAACATTTTAAAATAGATTAAATAACTTCTCTTCTTAGAAATATATCTAATAGAATTTCCAAGATTGAAACTCAACCTAGGACAGTTCAAAAAACAATTACTAGACCCCAAAATCAAAATCAAGGTCAGTATAAAAGGAATCTACAATTACAAATTCTTCAGAGACCTAGTAATGATAAGCATGTTCCCACTCCTTTACTAATAGATGACAAACAACCTGATGAAAATACTATGACTATTACTGAAGATATCAATAACATGGATGCTTCTTCTAATCAAACAATTATTATTCCTCTCTCACAACAAAATCAAGTTCAATAAGATCAAGAATCCTCACATGTTTATAAATACCATGCCTTCTCTGAATTTTTAATTGCAGAGTTGAACAAGAGATATGATCTTAGGCCTAGACCCGGCGCTAGAAGACCTCCTAAGGAGACTCCAATAATTGAACCTCGTACCAAAGCTGCTGAAACTCAAACAACTGTTATTCGACCATTAAATCAGTCAACTGATATTGCTCAAAATGATAAAAATGCTTTGACTACATTTAATGTTGAAAAAGAGTTAAAATCCCAATTCCACTTTCAGAACTTTCCAAAAACCTTGGGTATAAAAATAAAGTCTCCAAATGGATACAAAACACCTCGGTTGATGCTGAAAGTGATGTCATTAGTCTGCAAGATGAAAAACCAGCACTTGTATTTGGTCCTAGCTCAGATATCATAGATTAAATAGTGCCTCCTTTCTATGTAACTATTAAGACAAATGATTCCATGTTATATAATTGTATGCTTGATTCTGGAACATCACATAACCTCATGCCAAAAACTATCATGGACCATTTGAAACTTTACATAACTAGATCCTATCATTACTTGTACACCTTTTATTCTAAAAGGGTGCCCTGCTTAGGATTGATTAAGGATTTAATAGTCACCCTTGCCCAAATTCCAATGAGAAGTGTAATGCTTGATATAGTTGTCATAGATATTACATCCAAATTTGGAATGCTCCTTTCTAGGTCTTGTTGTGCCAAATTAGGGGGAACTCTTCAAATGGATATGTCTTATGCCACTATTCCAGTTTATGGGGGAGAACAAATAAGGTTATATAGAGAGATAAGATTTTTGCACACTGTTTGCAAAACAGACCAGCCAAGGAATCATCCCATTTTGCAATTGTTCAGGATTTTGGTTTCTTTCAACTATCTTCAAACCAAATACATGAAAATCAAGTTAAAATAAAAGATGTAATTGAAAGTCATGTACCAAATCAAATTGATGTATGGAGACTATTTTTTTATGGTTCTTGTACAAAAGATGGAGCAGGAGCTAGGGTAGTTTCAATTTCACTAGAAAAATAAAATATCACCCAATCATGCAAACTTGACTTCGAAGTTACAAATAATGTGGCTGAATATGAAGCTTTCATTTTGGGACTGCAATTAGCCAAAAGCTTAAAGGTTCAAAACTTAAGTGTTTTTACTGATTCATAACTTATTTTCAAACAAGTGAGAAATATTTGCCGGACTAAGCATCCTAAACTTAGGTCTTATCGAAATGAAGTTTGGGATTCAGTCGAAAACTTATTTGATGCTTTTAATTTGACTTATATTCCAAGAAATCAGAATATTCATGCAGATGCCTTAGTTGTTTCTGCTATTTCATTTAAAATTTCTAATCAGACCAATGTACTCTATCAAATACAAGTCAAGTATAGACCATCCATCCCAGACAATCTAAAACATTGGCATATATTTGAAGATGATGAACATTTGAAATCTTTTCTGCAAGTTATAGATGAATTTTCAGTTCTACAAATTGATGAAGATATAACAGAAATAAATGAAAATACAAATGGAAATGATACTTCAAATTTCAATTCAAAAATTGTTGATCATGACATTATTCAATTGTATAACAATTTTATTCCCAAAGGCCTCACTCCTTTAGAAAAATTGTTTGATGAAAATGATGTCCTCTAAAACCCTCAATCCATTTCTTCACAAGATGACATAGAAGAAATTAATATTGGAACAAATGATGATATTAAAAACATCAAAATCTGTGCATCTCTAGATCTTGAGATCAAAGCTCAATATATTAAGTTACTTAAAAATTATAAGGATGTTTTTGCATGGACCTATGTTGATCTAAAAACCTATGATTCTTCATTAATACAGCACAAGATTCCTTTAAAGCCAAAAGCGGTTCCTTATCAACAAAAGCTTAGGAGGATCAATCCAACTCTTCTACCAACTGTAGAAAAGGAAATTAAGAAAATTCTAGATGCCCAGATCATTCTCCCTCTTAGATATTCTAATTGGGTTGCAAATTTAGTTCCTGTTAGAAAGAAGAATGGAGAAATCAGACTCTATGTGGACTTTAGAAATTTGAACAAAGCATCATTAAAGGATAATTATCCTTTGCCCAAAATGGATAAGTTACTTCAAATGGTTTCAGGAGCACAAAGACTTTCTATGCTTGATGATTTTTTAGGCTATAATTAAGTAAATGTTGATTCAACAGACAGAGAGAAGACAACCTTTACTACACCCTGGGTACATTCATGTATGCTAGAATGCCATTTGGCTTATCCAATGCTGGAGAAACATTTCAGAGAGCTATGAACGTAGCTTTTGTGGGTCAGGTAAATGAATTTGTGGTCATTCATCTTGATGATATAACTGTTTTTTCTAAATCTGATCAGAAACATCTAAAGCACTTGATGAAGGTTTTTGACAGGTGTAGAAAATTTGGAATATCATTGAATCCTAAAAAGTCTCTGTTTTCTATCAAAGAAGGAAAATTTTTGGGCCATATAATTTCAAAAGAAGGAGTGGTGATTGATCCCAAGTGTGTGTCTACCATTGAAACATTGACCTTACCTAGAAAGAAGAAGGAGATTTAAGCTTTTCTAGGCAAGATTAATTTTTTAAGGAGATTCATCCCAAATTATGCTAAGATTGTAAAAGATATAACTGACATGCTCCGAAAATATCATGAAGTTAAATGGAATATCTCTTCCAGGCATGCATTTGATCAGATCAAGAAAGCTATCTCTGAAGTTCCCACCTTGGCCAGTCCTGATTACACTAAACCATTCAATGTGTTTTCCTTTGCCTTAGAAACAACCCTTGTTGTTGTTCTACTAAAAAAGAATGAAGACTCCCATGACCAACCCATAGCCTTTTTCAGTAAGGTTATGAGAGATGTCGAGCTTAAGTATGACATAATTGAGAAGCAAGCCTGTGCCCTTATTCAAGATCTGAAATCATTCAAGATGTATGTCCTACATTCTCCTATTACTGCTTATGTTCCTAATAGTGTTGTGAACATTGTTTTAGCTCAACCAGACACTAACGGAAAGAGAGGTAGATTGATCACTCAAATACTAGAGTCTGATCAAACTATCAAAACTACAAAGCTAGTAAAAGGCCAAGGATTAGCTAAGCTTCTAGCTAAATCCAACTGTAAAGTGCTCGGAATCAATTCTGTTTTAGAGATACAAGGGAAGAATCCACAAGAACCTTCTCAAACTTCAGATAAGAAGAATACAAAAGAACCTTCTATCCTTGCAAAAGGAGAGAATACACAAGAACCTTCCCTTCATCCTAAAGAAAAGAATCCACAAGAACCTTTACCTTCAGATCAGATCCACCCTTTATACATTGATGACAAATTTCTGTTGTTAGATTGGTACAAAGACATTGTAAATTTCTTGATCCATTCTGAATGTCCAGCATTGTTCTCCAAAAGCCAGTGAGTACTATATCATAAATGCAAATTTGTACTAGAAAGACCCACTAAATATTTTGTTATTATGTTTAATAGAATCAAAAACTAAAGAAATCATTGACTAGTTTCATACAGGATTTTGTGGAGGACATTATGCTTGGAGAGAAACAACATATAAGATATTAAGGGGAGGATTTTATTGGCCAAAATTGTTCTTACAAGTAGGAGCAAAGGTCAGACGTTGTTTTCCTTGTCAAATTTTTTCTGGTAAGCAAAAATTAGCAGCTCTTCCACAGGTTCCATCAATAGTCTTAGAACCCTTTCTCCAATGGGGATTAGATTTTGTTGGAGAGATTCATCCCACTTCAAGTAATCAGCATATATGGATCCTCACTGCAACAGACTACTTCACTAAATGGGTGTAAGAAATTCCAGTGAGAAATGCTACTGATTTAGTAGTAATCAAATTTATTGAAGAGAACATCTTATCTAGATTTGGGTTCCCAACTAAAATTGTCACTGATAATGCAACAGCTTTTTCTAGTGTTAAAATGATTGAGTTTTCTAGAAATATCAAATTCTGTTACATCATTCAACTCCATATTGCCCACGAGTAATGGCCTTGCAAAATCCTCAAATAAAAATTCTGTGTTGGATAGACATTTGTGAAACATGTAACAATAAAAAACAAATCATTTGTATCATAGTAAGCAGGAACATATATATATATATATATATATATATATATATATATATATATATATATATATATATATAGATATATATATATATGTCAATAATGTTTGTCATACAGCAAAACCCCAAAAAATAATATGTGTGTTCAACAACATCCATGGCTCACAGGCCTTATATCTATGGCTTGCAAGCCTAAAAAAATATGGAATGTTAGGCCTATGCAATAATCAACATGATTCTCATGGTAGCATGTAACTGCTCGGACTACATGAATCAGTAGTTGGCAGATCCAGTTTGATATTCCCACCGTGTGCCTCTAGTACTTGCGCGGAATATCACCCACCCGGGCATACCTTGGGATAACGTGGGCCAATCCTTCGAGGTTCTACATGATATCTTCTTCATTATCACTTTGTTCCTGATAAGGAGTGACATGGAACTGACGAGAAATACACCGGCGATGAGGACATCCCGGTAGGGCGTTCTAGTCCAACATCTGCATTCATAGAATTGAAATGTCACAAATACATATATTTAAAAAACAGTAAAAAAATCAAAATATTAAAAAAAAAAAATTACCTTCATCATCAAATTCCTCCCTCTTTGGGAGTGGCATATCTGGATGTACGCGGAAGTTGATACCATTGTACAGCCAATCCTCCACTATGATCAGTTGTCGTCGTAGCCATGAGAAGGTAGGCCTGTAGGACATTTGTTGGCCCCCCATAACCCTAGGCATCAACTCGCTCCAACGGACCATCCATGGGTCTCGTGGCATCGATGGATCCACCTCAGTCAGCTAGTATTGGAACAGTGGAACCCGCTCCAGGAAGAAGGTCACTAGCATAGACCCAAAGCAAAACTATTTTAGGTTTCCCACCTTATATTTTGATAGTTGGCGCTTCATGTTGATTTTCATAGATTCTGCACAGTTAATAATAATGGGTGTTTTGCACTCGATAGCGTACAAAAACTTCAACTTGTTAATCTCATGCGGCACTTGGGACCTAGCCACTCTGTTGATGGTCAACAATAACACTCTCAACACAAGATCCCGAACAGTCGCGATCTCGATCTTGCCACTTTTGTATTTGAGAGATTCTGGGCAATGTTCGACAAGTAACATGGACACACTTGCCCTAATCAGCCTCAACCCATATAAGTTAACTAGTTCCCCTCTCCAATATAGTCCTATGATGAAATAAATATCTAAAGTCTCCAACTCCAGCTCTTGGTCACCGATGATAAAAATTTCCCAATTTATGTCCCAGAGACTAATCAGGTACCATAGAAGCTCGGGTTGAGCCCACATCCCTGGTGTGAGAAATAAATTGAGGAGCCCACAGTTCATAAATCCTCCAAGCAATTTGGATCAACTATTGTTTGACTATCGATATCCTCATGCTCCCATTCTTTCCAATCCACCATTTTCAATGATTTTCTTCCTGCAAAAGCCATTTAATCAATTCAATGATCATCTTTTAAGAGAGAAATTTGGATTCAAGCGATCAAATTGAGAAAAAAACATGTTTTTCTTTGCTCACAGCATTAGCATGACTATTTTCAAAATAGTGGCACCAACAGCATGATTGGCGTTTTTCTTAACCCCTGGTCGATGTGGATCCGTGCCTGAAAATCATGCCGACCGAGGGCAAAATTGTTTTTCCAAATCCTTCCCATGAAATCCAAAAAATGGATAAAAACAGGTAAAACTAGTATGAAAATGGAGCTTAAGGTCTTCGCTCTTACCTGTAGCAGACGACTCGACAAATGACCTCTCGAATCTCCCGCAATCTGCTCCAAAAAAATTAGGGCACAAAAGGGTAAAAAGCTCTTCACATAGGTAAAATGATAAATGGTAAAAAATAATTACATTTTCCTCTTTTTATTCATTTTTTATGAAAATATTAGGGTTTTTAAAGTGTTTTTGACCTATTTTACCTCAGAACTGTATAATGCATTTACCTTTCTTGTGTAGTGACAAGGGACACATTGTTGACGATGATACTCGAGTCCCGTTTAAGCTCTTTTCTTGGCTCGTAAAACTCAAGTGAAAAGATCAGCGATTATTTTTCCCTTTTGACTCGTTAAAGAAAATAAAATAGGGGGTCTGCTTTCCGCTCTTTTCCTACCTTTTAAACAAATATTGTCGATCTCTTATCATTTTGAACTCATTAAATGATGTGAAACGTTGTTTACCCAGTATACGTTTACCCCTTTTTTGGGCTGGGATAAACTATTTACAAAAAAGGTACTCCTTGACCGAAATGGTCAAGCGGTTCTCTCAAGTATCATTTTCTACCTTTTCGGGCTCGAGAGGCACAAATCTATGAAAAGGGACCATGTGGAGTTTTCTTTTCTGTTTTTTTTCAAACTCTCTAAACATGAAAAAGATACCAAGTTACACCTTTTTCGGACTCATTAACACATTAAACGACATTGGGTTCATCACCATGACGAACATGAACTTCTCCTTCCTAGGGCTCATTAAACTTACTAGGTCGGATTCGTCCAAAGGATGAATGTATAGTGTAAGAACATGCTATCCCCTTCAAGCTTGCGATAAAAAATAATTGGGGTACCTGCCACAAATGATGGGGGAAAATTTGGAAATTCGGTCAATCGTGCCGAAAACTCACTCTTGAACATGACACTTTTTGCTTCGTGTCAGATTGGGATATCCTCCTTTTCATTTGACCTTCCCGAGTTGGGCCACTCATCTTGACCTTCCATTTGATCTCTGCCATGTCATCATGACCACCGATCCCATGGATCTGAAAGCTGCCAAACTCCGGAATTGTGTCGTCGATATGTTCAAGAGTTAGTCCCTCTGCAGTTACACTTACTCTTGATTCTCTATACCATCTGAAATCATTTTCATCCCTTTGTCTCGTGTCGGTGATGTGGGATACATCATGGCCCTCCTTCAACACGATTGCTTCCTATCAACTTCAGCTCATTATCTAGGAAGCTGGACAAGAGACTCCCTTCTAGTACCTTAGAGCTTGCATTCCCTAATGGCGAGTTCCTCGCACTCGATGACAAGTTCACGTCATTGGCTTTCAATCGAGTGACTTCATGGGTGTTCGACATCAGTTCATTTATTAATATTCCATGAACTGTGCTGCCAGTACCTTGAGAACCATTGTCATTATTGGTGGTTTCTCTCATGCTTGTTAATAGTTCACATCATTGATCGGTAATCAAGCGACTTCCTAGCATGTTCGACTTCAACACATTCATTCACATGTTAGGATATGCACTTTGATTGAGTTGCTTGGAGTGCAAGACCCTGGGCTAAGATTACATAAGTTTAGGTTGCAAAGCCATGTGAAATGGTCATGTTGATATACATGTCTCTTTTAGATGGATGGTTGCGACAATACCATGAGTTGTTATTTGTGATCCTTCTCATTATTGGGTGGCTACCACCATACCTTGGTTTCATTATGATCCTTTCTGCTAGATGGCTACACCCATGCCTTGGATCCATTTACATGATCATTCTCTGGATGGTTGCATATATACCACAATTCATGAATCATTATTCATAATTTTCAGTGATGTATATGTATATATTCTTTCTTGCAGGTTTTCTGATGACAAACTTGGGTTCCCTACTTCCACTTGTAAATCGTTTCACCCCTCACTCTAGTTTGGCCTTCACACTTTAGGGGGCATTTGTTACACAACATTTTGTCACTTTCCCTGTACTCTTTGTCTACGATCCTGGAGGACCTCTACAATGTACCCAACATGCTTTCATATCATGAAGAAACTCCCATTGTGTCCCTCTTCATGAATAGAACAATTCCCTTTTGCATCATTTTCCAAAAATTTTCTATTTACCCTAGTTTACAAGACTGACACTAATGACCCATGTCCTCCTAGTGCCAGTATGCAAGGATTACAACTATCCCTAGCACCGATCAGATCAACTGAGCCCTTTCTCAGTCGTGTCAATCCTCTTTTGGAATTTTTTTTAAATATGGAGCCGAAGCTTCCAGCTCTAGAAGCTTCGTAACAGAATTCTAGTAAATGGTTAGGCCAGATGGAGTTGAGGAGGTCTGTTTGGGATCCTTTCCCTTATTAGGATGGAACTAATCCAAGAGATAAGGCCTTATCTTATGATAAGAGGAACCATCTCTCATCCATCCAAACTATATAAACCTCTCTTTTTCCCAAGCAAAAGCTAGTTTTTAGTTTGGAGTTAGAATGATCAGCAACACATTTATAGTCTGAAGTTTTCTAGTGTATGTTTGAGGGAGAATAGTGTGCTTGGGTGTGATTTGAGACTAGAGGGAAAGAGGCCTTAAAACCTCTATTGTTGGGGTTGTCCATGAAGTTCTAATAGAAGTGTGGGAACCCGGATATGTTAGAGGAGACCAGCAATGTCAAGGCACCAGTTGTAATCTCTTTTTTATTTATATAAATGCAACTATTGATTGATTTCCTACATGAAGTGTCATTTTACATCTTTATGGCTTAATGTTCCTTGACCTGTTAAGTAGGCTGAATACAATATTGTATCCTATTACATTGGTTGTTTGTTGTTGTTTTCTTGTTTCAGGTGTTCGAAGGAAGGAAACAAAAGATAGTTGTAGTGAGGAAGCAGGATCATCACCAAGAGGAATAGCGTTCTAAGAGGTAGGCCCTCTTAATTGATTCTAGCTTAAGGAAATCTTCCATAGATTTTCTGTTTGTGACTAGACCTGCTCTCTCGAGCTAGAGGAATTGTTTGTGTCCGCACTTAGAATTTACTTGCATCACAGATGGTTTGTACAAAATTTCAATAGTAAATCTATCCCTAATCGGTGAAATTCTTGAGACTGCATTTGAAAGTGCATTGGTAGCTGCATTACGCATATGTGGTACAACAATGATATTAAATGCCTGGAAGTTTGAGATTAGTCGCCATACCTCTTGTTGGTAAATTTTGAGATGTGGTGATAAGCAATGAATGGTGTTACATACCTGCTGTACCACTATCTCTGAATCACCTACCACTTTGAGTATGACCATGTTGACGCTGATGGCTTTCTGCAAGCCCAACAAAAGTGCTTCATATGCTGCTACATTGTTTGTGCACTCGAACAACAAGCGACTAGATACCAGATGCTTCCTGTTGCAAGGGTCGATTAGAACACACCCGGATCCTGAGCCATCCTGTGTCTTTGATCCTTCAAATTACATAGTCCACAACTCATTTGTACATGGACCGCTTGATGTGCTAGTACTGTTGATATTATTGTTGCTGCTACTACTGCTACTATTGGTACAATATGATGTACAACTCTCATTACCATCAGTTGGGAAAGGAAGGAGTCCCAACTGTGCGTATAGTAGGGTTGGATCTGGCCATGCAGGATAACACCCCAATGTTGTCTCAAGGAGGCATTTGTCGAACATGAGTTCTATGAAATCCAACGGTTCATTCTCACCATTGATGGGAGTGACATTATGCTTCATGTACCTCTCAGATTCTTCCTAGATTTGGTTACACTTTCCCTTGTACGGAAGCCACATGGGAGACCAGTTTGTAGCAAAATATCCATCTAAGTTGTTAGACCAGTCTCTACTAAGTAATAGACCATATGCTTCCGGGATGTCCACAATCACTACATTGATGCATTGGTGGACTCGACCATCATGAGATAGTCAAATGGTCACATCTCGTAGTTCACCAATGGATGTACCAATGTTTGATCAAGTTAGATGATTCATGTGTATCTCTCGCTCCATTGTACAATGATCCTTTTAGCGATGGAGAGCGGCATGACGTTGGCTTCCACATCGGAATCAACCAAACAATTGTGAACATTGCAATTGAAAATTTCAAAAGATAGCAAGAATGGAGGGAAACTTGAGTTTTCTTCTTCCATCTGGAGTGTATTAAGCATAGTTGAAAGTGATCCGGGAGGTGTGCTTGCTCCCTTGCTAGTAGAGGCTGCGTTGTCTATCACTAGCTCTCCCAATGTGCGCAATAGGATATCTCACTGACTCTAGATCTTATCCAACTTGAACAAACTGATGTTTGCCCGAGTTTTCTTCATGTCATCAACAATGTTGTAATCTAGAGTTGGTAGACTCACCGAGGTGTTCGGGGCAAAATGAGCGTTTGTGTTATCTGACAGAGTGCTTTTCAGCTTGCTGCTCATGGATGTGATTTTGTCCACCGCTATCTTCCCGGACTTTCTTTGTTTTTTCTACTTTGGGGCGGCGAGTGGATCAATCTTCCTTATCAGCAGTCTAACCTTTTATTGCATCTCCCCAAGTGTGGGGGGAGCCCCTTTACTCCTAAGATTGTAATGGTCAGTTTTCTTTCGGGGCTACTTCTCGGTGTTCATCTTTGACATCATTTGCAAGCACTGATACGCGTTCACCACATGCTCAGAGCTTGATGGCTCATCAGGTGCAACCTCTTCGTCATTGTCCATGTCTTTTGGTTGCTCCTGCATATTGCTTCCCACATCAAGTGTATGACTATAAAAATCATTTGTGACTCACTTCCATCTCGAACAAGAGTTCTCAGGATGATGTTCTTTATGGAAAAAAAAAAAATTCAGATCTGCACATTGTTCGAGCTAGAACACATGCTTCTGCGCAGTTTTTGAAACGAACTAGTTCGTGCTTGATGAGTTGCTTTCCTGTCTCTGCCTAGGTGGGTGACTGCTTGCAAATGTGTCTGTTCTACATTGTTTGAGTTCGACATTTCAGTGGACAAGCTCTTGACAAGACGAGTGAGGGTCTCAATGTCGGTTGCTTCCTTGTCTCTACCCTTGCTCGTCGTTGCTTGGGACTTCCTGCTCACATCCTTGGAGTCCTTCACTGATTCATCATCCTTGATGACTCCAACTACACGCAGGTCTTTCTCAACAATGATAGCCTCTTCACAGTTTTCCAATAGTGTTGGTTTCACAGCTCGCTTGAAAAATTGTGCAATGTTGGTTGGAAGTGTGGACATGTAGTAATCAGTGGTGATGGAGTCATGAGGTTTAGTGTCTGCTGTGAACTTGTTCAATATGCATGTAAACCTCTGATTGAAATCTTTCACTTTCTCTTTTCCCTCCATCTTGAGGCTTCCCAACTCTTTGAGTAGCATGGATTGGGTCTTGTCATCAGTGAACTTCTCAAGGAACGTGTGTTTGAATGCAACCCAGTTGTGTATAGAGTTCGGTGGAAGACTATGATACCAATCAATTGCATGACCAACTAAGGTACATGGGAACAATCTACATGCTACATCATCATAACGTACCTCAAGGATCTGTAGTTGTAGGTAGAAGTTTTCTAAGTGGTCTTCCACCTTTACCATGTTGTCAAGGTCGAACTTGATGTTCATTCTCTCCGCTCACCTTGCATCTTGTGCAAAACGTCTGGGAGAGCCAATGGTCCCTAAGTCATCCATTCAAGAGTTGGGTCAGCCATCTCTTCTTCTTCTTCGTCCTCTTCCTCTCCTGTGGATTCTCGTGGTTCCAACTCTAAGTCTGTTGGTTCGTCTTTGCCTTCGCCTCCACCGCTACCTTCCCCTCCACCTCCTACACCAAAGTCTGATCCCAAGATCACAAGAGTGTCTTGTTCGCCTTGATGAAAGAGCAGAGGTTCCTTTCCATCTTTGATAGCTTCTCCTAGACCTTCAAGTGTGGCAAGTGTTGCTTCTTCCACCGATGATACAACAACTCCCATGGGAGTGACTTTTGGCTTCCTCATTGCACGTGGAAGATGTTGTCTGTCTAGGATCATTCCATCTGCTTTCGCTAACTGGCAAGTGATGGGACAGATGGAGTGAAGGTGTTGATATGGAGTCTCTTGTTGAACACTGGGAGGTGAGGAGTAACCAACCGCAGAGTCACATGTAGGTGAGAGAGAGTGCAAGTTATTGCCTTGACCAGATGGTTGATGAATGAGTGTGAGGGGAATTTCAGCCATATACAACTGATTGCCCTCCTTCTAGCACCAGAAATGTTGATGGTGCTGGACCCGCCAACATTCAAGGGATCACCCCAGTATGAAGTCCCAACTATACCTCACACTGTTTGGTGTGGGATTCCCATTTGGTATGATGGCCCGATTGCCATTGTCATAAGGATTTGCCTCAACTCTTGCTTGTCAGCATAGGAGAGTGATCTGGTTTGCCTTCGAGAAGTTAGGTTCGTGTTCCTGGTGAGTGATAGTGTCATGCGGAAAGAGTCAATTTTGCGGACAAAACTCACCTCCCTAGAAACTAAGGCTTTTCTAGTGACAAACAAAACAATCAAGCACTATCTTTCCCTAAATATGCATTTAAAATAAAAGCAACCAGGTGTTTAAGGCTTACCTTTAGTTCAATGTTGTTTGTAGCGGCCAAGCCTCTTCAATCCAGATGAGCTCCTCTCCTTGAAGCCTGCATACACAAACAAGAAAACAATTACATAGCACCTGAATAACTCATATAATAAAACATATTCATCATAAAGACCAAGGAGTTTATGAAACAAATTATATATAACAACTTGTTGAGAAAAATGAACTTAATTGTATTAATTGGAAACAAAAGAAACCTTACAACCAACGCCTTGGTGTTGTGCAGGTCCCTCCCAGGGTCCAGCAAGAGTTCTCCTCTACTTTGATCAGCTCACCCACTTCCAAATGAAGCTAAGAAAGGAATGTGATCTCTCCTCTCAAGCTCTATAAGGGAGTCCTAATTTCAGCAGCATCTACCCTTAGGAATGTTCAGCTTTCAACCTCCTTTGCCTCTGGCCCAATGCCTGTATTTATAATGCTTTGGAGGAAGTTAAACAGGTCCACCATCAATGGGATAAGCCCCTCTTTCAAAGGGATAGCTCCCCTCTTCATGGGATAAGTTCCTCTTTCATTGGGATGCATGAACCATCTAGAGGCGCTCAATCCACGTCAAACCATCTTCTAGAATGCTCTAGAATTGACCGCAAGTAAGTTTTTTGAAGTAAAACTTGCGCCTTTTGACTTTTACAGGGGTACACACCCACCCCTTTACAGACAGAGTGTACAAGTACGCAGGTATTATGTACTTGAGGTGCGTGCCCGCAGGTAAGAGTAAGAGAAAGTGTGGAACCAGAGTTATATTGATTTTTTAAAGGCTTTCTCTCTTTTTTGGAGTTTGACATGAGGAGCAGAGGTATAAGACTTGCCAAGGAGGACAATATGGTTATTGATGGAGCCATACTGACTGCAAATAGTCATGGTGACAAATTTTAGTGTAACAGATTGCCCCCTAAAGTGCGAGGTCTGTAGTAGATAAGGGTTTTATATCATCTAGGAAGGGTGAAGCACTTTATCATTTCGAGGATTATCTTGTGGAGAGCCCAGTCGGAACCTGCAAATATTCAACACAAAATACATATATGAGATCATATCATCGCTGAGGTAGGCATTCCCATGCTTAGATCAAAAACTTAACTAACAAACTAACTATTGCTCTGATATAGGAATGATTTCGCAATACATCATAATCATAGACACATGTAGACACAGTATGGACGCAGCCATCTGTTTATAATTAGTCTATTGTATAATGAATACAAAACTCCTCGCAGCCTGGATGGCAGAAACTAGATCCAGGGTCTTCATTTATGCTTCCCGAAATAGTACAATTCTATCCATGCGAATAAATGAGTTGATGTCGAACATGGTAGAAACCACTTGATTACCAGTCAATGATGTAAATTGTTAACAAGTGTGAGAGAAACCACCAGTGATGTCAATGGCTCTCAAAGTACCCAGTACAATCCATGAGATGTGAATGAATGTGTTGATGTCGAAGATGTCACAGAATCCCTTGATCGAAGGTCATTGATGTAACATGTCGTCAAAGGCGAGAAACTTGCCATTGAGGCATGCAGATTTCAAGGTACTGATGATTCCTAGATCATCTTTCTAGATAATGTGCTGATGTCGATAGAAAGCGATTCGTCGTAGGCAAGCCCACAACACGAAATCATAGATCAAGTTGAAGAAATTTAGTTGCAAGGACTGACTCAGGGATGGTCAAGATGGATGATAGATATTTTGCAGATGAATGGCTTATTGGCAGTGACCTCTTGAACACATAACGACACAACAGATGGCTTGGTGGCAATTGACCCAAAGTTAATACTCAGAAACCGGCTGAAGACTTTCAATGTGGTTCGATCAACTGTTAGGCAAAGGATTTCCCAATCCAGGTGAATAAAAGTGTCGTGTTCAAGAGTGGTTACAAAGTATGACAAACAGACTCATTTTCCTCTCTTTTTCCCCACCATTTCTAGCAAGTACCTCTTTAATTTTTACAAGCTTGAGGAGGATAACATTTGCTTGATTATAAGCTCATCCTTCGGATGAGTCCAACTTAGTTTAGATTCGAACCCTAAGAAGGAGTGGTTCGTTCCTGTTTGTAATTGAACAGGTCCTTTACTGTGAAATTTTAACGAGTCCAGTATAGGAGAAACTCGGTGTTTTTCAATTTTAGAGAGTCTGAAAAACTTAAGAAGACTCCAGGGTTGACCTTTTTCGTAAATTTGTGTCTCCCAAGCCCGAAAAAGTATAAAATAATACTTGAGAGAACCGCTTGATCTTTTACGACCAAGGAGTACTTTTCGTTATTAGTGTCACTGACCCGAAAAAGTAAAAAAGGCGATCAACGACACGTCATTTTATAACCAATATCGAATTTGAAACGACAAAAATCCGGCAATCTTTTCGTATTTTTACGGTCGGAAAAGAGCTGTAAGTGGACCGTCTTTTAATTCTGTTTTAACGAGTGTAAAAGAAACGCTCGGAAATCTTTTCATATTTTAGGAGTCAGAAAAGGGCTTAAAGATGACTCTAAGGTTTCACTTTTTCGTAAGTTTTAACGAGTTCGAAAAAATGATAAAAATGTACTCATGGTTTTCACTTTTTCGTAAGTTTTAATGAGTTCGAAAAAATGATAAAAATGTACTCATATGGCCAACTTTCAATTTAATTTACGAGCAGGAAAAGACGGAAAGAACTCGGCATTTTCATTTGTTTTACGAGAATGAAAGATAGCAAAATAATCTCGGGATTTTCATGAGTTTAACGAGTCTTGAAAATAACTGAAATTGACTCGAGATAGGTTTCATTTTTACAAAAGCTTGAAATAGAGAAAAATTATGCTTCAAAGTAGTTTCATTTTTACACAAGCTTGAAACAGAGAGAAAACTGTGCTTGATGCCCCCTAAGCGTAACTGCTAGAGCGCATGCCCCCCAGCTTCATTTCATTCAACTAAGTACAAGCTAGATGGAATGACGGTTCATGTACGAGATCATTTGAAAGACTCGACCTAAAACTGTAAGAAAATTATGCAAAACACTGAAATAACTAACCTAAATATACAACTTAACATTTATGAGATCTAGTCAAACTCTCGACTCAAGTAGAGGAGGATTTGTTTCATTTTTTAACGAGCATGACACAGGAAAAGAACTATGCTCGGATTCGGTTTCATGTTTACGCAAGCTTGAAACGAAAAACTATGCTTGTTATAAGTTCACATGCCCCCAGCATAATGACGCAAATCAAGGTACATGCCCCCCAAGCTTCATTGCATTCAACCAGGTGGATGAAATGAAGGTTTACTTTCAAGACTCTACTCGAAAAGGGAGTTGTTTCATTTTCTAATGAGGTTGACACAAGAAAAGAACTATCCTCATACTCACTGATTCATTGTTTAACGAGGTTGACTCAGTAACAGGAACTATCCTCGCACTCACTAATTCATTTTTTAACGAGGTCGACACAGTAAAAGGAACTTTCCTCGAACTCACTGATTCATTTTTTAACGAGGTCGACACAGTAAAAGGAACTTTCCTCAAACCAACTGATTCATTTTTTAACGAGGTTGACACAGGAAAAGAACTGTCCTCATAACTCA
The DNA here is from genome assembly GCA_031772625.1 of Pinus tabuliformis. NCBI lineage: Eukaryota > Viridiplantae > Streptophyta > Pinopsida > Pinales > Pinaceae > Pinus > Pinus tabuliformis. Next base: position 859,591,256 of record CM062820.1, read on the forward strand.
CTGATCATGGCTTCCAACTGGAAGAAAGACATGTCAATGGACACACCTTGATCATGGCTTCCAAGGGGTCTTCATCAAAGGAAGAATAGTTCTTTGGAAGGAGCACATGTCAAGGGACTCAAAAGGGATAAGAACATCGTGTTCAAGAAATCCCATAGAGTTTTCCATGTCAATTACCAGATCTAAATCAAAGGAAGATGAGCAAACAGTGAGAAGCTCACTTACATCGGTAACTGAAAACATGGGACTAGTTGCCACATAATTAACCCGTGGCGGGGTAGATACCACTTGAGAATCAGGAACATTTAGGGCTGTCATATTATTGGTAGTTGAAGCAAGACTAGGGAACGAAAGCTGGTCTACAGTCACAATATTTCCATTGTGAGGGAAAGACATCACGTGAAAGAGTGTCGATACGACAACTTTCATTGCATAAACATAGTCTCGTCCAAGGAGTAAATTGAAATCCAAGGGACCTCGAACTACCATAAGATCAATACAGACAGTTTTACCTTCCAAGGTAATGGAAAAATTAGGAAGGATCCCTAAAGGTTCACTAATGGTTCTGTTAAAAGCTTTCAGATTCTGCGTAATAGGCACAAGCTAAGGGGAACCCAAAGCTTTCCAAACAGTTGAGGATAAAATACTAACAGAAGCACCTTCATCTACCTGTGTACGATGTATGTCCCTACCACCAACCTTGAAAATGATTTGGAAAGGGATGGAGGAAGGAAGACGAGGTTCTGTCAGTCTATTCCAATCAAAAGAAAAGACCTCAGTACTTGGAGGGGGTTCTGTAGAAACAGGTGAAATGCCCCCCGACGTAGAAGAATCTGATGTAACAAAAAGAACCTGAGTGGTATGAAGTTCACTCTCTAAAGGGAAAGTGGGATCGACCGAATGTGAAATTGAATCGACCACTTGATCAACTAATGGATCATCAACCTGAGTGACAGGAGTTTCACTCTCCAATGGAAGAGTGTGATCGACTGTACTTGAAATTAGATCAATCACTTCGTCAGTTGACGGTAGGTTGGGAGAAAGTTTACGGTAACTAGTTGGAAATTCTTGTTGTGGAACAGTAAGGTTTTCCAACAATGTTGAGGCTTCATCCATGTGAGGGAAAATGTGAGTTTGATGACTCCCTTTGCATAACTTACAAGGAAACCTAACTTACCCTTTTTCCCAGGAACCTGACTATCACTGGTTGATGGATCAATGGAAAGTTGATGAGATTTTTCTGACCATACTTCCAAGACTTTTGGAATACCAGGACAATTGACAAGGAAGTGGTCACCCTTGCAAAGCCTGCAAGGATATTTGGGTTTACGATGCATGTCGGAGTTTTCCTCAACACAACTAACACTTACAGTCATGGTTGGTTGGTTGACTTCTTTCTTATCTTGCTTCTTCTTCTTCTTCTTCTTCCCTTTCTTCTTCTTCTTAGACACCTAGTTACTAGCGTCAAGGCTTTTACCAAGCGAAGAGGAAGAAATGGAGGAAGAAAAATTAGGTGAAGAAGGTAAAGGGTCAACAGAAGGTTGGTGATGTTGAGATGGCGAACTCTGTTGAGGTGAAGCATTCGGTTGAGGTGGAACAATTGGAGTATTTGGGGTCAACGAAGTTGAAAATAACCATATCGGTAATCCTATTGTAAATCTAGGTAATGACAAAGTAGCCATATAAGGAGGACCAACATTTCCAAAGAAAGGAAAAGTACTAGGATCCTCGTTAAGATGGGTTCCTTGGTCGGTAAATTCCGGAACAGTTGCCATTATATTCAACTTCAGTGAATTTTATTAACAATTTAAAACTAAAATTAACAATTCACAATTCACACCTATGGTCTCTAAAAGTAAAAACAAACAAATTAACACGCACTATCAAATCTCGGAGTCAAACCACACACAAACAGTAACTTTCCGTACTGAAAACACTAGTTGGTGATGAAATCCAACCTTGCAGAATTCAATACAGAAATGGCGGTTGGAACAGTTACCCCGGCAACCTGCTTAATGAATAGACTGGCACAAGTTCCTCCACTTAACCGTCTCGAGTGAAGAAAACCCCCCAGAAAATCCAAGTGAGTCTAGCCGACGTCTGCTCCAGGTACAGTGGGATCTTCCCACCACTGTCACCTCAGGAAGAATCCTAAAGAATATGGCCACTAAGGTTACCAACTGAAACAAACATACCTGGGGGAACAGTCTACGATCTGATACGCACGCAAGGGCAGAGTAGCAAGCTCAATCCCCTTGAAGGTTCCTTGACATAATCCAAGGTTTACCAACAAGTGACCCCAGGCTCCTCGATAATTGTTAATCCGAGGTTTACCGTTTTTAATACGTGAATATCTGGCGTCGTTCCCAATGAGGAAGGATTGATTCCCACACTGGTTCGGACACGATCTCGTGCTTCTCCTTTAAGAGGAGCTTTCCCAGAGCATAAATGCAACAATTGGATTTCTTCCTACCACAAGATACAGCTACTTGTTTGTTTTTACTGTCATGGAGAGTTAATTACTCTCCTACTCCAAGACACTAGCCTAAGCTATGTTGGTGTATCAGAGCCCTAGAAATGTAAAAATTACTAGATGAATTTTAATTAAGCGCTGTGTTATTTAGGCTGTTATTACTCAAAGGGGTAAATGGATATGAAACCAATGGTGTTATGACCCGACTCAAAACTGAATGCAATCGAATATGATAATGTAATCCTTTCAATTCGATGAATCCTAACTAAAGTAAGGAGAGAGTTTCCATTCACTTCCAACAATGCAAAAAATTGATCGCTAAGAGAAAATATAACAAATTCTCTAATGCACTAATTTCATCAAGAAAAACTAATGCAAATCAATTCCAAAATAGTTTTTTTTATTTTTATTTTTGTGTAAATTCAAATCAAAGAAAACTGATCTAAATCTACGATTGATTTTTCATAATGTAAACTATGCAATTGTAGTCTATGCACAATTCACTTGAAAAGTATGCAAATGTAATCTATGCACATTTTTCATTCATATTCTGAAAATGAGAATTCTAATTATGCAAATGTGATCTATGCAAGAGAATTCTCAAACACAAGACGATTCTAATGTAATATAAGAACCAATCAAGTGCAAGTCGAGATAATTGGGTGAGAGTTCCAAAGATCAAAAAATAAAAACACTCAAAGGCGATTAACACTCATACACAATTTAGCATCATTAGGTTGGAACACATAATTATGTATTATGTGTTCCAACCTTCTATCTATATATTAGATAACTCATTCAGGGGAAGGTAAAATCGTTGAATTTTCACCTCACAGTGTTGTAATTAAGGACCTAAGAGATCCTAGAGAGATTTTAGCTACTGGCATTGCTGATGATTCTACAAGGTTGTATAAGTTTCACAACTTTGGGTCATCAAATCTTCCCTCGGTATTTGTTGCTCATAACGATGAAGTGAGAAAACTTTGGCATGAGTGATTTGGTCACTTAAACTATCGCTCCCTTCAGAATCTATGTAAAGAAAATATGGTGACAGGTCTTCCAATGGTATCTTGCAGAGATGGTGTTTGTTCTGGATGTGTACTCGGAAAACATCATCAGGATAGTTTTGAAAAACATGCCTCTTGGCATGCCTCAGCCCCTTCACAACTTGTGCATAGTGATTTATGTGGTCCACTTCCAGTTGTTTCATTCTCTGGTTACAAGTATTTCTTAACTTTCATTGATTATTTCTCCAACGCACTTGGGTATACTTCTTAAAACTCAAGAGTGAAGTATTTAACATGTTCTTGGCCTTTAAGGCCTTTGTTGAAAAACAATCTGGACATCAAATTCTTAAGCTAAGATCTGATAATGGCGGAGAATATGTTAACAAAAAATTCATCAACTTTTGCACTGAGAATGGAATTCAAATGCAACATACTGTTCCATATACTCCACAACAAAATGGTGTAGCTGAAAGGAAGAATCGCACCTTAAAGGAAATGGCTAATTGTATGCTTCAATCTAAAGGACTTGGTCTTAATTTTTGGGTAGAAGCAATTAACTGTGCAAATTACATAATAAATCACACTCCTACTAAGGTTTTAAAGAATATCACTCCAGAAGAAGCATGGAGCTCAATTAAACCAGATGTAAGTCACTTTCGTGTTTTTGGAAGTGAAGCATGGGCCCATATTCCAGATGAAAAACATAAAGCTTTAGAACCTAAGAGTGAAAAATGTATTTTTGTTGGATATTCTGAAGATGTCAAAGGATATAGACTTATCACACTTAAGTCCAAAAATGTTATCATTAGAAGAGATGTAAAGTTTGCTGAAAATATATTGGCCTACGAGCCTAGTTCGGCGGATGTGCCACCTCTCCCTATCTCTTCTACTTTTGAAAATATTTCCTCTTTAGATGATGAAAGCGAGGATGAAAATCCTCCCCCACCTTCTCAAGATCCTGCTTCAGCTCCTCAGCTTCCAAACTGGGTCCGTGCTACTTGGGATGCAGCAGGTGATCTTGCCGGTGATCCTACAGATCAGCAACGTACACGTTCTCAGTTTGATAGAGCCTCTTCTTTACTGGCTCAAGCTTCAGTAAATTATGATCCTGACACCCTTGCAAAAGCTTCAGGCCATCCAGATTGGGAAGCAGCTATGAATGAAGAATATCATTCATTATTGGCAAATGATACATGGGATCTTGTTCCTCTACCAAAGTAACGAAAACTTGTTAGATGCAAATGGGTTTACAGAACCAAGTATGGACTAGATGGGAAAGTTGATAAACATAAAGCTCGTCTTGTTGCTAAGGGTTTTTCACAAGTTGAAGGCATTGACTACACTGAAACCTTCTCCCCTGTTGCCAAAATGAACTCTATCCACCTTGTTCTTTCCCTTGCTGCCTCTTTCAAATGGGAAGTCCATTAGATGGATGTTAAATCTGCCTTCTTGCATGGGGACTTGCATGAAGAAATCTATATGGAACAACCTATTGGATTTATACAAACAGACTCCAACCTTGTATGTTGGCTTAAGAAATCCCTTTATGGTCTCAAGCAAGCTCCTCGAGCTTGGTATGCCAAAATGGATAACTTTCTTTTAGAAAATGGCTTTTCTAGGTGTCATTCTGACAATATTGTCTACACCAAGAAAGTGGGCAAGTCTCTTATCATTCTTGTTCTTTATGTTGATGATCTTATCCTGACTGGTAGTGATCCCAACCTTATAAACCATGTGAATTCTAGCCTTAAAAGGAAGTTTGAAATGACAGACTTAGGACACTTACATTATTTTCTTGGTCTTCAAGTCTTGCAATCCAAGGAAGGTATTTCCCTTTCCCAGTCCAAGTATGCCTGTGATATTCTACGCCATTTTCACATGGAAGACTGTAAGCCAGCCCCTTCTCCCTTTCAGTCTGGAGTCAAACTTTCAGTCACTTGTACTTCTCCTGAAGTTGATGCTACCTTATACTGTCAACTTGTAGGAAAACTTTTGTATCTAACCCATACTCGTCCTGACCTTTCCTTTGCTATTGGCCTAGTTGCTCGGTTTATGCAAAACCCACATGAAATTCATTGGAAAGCAGCTAAAAGAATACTTCGTTATGTTCGAGGTACAGTTCAGTTTGAGATTCATTACAGTGCTGAAGCAGCTCCTCTATTGGTTGGTTTCACTGATTCCGATTGGGCTGGTGACCCTGATAATTGGAAGTCTACAGCAGGTTCACTCTTGGTTCAGGACCTATTACATGGGCTTGCAAGAAACAAGGTGCCATTTCTCTTTCTTTAGCAGAAGCAGAGTATCGTGGTGCCATAGAAGCTAGTAAGGAAGCCTTGTGGCTTCGTCAGATCCCGTCAGAGTTTGGCTTTCAGCAGTGGCATCCAACTACACTTTGGTGTGATAAACAAAGTGCCATTCAACTATGCAAAGATCCAGTCCAACATCAGCGTAGCAAACACATTGAACTACACATGCACTTCATCAGAAAGCTCATTCATGACCATGTTCTTGAAGTGCAATATTGTTCAACTGATGATCAAGTTGCAGACATCTTCACAAAGGCCCTCACAGAGGCGAAGTTTACTAAACTTCGATTTATGGTTGGAGTTCAAGAAGTTGTCACTAAGGGGGGATAGGCTCTAGTGCCTCCTTCCTTCTCCTATTGTGTCATATTTGTAAATCCTTCAATCCTATCCCAAGTTGTTCTTAAGGGGGGATGTTAGGATATTCCGACACATAGGAAATAGTTAAGTATAACTTGGTCTAGTGTAGAGTTAGGTAAAGTGTGTTTCTTTACTATGTACTTTTGTAACTTACAATCTGACGGTCACGATATGTAGTGATCCGACGGTTCATTCTCTCCTCGGTATTACCGACACTTGATCCGTGTCTTAACACCCGATTGGTCCATGATCTCTATTTAAAGAGCATGGAGGGTCATCTGTAGGTTAACTGTTCATGAGAGAAGCTTATGTAAAATTTCATTCTTTTATTAATAAATTGCCTGAATTGGCCACGTTGGCTCAGGCCGTGGACTGTTTCCCTCTTTGAGGGTTTTAACCACGTCAAAATACTGATGTATTGATCTATGATCTATTTGTGAGCGGTGTCCTTTGGTGTTCTGTCTGAGGAACTTACCCTGTAAATTCCTACAGAGATGAATGTTGGGTCAAGGCCATGAATGAAGAACTTGAGCAAATTGAAAAGAATAATACTCGGGAATTAGTTCCTAGACCTCATGATAAGAATATCATAGGAACTAAATCGATATTCAAAAACAAGATGAATGAAAATGGAGAAGTTATTAGAAACAAGGCCATACTTGTTTGTAAAGGATATGCTCAACAAGAAGGTATATATTTTGAAGAAAATTTTGCACTTGTTGCTAGACTTGAAGCTATAAGAATGTTTCTTGCTTTTTCTAGTTTTCAGAAATTCAAGGTATACCAAATGGATGTAAAATCTGCCTTTCTTAATGGAGACTTAGAAGAAGAAGTCTATATTGAACAACCAGAAGGATTCATTCTTGGAAATGATGCAAAACTTGTATGCAAACTCAGAAAATCTCTCTATGGTCTAAAACAGGCTCCAAGGGCATGGTATTACCGTCTTGACAAATATCTTCACCAACAAGGTTTTTCAAAGGGGTCAGCAGATAACAATCTATATACAAAGATGGACACTGATAAATTGCTAATAATTGTTGTGTATGTTGATGATATCATTTTGGTTAGCAATGAAGAATCCACAAGCCAGAATTTTGCTTCAGTAATGCAGCAAGAATTTGAAATGTCTTTGCTTAGTGAGCTTACCTACTTTCTTGGTCTACAAGTTCAACAAAATAAAGATGGTATTTTTCTCTCACAAACCAAATATCTCAAACAGATCCTGAAAAAGTACGGCATGGAAGATTCTAAACCCGTATGTACCCCAATGGTAACAGCATGTAGTCTTAGCTCAAATGATGAATCAGCAGCAGTACATCAACCAACTTACAGATCTATGATTGGCAGTCTTCTTTATCTAACAGGTACTTGACTGGAAATCATGCATGCAGTGGGAATAGTTGGAAGATTCCAAGAAAATTCAAAGGAATCACACCTTCAGGTAGTCAAAAGGATTTTCAAATATCTTCAAGGAACATAGAACTTTGGTTTATGGTATCCTAGAGATATAGATCTTACACTTCATGCATATACGGATGCAGATTGGGCAGGAAGTGTTGATGACAGAAAAAGCACTAGCGGTGAAAAGACTGAGACAAACCTCCAAGTAATGACCAAAGGAAATCAAATTTAGAATTTCTCAAAAAAGAGACTCAAAACACCCAATTGATAAAAGCTTAAAGCAGGAATGCCAATGGAATTAACCAAGGAAAGTTTCTGACAAGTCAAAAGCAGGTCTGGACAATGGCTAAAACCTATAAACAAATTCTAAACTGATAAAAAAGAGAAAAAATTAAAATTTTTCAAATTTTTGACAGGGTACGCAGGCAACCTGTTTACACAGGTGCGTCCACGCACTGTGCACAAAGCAAAAGTGCATACAGGTATGCACTGTGTTTAACTCAGAGGGTGCGTACCTCTCCCAAAACTATGAAAAATGAAAACTAACTCAAAATTAACTAAATTCACCCAATCCCACAATCATCAAGTCAAAAATAGAAACAGGAAAAACAATTTCTCAGGTCAAAGTATAGACAAAGAAAATAATCAGGTTCCCCAGTATGGTCGCCATTTTGTCATGCGGAAAGAGTCAATTTTGCGGACAAAACTCACCTCCCTAGAAACTAAGGCTTTTCTAGTGACAAACAAAACAATCAAGCACTATCTTTCCCTAAATATGCATTTAAAATAAAAGCAACCAGGTGTTTAAGGCTTACCTTTAGTTCAATGTTGTTTGTAGCGGCCAAGCCTCTTCAATCCAGATGAGCTCCTCTCCTTGAAGCCTGCATACACAAACAAGAAAACAATTACATAGCACCCGAATAACTCATATAATAAAACATATTCATCATAAAGACCAAGGAGTTTATGAAACAAATTATATATAACAACTTGTTGAGAAAAATGAACTTAATTGTATTAATTGGAAACAAAAGAAACCTTACAACCAACGCCTTGGTGTTGTGCAGGTCCCTCCCAGGGTCCAGCAAGAGTTCTCCTCTACTTTGATCAGCTCACCCTCTTCCAAATGAAGCTAAGAAAGGAATGTGATCTCTCCTCTCAAGCTCTATAAGGGAGTCCTAATTTCAGCAGCATCTACCCTTAGGAATGTTCAGCTTTCAACCTCCTTTGCCTCTGGCCCAATGCCTGTATTTATAATGCTTTGGAGGAAGTTAAACAGGTCCACCATCAATGGGATAAGCCCCTTTTTCAAAGGGATAGCTCCCCTCTTCATGGGATAAGTTCCTCTTTCATTGGGATGCATGAACCATCTGGAGGCGCTCAATCCACGTCAAACCATCTTCTAGAATGCTCTAGAATCGACCGCAAGTAAGTTTTTTGAAGTAAAACTTGCGCCTTTTGACTTTTATAGGGGTACGCACCCACCCCTTTACAGACAGAGCATACAAGTACGCGGGTATTATGTACTTGAGGTGCGTGCCCGCAGGTAAGAGTAAGAGAAAGTGCGGAACCAGAGTTATATTGATTTTTTAAAGGCTTTCTCTCTTTTTTGGAGTTTGACATGAGGAGCAGAGGTATAAGACTTGCCAAGGAGGATAGTATGGTTATTGATGGAGCCATACTGACTGCAAATAGTCATGGTGACAAATTTTAGTGTAACAGATAGTGTACTCGTGTCAATGGTTCTTTCACTGTAAAGGGAGAGGGTGAAAGTGAGTCCCAAGTTGGTTGGGATGCAGTCCCAACTCGGCTAGGAACACACAACATAACAGGACATGCACAGCTTTCGAAGGAGCAGTCCACACGGATGCTACAGTCACAACATACAAGGTAAGATAACACATACAACACTCTATGGATGATTTTGAATGAGTTCAATGGTTGTTACAACAAGTTTCATGTGAAAGTTTTGTCTGATGTCAGGGGGAGTAGTATACATGGGCGAGATAGTGTTAACATCATACACAACACATTTCCATTAATAAATTATGTATTACAACAAGTGAAATAGTTCATATGTAGAACACAGGTTAAAGAAACATGCATTACAAGTGTTAAAGATTATTCTTACAACAGATACAATACATCTGTGAAAATGTGCTAGTCTGTTAGCAGGCTTCTGAATTAAGTGAAAGTTCCAAGACACGTCGTTACAGCATACATCACTAACCTCGAGTGCAAGGCGTTGGAGCCACTACTTACTCCTCAAAGAAAATATTACAGACTCTCTTGGCTGTGTGGGAGGAGCTGAGATGAAAAATTCCTTTGCATGTACAAATGAGGGGGTATTTATAGCCAAGGGTGAAACTAACCCTTGTGGTTGTTCGACTACCCTCATGACTATTTGACTTCCATGACTTTTCGACTTTACATGACTCTTTGTAAAACAAGTGGGTCTCTTGGACTTCCACGTTACATCCCATTGAATGGCATAGCCCATAGTAGAGATGTGGGTGACATGACTCGACATGATAGTGCTGGTACATTCGTGTTGTTGTTGGAATGCATGTCGAGCTACAATGTTGTTGGGTGATGGATGTCTTCATGGTGTATCACAGCTTCACCTCCGCATGGTGAAGTGCGCAAAGTATTTGATGATATTTGGTTCGCTTGATGAAGCTTTGGCATGTTGCTCCTTACTTGCATGTTGGAAGGCTTGACAGGCTCATCCTTTCGCGAAGGTGCATGTTCGTCTGTTCCTCCGTTGGTGAGCACATCTCTTCGCATGAATCATTCATTTGTCTATTGGTGAGCCTATCCTTTTTCATGTGCTCCCTTCATTCATCCCATTCATTGTCTTGCCATGTTTGTTGGTGTACCTATACCTACAGTCACTCATGACAAGACGACATCAAATCCAAAACCTCCTAGTCTACCATGACACATGATCATTTCAGATGTAGGTGACCATGAGAGGCGGCAAGGTTATGAAGTGGGATGATGGCTCCAGGCACTGCTGATGAAAACTCTGCAAGATTCACTGAGTGATGAAGACGGGCAATATGAGTCGATAGTGACTGTCTGCGAGGTCTAGCTCGTTGGGAGACAAAATTGTGCAAATTTTGGGAGGGGAAGTTCGGGCTATGTTAGCCTCCTGTTGCAACAGGTGTTCATCTTTCATGATTGATAGTTGAAAGTGCCAAATATGTCATACTTTGCATGCTGCAATGCTCCATATTTCCAAAAGAGGCCAAAGAAGAGGGCATGAAAGTGTACCAGTCTAAATGCCACTGTTGTATTCCAATTTTGATGAGTTATACCATTTTTGAAGAATTTTCTGTTAAAGGAAGGCCAAACAGCTTAATCTTGGCCTCCCTCGGTTTCAATTTCTTGTTTTAGAATATAGAGAATGATATCTGTCCAAACAGCTTAATCTTGGCAGATTTGTAGATAGGTAGAGAATCTTGGGCGCTCATCAGCTTAATCTGAGCCCCGACAGAAATAAGGATTGATTTAGATAGGAGGGCAGTCAAAAGGAAAAAGGATAATCAGGGTTTGCAAATTCAAGTGCACCCATGCAAAAAGAAGAAAAAATGTTAGGTAAGTAGGCTGGGTAGGTAGTTTTGTGGTTGCAAAATCAAGTTGTGTGATCCATTTCATGTTTTCAAGTGTTATATCTATTCAGATCACAATGCAAGGCAATTCCCCTTTGGAGGAGCTCAAGTGAGGCATGTCTAATTCCCCTTCTTATTCCCCAAATCACTCACTAACATCCCCTTGAGGACCTTGGGATCTGCCCAACCAGTCCTATTATCACTTCATTTTTGTAAAGCACCTAGTCAAGCTTTGACTTTCTTCTGTGAAAAGAAGCCACATTTCTTGTGTAAAATCATGTCTCCACAGTCCATTCACTTCTTATGTCTAAGTTTCAGTTCACAAACTTAGCCTCTCCCCTACACTTCACCTCACAAATTAATATTAACTCCTAACTCTATTATCTAGCTCCCTATATCATTTCCTTATCCTCTATTGTACAAAAACTATATAAAATCCCAAAAATATTATATATCCCCCTCCCCTTGGCATTATAGCCATATTTATCAAGTCCAGGAAATAGTAGTCCATCTGGGGCTCCTACTAACACTTCCGTGTCCTAACCTAGAGTTAGTCTGACATCTGGTCACACTAATAACCATTTCCCCTAAGTCCTAACCCTACAATACTCATTTCCCGCCCTTATCCTAAGGTCATGCATGTAAATATATTTCACCCCGCTTGTATATAACCCAAAACCCACTTTCCTAAAGTTTTCCCCCCGCTAGATTAAAAAAATTAATAAAAAGCGTCGTGGGCCCCGTCCCTAACCCTCCACCGCCTTGTCTGTCCCATCATCCGTCAGATTTGGCGCGCCCAAGATCTACGATGGGCAGGTCTTTTTGTGCCCCGACATGCCGAGGGTTAGCGTCAGGGAGATGGGAAATTTTCTCGTCGTACTCCTGCCACGCGTCGCCCTCCCGGCTGTGGCAGAGACCCCTCCTCCGAAACCACTTCTGCACAAAGGCGGTGCGACATGAAACTGGACACCACCCTCCCCTGTGTGACGTCGGCACCACGTCTCCCCCATGACGTCATCATCCTGCGTCGACCTCCTGCCACCGTGTCCTTGCCACATCATTGCCACGTCGCTGCCACTGTACTACCACGTCATCACCCCACCGTACCGCCACGTCACCTAGCCATACTGCTGACATCACCCCGCTGACGTCACCATGCCACGTCACCGCCGTACTGGGACCCACTTCTGACGTCATCATAAAAAAGGGCGCGAAGCATGAAATCTGCACCAATGGATGCCCGGAATGAAAAACTGAAGCAATTTTTGATGCGCGATTAGCGCTTAGTGCTAATCGCGCATCGCTAATGGAAATAGGCCAAAATGGAAGCCCCCTCATGGCTCGGCTACCAGCAGGCCTGAAATTCACAAAGTTCACATGAATTTCTTCGTAGAGATTCAGAAAAGGGGAAAAGACAGTTTTTAAAGAAACAGAGGGCCGAACAACAGCCATAAGAGGTCGATGGGACAGTTTAAAGAGTATTAGCGGTGAGAAAAGACACACATTTAGTGCCAAAGCATATCAAGGAAGTGGCAAAGAGTATCAGTCAAATGTTTTTAATGGAAATCTTTATTTCCCAAAGCAGGTGAACATTGAATGGCCTCCAACAAAGTCAAAGAAAGCGGTGAAAGCCCATCAAAGCTCTCCGATAACAGTCGAAGAATTTAAAACCACCGAACAGCAATGGATCAAAACCCAAAGCACAGTTATGGCTAAGTGATCAGCATAGAGCCATAAAGACAACACATTAACTCTTTTTGATACAGCTACCCCCAGCGCAGCTTGAAGATATTTTCTCGCATTTATTTCAGACATATGTTAGGTTTTTTTTGTGTAAGTCTGCTTTGATATTAACAAGATGAAAATATAGTACAAAACTTCTGCTTTAGCAGATTACAAGCCGCTAAGCAGCAGGCCTTACCACAGGAGACCAGAAGAGAACAGAGTGACTGAAAACTAGAGAAGGCAGAGTAACAGGAAACTGAAAGCCAGCACACCACGCAGGGTGGCATAGATCTAGAACTAACAAAAGACATAAACAGAGGAAACCTGGACAATGAACATATCAACCCGCTGAGAAGAGGAAAGCAGGGGTGGCAAGCCATGAGACAAAAGAAGTCCGCTGAGGACGAGCAGTCTGAGAGACTTCAAGGTCAAATGTGCTTAAACATCTCCATGACTGGAGCATATCTTGACATGTTGACCTGCCATGGCTTGGGCGGATTGCCCTGCTAGTCTCCAGTCGGTTCTCCCTTCTACATGTTTGAAGGCTTGTTGTCTTGCCCGATGGCTTGTCGTAAAAGCTTAATCAGGACCGTGAGTTTCTTGTCCATTGTGTCGACCTGTTGGTGCAACGCGCTTAGCTTGAATTCACTGCTCTCCACTACTGCCATATTATCATGCGTCATGGTTTCTGCAAACTGCTGAAGCTTGCGCAGCTGCTCCGCATGTTCACCCTGAATATCTATTGCTTTCGCGAGAAGGGTCTTCATGCACCAGCTCTCAGCTTGAGTTCTGACGAATTGAGTGGCTCGAGTGCTGAGAGTTCCAGGGTCCTAGATCCAATCAACTTCTTTCCCAATTTGCTGGTTAGAAAGCTTGCTTTCCTCGTCCTAGGCTATGGCTTCTAAGTCAATAATCTTACGCTTGTTCCTTTGCAAGGTTCGCCTCTCATACATCTCTCTCACTTGTCGAAGGTCGTTGTTGGCAGACTTATTGCGGCTGCCCTCCCCTGCCATTGTGTTTCTAACTTGCCTAGCTTTATCCTGAGCTCTGTCTGCAGAGTGAGGAGGTTCTGTCTTGTTGCATGCTGAAACAATGTTTTTCTTTTGGCGTTTGAGAGTGGTTAAATAACGAATTCCGGGGAGATTACCGGTTTGTGATCGCTTATCTTTGTGCAACTTGCACATCAGATCACCATAATTGCTACGTGATGGAATTTTGGTTGGATTGTGGAATAATTATATCCCTTTACGGTCACCGCTCCCTGCTTTCTCCATGTTTTGCCAAGTGTCCCTCTTCCTTATTATGTTTCGGCGGCTCATATCACCATAGATCATGAAACTACACAAATCTTTGTCACTTGCTTCTGTCATAGTTGCCCTCATCCCGTTTGTCCTTCGAGGCCTGCTGGAAATTAATGGAGCGTGTCTAGTCAGCCTGTCTAAGCAATTATGGCGCTGAGCTATTCGACCCTCCGGTCGGACTCCTCTGCCGTCACCATATCTAACCGAGAGAGTTGCATGCATTTTGCTCTTAATTGCGGGTTGTCAATATGCTGCCAACAGCTGTCCCACATTGTGTTGGGGTGTTCAATCCCATGATTTGCTAGGTGGTCTGCAACCAAATTTGCATTTCGCCTTACCGCCTGAAAGATGAGGCCTTTCATTTCTCCTAACAGTTTGGTAATGTTGTCTGTGACCTTGGACAATCGCCAGTGTTTTGTGACTCTGTTGGCTGGCGTTCCCCCGTAGCTTTTTCTGGCCACAGTTATGGCTACCTCAGAATCTCCTTCAATCACTGCGTTGCTTATTTGGTTCATTCGGAGAATCCTTAGTCCTTTTTCCATGGCTGCAAATTCCATTTCATTATTGGTGCCTTCCCCTAGAGCTTTACTGTAAATGTGAAGTATTTCTCCTTCATGATTCCTGATGATTCCTCCAATGCCTGCCGGGCCAGGATTGCCTCTCGAGGCACCGTCAAAATTTAGCTTTAGAAACCCTTTCGGCGGACGTCTCCAACCCTTTGGCACAGTGTTTAGGTTTTGCTGTCGCGCACTGGATCCCAGGTTTTGTTCGTTGATCAGGTTGAAGGGGTTCAAAATTCTCTGGTCCTCGGCCGAAGCTTGGTTGTCAGGATCTACTTTGCATTTTACCAAGATTAGTTGACGAATGTTTTGGGTTAAGGTAATTTGCGAGTGCTCTATATTTTTGTGCTCACTTTGAAAAATTCTTCTATTTCTTTCTTTCCATATGGTCCAAGTTATGAAGCCGGGCAGGACCTTCCATATACTGTTGATTCTTAAGTTGTTAGAGTACTTTCTTGGCCAATTCATAATAGTATTTTGAATGGATTCCCTATCTCTGTTTGTTTGTTGCATTATAGTTTCCATCCCTCGCCAAAGGTGATCAGCCTATTCACAGGTGTTTAATAGATGGTTCATGGTTTCTTCAGCTTGATTGCACATAGGGCATATAGAAGGGCCCTCGAAACCTTTTTTGCGCAGGTTCTCCCAGGTGAGAGTTTTTCGCCGCATTAGGAGCCAGAGAAAGGTTTTTATTTTAGGCCAAAACATAGGATCCCATACCTTGTTACTTCATTGCATCACCTCCACCTGCTCTGAATGTTCTAGCTGCTCTCTGGCCTCTTTGAGAGTGAAGTTACCACTCCCTTTCATACCCCATCTCAGCATGTCGCTTTCTGTGGTCTTTCTGATTTTTCGTTTGTTTAAGTGGTTTAGTAGGTCCCTTGTATTATTGTTTCCCTCAATTGGGTTTTTAGTGTCCTAGAGTGTCCATTCTCTCCATTCCTGGTCGCAGCTGTTAGGACTCCAGTAGTGGTGGATGGTGAATTTTCCCCTATTCTGGCATTCTCTTTTAAAATCTTTGAGCTCTGGTTTTTCCAGCTTTGGGAGCTGCTGCCAAGCATCTTCCCAGAAGAGGGCGGTTTCCCCATTGCGGATTTCCCAGAAACTATGGTCCTGAACTAAGTTGCGGTTTCTTCTAGCTAAATTCCATATTGGAGAACCCTCCAGCACTTCCTGTATCCTTATTAAGCCCTGTTCATTGCAGTTGGGAGTGTATTTCTCCTTCCAGTGTCTGGCCCAGGGTAGATTGGTTTCCTTCAGCCAACGCCACCACAACTTGGCTCTGCATGTCATATTGATGGTGTAGGGATCAATTAAATTTAAGCCACCTGCTGCTTTCAAAGTGCATAATTTGTTCCAGGCCACCAGTGCCCATTTCTTTTTCTCAGCATTGCCACTCCACAGAAAGGATCTTTGAATAGCTCTAATTTTCTGAAGGATTCCGCTAGGCACCGGCATGATGGATAGCATATACTGCGGAATGGCCTGCAGTATTGCTTTAGTGAGGACCAATCTTCCAGCAAAATTAAGAGCCCTATGATTCCAATGCTTACATCTTTTCTCCATTTTCGCTAAGCATTTTTCCTAGTGAGTTTTTTGCCAAGGTTTAGTTGTGAGCGGGGCTCCCAGATACTTAGAGGGTAGATTTCCTTTTCAAAAGCCAAGAATGTTGGATAGACGGTTCTGGATGGCTAGATGAGTATTAAAGAAGAAGATAGTAGATTTAGCATGGTTAATTTCCATACCTAAAGCTTTGCTGAAGAGGTTTAGAATGTTCTTGAAGGCCCTAGCTTCTTTCGCAGTTGGAGTTCCATGCAGCATTGTGTCATCTACAAACTGCTGGTGCGTTGTTGTAGGTATGGAGGGGAGAGGATATAAGCCTTTGATTTTCCCTTCCTCTCTTGCTTTGTGAATGAGCCTGCTAAGCCCTTCCATAAGGATCACAAAAAGGAATGGGGAGAGAGGGTCTCCTTGCCTGATGCCTTGGGAGGGGGAGAAAGGTGCAGAGGGGGAGCCATTGACCAATATGGAAAATTGGTGGATTTAATCAGAGCAAGGATCCACTTGGTCCATTGCTTGTCAAAGCCAAAAGCATTCAGAGTGGCCTCCAGATAATTCCAGTTGACTTTGTCGAAGGCTTTGGAGAGATCTAGCTGCATCAGCATGCCTGGTAGTTTCCTTGTCTGCAGGGTATAAACCATCTCCTGAGCTAAAAGGATGTTGTCTAAGATTTGTCTTCCCTCCATGTAGCCTGACTGCTCTTCCGAGATTAAGTCAGGAAGAATAGGCTTAATTCTGTTGGCTATAACTTTAGATATGATTTTATATATCACATTGCATAGAGCTATGGGTCTAAATTTTTCCGGGAAGTTGGCTTCTTCTTCCTTAGGAATTAGAGCAAGGAAAGTGGAGTTCAGGGATTTGAGAATGGAGCCGGAGCATCTAGAATCTTCGACAACTTCCCATACCTCTGTTTTAATAGTTGGCCAGCATGCTTTGTAGAAGTTTATTGTAAAACCGTCAGGCCCCGGTGCCTTATCATTTGGCATACTCTTGACAGCGTCTTCCACCTCCTCCATCGAAACCTTTCTTAGCAGAGCTGAGTTTTGCTCAAAAGTTATGATGTGGGGTATAGCTTGGGTTAGTTCCTCTATGGCCTTTGATCTTTCTTCCTGCGTTTCCTGAGCTATATGCTTGAAGTGCCTGGTGAGCAAGGTTGATATTTCCTTGTGATTTTGAAGAGTTTCCCCTACTTCATTGTTGAGCTGAAGAATTTATTTGCCCCCCTGTAGTCCAGCGTCGATCTATGGAAAAACTTGGTATTTTGTTCTCCCTCCTTTAGCCATTGGATCCTTGATTTTTGTTTCCAAAGTGTCTCTTCCTGCTGGCAACGGAGTTGCCATTTTTGCATTAATACCTTATCCTGTTCTCTTGAGTCTTCATTGCAGTTCCCTGAAGCCCATTCTTTATGAATTTGATTTAACTTGCCTTCTATGATGTTCTTTTCCTGCAAGATGTTCCCGAATTCGGCTGCATTCTAATCTTTAATTCTGTTTCTGATGTGTTTTAATTTTCTTTGGAGCTTGAAAATTTTGGTTTCTTTGATATCCAATGGTTCACACCACCATTCCTTCAGCAAATTTTCAAAGTTGGGGTGAGTTAACCAAAACTTTTCAAATCTGAAGGCCTTGTTTCTAGGGGTCCCTAGGAAGGCTGCCTCCAAAGCGATTAGCCAGTGATCTGATCCTCCACTGGGAAGAATGTCAGAGTCCACTGTTATTCCTTTGAGTAAAATACTTTCCGAGATCAAAAATCTATCCAGATGAGAGGCAATCCGCTTGTCTCCTCCTCTCCTGTTGTTCCAAGTGTAGGAACCATTTTTGGGAAGGATGTCTACTAGTTTGGCAGATTCTATGAATTCAGCAAAGATTTGTGTATCTTTGTTAAGCCTCCTGATTCCTCGTTTCTTCTCCAGTAGAGAGGTTATCATGTTAAAATCCCCCCCCATGATGATCTTTGAGGTTGGGTATCTAAGCTTTAAACTCATGAGAGAATTAAGAAAAGAAAATTTGTCTTCTAATCTTTGCGGTCCATAAACATTTATGCATAGGTAAGTTTCAGAATTACCTGTCATTTGAACTTCTGTGGTGATGAACGATTGTGCAGCTTCCATTGAGATGATTTCTATTACTCTGGTGTCCCAAAGTGTAGCTATGCCTCCTTCCCATCCTTGACTGGCTACGTCTATATATTCTATAGGTTTACCTAGCCTTTTGCTGATGTTCTCCATTTGGTTAATGGAACATTTGGTTTCCTTTATGAACATAATATCTGGCTTTTCTTGTTGGAACTTTCTCTTAAGAAGTCTTTGTTTGGCTTGGCTATTGAGCCCTCTTGCATTCCATGAAATGATTTTCATTTATAACTAGATAATTATTGGTAGGACGGGAAGGCATTTAGAGCCTTCATTTTACCTGAGTTTATCATTAGAATCCCCAAGTCATGCAGTACCTCCCCATTTGTTCTTCTGCCTCTTCTCTTTCTTTGCTTCCGACCTGTTGGATTAAGAGAGATGCTCTTTGAATTATTACCTGTGCCTTTTGCAATTCCTAATCTCCTGTTTTGCCTATCTAGTTCTGCCTTTTGTCTTGCGATGAAGAGATCACTGATCTTCCTTATTTCTTCTTCCGGAATATTTTCCAGCCCTTGAGTTCTCCAATTTTTTTCCATATCTGGGAGGTTCACCCCTTCCTTTTCTAGAACTTCATTGAGCTCCATCTCCTCACTACCCCCATTGCTGGTTAGCATATCAGTATCTTCATCACGCTCGTCTTCTAACTCTTGCATTTGGACTTCTGTTCTGATTATATTTTCCTCCCCGTCCTTTGTTTTGTGTCCTAGCTTGTCTTTTGGTTCTTCAATAAGTTTTGTTTCCCTGTTTGTACCTTTTGAATCTGTATCGGTTTCCAGAATGCTGAACGTATTGTTGATGATGCCTAGGCCTACCTCTACTTTGTATATTCTTTTTCTGTTAGCTCTTTGTCTTTTTTTTTTGCTTTGTGAAGGCTTCTTTGCTCTTTGCTGCTTGCTCTGGTTTGTGCTCTTCCCCTGTTCTGTTTAAAGGGCATTCTCTGACAAGGTGTCCGTGTTCATGACACCTTCTGCATTGGAAGGGGATTTGTTCATAATCGATGGCTTGATAGTAGTCCTCGTCTCTGAATTCCAGCCACAGGCCTTCATGCAGGGCTCCTGAGACGTCCATCTCCACACAGATTCTTGCACAGGAAGTGTATCTTCGTTGCATCGTTGCTTCTGAAGCTTTGATGAAGGTTCCGAGATGGTCTCCTATTTGCTTAAGAGTCGCGAGTCCCCAATAGTCTATTGGAAGGGAGAATAGCCGGATCCACACAGGAACCTGTGTGAATGTTTCTTTTTCAGGCACAAAGTTTGCTTTCTAGGGTCTCATGTAGAGTCCTGCTGAGGCAAAGAAGTAAGGTCCTCCATCGAAGACTCTATCCTTGTCCTCTAAGTTCGTAAAGACAACAGTAAAAAAACCTTTTGCCCCAAGGTGTAGTTTAACATCACCTTTAGGCTTCCAATGTTGCTTGATCCATTAGCAGAGCGCTCGTTCTATTGGCCACAGTCCCATGAACTTGCATATTATTGCATGTTCCATCATGTGGTCTCTATAGGCTTGAATGTTCGGATCTGAGAAGACCACTCGGAGGGTTTCGTTTTTTTTTTGGTTTGCATGCTCCTTGTATTGCCTTGTTGGAGCTGGGGTTTGAAGCCTTTGCTTTCTCCTCTTCCTCTTGAGTGTGCTTCTCTACCCCATGTTCCTCTTCGCCTTCTGTTTGGGTTATTATTGGTACTATGTCTCTTTGGCCTGCATCTAATCTTTTGTCGTTATTCTCCTGTCCATTGTTTACTTTTTCTTTCATCTTTGGGTTGTTTCTTGTTTCTTTCTGCAACTGCTATGTCCTTTCTCTGCTGGTTCCATTGTTTTCCTTACGCTCTCCATAACCAGTGATTTTAAATCCTTCCTGTGCTTTCTGTTTCTGCATTACTACTTGCTTAAAGGAAGGGGTCTCAATGGACCCCCCGTTTACCATTTTTCAGGTTAGTCCTCGACCTCTATAAAGTAAATCCACTAATCTATCTCTATGTGCCTCCAGAACTGTTGCTGAGCCTGCAAAATTACAGCACCAAACCCTAGACCTCGAAGCTCTCAGTAGACTTACCGCTTGTCATTGAAAAATTTGAATAGAAATATGTTAGGTTAAAGACACTTATTACAACATATCTGTCGGACATCTGATTTTTGTAGATATTTTACTTATAAAACCACCTTAATTTACTGTTTAGAGGGTTGGTTGGTTGGTTGTATAGCTCCAAGAGAGACTCGCTCTGTATACTTAATGTTTTACTTAATCAAAGACTGCTCAAAAGCTTGGAGGAATGACTGTTTGCTGTGTGTTTAATGGTTGAAGGATGAATACGGAATTCTTGTGCTGCAACATAACTCAATAAGTGTTTCCTACCTTTGTTTTCCATTGATATACCATATAAAATAGCAGAAAGAATGAATAGTTTAGACTTGGTTTAATTGCCCTCTATGCTCAATTTCTGCTGCTTCTTTATGTTTTCATCTGGATTAGTAATGAATATGAATTCCCTGTGGCTCATATTTCCCTTAATTCACTCATGTTTGACAATTATCTAGGGATTCTTCACTGCTCCTAGATAGAGCTCATTCACCTTCCCTCTGTTAAGCCGAACGAGAGATTCTTAACTGCCTCTCATTCCTTGGCCCTCATTCCATCCTTTTAAGCTTGAATCATTGTTTCATGTGCAGCTAGCTTGCTCCATATTCCTTTCTTGTGACCAAGAAAACGCACCAGCAGTCCTACTCCTTGACTCCACGCCCAATGGTTCTATCCCTACCTCTCTACTTGAAAGCATCATCCTTCCCACCAAAATCAAAACAAAACCCCTTGAACTCAACAACTAGCCTAAAATCATCATCAACAAAGCTAAATCCTAAAGAGAGAGCCCTCTCTGACTGCTGGTAGGCTAGGACCTGCAGTCCAAAGATTGGTTTGTGGTTACCTCGGTCGTATCCCTTTAAGGAGCTTTAGGGACAACTTAAGTGATAACATAATGGCGACTCCACTGGGGACATCCTCAGTTAATTTCACAAATCAAGTTGGAAAGCTCCGCTGGGAAAACAATGAATTTTCCAATTGTTGTATATTCCTTAAAACTACAGATGAAACCTGAATGTCAGCTAGGAAGCCTTTGAAACTGTTCTTGCTTTGCCTTTACAGGAGTAAAAAAATGCTACTTCAGTCAATCTTCATGCTAGTTTTAAGTTATAGATAGCTATTCCAAAATTTGATTAGTTCCTTGCTAATTCTAAAAACATTCATAGAAAATACCAAAACAAATTCAGAATCTGGCTCCCAAAAGGAACTCACGTTATACAAGGTCAAATCCAGACCCAAATCCCCCAACTGCTTTTGAAAATCCCAATTTAATCCCAAGGAACCTCAGGAAACTAGAACGAAGAGAAGATTTTGTTGATTCTAGCCCTGAAACAGTTCAGCCAAGTTGTGTTCCAACCCCTGTCAAGGTTTTATTTCGTTCAACCACCACTTCCCCTTGTTCATCATCCACCTCTCAAAGCACTCCTTCCACATCTCCATTTACTGCACATACTACCATTACCACCGCTGTTGTTACAGCTGTTCTGGTTGTTCCTGTTGTACCACTTATCCCTGTAAACATGGCCAATAGATATGCACCCCTGCAATTACCTGCAAATCCTGGGGCTATGCCTCAGGATTATCAAACTAAAATCACATATTTTGACGGAACTAGTTCTTGCACAGCCCTTCAGCATACAAAGAAGATGCAAGACTATTTTGAGAACTACGAGATAGATGACAATAGCGTGAGAATGAAGATTTTTATCCAAAGTTTGACAGGTGATGTCAGGACTTGGTTTAGAGCACTCACAGTCAATTCCATAGCAGGCCCAGAAGCCTTATACCAGTCATTTATCAACAGATGGGAGAAAAAGAAAGACCCCTTGCACATATTATCTGAATATGACACCATCAAAAGAGGCCCTCAAGAGTCTGTCTTGGACTATTGTGCAAGATTCAATAATGTTTATAATGCAATACCACAAAACTTAAGACCTCCACCTGATCTTGCTTTGTATAAATTCCCCGATGGTTTTGATACTGACATGGCTTATCAGTTAAGAGAAAGATCCCCTCAAACCCTTGCAGACATGAAAAATGTTGCTGTTAGCGTAGAGGCAAATCTAATTGCCAAAAGAAACAGAGCTAGAACTGAGAGAAGAACCACCTTTAAAGAGGAACCCTCAGCCTTAGATCAAAAGCTGGATGCTATTATCAGTGGCATGCATAGGCTGGGAGACAGAGTAGAGAGTGTTGAGAGGAAATAATCATGGGATGGACAACAACCTAATACCATAAGGAACACAAATTTCAGGAAAACTCAGAACACAAATGCTGGTAGGTCTAGCCCAGACCATGATGTAAGGTCCCCTTTTCATGAAAATTATGCTGAAGCATCTACATCTAGTGAGCCCACAGAGGACACTCACATGAACTTAGTGGAGTTGAAGGCTGAGCAACAAATTTTCCTAACCCAAGCAGACCAAGATGAGCATCAATTTAATCAATTTCAAACTAAATCTGGTGAGTCGTTTGACTTTAAACAGGGTTATGATTTAGCTGTTTATGAGGTCCACAAATAGTATAAGCTGAGGACAAGAACCATAGATGTGCCAGAAAAGGTTACACCAAATGATACCAAGCAGCCAAATAAGATCAAAGAGAAGGCTGCCCTCATAGAAACTGCTGATATAACTGTCCCAAACCTGCATCAAGTGACTGTAGAGGATGTCACGAGCATGCAGCCCTCTAATGATCATCCTCTGCCACCTTTTTCCTCAAAAGAAGATTTCAACAACATTCCTAAAATCCTTCCAAAAACAAAAGTACCACAAGATATCACTCACCACAACTCTGATAATCAAGAGGAAAACGCAGAGAATACACTTAGAAAAGAGAAATCTGCTACTGCCAACACAAAGACTCCATTGGAGAAACCATTTAACTTAGAGGTAGAAATAGGTAAACTGAAGATATCCATCCCTTTATCTGAACTTGCCAAACATTATGTGTATAGGCAACAAATTCAAAGATCACTTCAAATGCCATAGGTCAAGGATGATGTAAATGTCCTCGATGATCAGCCTGAACTGTTGTTTGGTCTAGAAGTTAATGGAAAATCAACATATGGATCTGTTTTACCATTCTATGTCAGTTTGCACATACATGACAAAGTCTTGCACAATGCTATTTTTGACTCAGGTGCCTCACACAACCTTATGCCCAAAGTTGTAATGGAAAATCTGAACCTTGATGTTACAAGACCCTACAAAGATATATTCTCCTTTGACTCAAGTCAAGTCAAGTGTTTAGGCCTCATCAAAGACTTGTGTGTCTCCTTAGTCCAATATCCCAACAAGACAATCCTCATGGATGTGGTGGTTGCTGACATTCCACCAAAGTATGGCATGTTATTGTCAAGATCTTGGGGAGCAAAACTCCAAGGATCCCTCCAATTAGACCTCTCTTATGCCACTATATCTATCTTTGGGCAACCAAAGAGACTATATAGAGAAACACTGATGAAGTATGTGGTAACTAGTGAGGACAAGCCCCAAAATTTTCCTATTCACTCAATCAATTCTGATATGGATTCTTTTATTTTATTTAATGATAAAACAAGTCCTCCCACTGATGACAAGCCATTGGCTTTAGAACTGGACACACACATCAATGAAGAATCGGTTTCCCATACTGATGAAACTGTCAAAATAATCAAGGCAACCAGCATATAAGAAGAACCTCCCCAAATAGAAAATTCAAATCTGCCCACTGCAAGAATGACTGAAACTCTCAATACTAACCACAAGCAAGAAATCACATGGTATTTAGAGTTTGATGGCTCTGTCAACAAGTTAGGAGCAGGGGCAGGTGTATGGATTCACAATACTCATAACAATCATGCAGAAGGCCATGCCTACAGACTAAATTTCAAATGCACCAATAACATGGCAGAGTATGAGGCTCTCCTTTTAGGCCTTAAACTGCTCAAAGCTCTAGGAGCTGCAAAAGTGTCCATTCTAGGTGACTCTGATTTAATCATACAACAAATGAAAGGCAACTTTGTTACCAATGACAATAGAATGAGAGCCTATAGAACTGTTGCCACTAATATACTCAATACATTCAATGAATCTAAGCTTGCCAAGATCTCAAGAGATCATAATATTCATGCACACAGCCTAGCCATGTTTGCCAGTACATGCAAGCTGCCTTTTGAGCCAAATCACCATTTCACTACTGAGATAAAACATAGGCCTACTGTCCCAAATAATGTTAAAGATTGGCAAGTGTTTGAAAATGATGCCCAGATTAACAATTTCCTCACTCTTGAGCATGAGTTTTCAAATATTAACATTGACATGGA
Organism: Pinus tabuliformis; assembly: GCA_031772625.1. Classification (NCBI taxonomy): domain Eukaryota; kingdom Viridiplantae; phylum Streptophyta; class Pinopsida; order Pinales; family Pinaceae; genus Pinus; species Pinus tabuliformis. The sequence continues at coordinate 859,616,077 of CM062820.1, forward strand.
TGCCATGACGGATGAAAAACAGAAGACAAATGAAAATCAGCAGGCTATAACCACTGTAACAGCCAAACAAATGTTGAACCCAACTGTTTTTGACAATGCAAACATAGAAGAGCTGAAATAGATGCATTTGGAGGAAATAGCAGAAACAGAGGCCGAGGTCGTTGATCTAAAAGATAAATTTCTCCCTGCTGGCCTCACTCCATTAGAAGATATGTTTGATGCTAATGATGTTCCCAAAAAGCCAAAAATGCATCCCTTAAACGCTGCTATAGAAGAACACAACATTGGGACAGCAGAGAAGCCCAAAATGATCAAACTATCTCAATCTTTGCCACCCAATCAAAAGCCCAAATATGTTGATTTGTTCAAAGAATTCCAAGATGTATTTGCTTGGAGTTATGAGGACTTGAAGTCCTATGACACCTCAGTGATCCAACACACCATTCCCTTAAAACCAAACCAAAAGCCCTTCAAACAGAAACTAAGAAGAATCAATCCTATGCTTCTTCCCTTGATTGAGAAGGAGGTAAAAAGAATGTTTGAAGCAGGTATCATAGCACCCATCAGATTTTCTGAATGGGTATCCAACCTTGTTCCCACAAGAAAAAAGACAAGTGAGATTAGGCTATGTGTAGACCTAAGAAATTTAAACCAAGTCTCCCTAAAAGACCACTACCCATTGCCCAAAATTGGACCACATCCTACAAAGAGTAGCGAGGTCATCTAGAATCTCTTTGCTAGATGGCTTTTGAGGTTTCAATCAAATACTGGTTCACCCAGATGACCAAGACAAGACAGCCTTTACCACACCGTGGGAAACATTTAAGTATGTGAAGATGCCTTTCGGACTTAAAAACGTTGGTGTTACCTTTCAAAGGGCAATGGATATTGCATTTGCCAAGGAAATACATGATTTCCTAGTTGTCTACCTCGATGACTTAACCCCCTTCTCCAAATATGATCAAGAACACCTCAAACACCTAAGGCAAATATTCATGACATGTAGGAAATATGGCATTTCCTTGAACCCCAAGAAATATCTCTTTGGCCTTGAAGAAGGCAAACTACTTGGCCACATCATATCAAAGGACGGGATTAGAATACATCCTGAAAGAATCCAAGCCATCCTCCAAATCCCATATCCAAGAAACATAAAAGATTTGCAAGCATTCCTTGGAAAGATCAATTTCCTAAGGAGATTTATCCCAAATCTAGCTGAGCTGATAAGACTATTAAGCAACATATTAAAAAAGGATGCCAAGGTAAAATGGTCTCTTGAAACCAAACAATCCTTTGAGAGTATCAAATCTACCTTAACCCAAGCCCCAGTCCTCAAAGTCCTCAATTTGATAGGGACTTTATCATATTCTCATTCGCATCCGATCACACCATAGCTGTTGTCCTTTTGCAAAAGGATGATCAAGGAGCTGAAAAGCCAATTGCTTTTTTCAGCCGAGCCTTAAGAGATGCCCCTTTGAAGTACCAAATCATGGAGAAGCAGGCATATTCCCTTGTTAAAGCAATCAAAGGTTTCCGAGTTTACATCTTATATTCACATGTGATTGCCTATGTCCCAAATGTTGTTGTAAAAGACATATTAACCCAAGAGGGGCTAGAAGGCAAAAGAGGCGAGTGGATTGCTAACATCCTTGAGTATGACATAGAAATAAAACCAACCAAGGTCATAAAGGGACAAGGTTTAGCCAAACTAATGTCCGAAACAAACTTTCAAGCTTTAGACATTAACCAACTGGACAATGAACAGGAGCTGGCAACCCCACAGATCAGTGAAACATTTTTGAAATCCCCATGGTATGCTGATATATGCTTTGTATTGTTAAACCTGTTTGCTCCCCTAGGATTGTCTAGAACCAAGAAAAGATTTTTAAAGATGAAAGCTTCAAAGTTTTGTGTCATAGATGGTGCTTTATTTTGGAAAAATCATGAAGGCATATTGCTTAATTGTTTAACCATGAATGAAACTAACAATGTCATGAAAGAATTCCATGCAGGGGACTGTGGAGGACATCTATATTGGAAGTCCACTGCTGATAAAATTTTAAGGGCTGGTTTTTATTGGCCCTCTTTGTTTGCAGATGTAAAAAAGTTTGCTATTTCGTGTCACAAATGCCAAATCTTTGAGGGCAAAATAAAGTTGTTACCTTTGCCTCTTAAGCCCATCTCAACCAAGAAACCTTTTCAACAATGGGGTCTTGACTTCACTGGGGAAATCCATCCCTCTTCCTCAGGCCAGCACAAGTGGATTTTAGCAGCCACCGACTATTTCACTAAGTGGATTGAAGCCATCCGATGTAGACAGGCCAATGACTCCATCATTATCCAATTACTTCATTGCAATATCCTTTCTAGATTTGGCTGCCCTGAGAAGATCATTACTGACAACGCTGCTACCTTCAAATCCAAAAAGATGATCAATTTTTGCCATAAATTTCACATCACCTTGGGGAATTCCATAGCCTATTACCCTCAAGGTAATGGCTTGGCCGAGTCATCTAACAAGAGCCTGATTAATATTATCAAGAAGATCTTAGAAGAAAACAAAAAGAACTGGCATAGAAAGCTCACAAATGCCCTATGGGCAGACAGACTTTCAGCAAAGAAATCCATTGGGATGAGCCCTTATGAGCTGGTGTATGGCATGGAGGCCAGGTTTCCATCTTCCCTGGGCATTCCTATCATCAAGTTGTTACAAGAGATCCAAGCTGAACCAAATGATGTTCAACGAAGAATCAACCAGACCATTCATCTTCAGCAAACAAGAGAACAAGTTTATGACAAAGCTCAAATTTTGTAAGAGAAGCTCAAAAAGATGTTTGATAAGAGAGTTAAGGCTGAAGATTTCTGTGTTGGCAACAAAGTTCTAAGGTGGGACTCACGAAGAGAATACAAGGGAAAACATGCAAAATTTGATTTTTTATGGAAAGGGCCATTTGTTATTTCTGTTGTTCAGGGAAATAACACATATTTCCTCAAATCTGTAGAGGGCAGCACTGCTAAAGAAGGCCTTGTTAATGGTCGAATGTTAAAACATTACCATGATCCCTTTTAAGGGATACAATGCAGCTCTGTATATATCTCTTTGTACATTGATATTTGTATATATCAGCACTTTGTTTTTATTTTGAGTATAAGCAGTTTGATTGTTAGAGGAGCAGCAGCAAAGTTTGTGAAGACACAGCCAATGCAAGTATTCCATTTTTAAAGGGCTTTGTCTCTGCATTAATCTCAGCAAAACAGCAAGAGTAGCACTGTCATATCACAGCAATTCATGGTAAAAAGAAACTGTTTGCAGCTTGCAGTCTTCAGTCAAACAATATCAATAAGAGAGGAGCATTTTTTATTTTCACATCAACAACTGTTTCTAGACCAAAGGCTAAGGGAAATACATCAGTTTTGATCCATATTTTGAAACTATTTCAAAGGCAATGCTCAAGCAACATTGTATATATTATCAAGCACGCAGAAGAAAGCAGGCAGTGCTATGTATTTCACAATATTTCAGTTGAGGAGAGGGCTGCTCATATTTCAAAGTTTCACACTTTTAGCAGCCAGCACAAAGAAATTTTACAGTCCATAGGAACAATAGAAGATCAAGGCAGTCTGACCTGTTGTTCTTGGTTTTTCACAAGGAAAAGCCATCCCCAAGTGGAGCCACTATTAGCCTCCTATTGCAACAGGTGTTCATCTTTCATGATTGATAGTTGAAAGTGCCAAATATGTCATACTTTGCATGCTGCAATGCTCCATATTTCCAAAAGAGGCCAAATAAGAGGCCATGAAAGTGTTCCAGTCTAAATGCCACTGCTGTATTCCAATTTTGATGAGTTATACCATTTTTGAAGAATTTTATGTTAAAGGAAGGCCAAACAGCTTAATCTTGGCCTCCCTAGGTTTCAATTTCTTGTTTTAGAATATAGAGAATGAATATTTGTCCAAACAGCTTAATCTTGGCAGATTTGTAGATAGGTAGAGAATCTTGGGCGCTCATCAGCTTAATCTGAGCCCCGGCAGAAATAAGGATTGATTTAGATAGGAGGGAAGCCAAAAGGAAAAAGGATAATCAGGGTTTTCAAATTCAAGTGCACCCATGCAAAAAGAAGAAAAAATGTTAGGTAAGTAGGCTGGGTAGGTAGTTTTGTGGTTGCAGAATCAAGCTGTGTGATCCATTTCATGTTTTCAAGTGTTATATCTATTCAAATCACAATGCAAGGCAATTCCCCTTTGGAGGAGCTCAAGCGAGGCATGTCTAATTCCCCTTCTTCTTATTCCCCAAATCACTCACTAACATCCCCTTGAGGACCTTGGGATCTGCCCAACCAGTCCTGTTATCACTTCATTTTTGTAAAGCACCAAGTCAAGCTTTGACTTTCTTCTGTGAAAAGAAGCCACATTTCTTGTGTAAAATCATGTCTCCATAGTCCATTCACTTCTTATGTCTAAGTTTCAGTTCACAAACTTAGCCTCTCCCCTACACTTCACCTCACAAATTCATATTAACTCCTAACTCTATTATCTAGCTCCCTATATCATTTCCTTATCCCCTATTGTACAAAAACTATATAAAATCCCAAAAATATTATATATCCCCCTCCCCTTGGAATTATAGCCATATTTATCAAGTCCGGGAAATAGTAGTCCATCTGGGGCTCCTACGAACCCTTCCGTGTCCTAACCTGGAGTTAGTCTGACATCTGGTCACACTAATAACCATTTCCCCTAAGTCCTAACACTACAATACTCATTTCCCGCCCTTATCCTAAGGTCATGCATGTAAATATATTTCACCCCGCTTGTATATAACCCAAAACCCACTTTCCTAAAGTTTTCCCCCCCCAGATTAAAACAATTAATAAAAAGCGTCGTGGGCCCCGTCCCTAACCCTCCGCCGCCTTGTCTGTCCCATCATCCGTCAGATCTGGCACGCCCAAGATCTATAGCGTCCGGGAGATGGGCAGTTTTCCCATCGTACTCCCACCACGCGTCACCCTCCCGGCTGTGGCAGAGCCCCCTCCTCCGAAACCGCTTCTGCACAAAAGCGGTGTGACATGAAACCGGATACCACCCTCCCTTGTGTGACGTCGGCGCCATGTCTCCCCCATGACGTCATCATCCTGCGTCGGCCTCCTGCCACCGTGTCCTTGCCACATCATTGCCACGTCGCTGCCACCATACTACCACGTTATCACCCAACCGTACCGCCATGTCACCCGGCCGTACTGCTGACGTCACCCTGCCACGTCACCGCCGTACTGGAACCCACTTCTGACGTCATCATCAAAAAGGGCACGAAGCGCAAAATCTGCACCAATGGATGCCCAGAATGAAAAACCGAGGTAGTTTTTGATGCGCGATTAGCGCTTAGCTCTAATCGCGCATCGCTAAGGGAAATAGGCCAAAATGGAAGCCCCCTCATGGCTCGGCTACCAGCAGGCCTGAAATTCGCAAAGTTCACATGAATTTCTTCGCAGAGATTTAGAAAAGGGGCAAAGACAGTTTTTAAAGCAACAGAGGGCCGAACAACAACCATAAGAGGTCGATGGGACAGTTTAAAGAGTATCAGCGATGAGAAAAGGTGTACATTCAGTGCCAAATCATATCAAGGAAGCGGCAAAGAGTATCAGTCAAATGTTTTTAATGGAAATCTTTATTTCCCAAAGCAGGTGAACATTGAATGGCCTCCAACAAAGTCAAAGAAAGTGGTGAAAGCCCATCAAAGCTCTCTGATCACAGTCGAAGCATTTAAAGCCACCGAACAGCAATGGATCAAAACCCAAAGCACAGTTATGGTTAAGTGATCAGCATAGAGCCATAGAGACAACACATTAACTCTTTTTGATACAGCTGCCCCCAGCGCAGCTCGAAGATATTTTCTCGCATTTATTTTAGACATATGTTATGTTAAAGACACTTATTACAACAGATCTGTCGGAGATCTGATTTTTGTAGATATTTTACTTATAAAACCACCCTAATTTACTGTTTATAGCGTTGGTTGGTTGTATAGCTCCAAGAGAGACTCGCTCTGTATACTTAATGTTTTACTTAATCAAAGACTGCTCAAAAGCTTGGAGGAATGACTGTTTGCTGTGTGTTTAATGGTTGAAGGATGAATACGGAATTCTTGTGCTACAAAATGACTTAATAAATGTTTCCTACCTTTGTTTTCCATTGATATACCATCTCAAATAGCAGAAAGAATGAATAGTTTAGACTTGGTTTAATTTCCCTCTATGCTCAATTTTGTTGTTTCTTTATGTTTTCATCTGGATTAGTAATGAATATGAATTCCCTGTGGCTCATATTTCCCCTAATTCACTCACGTTTGACAGTTATCTAGGGATTCTTCACTACTCCTAGATAGAGCTCATTCACCTTCCCTCTGTTAAGCTAAATGAGAGATTCTTAACTGCCTCTCATTCCTTGGCCCTCATTCCATCCTTTTAAGCTTGAATCATTGTTTCATGTGCAGCTAGCTTGCTCCATATTCCTTTCTTGTGACCAAGAAAATGCACCAGCAGTCCTACTCCTTGACTCCACGTCCAATGGTTCTAAAACTTTCATGCTATCCCTGCCTCTCTACTTGAAAGCATCATCCTTCCCACCAAAATCAAAACAAAACCCCTTGAACTCAACAACTAGCCTAAAATAATCATCAACAAAGCTAAATCCTAAAGAGAGAGCCCTCTCTAATTGCTGGTAGGCTAGGACCTGCAATCCAAAGATTGGTTTGTGGTTACCTCGGTTGTATCCCTTTAAGGAGCTTTAGGGACAACCTGAGTGATAACAGGCTATAGGAAGGCAAGGTAGGCAGGATCTTCACAGTTTCTAGAATGAGCGGGCAACATGGGATGGTAGGCCAAAATTGTGCAATTTTCTGGAGGAATAGGTCGGGCAGTGAGGAGGGTCAGCAAGCAGGGGTTACGTAGTTTTTTGGGGGAACTGCCCAGGAGACTGGCAGCCAAAACTGCACAATTCCCAGAGGGAACTTGCAGCTGGTTGCTGGGGTCACTAGCAGCCAAAACTGTGTGATTCCTAGAGGGAACTGGTAGTTGGCTGCTCAGTCACTGGCAACAGAAACTGCACAATTCCTAAAGGGAACTGGCAGTCTGCTGCTGGGAGGGGAAAGTGTACTAAAGCTAGGAGGTTGGCCTGCTGATCATCTCTACATAATTTTTGAGCTGAGCTAACTGCTGGACAGTGGAAGGCCTTCTCATGAAAACTACACAATTTCTGATATGAACATTTAGTCGACTATCAGGGTGACCAACTCGGAAAACTACACAATTTTTTGAGGGAGACAAGGACAGAACTTGGTGTTTATTCGACCTGTTTGCGCAATTTCCTCAGTCAACTGAGCTAGTAAGGTCAGTGGCCTCTACACAATTTTTGAGCGGAGTCAGTCCTAGGGTGACTGTCGGGTTCGACTATCTGGGTGGCCAACATGAGAGTTGATTGAATTTCTTGTGGGAAGCGCAACTTGAAAAGACTAGCTTGGTGCTTCTACACTGTTCTGGTTGACAATCAATCGAGTTGAAAGCGGGGTGATGGTCCGGCTGTCAGAGGGGAGTCTAGTTGTCAGAACTTCAACAAAATAACTAAGTGTGTGAATAGTCGAAAGATGCATAGGTGATCATACGAACAAGCACTCACATGACTCGATGATAAAACGACCCAAACCATCCAGACACACATGGTCAACATGACTGACCGATAGTGGAAGTGACAAGCGCGACACTCGTGATTGACCGTTCATTGATCGAGATGATACTTGCACGATAATGATGTGACTCTGTGAGTGAGTGCGACAAATGCTTTCATAGTGAACACAACAAGCACATACGAAGTGAATAATTTGAGCATAACCAAAACATGGTCTCAAGCATGACTTAGACACCGGCATGCAGAAACTTGAATGAAATGAACAAGCAAGGCAGATGCAAAGACTCACACGAGCTCATGGAGTGAACCCGAGTGTGTGCAGTCATCAAGTGAAACTCTCAAGGGAGGCTTCGAAATTGGTGCAGGCCAAAATTTTGGAGGGTGGTTGTAGCCACTAGAAAAAAACTATAAGTGAAGAAAAGCCAAATTGGCGAGTATTTTTGTGGAAAGGTGTTGGCACATATTTTGAAGGGTTTTGGGATTTGTTATTGGTAAGGGTTCTAGTTTGTTTGAGGTATATTTTAAGGGAAGAATGGATTTTTTTAGAGCTAAAATCAAGCATCATCAAGACCAAGTTTGTGATTGTTGAAGCCAAACAGAAGGAGGCCAAGTTTTATCTATGTTCAAACCAAATTACAAGACTCTCTTGGAGGTTGAGTTGTGTTATAGAAGGGTTTGAGCTCATAAAATTTATAGGTTGAGTTATAGGCCTATCATAAAGGCTTAGTTGTGGTATAGAAGGAATCTGCGTTTTATCTCTATGAATTCCAAATTTTGAGGGCTAAGATCTGCTATTTTACAAGGTTGAGTTTTGTTGTGAAGATCTAGTTCAAGCCTAGTTTGAAGGGAAAGTCTCGATGTCTTGAAGACCAAGATTAGAATGTAGATAGTAGTCTTGTGTGAAGGATAAAGGAGTAGCTACCAAGAAGGCATACTTTATTTGAATAAGGACTGATTCATGAACAATTAAATAAAGTTTTAAGTTGGAGCTAACTAAGGATCAATGTCCTCATCTCCCTAATAGGTTGGAGCCTATTATATTTATATGTTGATCCTTAGAAGAGGATTGGTGTTCTCATATCCTTGACAGGTTTAAGCTTGCTAAATTTTTAAGTTGGTTCTTACAAATGATCAATGTCATTACAAATGATTGTAATAAATACAAGGTTGTTTTCAAGTTTTTCGTCTTCAAGTTTTGATTTGCACTAATTTTGTGTTCATAAATTGTGGATGATTGATTGTGTGATGTGAATTCAGTTTTCAGTATTAACTAAGTAAAAACTTGTTATAAGTAATGAAATATGTATTCACCACCCCACCACCCCACTGCCCCCTACCCATATTATTTCCAACAATTTCTATCAAAGCAGGCTTCTTCAATAATAGTGTAACAATTGGAAGAAGATCTTACAGGGACCATCACTAGTAAAGAAGAATCAATCAAAATTATTTTCTTTGATGGAACAAAGTTTGTCTTTGGAAGGTAAGAATGAGAACGCACTTGATCTCTCTTGGTGTTGAAGTTTGGAAATCTGTTACAAATGGATATAAGGTCTCTTCCTCTCCTCCAATTGATCAAGATGGAATAAAGGCTTATGTTCCAATGCAAAAGCTATGAACTCTATTTTAAGTGGATTTTCAGATTTATAATTTGTTAAAGTTATGCAGTGTGAATCAACTAAAGATATGTGGGACAAGATTGTAAGCAACTATGAAGGAAACGAAAAATTAAAGGCAAAGCTTCATACTTTCTGAAGACAATATAAAAGCCTACAAATGAGTGATGAAGAATACATTGCTACTTATTTTCTTCAACTAGATGGAGTGGTTAATTCTCTTAAATGATTTGTAGAGGGTAAAAAAACAATAGTTGTTAAAAAAAAAAATTGAGGTATCTTCCTCTGTGTTTTGATGCCAAGGTCTCTACCATAAAACAATTAAGAGATTTGGAGAATCTAAAAATTGCTGAGCTTCATGGAATTATCTGATGCACAAAATGAGGATAGGAAACTCATCACTTAAGGAAGAAGAATTTAAATCATCCAAGAATCCAATAAAATGCAAGTTTAGTGATTATTCGAGTGATGAATCTAATACATAAATGGATCAACTAGTTAGAAAACTAAAAATAAAATCCAAATTCAAAGGTAAGTTACCTCTCATCTATTTTAACTTGTTTATTTTTCTTAGATATTCTATCTAATAATTACTTATAATGATATTCACTTTATATTATTTCATATTGACATTAATCATTAAGAAACTACACATAAGATCTTCAAAAATAGACATTAGGATCATAAACAAGCAGCCAAATCAAGAACCCAAGCATTTACCCTGGGAAAACCCACATGGGGGAAAACCCAACAACCTTTTTCCTTAAATAAATTCTTTAGTTCAATAAGAGACACACCTAGATCATCTAGTCAACCATAAGGTCAAACTGACCAAGAAAGAGACTTGGTGAAACCTAGTCCAACTCATTCCTAGTCAAGTCATAATTCATAAGTCTTGAGTTGTGGTTGAACACTGGGCTTAGTCACTCTATGCCACTACTCTACAAGTTTCCTCATCCTCCTAGGTCAAACACCTCATGTGCACATGGCTCTACTATCAATTTGTAGCTCTAAAACCCAATGAAGATACTAACTCACGATCAACCTGCCATCCAAACAAAGCTACCTCGTCCATGCCAAAGAATTACATGCCAAGTAACCTAAACTATTTCAACATACTTTGACAAGTCAACAAAAGTCCATCTTCATAAACCTATGATACAACATATAGTTTTGTACTGAATTATCCACCAGAACACTCATCCTGCCTCATCACCAAACTAGTCAAGACCACACATCCATGTTCTTTGTTGAACCTTTTGCTCCATGTCTAGGTAACAATGCTCCTTCTATAATAATATCACAGCTCCCTCCTAGATTTGATCCCTGTGCACACTCTGATCTAATTTCCCTTCAAAGTAGCTCTCATACCATGTTGTAAAAATCCATGCACCATAGGTCAAGTCTATGCCCTATCTAGGAACACAAACACACTAGTAGTGCTCAACCAAAACAAATTTTCACAATGTAAAATGATAGCAATGATATCAATAATAGTACACAATAAATATGTCCCAAATCATGTTTATTATTATTGCATTAATAAGAAAACCACAGGGCTCTCATACCAACGATCATGGAACTTTAGAAACCCTAATACAATGTTATAGTACACAATATATAAATATTTCCTTCGAAGTTCGACTAGATACAACTAGGGTTGAGGCCTAATCCATCAAGTCCTCATCTACCAAAATACAAAATACAATTAGCAATCATTTTCTTATAAGAACACAATAGAAAATGCTTGAATTACTTGGGAAGTTACTTTATCCATTAGTCATTGTACAAGCCTTGTTGCACCTTGTTGTATCACCTATCCTTTTGTTGCTACTAACTTCTTTGCATCACATGGTCAACTCCTTTTGACCATTGTCTCCCTTGGTGCCCAGCTATAAGACTCCTCAATCAACTTCTTAAGTATTGGGCTTTTCTCTTTAGCCCGCAATCTACTTGATGTCCACATAAGACTCCTTCAACCCTATATCCTATTGTTTTATCCCTACATCACTCAACAATCCTCCTTACATCCCATGAACTCCTTATTGATCATTGTCCAAGCCATGGACTCCTCTTAGCCTACTTGTCTAGCTCACAATAAATTGTTCTAAGCATTTTTTATGCCTCATGTTATACACAACAATACACGTATACATATTCAAGGCCATAGCCTTCATCTTGCAGCCTTGGACCTAACCATAGCATTGCTTACTTGCTTGGACAAACCTTTTTATTCTAAAATGTATCTCCTTTCAAGTTCCTTAACTTGGCCTCTTCTCGCTTGCTTCTTGTTGATCCCTCTAGGGCTCTCTTCCATGACAAAGGAAGTCCCTCTCATGTGCTTGACTACATTTGTCCTTTGCTGTTAAAATTAGAAACTAGGGCCAAACTCCATGTGGGTCATCTTATTTATGATAGCTAATATTTTTCTTGGATCCCTCTCATCGAGAGGTGTAGGATTGATCTAAATATCATCTGTTTCTGATAAGAATTCATGGAGTTATGAATTTATTTGTGTTATAAGACAATTTGTCAAGGTTGGCCAGCAACCAAATAAACCCCACATGTGCTCAACGTTTTAGTATAAATAGAGGTGGCCTTCAAGTCATTTCAACACACTTGGGATCTCTTCCTCTCTCTACTTGTCTTTGGGTTTTAGTAGGAGGAGAGATCCTAAGGAATATCGTTGCCCTGATCCAGAGGGAAGAAAGCCAAAACTACTGGAAAAGTTGGAGCTATTGGAAAAGCCAAAAAATCCGGAAAAGACGGAACTGTCGGAAAAGCCGAAACTGCCAGAAAAGGCAGAAATGCTAGAAAAGCCAGAACTACCAGAAAATCCAGAACTGTCGGAAAAGCTGGAACTACCGGAAAAGACAGAACTGCCAGAAAAGCAGGAAAAAGCTGGAAAAGTCGAAATTGCCGGAAAAACCGGAAATGCCGGAAAAGCTGAAACTGCCAAAAAAGCTAGAAAAGCCGGAAAATTCGAAAATGTTGGAAATGCTGGAATTGTTGGAAAAGCTGGAACTTCCTAAAAATCCATAACTGTTGGGACTACCAGAACTACTGGGAACAACCGGAACTACTGGAACTATCAGGAATAGCTGGAACTGCCAGGAACTACCGAAACACCCAGAGCATTTGTCTCCAAAGAAGAGCAGCATGCAAGGGAAAACTAACTAACATTGGGACAGTTGTATGGTACTTAGCAGCAAATACACCAAGCATGCAATGTTACAGCTAGCATGCAAGGGACAACTAGCATGCAACAACAAGCATGCTAAGGACAACAAGCATGCTAGGGACAACAAGTAAGCAAGGGACAACAAGCAAGCAAGGTGAAACCAACACATAGGTCAGGATGGCAACATGGTGCAACAATGGCACATAATGTAGTACAATGATGGGTACAATCATGATTAATGAAGCTTGATGAGATGCAGCATAGTGATGATGGGTGCGGTGAGGTGCAGCATGATGATGAAATGTAGCACAACGATAGGTGAAGGAGTCACCTTGGAGAATTAGTTGACGTAGCATGTCTTCAACTGATCTCATGTATCATCTTCTTAGAGATGATCTATGCTCTTATCTAGATAAATCAAAGTGTTGACTTCTATTGTAAATGTACTATCTCTCTCTCTCTCTGCTAAACTATTGAAGAACATATAAGAAGAATTGATCAATGGTTTCCCCACATTAGGGTTTGTCCTTGGCTAGTGCCACATCTTGTGTCCTCTTGTCTTGGCTTGTCTTCTGTGATTTATGTTTATGTTCTATCTGCAATTTACTTTAATGCTGATGTGATTTCTAATCTGGAAACGATTTTGAGCTAACTGTGAAAATTGAAATAAATTGCTCTAAGCATAGAACATACCTAAAATTAACATGGTATCAGAGCTGAGGTGAAGACAATGCCCAAGAAAGAGTGAAAGAGAAATCACTGAAGACAGTTGGGAAAGGACAAAAGGATCAGTGGATTCCTCATCCATGTTCAAATTCACCAAGGGTGAAGTCGAAGCAGAGAATATTATTAGAACGACACAACGGAATATGGCCTACCTAAAGATCACTTCATTGGAAGACCGGATCTCAAGGTGGAAGGAAAGGCAGATAACTAGTTCGGCCATTATGCAAAGGAGTGTCCGAATGGTAGGGACACATCACTTGATGATGATAACAATCATTCCAGGACATCTTCAATGATCAAAGGAATGACAGGTAATGCAACTCATCAAGGAAATGGCTGACTCTTCATAGAAAGCAAGGAACCCCAAGTATGAGGAAATAAATGTTGCTTTTGATAAGATAAAGAAGCGTTATCTTGTATTGGCCCTCTCCTTCAGATTCTTTGGGAATCTGGCTTATAGATTGTAGTGCTTCAAGGCACTTCATCCGATAGATGGGTGCACTCTCTAATTTGGTAGAGATGGACACAATCGTGGGATTATACTTGGAGCTGATGCCACCTATCTCGAAAAGGGTGTAGGGAATGTTAACTCTCAGTTGAATAAGGGTAACTCGATTCATTTACAGAATCTATTTTATGTACCTGATCGCAAGAAGAACCTGGTGTCCATCTCAGAAATGGAAGTCAAAGTTTTCATGGTGGCGTTCATCGATGGAAAGGTACGTGTTAAAAAATATAATTTTCAAAGATGCTTTTTCTCATGGGTTCACAGTTGGCAATTTGTATCAAGTTGCAGGATGGTCCATTGGGGATCATGTCAATTGACATATCACATCTATAACACTGGAGGTCTACCTATGGGGCCCTACCTCCTGTGAGACAAATGGTGATAGGGATGTCTGAATTCAAGTAGAGCATGAAGGTACATGTCTAAGATGTATCGAAGGAAAATCTTATAAGGGGACCACTCCCCTCATGCAGCAGGTCCACAGGTTTGGAACAACCCGAGGAGTTTGAGATTCATGATCGGGAATCTCATGTATAAAGGTGGAAGAAAGCCCTCTATGGCTTGAAACAAAACACTCTGGGCATAGTATGAGAGGATTGATAGTTGTCTGATGAAGCTGAGATTCACTAGGAGTGAAACTGATCCAAACCATTACCCGAAGGTTGTGGATGATAGACGTCTCATACTGGCACCTTATGAGGACGACCTATTTCTGACAGGTGCAGACCCTCTCATTTGCAGAAGTAAGAGGGAGCTAGATTCCGGTTGTGGAATGATAAACTACAAGCCCATGACTACCTCGAGGATCTTAACTTTTAGAAGTTATATGGTAGTGATGTCGAACCAGATTTTGGAAATGCCTCTGAGTTTCATAATCTCATTTGCATTGATGTTCTTGGTGAACTTCTGTCCGGACATATGTTTTGTAGTTAGCATGGTGAGCTCATATTTGGTTGAGCCTCATTGGATTGGTGCCAAGAATCTTCTGAGATATCTTCAGGGCACAATCTCTCATGGATTAAGATACATTGTCGGAAATATGAAACTGCATGATTATTCGAATGCTGACTGGGCAGGCAGTGTGGAGGATCATTAGACCACTTCTCAGTGCCGGTTCTCTTTGGATTTTTCTTCGATATCATGGATGAGCAGGAAGCAGAAGTTGGTTGCTATAAGCACCACCGAGACCGAATACATAACTATGAGTATGATCTTATCTAAAGCGGCATGGTTGTAGAAGCTCTTAAGTGAGCTGTTTGTACACATGATGAATACCACTATGATTCTCTGTGACAACCAGAGGGGGGATTCAATTATTGAGGAATCCAATATTTGATGATTTCTCCAGCAGATAGACATCAAATACTGCCTTATCTACGATATGGTAAGTCGATGAGCGAGGAGGCTCCATTGCATTGAGACTGATGTACAGGTCGCAATCATTTTGTCAAAGCCCTGGGGAAAGGTCAAATCTGTGACTTCCCTAAAAAACTTGGAGTCATTGAGTTACCTTCTTATAAGGGTCCTGCATGTTGCATGCATTGAACTCTGGGAGCTCTCGGGGGCTTGGGGTACTTACTAGTGCAACATACGATCACAAGGTGACTCACACTCTGCTAGTGGTGCGCTATGAACAGGATGATTAGTTCTTCTGTGGGTCGGGATGATTAGTTCTCCCATGGCAACTGTGGAACAGGATGATTAGTTCTTCTGCAGGCCGGGATGATCAGTTCTCCCGTGGAAACTGTGGAACAGGATGATTAGTTCTCCTGTGGGCTAGGATGATTTGTTCTCTGTGGTGACTATGGAACAGGATGATTAGTTCTCCTATAGGCTAGGATGATTTCTTCTCCATGGCGACTGTGGAACAAGATGATTAGTTATCTTGTGGGCCAAGACGATTAGTTCTCCGTGGCATCCACTGATAGGATGTGGGCCAAGATGATTAGTTCTCTGTGTTATCCACTGACAGGATGATTAGTTCTCCTATCGAGGCATCCTACCCATGCAGTCTGGAACTCATGGGAGGTACCTCTCATTTGATCAATGAGCAGGGAAATGAGGATAGGGACCATAGTAGTACTATCGATGGACACATCGTTGTATCTACCATACTCCCTATGATAGGATGACCTTCATTGATCTGGGATCAGTATGAATGGTTTGAGACACTCTCTTGTGGCATTGATCTGGGATCAATGAAATTGATCTGGGATCAATGAAACTGATCTGGGATCAATGAAATTGATCTCGGATCAATATGAGTGGTTTGAGACACTCTCTTGTGATAGTGATCTAGGATCTATAAAATTAACTTCGGGTCAGTAAGAGTGATGTGACACACTCTCTTCAGATGAAACTGACTTCGGGTCAGTAGAGAATGGTATGAGACATTCTCGATCAATTCTTCTTCTTCATGGTTTAGTAGAGCAAAGCAAAGCAGAGTAGAGCAGAGCTTAGCAGATCAAAGCTGAGCAGAGCTCAGTAGATCAGAGCAGAGCAGAGTAGTGCAGGGCACTGATGGAAGAGATAGTACAGTCAGACATATGGATCAACATATTGAGTTCTCCCTAGTTGAGAGGGAGTGTTAAAATTGGAAACTAGGGCCAAACTCCATGTGGGTCATCTTATTTATGGCAGCTGATATTTTTCTTGGATCCCTCTCATTGAGTGGTGTAGGATTGATCTAAAGATCATCCAATTCTGATAATTATTCATGGAGTTATGAATTTATTTGTGTTATAAGACAATTCATCAAGGTCGGCCAGCAACCAAATAAACTCCACATGTGCTCAATGTTTTAGTATAAATAGAGGTGGCCTTCAAGTCATTTCAACACACTTGGGATCTCTTCCTCTCTCTACTTGTCTTTGGGTTTTAGTAGGAGGAGAGATCCTAAGGAATACCATTGCCCTGATCTAGAGGAAAAAAAGATGGAACTGCCGGAAAAGCCGGAACTGCCGAAAAATCCAGAACTGCCAGAAAAATTGGAAATGTCGGAAAAGCCGAAACTGCTAGAAAAGCCGGAAAATCCGAAACTACCAGAAAATCTAGAACTGCTAGAAAAGACGGAACTACCGGAAAATCTGGAAAATCCGGAACTGCCAGAAAAGCTAGAAGTGCTGGAAAATCCAGAACTTCCAGAAAAGCTGGAAAAGACGAAAATGCCAGAAATGCCGGAAAAGTCGGAACTGCCAGAAAAGCTGGAACTGCCAGGACTGCCAAAACTGTCGGGAACAACTGGAACTGCTGGAACTATCGAGAACAGTTGGAACTGCCAGAACTACTGAGAACTGCCAAAACAGCCAGAGCATTTGTCTCCGAAGGAGAGCAGTATGTAAGGGACATCTAACTAACAGTGGGACAATTGTATGGTACTTAGCAACAAATACACCAAGCATGCAATGTTACAGCTAGCATGCAAGGGACAACTAGCATGCAACAACAAGCATGCTAAGGACGACAAACATGCTAGGGACAACAAGCAAGCAAGGGAAAACAAGCAAGCAAGGTACAGCCAACACATAGTTCAGGATGGAAACATGGTGTAGCAATGGCACATAATGCAGTACAGTGATGGGTACAGTCATGATTAATGAAGTGTGATGAGATGCAGCATAGTCATGATGGGTGCAGCATGGTGCGGCGTGGTGAGGTGAAGCATGACGACGAAATGTAGCACACTGATAGGTGAAGGAGTTACCTTGGAGAATTAGTTGAAGCATAATGTCTTCAACTAATCTCATGTATCATCTTCTTAGAGATGATCTATGCTCTTATCTAGATAAGTCAAAGTGTTGACTTTTGTTGTAAACGTACGATCTCTCTCTCTCTCTTTGCTGAACTATTGAAGAACATATAAGAAGAATTGATCAAGGGTTTTCCGACATTGGGGTTTGTCCTTGGCTAGCGCCACATCTTGTGTCCTCTTGTATTGGCTTGTCTTTTGCGATTTATGTTTATGTTCTATCTGTAGTTTACTTTAATGTTGATGTGATTGCTAATCTGGAAAAGATATTTAGCTAACTGTGAAAATTGAAATAAATTGCTCTAAGCATAGAACATACCTAAAATTAACATTTGGACTATACTTATGCTTATCAAGGGGTGTGAAACCCCAAGGGTCATGTCCCTTGGCATTGTTGTACAACCTAAGCCTACATGACTCACAATTAAATTAAACTAGTTTTCTTGGTTCTAAGCCCACTCCTTTGGGTAAAAACCCCCAAGCTTGGGTACCTTTCCCAACAAACTTATTTTCTTGGTTTTCTCCTCTCATAAATACCTTCCGAGCTACCAAAATTTAAGCATCTTAAGCAACAAGGTTTCGAAGGAGGGGTTGTTGACAATAATCTATACATCAAGATGGAAAATAAAAGTGTTTCGATTACATCTGAATATGTGGATTGTCTAATATTTGGAAGAAAAAACAATGCTATGATTCATGAATTTACTCAGGAAATATTGAAGGAATTTGAAATGTCAATGATTGCAAATTTGTCATTCTTCCCTAGACTATAGGTTTCTCAAACCAACGAAGAACTATTCATTTCCCAAACCAAATACCTCAAGGAGATGTTGAATTGGTTTGGAATGGAAGAATGTGCACCAGTTGGTATTTGTTGGGATGGGCTCCCCTAGGTCAATTTTGGGGAAAAAGCCCAAGTTTTGATGTATAAAATGTAAAGTCTCTGCAAGTTATGGTCGCAGAGCACATAGATAGTTAAATTGTCATAAATGGTTTTACCCTTCTGTTATGTAAGTTGAGTCGGATTTTGAAGATCTACCCATGGACTGTGGACCCCTGTAGCTAAGTGCGCAAGGAAGTCTCGAGTTTGTAAGCAGAATTGAAGTATTAATATAGAGATTATTCCAGAAATTCTTGTGTTTTGTCTAACTACTTTTGTTATGTATGAATGTGCTTTTATGCTGTGATGAATGATGGGTTTATGAATTAATATTGTATTGATGTGCAACTTTACAAAATTTATATTGTTATATGAACACACTTAATGTTAACTATTTATGCAAAGATTATCTTGTTGTATGTTGAAGTTATCAAACACTTAAGTTGATCTGGGTAATTATTGGGTTAAGAGTAATCTTTGATGCACGTAAATAGTTGATCTACCTATTTAGGGTCCATGAAAGATAGTCGTAGACCTTCAAGAAGGTCTAGAGGCTTATTAAGAGAGTTATATCAATAACCCCTAAAGGCTTATCAATTTGCATGAAGGCATATTTAGGGCATAAAATGACATTACACTACTCTCTAGGTGCGGAAACTTGGTTCCAACATCCCCCCATACTGCCTTGGGTGAGACTTCAGTCCGCTCTCCACAGATTGATGCCAAAAGGGTCAGTAGTGTAGGGATTTGTTTGGCAAAACTAACTCCAAACCTTGGTCAAGACCCACTAAGCCAACAAATGGTTCTGTTTTCGAGACCAGGATCTGCATAATGAGATGTGTGATGTCGTGGCGCAAAGGAAACATTCATGGAAGCAACGAAAATCTTTGCTGAGGTATCTACCTCAGGTAGTCAGGATAATTTATCTAAAGAAGTTGACCCCTCTATGCTTACCAGCTACTGTGCAACAGAAAGGTTGTGAAAGGATTACAATTAGAGATGATAAACGAGTGTGTCGGTAAGGAAGCTACTCTTGAAGGGCACCGCGTAGTCAGAAAGATAGGCAAACACAAGGAGAGAATAGGGCGGGAGATGAGGCTCACTGCGCAAATAGGAGAGTATGAAATGGATCAAGTCATTTTGGATCTTGGGTCAGATGTGAACGTTTTACATAAACAAACATGGGAAAGAATGCGGAGACCTGCACTGCAGTGGTCTCCAATTCAATTGAGGATGGAAAATCAGCAAAATATTATCCCCATGGGATGCCTACAAGGAGTGACTGTAGATATCAAAGGCGTGAGCGCATTGGCCAATTTTGAAGTGATAGAGATTGTTGATGACAGCAATCCATACCCCATGCTCCTTGGAATTGATTAGGCTATCAACATGAATGGGGTAATCAATCTGAAGAAGCGAACAATGTTGTTTGAAAGGAAATCGCTCTGTGTTGTAGTACCTTTGGACACTGCTGAAGGACCGCGCTATACTACACCGATCCGTGATTATGAAGAAAGTGACGATTATTTGGACTAGATCTATAAAATAATAGCATGATATCAATATTGGGTTAATTCGATAGTTGATGGATGCATTATATGGGACCGCGAAAGCTCCTGTACATCAGATTCAGATGATGAATTGGAACACTGGCAGAATACATTGCACGAAGTATCTACGTTGCGCCTTAATATGATGGCTAAATCGTTGCGGTGTGTATCATCAGAGGTAAGAATTTTTCCTTATTATGATGGTCTAACTGATGTAGATACATTTTTGGATGCATTTGAAATGGAGGTACCAGAGAATCATCACTTTCAAGCCTTGGATTTGGCACTACGCGCAGCGCCCGCAAGGTGGTGGGGTGCGCATAAAGATAGTTTTGATAGGTGGCATGAGTACAGAAAAATGAGGAGATTGTAGTTTGGTTGCCCAAACGTTCAGCTAGTAGAGAAATATGATGGAAGGAATGATATGCATGATCATTTAGCAAAGTGGACTAAGGTCTATGGAACAGAGCTGCAACCAGAGTGGGTGCATATTTTCTATCACACTCTCGACATCATTCCTATGAATTGGTACCTAGAGATGGAGCTCCTCCACAGCACCATGGAGGGGGATATTTTGAGAGAAGGATTTTTTATGACATTCAGCTTTGAGGATGGGTTCGAATGCATTGATGAGGCACTGTAGGAGGTCAAGGCAACAATCTTCAGAATACCACAGGATCCTTTAAATTTGATTCAACCAGATTGGATCACCCAGCTGCGCCATGCACTAGAGTGCTATAATGTGACTGCTGAAGAAGAAGATGAGGATCCAAGGAACATTAATATCCAAGAGGTAGAAGGCCACCGTGAAGTTGAAGGACCATAGCTAGAGAATCCAGATATTACCGCGCCACTAAAAACTAAGCAAGTAAACATTGGAATGGAGGCAAAGCTAAAGTTTGTGAAGATTGCAGACTACTAGGATGATGCCACAGTAGATAAGGTTGCTGAGGTGCTCCCCGAATCAGGATTTGTTCCCTACAAAGTTTTCAAACTTGAAAGGTATCATAGGAGATCTAGGTGTAATGAAGATTACCATGAAGTCGTCGGTTAAGCAAAGACCATACCGCCTTAATCCCAAGTATAAAGAAAAGGTCCGCTTGGAGCTGGACAAGATGCTTGCAGTGGGTATTATTGAACCGGTGGAGAAATCTAATTGGATAAGCCGAATGGTAGTTTAGGAAAAGAAGCAAAAGGATGAAATTAGTTTTTTTGTCAATCTCGAGAAGCTTAACGATGCTTGCATTCATGATCCTTCTCCGACACCATTCACAGATGAAGTACTGGATAATGTTGGAGGACAGGAAGCATATCCATTCACTGATGGGTTCTCTGGATACCATCAGATTAAGATCGCACCAGAAGACAAAAGAAAGATGACCTTCGCAATGGAATGGGGATGTTTCCAGTATACAGTGATGCCTTTTGGACTTAAAAATGCGTCGGCAATCTTCTTGCGTATAGTCATCGCAGCGTTCAAAGAGTTCATCACAAATTTTTGGAGGTCTATTTTGATGATTGGATGGTGTTTAGACTGGTAAAGGGCCATGTAGCTAGCTTGCACTTGATGTTGGATACATGCCGAAGATATCATATTGCGCTAAATTTGAAGAAATTCTTATTTTGTGTCCCTTTCATAATCTTGTTGGGTCATGTAGTGTGCAAGCAAGGATTAATGGTGGACCCTGCTAAGATCGTGGTTATAATCAATTTGGAGACACCAAGGAGTGTTAAAAAACTGCACGCAACACTGGATCATACTGGATACTATCAGAAGTTCATCAAAAGTTATGCTTAGATTACTGTGCCTATGGAAAAGCTACTGAAGAAGGATGCTACATTCTGTTGGGATGAAGAATGTCAGCGGAGTCTAGACGTATTGAAGGAGAAAATGGTCACCGCACCGATCCTGGTCTTCCCAAATTGGAAGAAGGAATTTCATGTGCATGTGGATGCTTCATGTATTGTGCTAGGAGTAGTGCTAACATAGGCTGGTGAAGGAGAATTGGATCACCCTATAGCGTTTGCGAGCAGGAACTTGTCTAAGGCTAAAAAGAATTACTCAACAACAGAGTGTGAAGGGTTGGCTATGGTGCACGTGCTTCAAAAGTTCAGACATTACTTGGTAGGCAGACATTTTAAAATGTACACAAACCATTCTACATTAAAGTACCTAGTCAACAAGCCTGTGTTGGTGGGGGGGGGAATATGCATATGACTGTTGTTATTTCAGGAATATGATTTCGAGGTAATTGTGAAGCCATGGAGATTGAATGCAGGACCAAACCACCTGTCTTGCATTGAAACAAGAGAGGATCCTACCAATTTGGAGGAAGGGCTGACTAGCGCGCAACTCTTTACAGTGTGCATAGTGGATAATCAATTTGCGGGCATTATCCACTTTCTGGCTATAGGGATGGCTCCAGAAGGATACACCAGTCAGCAGAAGAAAGAATTAGTGGTGCGTGCAGCAGACTTTTCAGTTATTGCAGGTTAGTTGTATAAGATGGGGCCAAACAAAGTATTGTGACGTTATGTGCCTAATTTTGAACGAAATAGTATCCTCAATGAATCTCATAGAGGAGTTGTGGGAGGCCATTATGCAGGGAAAGCGACAACACAGAAGATTTTACACGCTAGGTTGTGGTGGCCGATGATGCATAAGGATTCCAAAGCATATTGTAGGGTATTGATCTAAAGATGATCTAAGGTTGTCATTGATGTCAACCCAGGAAACACCAAGGATGAACATGAACTTCCATGGCACATTGTGAATCATCATTCATAGTTTCTCATCTCATAACCATTATAGGAATACTCTACTCAAAAATATATTTTTATCAGTATATAGCTCTCCTTGTAATTCCTCATGGTTTGTAAGTTATTCAAGATTGAAGTTAGTAACCCCAATTAGTGGGCTAAAACCCCATGGGGTTGTGGCATGGAATTTATCATTGATTTTTGTCATTGAATAATCAATAATTAATAATTTTTTAAGCTCCTAAATTCCTCCAACATTCTCTATAGAAACCCCTCTCAACTCTATAAAAGGAAATCGCATATATCCTCCAAAAGTACTGATCATGGAATTTTCGCTATAACTTTATTTCTGTGAAGTCTTAGATACTAAAATTAAAACCCATTTGAGAAAAATCTTGATGAATGTTGTGACCTAATTTCAGATCTTGGTTTTCTATATTTTCAGAGATATGAGCTATGGATTTAGCCTTTTTGTAGGCTCCTAAATTTCATCTCAAAGAGGTTACCTTGGGAAAATTGTCATAACTCTCTCTTTGAGAAGCGGATTGGAATTCTGTAAAAATTGGAGGATAGTGCATGGATTTTAGTTTTCTGTGTATCAATTTTAGAGCTAAAGGAGAAAACAATGACACAGGGCATGTTGTACAAGTTCGCTCTACGGAACTAGTCCATAATTCTGTCATTGTGAGAGATTGGACGTAGCTTTGACTTGAAGAATCCAAATCGGGTCAGACCTGTGGCATTGGAAAGAAGACTCAGAGGGCTGATATAGGACTAAAGATAAAATATTAGGGATCTGAAGTTATATAGATACATCAGATTCAATATTGTGCTCCTAGAAGGCAAGAAAACAAACTAGATCAACTGTTGTCAAGGGCTGCAAAGGACCAGACTTTCTAGGGCAGCAAAGAGCAAGGTGCAGCAAAATGATGTAGCAGAGGTAAGCTCCACGTAAGTATCTTCTGTCTATGCATGTTCATCTCATAATTTCATTAGGTTCTTTGTATTCTAATTTTTTGTTTTTGTTTAGCACTGACATATGCTCTGTAGGATGAGGTAAGTTTTGCTATTATCATGTCATGGGTATTTCCTTGAAGACTTTTTGCAGGTATTATATATTCATCAAGAGGAGACTCAATGCATAATCTAATGTTTTGAAGAGTGAGAAAGGGTAGCATGACAAAAGTAGAAATCAAGGTGCAGAACAGTAGCAAGAATTTCACCACATGAAGTCTTCAAGTGGGTAGCATTGGATATAGTCATTGTAAAAGTATGATTGTACAGAGTCATTGTAAAAGTTGCACAAGTGTCTATCTACCAAGAGTTGAAGAGGGAGTTTCAGGAGGTATAGGATCATCATTAGGTGGTTGTGTCATAGTTGGGGTTATGGTATAGTGTGTCTTCCTTTTCTACATCATTCTATATCATTGTAAAGTGGACCATTTTCCATGGTACAGGAGTCCATTCCTCTTTTATTCTTCTATAGGGTGGTAGGGTGGTGCTAGGCTGGTGCATGAAGTCATTAACAGGTTCAAGCCTATGAAAACTTCAGGGTGGTAGGGTGGTGCTAGGGTGAATTGTAGCTCATTGGGTGTTGGGGCATCCATTCAGTTGAATATTAAAGAATCTCGGGCATTGGAGCGTCCATCCATTGGGAGTTGGAGAAGAATGCTTTTCTAGATTCTAGGAAATTGGAGCTTTCTTTTCAATTGGAGTTGAAGATTAAAGAATTATTAGAAAAGCGTTCAAGTGGATTTTGTCCCAGAGCGGGTTTCCACCTTAAAAAATGTGTGCATTCGTGTTCCTTTTGTTTACTACTATCATTGTACGAACACTGATAATAATTGAATATTAACTAATTCTCTAAAAGATTAATAATAATACTAATTGAAAGGAATACTGATTCACCCCCCCATTCTAAGTATTTCCAATAGTAGGGCATGTGATGCATGTCAAAGAAAAGGTAGGCCATCGTGGAGGGATGAGCTGCCTCTGAATCCACAAGTGTCATTGCAGATGTTTGAGAAGTGGGAAATTAATTTTGTGGGGCCGATTCAGCCTCCAGGTAAGAAGACAGGTGCATAGTATATCATCTCCGCAACCAAATATTTGACCAGGTGGGTAGAGGTGCAACCTTTGAAGGACTTGTTGAGGGCCCTGAAATCGGGTCAACAACAAGGGGGATACCCACCCGATCAGGAACCTGGTTGGCGGCTCCGTGCCCGTTTGGTGTAGCGGGTCCGACTGGGGATAACAGGACCAGCTTCCCGTCCTAAGGGGGTGTGTGTGTGTAGAGTTTGGTGATGTGTGTGTGTAGAATATGATAATGAAAATATGGAATTATTTCTAAGCTAATCTAGTTCTAAACTCTGAGACTGAATTTTATACTACTTTAATCTATCAAGAACAACACATCTAATCTACGCTAACCCGGGATAGAACTTTTTCCATTATGCGATCTAGAAAGATTTCACACAATAACTGGTAATGAATATTATTCAGCTATTATGAGAATATAAATCAATTAAGATGAACCATCCTGCATAAAAAAGTTAAGCAAAACGGTTGTGAACAACATATCGCATAATCAGTTATTCATGTATTAAGCACAAATCAATGACTCCACCGTACAAAAGTGCCAAATGGTAGTCCATTCATTCATACGTTAACATATAAACAACATCAGCTGTATATTACTCCAAGAATGCAAGCAGAAACTCGTCAAGAGATAAAAGTACCATTTATGACTGACTTTATACTCACAGACCTGAAGCAATAATGATCTATTTGTACTTACTTCTAATGCCTACTAAGAGTACAGAAGTGAAACATCAGTAGCAGGTATTAAAATGCAAACATAAATAAATCTTGATCCGTCCATTCATCAAAAACCCCCTCCGAGGGTGCAAAAGTGCATGTTCTGAGGACAAGTTTTTTGACAAATTTCCGGACCCTTCTCCAATGCAACGAGAAGGGTTAAATACTACTACCCGGCTAATTTTAATTACACAAATTTAGGGAACGGATTCAAATGACCGCCCTTTTACTAAAACAAATTTATTTCTAAAAACTGAATCTAATTTCTAACCATTTCTGTATCTGCTCCTTAGTGTTGTAAGCGATGCGCTGTTCGCCGTGAAAGAGTCGGCTGCTTGTCCTTTCCTTTTGTTCAAGCTTGAAAATTAGAAATAACAAGAGCTGGCACCTCTTTCTGACAAACTAGAAGATATTTTTGAAAGTGTTCTTCTGGAGGAGTGTCTTCACGGCGTGTATACTTAGTACAACTCAGATTTCTTTCAAACTGATTGTGCTGTTGCTATTTCGGTTTCTGGCCGTGCGAATGACTCAATGAGCTGGGGATTTTGTTGCCTGAATGATTTTCTCAATTGAAACTTGTTTCCATTCTTTGTTCCAGGATTTTCTGAGACGTCTTTCCCCTTAAGCGTTTTTCTTTTTGCTTTACCCAATTTGGGACTCAGGATCTTTCATAAACGCTTTGCTTTTGTGCGCCTTTGACTCTGAGTCCTAGATAGCCTATTTCCATCAGCATTTGTTGAGTGATACTCTGGGATCCGCGGTCCTGCTGTATGCGGTATCCATCTGCGAATTCATCTCCTTTCTGTTCTTCTAGTTCTGGCGCTTTTCCTTAGATGTTTCCTGCATATAGATTTATATCAGTTGCTGACTTATAGTTCACGTAAATGAAAAGAGACAGAAGAAAAGATTGACATGAAAGCAATTAAGTTCTAATGAATGCATAATCATGTCACCCATTATGACTTGACTCTTCAAAAAACGCAACATAATCATCTTTGGATACACAGGTGTACAATCATTAATTTCCCGTAAGGTGCGCGCCTAATTTTAGGTTCACAGATCATGCCGAGGAATGCCTGCGACGAATGGCTTCTGGGATTTGCATCGCAGCATCGAAGATTGCGATGTAAATAAGTGGTATCGCAACAATTGATGGTCTCATTTGTCGCACACCATAGATCACAGGTCGCAGCTTTGCATGGTTGTAGATCGCATATTGCAATATCGCAAGGTCGCAAGGTTTTTCGCTTTGTCACTTTGTGCTGCTTATGCGACATTGCGACGTGCGACGTCGCATATCGGCCATCGACGGCTCTTTAGGTTTTCCCCTTTTGAGCGCCTTTAATGCACGTGATGCGATGAGTTCTCGCGTCGCTCCTCCTCAGTGTGTTTATGCGCTTTGGGAAAGCGCTCGATTTCCTTTGCGACGCGATATAGCTCTTAGGGAGTTAATACAAAAGATTTTTCAAACAAAAATATTTTTTGGATTTTTTGGTTAAGGGTCCCCCTTTGCTTGATGTTATTACTAATATCAAACAAAGAGGGGGGTTTTTGGTGACCACAACAATGGCGATTCATTGTGAAGAACCAGTTATCTCTGCATTTCTATTGACCGTTCACTTCCGAAACAGCAAAAATTTTTATATGTCTAAATTTTGTTATGGACAGATAGAGTAGATTGCCCCTCACCTTGTCGACGATATTTTGTCTCAACCCTTTTTATATCCCAATTTCTTGCTTCCTCAGGTTTTTTCTTGCATTTGCATCAGACATTACTTGGTCTTGATAAAAGATAAAATAAGGTCTTCTCTGCGTACTGGCTTAAAAGTATGCTCATTTGTCGTAGGTAGAGACTCCGCTGCCCGCAAGCGTCCATAGCCTCGACAGGGTTACCATGTTATCCAGCAATGATCCTTTTTCCTGCTTGAGGTTACTCGCAACATTCGAGAGAAAAATCCTTTTTGACACACTTTTCCTTTTTTAATTCTCTAAAGAACAATGTCTTGGTTTGGTGTCCAAATTATGACACAGTCATTCACCTGATTTACACTTTTGCTGAACAAGCCGGCTCGTGATGAGACCTCTTGTCTTTTGATTGCAACAATCTTAAGTCGTTGCCCTATTTTGATAGACAGTATTGGCAAAGTCAGCAAGTTATAATATCTGTGATCATGATAAGCCGGCTCGTGATGAGACCTCTTATTCTTTGAGATATAGTGTTTTGTTTGGATTGTTTCTTTGAATACTGTAATTTCCTTTTAGCAGGGAGGAAGTCATTGTTTTTCCTTAAGAAAGCTCTGGACGACAATAATAGAGTTTTTGAAAACAACAGTTTTGCAGAGAATGCTTATTTTATTATTGATGATACCTTTCATGGTGCTGATACAAAACAATTCTTTTACCAGAGGTTGCTTTTGTCAAAGTTTTTTAGAGGTCGAAACGAGTATCGTAATCAAAGTGAAGTTAACTCTATTTGTCAATAATAAAATTCATATTTTCAAAAATTTTGCTATTTGTACAAGCGAAATCAAAATCTGATAGAGAATTGGCGTGCTCTTTCATGAATCCTTTTTAAATGATCATTTACAACGGGTTTTATTCATAAAAAGAGAAAAACAAAACAAAATAAAAACTAAAAACTAAATCTATCCTACAAAAATTAGAAGAATTCTCTTCTATGGAAAATATAATTTAAGAATCAGTCCGTTGACAGGTAAAGAATCTCTCCTTCCTGCCAGATCCTGCAACACGAATGTAGACGGGCCTACGACTTCTACAATCTGAAAAGGGCCAAGCCACAGCTTCTGAAATTTCGTATGTTTGCCCTTTTCTTCATGAGCCTTATCCCATTTCAAAACTAAATCACCCATCTGAAAGTTTTTTCTGGTTATGATGCTTGAGTCAAAAGAAGATTTTATTAGCGCTTGGTGATGAGCATGGGTTTTCCTAGCTTGTTCTCTTTGTTCTTCTAGTTTGATTATTTCCATTTGTCTTAATTCTAAAGAGGAAGTAGATACTTCATCGATATATTGCACTAAAGACAAAGAGGGAATGACTAGGTGAGTCGGAAGAACCACTTCTCTCCCATAAACTAAATTAAAGGGAGAAGTGCCGATTGAAGCTTTCTTTGTGATTCTATCAGCCCATAAAGCATTTACCAGCGCTTTGTGCCAATTCCTTTGGTTTTGGTCGACTATTCTTTTGATAATTCTGATTAGGTTCTTGTTTGTTGATTCAGCCAATCCATTACCTTGCGGATAGTAGTTGGCAGAATATTTCAGTTTGAAACCTCTTTTAAGCGCAAACTCAGTCATAGTATTTCCAGAAAAATATGAAGCGTTATCAAACATTAATGCTGTTGGCAATCCAAACCTAGTGATGATAAATTGATCTATGAATTCAATAATATTTTCAGAATGAACTGTCTTGAGAGGAACTGCTTCTACCCATTTGGTAAAATAATCAGTTGCCGTAAGGATATACTTATGCTGCTTAGAAGAGTGAGGAACGATCTCACCTATTATGTCCAAGCCCCATTGACTGAATGGTTGGTCGATGATGACTGGTTGTAGCGGCATGGACGATTTCCTTTGTTTTCCAGCAGCAGTCTGGCAGACTTGGCATTTCCTTACGTGATTGTATGAGTCTTTGAACAGCGTGGGCCAATAATATCCTGCACGCAAGATTTTATGTGCAGTCGCATCTCCGGCATAGTGTCCACCCGCTGGTCCATCGTGGAGTTCCTGCAAAACCTTTTCGGCTTCAGTTTTCTCAAGACACCTAAGAAGCACAGAATCGTAATTCCTTTTAAACAAGACATCATTTATGAGCTGGTATTGTTTAGCTTTTAATCTCAGAGCTCTTTTCTTGGTATGATCCAGACGTGATGGAGCATACCCGTTCTTAAGAAAATAAATGGTGTCAGCATATGATGATTCTGCATCGTTTAGGCTTACCTTGTACGCTTGTACCTCTTCAGATGAGTTCTCTGGGATTTGCGATGCTCCGACTAACATCTTGCGGAAGCCTTGACCTCTTACGATGTTTGTTGGTTTGATCTCAAGATCATATTCTTGTAAAGCAGTAATCCAATTAGCTCTCTTTTCGCCCACGTCTTTCTGCACCAAAAGGTTTCTTACCGCCGGAAACGGTACTATGACTTTAGTGTGGGCTTTAAGCAAGAAAGGTCTGAAATATTTGATCGCTTTGAAAACAGCATATGCTTGTTTCTCTACGTCTGAGTAATTAATTTCAGCACCTTGTAAGTTCGAGCTAAAGAATGCGATTGGAGCCTCCGCTTTCTCTTGATTTGCTTGGGTCAAAATCGCGGCATAGGATTTCTCTGAGGCAAAAGTGTATAAGGTAAAAGATTCCGAAAAATTTGGGGTGGCCAAAGATGGAGCATTGATGATAGCTTGTTTGATTAAGTTGAACGCTTCGTGCTCATCTAGACCCCATTTGAAATTTGAATTCTTTTTTATCATATTTTGTAAGGGAGAAATAATACGTGAAAAATCTGGGACAAATCTTTTGACAAAATTGATCTGTCCAAGGAAGGATTGCATGGCTTTCTTGTTATGGGGTATGGATATTTCGGAAATTTCCTTGATTCTGTCGGGTTCTATATGAATACCAGATTTCGACACTATGAATCCGAGCAATTTCCCTTCGCTTAACGCAAAGAAAGATTTCTTTGGGTTGAGCGAAATCCCATGCCTCAAGCATCTTTGAAAGATTTTCTTCAAATCTTTGAGGTGGTTGTTTCGTTTTTTGGAGTACACTGTTATATCATCCAAGTAAATCACCACTGATTTATTGACTAACCCTTTAAACGCGATGTCCATGGCTCTCTGAAAGGTAGCTCCGGCATTGATCAGCCCAAATGGCATCTTCCGATATGCATAAGTGCCCCATTTGGTTCGGAACGTAGTCTTTAACTGATCATCGGGATGCACCAGTACTTGATTGTATCCTGAAAATCCATCCAGGAATGACATTAGTTTTGAGCCTGCTACTGCCTGTAATATTTGCTCCATAGGTGGGAGGGGAAAGTTATCTTTCTGACAGGCTTTGTTGAGATTTCGGAAATCGATACAGATTCTAATGTCTCCGTTTTTCTTCCTAACGGGCACCATATTGGATACCCATTTAGAATGCCTTACGGGGAAAATTATTCTGGCTCTCAACAACTTATTAAGCTCAGTTTTTATCTGATTTTCTAGGTTAGGGTGTATTTTTCTGAGCTTCTACTGGACAGGTTTTTCATTGTCAATCATAGGGATAACATGTTGAATGATAGAAGTGTTGTATGTTTTTAGCTCATCGTAATTCCAGGCAAAAACGTTTTTGTATTGTCTCAGAAGACGGATATATGCTGATTTCTCTTCAGGGGCTAGGCCGTGACCTATGTTAACGTTTTGTGGCTTCTGATCGGTCCCTAGGTTTACTAATTCATAGTTCAGGGTAGAACTGCAAAGTTTAGCATTGGCGGACCTTTTAAACCGACTTTTCAAATCATATAAATCTTCTAACTTGACCACCGATTTCGCTATAGCATTGTCAGAGCCATTTTGTTGTATTTGATGATCATGATGGTCTTCGTCAATTATCTGATTTGAGTAGGATCCTTCAGAAGTAAGGAAATTTACGATGTCAGGATCGTCATTGAACACTCTCCAATTGGTGATATTGTCAGGGATGGATGGTCTAAAGATTAATTCTATTGAAAACCTATCAGGACTAAAATCTTCAGAAGGGATAAGTCTAGAGGCTACGTTAGCTAACAGGTCTGCGCTCGCGTTTTGAATTCTTGGAATTGACGAGATGTTGAATGCTACGAAATGTGCAGTGAGATCTTGAACTAATGATTGATAATGCTTTAAATGACTTGACAGGCAATGTATGGTGTTACGTACCTGTTTTACGACGATCTCCGAATCTCCAAAGACTTGAAGATACTTAACGTTTAATCCGATTGATTTGTATAGGCCTTGAACCAAGGCTTCGTACTCCGCTATGTTGTTCGTGCAATCGAACTCAAGTCTGCATGTGAGCATAATCTTATTCTCGTCTGGGTTAATCAGAACGCATCCTGCTCCTGTCCCCTCATTTGATTTAGATCCATCAAAATATAATTTCCAAAATAAAGATGTATTTACAGAATTATCTAAAAAACTAAAACATTTTGAGTCATCAGTTTGGGAGAAATTTTCAACTTGGGATAAAACTGAATTCTCTAAGTATGGTGAAATATGAGCATTGAAATTACCTAGGAAAGAATCTATTGCGTAATTGCCTACAATGCTGCTATTGTACGTTATGGCCTCATTTTCTCCTTCCAGTTCTATCACTATGTATTTTTGGTGCAATTCTCGTTCAACCTTTATCTGATTTGGTTTACCATTGTATGGTAACCACATGTGCGACCAATCGGTTGAAAAATATCCGTGGAGTTTTTCCGACCAATCCCTGCTAAGAATCAAACCATAGAACTCAGGGATATCAGCTACTAGAATGTCGATAACCTGACACACTTTTGGGTTAGACGAAAATCTTATGGTCACCTGATTAAGTTCACCAATCACTTCGACTTGGGATCGATCAAGCTGAACTATACGTACTGCGGATTTTTGAGGTTGCACATTCAATTTGGCACATATTGATCTGGGTAAAATATTCGTTGAAGCACCAGAATCGACCAAGCAATTGTGCACGTTTTTGTTGAAGATTTCATATGTGAGAAGAAAAGGAGGAGTATGAGATCTTGATCTTCCTCCAATCAAGGCGATGTCATTTGGATCAATTTTATTGGTCGTGTTGGTTGGAGGCCTTCCCAGATTGTGGGAAGCTACAGCTGTAGGTAAAGATGTAGTAGGCACAACATGTAATTCTTTCATCATTATTTTCTGCTGGTGTTTCAATTTACTCAGTTCGTACAGAGTGATATTAGCCCTAGTCTTCTTCATATCATCAATGATGTTATATTCCATTTCATCCGACACTATTAGTGTTCTTGATGGAGGCGTTTGATCAGATTGGACTGGGCTAATCTGGGTCGCTTTAGCAGTTGTCTTTTTTGTTGCGACCTTTTCTTTTGTTGCAGGGCTTGCGCCCTTTTGTTTTGGGGTAGTTAGGGGAGGATCAAGTTGATTTTTGCTTCTCGTGCTAACAGGAAATGCTTCTTGATCCTCTTCTTGTGGGAGGATGAAGTCCCACATTCCTTGTAGTTCTACGACCTCTTCCTCGTCGGTCTGCCCTTCAGTGGTATTCTCTTCTTCTTCGTCTCCTTCAGATTCAACGTTTGAGACAACACTAGGTGGTCTTACTTCCATGGGAGGATTTCTTTTAAAAGTCCTAAAGGGATTTTTCGAAGAAGTCTCTGCTACTTGTTTCTTAATATCAATCATCTCATTTGACATGGCTTTCAACACTTTTTATAATCCTTCCAAATCGAAAGGATCTTTCGTTTGCTTCTTCTTGGTGTCTTCTTTGAAAGAGATCTTCTTAGATTTGCGTTCTTCTATAGCAGATCTCTTTTCTAGGGCTACCACGCATTTTTCCACTGCTAACGCTTCTGTCAAGTTGTCGACTAAGGTGGTCTTGTTTGCCCTATCTACGAAGATTGCCAAGTTTGGCGGTAAAGCCGTGATGTACCATTCACATCTTACTTCCTCGCTGGGTTGTGAGGCAGCGGGGATTTTGTTGAGGATCTTATTGAACCGTAAGTTAAAATCTTTAATGGGTTCTCTAGCCTCAGCCTTAAGATTAGATAGGTCATTGATCAATGTCGCCGTGGATCTGTCATCACCAAACTTGGTGAGGAACTGACTTTGAAAAATGTCCCAGCTTGTGATGGATCTGGAAGGTAACGAAAAGTACCATGACCCGGCTGTTCCTTGCATTGTATAAGGGAAAAGCCGGACAACAGCGTCTTCGTTAGTGACTCCGTTGAGATTAACAGAAAGCATGAAATTATTGATATGTTCCTCGGCTAGCATGCCTGCTTCCGGGTTGAATTTAGGCAGCCATTTCTCAGGATGGGCCGGTATAGGGCTCAGGGGTGGAGGCATTAAAACCGCCCCAGGATTATTCCATGGAGACTGGGCCATCGTTGAGCTGCTAGTTAATGGAAGTGCAGAAGACGATCCCTGATGCTGAGAAGATGAAGATATTAAGATCTTTGATGTTTGAAGAGGAAGGTTTGTAGAAGATGGGTGATTGAGTTGGAATGAAAGAGTGGGTGGTTGACTTCGCGGTGAGGGAGTTGATATGGACGAAGTGGATGAAGGAGTCTGACGGTCAGACCCTGGTGGTGTTTTCCTTGCTCTTTTCCTGGTAGGGAGAGGGAGTTCACTTGGTTGTATGCCAAATTTTTCACTCTTTGATCTGGTAAGGGGATGAGCAAGGTTTTACTGCAGTCACGCTGCTTTTAGATTTATCAGACTTCTGGTTAAAAATGGAGAATCCCTAGAGTTTACGAATCAAAGTTCGAATTTCAGGGGGTTCAAAGATAGATTGGTCTGATATATTCGAATATGTAGCAGCGGTAGATACTCGAGCGACTTCAAATTCCGGGTTTAACCATGTTGGAGAAGTCGAGGGAGTTGATGAGGGTGTATTACTCTCAGAATGGTATTTAGATGTTTCTTTAGGTGCCATTCATAGTTCTGGCCCTCCTTCTAGCACCAAATATGTTGAGGGCCCTGAAATCGGGTCAACAACAAGGGGGATACCCACCCGGTCGGGAACCTGGTTGGCAGCTCCGTGCCCGTTTGGTGTAGCGGGTCCGACTGGGGATAACGGGACCAGCTTCCCGTCCTAAGGGGGTGTGTGTGTGTGTAGAGTTTGGTGATGTGTGTGTGTGTAGAATATGATAATGAAAATATGGAATTATTTCTAAGCTAATCTAGTTCTAAACTTTGAGACTGAATTTTATACTACTTTAATCTATCAAGAACAACACATCTAATCTACGCTAACCCAGGAAAGATTTCACACAATAACTGGTAATGAAGATTATTCAGCTATTATGAGAATATAAATCAATTAAGATGAACCATCCTGCATAAAAAAGTTAAGAAAAACGTTTGTGAACAGCATATCGCATAATCAGTTATTCATGTATTAAGTGTTGGCATTATGTTATCTGGTATGACTGTATGTTACAGATGTTGTACGTGATGGCAACTCCAGTGGTAAGGCTCTCAGTTTGTTGAAAAATTAAGAAGGACGCAGGCAATCGATTCAGAAAGTGTGTCCCCGCAGGTATACCATGCAGAACCCGCGTCCAGGGACGCCGGCCAGCCGTTCAGGGGGTGCGTCTACCCAGTGCACACATTTCAAGGCAGAGAAAAGGACGTGGGGGTTTCTTGTGTGGTATCTAGCCGACGGTTTCATGTTTCTATGGTGTCGGCTCGTGGTATTGTTCCATGTTTTGGGGAGGAGCTTGCCTATATAAAGCAAAGGAGTTCATTTGGATTGAGCAATTGTCTTGGGTTGAATATCTTATTTGGTGAGATCTAGTCCAGATCTAAGAGGGCGAATCTTCTAATGGACTGTGATCTCTATGGCGCATGATCAGATCTGTAGATCTGACTGTTTGGGTTTGTCCTGAAGCCTTCATATCATTTATATCTAAAGGGTCGCAGGTTCAGTGAAGGGAAAGTGCGCCGGGACGCAGGTACTATAAAGGGCAAGTGCGCCGAGACGCAGCACAGTAGAGAGAGACCTGCGTGGGGACGCAGGGCGATCAAGGTTCAGGTGCGTCTCTGAAGCAGAAGGACGCAGCGCGATAGTGTTTTCAGGTGCGTCTCTGTAGCGAAAGACGCGGCGCGATAGTATCTTTGGGTGCGTCCCTGAAGCAACAGAACGTAGAGCAGTCAAAGGAACAGTGCGTGGGCACGCAGCGGAGCAGAAGGATATCTGCGTGTGGACGCAGAGTAGCAGAAGGTTAACGGCGTCTGGTCGCTGGCCACAGAAAGAAAAACTGCGTCTCTGTTTTAAGATGTTCTGTTGATTGAATTTCTCTATTGATAAGGTGTTCTGGGTTAGTTCTGTTGTTGCTGATCTGATATCTGTAGTGATCTATATCTGTTATGTACTTGTTGATCATCTGATGCTTTATGAAAAGAAGTAGGGGGTTGTAGCTCCCTTCCAGGAGTAGACTGGAAAACGAGAGAGAGAGAGAGTTGTAGCTCTCTGCAGGTTGCAGCCTGCGTACTGGTAAAGGACTGCACCAGTACAAAATCATTGTAAAAGAAGTTTCTAAATTGAAAGAAGATAGAGACATATTGCAGCAGGTGGTTTTCACCCACATTGGGTTTCCACCTTACATCTTGTGTTCTTTGGTGTGACTATCTGTTTTTTCATGCTCATTATTTTATGGTACTGACATGCTAAAATAATTCAAAGATCAAATAAGGAAGATTTATTAAATTGCTAGATAATACTGATTCACCCCCCCTCTTAGTATTATTTCCAACAATTGGTATCAGAGCAGGTCCTTCAGAGAAGCTTGATCGCTTGAAGGTAGATCGTTCATCATGAGCAACTACGAGAGAGAAGCATCAATCAGGCCACCGATTTTTGATGGGACAAACTTCAATTATTGGAAGGTAAGAGTTACTGCATATCTTCAATCTCTTGGTACAGAAGTTTGGGACATTGTAGAAACAGGCTATGCTTTTCCTTCAGCTACTCCTACAGATCCAGCTGAGAAAAAGAAGTATGAAACAAATGCAAAAGCAGTCAGTACTCTATTAGGAAGTATATCCCAAACAGAATTCATGAAGGTAATGCACTTCAAATCAACAAAAGAGATATGGGACAAAATGGTCACGAGCTATGAAGGAGATGAACAGGTAAAACAAGCTAAACTTCAAACTCTCAGGATTCAATATGAGACTCTCAAGATGTATAATGATGAAAGTGTGGCTAATTATTTTCTTCGGGTAGATGAGATTGTTAATTGTATGAAAAATTTGGGTGAAGAAATAAAAGAGGCTATAGTAGTTCAAAAGATTCTAAGATCATTATCCCCCAAGTTTGAATCTAAAGTATCTGCAATAGAAGAAAAGGAAAATCTCCATGTTCTCACTATGTCTCAGCTACATGGAATTCTAACTGCTTATGAAATGAGAAAGGGAGGTCCATCAGACAGAAGGGAAGCTGCTTTTAAGGCATCAGGCAAAGAAGATTACTATGAAACAAGCCATGTTCCAGAAGAAGAGGAAGAAGAATCAAATTTTGTTAGAAATCTTCAAAGGGGTTCTGGAAGGTTCAGAGGTAAGCTACCTTTCAAATGCTTTGCTTGTGGAAGAGTAGGTCATTATGCTGCAAAATGTCCTTATAAGGATAAAGGAAAGGAACCTGCTAGATGGAACAAGAAACAAAGTGAAAATAAGAAAAGCTACTACACCCATGAAGATAGTGATGGTTTATCAAACAGTGATGAAGATGAACAAGGTAATAAATATAAGTTGTTAATGGCATTTGAAGATGATGATTATGAGGATGCTGTAGATGTGAATAACCTCTATGATGAAATTACTAGACTCAAGAGATGTATAGAAGAAAAGAATGTGATCATTGATACTCTACAATTTCAAATTGATGAAAAAGAAAAACATCTTGAAAAACTAGAAGGTGAAATTGTTGGTCTCAGAAAAGAAATTGAGAAAACAAAAGCTATTAATCTTAAGTTTGTCAAAGGATCTGAAACTTTGGATGAGATTATCAATGTGCAGCGGTCTCCTCTAAACAAGACAGGTTTGGGTTACAATGGAGAAACCTCTCAAGCATCCACCTCAAAAAGTTATCTTGATGCGGCAAGAAGAAATGAGCAGAAGAACAATGAAGATAATCAGGTAAAGCAGGGACAAAATACAAATAGAAACTATCAGGGGCAATCCATCTTAAGGGTGAACAAAAGCTACAACCAGCCACAGGTAAAATCTTCTCAGCTTGGTTCAAGAATAGATGAAAATAGAAATTACAATCAGCTGGCAGGTAGATTCAATAACCGCAGAAGCTTCTTCAATGGACAATGCTTTTCTTGCCATAATTTTGGTCACAAAGCAGCTCAATGTGTTGCATATAAAACAATCATGACTAGGGAAGCTCAAAAACAAAGAAGTATGACAGGGATGACAAAAAGGACCTATAACAACTTTTCGGTTCTTGAAAATGAAGTCGAATGTTCTATTTGCAATAACTTTGGTCATGAAGAATCTGAATGCAGGAGCAGGTTTCAGCAGAAAAAGGAGCAAGCCTCAAGCACCAAAACATGGAGAATAAAGGAACCTCAAACAGAAAGATGTGGAATAGCATTTTATGCAGAGGGACAGGAAAATCTATGGTACATTGACAGTGGATGTTCGAAGCATATGACAGGTGATAAAGAAAAACTTGAATCTTATTCTGTTCTAGAAAAAGGAAAGAAAGTCTCTTTTGGAAACGATACTCCTGCAACTATAAAAGGAAAAGGCATTGCTCAGTTAAAAGGAAAGGTCAAAGCTGGAAATGTTTTGTATGTTGATGGATTGAAGCATAATCTTCTAAGTGTCAGCCAGATGTGTGATCAAAGAACCGAGGTTATTTTCAGATCGAATGGATGTCTTGTTCGTGATCTTGATACAGGTAAAACAATACTCAAAGGAAAAAGAACTCCAAATAATTTGT
This sequence comes from Pinus tabuliformis, assembly GCA_031772625.1. Taxonomy (NCBI): domain Eukaryota; kingdom Viridiplantae; phylum Streptophyta; class Pinopsida; order Pinales; family Pinaceae; genus Pinus; species Pinus tabuliformis. The sequence goes on from CM062820.1 coordinate 859,654,221, forward strand.
ACATATTTGAAGAAGGACAACAACAATGCTATCTAAGCAAGGATGAAGAGCACTGGTTATGGCATCGAAGGTTGGGACATCTAAGCTTCTCACAAATAAGGAAAGCATGCAAATATCAGGCAGTTCGCGATCTTCCAGATATCAAAATTCCTGACAACACCATATGCAGATCATGTCAGTTTGGAAAACAAACCAGTACTAACTTTCCAGAGAAAGAAGGATCAGCTAGCATGCCTCTTGAGCTAGTACATACAGATACATGTGGTCCATTCAGGAAAAGAACACCTAGAGGAGAGGAATACTTGATATTATTTATTGACGATTTCTCCAGGTTTGTCTGGTTAGGACTTATGAAGCACAAAGATGAAGCATTTGAAAAATTCAAATCCTTCAAAGCCTTGGTTGAAAATGAATCAGGTCACAAAATTAAGTGCCTCAGATCCGACAGAGGTGGGGAATTTACTTCAAATGAATTTTTCGATTTCTGTGATGAACATGGGATAAGGAGAGAATTCTCTACAGCTAGAACTCCTCAACAAAATGGAGTTGTTGAAAGAATGAACAGAACAATCCAACAAATGGCTCGTGCTATGCTTGATGAATCAGGAACTCCCGCAACTTTCTGGGGTGAAGCTGCACATGCTGCGGTTGTTATTCTCAACAAAACAAATGTCCGGGTGAACAGCACTCAAACTCCTCATGAGCTTTGGAGTGGCAGGACTCCTTCGGTAAAGCACTTCAAAATCTTTGGGAGCAAATGCTATATCAAGAATACTGATGAGCAGCTTGGCAAACTTGAACCTAGAGCAGATGAAGGCATTCTTCTTGGCTATTCTCCACATAGCAAAGCATACAAATTCTACAATAAAAGACTTGGCAGAATTGTTGACAGCATTGATGTAGTGGTTGATGAGAAGGGATATATTCCTAGGCAAGTACATCATGAAGATATAGAAGAAGATGAAGGCTACCCTCAAAGACAGAATAATGAAGAAGAAGAACCCCAAGGAGAACCTCAAGAAGAACCAGAGGAGCAGACAAGAATAGAAGAGAAAACTCCATCCAGATATGTTCAGAAGAATCATCCAGAATCTCAGATTGTGGGGCAGAAAGAAGCAGGTGTACAAACAAGAAGAACAGTTGCAGAAGCCTCAAGCTATTTGGCATTACTCTCCTCTACTGAACCACAAAATGTGAAAGAAGCATGCAAAGATGAATGTTGGGTGAAAGCAATGGATGAAGAACTTGAGCAAATCGAAAAGAACAACACTTGGGAGTTGGTTCCTAGACCAAAGGATAAGAATGTTATCGGAACAAAATGGGCCTTCAAAAATAAATTGAATGAAAATGGAGAAGTAATTAGAAACAAAGCCAGACTTGTTTGTAAAGGGTATGCGCAGCAAGAAGGAATAGACTTTGAAGAAACTTTTGCTCCTGTTGCAAGACTTGAGGCCATCCGAATGTTCCTTGCTCTCTCAAGTTTTCAAAACTTCAAAGTATTTCAAATGGACGTAAAATCAGCCTTTCTGAATGGAGACTTGGAAGAAGAAGTGTACATTGAACAACCAGATGGGTTCATTCTTGGAAATGATCCAAATATTGTATGCCGATTGAAAAAGGCTCTCTATGGTCTCAAACAAGCTCCAAGGGCTTGGTACTACCGGTTGGACAAATATCTTCATCAACAAGGTTTCTCAAAAGGTTCAGCAGATAGCAATCTGTATATAAAAGTTGAAAATGACAAATTGCTAATACTTGTTGTGTATGTAGATGACATTATTTTTGGCAGCAATGAAGAAGCTATGAGTCAAAGCTTTGCCTCGGTCATGCAGAAAGAATTTGAAATGTCCTTGCTAGGAGAACTGACATATTTCCTTGGTTTGCAAATCCAACAAAAGGAAGGAGGAATCTTTTTATCTCAAACCAAGTATCTCAAGCAGATTTTGAAGAAATATGGCATGGAAGATGCAAAACCAGTATGTACACCCATGGTCACAGGATGTAGTCTCAGTGCAAATGATGAATCTGCAGCAGTACATCAACCAACCTACAGATCTATGATTGGAAGTTTACTATATTTGACAGGTACCCGACCGGACATCATGCATGCAGTTGGAATAGTTGGAAGATTTCAGGCAAATCCGAAGGAGACTCATCTTCAGGCAGTAAAGAGAATTTTCAAATATCTTCAAGGGACTCAAAATTATGGCTTATGGTATCCTAGAGATACAGATCTTACTCTTCATGCTTATACAGATGCAGATTGGGCCGGAAGCGTGGATGACAGGAAAAGCACAAGTGGTGGTGCGTTCTTTATGGGTTCCAGACTGGTATCTTGGTTCAGCAAGAAACAGAGTTCCATTGCCTTATCTACAGCTGAAGCAGAATATGTTGCTGCTGCATCTTGTTGCACCCAACTCCTTTGGATGATGCAGACTTTGCAGGATTTTCAAATCCCTTGTACTCCACCAATCCCCATCTTATGTGATAATACAAGTGCAATCAGCATCTCAAAGAACCCTGTTATGCATTCAAAAACCAAGCACATACCAATCAAGTACCATTTTCTCTGGGAACAAGTGCTTGAACAGAAAGTCAAGTTGGAGTATGTTCCTTCCAAGGAACAAGTTGCTGATATTCTCACCAAACCATTGCCCAGGGACACATTTGAATACCTCAGGCAAAAGCTGGGGGTTGTTGATGCATCATCTTATTGTTGAACATCTTCTTATTGGTGGTACAAGGCTCAGGGGGAGCACATAATGCATTGTTGGCATTATGGAGAAGGAGATCTTGGAAATAGCTGCAATATGTCTCTATCTCTTTCATGGTGGATTTCTGGTTATTTGTTGCAGATCTGGAGGAGCATGAGCTAAGGGGGAGCATACCCTTTTCCCTTGATGTCAAAGGGGGAGAATGAAGCTGAAGCTTGTAAGGTTGAGGTTGCCATCAAGTCCAAAGGGGGAGATTGTTGGCATTATGTTATCTGGTATGACTGTATGTTACAGATGTTGTACTTGATGGCAACTCCAGTGGTAAGGCTCTCAGTTTGTTGAAAAATTAAGAAGGACGCAGGCAATCGGTTCAGAAAGTGCGTCCCCACAGGTATACCATGCAGAACCCGCGTCTAGGGACGCCGGCCAGCCGTTCAGGGGGTGCGTCTACCCAGTGCACACATTTCAAGGCAGAGAAAAGCACGTGGGGGTTTCTTGTGTGGTATCTAGCCGACGGTTTCATGTTTCTATGGTGTCGGCTCGTGGTATTGTTCCATGTTTTGGGGAGGAGCTTGCCTATATAAAGCAAAGGAGTTCATTTGGATTGAGCAATTGTCTTGGGTTGAATATCTTATTTGGTGAGATCTAGTCCAGATCTAAGAGGGCGAATCTTCTAATGGACTGTGATCTCTATGGCGCATGATCAGATCTGTAGATCTGACTGTTTGGGTTTGTCCTGAAGCCTTCATATCATTTATATCTAAAGGGTCGCAGGTTCAGTGAAGGGAAAGTGCGCCGGGACGCAGGTACTATAAAGGGCAAGTGCGCCGAGACGCAGCACAGTAGAGAGAGACCTGCGTGGGGACGCAGGGCGATCAAGGTTCAAGTGCGTCTCTGAAGCAGAAGGACGCGGCGCGATAGTGTTTTGCGGCGCGATAGTATCTTTGGGTGCGTCCCTGAAGCAACAGAACGCAGAGCAGTCAAAGGAACAGTGCGTGGGCACGCAGCGGAGCAGAAGGATATCTACGTGTGGACGCAGAGTAGCAGAAGGTTAACGGCGTCTGGTCGCAGGCCACAGAAAGAAAAACTGCGTCTCTGTTTTAAGATGTTCTGTTGATTGAATTTCTCTATTGATAAGGTGTTCTGGGTTAGTTCTGTTGTTGCTGATCTGATATCTGTAGTGATCTATATCTGTTATGTACTTGTTGATCATCTGATGCTTTATGAAAAGAAGTAGGGGGTTGTAGCTCCCTTCCAGGAGTAGACTGGAAAACGAGAGAGAGAGAGAGTTGTAGCTCTCTGCAGGTTGCAGCCTACGTACTGGTAAAGGACTGCACCAGTACAAAATCATTGTAAAAGAAGTTTCTAAATTGAAAGAAGATAGAGACATATTGCAGCAGGTGGTTTTCACCCACATTGGGTTTCCACCTTACATCTTGTGTTCTTTGGTGTGACTATCTGTTTTTTCATGCTCATTATTTTATGGTACTGACATGCTAAAATAATTCAAAGATCAAATAAGGAAGATTTATTAAATTGCTAGATAATACTAATTCACCCCCCCTCTCAGTATTATTTCCAACATTAAGCACAAATCAATGACTCCACCATACAAAAGTGCCAAATGGTAGTCCATTCATTCATACGTTAACATATAAACAACATCAGCTGTATATTACTCCAAGAATGCAAGCAGAAACTCGTCAAGAGATAAAAGTACCATTTATGACTGACTTTATACTCACAGACCTGAAGCAATAATGATCTATTTGTACTTACTTCTAATGCCTACTAAGAGTACAGAAGTGCAACATCAGTAGCAGGTATTAAAATGCAAACATAAATAAATCTTGATCCGTCCATTCATCAAAAACCCCCTCCGAGGGTGCAAAAGTGCATGTTCTGAGGACAGGTTTTTTGACAAATTTCCGGACCCTTCTCCAATGCAACGAGAAGGGTTAAATACTACTAACCGGCTAATTTTAATTACACAAATTTAGGGAACGGCTTCAAATGACCGCCCTTTTACTAAAACAAATTTATTTCTAAAAATTGAATCTAATTTCTAACCATTTATGTATCTGCTCCTTAGTGCTGTAAGCGATGCGCTGTTCACCGTGAAAGAGTCGGTTGCTTGTCCTTTCCTTTTGTTCAAGCTTGAAAATTAGAAATAACAAGAGCTGGCACCTCTTTCTGACAAACTAGAAGATATTTTTGAAAGTGTTCTTCTGGAGGAGTGTCTTCATGGCGTGTATACTTAGTACAACTCAGATTTCTTTCAAACTGATTGTGTTGTTGCTATTTCAGTTTCCGGCCGTGCGAATGACTCAATGAGCTGGGGATTTTGTTGCCTGAACGATTTTCTCAATTGAAACTTGTTTCCATTCTTTGTTCCAGGCTTTTCTGAGACGTCTTTCCCCTTAAGCGTTTTTCTTTTTGCTTTACCCAATTTGGGACTTAGGATCTTTCATAAACGCTTTGCTTTTGTGTGCCTTTGACTCTGAGTCCTAGATAGCCTATTTCCATCAGCATTTGTTGAGTGATACTCTGGGATCCGCGGTCCTGCTGTATGCGGTATCCATCTGCGAAGTCATCTCCTCTCTGTTCTTCTAGTTCTGGCACTTTTCCTTAGATGTTTCCTGCATATAGATTTATATCAGTTGCTGACTTATAGTTCACGTAAATGAAAAGAGACAGAAGAAAAGATTGACATGAAAGAAATTAAGTTCTAATGAATGCATAATCATGTCACCCATTATGACTTGAATCTTCGAAAAACGCAACATAATCATCTTTGGATACACAGGCGTACAATCATTAATTTCCCGTAAGGTGCGCGCCTAATTTTAGGCTCACAGATCATGCCGAGGAATGCCTGCGACGAATGGCTTCTGCGATTTGCATCGCAGCATCGAAGATTGTGATGTAAATAAGTGGTATCGCAACAATTGATGGTCTCATTTGTTGCACACCATAGATCGCAGGTCGCAGCTTTGCATGGTCGCAGATCGCATATCGCAATATCGCAAGGTCGCAAGGTTTTTCGCTTTGTCACTTTGTGCTGCTTATGCAACATTGCGACGTACGACGTCGCATATCGGCCGTCGGCGGCTCTTTAGGTTTTCCCCTTTTGAGCGCCTTTAATGCACGCGATGCGATGAGTTCTCGCGTCGCTCCTCCTCAGTGTGTTTATGCGCTTTGGGAAAGCGCTCCTTTTTCCTTTGCGACGCGATATATCTCTTAGGGAGTTAATACAAAAGATTTTTCAAACAAAAATATTTTTGGATTTTTTGGTTAAGGGTCCCCCTTTGCTTGATGTTATTACTAATATCAAACAAAGAGGGGGGTTTTTGGTGACCACAACAGGACTGTACAGGAGAAACATCAGCGAAATTTTTATTTTAATATGTGTTGACCAAGTTTGGTTTCCCGAAGATTGATGAGCGATCGCAGTATGCATTTTCTCAATGAAACAATCAACATGCTGACAGAAGAATTCTAGTTTTATCATCAAAAAGAGTATGTCATATCATCCTCAGGCTAATGGAACTGTTGAGGCTTTTAATAAGATACTGGAGAATGCACTAACAAAGGTGTGCAACACGCAGCGGAGCAACTGGGACGTGTGCGTACCAGCAGTGTTATGGGTTTACAGAACTACTTGTAAAAAGTTAACTGGTCAAACACCTTTTAGGTTGTTCTATGGCGTAGAAGTTGTGATGCCTATGGAGTAAATTGTGCCTAGTCTACGCATAATGGCCTTTACAGGAATGGTAGACTGTGAAGCCTTAGAATAAAGGCTCGCGCAACTGACAGAGCTTGAGGAAGATAGGTTTTTGGTTGGCTTCCATCAGCAGGTTCAGAAGGGACATGAAAAAGCTTGGCACGATCAGCACATCAAACTGTGCACCTTCAAGGTAAATGATTTAGTTTTATTATATGACAGTAAGTTTGATAAGTTTCCAGGAAAATTTCAGATGCACTGGCTGGGGCCATATGTTATCAAATATATTATAGATATTGGAGCAGTTCAGCTCACGAAGTTGAATGGAGATCCATTTCTGGGAAGGATAAATGGAAGTTGATTGAAGCCATACACTGGGGATCCAGCCCAATGACTACATGATGGTAGCACAGTCTTAGCACTCTAGGCAGCTGCAAGGAGGCGCGGGACTATAAACTACACTACCCTGTTTGTAGAGATGTGCAACAAGGGGTATGCACGAAACATGAGGGTGTCATAGTGCCAGAAGAAGTGCGAAGGGAGCTACGCCATAGGGGGAGAGACCGCGCAGCATGGCCAGAAAGTGACTGTTAACATCATTGTTCATGATTTGATAGTGAGGGAACAGTTAAGAGGAGCGGGGGGGAATTTAAGGCTAAATTTAAGAGTGAAATCTTTGGAAATCTGCCACCAATCTAGCATTTATGGATGGATTTTGGGGGGACAATCAAATTTGAATTCAAATTAGCCTATAAATTATGTGTGGTTGTCCAACGAGAAATAATTCGCATTCTTAGAATTTATGTGTTGAGTTGCCTGAAGCACATGAATCGTGAATATTTCGAAGCTTTGATCATAAGCCCCACATTTGTCAATTTGCCTGAGTTAGATCAAAATCTCATTACTGATATCATCTTAGGACCAGGTCCCGTTGAAACCACTAGCACGAAGGAACTATCACCTCTAAGGGAGATGCCATGGAGGTAATGAGAATGGAGGTTCCAACTATAGTGCCGAGGTCACCTAGGCTGAAGCCTATGCCGGTGAGGGAGGTCCCTAAACCAAAGAAAGATAAGAAAAATAATCTGGTGTAGGTGCGCGAGTCACTGAGAAAGCATGCTACCATACAGGCCCAAAGGAAGGAAAATTTGAGCGCATAAGAGAAGGGGAAGTGGTGGATATGGAGGCTGAGGAGGGCGCGAAAGATATAGACACCGAGGGGGTGGATCCTATATCTAAGTTTTCAGAGTACATCCCTCCGCGCAAGGGGAAAGTGAAAGTCCCTAAGGACCCAGATGCATGAAAATTCCTCCTTAATACACCCCTGTTACCAGAGAACATTAATTTTGAAGGTTCACGCTTGGCACGAGTTCCCCATCTCAAACTGGAATATTGGGATTTGGTGGACCATGAGAGGTTCCCCTACTTGGAAACAGAAAATTTCATGAAGAGGGTGTTCTACAAAGAGTTAGGTGTCACCACGTTGGAGCCAGTGGAATGGATTCATGGAGTAAATCAGTCAGGCTTGTTGAACCTATTGTGGTTGCCCCACTACCATCACCCCAATATCATCTCGATTGTCATTAGGCAGTTGTTGTGCCTGGTGCATGATGATTTCCTGTGGCTGAGTGCACCAGTTCCCATCACCAATATGCTGATCCATCGGATCATGTTGTTGTCGCGCTCAGGATTGAATCCGGCCAAAGAGTTTGGCGGAAAGACAAGTGAGCATGACCTCGCAGCAAAAATGAAGGATAAATTTAAGCTCAAAAAGAAGTCACGTGGGTACTCTATTACCTCAATCACTAACCCTGCGGTGAAGGTTGCCACACAGATCCTTGCAGGAAAAGTTATGAGAAAATGTCGCGCGGATGAGGTTCTGATGCCAGTGATCTCTTTGGCTGCCCAGTGTGCAGAGGGCATACAATTCAACTGGGCGCGCTAACTTTGTAGTGGTTTCTTCACGAACTGTCGAGAGGCATAGGAAGAGAGAAAAAAATTCCACTATTCATGGTTGTTGCTCTCCATTGTACTCATTGCTTGGGATCTACAGGAGGACAGTCAGTTTCCTCCTGTGGATAAAGATTTTCCGGAGGCTACAAAGTTTGCATCTCTTTGGGCCACAAGCGATGTTGCGCAGGTCATAGAAGCCAAAGTCTTTTGGGTGCTGATGGAGGCGAGTATTCGCATGGACATCAACCAAAATCTGTGGTTGTCACCATCCGTGTTTGAACAACTTACAAGGTACGCGGAGTTCAAGGCTGACTTCCACTATGTGTACATTTGGGCACGGAAGGATTTGCAGGAAAAATGGTTCGAGCTACCCTACCTCGCTACAGATGATGCTATTGAGGAGGTCGTCAAGCATTGGCCAACAGATTGGAATTCTCCATCTGATCTGGCTATAGGGACTAGCAATTCCACGGAGAAGAAAAAGAAGGAAGCAGCCAAGAAAAAGGTTCAGCAGTTGGCTGAGAAGTGAAAAAAGGAGGCCGAGGAGAAGGCTCGGGTGGAAGCGGAGTGTGTCACAAGGAAGCAGGCTGGACAGTAAGAGTGCGCCTCCAAGTGGAGTGATAAGTCTCCTTCACCCCAAGCGGAGGAGGAAGAGCAGTCAAAGTAGGGCGATGGTGGTCAAGAGGAGAGGAAAGCACTCCCTTCCAGATCAAACGGTACAGAGAACAAGGAAGGACCACGGAAGAAGTCAAAGGTGACAAAGTCATCACTGGATCTGATCACTCTGACAGACGAAAACCTAGACAAGATAGGTGACAAGGTGTGGGATACTATAGCAGAACTATTGTAGCAGTTTGAGCAATAGCAATAGCAGGCATTGAGCACCATCCAGAAGGATCTATGCGAGCTGCAAGTTCAGACAACTAGAATTTAGGTAGGCATAGGACAGAGTAGCACTGCGTCAACAAGTTTGGAACGAGGAACTACTCAAGCAACAGAGATGGTTCGGTCACTAGATCTTTGGGCAGTCACGCTAACATATGGATCTTTGAGTGTGGAGGCAGTCGCTGACAAGGCTATTGTCAGCTCTTTGAAGAACATTGGCCTCAAACTGGTCGCGCACCCTAGCGAGTTTCTTCACACTCTACAAGCAAGTGTGATAGTAGAGGTTAAAGCTCGGGAGCAGTGCGCACTAAGCCTTATAAGTGAGTACATAGTCAACAACAAACAAATTTTCACTGAGAAGTCTGAGGCGCTAGAGGCAAAGAAGAAAGTTTAGGCACATAACGCCCAACTTGCAGTCGTGGTAGCAGAAGCCTGCAGGACAGTGCCTGAACTGCATATACCAAAGGAAGCATCATTGGAGGCAAAAATCAGAAAGTTGGTTGCAAGCGTGCGCGACACCAAGACATAAGTGGCTAAGGTTCAGTTTGAACTGAACTTGAAGATCATAGAACTAGAGTTGAAGTCACAGACTTCAACCCCGCCAAAGGTAAGAGAACAACACCAAGCCGCTGTGAAGGATGGAGTTGCGACAGTGGATGCCACGGTGGTAGACTACACCACGCTTTTTGAACAAGCAATGGAGGTAGTCACAACTCTGCAAGAAGATCCCACCCTATAGGCCTTGAATACAGAAGCTCGCGAACTCTAGCAATAATATGATGAAGTAAGGGCAACGGTGCGCACCGTTGCTACCGCACAACATCTTGCTAAGTTGCAGGAGGAAAGGCAGTTACATCTACAAGTGGAGGCAGTGTAGAAGAGAGAGGCAGTCCTCAAGTCCAGATTGGAGCCTTGGTTGGATGAGCCTATATTATCTCCCCAAACATTCAGGAGAAATTGGCGAACCTACAGAGCACGCAACAAAAAGTCAAGGAGGACAGTGCAGGACCAGCCACATAGCAGCTGGTGGAAGAGATCAAACAGGCAACCACACAGATCGCAGCTGAGGTATTAGTGGTACAAGTGGAGCTGGGGAATATTTGTAGTAAGATCTCTATGCCAGCAGAGTGACTCGAGGGCAAGTCACGATCTTTGTGTTGGAGGCATATTGGGATGGGGTCCCCTGGGTCAATTTTGGGGCAAAATCCCAAGTTTTGATGTATAAAATGTAAAGTCTCCGCAAGTTATGGTCGCAAAGCACGTAGATAGTTAAAGTGTCATAAAGGGTTTTACCCTTTTATTATGTAAGTTGAGTCAGCTTTTGAAGATCTACCCATGGTCCGTGGACCATGGGATTGTATAAATAGGTGTGTCTTAGGATGTCTAAGACAAGTAATGAAAATTGTCTATGGGAGAAGTCTAAGGAGTTAGAGAAGAAGATTAGAAGAAAGGCTTTATAGCTGTGCATAGAGGCCTAGAGTATAGTCCGCAGCTGAGTGCGTGGACCCCTGCAGCTGAGTGTGTAGGGAAGTCTTGAGTCTTTAAGAAAAACTGAAGTATTAATAAAGAGATTATTCCATAGATTCATGTGTTTTGTCTATCTACTTCTGTTATGTATGAATGTGCTTTTATGTTGTGATGAATGATGGGTTTATGAGTTAATATTGTATTGATGTGCAACTTTACACAATTTATATTGTTATATGAACACACTTAATGTTAACTTTTTACGCGAAGATTATCTTTTTGTATGTTGAAGTTATCGAACACTTAAGCCGATCTCGATAATTATTGGGTTAAGAGTAATATTTGATGTGCGTAAATAGTTGATCTGCCTATTCAGGGTCCAGGAAAGATAGTCGTAGACCTTCGTGGAGGTCTAGAGGCTGATTAAGAGAGTTATATCGATAAGCCCTAAAGGCTAATCGATCTGCGCGAAGGAAGATTTAGGGCATAAAATGACATTACACTGATCTCTGGGTGTGGAAACTTGGTTCCAGCATCCCCCCATATTGCTTCGGGTGAGACTTCAGTCCGTGCTCTATGGATTGATGTCGAAGGGCTAGTAGTGTACGAATTTGTTTGGAAAAACTAACTCTAAACCTGGGTTAAGACCCACTAAGCCAACATTATTCCTATGATTATCAAATGTGATTCAAACAAGGATGATCAATCCCCTGAAGCCAATTCAACACTTAACAGTCATATGGTTGGAATTTTACTATACTTAATAGCTTCGAGATCATACATTATAAAGAATTAAAATGTGCAACTAGGGTCAAATTCCACTTTGGGAAGCTCAATGGTCAAAGATAATAAATTCCTCTTTTCGTGAGGACCAGAACTTACTCTGAAAGCACTGAATTTGGACAAGGAGAAATATGTTTTTGATTTCAAGCCCATAGGTGCACATTTGGTTAAGTTTGGATTGGGGTTAAATTAAACAACTTAACCCCCCTCCAACACATATAAATAAAGGAGACCCTTAACCTCATTTGACACATCTCACACAGATCATTCTCTCTCCTCATCTGATTGGTCATACATCTAAGGCAGTTGTTCATAATACATGTGTGAGTTTCTCTTGGAGTTGATTTGACCTGTGTTGACTTTATGTTCTTGAGGAGACTTTGACCAGCATTGAATTTGGACTTTGAGCAATTGTTTGATTGCGATTTGACCAGGGAGGGATCTATCCTAGCAGGATGCACTGTTTGACACAAAAATAGAGGAAGAAGGCAGTGTTTGACAAGGTTTTACTGCAAGATTGGAGGATTGTTTTCACTGCGGGTTGACTTCATCATTTGACCAGGTTTGACTGCCATTTTGTAGCTTTTTTACTATGGTTTGAAAACCAAGTAAGGTCAAGTATCTTTGACTTTAACCGATCTCAAGAAGTTTTGTTTGACTATTGCATTGACCATTAACTGTTGTTGACTTTTCAAAATTGTAGACTTTCATCAAGCTAATCAAATTTGACTTTGACTTTCATCCTTTTACTCTTTTAGATATGTTATCTCTACTAAAAATTTGATATTTTCTAATAAGAAGGATTTATTAAGGGTTTTCACCCTCTGGGGACTTTTCCCTGGCTTTAGGCAAATATTTGTGTTCATTGTCTTAGCTTATCTTATGCATTTATTATTTATGTTCTATCTACAGTTACTATTAATGTGAAATAATGGTTTATGTGATTGTTATTGGAAATTAAAGTGGAATTGTCATTGGGCTAATAAAATTTCATTGAAGTAATTTTTAAGAGCATAGAACATACAATTATTACTATCTAAAATTAACATGTTATTAGAGCAAAGGTCAAGACAAGCCCAAGGAACAAGTAAGCAATCACTTTTGGAATTCTTGCTACTATTGGACAAGGTCTATTGGGACAAGTACCCATGGCTTCTACCTCTTACTTCAAGGCAGAAGATAGGCTTAATGACAAATCATATTATCATTCTTGGAAGATGACACTTGATTTGACCTTTAAGGAACATGAAGTATTGGACTATGTGCAAGGGAAAGTGGTGGAGTCTCCTTCAAATGAACCTATTGCTGCTAGAACAAAGTATAGAAAAAATGGGTTCAAATGTAATAAATTCTTAATTGAATCCATTCAAAATCATTTAGTTGCATATATTTCTGATATGGGAACTTCTAAGGAAATGTATGATAAGTTAGTTGGGATGTTCAAAGTCAACAATGAAAAACAAATCCTCTTTCTCAAGAACAAGTTAAAGGATATAAACATGGATAAATGGGGGTAAATCCAATCTTAATTCATGAGAATAAATCAAGTCAATAATGATTTGTTGTCAAATGGAGAAGTTATTGTTGACAAGGAACTCAACCCCATTTCTCTTGGAGGCCTTTCAAGGACTTGTGATACATTTGTCACCACCATTCTTGATAATGATATCTTACATGGCTTTGATGATCTATAGGCTAGATGCACTCAAAAGGAAACAAGGATGATGGATAGAAATAAGTCCTCCAATCGAAATGAACCTACTTATATCTCTACACATTCTAAAAGGAGGAATGATGTTGGATCTAAGAAGGGATTCAAAGGAAAAGGCAAAGGAAGATGCTACAATTGCAACACTTTTGGCCACTAAGCTAGAGAGTGTCCTAACAAGAAGAATCCTCCAAGGGATAATAATAAAAATAAAGAAACAGAAAGTATAAAAACAAAGGAAAAATGAATGCTCTTGCTGCTTGAGAAGGAAATAATCGGCCTCCCAAGAGGACAAGAAATGTCAGGTATGATGAGAATAATGTTGTTGAAAAACAAGATGAATATTATCTCATTTTTTATTTGTCTAACGCCTCTCCTCTGAACACCTTCGATCATTGGCTAATTGATAGTGGAGTCTCAAGCTAGAATTTCACTAGATATAAGGATTTTCTCTCAAATTTAGTTGAGAGGAAGACTAATCTAAATATTATTCTTGGTGATAATTCTACCTACCCCATGAAAGGGATAGGAATTGCTACTCTTCACTTGAACTATGGCCAAACCATACATATTCAGGAAGTCTTGTATATGCTGACTTGAAGAATAATTTGGTGTCTACTTTTGTGATGGAAGACAAAGGTTTCAAAGTAGCTTTCATTGATGGAAAGGTACGTGCATGGCATAGGAACTTCAAAGATTTTTTTACTCTTGGGTTTAGGGTTGATGGTGTTTATCAAGTTGGTGGAAGCCCTTTGGGAATATTGGCAAGTGATACCTATATTCAATGTGAGCTATGGCACCGAATATTTTCCCACTTACATTAAAAAGCCTTACAACCATGAAGGAGTCTGTCAAGTTTGTGCAGTTGGGAAAAATACAAAGGGACCATTCCCTTCTAGTGAGAGAAAGACAGTTGATATTTTTCAATTGATCCATTATGAAATGTCTAGTGCCTTACCCATAACTTCATTAGGAGGATACTCATGCTATGCAATATTTATGGATGACTTCTCTAAAAAAAATGGATTTATTTCTTGAAGAGGAAGGATGAAGTGTTCAAATGGTTTCATTTTTTCAAAGCGTTGGTGGAGAATCAAATAGGAAATAATATCAAGACGTTGAGGACTAATAATGGAAACAGATATGAATATAATGAATTCAATGACTTCTACAAAGAGTTAGACATTAAGAGGGACACAATTGTTCCATATACTCTAGAGAAAAATGGGCTTGTTAAAAGAAATAATCAAACTATTATGGAAGCCATTTGTGCCATAATCTATGATCAAGGTCTACTGAAATTATTGCGGGGATAAGTTGCTAACACCATTGTGTATGTTCAAAATAGGAGCCCTCATCAAGCCTTAGATTTTCAAGACACCTAAAGAAGTATTCACTGGTAAGAAACCTAATGTTTCTCATTTTAGATATTTGGTTAGCCAGTGTATTTTCATGTACCTAAAGAGAAAAGGAATAAATTGGAAGCTTTGGGAAGAAAGGTGTATCGTTGGATACAGTGAAAATTAAAAGGCATATAGAATTTATGTACCTGGTAAAAGAGAAGTAGAAGTAAGTATAGATGTTACTTTTGATAGATGTTACTGAGATATACTGCCAAAATTTGAGGCTACTCAGATATTTTGATTTTGACTAGGCTGAAAGTGTGGTGTATAGAAAAGTCAAATCTAGATTTTGTTTTTCTTTAGGATCTGCTGCAATTTCATGGATGAGACGAAAACAAAAATCTTTTGCACCAAGCACCGCAGAGGCTGAATATATTGCAACTAGTATGACCTCTTGTGAAGCTATTTGGTTGAGGAAGCTCTTCGGTGAGCTATTTCATCATGTGTTGGATACCACCATCATTTATTGCAATAATCAAAGTGGGATTCATCTCTTAGAGAATCCCATGTTCCATGACTGATCTAAACATATTGATATCAGGTACCACTTTATCTAGGATATGGTATAATGGGGAGAAATAAGGCTCCATCACATCAAGATGGATGAACAGGTTACTCACATCCTCACAAAGCTTTTGGGAAAGGCCAAGTTCTTAATCTTCAAAGAGATACTTGGATTCATAGAAATACCTTCTCATGAGAGTCCTGCTTGAGTTGGACATTGAGCTTTGGGAGCTCCTGGGGGGCCCAAGGTACTTCTTGGAGCTATATGAGCATAAGGTAAGTGGTTCACCTTCTTGTATGGAGCACGCTATATGAAAACAGGGTGAGTGGTTCACCTTCCCCTGTGAATGCCCCATAATACATCCTACCCTTGAAGTATGGGACTCTTAGGCAGTACCTCTCATTTGGCCAATTTGTTGGGAAAAGTGGTTAGGGACCATAACACTACAGATGGACGCATAATTTACTTTCATAATCCTTACATGTAGGACGCATGATGTTTAACAACTTGATCGCTTAGGCGCAAATCTAGTTGGGGTTCTACCTCTGGTTATGTGGATTGACTTTTGTCAGTGGGAAGAGAGTGAAAATTTCGTGTGACTCACTCTCTATCAATCCTTCTTATTATCCATTATATCAATCTTTAGAAGAGATGAGATGAAATGCATAAATAATACACGATGATTAGGATGGCATGACGATGGATGGATATCGAAAGGTGTGATTCCCCCTAGTTGAGAAGGAGTGTTAAAATGTGCAACTAGGGTCAAATTCAAATTTTGGCAGCTCATTGGCCAAAGATAATAATTTTTCCTTTTCAAGAGGACCAAAACTAACCCTAAAAGCACTAAATTTGGACAAGGAGAAACATGTTTTTGATGCCAAGACCACAGGTGCACATTTGGTCATGGTCATCTTGGGGTCAAATTAGATAGCTTGACCCCCCTCCATCACATATAAATAAAGGAGACCCTCAAACTCATTTGACACATCTCACACACACCATTATCTCTTCTCATCTTATTGGTTTGTACATCTGAGGTAGATGTTCATTACACACGTGCGAGTTTCCCTTGGAGTTGATTTGACTTGCGTTGACTTTATGTTCTTGAGGAGGCTTTGACCAGCATTGACTTTGGACTTTAAGGGATTGTTTAAGTTTGATTTGACCAGGGAAGGACCTATCCTAGTAGGACACACTATTTGGCACAAAAACTGAGGAAGAAGGTGTTGTTTGACTGGGTTTGACTTCTGGATTGGAGGATTGTTTTGATCGTATGTTGACTTCATCATTTGACTAGGTTTGAATGCCATTTTGTTGATTGTTTTTGTTTATGTTTTGCCACCAAGGAAGGTCAAACATCTTTGACTTTGACCAAGATCAAGAAGTGTTATTTGACTATTGTGTTTATCGTTGACTACTGGCTTGTTAGGGCATGTTGACTTTTGTTGACTTTTAGAATTACATACTTTCATCAAGCTTATCAGATTTGACTTTAACTTTCATCATTGTACTCTATTGGATATTCTCTCTCTGCTGAACATTTGCTATTTTCTAATAAGAATTATTGATTAAGGTTTTTCCCCCTCTGCCGATTTTTCCCTAGATTTAGCCAAATCTCTATGTTCATTGTCTTGGCTTGTCTTTTGCATTTATTATTTATGTTCTATCTACAGTTATTGTTAATGTGAATTAATGGTTTATGTGATTACGATTGGAAATTAAAGTGGAATTGCCATTGGGCTAATAAAAGAACATTGAAGTAATTGTTGTAAGCATAAAACATACCATTGTTATCTAAAATTAGCATGTAGGAAGTTGGAATGGTTGTAACATTCCAATTAGCAGCAAAGGTGATCCAGGTGGATATTGGTGGCCACTCGCCAATTCCACTTGGACCCCTACCATTGCTTCTTTTAGTTTTTCAGTTTCCTTAATTGTAGCACAGTTTACTATTTTAGCTGTTTTTTAGGTCCTAAACTTCCAGAGCCGTTTTGAGGCCCTAAATGACGCTTTTTTGGAAATCTGCCGCTAGTGATTTTTTGTCTAAAATTGTCTTTTTCGTCGTAGTCCTCGGACAGATATTTCCAATGGGCTATCATGCATGTCAAACGGAGATAATATGACCAAGTCACGACCCTAAGAAGTTGGTTGTCCAACTCACCCCAACAGGGCCCATAAACTCTTGGTGTTACATTTCCTCAGGTTAGGGTTTTGGTTGTTTAGGGTTTACTCTTATTGTTCAATAATAAAAATTCCCTTGAGCCTCATTTTAGTTTATTTCATAGGCATGTAGCCACCACATCTCTTCTCAGAGATAATCTACCATCGCCCTAGCTGGTGTATTTCCATTTCTGTTTGTAAGCATATTTCAGTATTTTAAGTAATGAAATGAAGTATTATTTTCACTGCATATTTGTGTTTATGGTTATCTCTGTAATTTTTGTGTTCCTGTTTAAATTCGGATCAGTCGATGATAGACTGTGGGATCCCTAAGTGTACCCACACTCGTTCAAAGAAGAGTTTAGCAATGGCTTCGGCTGTGATATTCTTCTTGCAGGCCGCCATAATGGCCATCTTCAAGAACCTGTCGACAACCACATAAACACAGTCGTTTCCATTCTTAGTGGAAGGAAGGCCTGACATGTAATCCATGGAGATGGATTCCCAAGTTCGACTAGGGGTAGGTAGCAGGGTATAGAGGCCTTGCTTCTTGATGGTATGTTTGGAAATGGCACAGGTAATGCATGATCTGATCTACTTCCCGACATCCTATCAAAGATTCGGCCAATAGAAATACTTTTGCAGTACTGCCACCATTTTCTCGACCACGAAATGCCCAGCAGCCCAATTGTAGTGTGCTTCCCAAATCATCTTGGCACACTCGCTTGAAGGAACACAAAGGTGACCCAGGTGGCATAACAGGGCATCCTGGAGGTGAAAATTTAGAACATGTTGACCCTCCAAGAGTGTTTGGTATGTGTGGCCAAATTCTGGGTCGCGTTTGTAGATAAGTGGCCAATCAGAAGTCTCGTGCCCATAAGAGTTGAGCGCAGTGGTTAACGCCATGATTGGTGGCCGACTGAGGTAATCTGCAACATTATTGGTGTTGCCCTTCTTATACTTGATATTCAAATGGAACTGTTGTAGGTATGTGGAAAACTTCTGCTGGTGATCATTCTGTAATTTCCCTTGGGTTTGTATGAACTGCAGGGGTCAGTGTTCTATGTGGATGATCGTTTCCTTCCCCAAAATGTAATGCTTCCATTGTCGGCATGCCTACACAATGGAATACATCTCTTTGTCATAAGTGGTATACTTCTGAACTGTGTCTGAAAGTGTCTCACAGTGATATGCCACTAGATGCCTGCGTTGAGTAAGGACTATCCCAATAGCATAGTCAGAGGCATCTGTCTCAACCTCAAATGGTTGTTTCAAGTCTAGTAATGCGAGCACTGGTGTTGAGCAGAGGCGATATTTCAACTCTATGAATGCCTTCTGTTGAGATTCAGACCAAAAGAATTTTGCTTTCACTCCTCCCTTGGTGACTTGACTCAAGGGCCAAGTGATATGAGAAAATCCCAACATGAACCTGTGGTAGAAGTTGGAAAGACCAAGAAAGCTGCAGAGCTCTGTCAGAGTGGTTGGAGATGGCCAATCCCGAATGACTTGGATCTTGGCTAGATTCACATGCACCCCCTGTTCATCAATGTATCCCAGATACTGAACCTGGGTCATGCCAAAAGTGCATTTCTCCAAATTGGCACATAACTTGTGTTGTCGTAGTGTTTGGAGAACATGTCAGATGTGGTGGAGGTGCCCTTTCCAACTTTGGTTAAGATCAGGATGTCATCCAAGTATACCACTACAAATGAGTTGGTGAATGGATGCAAGATGTCATCCATTATCCTCATGAAGGTTGTAGGAGCATTCGTCAATCCAAAAGGCATAACCAACCATTCGAAAAGGCCCTCCTTAGCTTTGAAGGTAGTCTTCCACACATCAGAGGGTTCGATTGGTACCTGATGATATCCTAACTTTGAATCGATCTTGCTGAAATATTTTGCCCCCTTCAGTTGGTCCAGGAGGTCATCAATCCATGGGATCAGGTACCTATTATGGACAGTGATCTTGTTCAACTCCCGATAGTCAATACAGAGTCTCCAAGTCCGATCCTTCTTCTATACCAACATGATCGGGCTCCCACATGGTGATGAACTCGGACAGATGTGACCTCTCTACAGCAACTCCTGAATCTGCCTCTTGATTTTATCGTTCTCCAGAATGGAGCGTCGATAGATTGGTCCATTGGGCAGTGGTGCACCTGGGGTCAAATCAATGGCGTGCTTGACCTGACAGTGTAAAGGAACCCCTACAGGGGAGGTGAATATGTCTTGGTACTCCTCCACGACCTTGTCCATTTGTAGTTATTGTGCGGAGTGTCCCTATCTGGAGGTCGTGGCCACCGTATTCTTCTTTCCTTGAGGGCATATCATGAGGAAAACAAATTTCCCGGTTTTGGAAATGAGCTTACTGCATTGTTTTGTAGTAACCAAAGAGATGGTAGTAGGCGGTGCTACCTCCGGTATCTTGTACAACTTATTTCCCAAAGTAACAATAATAGCACGGGGCCTCGATTCATACATAGCATGTCACTTCCACAAGTATGGTTGTCCTAATAATACATCACAAACTTCAAGGGGAGCAATGTCACACAATACCTCATCCGTGAAAAGCTTGATGTTGTATGGAAGGTGACATTGGTGGCTCACACGAAGATCTTGTCCTTGGTGAAGCCACCCGATGGTGTACGGTTGTGGATGTGCTGTGGTCGGTAAGCCCAGCCGCTTCACAACCTCTACTGAAATGAGGTTCTTTTGGCTCCCACTGTCGATAATGAACTGGAGCAGGGAGCCCTTTACCCACATCTGGGAGTGGAAGAGATTCTCCTCCTCCTCTAGATCTTTGAGTTCCTCCTTCTGTATCTTCGTGGTGGCAACGGTGGCGTTGGGCCCCGCATCGATAATCTGCTTTCCTTTGTCATTCCCCTTGTCGGGTTCTGACTCAGAGTCGGAACATGCATCTAATTTTGAAACCTTTAGCTCGGCCACTTGTGACTGCTTGGCCTAACACTCACTTGTGTTGTGAGTGGAGCTCTTATGGAACTCACACCACATTCCCGTGTCCTTTTTTAGCTTCGCGGCGTTGTTCTTTGCTTGTAGCTTTGGCGGGTTGTCTTGGGCCGCCCTGCCTTAGCTTTGTCCTTTGTTCTACAGTTTGGGGGCACCTTTACCTTGCTTTGGATTCACAGAACCAAAGTCTCGCTTCTTCTGTTTAAACTTTTGCGCGACCTTGACAGCATATCGATATGCCATGCTAAGCGAGGAGATGTCAGTAATTCTATTTCTTCCTGGATGTACTTATGCAGGCAACTGCGATATTTGAGTGCCAAATGTTGCTTTGAATCCTTGATACCCAACTTTATGCGAAAGGTATGGAAAATATTGGTAAACTTCGTCACGTCTTGGTCCCTTCCTTGCCACAGCATGGTCCACTTTATGTATTGATCCTCACAACTTCCAATAGGGTAGTACTGCTCCTTGATGAAATCTCGAAATGAATTCCAAGTGGGTGCGGCTGAAAATAGTGAGCCTGTACTTTCATCCTTCTGCTCACCATAGGTTTCCCACCAGTCCTTGATGTGGGGGGATGCTTTGAGAAGTGCGAAAATAATCTTTTCCCGACTGAAAAAATCATGAATAGAAAAATAACCCTCTAGCATATTTAACCATTTATCGACAGCATCTGCATCTATCTAACCCTCGAATATGGGGATTTCAAAATTAACTTGTACCTTAAACGGTGTGGTGTTTCCAGAGTAGCTGTTGGAAGCCGATGTGTTGCCCCTGGGTAGCCGCTAAAGGATCTGGGCAAAGTTGTCCATCATCGTGTTCCTTTGTCGCTCGAGAGCTTCTTCGAGCAATATTTTGATAGGATCTCTTGCCCCCTTGTCTTTCTTTTCATCCACCATGGGAGGCCGTCGGGATTTGCGAGGCTGGTCTTGCAAAGGTTCGAGCAGTTCAAGCCCTAACTCCTTATATCCCAACCTCATTGGGAACATGCAAAGAAAAACAGAGAAAAAAAAGCAGACCACTCTGATACCACTGATCTAAATTTAAACTGGAACGCAACAAACTACAGATATAACCATAAACACAGAGATGCAGCAGAAATAATACTTCATTTCATTACTGTAAAATACTGAAATATGCTTACAAACAGAAATGGAAATACACCAGCTAGGGCGATGTTAGCTTATCTCTGAGAAGATATGTGGCAACTACATGCCTCTGAACTGAACTACAATGAGGCTTAAGGGCCTTTTTATTATTTATCAATAAGAGAAAACCCTAAACAACCAAAACCCTAACCCGAGGAGATGTAACACCAAGAGTTTATGGGCCCCGTTGGGGTGAGTTGGACAGCCAACTTCCCAGGGTCATGAATTGGTCATATTATTTTCGTTTGACGCACATGATAACCCATTGGAAAGATCTCTCTGAGGACTACGATGGAAATGAAAATTTTAGGTAGAAAATCGTTGGCGAAAATTTTCCAAAAAAACGTCGTTTAGGGCCTCAAAATGGCTTTGGAAGTTTAGGACCCGAAAAACTGCTAAAAATAGTAAACTATGCTACAATTAGGGAAACTGAAAAACTGAAAGAAGCAATGGTGGGGATCCAAGTGGAATTGGCGGGTGGCCACCAATATCCACCTGGATCAAAAGGAATCACATATGCAAGTAGTAAAAAGGATGTTTTGATACATAAATAGAAAACTAATTAGGGGAATTTCAAGATAAAAAATGGGTCTAAAAAAAAATGTACTGACAGAATTAACTTTAAAAGAACCAACAAGATTCAAAATAATGTTGTTATCCCCAAGGCTGCATATTTTTTAGGGTAAAAAAATAAAATTACACATTCAATACACTTTTTCATGTATTCTCATTTTTTTCGATGTCGGCCTACTTAGAAGTATGTAGAGTGTGTACTCATTGAATGTGAAATTTTATTCTACATCTAATGGATGTCTACATTTGACAGTTGAGTAAACCTATAAGAAGTCAAAAATACAATTCATAAAAAAGTAGTTTTCTTATTTTTATTTAAAAAGACATAACTCTTATTTTATTATTTTAACTCTTATTTATTATTTTCCTTAGGAGGCCCATTTTATACCTCAAAACTACCCTAATGTGATTTTGGACTTTGGTATCCCAAGTGTACAGATTTCACATTAACAACATACATAGATATTGATTGGGAAGGTAGCGTTGGTGACAGAAAAAGTACCAGTGAAAGTGAATTTTTCTTGGGAGATTGCTTTATATCTTGGCTAGCACAAAGAAATCATCAAATTCTCTTTTTACAACTGAAGTCTAATACATAGCAACAGTAGAATGTTGTACCCAAGTTCTTTGGATAAAACAAACTTTGCAGGACATCAAAGTAGAATATGATCTGTTATGTTCCTATACCAATAGGTGTCATAACATATGAATGGATGAGATTAAATCTGTAATATGTACATACCTTTGCTTTCAGCAAATGTTTTCCATATTTGTAAAAAAAAAAAAAAAAAAAAAAAAAAAAAAAAAAAAAAAAAAAAATTAAAATTAAAATTAAAAATAAAAATAAAATAAAAGAAAATAAAAAAATAAAAAATGTAAAGAGGGTATGTCCTAAAAGAAAAATAAAAGGACAAAAAGAATGAAAAAGGTCAAAAAAGATGAAAAATGAACCCCAAAGAAAAAGAAAAAGAAAAAGACCAGGAAAGTGTGCAAGTCCAAATGCCACTGCTATTTTACTTTTTGTACAATAATGATTGTGTGCAAAGTGTTGTTATGCCACAATCCATGGTAACCAAACAGTTTAATCTTGGTTATTCCATGTTTTAAATTTCATGCTTAGAGATAGAGAATAAAATCTGACCAAATTGTTTAATCTTGGCAGATAAGTAGATAGGTAGAGTAAATAAAAAAAAGGGAGCTCAACAGTTTAATCTGAGCCCTTGGATGTAATAAGGATAGACTTAGATAGATTTCTATTGTAAAAGGAAAAGAAAAGTTTGATAAGGGTTTGCCAGTTTAAGTGCACCCTAATAAAAAGTAGAAAAAATGGTAGGATGAGTAGATGGGTAAGTAGTTGGATGGTTGCAGAATTATGGTGATTTATCTTGTCATTTACTTTCATCATCAAATTGCTTAAAGTGTGGATGACAATGGAACAGTTACAAAGTCAAGTGATTAATTTCCCCTCATTCATTTTACTTTTTCACTAATTTCCCACAAGCAAAAATCAAAGTGCCTAAAACTTTAAGTTAAAGGGGATCGGAGCATTTCTCTTACTTTTGGAGGGACTGGACCCTCGGCCCAATAACTTATAAGGGTTAAGTACTCCAACCCCTTTACAAACATTTACTCCCTCCATTAACATTCATCTCACCTAAAAATCCCTTTTCCTAAGGTAAAATTACCATTTACCTAGGAAAAGTAATTAACCTTACCTAAAACCCCCTTTGTTTACGTAAAAATCCATAAAATAGAATTAAGCCTAAGTAATGATGTGTAAAATCAAATGCATGAACTAATGTGTCAAAACATTATACTTAGCACGAGTTGTTCTCATTTCCTTCACATTAACTTTAATTTTTATTATATTTAACTCGTGAGAAAGAAAACCCCCTTTCCCGTATAATTTATTAAAACCCATATAATAATATCCAGCCCCTAAGGTTTGAAATATAAACCTTATTAAGTAAATTAAATAAATGGATTAATTAGTCGATCAGCAGCTAATTAAGAACCATAACCCTCCACCAAGTTAAAAAAAGTAATTAGTCAATTAGTGATTAATTAAATCTACCCCGCCAATCAAATCGCCCCCGACGTCATTAAGCCTCACTAATCCACATTTAATTAAACTTTCCACTCATTAAAACCTCGTCAGGCCCCTCCATTAAACCTCTGATCCAATCACACTCCTGATCACCGTACGACCTGACCCCTTCAGATCTAACAGCTGTCACTCATATCGGGCGGCCTTCGATGCCGACCTTTACCCACCCGATGTGAGTGGTTTTACTATTCACCCCGCTGCTACGTGTCGCTCGATGAATGGCATCGGGCTGACCTTTCCCAATACTGCCAAGTCTCCAAAAGTGGTGTGATAGATTCCACATACCTCCTTCACTTACCACCTCCACTACATGACAAAATGCACCTCTGTCAGTTGGCACTAGCTGTCGTTTTCCATTATACTTGCCAAAATCATTGACTTTGTAGATAAACCAAAAATACTCAGTGTTTTCGTTTTTTAACAAGAAAATAACCTTCCGTTCTCCATGCAAGCACAGAGTGCATTCGAGTTGTCAACCTGCTACCAACCGTCAACCTTCCACAGCCACTGAACTCCAGACCACTATGCAAACCTGTGCGCTTCTTGCAAATAGTGCATAGCCACCATTTTATCGTTCAAACAACCAAAACCATGTATTTATCCTATTTCCAACTAAGAAACCCTATTTTCATGCCTAACCTGAGCTAAATTGCTTTAAAACTTAAGTAATTTAGTAAGTTAAGCTGTCTGATAGTCCTGAAACACTCTGAAATAGACCAATTGTGTCCAATTTCCCTGAAATCCTTTGCCCCCATCTTTGAATCCACAAGAACCAAAGATGGAAGCCCCAATTGCTTTGAATGTCATGCCAATTACTACTCCCCACAAAGATTTAGACCATCTTCCCCTAGTTGATAAAGATTTTCAAATTAAAGACCTCACCTTTGAAGAATCCCCTCTGAAATTGTATTGCAGACACCAAGATAACTATTTGAACCATGCAGATAAGATAGGCCTCTAGGAATCAAACCTACCCAAATATCAATTCCCTAGTGTTCATGTCTTCCCGGAAATTGTTCACTACTGTCATGCAAACTATGACCCTACCATGAGAGTTGTAATGTCCCTAGATCAGAAAATCCTATTTACTATCACTGCAAAATCCATAAATGAGATGTTATAGTTACAACCTAGTGAAAATCTTACCCCCCTTACTATTGCTGACTTGCTTGACAGGTTTTACAAGCTATCTAGTTCCAGAAGTACTCAAATCCTATAGACTTTCATTATTGAAGAAAAATACATGCCAAAGGATCCCCCTCCTTACATGTCATCCTACTTTTCTGATCTAGGCAAAGATATCACATCAATGATATCATGCATTTTAGGTTTTACCACTAGTGAATATGTAGATGATATCATCTTTTCCTACATGTCTATTTTTACCCCTGTCCAGCCTCCTGCAGTCAAATTTAATTATGCAAGATTCATCTCAAATAAGATGCATGATCAATTTATGAAATTTGGAAAATGAAAGGGTGTTCAAATATTCATTTGTCCTGTACCATTTATTTCTTTACTATCAGACTGATAAGTTTCCCTTCTCTTTCCAAAAACTTGATACCAAAGGTAATCCTAGATTTGTCATCTTTTGGACCCCTCTGTTCCACATGTCTAATTCTCCCTACTCATATACAGATTTCATTGATTTATTTGTATACCCAATGGCTACCATGTTGCTAGGAAGCCCTCCTCCCAGAATCAATGCAGAAATCAGGAGGATCTTGCAGTTGTCAAAGCAGTACAAAGTAGGGGATTGGTACTTGTACCAAAACCATACAGAGATCAGAATCTATGGATGTGAGTTGCCACCTTACAAAATGCCAAAGTACCTCCCCATGAGATTATTTGCTCTGGAGTACTACAGGCAAATGATAAATTTTGATGAGGTGCATTTTGTTAAGGCCAAGAAGAAGGCCCAACTAAGAATAAAAGATCATCTTGGACCATTCATTTGTAACAGTAGAGAGGTAGGAAAGGAGGCAGATCAAATCCTCCAAATATTGAAATTAAAACAGAGTTTCATATGGACCTATGATCCCCACAGCTTCATTTGTGATAGGAGGCAGAAAAATAAGCTATCTCCTTACATCCACCATAGGATCCCAGAAATTGAACAGTATGCCAATCAATCTGAATGGAGGGAAAACACATTAGTAGATCAAGATAGTACACAGGTTGCAGTTGACAATGTATTGATAGATTTAGAAAGGAGGCTTGATGAAGATTTATTTGTACAGGTGCCTGGAGAAACTCCATCTCAAAGGCAGTTGTAGGAACACAGTGGACAAACTTCGGGGCAAGCAGGGCCATCAGGCCAACCAGAATCATCAGGCCAACCAGAGTCATCAGAACAAACTGAATTAGTCAAAACAACCATGGAAGCCATACAGAAGACAAAGGAAGAACTGGGAGACAAACCTGAGGAAGCAAATCAGTTGATAGATTTTTTGAATAGCAGAAACAGGTACCAGCTGGATGAATTAGAAATTCAGGACAGAACAACAACCATTATTGAGATAAAGAAGGTTCTTACTAAAAGGAACCTAATGCTCAATTTGGAGAAAAGATGTCAAAGCATTCAAGCAGACATCGACAGTTTCATGTTAAAATATGGCATTTTGAGAGAAAAAGGACTTCCTAGTCCTCTGGTCATACATGACAAATTAATGACACAAGAAGATTACATTGATAGATTGCACAAATAGTCCAAGAGCCAAGCTAGTTCTTCAGGAGTAAAAGCATTACCTACAGGAAAGGTACTTTATGACGGCCTGGAGAATCTATTCTACATAGAACATGAAATCAAACACTTATTCACCAGCAAACCCAATTTTTCCAAATATACAGAAGCCGATGAAGTCTACAGGAAAATGATCAGAATAAAATTACCAGATAGTGAATGGTGGACCAGTTTTACAGATTTACTATAAGTTACTATGGTAAATCTAGAGAGGTAATCCCAACTGGTAGGTGAAAACAGGTAATCCAGGATTAATCAGCACAGGTAAAGAGTATCAGTAGGTTAAAGATAAGAATGAATCCAGCACATAATTACCAAGGCAACTGCAAGATCCAAATCCGAATTCCAGCAGCCAGCACATTCACAAATAAAGGGATAGCAAGCAAACGGATTTCCATCTGTCTCTATCTTTGTGTTGAAGATATTTTTTGTTTCCTAGATTAATTATCATATAGTTATGAGATATTTTGTATCAAATTTTGTATAAATACTTCACAAGTTGAAGTAATTAGGGTGGATTAAAAGGAATTTCTGGAAAGATTTTGTTGTAAGATAAGGAGCTATTGTACTCAATACTGGAATGGTTTACTGGATTACGAAGTAAAGCTGAGGACATTTCACTCGATTCTTGTGCACAACTAGAACAAATAAGTATCATTTTCTCATGTTTAAATATTGTATTCTCTTTATGTTATGAAATATTCATGTGTGTTTCTTATGAAATCTTAAAAGAAAACAAGGAATGATATCATCAGAATTAGCTTAAGTGCTCTCTGTTTTAACTGTTTGCTTTATTTATGTTTTCTTCTAAACTGCCTTGGTCTGGAGATTCTTAATTGCCTCCTTACTTCTGTAGTTTACCCCCCTTTTGGCCCATAGTATAGGATTCTTCATTGCCCTTTGCTACTGGCCATACTTCCCTTCCTCATCTTAATCCCTATTAAGGATTCTTCATTTCCCTTAGCCCTAGTTAGGACTTCCATTCATTGAAACCTTCACATTTGCTCTTCCTGTGTTAGCCTACCCTATGAACTCTTACCTCAGTGATACATCAAATCCGGTTAAGCCTTTCTTGATTGACTCCATAGCCCAATGGCCTAAATATTTGCTCTGCCCATCTGTCTTCTTAATCCCACCACCCAATCAAAACAAAACAACCTTGAATGCTAAGAACTAGCCTGCAATTTTATTCAAACAAATTTAAATCATAAAGAGAGAGCCCTCTCTAGACTTAGGTTGGATAGAACCTGAGTCTAAAAGATTGGTTTGTGGTTACCTCAGGCCATTCCTTCTTTAATAACTTCTAAGGAAAAAACTTGAGTGATAACATGATCAACCCATTGTTATTTTTTGTGACAAAATTAGTGCAATTAATATCTCCAAAAATATTATCATACACTAAAAGACAAAGCATATTCCAATCAAGTATCATTTCCGAAGAGAAAAAATCATCGAGAAGAATGTCAAGATGGAATATATTGGCACTAAACAACAGATTACTAACATATTTACCAAACCTTTTTCCCAAAGAAACCTTTCAATATATAAGGAAAAATATGGGAGTGCTTTCTCCTATATCATAGCAAAGGAAGCACAATCTTAGGGGAAACAACCTTTTCTATTCATGTCAAAGGTGGAGAGAAGGAAGACAAGGGGAGAAGTTGTCAGAAGAAGTAAATATCAGAGTGTTGCCATTAATAACAAAGGGGCAGATTATTGAAAGTGGTTTTTATAGATTTCAAAGGTTGTTCAAATACAGTAGAAGATTACATATCCAAATAGTACATTTCGATACCTTTCCAGCGATATATGTCACACCTTTTGGAAATATATATTTTTGTATTTGTTATCACTCAAGTTGTTCCCTTTGACTCCCAAGGGAATACGGCCGAGGTAACCACAAACCAATCTTTGGACTACAGGTTCTAGCCCACCTGCAATCAGAGAGGGCTCTCTCTTTATGATTTAACTTTGTTGATGATGATTTTAGGCTAGTTATTGAGTTCAAGGGGTTTTGTTTGAGTTTGGTGGGATGGATGAGGCTTTCAAGTAGAGAGGTAAGTATAGTGTGAGAGTTTCAAACCATTGGGCATGGAGTCAAGGATTAGGACTGCTGGTGCGTTTTCTTGGTCACAAGAAGAATATGGAGCGAGCTAGTTGCACATGAAACAACGATTCAAGCTAAAAGGATGGAATGAGGGCTAAGGAATGAGAAGCAATTAAGAATTTCTCATTTAGCTTAACAGAGGGAAGGTGAATGAGCTCTATCTAGGAGCAATCAAGAATCCCTAGATAACTGTCAAACATGAGTGAATTAGGGGGAATACGAGCCAAAGGGAATTCATATTCATTAGCAATTCAGATGAAAACATAAAGAAACAGCAGAAATTAAGCATAGAGTGCAGCCAAGCAAGTTCTAAGCTAATCTTTCTTTCTGTTATTTAGATGGTGATATATGCATGATATAAACATATATGAATTTAAAACAGAGATAAGAAACACTTATTGAATCATGTTGCAACACATGGATTCCATATTCATTCTTCAAAACATTAATAACACAGTGGACAGTCCGTCCTCCAAGCTTTTTAGCAGTCTTTGATTAAAGAAAACATGTCAGATATACAAAGCGAGTCTCTCTTGGAGTGCATTAACCAACCAACCCCAAATACATTCTGTGGGGAGGTATATATACAAAAATAAGATACAAAAATGTCTAGATGATGAGTTAATAGATCATAACTTCTTTGCCAACTCTTAAGGGATAGTAGCTGAAAGAGTAAATGCTGTAGTAAACATGAATATAACAGTTGTTCATTCTGTTAGATAAAATTGACTTTTTGAGTCCAATTGAGTCGGCTGGGCTGCGCTTTTAAAATCTGCGATCTTTTGGGCTTGCCGTCCATCTCTTTGCTTTTTCACTGCTCCCACTTGCTCTACCTCTTCCTTGACCGCTCTTGTCCGGTGCTTTCGTGCCTCATTTGGCTGACTCATAGCTGACCGAGATTTGGAATAACAAAAAGGGGCAAAAAAACTGAAATTACCTGGGCACAATGGCCAGCATTGCCTGCCACCAATCCTCGGGAGGTAACTGATGCTTTTGTATTTTGATGAGTGTTTCATCAGCCTCTGTATACCTATAATAACTGGGTGGCATCCCAAACAAATGATTAATTTCATGTTCAATAAAAAATAAGTTTTCCAACTTATCATAGAGATTGTGCCCAGAAGGTGGCCCTGGCTCTGCTGTAGAGCCTGAGGATGCAGTAAGTTGATTTGTGACATAGTTGTTCAATCTGGTGACATATTTCTCACGTGTTAATAGCCTCCCAGTACTTGTCAGCAAGCTGGGCAAACCTTTGCTTTGTAATGCTGCAAGTTTCCACTTAAAATCATCTATGTCCCTTTGCATCTCTTGACACTTTCTTTCCAGTGTCCGTACAAAACCTCTCAGATTCAGCACCTTCTTTGCTGTGAGTATGGCTCCGTCCTATTCATAATTTGCGTTGCTGCCAGCTCTTCCTTAGTTTGAAGGTTCAAAAAATTAATCATTCTGTTGGCCTGTTCAAGCATGGTTCCCAATGCTGCTCTGGCTCTCTGATTTTCAAACTAAGCTAGGCCAATTAGATCTATTTGTTCATGTATGGCCTAAATTGACTGCCACTGGTTAGTGATTGATTGAGTAATCTTGGCCCACAGAATCCTCTTTATTTCAGCTAGTGTCTTGTCCAAAGTTAGCCCCTCCTCCAAGGCCTTTATCTTGTCCTTCAGGGCCTTAATTTCCCTTGTCTGCTCAACCACTGTCATTTTAGACTTATCATATTTTCCTTCTAGGTTGGCCAAATTTTCCTTGGCCTCTTTTATCTCTGTTGCCTGAAGCTCTAGCTCCTTGACAGCTTTTGTCAATTCATCCATGCTCATGCTAGACTCAGGAGCCATTGTTGTTGCCACTGTAGCATCTGCAGCTGTTGTAGTTGCTGGAATAATTGGAGGGGTCACTGCTGCTTGTGTAGGAGGAATAGTAACAACAGTTGGAACCGCTTGAGGTGGCTGGGAGGCCGACTCTCCCTGCTTTCTTTGTAGTGCTTTCTCCAATTCTCCCTCCATTTCAATTATTCTTTGGTTCATTTGCATTAGCAGGTCCATTGTATCTTCAGCTTCTTTCTCTCGAACCAGTTCTCCTATTTGTGGGTGCATAGTCGAGGTGAGCCTCATTTTCTTTTTTAGAGCAACAATATCGTCCTCCTTTTTCTTCATTAGGGCCTTGATGGCTTTGGGGTTCTTAGTGTTATAGACATTTTTGTGCCTTACAGCATGAAGCATGAAATGTCCATAATCTAAGGGATCCAAAGTCCCTAAACATGTTGTTCCTACCCCTAGAGGAACAAGGTCAGCAAACCACAGCACTGAATAAAAGTTCTCCACCTGAAAACACTCAAAAACAAGGCAATTCTGGATCATGTCAACTGCTCCACTGAGCATCTGCGCTGAATGTCAAGTGCTCCACTATCTACCTGCGCTGAATGTCAACTACAAAGAAGGCTACCTGCGCTGGGCGAGTTTGGACATGTGGCACAGTCATTCCTCAAGGTGTCAATGCCCAGGAAGCTTCCAAAATGACACTTGGATCAAGGAATTCGACTGGTGATGAGTAAGAGGGTCTAGGTCTCCAAGTGGAAGCAAGAACCTCCAAGTGGACTCAAGAACTGAAGAATAACTGAAGTGGGAGAGGACACTAGTCAGCTTCATGCCAGCCTCAAGCTGACTCATCCTTTCTCCAAAACTCCTATATATAGAGCTCTCTCATGAGGTCTAAGGAGGCTGGAATCTTGTGAATGTAAGGAAGTGCTATTGGTTTGAGTATAGAACTGTTGGGTGATTTTCTTGAAGGAGGTGAAGAGGAGATTTCTTTCTACTGGGAGGTGATGCTGGATTGGGCCTCTTATGGTTGTATCACTTCCTGAACTTTACTTCTTCCATTAATAAAGCATTTGAGGTTCTTCTATATGCATGTGTCTCAATGGTGTATTGTTATACTTGTGTATTTGATTTATTCTAATCCTTGAATCAATTATGAATGTATGCTTCTTGTAGTTTCCCTCTCTTGCCATTTTGCAGGATCTTGGTGTAGCTGGGCCAGTGAAAGAGCAAGGAGCTGGGAGCAAGCAGTAAGGAGAGAAGATTGGATCAACCATTAGCGAAAGACATCGGTTAGTGGATCTCTTTCTCCCCTATTTTACTTTCATAAAGAAGAAATCTTAAATAGCTTTGCTTTGATTGTTGCTGAGGTACTATCACCCTTAGAGTGGGATAGGGTCATTCCGTATTGGATACTTTTCCCAACAACAAATTGGCGACTCCACTGGGGATCGTATCTTGTTGGTTGTTTGTGTTTTTGCTATTCATTTCCTAAACAAAGAGAGTACCGAATCGAACTGCATTTGGATCTTTCAAATGCAAAGTAGAGGGCAGCTACTCTGGCTCAGTTTCTGGGCATGTTTATGATTTGAAGAGCTGATCCACAAGGACTCTGAACAGCTCTTAGTGATAGCTTTTCATCCTCCTTTTCACCCTTTAGTGTGTACTTGATTGATAGCTTCTGATTTGGCCAAAAACTGTGAATTTTTGAGCAATCTGTAACCCGGAAACTGAGAAAAACGAAAGTTTATCTCTTCATTGCAGGCACTGTGAAGGCAGTTTGCATTTCATCGCAGGTCCCGAAGGGGCTACCTGCGCTAAATGTCAAACTGACAGTGTACTACTGGGGTTCCCTGTTGTTTATTGCCCTGTTTTCATCCTTGTTTTGCAGCCTGTTATCAGTCAATGTGCCTATCTGAAACCAACTTTCCTTGCCACTATTCCGCCTCGGTTGTATAAAGAAACTGTATTTGTTCTTTGTGTATTTCTTCCATCATTTGCAGTTTCCCATAACGAAAGTGAACTAGTCTTGTTGTGACCTCTTAGATCTAGACCTGTGATAAGTGTCATTTTGATCTTAAGAGTTAGTTTGTTTGCTGTTCATAGCTGATTGAGCATTTGCTTTCGTCATATGGTTTGAATTTATGCAACTGGGGTTCCCTGCTATTTATTGCCCTGTTTTCATCCTTGTTTTGCAGCCTGTTATCAGTCAATGTGCCTATCTGAAACCAACTTTCCTTGCCACTATTCCACCTTGGTTGTATAAAGAAACTGTATTTGTTCTTTGTGTATTTCTTCCATCATTTGCAGTTTCCCATAACGAAAGTGAACTAGTCTTGCTGTGACCTCTTAGATCTAGACCTGTGATAAGTGTCGTTTTGATCTTAAGAGTTAGTTTGTTTGCTGTTCATAGCTGATTGAGCATTTTCTTTCGTCATATGGTTTGAATTTATGTATTTCTAGTGTCGAAACAAGTAAATCTTAAGGTGTCTTTTGATTTTGGACAAAGCTTGTTTGCTTTCACTTGAAATTGAATTCAAAATTATACAACAACTTTCTTTTTGTATTACATCAACATTAAGAAAGAGAAAAGAAATATCTCCATTGTGCATTTTGCATTTGATAAGTTTGCATGTTGATTTAGGAAAAAGTGCATTAGTGTGTGCTCTTTGATCTGTGTGAAAAGATGATGTCTTTCTTTTCCCTCAGTAGTTAAGATTTTCATAAGTCGAAAAGATTGAAAAGCTTGCTTATCATCTTAGACTGCATTTAGGAAGTTGTATTATACATCTCGTGGTGATCCATAAAGGCAAACTGCTAAACAAGATCAACATTAAAATGAATTGAATTTACATAACAACACATTGAAACATAACGCAAACACATAGAGGTCTAAGCTAGAGATGTGTTCCGGCGTCGTTAAACGTGATATCTTAGCGTTGAGTGGTTGGGTGATTCCTCCACGGTGAAGCGATAAGTATCAATACGGACTTGTGCTCCCACGTACCGTCGCGTATATATTGGGAGACCCCTATAGGAACAAAGCCTTTATCCATAGGAAGCCGTGTCGGCCGCCCTACTGATCGCAATGCAGTGAACATAGCATTCACGAAGATCGACCACTCGTACCGTAAAACGTATTCTGTGGTTTTGCGAAAAGTTTGGCACACCCTCTGCCTAGAACTCCAGAGTAGTTTCTTTTGGCCTTTTTCAAACTCTATAACTGAAAAAGTCCATCCGAGCATTTGTCACTTCGGGCTCGTTAAAACATCGAAGGAGACTAGAGTCATCTTTAGCTTTTTCTCGACTCTTAAAAAGTGAAAAAGCAAGTTGTGTCTAAAAGCGTCTAATAAAATTCATTCAATTCGGAAACACAAATTTCCCCTTTTAATATTTTGGTTGATCGAGTAATCCGCAATCGTGGAAGAAAGTCAATTGAAACCCCGTCGTTCGCGGAGGCTTACGAGTCAACCGTCTTTGTCTCCGGAATCGAAAACAGTACGGACAAAGCGAACTCGTTTAACCGGTTCAAAAGCTCCTATAAAATTTAGAACGAGTGTTCCAACCGCATCTGAGGTTCCGGTTACTCCAAACATTTCTGGAAACCCTGCCTCTATAGAAGAAGTTCAACAGCCACAGAAGGACAGTAATACTGATCCTAGTCTGGGGGCAAATACTTGTATAACTAAACCAGTTCTATCTGTAACCGGTCCAGAGACTTTTGCTCCTCAAACAACTGTCGCTGTCGAAACAACCCTTTCTTCGGCACCAGAAATATTTTACGGACCTGACGGTCTTCCTCTTCCACCGGGTTTGATTGCGATAGAGGAAATTGCAGAGGATCCGCAAGCAAGTACTCCAACCCATTTTGGAGTCGGGGTCACTCTATTTCCTTCATCAGAGGTTAATCCACCACAAGTGGAAGTTCCTGTAGAATCGCTAGGAAATCTATTGGATAGACTTAAAATGTCTGAACAACCATCATCATCTAGGACTGTGTCAAATGACACAGCGACAGCAGAAGCCCCTGCCGTCACTCCGACAATGTTTGCCGGCATACCAGCTGTCCCGACTAGCTCACAACCGCTAGAAGGAGTCCACCAAGGGACTATTTCGACAGTATGGTCTGTTCCAGTTTGTTCATCCGGAGTAATATCTGGCAACTCTTATGTTGAGACTCGTCAAATTGATCCATTTGGAGGTCAATTTGGGCAATCCAGTCCCCAAGGACAATCAATCCCCTTGAGTTCCAGATTGCTACCGTATGGGGGGCAGTATGCCCTTTCATTACCCCCTCCGGGTGGGTACCCATACGCGAGTTCACAACAGTATTCAGGTTATACTGGAATTGCATCAAGTAGTTGGGTACCTATGCTACCTCAACAACCAAGGGTTGTATATTCTATGCAACAGTGTGTACCTATGACGAACATCCCGACCACACCGGCTATTGTAACTGTGTCACAAGTTCAAGCGATGCCTGTTGCATGTCAACCTCAGATTTCTCAGGTTGTAATGCAACAGCCACTTGACCATGGGTCACAACCACAATCGCCAACTGGTGGGGCGACTCAGGTACAAACGGGTACAATTACCCCACACCTTGGTCCAATGGTTAGCATAGCACAACAGAACATGGCTTCACAACCATGGCTAGTGCAATACCAACAACCACAATTCCAGCAAGTATACCAAGGTTCTGAGCAGCAGATCTTTGTGAACAGTGGACAACCGTATATCCAAAACGGTCAAAACCAACCACTTTACAGTGGTCAAGTCCACCAACCATATCAATCATACCAACATCAATTACATTATGCTGGTATGCAAAGGCCCACTGCTCAAGCGATTCCATCGTACCCTGGTTATGCTTCACCTAACCTGAATCAACAATTACCATTCGTGGCAACTTTAGAGTTACCCGATTTACACCAGTTAACTAACGATCCGATTGCTTATGCCCCTTGGTGGCCAGCGATTCCACATAAACTTCCATCTGACATTCCTAAATTCAATGGAAATCCAGGTGAAGACCCATCGAATCACGTGATGACTTTTCATCTGTGGTGTTCGTCGAACACCCTAAACGACGATTCAATAAGGCTTCGCCTTTTTCAGAGGACATTGACAGGTCCAGCGGCTAAATGGTATAGTGAATTACCTAGGGCCTCATTCGACAATTTTAGTTCCCTAGCCACGACTTTCTTAACCCATTTTCAATTACCGATAAGGTATGAAACGGGAACAGAAATATTAACCAACTTCAAGCAGACAACTGCCACCCATATATCTGATCATATACATGAGTGGCGTCGTCGTCGTAGGATGGTGAAAACATACGTTCCCGATCAGCTGTTAGCTGAATGGTTTATAAAGTCGTTACTTCCGGCTATAACGGAAGATGTGGCAAAGGGGGGAGTCGTAACAGATGAGCAAGTTATTGCTCGTGCACAATATTTGGACTTAGTTTATACTCAGTCCGGCACGCTCTACGACAAAATACCTGACGCTCCTAGACCGGAATTTTCAATTCCTCCCCCTCCTAAATCCAATAGTGACTCTCATGCCGGTGATGGCGTGATTGGCACGGCAAACGCGAAATCGATAAAGGCTTCATCAAAGAAAGCCCGTAAGAATTCGGATCAAAATGCAAAAGAAGAAATTCTTGCTTCGGAAGTAAATGTCGTATCAGCAGATAAAGGCAAAGAAACCAATCAACCAGGAAGAAAGAAGAAGCAAAACAAAGGGAAGAAGAAGAAACAGGGTGAGTCATCTCCTGGGAAAAATTCTTCAAACCCTCCGGGGAAAGGGAAACAAAATTATCCATGTCAAATATGTGATGATGAGGATCATTTAACAAGGAATTGTCCATTCAAAGCTGAGTTGAAGAGGTTCTTTAAAAGATCCCAAACCTCAGCTGTGTTAACTGATCCATTTCCCAACCCAGGTCAAAATATGGTTGATAGTGGAAATGCTTCCCCATCGCAAGTACTTATGTTGTCGGTTTCAAAACAGCAGAATGATGCTTTGATTTCGACAAGGAACAAAGATTACGGGAATCCTCAGTTGTCGAACGAAAAAGGTAAAGATCAACCAAGTAGTTCGACAACAACTTCGACAGAAGTTGTACCACCCATCATTCCTGAATTAACAATCAAACCGCCAAAGGGTGTAGTACACAAGTCGACATTTAATCCTCGCGCCAGAGTGGCGCAGCATTATAACATAGTGGAAGATTTGGCACAATCGCCATCCACTATGTCGACTCTTGAGGTACTACAAAATTGTCCAACCCAAAGGCAGGCATTGTTATCAGCAATTGGTGGGGTTGATCCTAAAGATTCCAATCTTGTATCCTTTGATCACAAAGGATACGATCCTCAGTTACCAGCTCAGCTAGCTTTCCTTATTCAAGTGAAAGCCCTCAACAAAACTGTTCACTAAACAATTATTGATGAGGGAGCGTCAACATGTATTATGTCGATGAGTTGCTGGAAAACTTTAGGATCTCCAACCTTGTCACAATCTTCGACGACATTAAAAGCTTTCGACGGAAGGACTTATACCCCATACGGTATCCTTAATAACTTGAAAGTTGAACTGGGAGGAAAAACAGTAGAAATTGATGTTGAGGTCATCGATGGAAATCTTAACTACAACATCCTACTGGGAAGACCATGGATTTATGCCATGGCGGCTGTCGTGTCAACTTATTTTAGGAAGATCGCATTCCCGTTTGAAGGAGGGATTACGGTCATCGACCAACAGAACTTCCTCCCTAATGGTCCACAAGTTACAGGAAGCATTCCCATGATCCATGAGAGAAACCATTTGCTTCAAGATATCGGAGTAGGATTATTGAAAGACCCCATATTGATGGGAACTTTCGCACTACCACCTCCTATTCACATAGGAAATATACCGTTTGTAGCAACCTGCAACATGATATCTTCCACGAAGGTCGACATGGATCGTGCAATTGTTTTGCCCCCAAGCCCTTTAGAAATATTGTAGCAATCAATGTTTCAAGCATGGGAGGCGAACCCAAATCAACGCTCGTCAAGCGTTTGGGTAGATAGGTCTAGAGAATATGGTACCTCATTAGATCCTTGGTCGAAAGTTCATGGGACTGACGAAGGAATCTTACAATCAATGTTGATTGACGGGGCACCATGGAATGATCACCACCATCGTTCCCTTCTTCCGGAATATGAAGAAGATACTCAAAGTGACCTTTATCACCCTTCAGTTTTTGAATTCCTAACAAATACTATAAATACGGTGGATTCCGAGCGAAACTTATCCAATATTGAAGAGACTATAGCCATAAATATCTCGACTAAAACAGATGTTGTAGAGAATATTTATGTCGGCAAAGGTTGTTCCCCTTCAGAACTGGAAATATATAACGCTCTTTTTCGCGAATTTAGAGATGTCTTTGCTTGGTCATATGATGAAATGCCAGGAATTGACTCGAGTATCGTTGAACATGAAATTAAAATTTATTCTGATGTCAAACCAGTAAGACAACGGCTTCGGCAGGTGCACCCCAGGAAAGTCGCTGCCATTAAGGCAGAAGTTGAAAAACTTCTCCATGCTGGATTCATCTACCCGGTTCCTCTAACCGATTGGGTATCGAATATTGTCCCTGCTATGAAGAAACAAGGGATGATTAGAGTGTGTGTTGATTATAGGGATGTAAACCAAGCTTGTCCGAAGGACAACTACCCTACACCCTTCATCGACCAGATAATTGATGAATGCGCCGGATGTGAAATCTTTTCATTTATGGATGGATTTTCCGGGTATAATCAAATAAATATCCGCCCACAGGACCAGTCAAAGACTGCATTTATTTGTCCGTGGGGCACATTCGCTTATCGAAAATTACCCTTTGGTTTGAAGAACGCAGGGGCGACGTTTCAGAGGGCTATGAATTATGCCTTCCATGACATCAAGAATATTGTTCAACCTTATCTCGACGACCTTCCGGCTCATTCGCGAAAGCGGACTGATCATCCGCAGCATTTAAGAGCGATATTTCTACGTTGCCGACACTACAAGATAAGACTCAATCCGCACAAATGTGTGTTTTGCGTCGGTTCTGGTTGTTTACTTGGCTTTGTAGTCTCTAAGGATGGGATTCGTCTCGACCCTTGCAAGGTTCAGGCAATCATTAATTTGCCTCCACCTTCAAATTTGCTTCAGATTCAGAAACTCCAAGGGAAAGCAAACTTTCTGAGGAGGTTCATTCCAAATTACGCAGAACTTGCTAAAGGTTATACTCGTCTTTTGAAAAAGGATGTACCTTTCGTCTGGGACCAGGTGGTGCAAGCTTCCTTTGATGCTCTGAAAGATTGTCTAGTAAAAGCATCATTAATGTACGCCCCAGACTATCAAAGAGATTTTAACCTGTATCTGGCTGCAGCGGATACGACCATTGCAATGGTTTTAGTTCAAGAAGTCGATGGAATTGAACATCCTATATATTATTTAAGTAAAAACTTAAATGATACAAAAGTAAATATTCTTATGTTGAAAAACTAGCGCTTGCAGCTGTTCAAGCGATTCAAAGGTTTCGACATTATGTCCTCTTTCGGAAAACTACCAATTTGTCAGATTGAAACCCCATGACTTATATACTATCGCGACAGTTGCTGGGGGGAAAATATTCAAAATGGGTAGCGATCCTTCAAGAGTTTGATCTGGAATTTGTAAAATCCAAGTCAAAGAAAGCTCTAGTTTTTGCATAATTATTGTGCGATCTCCCATCATTGTCCAACGATGAAACATCAGAAGAGTCAATCGTGGACGAAAGTTTGTTTCTGATATCTGTAAGCGATGAGTGGTATGGAGATATCATAGTTTATCTCCAAACCCAGAAATTCAGGCCTAACACCTCTCACTCCGAACGGAAACGTATACGATACCAAGCAAAAGACTACATGATCGTCGGTGACACACTTTACCGTCGTGGTATCGATACAGTTCTGAGGAGGTGCCTTACCCATGAGGAGGCCGAAAAAGCCCTAAATGAGTGTCATTCAGGCGCGTGTGGGGGGCATCAATCTGGATATGCAACAGCACAAAAAATCTTACGAGCAGGATACTTCTGGCCAACCATGTTCAAAGATTGCATAATCGCAGTCAGAAGTTGCCATGCTTGTCAAATTTTTGATAGCAAAACCAGGAGACCACCCGCACCTTTACAGCCAATAGTTGCTGTTGGGCCCTTCGCCAAGTGGGGCATCGATTTCATGCAATGTAACCCCACCTCGACCGGGGGGCATGGGTATATTATAGTCGCTGTTGACTATTTTACCAAATGGGCCGAGGCGATGCCTACATTGGATAACACTGGTGAAACAGCTGCCCTTTTCTTTTTCAATCATGTAGTCGCCAGGTTCGGCGTACCACAGGCTATAGTTACAGATCATGGGTCGCATTTTCGCAATCACATGATGGTCGAATTAGCTGCCAAGCTAGGGCTATCTCACGACAGCTCTACCCCATATTATCCGCAAGCCAATGGACAAGTTGAAGCAATCAACAAGGTCCTGAAGCGTATGTTGCAAAGGATGATCGGGGTTCATAAAAGAAGGTGGCACCTAATCCTGTACTCAGCCTTGTGGGTTTACCGAACGTCGGTAAAGAACGCAACCAGGTTCATACCTTTTCAACTGGTGTATGGCCTGGAAGCAGTCTTGCCAATCCAGTGCGAAATTTCGTCGCTTAAACTCGCAATTGATCTCCTCCCCAGAACTTCAGAGGAAGAGGCTCGTTTCTTGGAATTAATCCAGTTGGATGAAACCCGTCGTGATGCCGCTTTGGCTAACGAAGCCCATAAGAAACAAGTCAAGGCTCAGTTTGAAAAAATGTCAAACCCCGTGTCTTCTCAGAAGGTGATTTGGTCTTGCTTTATGACAAAGAATCCGATAAATTGGGAGCAGGTAAATTTAATTCCTTGTGGATGGGCCCCTATATTGTTAAAAGGGTGTTAGCAAAAGGAGCCTACGAGTTAATGGATTATGACGGAATTCCACTGGCGCAACCTCGTAATGGGTTGTACCTCAAGCGTTACTATGCTTAAATAGTGACCAATATGCATGCACCTCGATTTGCATTATTATGCTGGGGGCATGCAAGCTTATCATCGAGCAGTTTTACCGCGGAATTTATGCTCGTTAAAAAATAGAAAAGCGAGATCCGAGCAGTTTTAGCACATAGTTCATGCTCGTTAAAAAATAGACATAAGATTGAGCAATGTTTTGGCGCATTCAAGCTCGTTAAAAAATGAACCCATCTCGGTAAATAACCACTGTGATCGTAAATTCATCAGCCATAAAATGCCTTGGTCGTGTTTGCACCTGCCACCTCCACCGTCATTTGGCCGATCGTTCACCTCCATATGATTGTTTACCCATTTTGAGGAACAGCTGCGAAGAGTGATTTCACCTAGCCATCCTTGTGACACTGCCGTGATTGGAAAATTCCAACCTGTACCTGGAATCTGCTGCTATCCCTGTTTATCACTCGTTCCTCAAAAGACGAGTCTTCTTTGAGCTCTTTTCATCTGACTCGT
Organism: Pinus tabuliformis; assembly: GCA_031772625.1. Lineage (NCBI taxonomy): Eukaryota > Viridiplantae > Streptophyta > Pinopsida > Pinales > Pinaceae > Pinus > Pinus tabuliformis. The sequence goes on from CM062820.1 coordinate 859,695,566, forward strand.
AAAATATGAAAAGTTTGCCGAGTTTTGGCCTTCCAGCTCGTTAAAATGACCGGAAGAGCTATCCCTCCTCTAGATTTTAATCTTTTTGGACCTGAGGGATTATTGCACAAAAAGGTCGAGCGCTTGTTTTATTCGGCTCGTTAAAGTTATCGAAAATTCATCCCTTCTGTATTGTTTTATACTTTTTCGGACTTAAGGGATTAGATGACGAAAAAGGAATTTTGGAGTTAACTTTCTGTACCTTTTCAGACTCTCTAAAAATGAAAAGGACCGAGTTTTCCTTGTCGTTAGACTCGTTAAAATGATTAAATAGCGACAAACTTTTCTTTAGACGAGAACGAGTTTCCCTATCGCTAGGCTCGTTAAAACATAGCGATGGGCTTGCCCTAAGGGCAGGTTATAGAACAAGCATATGTTATCCTCCTCAAGCTTGACAAAAATAAAGAGGTACTGGTCAGAAATGACTAGGGAAAAATTGGGAGAACCTCAAAGCTTTAATGGTAGCAAGTCGCTCTTGAACATGACACTTTTCCTCCGTATCACATCGGGTTGGGTTGTTTCATTCACCGGTCTCATCACCATGGTCTCGCCAAACCATCCACATTTGGGGTAATGCTACCGATCCATCACATCAGTGTCGTTATATGTTCAAGAGATGTTGTTCAGAAAGAGTCAACCGTGTCCCATCCACTGCCATACATCATCTTTCATCCTTTCATGACCGCCACCCTGAATCATATTTCACATATCATTTTCACCTTCATCACAATCATTAGCTCCGTTCCGTGTCACTGATGTGGGATTCATTAAGGCCCTCCTTTGACGGATCGCTCCTTGTCGACATCAGCTCATTATCCAAGGAATTGATCTAGGAACAACCCCCTCAGTACTTTGAAGCTTGCATGCCTCAATGGCAAGTTTCTCACTTCCGGCAACAGGTATACATCAATGACCTTCGACCAGAAGATTTTGCGTGGTGTTCGATGCCAAGTCCTTTATTCACACCACGTGAATTGTACTGCAGTACCTTGAGGGTCATTATCATTATCGGTGATTCCTCTCGCGCTTGTTAACAGTTTACATCATTGACTAGTAATCAAGCGATGTCTTTCCATGTTCGACTCCAAGAAATTCTCACATGGATCGACTTGTACTTAGCATGAAGATCGAACGAGTTTGAAGACCCCGGATCTAGTTTCATCCATCCGGGCTGCGATATATATTCAGGAAATAAAGACATTGACATGTGCAGCAGATGATCATCCTACTCAAAGTATGATAATTTAAGCAGAGAATTATCAGTCTACCATCAGACGATTGTCTGTTCTATGTACAGAAAATGTATTTATAAAGCTGAGCATGGGAATTCCCGCCTCAGCTAGATCATGAAAGCAGTATGAAAAATAATGTATTGTATTGTATTTTATTACAGGTCACCTCTCAGCGATTGAATGAACTTCGGATCCTCCTAATAAAGCATTTCACCCGATAAACGACCTCATACTTTAGGGGGCAACTGTTATAGACATTTTTGTGCCTTACAGCATGAAGCATGAAATGTCCATAATCTAAGGGATCCAAAGCCCCTAAACATGTTGTTCCTACCCCTAGAGGAACAAGGTTAGCAAACCACAGCACTGAATAAAAGTTCTCCACCTGAAAACACTCAAAAACAAGGCAATTCTGGATCATGTCAACTGCTCCACTGAGCATCTGCGCTGAATGTCAATTGCTCCACTGTCTACCTGTGCTGAATGTCAACTACAAAGAAGGCTACCTGCGCTAGGCGAGTTTGGACATGTGGCACAGTCATTCCTCAAGGTGTCAATGCCCAGGAAGCTTCCAAAATGACACTTGGATCAAGGAATTCGACTGGTGATGAGTAAGAGGGTCTAGGTCTCCAAGTGGAAGCAAGAACCTCCAAGTGGACTCAAGAACTGAAGAATAACTGAAGTGGGAGAGGACACTAGTCAGCTTCATGCCAGCCTCAAGCTGACTCATCCTTTCTCCAAAACTCCTATATATAGAGCTCTCTCATGAGGTCTAAGGAGGCTGGAATCTTGTGAATGTAAGGAAGTGTTGTTGGTTTGAGTATAGAACTATTGGGTGATTTGCTTGAAGGAGGTGAAGAGGAGATTTCTTTCTGCTGGGAGGTGATGTTGGATTGGGCCTCTTATGGTTGTATCACTTCCTGAACTTTACTTCTTCCATTAATAAAGCATTTGAGGTTCTTCTATATGCATGTGTCTCAATGGTGTATTGTTATACTTGTGTATTTGATTTATTCCAATCCTTGAATCAATTATGAATGTATGCTTCTTGTAGTTTCCCTCTCTTGCCATTTTGCAGGATCTTGGTGTAGCTGGGCCAGTGAAAGAGCAAGGAGCTGGGAGCAAGCAGTAAGGAGAGAAGATTGGATCAACCATTAGCGAAAGACAACGGTTAGTGGATCCCTTTCTCCCCTATTTTACTTTCATAAAGAAGAAATCTTAAATAGCTTTGCTTTGATTGTTGCTGAGGTACTATCACCCTTAGAGTGGGATAGGGTCATTCCGTATTGGATACTTTTCCCAACAACACTTAGGATCATGCCCTAGGTCCACAATAATGTCCTCCAAGGTTTTAATTCTATTGTCTTTGGTTGTGGAGGACATTCTTTCCAAATCAAGCTGAATATTTGTATTCTTTAGAGATTCCTTTAACTCATGAGCCAGCGTGGCCTTATCTGCCAGGGTGGCATAGACCATTTCCCCTGTTTGCTTATGTAACTCTATTTGATCCATGGGGTGAATGTCCTTGGCCAGGACCTCTAATCTTGTCTTGACATAGTCTACAGCTGACTGTGGCTGCTGAACCTTGGGCTTGAAGTGGGCGAGAATCATCCTTTCTTCTTTGATGTCATATGCTGCCATCAATCTTTCCTGCTTGGTAGGTGTTGCCTTAAGAAATTGGTCATACAATTGTACTCTTAGTATTTCATTTTGAGCCTTAATTTCTTTAAAGGTGGCTTTGATGCTAGCTGGCTTCTTACTTTGCTGCGTAGAGGAAGATACCTCCATGCCATGCTGTCTATCTTGCTCTTGTTGGAAAGAGCTTGTGGCTGTTTGTTGACTTCCTTCTCTGTCTCTCCTTGGACTTCCAAGGATTTCCTCACTGACTTCCTCCTCAATTGGAGAGTCAACCTTTTTCCTCTTAGCTTCGGGCTGTTGTGTAGACCCACTAGCAGGTGTGGAGTCTTCTCGGTCTCGTTTTCTGCCTCTTTCCTCATGGGCAGGAGTCTATAAAACAGGCACTTTTGGTGCCTCTGTTTGCTGTGGAGGAGCCTGTCCTTAAGATTGTTCCATGGAAGTGGCAGGTTGTTCTGTCACCATTCCTTGTTCTGTATCCATTGGCTCTTTTCCTTTAGCTGTACCTGTTGCTGATGTAGATGCTTCTTGGGCAGCTTGTGAAGCTGCAGTAGTGGATGTGCCTTCTCCGACTTGGTGCGGCAGTTTGAAAGTTACCTGGTCAGCAAAATCCAAGTCAAAAATTTTTTCTAAATCTTTGACATCTCTTTCCATAATTTCTTCTTGGGTAAATTCCTCAACTAATGTTTCTTGCAGCCACTCATCTTGGTTGGCATATTGTTCAATTTGTGGTAATTTACAATGGTCATAGGCCATCAGCCTGTATTTAACTCTTCTGTCACTGATAAAACCCTCCGGGTCATAAGGGGCCCACCAGAAGCTCCTCTTTAACTTGTATTTGTCCCTTAGTATTTGATCGGCATCTTGCCAACCATCTTTCTTGTTCATAATGAAGGGGCCTATATGGTCTTTGAATTTCAGATGAGCTTTCTTCTTGGCACTATGAAAATGAGTAAGGTCAGCATTGATGAGCTGCCTATAGTACTCCAATGCAAACAGTCTCATTGGTACATATCTTGGGAGCCTGTAAGGACAGAGCTCACAGCCATAGATCCTAATGATAGTGTGATTCTGGTAGAGATACCAATCACCTATTTTGTAACTCTTAGACAGCTGCAAGGTCTTCTGTATGTCATAGGACAATCTAGGAGGAGGGGACCTTTTTAGAAGACAAGAGACTGGGTATACAAACTGGTCAATGAACTCACAGTAGGAAAATGGAGAGTTTTGAACCTCATGGAAAACTAATGACCAAAAGATGACAGACCTTCTTTCCCCCTTAGAATCCAACTTTTTAATGGGGCATTGGAAGCATTCAGACTGGAAATACATGAACAAATGATAGATATATGATGAATATTTAAAGACTCCCTCCCTATCCATCTTCAACAGCTGATCATGTATTTTGTTGGCTATGAACTTGGCATAATTGTACTTGGTAGCAGGGGGCTGTCCTGAGCTATATGCAGACAGCAGGACCAACACTGTTTCATCAATGTGCTCACTTGTTTTAAAACGCAGCACAGAGGAAATCATATCTATAAGCAGCTTGCCCACCTCATTGAAATTGTGATATAAGAAAGGGGGTGGGCCTGTAGGCTGGCAGTCTGCCCTCATGAATGTCTTGGTAGTTCTTGCAATTTCAGAGCTGGAAAGCTTGGCGCCTTCATCCAGCAAATAGTTCATGGAGAAAGGAACCAATAGCTGAGTCTGTTTGAAATCGAGCATCTGGTTGATGGAGTCAGGAGTAATATGAAAAAGTATGCTCCCCGATGGAGACTTGATAGCTCCCTGATTAGGTTCATATTTCTCAGCACATAAATGGATGACCTCAGGAAAAACATTAACAGATGGAAGGAAATAATGAGGCAAATTGGACTCCCATATGCCATAGATGTCACATTTGTTCATAAAGCTGTCTCTTAGTTGGCAGAAGGTCTTCAAGTGATTTCTGTCCCCAACTAAATCTTGAATGAGGTAATCCTTATCAGCCAAAGGCATGGCTTCAAGTTCTTTGTTTGGTGGATTCATAGGAGTGACACTGAGAACTGTTGGAGTGGCCATTATAAAACTTTTTGATGTTATATTTGGAAAGAAGTTTTACAGCAGTAATAGGTTACTGAAAACTAACTCTGAGGATTTGCAAAGGAGTTGCAAAATGAGTTCAAGTGAGGGAATGGCCTTCAATATCTGTAATTATGATGAAAAGGAAAACTTTGCAGATTTCGGATAAGGCTTTGGTTCCTTTGGCACATTCTTTGAATAAGAGACTGGGAGGGAAAATTTTTGCAAGGGAACGGGGAGTGTTACAGTGAAATTGCAGAGGTTTATGAGTGGAATGCGGTAAAAGAGAACAATGCCGAACTGTTATGAAATTTTTTGCCGGGAATTGAGCTCGAAAATGAGTTTCCAAAGGTAATTTCGCCAACAGGCGCGGGTTGGCAGGGTTTTTCCTAAGGTAGGGGCTTAGCAGTGGATTTAGGCAGAATTTAGGTAAGGCAGAGTCCTTAATTTGGGAATTTGCAGGCTTGAAAAGATGTAAAATGGAGAAAAATGGGAAGAACAGGGGTGAAGGAGCAACGCAGGGCAAATACCTAGTTAAACTAGCACCGAGGGCAGTTAGACTGGTCCAATGGCGACTGGTGAAGACGAATTCGGAGGTGGTTCCAGCTCAATTGGTCGAATTTTGAATTTTGGAGGCAAACAGGAACAAACGGCAGTAGCAGCTCTCCACCATGTCCAATGAAAATGACTAACGAACGGTTGAAAATGCATGTTTTTTATAAAAATTTGACATATTCGAACTTTTGGCGCTTTTCCGTGATGACGTCAGCATGACATCATCGACGGGTCCCGAGTACGGACAGGTGACGTGGACGTTGACTAGGATGAAGACGTGGCGGTGACAGGGTGGCGGGACAGGGAGACGAGCGGATGAGCTAGCAGTGACGTGGAGCATCGGCAGGGATGCGGGGGTGACATCATGAGGACGTGGGGGTGACATCACAGGCGGGGGAGCGGTATCCAGTTTTCCCCGCACCACCTTTCGGCACCGGCAGTATTGGGGAAGGGGCCTCTAAACACATGGGAGGCCGACACGTGGCGGGGGTACGGCAGGGAAACCGCCCATCCCCCGGACGTTAACCTCCAGCAGATCGGGGGGCCAAAACGACCGCCCACAGTTGGATCTGAAGTCTTGGGCATCGGATGGCTGGCGGGACCATCGGGGTGTCGTGCAATTAGGCATGGGACCTGCCCGATTTATTTAAACAACATTATGCCGCGGGGGGGTCCAAAACTTTGGAAGATGTGGGTTTGTGGGTTATGTGCGGTGGCAGCGATTAATGTTAAATTAAACATTTAAATGCCAAACATAAATAAAGAGCGCTAAGAAAGGGTTAGGTTTAAGGGGGGGAATGACAATTTAATGTTTAATAAAACATTTAAACATTAATTTTGGGAAAATGACTGCGGAGGGGGTAGAAATATGAGGTCTTGATGGGTGAGGGATTAGGTATAGGTTATTGGCCTAACCAGAGGTTTAGACCAATCCTAGAGTTATGACATGGATGGGTTCATAATAGTCCCAGGTGGACTATCATATCCCAGAACTATATGTACCTAGCTATAATGCTATAGGCTGGGATAGGTAATATTTTTTAGGGATTTTATATAGTTTTCTGTATAACAGGGATGGGAAGGTTTGGTTAGGGAGCTATATAATAGAATTAGCGGTTAATATGAGTTTGTGAGGTGGAGGATTAGGGGAGAGGCTAAGTTTATGTACTGAAACTTAGTCATAGGAAGTGAATGGAATGTAGAAGAGTGACTTTTACACAAGAAATGTGGCTTCTTTTTATTAAAGAAAGTCAAAGCTTGACTTAGTATTTCACAAAAATGAAGTGATAACAGGGCTAGTTGGGTAGATCCCAAAGTCCTCAAGGGGGTGTTAGTAAGAAATTTCGAGGGGTAGGTGAAAGGGAGTTAGATATGCCACCAGAATTCTTCCATTAGACAACTGCTTTGACCTTTCTATGATTGATGAGATGAGCCTTGATTAATAATACAGAATGTGATCTAGACTTTTCTTCTGCAACCTCAAACTACCTACCCAACCTAATACACCTAACATTTTTTCTTCCTTTCGAATGGGTGCACTTAGACTTGCAAACCCTCATTGTCCTCTTTTCTTTTGGTTGCCCTCCTATCTAAATCAACCCTTATCTCTTCCAAGGACCCAGGTTAAGCAGTTGGGTTCCTTCATTTCTCTACCTAGCTACTCATCTACCAAGATTAAACAGTTTGGACAGACATTTATTCTCTATCTCTAAAACAAGCAATTTAAACCTAAGGAAGCCAAGATTAAGATGTTTGGCCTTCCCTTAATCGAGAAATCTTTCAAAAATGGAACTTTTGCAACATCGAAAAGATGAACATTTTTGGCACTTCCACTGTCAATCATGAAATATGAAACCTATTGCAATAGGAGGCTAACAGTGGCTCCACTTGGGGATGGCTTTTCCTTATGAAAAGTCAAGAATAGCAGGTCAGATTGCCTTGACCTTCAACTGTTATTGTACTTCGAAAACTTCCCTTCGCTGGCTGCTTTATTTATGTATAGGACAGCAGACTTGAAGAGCTTAGGGCCTTCACTTCGGGCTTGAACTGCAGCAAGCTTGCCATCCAAACAAAAACAAAATCCTACCTACTTACACTAATCAACCTTCTGCTTGTTGGTTAGGTAAAATGAAATAGCCAGTGCAACCACCTAAGCAATTGTAGAAGGAAACGAACTGCTTGACTGACCATTGGTGAAAACAGAAACATTATTCGGTCATGTGCCCCCATAGTCAAAATTGTGACATATAAAGGCCATTGCTGATATACTTGGCCCTCATAGAGAAAACATGCTAAGTATTTTGAGTTGAGAAGATCCTCCATGTAATCTGCTACAGGATCGACAAAAGCATTATGTGGGATAGTTTCTTCTGGGCATTCTTGGTCTGATGGAACAGCTATATCCTCAGTACCAAGCCCTGCAACCAATACTTCAGCCTTTGTCTTGAAAGCAAGATTATCCTCAATCTGTAAGTCAGAAGGTAGTACAATTTCCTCCTGCCTCGGAGAGGGAAGATTTTGGAGGAATTCTTTAGGATTGCAAAAATCACATGACTAAATTTGAGAATGCACAAGTTCGATTTCATTTTCATGCTCTTCCACAATTAAACCAAGAAAATAGATTTTGATTTGAGTCTGTTGTATTGCTTTGACCTTTAACAACACCAATCTCAAAAAATCTTCATCAAGCTCATATTCAGATAACAACTTCCTGAATTCATATAAAGCTCAAGCTATTGCAAGATCTTCCACACACCAGGTCATCGTGTCTGACTACTGGTTCTTTGAATGTGAACTATTTGGTTGTAGAATTGTTTGGAAAGCTTGAAGCTCTAGATCCTATTTCTCTTTCGGGTTCGCTCCTCCAGTGGAGTCTTGTTTGAAAAGATGATGTGGAGTCGCCAGGTGGATGATTTATCCTTTGGTGTGTCTGATCCCTGTCCACCATCACAGATCAGATCTAAACATGGAAAATTTTTGAAGACACGGAGCACTTTCTTCAGAAAACAAGATTTCCTCTTTGGAGCAACCTTCCAAGTTGTTTCTTCGATATTTTTGAGAAACTCCCCAGTGGAGTCGCCATTATATTATCACTTAGGTTGTTCCCTTTGACTCCCAAGGGAATACGGTCGAGGTAACCACAAACCAATCTTTGGACTGCAGGTTGTAGCCCACCTGCAATCAGCGAGAGCTCTCTCTTTATGATTTAACTTTGTTGATGATGATTTTAGGCTAGTTATTGAGTTCAAGGGGTTTTGTTTGAGTTTGGTGGGATGGATGAGGCTTCCAAGTAGAGAGGTAAGTATAGTGTGAGAGTTTCAAACCATTGGGCATGGAGTCAAGGATTAGGACTGCTAGTGCATTTTCTTGGTCACAAGAAGAATATGGAGCAAGCTAGCTACACATGAAACAATGATTCAAGCTAAAAGGATGGAATGAGGGCTAAGGAATGAGAAGCAATTAAGAATTTCTCATTTAGCTTAACAGAGGGAAGGTGAATGAGCTCTATCTAGGAGCAATCAAGAATCCCTAGATAACTGTCAAACATGAGTGAATTAGGGGGAATACGAGCCAAAGGGAATTCATATTCATTAGCAATTCAGATGAAAACATAAAGAAACAGCAGAAATTGAGCATAGAGTGCCACCAAGCAAGTTCTAAGCTAATCTTTCTTTCTGCTATTTAGATGGTGATATATGCATGATATAAACATATATGAATTTAAAACGGAGATAAGAAACACTTATTGAGTCATGTTGCAGCACAAGGATTCCATATTCATTCTTCAAAACATTAATAACACAGTGGACAGTCCGTCCTCCAAGCTTTTTAGTAGTCTTTGATTAAAAAAAACATGTCAGATATACAGAGTGAGTCTCTCTTGGAGTGCATTAACCAACCAACCCCAAATACGATCTGTGGGGAGGTATATATACAAAAATAAGATACAAAAATATCTAGATGATGAGTTAATAGCTCATAACTTCTTTGCCAACTCTTAAGGGATAGTAGCTGAAAGAGTAAATGCTGTAGTAAACATGAATATAACAATTGTTCATTCTGTCAAAGAAAATTGACTTTTTGAGTCCAATTGAGTCGGTTGGGCTGCGCTTTCAAAATCCGCGATCTTTTGGGCTTGCCGTCCATCTCTTTGCTTTGTCACTGCTCACACTTGCTCTGCCTATTCCTTGACCACTCTTGTCCGGTGCTTTCGTGCCTCATTTGGCTGACTCATAGCTGACCGAGATTTGGAATAACAAAAAGGGGCAAAAAAACTGAAATCACCTGGGCACAATGGCCAGCATTGCCTGCCACCAATCCTCGGGAGGTAACTGATGCTTTTGTATTTTGATGAGTGTTTCATCGACCTCTGTATACCTATAATAATTGGGTGGCATCCCAAACAAATGATTAATTTCATGTTCAATAAAAAATAAGTTTTCCAACTTATCATAGAGATTGTGCCCAGAAGGTGGCCCTAGCTCTGGTGTAGAGCCTGAGGATGCAGTAAGTTGATTTGTGACATAGTTGTTCACTCTGGTGACATATTGCTCACGTGTTAACAGCCTCCCAGTACTGGTCAGCAAGCTGGGAAAACCTTTGCTTTGTAATGCTGCAAGTTTCCACTTAAAATCATCTGTCCCTTTGCATCTCTTGACACTTTCTTTCCAGTGTCTGTACAAAACCTCTCAGAGTCAGCACCTTCTTTGTTGTGAGTATGGCCTCCGTCCTATTCATAATTTGCATTGCTGCCAACTCTTCCTTAGTTTGATGGTTCAAAAAATTAATCATTCTGTTGGCCTGTTCAGGCATGGTTCCCAATGCTGCTCTGGCTCTCTGATTTTCAAACTAAGCTAGGCCAATTAGATCTATTTGTTCATGTATGGCCTAAATTGACCGCCACTAGTCAGTGATTGATTGAGTAATCTGGGCCCACAGAATCCTCTTTATTTCAGCTAGTGTCTTGTCCAAAGTTAGCCCCTCCTCCAAGGCCTTTATCTTGTCCATCAAGGCCTTAATTTCCCTTGTCTACTCAGCCACTATCATTTTAGACTTATCATATTTTCCTTCTAGGTTGGCCAAATTTTCCTTGGCCTCTTTTATCTCTGTTGCCTGAAGCTCTAGCTCCTTGAAAGCTTTTGTCAATTCATCCATGCTCATGCTAGACTCAGGAGCTGTTGTTGTTGCCGTTATAGCATCTGCAGCTGTTGTAGTTGCTGGAATAATTGGAGGGGTCACTGCTGCTTGTGTAGGAGGAATAGTAACAACAGTTGGAACCGTTTGAGGTGGTTGGGAGGCCGACTCTCCCTCCTTGCTTTGTAGTGCTTTCTCCAATTCTCCCTCCATTTCAATTATTCTCTAGTTCATTTTCATTAGCAGGTCCATTGTATCTTCAGCTTCTTTCTCTCGAACCAGTTCTCATGTTTGTGGGTGCATAGTCGAGGTGAGCCTCATTTGCTTTTTCAGAGCAGCAATATCGTCCTCCTTTTTCTTCATTAGGACCTTGATGGCTTTGGGGTTCTTAGGATCATGCCCTAGGTCCACAATAATGTCCTCCAAGGTTTTAATTCTGTTGTCTTTGGCTGTGGAGGATATTCTTTCCAAATCAAGCTGAATATTTGTATTCTTTAGAGATTCCTTTAATTCATGATCCAGCGTGGCCTTATCTGCCAGGGTGGCATAGACCATTTCCCCTGTTTGCTTATGTAACTCTATTTGATCCATGGGTGAATGTCCTTGGCCAGGACCTCTAATCTTGTCTTGGCATAGTGTGCAACTGATTGTGGCTGCTGAACCTTGGGCTTGAAGTGGGCGAGAATCATCCTTTCTTCTTTGATGTCATATGCTGCCATCAATCATTCCTGATTGGCAGGTGTTGCCTTAAGAAATTGGTCATACAATTGTACTCTTAGTATTTCATTTTGAGCCTTAATTTCTTTAAAGGTGGCTTTAATGCTAGCAGGCTTCTTACTTTTCTGCGTAGAGGAAGATACCTCCATGCCATGTTGTCTGTCTTGCTCTTGTTGGAAAGAGCTTGTGGCTGTTTGTTGACTTCCTTCTCTGTCTCTCCTTGGACTTCCAAGGATTTCCTCACTGAATTCCTCCTCAATTGGAGAGTCAACCTTTTTCCTCTTGGCTTCGGGCTGTTGTGTAGACCCACTAGCAGGTGTGGAGTCTTCTCGGTCTCGTTTTCTGCCTCTTTCCTCATGGGCAGGAGTCTGTAAAACAGGCACTTGTGGTGCCTCTGTTTGCTGTGGAGGAGCCTGTCCTTGAGATTGTTCCATGGAAGTGGCAGGCTGTTCTGTCACCATTCCTTGTTCTGTATCCATTGGCTCTTTTCCTTTAGCTGTACCTGTTCCTGATGTAGATGCTTCTTGGGCAGATTGTGAAGCTGCAGCAGTGGATGTGCCTTCTCCGACTTGGTGTGGCAGTTTGAAAGTTACCTGGTCATCAAAATCCAAGTCAAGAGTTTTTTCTAAATCTTTGACATCTCTTTCCATAATTTCTTCTTGGGTAAATTCCTCAACTAATGTTTCTTGCAGCCACTCATCTTGGTTGGCATATTGTTCAATTTGTGGTAATTTACAATGGTCATAGGCCATCAACCTATATTTAACTCTTCTGGCACTGATAAAACCCTCCGGGTCATAAGGGGCCCACCAGAAGCTCCTCTTTAACTTGTATTTGTCCCTTAGTATTTGATCAGCATCTTGCCAACCATCTTTCTTGTTCATAATGAAGGGGCCTATATGGTCTTTGAATTTCAGGTGAGCTTTCTTCTTGGCACTATGAAAATGAGTAAGGTCAGCATTGATGAGCTGCCTATAGTACTCCAATGCAAACAGTCTCATTGGTACATATCTTGGGAGCCTGTAAGGACAAAGATCACAGCCATAGATCCTAATGATAGTGTGAATTTGGTAGAGATACCAATCACCTATTTTGTAACTCTTAGACAGCTGCAAGGTCTTCTATATGTCATAGGACAATCTAGGAGGAGGGGACCTTTTTAGAAGACAAGAGACTGGGTATACAAACTGGTCAATGAACTCACAGTAGGAAAATGGAGAGTTTTGAACATCATGGAAAACTGATGACCAAAAGATGACAGACCTTCTTTCCCCCTTAGAATCCAGCTTTTTAATGGGGCATTGGAAGCATTCAGACTCGTAATACATGAAAAAATGATAGATATATGATGAATATTTAAAGACTCCCTCCCTATCCAGCTTCAACAGCTGATCATGTATTTTGTTGGCTATGAACTTGGCATAATTGTACTTGATAGCAGGGGTTGTCCTGGGCTGTATGCAGACAGCAGGACCAGCACTGTTTCATCAATGTGCTCACTTGTTTTAAAACGCAGCACAGAGGAAATCATATCTATAAGCAGCTTTCCCACCTCATTGAATTTGTGATATAAGAAAGGGGGTGGGCCTATAGGCTGGCAGTTTGCCCTCATGAATGTCTTGGTAGTTCTTGCAATTTTAGAGCTGGAAATCTTGGCGCCTTCATCCAGCAAATAGTTTATGGAGAAAGGAACCAATAGCTGAGTCTGTTTGAAATCGAGCATCTGGTTGATGGAGTCAGGAGTAATATGAAAAAGTATGCTCCCCGATGGAGACTTGACAGCTCTCTGATTAGGTTCATAGTTCTCAGCACGTAAATGGATGACCTCAGGAAAAACATTAACAGATGGAAGGAAATAATAAGGTAAATTGGACTCCCATATGCCATAGATGTCACATTTGTTCATAAAGTTGTCTCTTAGTTGGCAGAAGGTCTTCAAGTGATATATGTCCCCAACTAAATCTTGAATGAGGTAATCCTTATCAGCCAGAGGCATGGCTTCAAGTTCTTTGTTTGGTGGATTCATAGGAGTGACACTGAGAGCTGTTGGAGTGGCCATTATAAAACTTTTTGATGTTATATTTGGAAAGAAGTTTTACAACAGTAATAGGTTGCTGACAACTGACTTTGAGGATTTGCAAAGGAGTTGCAAAATGAGTTCAAGTGAGGGAATGGCCTTCAATATCTGTAATTATGATGAAAAGGAAAACTTTGCAGATTTCGGATAAGGCTTTGGTTCCTTTGGCACATTCTTTGAATAAGAGACCAGGAGGGCCAATTTTTGCAAGGGAACGAGGAGTATTACAGTGAAATTGCAGAGGTTTATGAGTGGAATGCGATAAAAGAGAACAATGCCGAACTGTTATGAACTTTTTTGCCAGGAATCGAGCTCGAAAATGAGTTTCCAAAGGTAATTTCGCCAACAAGCGCGGGTTGGCAGGGTTTTTCTTGAGGTAGGGGCTTAGCAGTGGATTTAGGCAGAATTTAGGTAGGGCAGAGTCCTTAATTTGGGAATTTGCAGGCTTGAAAACATGTAAAATGGAGAAAAATGGGAAGAACAGGGGTGAAGGAGCAACGCAGGGCAAATACCTGGTTAAACTGGTGCCGATGGTAGTTGGACTAGTCCAATGGCGATTGGTGAAGACGAATTCAGAGGTGGTTCCAGCTCAATTGGTCGAATTTTGAATTTTGGAGGCGAACAGGCGTAAATGGCAGCAGCAACTCTCCACCATGTCCAATGAAAATTACTAACGAACGGTTGAAAACACTTGTTTTTAATAAAAATTTGACATATTCGTGCTTTTGGCGCTTTTCCGTGATGATGTCAGCATGACATCATCGGTGGGTCCCGGGTACGGACAGGTGACGTGGACGCTGACTAGGATGAAGACGTGGTGGTGACACGACGGCGGGACAGGGAGACGAGCGAATGAGCTGGCAGTGACGTGGAGCAGTGGTAGGGATGCGGGGGTGACATCATGAGGACGTGGGGGTGACATCACAGGCGGGGGAGCGGTATCTGGTTTTCCCCGCACCACCTTTCGGCACCGGCAGTATTGGGGAAAGGGCCTCCGAACACACCGAGAGGCCGACACGTGGTGGGGGTACGGCAGGGAAACCGCCCATCCCCCGGATGTTAACCTCTGGCAGATCAGGGGCCCAAAACGACCGCCCACCGTTCGATCTGAAGTCTTGGGCATCGGACGGCTGGCGGGACGATCAGGGTGTCGTGCAACTAGGCGCGGGACTCACCCGATTTATTTAAACAACATTATGCCGCGGGGGGGTCCAAAACTTTGGAAGATGTGTGTTTGTGAGTTATGTGTGGTGGCGGCGATTAATGTTAAATTAAACTTTTAAACGCCAAACATAAATAAAGAGCGCTGAGAAAGGGTTAGGTTTAAGGGGGGGGAATGACAATTTAATGTTTAATAAAACATTTAAACATTAATTTTGGGAAAATGACTGCGGAGGGGGTAGAAATATGAGGTCTTGATGGGTGAGGGATTAGGTATAGGTTATTGGCCTAACCAGAGGTTTAGACCAATCCTAGAGTTATGACACGGATGGGTTCATAATAGTCCCAGGTGGACTATCATATCCCAGAACTATATGTACCTAGTTATAATGCTATAGGGTGGGATAGGTAATATTTTTTGGGGATTTTATATAGTTTTCTGTATAACAGGGATGGGAAGGTTTGGTTAGGGAGCTATATAATAGAATTAGCGGTTAATATGAGTTTGTGAGGTGGAGGAGTAGGGGAGAGGCTAAGTTTATGTACTTAAACTTAGTCATAGGAAGTGAATGGAATGTAGAAGAGTGACTTTTACACAAGAAATGTGGCTTCTTTTTATTAAAGAAAGTCAAAGCTTGACTTAGTATTTCACAAAAATGAAGTGATAACAGGGCTAGTTGGGCAGATCCCAAAGTCCTCAAGGGGGTGTTAGTAAGAAATTTCGAGGGGGAGGTGAAAGGGAGTTAGACATGCCACCAGAATTCTGCCATTAGACAACTGCTTTGACCTTTCTGTGATTGATGAGATGAGCCCTGATTAATAATACAGAATGTGATCCAGACTTTGCTTCTGCAACCTCAAACTACCTACCCAACCTAATACACCTAACATTTTTTCTTCCTTTCGAATGGGTGCACTTAGACTTGCATACCCTCATTGTCCTCTTTTCTTTTGGCTTCCCTCCTATCTAAATCAACCCTTATCTCTTCCAAGGACCCAGGTTAAGCAGTTGGGTTCCTTCATTTCTCTACCTAGCTACTCATCTGCCAAGATTAAACAGTTTGGACAAACATTTATTCTTTATCTCTAAAACAAGCAATTTAAACCTAAGGAAGCCAAGATTAAGATGTTTGGCCTTCCCTTAATCGAGAAATCTTTCAAAAATGGAACTTTTGCAACATGGAAAAGATGAACATTTTTGGCACTTCCACTGTCAATCATGAAATATGAAACCTATTGCAATAGGAGGCTAACAGTATTTTTGATGCCCTATTTGGATACCCTATCTTTGAATGCATTTTTAGTCCAATTATCTAGCTTAATTGGTAGAATAATATATATGGCTCGAAATTTTATTCCAAGACTATTCCAATGGTATATGGAACTCGTCTAACTTCTCATGGTTCAAGAGAAGTTATTTTTTAAATATTCATCATACATTCTTCAAGTTGCACAATTCTTCCCAGTCAGTGGACAATTCAGCCCTACTAAAGGGGTTAAACGCATTATAAATAGGTATCAAAAGGACCATTTCTAGCAACTCACTCAAGCAACTTGGAAACAAAAGTGAGGAGAAGCCAAATTGGAGAGTTTTTTTATGGAATTCTATTAGCACATTTTGAAGGATTTTTGGCGTTATTCTTGACAAGGGTTATAGTTTGTTTGAGCTCTTGTTTTAAGGGCAGCGTTTTTCATATTTTGAGGGTCGAGCTCAGGCATCTTAAAGGCCAAGTCTATACCTAGTGAAGTTGAACCAAAGGAGGTTGAGTTTTATCTCAGTTGAGGCCAAGCTACATGTTTGTCCTAGAGGTCAAGATGTGGTACAAAGGGGGGTAAGTTCATAACCATTCTAGGCTGAGTTACAGACTTGTCTTGAAGGCTGAGTTTTTGGTAAAAAAGGAAGTCAAGTTTTATCTCTATGAAGGCTATTGTTTGAGGGTCAAGATGTAGTCTTTTACAAGGCCAAGTTAAACTATTTGAAGATTAGTTAGGGCCTAATCTAAAGGCCAAGTCCTGGTGTCTTGAAGACCAATATTAGTGTTCTAACAGTGGTATGTGAAAGAGAAAGGAGAAACTACCAAGAAGACAGACTTTCTTCGACTAAGGATTGATTCCTGAACAAGTAAACAAGCAAGAAGTTTAAGCTCATTGAGGATCGATGTTCTCATCTCATTGACAGGTTGGAGGCTGCTATATTTTTAAGTTAGTGTTTACAAGAGAATTAGTGTTCTCATATCCTTGACATGTTGAAGTGTGACACACCCCACCACTTCACCTGATGAGGTGGCCACTGACAAATCCAATTCTTCTTATGATGTTAGAATAATGGATAAAAAAAATGTCTCTTGTATCCAATTTCCTCATATTCATTCACCTTGCTCTAATTATATTCGATAATGTGAGTTAAATCCATAATCATATATATATATATATATATATATATATATATATATATATATATATATATATATATATATATATATATATATATATATATATATATATCTTACACCCATATTTGTGTCTATTACACTAACTTAATGCATGCCACATTTCCCATGTGCAACGAGTCCCACACCATAAGGAATATGCCACTTGTCACCCTCTTACAAGGCACCTACCATTACTTTCCCCTGACTAGCCAGTAGGCAACATGCATAATGGTCCCTGCTCTAATTATATTCGACGGTGTGAGTTAAATCCATAATCATATCTCTCTCTCTCTCTCTCTCTCTCTCTCTCTCTCTCTCTCTCTCGATATATATATATATATATATATATATATATATATATATATATATATATATATATATATATATAATTGCATTCTTCAATATATATATAGTCATATTACACCCATATTGGTGTCTATTACAGTAACTTAATGCATGCCACATTGCCCATGTGCAACAAGTCCCACACCGTAAGGAATATGCCACTTGTCACCCTCTTACAAAGCACCTACCATTACTTTCCCTTGATTGGTCAGTAGGAAACATGCATAATGGTCCTTACTCCATCCGATGGTCATGATCTTCCCTACGAGATCAACGTTCAGCGAGTAGTTGCACCAGGTCGATGTGCTCGACCATTAATGGGTATGCACGCCATTGTAATCGTGGTTCTATCCAAGGGTTCTAAGGGCCCCATCTAATGGTCCATAGCACCTATGCCCATCCAATGGCCCATAGAAATAGAACTTACCCCCTTCCTCTCCATTGATGTCATAAGGGGGTGTCGCAAACCACCTCTGCGTAATAGGGGCTTCCAATTGGTCTATGATGTTGTTGTGCCACAACATCCCGTGCCGAATCATCCCAACGCTATCCCAATTGCTCCCCTTTCTGCCTTTGGGGTGGGACATCTGGGACACATCATCCTAGTCCCATCATCTCGGAACTCTTCTCAACCACTCCCCATTAAACCTCCGGGAAGGAACCTCTGAGAAAAATAACCCCTCCACTCGCCCAATTGCGATAAGGAAAATTTTGAGCATCCAAACTAGGGATTCCATGATGAGGTCTTCATCAGAATAATGGATAAGGTTTATTTTTATAAAGCTATAAGGCCAATCCCAAATCCTGAGATTGAAACAATGATGTTCATTGTAGGACTTCACCATAGTCCGTTTAGGGAGGTCTTACCATAGAATAACTAGTATTCTTGATCTTCAATCTAGTGGTCTTCATTAAGTTTTTCTCCCTTCCTATGCACAATCCCATTTGTGAGCCACTTCAGCTATGGCTTGGCTCCGAAGGTTCCACAAAAAATTGGATCTATGCTAGAATGTAATTATGGGCTTTAAGGTTTTCTAAAACACTCACTAGTGATATCCCTCACGAGATGACACTAGAGTTAATATTCTAACATCCATGGGGTTCATAAGTTGTTGATAATACCACAAGGATATCAACGCTCCTTGAATAAATAGGGAATTCCTTCTTCAGTTTTGAATACAAGAATGAGCCTTATGTACAAGATCATAATAGTGAAGTTCTAAGCCTTCAACCATTCCCAATTTAGGGACAAGGAATTCCAGGCATGACTGCACTAGTGACCTTTCAACGCCCCCAACTAAGAACTTGTGGACTCCTTAAGGGCCTACAACTCTATTCCCACAACCAAGGTGCACCTTACGGTTCATGTAAACCCTACGAGTAACACTGTTGCACTTATTAAGGGTCTTAGGAGAATTTGGAAGCATAACCATCCCTCTTGGATGAGATACTATCACCTTGAATCACCATGGTTACTATCACCCATTTAGGAAATAAGAAGCCACATCCTCTCAATATCGATATGCTACTTAGAATGTGACTCCCATAAAGAAAGGGTTTGGTAGCTATGCAAATATAGCAGAATGAATCTGCAAAATATACAAGGATACAAGATCAAGTCAATGTTGAATATTGAAATAAGAAATGTTGAAAATAGCATCAAGAAAGATCGTGATTTAATTTTATCCTTGAATTAAATTAGGAATAAAATTTTAATTCCACATCTCATGACAACGCGTATTAGTTAACTAAGTTAATTTGACTTGGTTGGCTCAATTAATTCAAGTTGAGGGTCTAACTTGTGTCATGTAGAGTGTCTCCTACATTATAGGAGCCCTGGTTGAGTTTATTTTGAGTTGTAATTAATTAATTCAGTCTAACTAAGTTAAAGTCAGTTAAACTAGTTCCAAATGTTGGAGGAAATAATGGGAGGTCTAGTAGTGTGGTGTTTCCTGCAGTGATCAACCAGTTAACTAATGATTCAATCATAAATAATGCATGCATGTCAGATATGAGACTTACCCAGTTGAGATTGGAGTTCAGGGAAAGTGTACTATCAGTTGTATAATCATCTAAATTATACAGGTGATGCATACAGTCAAAGGAAGGCCTATGAGGATTATGCAATTCCAATTGAGGAATTTACCTAATTAAAAGGGGCTAATTCCCAAGGAAATAGCGCAAGGAAATAGGGACTTGGGCAAGCCAAAAATTGTTTAAGTATTGGCATGGAATTGTTTAGGAAGTAGTGAGATAGATAGAGATAGTGCAGAGGTTACTTGGGCTTGAACAAAGCATTATAATCTTCTCATAATTTCTAACTAATGAAACATACAGATAGCATGGGTTTTAAGCTGTCGCTTTCCACCGGAAATCATTATGTAATGTGTTGATTGAATTCTTTCTCTTGTATGCTTCTTGATTTCATGATCGTTTAATTTGTTTCGTTGATGAGTAGACTAGATTCATGTCTATTGTTTTAGTCAATTACAATTAGCATTTTGAATCTAAAAGGAATTTCTACATGGTGTCAGAGAAGAAATCACTCTAGAAAGGAGAATACGAGTTTGTCTTTTGCAGGTGAAACTGAATTTGCAGTATCATACTTCAGAGCTAGCAGGATGTCATTCTACGAACTGAGACTTGAATATTCCCTTGAGAGTACTTCAAAATATATTTCTTAGGTGGATAGGATGGAGGCAGTGTTGGAAGACAATGGGCTTAATGAATTCATAGACAAAAATATTCATAAGCCTCCAACAAGTGATTCTCAAGATTTGGCAGAGTGGAGAAAATGCAACTTGCAAAGGCAAGAAGGATTATCCTAGAAGGAGTTCAAGATAATATTGTCTCGAACCTCCATGGTAAGGAGACTCCATATGAAATGTGTAAGGCCTTGATAGAACTATTTCAAAATAATAGTTACCATGGGAAGCTGGCACTAAACCATAAGCTTAGAAAAATCAAGATGGAGAAGGGTGACACAATACCAAAGTACTTGAATAAGTTCATCCAATGTCGAGATGATCTTGGAAGTGTCGTTGTTATAGTTGTTGAAGATGGTATGGTCAGCCTAGCACTTCTAGGCCTTCCTAAGAATTGGCACAACTATCAGGATTTGGTAAATGGGAGGGAGAAGCTACCAGAGTGGGAGTGTTTGTGGTCTGACTTGGTGTAAGAAGAGATTCGACGGAACACCAGAGATGGGACCTCATCCAAAGAAGTGGAATAGGATTTTTCATTCCCTAGTTAATAGGGGCTAATTCCTAAGGAAACGATGCAAGGAAATAGGGACTTGGGCAAGAAAAAAATGGTTAAGTATTGGTCTAGGATTGTCTGGAAGCAATGACACAAATAGAGATAGTGTAGAGGTTGCTCAGGGTTGAGCAAATCATTGTAATCTTCTCATATTTTTTTACTAATGCAATATATAGATATTAGGGGTTTTTAGTTGTGGCATTCCCCAAGAAGTCTTTATTGAATGTGTTGATTGAATTCTTTCTCTTGTATGCTTCGTAATTTCATGATCGTTTAATTGTTTCCGTTGATGAGTAGAGTATATTCAAGTCTATTGTTTTAGTCAACTACAATTAGCAGTTTGAATCTACAAGGAATTTCTACAGTCAATCCCTCTTACCAGATCATTCCCTACTCAAGCATGCACATAGATCCTTTGGACCAAATCCTAGTCATGTGAAGATGCAAACCCAATACCCAGGCACTTATCATAGCAAGTCGTAGAAGTCCCTTATGTAAGATCACAAGTCATTAAGTTGAGTAAGGAGGAATTACCCCAACATTATTACAATGAATTGAAACAACAAGGGCTAGTAACCAACACCTTCAACACATTACACATAGACCCCATCAACACAGGTTTCCTTCCAAGTAACCATTATACTATACTAAAATAATTCCTTATTCCAATCATTGTCACGATTTTGTTTAGATTATTATAGATATTTTCAATGCTTTTACAACTTACACAATATGTTATTCGTTTGTGTGCTATTAATTAAAACAATCAAGAATTTCAAACAGCACACCATTTCAACCCAGAAATGTAGCATCCTATTTTTTATCATGTAAGGGAATTTCACAATATACTATTCATTTTCATAATGTTAGGATCTAGTCATGAATCTTGTTGTGCAAAACCATTTCAAACTAAAAATGAAACATACATTCATTATCATTTAAACAAATACAAAAGAGAACTTATCTTATAAAATTTCAGGGAAATTGAGTCAGGGACTCTGACTCTCCACCCAATCATAGATAGTTGTAGTTAGTTACCACCTGCAACTACAACCACTGTGCCAGAATCCAAAGGCTAAGATGTTCCTGCTCATGGGAGTATACACCAACTTCCAGCTGAACATGGACTCCAAATATCCTTCTACCTCCACCCTACAACTATATAACAACCACGCACACACACCAAGGAATCCAGAAGCTTCGCCTCCACCCTATAAGAATGCAACATGGTGGTTCCACCCAATTAAGGGAATCCAAAACTCACTGTCAAGAACCAAATGAAGAGCAAGCAAACGAGACTCCAAGGCTTCCTTACCAGGAATCCAAGCCCTAATCTCCACCCCAGGATGTCAACGGAATCAATAGAACACCATCTCCACCCTCCAACCCCCCAAGGCACCCTGAGATTAAGCCTCACTTGAAGGAAGTCTGGTTTTTCTCCTATTGCTCAACCGAAATTGAATCAGCTCCTCCTAGAGCCCAACAATAGACTTAGTATGCTTCCACTATCACATACCATGCTCTAACGATGAGTTCTTCCTCTTCATGGTTTCTCTCTCTCCTTTCTTGTACATGTTCAACTTCTCTTTATTTTTTTCCTATTTTCCTTCCTGGTCATATTGTTTCTTCTCTACTAATCTCCTATCCAGTCTATTTCTACATATATATTGTCATTAATCTATGTCCCTTAACTTCCTTGTTTCTTTCCCCAAGCAACATGGTCCTATGTACTCATTTTCTATTCCACAAGTTAAGAGCATCAGTGTTATTAAAATAAAAACCACCAGCCTTCAATGATTTTCCTAACCAGTTCAAGTTTTTTTTTCCTACAGCAAAGAAACTTAACATCCAAAGAAAGCAGCCACCCTGTCCCTAGAATCTGTGTCCCTCGCTCAGCCCCCATCTTTATTATATTTTTTGTGAAAAACATTTTCATTACATATCATGAGAGAACCAAGGTTGGGTTTTTCATATGAAGATTGCTAATGTGTAAGTTGGTGCTTACAAAGGATTGATTCCCTCACAAACAATTGTAATAAATTGAATATTGTTCTCAATTGTTTCGTCTTCAAGTTTTAATTTGCATTATTTTTTTATTCATACATTGTGAATGATTGATTATGTGATGTGAATTCAGTTTTCAATATTAAATAAGTGAAAATTTGTTATAAGGAATGAAATATTGATCCCCCCCCCCCCCCCCCATTACTTCCAACAAAAGAAAGATACTAAGAAGAAGAATCTCATGGCCACTGATTCAAGAAACCAGGTTGAAAGCAACTCGGACATGGATGAGAAAAAAAATTTTACATCATTGCCACAGGAGGTGAATCTGAGTAGCCTTCATCAACAGGAAGAGAACGAAAAGACCAGACTCTTCCAAATAAATATATAGCTTAAGAAGACAAATATTTATGCTTTGTTTGACTCAAGATCATAGGAAAATTTCATTTCAGCGGAGTTGGTAAACAAATTGGGATTGGAAGTCTGTGATCATCCAAGCCCATATCCATTGGGATGGGTAAATAAGGATGTTAAATAAAGGTAACCAAATAGTGTAAAATCATATTTTCTATCAGTGTTAATTTTATTGATGAAGTAGAACTACATATAGTTCAACTTGATGTATGTAGATTGGTGTTCAGAAATCCCTATATGAGTTGCCAAGATGGAATTCATCATGAAGTGGTTGATGCTAATATTTTTTAGATTGGGAGTTTTAATGGGGAACACCCTGAAGAATTTCATAGCCTTTCTTTCAGTTGTAGTAGCACCATTGCATGACTTATAATGAGTGGTAAGAGTTTCCAGTGGGGAAAGTGTCAATAGAGGTCATTTGAGGAGTTAAAGAGGAATATCAGTCAAGAATTGGTTCTAGTATTAGAAAACTTGCACCATCCCTTTGAAGTGGAAACAAATGTGATTGGGTATGTTATGGGAGTAATCATGATGCTGGGAGGAAGGCATGTATCCTACCATTTTAAATTATTTTGTGGGGCATTTCTTAACTACCCTACCTATGACAAGGTTCTTTATGCCTTAGTGCAAGCTATGAAGAAGTGGAAACATTATATTATGGTAATTGAGACAATAATCCACACATATCACTAGCCACTACGGTACTTGCAAGCTGAGAGTAAGTTATACCAAACTAGCCATTACAAGTGGATGGTGTTTCTACAACAACTTCATTTATTGATCAAGTACAAGAAGGGTAGCACAAGAAAATTGGTTGACATGCTTTCAGTGCCACCCACATCAATTATCACAACTTTGGGAGCTCTAATGCACATGAATCCATTCACCCATGATGCATACAAAGAAGCATATATAGAGGATGAGGAATTAAAGTAGGTGTTTTAGCAGTTACAGAGCCAAAGTCGTGAACAATTATGACAACACATTTGACTACCATCTCTAGGATAGGTTTCCCTACAAGCAAGATAAGTTATGTATTCATAAAGGTGACCGAATGTAGCTAATTAGAGAGACTCGCGCCTCTAAGGTTGCAAGGCACTTTCGTGTAGGGAAGATAGTGGAAAACATGCATAGGTATGTCTATTAGCATAAAATGCAAGAACATAGATATAGATTCATAAGAGGATGCATGTTTTGTTGCACTAGTAAGCCTAGTAACAAGAAAAAGGGTTTATATCATCCCTTGCATGCACCCACTCATCCTTGAGAAAGCATCTCCATGGACTTTGTGGGAGGTTTACCAAAAACCTGGAAGGGTCATGACTAACTCTTCATTGTAGTTGATAGGTTCAACATTATTTGTGTTCTAATGCCCTATTTAAAAACCATCAGTGTTGGGTGCACCTTGAGATACCAAGGAGCATTGTTTCAAATAGGGATACAAGCTTTCTTAGTGCAGTTTGGACTATATTGTGGGATACAATGGACATGAAGTTGAAGAGATGTATAGCATTCCATCAATAAATAGATGAAAAAACAAAAGTAGTCAATAGGAATTTGGTGTAGCTTTTGACTGGTTACAATCAAAAGCATCTGAAGACATGGGTTGAAAAATCTAGTATATATGTAGCACACTTATAACAAAAAAATCCACGCCTCTATTGGTAAGTCCCCATTTGAGATTTTTTTAGTATTTTCCACCTTCACCTTTGGATATTGCATATGGGTAGCAAGGTGTGATGGAGGATATTACATGGGATACCTTAAGGGAAGAAAAAATTGTTGATAAGATCAAGCAGATCCATAAACATATACAAGAGACATCGCACAACTCACAAAAAAAATATAATTCTAGCATGATCAACACATAACAGATAAATCCTTCAATATGGGAGACAAAGTATGGTTACACTTGAACAAGGAGAGGTCACAGGGTCCTGGAAAAAAAAATCAAGGATCTATGATATGTTCCCTTTAAAATACTGGAAAATGTGGGAGATAATGCCTATAGACTCACGATACCCCTATACATGTGAATTTACTCAATGGTGACTATAAATAATATGAAGCTCTATGACCCTTCCAAACTAGATCAGGAAGAGGAACAAGTCCTACTTTCTATACAGGATTTGGCACTAAATGCTTGGGCAAAGATGATAGGAAATAAAGTTTTGCAGAAGAGGTCCAAAATAATAAGGCAGTGGTAGTAGTACATCTAGTAGATTAGATTGGAATGGATGATTTTAGGAAAAGCTAAATGGTACACTCGAGAGAATTTGGAGGAAAAAATTCCTCACCTCATTCAATAGAATCTCTTTGGAAAAAAAATCCTACAAAAATGGGGAGGTGTGATCTGGATTGGATCATTATATTTTTTTTCATCCATATTTATCCATCTAGAGTTGAAAACATGGAAGAATAAGCTCACTAGACCATATTTACCGACATGACCTAGTTTGGCGAATTAGGGTGTGAAACCTTTTGGGAGAAATTTGAGGCATCAAACAACATTTTTTGTGGGTATAACTTGGTTGTATAAGCACTGCACCTTTCAATTATATTATACATAGATGCCTTTCAAATAGCGCAATAATCACCTCAATCGAAGTTTGTGTGCAAATGTTATGTCACTTGAAAGTTGACCTTCTTGTTTTGACCATCATAATTCGAGAGGATTCCACGTCAACCCCCTTTATTTATGGAAAAAGGCTTGCCACATGATCATGATGAAGAAGACTCTAGAGTCAATATAGAAACTCTATTTAAGAGTTTAAGGAGTCAAACCTAACCAGTAGTCAGCTATCGGGTTCTATTACAACCAAACAATTAGGAGGAAAAGGGGTTCCATTCATTTTCAGTGCATTTTTTCTCATAGATAATCAAGTAGACAAGAGTGGATAGGGAGAGAGGAAATTGTTATCACCAAAAAATGATCAACTAGCCATCTCTAACTAACTGGATCGAAATACACCATGTAGGATTAATTTTACCATAGTAAAATCACTTTCACCATGGGAAATAATTTAGTAAACCGTTTTTATTAAATTATTTTCTGATTAAAACTAAAAAACCCCATGAGAATAATTGAATAAATAATTATTTATTTAATTTTCTCTAGGAATAATTATTAAATCGTTGTTTGATAATTATTCCTTGTCACGTTTGACTAAATCCCATATGAATAATTAAATAAATCATTATTTATTTATTATTCCTTATTTCCATTATTGGAATAATTGTTATATCACTATTTAATAATTATTTCAATTTCACATCATTCTTAATCCTTGGAAAATAATTAATAAAGCATTTTATTTGAGAAATATTTCTAAATAAAGATATTTGACCATTTTAAATATCTTTTCCCTCTCCAAAAAATATAATAAAGTATTCCTAATAGTTAGATCTTGATTTAGCCAATATTATTTTATTATTCTCCATTTTCGATATTAACTCAATACTTTGTTATAAATAGGAAGGTTTTTCATTCATTCTTCACCATGATCATTATCATCGTCACCATTATCATCTCTTTTCTTTTGAGCTCCCATTTGTGTTCTCCACATTGTTTTGGGATTCTCACATATTGAGAGAGGGGGATTTGCATACCCTTTTGTAGATCTCCTTCACCAGGTGTCATCAATGAAATATTTTTTTCATCTTAGAGTCTTTCCATTTGGGATATTACATTGGATATCTATATCGTTGTTTGATGTTTTGGATTTTATATGTTATTTTGTTGCAGGTTTTTCCACTTTTTGTTGCAGATCTAAAATGTAAGCATCCACAAATTGTTGTTAGGGTCACTTTTCAACTAGTGACTTAAGTGAAGTGTTTTTGGTCCACCTTCCAAGAAATTGCACACTATCAAATGGTGACTCCACTAGGTTTTTAGCTACATTTTCCATCCAACAAATGGTGACTCCGCTGGTGTAATAAAAACGTTCTTGGGTGACTGGAGTTTCAATCAATTTCATGGTTTTCTACAACTATTTCCAGCCTCTCAATTTATATTTATAGTATTATTTCCTTTTTTGTCAAATTTTAATTTTTTGGTGGTTTGTTGGTTCTTTCCGCTGGTCACAGGTACCAGTTGAGAAGGAGACAGCAAAATCTATAAGAGATCTTCCGATCGAGTGTCCTGGGAGAAAACCACACATTTCAGCCCCAAATCTACGTTCTAGAGCACACTTTTTGCCCCAAAAACTATGTTTTCCACTGTTCCAGGTCAATACCTGCGTTTTGAAATTTTTCCAGAAATTTTTCAAAATATTTTCATATTTATCGAGAGTGTTGTGTGTAGGCTGGGAAGGGTATCTTATCTTTTTTTTCAGTCTCCCCTAGGCCTATATTCTCTTAGTTTTTCTCTTTGAGGAAGGAAAAATCCCCCTAGGGTTTAGAGTACACCTCCACATTGTTAGGAAGAGATTGGCTCAATGAGGAGTCTAGGGTTCCAGTATTTTTAGCCACTGAGTTTCAGAGTATGATCCATTACTTTTCAACACTTTTGGATAGGTTTATTTTACCTTTAATCCCTTTCGAGTTTGGGTTTTTCCTTTTCCCCCTTAGGATCCCCTTGATCATCCTAGGTTTTAGAGCTTCATACCTATCCTTTGCAGCATTTTTCACCTCTGATTTTTGTTTTTTGTCTACACCATTTACAGTAGATTAGTGCCTCTAGATCTCATTCCCTTTGACATTAAACCTTTTAGGCATTTTATGTGTCTTTGAGTAGCTTGTTTTCCCTCTCTTTATTAGCTACTTGATAGCATTTTCAGGTGGGGTTTTTGTGCTTGATTGGTTGTTTATTTTTCTATAATTTTCAGCATTATTTACATTATTTCAACACTCTATTTTCAAAATCACATGGCATAATAAAACATGCTCAATTAACTCATCCACTCGATGTTGTAGAATGTAACTAGGTTTGGTCTCCATAATGACACGATCTTTGTAAATGATGTAATAAAGAGAACAAAATTATTTTTGTATGAATTGTTGCATGGGTTTCATAAGCAAGAGTTTTATTTATTAGTGGCTCCCATTGAGAGCCTTAGGATTTATTAATAAGTCAAAGAGTCAATGTCATGTATGAAGAAGCTCTTCTTGAGCCTATGTGTAATGTAACAAGTCTATAGAAATGTCTAACAACCCTCCAAAGACAAGCACAATCCTCTTGAAGAATTCGACCAGCAAAAGTAATTAAATACACTTCATGTCAGCTTACAATTAAAAGTCACATCTCTTCATTGGTTCATGTCGAATAAATATCAAGGACAAGCTACTATATATACCCATCTAGGGTCTGTGCAAAACAGAGGCACAAAAACTCATATTCTCTGAATTCTTCAGATGGGTACAGGTCTAAAATTTGCATTACAGGAGGGTAGACAATCTCAGATGCCACAATGATGAAACTTTGGAAGTCTATCAATGGTGCAGTATTATGATTCCCTACGAGATCATTCCCTAGTCAAGCATGCACATAGATCCTTTGGACCAAATCCTAGTCATGTGAAGATGCAAACCCAATACCCAGGCACTTATCATAGCATGTTGTCGAATTCCCTTATGTAAGATCACAAGTCATTAAGTTGAGTAAGGAGGAATTACCCCAAAATTATTACAATGCATTGAAACAACAAGGGCTAGTAACCAGCACCTTCAACACATTACACATAGAGCCCATCAACACATGTTGCCTTCCATGTAACCATTATACTATAATAAAATAATTCCTTATTCCAATCATTGTCGCGATTTTGTTTAGATTCTTATATATATTTTCAATGCTTTACAACTTACACAATATGTTATTCATTTGTGCGCTATTAATTAAAAAAATCAAGAATTCCAAACAGCACACCCTTTCAACCTAGAAATGCAGCATACTATTTTTTATCATGTAAGGGAATTTCACAATATACTATTCATTTTCATAATGTTAGAATCTAGTCATGAATCTTGTTGTGCAACACCATTTCAAACTAAAAATGAAACATACATTCATTATCATTTAAACAAATACAAAAGAGAACTTATCTTATAAAATTTCAGGGAAATTGAGTCAGGGACTATGACTCTCCACCCAATCATTGATAGTTGTAGTTAGTTACCACCTGCAGCTACAACCACTATGCCAAAATCCAGAGGCTAAGATGTTCTTGCTCATGGGAGTATACACCAACTTCCAGCTGAACAAGGACTCCAAATATCCTTCTACCTCCACCCTACAACTATATAACAACCACACACACACACCAAGGAATCTAGAAGCTTCACCTCCACCCTATAAGCATGCAACATGGTGGTTCCACCCAATTAAGGGAATCCAAAACTCACTGTCAAGAACCAAATGAAGAGCAAGAAAACGAGACTCCAGGGCTTCCTTACTAGGAATCCAAGCCCTAATCTCCACCCTAGGATGTCAAGGGAATCAATAGAACACCATCTCCACCCTCCAACCCCCCAAGTCACCCTAAGATTAAGCCTCATTTGAAGGAAGTCTGGTTTTTCTCCTATTGCTCAACCGAAATTGAATCAGCTCCTCCTAGAGCCCAACAATAGACCTAGCACGCTTCCACTATCACTTTCCATGCTCTAAATATGAGTTCTTCCTCTTCGTGGTTTCCCTCTCTCCACTCTTGTACATGTTCTCCCTCTCTTTATTTTTTTCCTGTTTTCTTTCTTAGTCATATTGGTTCTTCTCTACTAATCTCCTATCCAGTCTATTGCTACTTGTAAATTGTCATTAATCTATGTCCCTTCACTTCCTTGTTTCTTGCCCCAAGAAACATGGTCCTATGTACTCATTTTCTATTCCATAAGTTAAGAGCATCAATGTTATTAAAATAAAAACCACCAGCCTTCAATGATTGTCCTAACCAGTTCAAGTTTTTTTTTCATGCAACAAGGAAACTTAACATACCAAGAAAGCAGCCACCCAGTCCCTGCAATCTGTGTCCCTCACTCAACCCCCATCTTTATTATATTTTTTGTGAAAAACATTTTCATTACATATCATGAGAGAACCAAGGTTGGGTTTTTCATATGAAGCTTGCTAAATGTGTAAGTTGGTGCTTACAAAGGATTGATTCCCTCACAAACAATTGTAATAAATTGAATATTGTTCTCAATTGTTTCGTCTTCAGGTTTTAATTTGAATTATTTTTTTATTCATACTTTGTGAATGATTGATTATGTGATGTGAATTCAGTTTTCAATATTAAATAAGTGAAAATTTGTTAGAAGGAATGAAATATTGACCCCCCCCCTAGTATTTCAAACAAAAGAAAGATACTAAGAAGAAGAATCTCATGGCCACTGATTCAAGAAACCAGGTTGAAAGAAACTCAGACATGGATGAGAAAAATTTGTGCACATCATTGCCGAAGGAGGTGAATCTGAGTAGCCTTCATCAACAGGAAGAGAACGAAAATACCAGACTCTTCTACATAAATATATAGTTTAAGAAGACAAATATTTATGCTTTGTTTGACTCAAGATCATAGTAAAATTTCATTTCAGAAGGAGCTAGTAAACAAATTGGGATTGGAAGTCTATGATCATCCAAGCCCATATCCATTGGGATGGGTAAATAAGGATGTTAAAATAAAGGGAACCAAATAGTGTAAAATCATATTTTCTATCAGTGTTAATTTTATTGATGAAGTAGAACTACATATAGTTCAACTTGATGTATGTAGAGTGGTGTTTGCAAATCCCTGTATGTGTTGCCAAGATGGAAGTCATCATGAAGTGGTTGATGCTAATATTTTTTACATTAGGAGTTTCAATGGGGAAACACCCTGAGGAATTTCATAGCCTTGCTTTCACTTGTAGTAGCACCATTGCATGACTGACAGTGAATGGCAAGAGTTTCCAGTGGGGAAAGTGTCAATAGAGGTCATTTGAGGAGTTAAAGAGGAATTTCAGTCAAGCATTGGTTCTAGTATTAGAAATTTTTCACCATCCCTTTGAAGTGGAGACAAATGTGAGTGGGTATGTTATGGGAGCAGTCATGATGCTGGGAGGAAGGCATGTATCCTACCATTTTAAATTATCTTGTCGGGCATTTCTTAACTACCCTACCTATGACAAGGAGCTTTATGCCTTAGTGCAAGCTATGAAGAAGTGGAAACACTACATTATGGTAAATGAGACCATAATCCATACATATCACTAGCCACTATGGTACTTGCAAGCCGAGAGTACGTTATAGCTGTTAGGATATTCCGACACATAGGATATAGTTAAGTTCAACTTGGTCTAGTATAGAGTTAGGTTAGAGTTAGGTAAAGTGTGTTTCTTTACCGTTGTACATTTTGTAACTTACAATCCGACGGTCACGATATGTAGTGATCCGACGGTTCACTCTCACCTCGGTATTACCGACACTTGATCCGTGGCTTGACACCCGATTGGTCCATGAGTTCTATTTAAAGCGCATGGAGGGTCATTGTTCGGGTAATCCGTGCATGAGAGAAGCTTATGTAAATTTTCATTCTTTGATTAATAAATTGTCTGTACCCACGTTGGGACAGGCCGTGGACTGTTTCCCTCCTTGCACTCTGAGGGTTTTAACCACGTCAAAAATACTGGTGTATTGATTTGAGATCTGGTTGTGAGCGGTGTCCTTTTGGTATTCTTCTGTGGAACTTACCCTGTAAATTCCTACATGGTATCAGAGCTATTTGAGGGCCGCGTCCGTTGGTGATCCAAATCTGAAGCCGGTAGAACTGCATGCGGCTGTCGTTTCCTAGATCTGCTGTTTCTGACTGCTTTCGGGCCGAGAGGACTGCTCTGTTGCATTCGGAGCATCTGTTTCAGTGAGGAACCCCTTTCGTTTCACGCGAAAAGGTTTCCGGTAGCCCTAGCTGCGTCATTTTTCAGATCGGGAGGTATACAGTGTTTTTTTTTTGCAGTTTACTGTCATTTTCTCTCTGCTTATTTCGGTTTCGGTTTATTTAGCCTTTTTTTTTCCCGGATCTATACCTTTCATTTCTGCGTATGCTCTTTGCCCTGCGACTCTGTGCGATCTGGGCAAATCAGAAACAGAAAGAAAGGATTTTTCTCATGCGTATGCTCTTTTCCCTGCACCTTAGTGTGATCTCGGAAAATCAGAAACATTGAGGAAAATATTTAGTTTTTCGGCTAAAAGCTAACTTTGAGATTTTTTTTTAAAATTTCTAGTTTTTTGGCTAAAGCTAACTTCGAGCCGTAAGGTTCGTTTTTCTTTGGATATTCGTGTTGGGTTTTGTGTTTTGTGTTTTGTAGGGGAAAAGAGTCTTCCCAAGGCAAGCACGCAAATCGAGGCCCCCCCCCCCCCCCCCCCCCCCCCCCCCCCCCCCCTCTCTCTCTCTCTCTCTCTCTCTCTCTCTCAAATCTTTTGTATAGATCAATTGGTTCAAAGACCTTTTAAGAGAGTAGAGGTCTTGGGTTCAAGTCTCCATTTTGTGGGGGGCGGATTTTTTTCATTCCCGCACATTCGCGCACTTTGCCGGCAACGTCAACAATTTTTTTTCAAAAAGCCATAACTTCTTCATCCGGAAGCCTTTTTCAGAGCCGTTTTTTTTAAAACCGCCTATTTTTTTGAGATCTATCCATTGGACCACTCACTTTCAGCATCTTCAGCTTCAGTTGTTTTTCAAAAATGGAAGTCCATGCCAAGTCATTCTTGACAGCACTAACTACTTCCAATGGGTCGCCTACATGGGAGATTTACTTAGAAGTAAAGGTCTCTTCAGAATAGCCACAGACCAAGAGAAGAAACCCAAAGATGAAGACAAGGCCGAAAAATGGGAAATCGACAAGATCAAGCACGTGGCTTGATAGGAATGTCTGTTTCTCCTGATCTTAGATTCCACATTGCAGAAATTGAAACTCCTCATGAAGCATTAGAAAAACTTGCTAAAGTTTTTGGGATTAAAAATGAAATTAGATCCCATCAACTTGAAAATGAGCTGCTTACTTTGGATCCTAATAATTTTTCTTGCATTGAAGATTTCTTGTCAAAATTCAAGAACCTTAGATATCTCTTGGAAGGTGTTAAAGTTAAGAAAGATGATGGTAACCTTATTTATTCCATCCTCACTAAGTTAGGGCCAGCCTACTCTGTATTTGTTTCCACTTTCCATTCTACCAGGGAAGCTTTCATTTGTCAAGGCAAAGACTACAAGCCCCTTCCTTTGACTCCTTTTGTGATTCCTTAATAAGAGAACAAGAAAAACTCTTACACCTTGGTCTTCTTAATCTTGGAAACTCTTCCACAAAAGCGTTAGCCGCCCAGCAGTATCCAAATTCAAAGAATCCTAAGAAGTCTTATCCTCAAAGAATGGTCCTAAACCAACTCAGCCTCAAGATGAAAGATCATTTCAGCAATATGATAAGACCAATAAAAACAAATGGAAGAAGACTGAAAGACATTGTAACTTTTGTAATCGAGATGGCCACTTAGAATCTAAATGCTTTAAGAAGATGGAAGCCTTGGAAGCCGCAATGAAGAAACATAACATCCATCTGGAGCCTACTTCAACTTCAACTTCCGGAACGGCATTTTCTGCATGTCATCGTCAATCATCTCAGTCTGGTTATGCATTAAATGTATCTTCTTCTTCTTCTCATTCTCATGAGTGGCTCATTGATTCTGGAGCCTCTTGTCACATGGCCAAAAACCAAGCCATGTTTTCTTCTTTAAATGATTGTAACACCAAAAATATATATGTTGGTGATGATAGATCTCTTAATGTTGTAGGGACTGGAACTGTTCATCTAGACAATGGTCAGTTCAATGATGTATTATGTGTTCCAAACTTATCCTGCAACCTTCTATCTGTCTATCAGATAACTCATTCAGGTGAAGGTAAAATTGTTGAATTTTCACCTCATGATGTTGTAATCAAGGATCTAAAAGATCCTAAACAGATTCTAGCTACTGGTCTTGCTGATGATTCCAAAAGGTTGTATAAGTTTCACAACTTTGGGTCATCCCATCTTCCCTCAGTATTTGTTGCTCATAATGATGAAGTGAGCAAACTTTGGCATGAGCGGTTTGGTCACTTAAACTATCGCTCCCTTCAGCATCTATGTAAAGAAAATATGGTGACAGGTCTTCCTATGGTATCTTGCAAAGATGGTGTTTGTTCCGGATGTGTACTCGGAAAACATCATCGGGACAGTTTTGACAAACGTGCCTCTTGGCACGCCTCAGCCCCTTTACAGCTTGTGCACAGTGATTTATGTGGTCCTCTTCCTGTTGCTTCATTCTCTGGCTGCAAGTACTTCTTAACTTTCATTGATGATTTCTCTAGACGCACTTGGGTATACTTCTTAAAACTCAAGAGCGAAGTATTTACCACCTTTTTGGCCTTCAAAGCATTCGTTGAAAAACAATCTGGACATCAAATTCTTAAGCTAAGAACTGATAATGGTGGAGAATATGTTAAAAATGCATTCATCAACTTTTGCACCGAAAATGGAATTCAAATGCAACATACTGTTCCATACACTCCACAACAAAATGGTGTAGCTGAAAGGAAAAATCGCACCTTAAAGGAAATGGCTAATTGTATGCTGCAATCTAAAGGACTCAGTCTTAGTTTTTGGGCCGAAGCAATTAATTGTGCAAATTATATAATCAATCGCACTCCTACTAAGGTTCTAGAGAATATCACTCCAGAAGAAGCTTGGAGTTCCATTAAACCAGATGTAAGTCACTTTCGTGTGTTTGGAAGTGAAGCATGGGCCCATATTCCAGATGAAAAGCATAAAGCCTTAGAACCTAAGAGTGAGAAATGTACTTTTGTTGGATATTCTGAAGATGTAAAAGGTTATAGACTTATTCCATTTAAGTCCAAAAATGTTATCATTAGAAGAGATGTAAAATTTGATGAAAATAAATCGGCCTGCGAGCCTAGTCCGGCGGATGTGCCACCTCTTCCTATCTCTTCTATCTTTGAAAACATTTCTTCTTCTGATGATGAAAGCGAGGATGATAATCCTTCCCCACCTTCTCAGGATCCTCAACTTCCAAGATGGGTCCGTGCTACTCGGGATGCAGCAGGTGATCTTGCCGGTGATCCTACAGATCAGCGACGTACACGTTCTCAGTTTGAAAGAGCCTCTTCTTTACTGGCTCAAGCTCCAGTAAATCATGATCCTGACACTTTTGCAGAAGCTTCAGGCCATCCACATTGGGAAACAGCTATGAATGAAGAATATCATTCATTGATGACAAATGATACATGGGATCTTGTTCCTCTACCAAAGGGACGCAAACTTGTTAGATGCAAATGGGTTTACAGAACCAAGTATGGACCAGATGGGAAAGTTGATAAACATAAAGCTCGTCTAGTTGCTAAGGGCTTTTCACAGGTTGAAGGCATTGACTACACTGAAACCTTCTCTCCAGTTGCCAAAATGAACTCTATCCGCCTTGTTCTTTCCCTTGCTGCCTCTTTAAAATGGGAAGTCCATCAAATGGATGTTAAATCTGCCTTCTTGCATGGGGACTTGCAGGAAGAAATCTATATGGAACAACCCATTGGCTTCATACAAACAGACTCCAGCCTCGTTTGTCGACTTAAGAAATCCCTTTATGGCCTCAAGCAAGCTCCTCGAGCTTGGTATGCCAAAATGGATAGCTTTCTTTTAGAATCTGGCTTTTCTAGGTGTCATTCTGACAATACTGTCTACACCAAGAAAGTGGGCAACTCTCTCATCATCCTTGTTCTTTATGTTGATGATCTTATTCTTACTGGTAGTGATCCCAACCTTATAAACCATGTGAAGTCCAGCCTTAAAAAGAAATTTGAAATGACAGACTTAGGACACTTACACTATTTTCTCGGTCTTCAAGTCTTGCAATCCCAAGAGGGTATTTTCCTTTCCCAGTCCAAGTATGCTTGTGATATTCTTCGTCATTTTCACATGGAAGACTGTAAGCCAGCCCCTTCTCCCTTTCAGTCTGGAGTCAAACTTTCAGTCTCTTGTACTTCTCCTGAAGTTGATGCTACCTTATACCGTCAACTTGTCGGAAAACTCTTGTATTTAACCCATACTCGTCCTGATCTTTCCTTTGTTGTTGGCCTTGTTGCTCGTTTTATGCAAAACCCCCGTGAAAGTCATTGGAAAGCAGCTAAAAGAATACTTCGTTATGTTCGAGGTACAATACAGTTTGGGATTCATTACAGTGCCAAAGCAGCTCCTCTGTTAGTTGGTTTCACTGATTCTGATTGGGCTGGTGACCTTGATGATCGGAAGTCTACTGCCGGTTATGTCTTCACTCTTGGTTCAGGACCTATTACATGGGCTTGTAAGAAACAGGCTGCCATTTCTCTTTCGTCAGCAGAAGCAGAGTATCGTGGTGCCGTGGAAGCTAGTAAGGAAGCCTTGTGGCTTCGTCAGATCCTATCAGAGTTTGGCTTTGAGCAGCAGCATCCAACCACACTTTGGTGTGATAATCAAAGTGCCATTCAGCTATGCAAAGATCCAGTCCAGCATCAGCGCAGCAAACACATTGAACTACACATGCACTTCATCAGAAAGCTCATTCATGACCATGTTCTTGAAGTGCAATATTGTCCAACAGATGATCAGGTTGCAGACATCTTCACAAAGGCTCTCACAGAGGCGAAGTTCACTAAACTTCGATATATGCTTGGAGTTCAGGAAGTTGTCACTAAGGGGGGATAGGCTCTAGTGCCTCCTTCCTTCTCCTATTGTGTCATATTTGTAAATCCTTCAATCCTATCCCAAGTTGTTCTTAAGGGGGGATGTTAGGATATTCCGACACATAGGATATAGTTAAGTTCAACTTGGTCTAGTATAGAGTTAGGTTAGAGTTAGGTAAAGTGTGTTTCTTTACCGTTGTACATTTTGTAACTTACAATCCGACGGTCACGATATGTAGTGATCCGACGGTTCACTCTCACCTCGGTATTACCGACACTTGATCCGTGGCTTGACACCCGATTGGTCCATGAGTTCTATTTAAAGCGCATGGAGGGTCATTGTTCGGGTAATCCGTGCATGAGAGAAGCTTATGTAAATTTTCATTCTTTGATTAATAAATTGTCTGTACCCACGTTGGGACAGGCCGTGGACTGTTTCCCTCCTTGCACTCTGAGGGTTTTAACCACGTCAAAAATACTGGTGTATTGATTTGAGATCTGGTTGTGAGCGGTGTCCTTTTGGTATTCTTCTGTGGAACTTACCCTGTAAATTCCTACAAGCAAATTAGACATTACAAGTGGATGGTGTTTCTACAACAACTTCATTTAGTGATCAAGTACAAGAAGGGTAGCACAAGAAAATTGGTTGACATGCTTTCAATGCCACCCACATCAATTATCACAACTTTGGGAGCTCTGATGCACATGAATCCATTCACCCATGATGCATACAAAGAAGCATATATAGATGATGAGGATTTCAAGTAGGTGTTTTAGCAGTTACAAAGCCAAAGTCATGAACAATTATGACAACACATTTGACTACCATCTCTAGAATAGGTTTCCCCACAAGCAAGATAAGTTATGTGTTCCTAAAGGTGACAGAATGTAGCTAATTAGAGAGACTCACACCTCTAAGGTTGCAAGGCACTTGCGTGTAGGGAAGATAGTGGAAACATGCATAGGCATGTCTATTAGCATAAAATGCAAGAATATAGATATAGATTCATAAGAGGGTGCATGTTTTTTTTCACTAGCAAGCCTAGTAACAAGAAAAAGAGTTTATATCATCCCTTGCATTTACCCACTCATCCTTGAGAAAGCATCTCCATGGACTTTGTGGGAGGTTTACCAAAAACCTAGAAGGGTCATGACTAACTCTTCGTTTTATTTGATAGGTTCAACATTATTTGTGTTCTAATGCCCTGTTTAAAAACCATCAGTGCAAAATAAGCAGCAAAATTTTTCTTTGGATAGGTTTGGGTGCACCTTGAGATACCAAGGATCATTGTTTCAAACAGGGATACAATATTTCTTAGTGAATTTTTGACTATATTGTGGGATACAATGGACATGAAGTTGAAGAGATGTATAGCATTCCATCAATAAATAGATGGAAAAACAAAAGTAGTCATTAGCAATTTGGTGTAGCTTTTGACCGATTACAATCAAAATCATCTGATGACTTGGGTTGAAAATTCTAGTATATATGTAGCACACTTATAAAAAAACAATCCACACCTCTATTGGTAAGTCCCCATTTGAGATTTTTTTTAGTATTTTCCACCTTCACTTTTGGATATTGCATATGGGTAGCAAGGAGTGATGGAGGATATTACATGGGATGCTTTAAGGGAAGAAAAAACGATTGAGAAGATCAAGTACATCCATAAACATATACAAGATACAATGCACAACTTACACAAAAAATATAAGTCTAGCGTGATCAACACATAACAAATAAATCCTTCAATATGGGAGACAAAGTATGGTTACACTTGAACAAGGAGAGGCCACAGGGTCCTGGAAAAAAAAATCAAGGATCTATGATATGGTCCCTTTAAAATACTGGAAAATGTGAGAGATAATGCCTATAGACTTAGGCTACCCCTATACATGTGAATTTGCTCAACGGTGAATGTAAATAATATGAAACTCTATGACCCTTCCAAACTATATCAGGAAGAGGGACAAGTCCTACTTTCTGTACAGGATTTGGCACTAAATGCTTGGGCAGAGATGACAGGAAATAAAGTTTTGCAAAAGAGCTCGAAAATAATAAGGCAAGGGTAGCAATACGTCTGGTAGATTGGATTGGAATGGAAGTTTTTAAGAAAATCTAAATGGTACACTCGAGAGAAGTTGGAGGAAAAATTTCCACACCTCATTCAATAGAATCTCTTGGGAAAAAAAATCCTACAAAAATGGGGAGGTGTGATTTAGATTGAATCATTAGATCTTTTTTCATCCATCTTTATGCATTCATAGTGGAAAACATGGAAGAATAAGCTCACTGGACCATATTTACCGACATGACCTAGTTTGGCGAATTAGGGAGTGAAACCTTTTGGGAGAAATTTGAGGCATCAAACAACATGTTTTGTGGGTATAACTTGGTTGTATAAGCCCTGCACCTTTCAATTATATTCTACATATATGCCTTTCAAATAGCACCATAATCACCTCAATCGAAGTTTATGTGCAAATTTTATGTCACTTGAAAGTTGACCTTCTTGTTTTGACCATCATAATTCGAGAGGATTCCGCGTCAACCCCCTTTATTTATGGAAAAAGGCTTGCCACATGATCATGATGAAGAAGACTATAGAGTCAATATAGAAACTCTATTTAACAGTTTAAGGAGTCAAACCTAACCAGTAGTGAGCTATCAGGTTCTATTACAACCAAACCATTAGGAGGAAAAGGGGTTCCATTCATTTTGAGTGCATTTGTTCTCATAGATGATCAAGTAGACAAGAGTGGGTAGGGAGAGAGGAAATTGTTGTCACCAAAAAATGATCAACTAGCCATCTCTAACTAATTCGATCGAAATACACCATGTAGGATTAATTTTACCATAGTAAAATCACTTTCACCATGGGAAATAATTTAGTAAACCATTTTTATTAAATTATTTTCTAATTAAAACTAAAAAACCCCATGAGAATAATTGAATACATAATTATTTATTTAATTTTCTCTAGGAATAATTATTAAATCATTGTTTGATAATTATTCCTTGTCACATTTGACTAAATCCCATAGGAATAATTAAATAAATCATTATTTATTTATTATTCCTTATTTCCATTATTGGAATAATTGTTAAATCACTATTTAATAATTATTTCAATTTCACACCATTCTTAATCCTCAGAAAATAATTAATAAATCATTTTATCTGATAAATATTTCTAAATAAAGATATTTGACCATTTTAAATATCTTTTCCCTCTCCAAAAAATATAATAAATTATTCCTAACAGTTAGATCTTGATATAGTCAATCATTTTATTATTCTCCATTTTCGAGGTTAACTCAATACTTTGTTATAAATAGGAAGGTTTTTCATTCATTCTTCACCATGATCATTATCATCGTCACCATTATCATCTCTTTTCTTTTGAGCTCCCATTTGTGTTCTCCACATTGTTTTGGAATTCTCACATATTGAGAGAGGGGGATTTGCATACCCTTTTGTAGATCTCCTTCACCAGGTGTCATAAATGAAATAATTTGTTCATCTTAGATTCTTCCCATTTGGGTTATTTCATATCTATATCGTTGTTTGATGTTTTGAATTTTATATGTTATTTTGTTGTAGGTTTTTCCACTTTTTATTGTAAATATAAAATGTAAGCATCCACAAATTGTTGTTAGGGTCACTTTTCAACTAGTGACTTAAGTGAAGTGTTTTTGGTCCACCTTCCAAGAAATTTCACACTAACAAATGGTGACTCCACTAGGTTTTTAGCTACAGTTTCCATCCAACAAATGGTGACTCCACTGGTGTAATAACAACGTTCTTAGGTGACTGGAGTTTCAATAAATTTTAGGGTTTTCTACAACTATTTCCAGCCTCTCAATTTCTATTTATAGCATATTTTCTTTTTTGTCAAATTTTTCGGACTTTGGTGGTTTTTTGGTTCTTTCCACTGGTCACAGGTACCAGTTGAGCCGGAGACAACAAAATCTATGTGAGATATTCTAACCGAGAATCCCGTGAGAAAACCACACTTTTCAACCCTAGATTTGCTTTCTAGAGCACACTTTTTGGCCCAAAAACTATGTTTTCCACTGTTCCAGGTCAATACTTGCGTTTTGGAATTTTTCCAAAAAATTTCAATATATTTTCAGATTTATCGAGAGTTTTGTGTGTAGACTGGGAAGGGTATTTTATCTTTGTTTTCAGTCTCCCCTAGGCCTATATTCTCTTAGTTTTTCTCTTTGAGGAATTGAAAATTCCCCTAGGGTTTAGAGTACACCTCCACATTGTTAGGAAGAGATTGGCTCAGTGAGGAGTCTAGGGTTCCAGTATTTTTAGCCACTAAGTTTCAGATTCTGATCCATTACTTTTCAACACTTTTGGATAGGTTTCTTTTACCTTTTATCCCTTTCGAGTTTGTGTTTTTCCTTTTCCCCCTTAGGATCCCCTTGAGCATCCTAGGTTTTAGAGCTTCATACCTATCCTTTGCAACATTTTTCACCTCTGATTTTTGTTTTTTTCTACATGATTTACACTAGATTAGTGCCTCTAGATCTCAATCCCTTTGAAATTAGATTTTTTAGGCATTTTATGTGTCTTTGAGTAGCTTGTTTTCCCTCTCTCGCTTAGCTGATTGATAGCATTTTTGTGTGGGTTTTTGTGCTTGATTGGTTGTTTATTTTTCTATCATTTTCAGCATTATTTACATTATTTCAACACATTATTTTCAGAAGCACATGGCATAATAAAACATGCTCAATTAACTCATCCACTCGATGTTGTAGAATGTAACTAGGTTCGGTCTTCATAATGACATGATCTTTGTAAATGATGTAATAAAGAGAACAAAAATATTTTTGTATGACTTGTTGCATGGGTTTCATGAGCAAGAGGTTTATTTATTAGTGGCTCCCATTGAGAGCCTTAGGATTTATTAATAAATCAAAAAGTCAATGTCATGTATGAAGAAGCTCTTCTTGAGCCTATGTGTAATGTATACAAGTCTATAGAAATGTCTAACAACCCTCCAAAGACAAGCACAATCCTCTTGAAGAAGTCGACCAACAAAAGTAATTAAATACACTTCATGTCGGCTTACAATCAAAAGTCACATATCTTCATTGGTTCATTTTGACTAAATATCGAGGACAAACTACTATATATACACATATAGAGTCTGTGAAAAATAGAGGCACAAAAGCTCATATTCTCTGAATTCTTCGGATGGGTACAGGTCTAAAATTCACATTACAGGAGGGTAGACAATCTCGGATGCCACAATGATGAAAATTCAGAAGTCTATCAACGGTGCGATATGCGAATTCCCTACGAGATCATTCCCTACTCAAGCATTCACACAGATCCTTTGGACCAAATCCTAGTCATGTGAAGATGCAAACCCAATACCCAGGCACTTATCATAGCAGGTTGTAGAAGTCCCTTATGTAAGATCACAAATCATTAAGTTGAGTAAGGAGGAATTACCCCAACATTATTGCAATGCATTGAAACAACAACAAGGGCTAGTAACTAGCACCTTCAACACGTTACACATAGACCCTATCAACATAGGTTGCCTTCCATGTAACCATTATACTATAATAAAATAATTCCTTATTCCAATCATTGTCACGATTTTGTTTAGATTCTTATATCAATGCTTTTACAACTTACACAATATGTTATTCATTTGTGTGCTATTAATTAAAACAATCAAGGATTTCAAACAACACACCATTTCAACCCAGAAATGAAACATACTATTTTTTTATCATATAAGGGAATTTCACAATATACTATTCATTTTCACAATGTTAGAATCTAGTCACGAATCTTGTTGTGCAACACCATTTCCAACTAAAAATGAAACATACATTCATTATCATTTAAACAAATACAAAAGAGAAATTATCTTATAAAATTTCAGGGAAATTGAGTCAGGGACTATGACTCTCCACCCAATCATAGATAGTTGCAGTTAGTTATCACCTGCAACTACAACCACTATGCCACAATCCAGAGGCTAAGATGTTCTTTCTCATGGGAGTATACACCAACTTCTAACTGAACAGAGACTCCAAATATCCTTCTACCTTCACCCTACAACTATATAACAACCACACACACAGAACAAGGAATCCATAAGCTTCGCCTCCCCCCATTAAGCATGCAACATGATGGTTCCACCCAATTAAGGGAGTCCAAAACTCACTGTCAAGAACCAAATGAAGAGTAAGCAAACGAGACTCAATGGCTTCCTTACCAGGAATCCAAGGCCTAATCTCCACCCCAGGATGTCAAGGGAATCAATAGAACACCATCTCCACCCTCCAACCCCCCAAGGCACCCTGAGATTAAACCTCAATTGAAGGAAGTTTGGTTTTTCTCCTATTGCTCAACCAAAATTGAATCAGATCCTCCTAGAGCCCAACAATAGACCCAGTATGCTTCCACTATCACTTACCATGCTCTAAATATGAGTTCTTCCTCTTTCTGGTTTTCCTCTCTCCACTC
The DNA here is from genome assembly GCA_031772625.1 of Pinus tabuliformis. Classification (NCBI taxonomy): domain Eukaryota; kingdom Viridiplantae; phylum Streptophyta; class Pinopsida; order Pinales; family Pinaceae; genus Pinus; species Pinus tabuliformis. The sequence goes on from CM062820.1 coordinate 859,738,801, forward strand.
TTGTACATGTTCTCCCTCTCTTTATTTTTTTCCTATTTTCCTTCTTGGTCATATTGGTTCTTCTCTACTAATCTCCTATCCAGTCTATTGCTACCTGTATATTGTCATTAACCTATGTCCCTTCACTTCCTTGTTTCTTTCCCAACCAACATGGTCCTATGTACTCATTTTCTATTCCATAAGTTAAGAGAATCAGTGTTATTAAAATAAAAACCACCAGCCTTCAATGATTGTCCTAACCAGTTCAAGTTTTTTTTCTTGTAGCAAGGAAACTTAACATCCCAAGAAAGCAGCCACCTAGTCCATAGAATATGTGTCCCTCGCTCAGCCCCCATCTTTATTATAATTTTTTGTGAAAAACATTTTCATTACATATCATGAGAGAAACAAGGTTGTTTTTTTCATATGAAGCTTGCTAAATGTGTAAGTTAGTGCTTTCAAAGGATTGATTCCCTCACAAACAATTGGAATAAATTGAATATTGTTCTCAATTGTTTCGTCTTCAAGTTTTAATTTGCATTATTTTTTTATTCATACATTGTGAATGATTGATTATGTGATGTGAATTCAGTTTTCAATATTAAATAAGTGAAAATTTGTTAGAAGTAATGAAATATTGATCCCCCCCCTTAGTATTTCCAACAAAGGAAAGATACTAAGAAGAAGAATCTCATGGCCACTGATTCAAGAAACCAGTTTGAAAGCAACTCGGATGTGGATGAGAAAATTGTTTGTACATCATTGTAGAAGGAGGTGAATCTGAGTATCCTTCATCAATAGGAAGAGAACTAAAAGAACAAACTCTTCCACATAAATATATAGTTTAAGAAGACAAATATTTATGCTTTTTTTGACTCGAGATCATAGGAAAATTTCATTTCAGCGGAGTTGGTAAACAAATTTGGATCGGAAGTTTGTGATCATCCAAGCCCATATCCATTGGGATGGGTAAATAAGGATGTTAAAATAAAGGGAACCAAATAGTGTAAAATCATATTTTCTATCAATGTTAATTTTATTGATGAAGTAGAACTACATATAGTTCAACTTGATGAATGTAGAGTGGTGTTTGCAAATCCCTATATGCGTTGCCAAGATGGAAGTCATCATGAAGTGGTTGATGCTAATATTTTTTAGATTGGGAGTTTCAATGGGGAAACACCGTAAGGAATTTCATAGCCTTGCTTTTAGTTGTAGTAGCACCATTGCATGACTGATAATGAGTGGCAAGAGTTTCCAGTGGGGAAAGTGTCAATAGAGGTCATTTGAGGAGTTAAAGAGGAATATCAATCAAGCATTGGTTCTAGTATTAGAAACCTTTCACCATCCCTTTGAAGTGGAGAAAAATGTGAGTGGGTATGTTATGGGAGCAGTCATGATGCTGGGAGGAAGGAATGTATCCTACCATTTTAAATTATTTTGTGGAGCATTTCTTAACTACCCTACCTATGACAAGGAGCTTTATGCCTTAGTGCAAGCTATGAAGAAGTGGAAACACTATATTATGGTAAATGAGACAATAATCCACACATATCACTAGCCACTACGGTACTTCCAAGCTGAGAGTAAGTTATAGCAAACTATCCATTACAAGTGGATGGTGTTTCTACAACAACTTCATTTAGTGATCAAGTACAAGAAGGGAAACACAAGAAAATTGGTTGACATGCCTTCAATGGCACCCACATCAATGATCACAACTTTGGGAGCTCTGATACACATGAAGCCATTCACCCATGATGCATACAAAGAAGCATATATAGAGGATGAGGATTTCAAGTAGGTGTTTTAGTAGTTATAGAGCCAAAGTCATGAACAATTATGACAACACATTTGACTACCATTTCTAGGATAGGTTTCCCTACAAACAAGATAAGTTATGTGTTCCTAAAGGTGACCGAATGTAGCTAATTAGAGAGACTCACACCTCTAAGGTTGCAAGGAACTTTCGTGTAGGGAAGATAGTGGAAAACATGCAGAGGTATGTCTATTAGCATAAAATGCAAGAACATAGATATAGATTCATAAGAGGATGCATGTTTTGTTGCACTAGAAAGCCTAGTAACAAGAAAAATATTTTATATCATCCCTTGCATGTACCCACTCATCCTTGAGAAATCACCTCCATGGACTTTGTGGGAGGTTTACCAAAAACCTAGAAGGGTCATGATGAACTCTTCATTGTAGTTGATAGGTTCAACATTATTTGTGTTCTAATGCCCTGTTTAAAAACCATCAGTGCGAAAGAAGCAGCAAAATTGTTCTTTGGATGGGTTTGGGTGCACCTTGAGATACAAAGAAGCATTGTTTCATACAGGGATACAAGCTTTCTTCGTGCATTTTGGACTATATTGTGGGATAAAATGGACATGAAGTTGAATATATGTATAGCATTCCATCAATAAATAGATGGGAAAAAAAAAGTAGTCAATAGGAATTTGGTGTAGCTTTTGACCTGTTACAATAAAAAGCATCTGAAGACTTGGGTTGAAAAATATAGTATATATGTAGCACACTTATAACAAAACAATCCACACCTCTATTGGTAAGTCCCCATTTGAGATTTTTTTTTAGTATTTTCCACCTTCACCTTTGGATATTGCATATGGGTAGCAAGGAGTGATGGATGATATTACATGGGATGCCTCAAGGGAAGAAACAATTATTGAGAAGATCATGCAGATCCATAAACTTATACAAGATACACTGCACAACTCACACAAAAATATAAGTCTAGCATGATCAACACATAATAGATAAATCCTTCAATATGGGAGACAAAGTATGGTTACACTTAAACAAGGAAAGGCCACTGGGTCCTCGAAAAAAAATCAAGGATCTATGATATGGTCCCTCTAAAATACTGGAAAATGTGGGAGATAATTCCTATAGACTCAGGCTACCCCTATACATGTGAATTTACTCAATGGTGAATGTAAATAATATGAAACTCTATGACCCTTCCAAACTAGATCAGGAAGAGGAACAAGTCCTACTTTCTATACAGGATTTGGCACTAAATTCTTGGGCAGAGATGATAGGAAATAAAGTTTTGTAGAAGAGGTCCAAAATAATAAGGTAGCGGTAATAGAACATCTGGTAGATTGGATTGGAATGGAAGTTTTTAGGAAAAGCTAAATGGTACAATCGAGAGAAGTTGGAGGAAAAATTTCCTCACCTCATTCAATAGAATCTCTTGGGAAAACAAATCCTACAAAAATGGGGAGGTGTGATCTGGATTGGATCATCATTATTTTTTTCATCCATCTTTATGCATTCAGAGTGGATAACATGGAAGAATAAGCTCACGGGACAATATTTACTGACATGACCTAGTTTGGTGAGTAAGGGTGTGAAACCTTTAGGGAGCAATTTGAGGCATCAAACAATTTTTTTTGTGGGTATAACTTGGTTTTATAAGCACTGCATCTTTCAATTATATTCTACATAGATACCTTTAAAATAGTGCCATAATCACCTCAATCGAAGTTTGTGTGCAAATGTTATGTCACTTGAAAGTTGACCTTCTTGTTTTGACCATCATAATTCGAGAGGATTCCACGCCAACCCCTTTTATTTATGGAAAAAGGTTTTCCACATGATCATGGTGAAGAAGACTCTAGAGTCAATATAGAAACTCTATTTAAGAGTTTAAGGAGTCAAACCTAACCAGTAGTGAGCTACCGGGTTCTATTAAAACCAAACCATTAGGAGGAAAAGGGGTTCCATTCATTTTGAGTGCATTTTTTCTCATAGATGATCAAGTAGACAAGAGTGGATAGGGAGAGAGGAAATTGTTATCACCAAAAAATGATCAACTAGCCATCTCTAACTAACTGGATCGAAATACACCATGTAGGATTAATTTTACCGTAGTAAAATCACTTTCACCATGGGAAATAATTTAGTAAACCATTTTTATTAAATTATTTTCTAATTAAAACTAAAAAACCCCATGAGAATAATTGAATAAATAATTATTTATTTAATTTCCCCTAGGAATAATTATTAAATCATTGTTTGATAATTATTCCTTGTCGCATTTGACTAAATCCCATAAGAATAATTAAATAAATCATTATTTATTTATTATTCCTTATTTCCATTATTGGAATAATTGTTATATCACTATTTGATACTTATTTCAATTTCACATCATTCTTAATCCTCGGGAAATAATTAATAAATCATTTTATTTGATAAATATTTCTAAATAAAGATATTTGACCATTTTAAATATCTTTTCCCTCTCCAAAAAATATAATAAAGTATTCCTAACAGTTAGATCTTGATTTAGTCAATATTATTTTATTATTCTCCATTTTCGAGATTAACTCAATACTTTGTTATAAATAGGAAGGTTTTTCATTGATTCTTCACCATGATCATTATCATTGTCACCATTATCGTCTCTTTTCTTTCGAGCTCTCATTTGTGTTCTCCACATTGTTTTGGAATTCTCACATATTGAGAGAGGGGGATTTTCATACCCTTTTGTAGATCTCCTTCACCAGGTGTCATCAATGAAATAATTTCTTCATCTTAGAGTCTTTCCATTTGGGTTATTGCATTGGATATCTATATCATTGTTTGATGTTTTGGATTTTATATGTTATTTTGTTGCATTTTTTTCCACTTTTTATTGCAGATCTAAAATGTAAACATCCACAAATTGTTGTTAGGGTCACTTGTCAACTAGTGACTTAAGTGAAGTGTTTTTGGTCCACCTTCCAAGAAATTTCACACTAACAAATGGTGACTCCACTAGGTTTTTAGCTACATTTTCCATCCAACAAATGGTGACTCCACTAGTGTAATAACAACATTCTTGGGTGACTGGAGTTTCAATAAATTTTAGGGTTTTCTACAACTATTTCTAGCCTCTCAATTTCTATTTATAGTATTATTTCCTTTTTTGTCAAATTTTCAGATTTTGGGGGTTTTTTGTTCTTTCTGCTGGCCACAGGTACCAGTTGAGCAGGAGATAGCAAAATCTATGCGAGATCTTCTGACCAAGAATCCTAGAAGAAAACCACACTTTTCAGCCCCAGATCTGTGTTCTAGAGCACACTTTTTGGCCCAAAAACTATGTTTTCCATTGTTCTAGGTCAATACTTGTGTTTTGGAATTTTTCCAGAAATTTTTCAAAATATTTTCAGATTTATCGAGAGTGTTGTTTGTAGACTAGGAAGGGTATTTTATCTTTTTTTCAGTCTCCCCTATGCCTATATTCTCTTAGTTTTTCTCTTTGAGGAAGGAAAAATCCCCCTAGGGTTTAGAGTACACCTCCACATTGTTAGGAAGAGATTGGCTCAGTAAGGAGTCTAGGGTTCCAGTATTTTTAGCCATTGAGTTTCAAAGTCTGATCCATTACTTTTCAACACTTTTGGATAGGTTTCTTTTACCTTTTATCCCTTTCAAGTTTGGGTTTTTCCCTTTCCCCCTTTGGATCCCCTTGAGCATCCAAGGTTTTAGAGCTTCATACCTATCCTTTGCAGCATTTTTCACCTCTGATTTTTGTTTTTTGTCTACACCATTCACACTAGATTAGTGCCTCTAGATCTCAGTCCCTTTGACATTAGATCTTTTAGGCATTTTATGTGTCTTTGAGTAGCTTGTTTTCCCTCTCTCGCTTAGCTGCTTGATAGAATTTTTGGGTGGGGTTTTTGTGCTTGATTGGTTGTTTATTTTTCTATCAGAAGAATGATATTAGTAACACTCACTATCTCGGTATATATATTAGACACAGTCATAGTCTTAGTTCTCACCATCTCATAGTCATAATGCATTTATGATGAAGAGGATCTTTGTGATCATTCAGTCTCAGTGGTGTTCTAATGAAGATATTAATGTAACAATGATCTCAGTACAGCAAGGTGCAAAAAATATGTAATAGCAATCAAGATCTCGATGGTGTAGTAGAGACGGCCTTAGTGTTGTAGCAATGATGATGATCTCAACGCCGACAAAGAAGAGGATTGGTGTCTTGGTCTTGGAATGGCTAAATAGGTCAAGAGTCATGGTCTTGGTATTCATCAATTGGAATCTATATAAGAATAATTTTGTGTGGGTTTTCCTCTCAAATAGTGAGAGGTTTTGGCCATGGTGGAAAGCCAATATCTTGTGTTCTTGTCTCTTTTGATTTGATACTTATTTGATGAACTAATAAGACATGCTCTAATAATAACAAGTGAATATTGTGCTAAGATGAAAAATTTAAAAACACCTCACAAATAGTTATCATGACTAGAAGAATATCTTTAACTCTAATTTCCCTAGATTCTTCAACATTGTATCAGAGCTAAGGTGTTGAAGTCAAAGGAATGGTAACAAAGAGACATTCAAGGATCAAGCTTCAAGAAGAGTATTAAAGAAATGGATCAAGATCTACAAAAATCAGTCCATAACAGCAATCTACAACAACAAGAGATTTTGTCTCCATATTCATCATCAAAAGGCCTTTAATACCCTCATCATGTTTTCTACAATGAAAGGTAGCTCAAACGGCCTCAAAAATGAAGATCACATCATCTTTGAATAGGTTCAAACCCTAGAAGCAGTCTGATCTACACTACAAAAGAAGGCAAATCATATTGAAGGCAAGAAGGCATTGTCATCTTCCAGGTTATAAAATCAAGCAAGGATCATCTCCTTTCCCTAGAAGAGAATCATCCAAGAATAAGCCCTAATACATCTTCTTCAACCATCATCAAAGTGATCAAGTGGAAGATTTCATCTTCACTTGTTAAGTAAGTATATTTTCATTCTATAATAAAGTTTGGTTAAATGACTTCATGTTTGCAAGGAGATCTATAAATCCATTAGGTCATCAAGATTCCTTGCATAAGAAAGGACGATAGATATAGTCCCCAGAAGAGAAGTCATATGAAATCAGTTCTAGGTCCTCTTATCCCTATGTAGCTGTTGTGGGGAAAAATGCCTATGCAGACGATCTTATCCACCTAAGGTGTGACAGTGCCTTAGCAACAAACAGAGACAGCTATTATGATATTTCTTCCTTTATGAATTAAGAATGAAGAGAGATAGATGGACTAACCGGTGTCTTCCGTTTGTCCCTCGATCCGGTCTCTCTTCTCTTGGAGGATTCCCAGCCACTTGCCTTCTCGCTCGCCCAGCGTCAAGAGGTTTCTGCAAGATCACAAGAAGAGAACACTACACAAGACATGGATTCATATTCATAACTAGTTCAGGATTAGAAATAAACTAAACATACTAATGCAATCATACATCAAGAATACATCAGCATATAGGAGAAACCAAGATAGCTTTATTGATGAATAACAAGGTTCAGGAAGAGATACAACCCAGAGGGCTCCAATCCAGCATCTCCTTCCCAGCAAATGGAATTCCTATCTTCACCCCCTGCAAAGCATTAAGCACCCAATGATTCCAATCTCAAACCAACAGCAATTCTTTGCAATAACAAAATTCCAGCCTCTAGATCTCATGGAGGAGAGATCCATATATAGATGTTTGGAGAGAGGATGAGTCAGCTTGATATCTGACTAGTGTCCTCTCCCTCTGTCAGTTCTTGATTCCACTTGGAGGTTCTTGCTTCCACTTGGAGATTTGGAACCTCTTACTCATCACCAGTCGAATTCCCTGAGGCAAGTGTCATTTTGGAAGCTTCCCGGGTTTTGACACCTTGAGAAATGAGCTTGCCACATGTCCATTCTCGTTCAGCGCAGGTATCCAGTGTTTCCTTTGACATTCAACGCAGGTAGCCAGTGTTGGCTTTGACATTCAGCGCAAACAGCTAGTGTAGCCACTGAAATGATCCTGAATTGACTTGTTTTTGAGCAGTTTCTGGTGGAGAACTTCTGTGAATTGCTGTGGTTTGTTAGCCTTATTCCTCTAGGGGTAGGAACAACATGTTTAGGGACTTTGGATCCCTTAGATTATGGACATTTCATGCTCAATGCTGTAAGGCACAAAAATGTCTATAACAGTTGCCCCGTAAAGTATGAGGTCGTTTATCGGGTGAAATGCTTTATCAGGGGGATCCGAAGTTCATCCAATGCTGGGAGGAGACCTGTAATACAATACAATACAATACACTATTTTTCATACTGCTTTCATGATCTAGCTGAGGCAGGCATTCCCATGCTCAGCTTTATAAATTCATTTTTCTGTACATAGAACAGACAATCGTCTGATGGTAGACTGATAATTTTGATGAAATTATCATCCTTTAGTAGGATGATTATCTGCTGCAATGATGTACATGTCAATGTCTTTATCTTTCCTGAATATATATCGCAGCCCGGATGGATGAAACTAGATCCGGGGTCTTCAAACTCGTTCAATCTTCACTCTAAGTACAAGTCGATCCATGTGAGAATTGTTCTGAAGTCGAACATGGAAAGACATCGCTTGATTACCGGTCAATGAGGTAAACCGTTAACAAGCGCGAGAGGAATCACCGATAATGATAATGACCCTCAAGGTACTGCAGTACAATTCACGTGGTGTGAATAAAGGACTTGGCGTCAAACACCATGCAAAATCTTTCGGTCGAAGGTCATTGATGTATACCTGTCGCCGGAAGTGAGAAACTTGCCATTGAGGCATGCAAGCTTCAAAGTACTGAAGGGGTTGTTCCTAGATCAACTTCTTGGATAATGAGCTGATGTCGACAAGAAGCGATCCGTCAAAGGAGGGCCTTAATGAATCCCACATCAGTGAAACGGAACGGAGCTAATGATTTTAATGGAGGTGAAAACGATCTGTGACATATGATTCAGGGTGGCGGTCATGAAAGGATGAAGGATAATGTATGGCAATGGATGGGACACGGTTGACTTTTCTGAACGACTTCTCTTGAACATGTGGTGACACTGATGCGATGGATCGGTAGCATTACCCCAAATATGGATGGTATGGCGAGACCATGGATGTGACCGGTGAATGAAACGACCCAACCCGATTGTGGTACGGAGGAAAAGTGTCATGTTCAAGAGCAACTTGCTACCATCAAAGTTTTCTTTAGTTTCTCCCAATTTTTCCCCAGTCATTGCTGACCAGTACCTCTTTATTTTTGTCAAGCTTGAGGAGGATAACATATGCTTGTTCTATAACCTGCCCTTCGGGCAAGCCCATCGCTATGTTTTAACGAGCCTAGCGATAGTGAAACTCGTTCTCGTCTAAAGACAAGTTTGTCGCTATTTAATGATTTTGACAAGTCTAACGACAAGGATAACTCGGTCCTTTTCATTTTTAGAGAGTCTGAAAAGGTACATAAAGTTAACTCCAAAAGTCCTTTTTCGTCATCTAATCCCTTAAGTCCGAAAAAGTATAAAACAATACAGAAGGGATGAGTTTTCGATAGTTTTAACGAACCGAATAAAACAAGCGCTCGATCTTTTTGTGCAATAATCCCTCAGGTCCAAAAAGATTAAAATCTAGAGGAGGGATAGCACTTCCTGTCCCTTTAACGAGCTGGAAGGCCAAGGACTCGGCAATCTTTTCATATTTTACAAGTCAGTTGAAAAGAGCTTAAAGAAGACTCGTCTTTTGAGGAACGAGTGATAAACAGGGTTAGCAGCTGATTCCAGGTACAGGTTGGAATTTTCCAATCACGGCAGTGTCACAAGGATGGCTAGGTGAAATCACTCTTCGCAGCTGTTCCTCAAAATGGGTAAACAATCATATGGAGGTGAACGATCGGCCAAATGAAAAGTGGAGGTGACGGTGCAAACAAGACCAAGGCTTTAATGGCTAATGATATTACATTCACAGTGGTTATTTACCGGGATAGTTCATTTTTTAACGAGCTTAAACCCGGGTGGAAACATTTGCTCGGTCTTATGTTTATTTTTTAACGAGCATGAACTATGTGCTAAAACTGCTCGGATCTTGCGTTTATTTTTTAACGAGCATGAACTGTGTGCTAAAACTGCTCGAATACCCAGTCATATGATAAGAATGTCTCATTAAGATTCTATTTTTTATGGAGCTTCATCTTACAAAGCTATGCCCCGCATCCTTTCGTTATGCAAGTTCGGAAACGACTAATCCTACGAGTTTAAAGGGTTAGACCTACAGGTTTAAAGGGAAGGACCTAAAAATTTAAAAAATAAATAGCCGCCCCTTGCTTGCACTCCAAAAGGTTTGCATGCCCCCAGGCATAAAACAGAGTTTCAAGGTTACCTCTACTTCTCTTCCGTCAAAACATTTGTTTTAACGAGAGAGGCTTACCTCTGTCAGGTTACCCAAAGATTGTCTCGTTAATCTTTCAAACAAAACACTTCTTCGGCGATATCTACCGAAATAGACAAAGGTGAGAGACTCCGTCTGTCAACTCACATAACTTTGACAAAATAATCTTATTCTAGAATAACCCCTTTCCAGCAAGGGCGGGGTACAGACTAGTCATATTCTCCCGCGGAAACCTACCCTATACCCAAAGTTTTCCTGCCGAAGCAGACCAGGACGCATGCCCCCTGTGTTCCAGTCATATCCTCCCGGATTACTCGCGCTCATCAGGAGGACGGACCGTGGGTTGAGACATTTCTTGCGTGAATAGACCATTTAGGGATGGTACATGACTATTTGCGATGCGTGATCCGGGAAACGAAAGTTGGTCCACGAGCTTGACCATTCTTCCTTCATGCGGAAAACACATTACTCTAAAGAGTGAGGAGACGAGGGCCCCCATGCAATATATATAGTCTCATCCAAGGAGTAGGTTATAATCCAAGGGTCCTTGAACGACCATCACGTTCATTTGAACGGTCTTCCCTTTCAATGTTATGGGCACATTGGGGAGGATCCCTAAAGGTCGACTGGTTCCTTTATCAAAGCCCGATAGATTTCTCATTTCGGGCAAAAGCGTTGGCGAACCAAGCACTTTCCAAGAAATAGAGGAAAGGATACTCACAGATGCCCCCTCATCAATGATAGTGCTAGCCATTACCATTCTGTATATTTGAACGATAATTCTGAATGGTATGCTTGCTAGCAACCGGGGTCTGCCTAGTTGGTTCCAGTCGAACGAGACAACTAGGTTGCTTGGTGGTGGGACCGAATAGACGGCCGGATATGACTCTGACGAGGTTCCTTCCTGCGATAAAGGAATGGGCAAATTGCCCCCTTGTTCGTCGGAGTCTGTGTTGATGAAGAGAATTTGGACGGTGTCGTCTTTATTCTCCTCTGTGATGGTACCATTCGAAGATAGAGCCTCTGAAGGCAAAACCGGGTCAACTGCCGTCTCAACCTTTTGACTTTCGTCAGGCATAGATCTAGACGGTTCATCTTCAATGATAGGTGCTTCGGCTGACCACCTGGGCGGGCCAGCCGGGTTCTCAACTAGTGAAGGACTTGGCAGGAGTTTTTGATATCTAGGAGGAAGTTGTGCTCGTAAGATCGGGCGATCTTCCAAAACTCGTTTAGCCTTGTCTAAGAAGGGACAACGGTGGATGGCGTGGTCGCCTTCACACAGTTTGTAGGGAAATCTAGCTTTCCCTCTCTGTCCTGTGGCTTCACTTTCACTAGTTGACGGTGAGCAGTAAACATGGCTATCAGAGGTTGATGCTACCGAATTGTGCAAACGGGGAGACTAGTCCCTTAGTATCCGAGGGATGCAGGGACAATCTCTGTGGAAGTGGTCTCCCTTGCATATGACACATGGCGATTTAGGCCTTGTCAGTGTTGTGTGTGGATTTTTGTCAGACGACACTTGTTTGCCCCCAGTCGCTTTTGGCTCCTTCTTCTTCTTCTCTTTCTTCTTCTTTTCCTTCTTCTCCTTAGGAACTTGGTTTTTTGTTTTACCAGTTCCGTCAAGCGAAGAGGAAGGAGGAGAGGAAGAGTTAGATGAAGTAGAAGGCTGGTTGGCAACTCTGGTCTGGTCTAACTGTTGACTCGACTATTCAGGAATAGTGGTGGTTTGAACGACATTGGTTGAAAAGAGCCAGACTGGCAGGCCAATTGTCAATCCTGGAAGCGACAATGTGGCCATATGGGGCGCACCAACATCTCCCCAAGAGGAGAAGGGACTAGGATTTCCACCAAGGGGAACTCCTTGGTTTGTGTGCTCCATTTTTTCAACCTAAAGATCAACGCAGGAATAAGGGGTGATTGTTCCGTTTAAAATAAATTTTAACGACGCTTTAGACACAACTTGCTTTTTCAGTTTTAAAGAGTCGAGAAAAAGCTAAAGATGACTCTAGTCTCCTTCGATGTTTTAACGAGCCCGAAGTGACAAATGCTCGGATGGACTTTTTCCGTTATAGAGTCTGAAAAAGGCCAAAAGGAACTGCTCTGGAGTTCTAGGCAGAGGGTGTGCCAAACTTTTCGCAAAACCGCAGAATAATTTTTAGGGTACGGGCGGTCGATCTTCCTGAATGCTGTGTTCAGTGCATTGCGATCAGTGGGGCGGCCGACACAGCTTCCTAAGGATAAAGGTTTTATGCCTATAGGGGTCTCCCAATATATACGCGACGGTACGTGGGAGCACAATCCATACTGGCGCTATTGTCCCTCAGGAGGAATCACCCACCATCAACGAGATCGACAGTCACCAGGCTTTACGACGCCGGAACACGTCTCTAGCCTAGACCTCTATGTTGTGCGTTATGTTGCAAAGCGTTGTTAAGTTCATTCAATTTATTTTAGGTTGATCTTTTTAAAGTTTGCCTTTCAAGGTTCACCACGAGATGTATGATACAAATTCCTAAATGCAGTCTAAAGATGATAAGCAAGCTTTATATCTTCTCAACTTTGAAAATCCTAGCTACTAAGGGAAAAGAAAGACACCATCTTTTCTCAAAGAGCAATCAGCACACTCTAATGCACTTTTCCTAAATCAAACATGCAAACTATCAAATGCAAATGCACAATGCAGGTGTTTGTTTTCTGCTTTCTTAGTATTGATGCCTACAAAGAAAGCTTTTTGTACAACTTTGAATTTTCTTTTAAATGACAAATACAAACAAGTTTACTTTTTCGAAATCAGAGAGGGTAGAAGAGATTACAACACTTAACAATTTTCGAAATGAAGACTTGTTTCGACACTTAAAAGAGACAAACTCAAACCAATAACCAAAAGTAAATGTATAATCAACTGTAAACAGCCAATGAACTCTCTTCTAAGATCGCAATCAACAGATCTGAATCAAAGGCTACAGGATGACTATTTCACTCATGCGAAGGAAGACTGCAAATGATGCCACAAACACATAAAAACACTCACAGTATTTTTGTACAAAAGGAGGTGGAATCTAAGCAGAGAAAAGGAGTTATTAGACTGGTACCTATGCTGGTTACAGGCTGCAAAAATCAGAGATCAAAACAAGGCAAAACAGAGCAGAGAACCCCAGATGCACTAGGACAAACTGGTTCAGTGCAACCCCAACACAGGGGTTTTGACATTCAGCGCAGGTATCCTTCACGGGACCTGCGTTGAAATGCAGAATCCCTTCACTGGGTCTGCGCTGAAGGAGAAACTCTCGTTTCTCACAGGTTCTGGGTCACAGATTGCTATTTAATTCACTGTTTCAGGCCAAATAAAAACAACAAGCAAGGTACAATCAAAGGGATGCTTTGAGGGAGTACTAAGATCTATCACAAAGGATCATCAAATCGTTTGTGAGTCCATAGTTCAGATCATAGACAAGTCCAGTGATTGGATCAAAGCAGCAACTGTCTACTTTGCATCCGGGAAAAGCAGATGCAGTTCGATTGTTGCTGTCGAGTCTATGAAACAAACAATGATGGAAACACAAATAAAATGACTAAACAGATTTTCCCCAGCGGAGTCGCCAATTTGTTGTGGGGAAAAATGCCTATGCAGGACGATCCTATCCACGTAAGGTGTGAGAGTGCCTTAGCAACAAACAGAGACAGCTATTCTGATATTTCTTCCTTTATGAATTAAGAATGAAGAGAGATAGATGGACTAACCGGTGTCTTCCGTTTGTCCCTCGATCCGGTCTCTCTTCTCTTGGAGGATTCCCAGCCACTTGCCTTCTCGCTCGCCCAGCTTCAAGAGGTTTTTGCAAGATCACAAGAAGAGAACACTACACAAGACATGGATTCATATTCATAACTAGTTCAGGATTAGAAATAAACTAAACATACTAATGAAATCATACATCAAGAATACATCAGCATATAGGAGAAACCAAGATAGCTTTATTGATGAATAACAAGGTTCAGGAAGAGATACAACCCAGAGGGCTCCAATCCAGCATCTCCTTCCCAGCAAATGGAATTCCTATCTTCACCCCCTTCAAAGTATTAAGCACCCAATGATTCCAATCTCAAACCAACAACAATTCTTTGCAATAACAAAATTCCAGCCTCTAGATCTCATGGAGGAGAGATCCATATATAGATGTTTGGAGAGAGGATGAGTCAGCTTGAGATCTGACTAGTGTCCTCTCCCTCTGTCAGTTCTTGATTCCACTTGGAGGTTCTTGGTTCCACTTGGAGATTTGGAACCTCTTACTCATCACCAGTCGAATTCCCTGAGGCAAGTGTCATTTTGGAAGCTTCCTGGGTTTTGACACCTTGAGAAATGAGCTTGCCACATGTACATTCTCGTTCAGCACAGGTAGCCAGTGTTGGCTTTGACATTCAGCGCAAACAGCTAGTGTAGCCACTGAAATGATCCTGAATTGACTTGTTTTTGAGCAGTTTCTGGTGGAGAACTTCTGTGAATTGCTGTGGTTTGTTAGCCTTGTTCCTCTAGGGGTAGGAACAACATGTTTAGGGACTTTGGATCCCTTAGATTATGGACATTTCATGCTCAATGCTGTAAGGCACAAAAATTTCTATAACAGTAGCAGGACAGGTGACATAAAAAAAAGAGATATGAAATGCTAGAAGATATACTCTCTAAAATATAGTGAAGAAGGTTATATCACTTAGATCTGATTAAAGGTATCAAAGAATGAAGGAATATCTTCATAAGATCTCAATTGGGAGATGAATATAATCATCACTATTCTAACTGATAGGCAAAGTAACAAATGTCCATGAACAAGAAGGTTACCTCATTCAACAATTTGTGGTCTCTATGCTAGATAGAGAAAAGTTTATGGAAAAAGTATTAAAGGTTAAAGGACTCAAACATGAGCAGAAAGGAAAGGGAAGTTTGATCCTCAAATAGTATAGCTAAGATTCAATTCTATGGAAATATTATGGAAAGAAACCTCATATCACCAAGAGGATGGAGGAAGGTGAACAAAAGGGCCAAGGAAAGTGGGAGTAATAGATCTATACTATGATTGAGATGGTATCCCTCACAAAAGGGTCCTATCATAAGCTCCTAAATATTTTGTTATAGATATGGCCATGATAATAAGATGCATCGTGGAAGCATTAGAACTTAAATCTCGTGACATCACCATGGGAATCATGAAGGAAAAAATCCATGGCAGTCAAACATGAAGGATATAGCTCTTGGGAACCTCATTGAACATTGAAGGAAAGAAATATGTCATCCAGGAAAAGTCTCATCATACATCAAGTCAAAAAGGAAACATCTACCAGATGGGGATATGCAAGATCCTCAAGATTCTCAGATGGAATCCTCATTGGAGGGTTCACTTATCTAGAGATGGAGAAAGTGTTTCATTAGAAACTCCAACTTGCGGAATCCATGTTATGGTGACATAAGAGAAGAAGAAGATTAAGGGGTTGAAGACACTTCAATCAAGGAAGTCACTGGAAGAAGCCAAGATGACCTAAAAGGTAAAATGGGGTATAGATTCTTGTGTTTAATATCATTATGTCATGTTGTATGGTTGCATGTAACATGAATCATTACTTCTATATTGAGAAGCATGATCAAGAGAAAAAGGATCTCCTCCTCTGGAAAAATACAGAAATACATAAGTCACTCTAGATGAAATCAAAATTATATGTCCTCATATGAAGTATGAGGTGGTTGACTAAAATTAAGAAACTCTGATTGAAAGCTCTTGGGAATGGAATGTGTGAGGAAGCATGATATCGTGAGATATGCAACCCTAATGAAGGCAATCAACATCCAAAATACCAAGAAGACTTGACTAGAAATTATCTTGGAAAGATATGAAGACTTTGATGGAAAAGATGAAGACCCTTAACAATGGATATCTTTGGGAGATGTGTGAACATGTATGCAAGACATTGATACCTACAATAATATGTCATGATGAAGATCCATCTCATAAGGTATGATTTGATTTAATATTATGTTTTGATTTCTTGAATAATATTTGGATGAGTTCATGCAGGGCTACTCAAACAAGAGTTGTAAGTACAAGTACAACTAGAATTCATGTGGTGGATGGTAGAAGCATGGTGATAAGGAAGTAGTCATATGAAGAAGGTTCCATATATGTATCAAGAAGGCTACTTTCCATGAAGAAACGACTGACATGACAAACCAAGAAGGAATGTGATCGATGCTTGATGCCCTACAAGGAAGAAGCTCAACTGAATTTCATGACAACAAGGAAAGAATTTGATCAAGCAATTGAAGGACCCACGAAGAAGAAGTTGTTGATGAAAAAGGAGAGTCTCTTGTTAAGAGGGAGCTTTGACAGGTCCTTGATCAAGAGGGAGCTTGGATTGGGTCACCCCTAATTAAAAAGGAGTGATATTTGTGTTTTTCTGTTTCATGTGTCATGCACTAGACTAGGACTAACAGTCGTAAGCCTCAGTGAAGGCCATGAAGAGAAATGTAGACACATGATGGATGTATCTTCCCTAGTTGAGAGAGCGAGATAGACAAAACATTGTTGCCTTCATTAGGAAGAAGGAATGGAGGATTGTGTAATCATATGACATCTGATGCTATTTGAGGATGTGTAGGGCATCTAAGATAATACTAAGCAAGATGACCAATATTCTTTGAGGGTTGGGAACCCAATATAATAATAGTCCTAGAAGGCCATACTCAGTGAACACCCGGGTGGGTATGTACCTTGAGAGACAATGATGAAGGTGTTTATAATCATTGGTCTCGCCAGCATTGTAGCTCATGGTCTCGTGGATAAATGGATTTATTAGTCAAGGCCTTGCACTATGACAATGTTGGTTGATATGATGTTATACAGATGGGTTACAAATCTTTTTCTTCTTAAGAGAAATTATTTAGATTGAGAATGACCAAGTACTATTATGAATACCTCCCTAGTTAAGAGGGAGTGTTGTAGAATGTAACTAGGTTCAGTCTTCATAATGGCATGATCTTTGTAAATGATGTAATAAGGAGAAAAAAATTATTTTTGTATGACTTGTTGCATGGGTTTCATGAGAAAGAGGTTTATTTATTAGTGGCTCCCATTGAGAGCCTTAGGATTTATTAATAAGTCAAAGATTCAATGTCATGTATGAATAAGCTCTTCTTGAGCCTATGTGTAATGTATACAAGTCTATAGAAATGTCTAATAGCCCTCCAAAGACAAGCAAAGTCCTCTTGAAGAAGTCGGCCAACAAAATAAATTAAATACACTTCATGTCGGCTTAAAATGAAAAGTCACATCTCTTCATTGGTTTGTGTTGGCTAAATATAGAGGAAAAACTACTATATATACCCATATAGGGTCTACGCGAAACAGAGGCACAGAAACTTGGATTCTTTGAACTCTTTGGATGGGTACAGGTCTGAAATCTGCATTATGGGAGGGAACACAATCTCGAATGCCATAGTGATGAAACTTTGGAAGTCTATCTATGGTGCATTATGTGGATACCTTGGTACAATCTTGGTGATCACTTTCCGTAGTGAAATCTAAATGATGAAGCTCTCGGCATACTAAAGACATAGTCATAGTATCAGCGTACACGTTAGAAGAAGGATCTCGATAACACTCATTGTCTCAGCATAGATATTAGACACAAACACAGTCTTGGTGATCATCATCTCATAGTCTTAGTGCATTTATGATGAAGAGGACCTCTATGATAATTCAGTCTCGGCATGCCTTCTAGACACAGTCATGAGCCTAGTATAGTTTCAATCATGGTCTCGGTGGTATTCTAATGAAGATATTGATGTAGCAATGATCTCAGTGTAGTAAGGTACAACAAAGATGTAATAGCAATCAAGATCTCGGTGGTGCAATAGAGATGGCCTCAGTGTTGTAGCAATGATGATGATCTCAACAGTGACAAAGAAGAGGATTGGTGTCTTGGTCTTGGAGTGGATAAATAGGTCAAGGGTCATGGTATTGGTATTCGTTAATTGGAATCTCTATAAGAAGAATTTTGTGCGGTTTTTCCTCTCAAATAGTGAGAGGTTTTGGCCTTGGAAGAAAGCCAATATTTTGTGTTCTTGTCTCTTTTGATTTGATAGCTATTTGAAGAAATACTAAGACACACTCTAATAATAACAAGTGAATATTGTGTTAAGATGAAAAATTTAAAAACACCTCACAAATAGTTACCATGACTAGAAGTATCTCCTTAACTCTAATTTCCCTAGATTTTTCAATACTTGACACATTACTTTCACATACTCACACCCTAAGTGAACATGAGCTTGGTTAACACCACCAAGCCAAGACTTGAAACACTACACCTTAATAATTCAACATACATAGATTAAGCCCACTTGGGCACTAAGGCCAAACAATCTTTATAGTTTAGTTGTAGGATCGGTGGGATAGGCTTCCAATAACACCCATCAATAGCTTTCATTGAGACATAGAAGTTAACATATTAGGTAGCTTAAAATCCTTCACCATCCCACAGTCCAAAGTCGGAGTGCATCAAAAACCCAATTAAGAGGGGGTTAGAGTAGGTCATCGTGCAATCGATTCTCCTCGGGGCTACCCAACCCGTGGTAGGGAATCTTATGTGTTGGTTGATCACCAAGAAGCTTAAGACTTGACCACCCCCATGGGACGAAGGTAACCATAGTGACCAATCTTAGGAAAGCACTTATAGGACTGGTTGTGGGAAGAAGTTGGTTCTCTACCCTACCTTTCTCTAGACAACTCTGCTTGCGAGGATGAGATTCCATCAAGAAGTTCTTTGTAAGGCCATTTGAAATAGTAGATTTAGGATTGTTTGACGATTTATACCACCTATATTATATAGGTCCTTTTCTTTGATAGGACGTGTTTTCTTATATTAGAGTAAAATCATTAATATAGTTAATTTACACTTGCACCACTACACTAGGTTTTTTCTTGTTGTGTGTTGCTCTTTTACTCCTATCATCACCCTTTAGTCCTTAGAGTCATCATTGTCTTGACATCATTGCACCCTGTTGGATTTTGTCGCGGAGACTTCAAGGTCTTCACTCTTAGTTCCCATTAAGACATATTACTCCTCCCCATCGAGTTATAGTACATCCTCCCAGTCCTCCATCGAGTCATCATTTTGATTATGATTCTACTGATTCATCTAGTTCTTCCTTTGATTCTGCGTCTTCTCAACCTCGTACCACCACCATGTCTAACACCAATGTGGGTGTGGGAAACCAATGTGGTAAACGAGGTACTAAGTAGGGTAACCCCACAAGAGGAATCCCCATCGATATGGTCACTCCTCCTCCATTTCTTCCTTTTATGGTTGTTTTGAGTCTCCCTGATTTCAGCCAGCTCATCAACGATCCTCTTCTCCATGATCCCAATTGGCCATCTATGCCTACTAAACTCCCTTCAAACATCCCAAAGTTTGAAAGTAATCCTGGAGAAGATCCCACTAATTATGTTCACACATTCCACATGTGGTGTTCATCCAATTCTTTAACTGAGGACTCCATCTGTCTTCGTCTGTTCTAATGTACTCTTACTGGAGATACTACTAAGTGGTATGTCGATCAACACAGAGCCACTCATTCCACTTTTATGACTCTTGCCAGAGATTTTGTTGCCTATTTCTAGTTACCTCTATGTTATGACACCAGTACTGAACTTATGACTTCTTTCCGTCAAACTTCTACCACCCGCCTATCCGACCATGTTCAGGAATGGCCTAGGAAGAGTATTTGTAGAGCTCCTGAATTCAAATGTCGTGTCTTATGGATTGGTTAATTAGATCACTTTTGGCCCCCATTTATAAATATGTCATGTCAAACTTCCCCCAGTCTAAGGAAGACTCTCATCCTCGATCTGCCTCGGCCTGGTGTTGTCAATGTACCGAGGGCATCTCATGTCGAAGATGGCATAGTTGGAACCATTTCACAACCTCAACCATATGCTCTACCTTCGATGAGTTATGTTCAACCTTAGGGAGGGACAAATTCCTCTTAAATTTATCCCTCCCCTCATCTTCCACATGGAAACTCTTATCCATGTCCCAGCATGTTATATGCATATCCCCATCTGCATCAATATATGTCAAGGCCAACTATTTTACCACCTATTTATCCCAATGTTGCCCCATATCCTTATTATCTGTATGAACTTCCTAACTCTCTAGCCCCTCCGGCACTAGCACTCTGGCCCCCCATGCCTGCTCCCCCTCTTCCACCATAGAAACCTCCTCCACAAGGTCAAGTGTATGCTCGGCAGATAAAACCCAATCCCCTGAACCCCAAGAAAAGGAACAAGGGGAAAGGTAACCGAAAACAACAATCTCAAGGTAATCAAGGTAGCCAGGTTCCACCACCTAGTGAACCTTAGGGACCCTAGCTTAATTCTGCAACCCAGCAACAGGGCATACATCCTAAGCAAAAAAAGGATCTTCATATGAAAAAACCTTGTGCATATTGTGGTGTATATGGCCATGTTGATGATGTTGGACCCGCAAACATGTCATGGGATCTCCCCGGTAAGAAGTCCCAACTAGACCTCAGAGTGTTTGGTGTAGGAGTCCCAACACTGGGTCTTATAATATCGCCTTGATCACAGTTGCACGCAGAGGCAAGTAATATTTCCCTCTTGGTAGCAAGGGTGTGTCATGCGCAGCAAGCCAAAGAAGGTGCATGAATGGTTCTAACACACGAAGGGTTGAGTGAGTGTGCCCCTTGGAAACCTGTGTAAACATGTAGCTTTAAAGGGAACACATGAGAAAAGATGCATCACAAGTTCGAAGGAAGGTGAACCAATGATCCATTATGGTTAAACCAACAACACATTTCAGTAAGATTCATACATACATATACAGAAAGAGTCTATACATACATGCGTAAGAAAACAGATACATATATCATTAGAGTAAACAAGTTAACTAAAATACAATAAAAACATATGCATGAAATGTTTTGGCTATGTTATATTAAGAAGTGTAAGTTCCAATCATACAGTACAACCATGACCAACCACTATTCTCGATAATGGAACGTTATAGTCACTACCGCCTGCTCCTCCAAAGAGATGTACTATCTTTACACAATGGAGAAGCCAAGGCTCGTTACAATACTCTCCAAGATTTCTCTAAGATACTCCTATTGGAAGCTTGGCTAATCAAAAGCTTGTACAATGAGTTATGAGTGGGGTGACCCTTAACATTCCCCTTTGTGACTATTCACCTACCATCATGACTCTTCAACTACTCTATGACTGTTACATCCAACTATCGACACTTGAACTTCCACTTGACAAGATTTTATATACAATCTACACATGTACCCATGTGAGACAAAATAGGCTTGATAAATCCATGCAAGACATCACTATGACTCAAACAACCGTGGGAAGACCAACTCTTTGACATCCTCATGATGGTCGACGGTGGAAAATTGATGCTAATATTGGTAGTATGTGATGGTGTTTGTGTACTCTATGGTGACATATTTCTAGAAATGAACTCTTGCCTCTCTTACATGCGGGTACACTACTTTGGCTCCTCTTGTCCAACTCGTCTGATAAAATGTGCACATTGTCTTGAGTGCGGTTGGACCAGTGACATACTGATGCATGGTGTCTGCACTGATTGCCAAGTCTACGTTGGTGGCTATGTGCATCAACCCGTGAAAGTACGAGTCCAACTCCTATCAAACTTGACCCTTTGCCTTTGCCTCACTGAGTGTCCCAATAGATAGGATCACGTGCGCACGCACAACAACATCCATGCTTCTAAACACCCGTGCATGGGAAGCATGAAAACTAGTGATGAGCTGTGGGAATTCCTCATAGTTTCAGATTTGACTTCGGATGCATTCCTTAAACTTAACTGCCCTGGGCTTCATCAACTTGGGCAAGTGTAACGAGGCTCCCTTGTATCTCATTGTCCATGTTTGCATATGGTAAACAGAAGTATACAAGTTTATCAAGATATGTTCTCTCCTAGCACAACGTTGTTGCCAACCGTTGAGATGGACAACTGCCTTATGCACAGTACCAAATCTGGAATACAACACCCGCATGACTGTCTCAAGGGATAATACTTCATCCAGTATCACCTTCTTCAACTCAGCTCAGGTGAATGTTGTAACCAGTTCTCCTCCCTACTTGGTCGTCTGTAACTCCTTAGCCATTTGCTCATTCTCTGTTATCAAGAAGTGAACACTCGAGCTAGTGGCTTCGGCATATGATCTGGTAGCATCAACCAATGCTACTAGATGCTTACGTACATTGGATACAATTACTCATTCCTAAAACAGCACAGGAGATGTGTGGACATCTAGAGTAGACACTCTACGTGATTTCACAACTCTATGTTGTGACTCGTCGAATGATGTGTTGTGCGTATCTTCTTCCAGATTGTCTCCAAGGATCTCAGTGTCTCCTTGGTCACTTGGGACCTGATCTTCTTCTGGATCCACTAAAGCGGGTGGGTCGACCTCTTGGTGTAAAGCATGAGTTCGTTGTCTTTCTCTAACTCTCGTTGCTCCATCTCTGTATCCATCTGCTCAAGTACTCATTCAATCTCTTGATCGAAGTCCTGCGACTGCAACTTCTCACCTTGTCTACTTTGTGCCAGTTGCTTGGATGAGTCTACTACCTATATGGGTGCAGTTTCATTTGTCTGTGCATGTTGCGCCCCCTATTGTATTTGTCCCTTCTCTACTTCCTTCTCATGTCTGAGCAACTCTTGTTCTTTCTAGAGTTGCTCCTTGAAATCATGCAACTCCTTCATTGTTTCCTCCATCCTCTATTTTTATATTTACCTTTTCGGGGCCCTCTTGTCGCACCATCACCTCTTCGCCTCTATCTCCAAAGCTTCTTTTTCAAAAAGTGGGTTTGCTCTAAACTTGCATCTTTGTTCTGCCTCTGCATTGTCAACAATCTTTCTCTTGCCTTTATCACACGCATGTATGTTTCCCTCTGCTGCTACTGTTGCTGGTGCTTTCATAGATGTTGCTTCACGCTGCTTTGTTAACCATTCCATAGTGATGCCTACCAGTTCATTGGGCCTTGAGAAGTTGTGCCAATATCTCCATGGGTCTTCGTCAGCCCAACGACACACCCCATTGATCCATGGAAATTGCACTCTCACGCAGTGATCCTTCACAAAGCAATATGGGTTGTACAGATTGAAGCTTCTAGTGTCGAAAGTAAATATTTTGAACTCTTCTGTCTCGGCATCCACATGCTTGAGATTTTGTATCTCATAAAAACCAATACGCAATGGAAGAGTGGGCTAGGGTGCCTTCTTCTTCCGATGCAGTCTGGCTGATAATCCTGCCGAGATGTGGTATGACACTTCTTGCATGACAAGCTTGTCCATGGAAAACTTCAGTAAAACATGCGGAGGATTCTCCACACTGTACATCTGTATGAAGGTGCCAAAATGGTGAGGTGTACCAGTCCACTATGTCAATGATTGCCTCCATTGTTGCCTTCCACATGCAAGGTGGATCCTGCTCGAATATCATCTTGTACACCGGGGTGATGAAATGGTCTGAAACTTGTGTGATGACCCCTCGAAAGCTACATTTGGAAAATAGTCCGCAATAAATTTTCACAGAGGTTTCCGTTGATTTCCATGCCCACTTCAAGCCCAGGAACTACTTATGAGCAGAGATTGCATCCAAGATGTATGCGGACATGTAGATTTATTCTTTCTGACCTTTGGGCAGCTACCGGGCTCCTGTTACCTGTTCCTTTAGCCTGTGAGCCAACATGTCGGATCAGTTGCATGTTTTTCCTTCACTGGCCAATTGGCCCAATGCAATCACCCAACTCTGCGAGAAGGTCTTCGTGCTCTCTTGGTCATACAAGCAGCATGTAAAGATGACCAAGTACTAATATGCCTTCCGCAGTATCTTCGTCTTGTAAATATGGTTGGGTGTCATCCTGAACTTGGTTGGCTCCTTCACCCAGTTCTTAAAGATATCCCTGGAGTTCGCTGCTAGGTATTGTTGTGGCTAGCAACAACCCCCCTTCTTATTTAGTTTTATTACTAATACTAAATAAGTGGGGACCCTTATCCATAAAATTCAAAAAATAAATTAGGACTTGTATTTCCTTTTTGAATAAATCTTACTGTCATAAAACCTAGGAGAATACCCAAAAATCCCAAAAATACTTAAGTTTTATGATAAACGTCGCATCGCATCGCAAAAAGGTAATAGATGCTTTCATACAAATCAAATCCTAAGATTGTGAAATTGTGATGCGAAATCACACGTTGAAGACATTCATTGCATCACAGTTTTAACGTGCTTCAAGTATCATTTAACATGAAATACCTCAAACCATCGATATGTGATGGTGCATCTCACAGATCGCATTTTGCAGAAAACATATGGTAAATGATCGCCACACGTAACGGATCAATGATATTGTAATTTGCGATATTGCAATCTGCGATATTGTGAAGCAAATCGGAAAATCGCCTTATCGCAGATCTGCAGGGCTCGTCATTCGAAAAAGATTTTCCATAACCCGATGCCCAGTTATGTGCATTAATGTTAATTTAATGAGTTAGTTGGAAATCATTAATGAAATATGGTTTTGATCTGATCGAAGAGCCAGTTCACGTAAGGTGATATATTTTATATGTTTTTGGCATTTAAAGCTTTTCGTCACCTTTTTCTTATCATTACTCTTGCCTCATTTGTAAACTGCAGGAGCGAAGAGCAGAGAAGTGTACATAGCAGTGTTCAGAATATTATGGGAAAGAAGGGTAAAGCTCCAAGTTCTGAAGATAAAGAGATGATGTCCTTGTACACAGACACCACCTGTAACAGAGATGTTGACGTTACTACTTGGGAAGACATGCACAGTTTACTTGAGGAAGAAAATCCCAAAGTAATGGAGGTTATAGCTACTGCAAACTCATGCGGGTCATTTGAGGCATTAATTACAGAACTAGCATGCTCGTTCTTGCACCAGATAGTGACGAGGCCCAAGATTCTTCCATACACGGAAATGGTCAAATGGGTACTGGATAGCGCTGAGATAACAAATAGAAAGTTTAAGATTCAAAGACCAAGAACTCATGGAGTCGTTATTTCCACAAAGTTTAAGGTTTATATCCTCTAACAAAAAACGCGTAAGAGGTGAAAAAATAACACCAGGGAAGCCCGAATGAAGGAATGAAGGAAGTTTCCAATGCGCGATTAGCGCCTAGCGCTAATCGTGCATCGCCAGGAAAAACCCCTTGAGAAGGAAAGCCTCTAATCGCTCAGTCACCTATAAACCTAGGAATTTGTAAGAAAAAGTGTTAAAGGCAAAAAGAAAAAGTTGAACTCTAAAAACCAGTGGTATTTATCATGGATATCTTCAAGTGGTATGTAAATTTCTACCAAATGTGTAGCACCTACAGGCAAGCTGGAGACAAAAGGCTCAAGAAAGAGCAGAGTCCATCAAAAGGTTAACCAAGTTGAATTGGAATTCTTACTGGACGTACTTGGTAAAACCACACAGCCAGTGCATGACTCTCAAATGTCTCACTAATTCTGCCGAGAAGATGGTGCTAGCACTTGCCGATTTTGTTTTTGTAGGACAGCTAAAGTCGGAAGTCGGCCATCCAACTCTCCTCAAGCCGATGCTGGATGCTTGCGACTACAAAGATCAGATACATAGATAGTTAATTGCTAGTTTTACTTTTAGATTCAGTTTTAGTTTTAGTTTTTCTTTATTTTTGCCTGAAATGAGGATGGTCATTTAAACCGTATCCTACATTTTTGTAATAAATTATTTTTAGCTTTAGCTAGTAGTATTTAAACCCTTCTCATGCATTTAGAGAAGGGTCCTAAAATTTGTCAAAAACTTGTCCTCAAAACATGCACTTTTGCACCCTTCGAGGAGGTTTTGATGAATGAATGGAACAGGATTTATTGATATCTGCGTTTAATATCTACTACTAATGTTGCACTTTTGTACTCTTAGTAGATGTTGGATTAAGAAGAGATAGATCATTATTGTTGGAGCTCATGAGTAGAACTCGTTATAAATGGTACTTTTATCTCT
Source organism: Pinus tabuliformis (assembly GCA_031772625.1). Classification (NCBI taxonomy): domain Eukaryota; kingdom Viridiplantae; phylum Streptophyta; class Pinopsida; order Pinales; family Pinaceae; genus Pinus; species Pinus tabuliformis. The sequence continues at coordinate 859,765,065 of CM062820.1, forward strand.
TAACCATTTCTGCTTATGTGTTACGGTGATATTCATGTTTAGTTATTTATATATGAATGCTTGAATGCTTGAGTTATCATTTGGCACTTCTGTACGGTGATAGCCATTTATTTTTTGCTTAATATATGAGTGACTTATTATGCGATATGTTTTTCACAACTATTCGGCTAACTTTTTATACGAAACAATTCATCTTTATTGAATTATTTTCTTATAGCAATTGAATGATCTTTATTACCAATTGTTGTAGAAACTATTTTAGATCGCATAATTAAAAGATTAAATCCCGGGGTAGTTTTAGAATTAGATATTTCTATTTATTAGAATACAATTGCATTGTTGTTAAATTAGATTTAGAATAAAGGCATGTTACTTAGAAGTTATTAGGAAGGAAATATCAATTCTTAACACACACAAAGATAAATTGGGAAACTGGTCCCATATCCCCAGTCGGACCCACTATACCAAACGAAAAAGGAGCTTCTAACCAAGGTCCAGACCGGGTGGGTATCCCCCTTGTTGTAGACCCGATTTTTGGGGTTTCAACATATTTGGCGCTAGAAGGAGGGCCACGAACTGTGAATGGCAAGTAAATCTAAATCTAAATACCATTCTGAGAGTAAATCGCCCTCACCATCTCCCCTGACTTCCCCATCGCATTTAGAATCTTTAAATCTTGAGCAAGAAGTTGATAAAACAACAACCACTGCCACAAACCTGAAGATTTCAGAGAAATCTACTATAGAAACTCCTGAAGTCGAATCTTTGATCCATAAACTTCAACAATTTTCTATATCACCCCAAAGATCTAAAAAATCTCAAGGTAGTGTGACTTTGCAATATAACCCTACTCATCCTCTTACCATATTGAAGAACGAAAAGTTTGGTGTTGAACCAGCAGAGTTACCTCTACCTACAAGGAAGAGAGCAAGGAAATCACCTAAAGTGTTTGATAGTGAGACTCTTTCGTCGTCATCATCTATCTCAACCTCTCCATCGTGAAGTCAACCATCCACCCTTCCACTTCAGATTATTGTCCACCAGTCCACTGGAACTTCCACATCTCCTTCTCAATCATCTGGAACTGTAATATCCTTATCTTCCCAACCGCAGGGATCATCTTCTGCGCTTTCCTCTGTTAGTAGTTCAACGATGGCCCAAACTCCATGGAACAACCCAGGGGCAGTCTTAATTCCTATGCCCTTGAGTCAAATACCAGCCCATCCTGAAAAATGGTTGCCTAAGTTTAATCCTGAAGCAGACATGCTAGCATAAGAACACATAAATAACTTTATGTTATCTATAAATCTCAATGGGGTTACTAATGAAGATGCTGTTGTCTGGCTCTTTCCTTACACTTTGCAAGGAGCAGCCGGATCATGGTATTTCTCTTTACCAATATTACTAGTTGGGATATTTTCCAAGAACAATTCTTGACTACGTTCGGTGATGACAGGTCTACTGTGACACTGATCAATGACCTGTCTAACCTTAGGGTTGAATCAAGGGAACCTATCAAAGATTTTAACTCATATTTCAATAAACTATTGAACAAAATTCCTATCGCTTCCAAGCCTAGCGAAGAAGTTCGAAGTGAATGGTACATATCTACTTTACCATCAAACATAGCAATCTTTGTTGATAGGGCTAACAAAACAACTTTAGCTGACAATATGAAGGAAGCAATAGCAGTAGAGAAACGTATCATAGCTTTAGAAAAGAAAAACATTGTTGATGAACGAAAATCTAAGAAGGTTACTTTTAAAGAAGATCCAAAGAAAAAATCGAAAGACCCATTCAATTTAGAAGGATTGCAGAAAGTTTTGAAAACCATGTCTAACGAAATGGTTGACATTAAAAAACGAGTAGCAGAGACTTCTTCTAAAAATCCTTACAAGCCTTACAGAAGAAATCCTTCAACTAATTCAAAACCTCCTAATGCTATTACAAATGTTGTATCAGAAAAAGAAGAAGAGGAAATTGCTAATGAAGAGCCTACCGATGAAGAAGAAGTTGTAGAAGTACAAGGTATGTGGGATTTCATCCTACTAGATGAAGAGGATCAAGAGGCATCACCGATCAGTACTAGAAGTAGAAATCAACTCGATCCTCCTCAATCTACTCCTAAGCCAAAGAGCGCAAGCTCAATGACTAAGGATAAAGTCGCAGCTAAGAAAACGTCACCCAATGCGACTCAAACAAGCCCAGTCCAAACAGATTCACCAACTCCATCTAAGACATTGATTGTTTCTAATGAGATGGAATATAATATCATAGAAGACATGAAGAAGACTAGGGCTAACATTACTTTTTATGAATTGAGCAAGTTAAAACACCAGCAAAAGATACTTTTGAAAGAGTTACACGCAGTACCAGTTGCAGCTCTGCCTGACGCTGTAGTCTCGCAAGCTTCCCATGAGATGGGAAGACCTCCAACTAATGTGACTAATAAAGTTGATCCAAACGACATCGCTCTAACTGGAGGAAGGTCAAGAACTCATACTCCCCCATTTCTTCTTACTTATGAAGTTTTCAACAAAAAATTGCATAATTGTATAGTAGATTCAGGAGCTTCATCTAATATCTTACCTAAATCAATATGTGCAAAGTTGAACGTTCAACCTCAAAAATCAGTAGTACGCATAGTTCAGCTGGACCAATCGCAAGTTGAAGTGATCGGCGAATTAAATCAGGTTACCACAAGGCTGTCATCTAATCCAAAGGTATGTCAAGTTGTTGATATTTTAGTTGCAGAAAGTCCATAATTTTATGGCTTAATTCTTAGCAGGGATTGGTCTGAAAAGCTTCATGGATATTTTGCAACCGATTGGTCACATATGTGGCTCCCTTACAATGGCAAACCAAATCAAATAAAGGTTGAGTGAGAAAGGCGTCAAAAATATATAGTAACAGAATTGGAAGGAGAAAATGAACTTGTAGCATACAGCAAAAATATAATTGGCAACTATTATGTTGACTCTTTCTTAGGAAATTTCAATGTTCATACTTCACCTTATTTAGAACATTCTATTTTATCTCAAGTAGAAAACTTTTCTCAAACAGATAGTTCTAAATGTGTTAATTTTATAGATAGTCCTGTAAATAAATCTTTATTTTGGAAGTTATTTTTTGACAGTTCTAAGTCTAACGAAGGAGAAGGAGCAGGATGTGTATTAATCAGTCCAGAGGGAAACAAAATTATGTTAACTTGAAGACTCGAGCTCGATTGCACCAATAATACTGCAGAATACGAGGCTTTAATCCAAGGATTATACAAAGCAATCGGACTAGATATCAAGTATCTACAAGTCTTCGAAGATTCCAAGATTGTAATTAGACAGGTACGAAATACTATACATTGTCTATCAGGTCATTTAAAGCATTATCAATCTTTAGTACAAGATCTGACTGAATATTTTATAGCATTCAATATTTCATCAATTCCCAAACTCCAAAATGCTAGTGCTGACCTCTTGGAAAACGTAGCTTCCAAGCTCATTCCCTCAGAAGACTTTAGCCCGGATAGATTCTCAATTGAATTAATTTTTAGACCCTCGATTCCTGATAACATTACCAATTGGAGAATTTTCAACGATGATCCTGATATTGTAAGCTTCCTCACATCAGAGGGATCTTACACCAATCAGATTATAGATGAAGACCAACATGACAAAAAGTTGCAACAAGATAGCACTAATAATGTTATGCCAAAATTAGTAGTCAAATTGGAAGACTTATACGATTTGAAAGACCGATTCAAAAGATCTACCAATTCAAAACTTCAAAGTTCAACTCTGAACTATGAATTGGTAAATCTAGGAACTAATACCAAGCCACATAATATCAATCTAGGACTTGGCATAGCCCCTGAAGAAAGACTAGCGTATGTTCGTCTCTTGAAACAATACAAAAGTGTCTTTGCCTGGAACTACGATGAACTTAAGACTTACAACACTTCTATCATTCAGCATACCATCCCAATGATAAACGATGAAAATCCTGTCCAGCAAAAGCTGAGAAAAATCCACCCTAATTTGGAAAATCAAATCAAATCTGAGTTCAATAAGTTATGGAAATCCAAAATCATTTTTCCCGTTCGACATTCTAAATGGGTTTCCAATATGGTTCCCGTTAGAAAGAAAAAAGGAGACATTAGAATTTGCATTGACTTTTTAAATCTTAACAAAGCCTGCCAAAAGGATAATTTTCCTTTGCCTCCCATGGAGCAAATATTACAGGCAGTTGCAAGATCAAAATTAATGTCCTTTTTAGATGGTTTCTTAGGCTACGACCAAGTATTGGTCCATCCCGACGATCAATTAGAAACCACGTTCAGAACCAAATGGGGTACTTATGCATATCAAAAGATGCCTTTCGGTCTGATCAACGCTGGCGCCACATTTCAAAGGGCCATGGACATCACATTTAAGGGATTAGTAAACAAATTAGTAGTAATCTACTTAGATGATATAACTGTATATTCCAAAAAAAGAGGTGATCATCTCAGAGACTTAAAACAGATCTTCCAACGTTGCCTAAGGTATGGAATTTCACTTAATCCAAAAAAGTCATTTTTTGCATTAAGTGAAGGAAAAATTCTTGGATTTATAGTGTCAAAATCTGGAATCCATATTGATCCCAACAGAATCAAGGAGATTTCCGAAATACCTTTGCCTCATAACAAGAAAGCTATGCAATCTTTCCTTGGCCAGATTAATTTTGTAAAGAGATTTGTTCCAGATTTTTCAAGGATCATATCTCCCTTACAAGCAATGATTAAAAAGAATTCAATCTTCAAAAGGGACCAAGACGAATATGAAGCATTCAATCTGATTAAACAAGCGATTGTTAAGGCCCCATCTTTAGCAACTCCAAATTTTTCCAACCCTTTCATTTTATATAAATTTGCCTTTGATAGATCATATGCTGCAATACTCACTCAAGCAAATCAAGACAAGGTGGAAGCCCCAATTTCCTTTTTCAGTTCAAATCTACAAGGGGCTGAATTAAATTATTCAGACGTCGAGAAACAAGCTTATGTTGTTTTCAAAGCGATCAAACATTTCAGACCCTTTCTGCTTAAAACCCATACAAAAATCATAGTACCGTTTCCAGCGGTAAGAAATCTCTTAGTACAGAAAGACATGGGTGAGAAAAGAGCCAATTGGGTTACTGCCTTATAAGAATATGACGCAGAAATTAAACCAGCAAATATTGTAAAAGGTCAAGGCTTTTGCAAAATGCTGGTTGGCGCATCGCTTATTTCTGAAATACCATCTGAAAAGTACAAATGTATGAGGTAAGCCTAAACGACATTGACTCATTATACGTTGATATCATATTTTATCTAAAGAATGGATATGCTCCTTCAAACCTAGATTATACAAAGAAAAGAGCCCTAAGGTTGAAGGCTAAGCAATATCAGCTCGTAAACGATGTACTTTTTAGAATAAATTATGATTCTGTTCTCCTTCGATGTCTCGAGAAAGTTGAAGCTAAAAAAGTTTTGCAGGAACTCCATGATGGACCAGTAGGTGGAAATTATGCTAGAGATGCTACCGCACATAAAATCTTGCGCGCAGGATACTATTGGCCTACACTATTCAAAGATGTGCATAGCTACGTAAGGAAATGTCAAGTTTGTCAAACTGCTGCTGGGAGACAAAAGAAACCATCGTTGCCTTTGCAACCAGTCAACATTGAGCAACCTTTTGATCAATGGGGATTGGATATAATAGGTGAGATCGTTCCTCACTCTTCTAAACAGCATAGATATATCCTTACAGCTACAGATTATTTTACTAAATGGGAGAAGCAGTTCCTCTCAAGACAACTAATGCTGAACACATCATTGATTTCATAGATCAGTTCATAATCACCAGGTTTGGTTTACCCTCCGCTTTAATGTTTGATAATGCATCGTATTTTTCTTGTAATTCTATGACTGAATTTTCACTCAAAAGAGGTTTTAAACTTAAATACTCTGCCAATTATTACCCACAGGGAAATGGGTTAGCTGAATCAACGAATAAAAACTTAATCAGAATCATTAAGTGAACCATTGATCAAACTCATAAGAATTGGCACAAATCCTTAACATATGCTCTATGGGCAGACTATATAACGCAGAAATCCTCCGTCGGCACTTCTCCCTTTAATTTAGTTTATGGGAAAGAAGTGGTCCTTCCAACTCATCTAGCGATTCCTTCATTGGCCTTAGTTCAATTTATTGGTGAAACACCAACCTCTTCCTTACAACTAAGGCAGTTACAAATCCTTAATCTAGAAGAGCAACGAGAACAGGCTAAAATAACTCATGCTCATCACCAAGCATTAGTAAAAGCTTCTTTTGATTCAAAAATGATATCTAGAAAGGACTTTCAGATTGGAGACCTAGTTTTAAAATGGGATAAGGCTCATGAGGAAAAGGGAAAATGTACGAATTTTCAACGAATGTGGCTTGGCCCTTTCCAAATCGCAGAAATCGTAGGTCCATCTACCTTTATGTTACATGATTTAATAGGAAAAAGAGAATCTTTACCTATTAACGGGCAGATCCTCAAAAAATACTTTCCATAGGAGATCATTCTTCTATTTTTGTAAAATTAACTTTTCCTTTATTTTGATAATAAAACCAGTTGTAAATGGTTACATTTGGAATTCACGAAAAAGACTAGAATTTCTTTTAAATTTTGTTTTTTCGCTTGTATAAATAGAATTGATTTAGAAAATTGGACATTATTATTGAAAGATACAGTGAAAGGCTATAAGTTTGAAAATGATACTAGTTTCAACCTTGTAAATTTTGATAAAAAGCGACCTTTAGTGGGAATTTGTTTTATATCAGTCAATTGAAAAGTATCAATAACAAAATGAATATTCTCTGTAGAAAAGCTCTTTCCAAAAACTCTACCATTGTCGTCGAGAGCTATTCGTAAGGAAACAATGACTTCCTCCCCACCTATGGAATTACGAGCTTCAAGGAATAATCTAGCGATACACTTTAACTTAAAGAATAAGAGGTCTCATCACGAGCCGACTTATCATGATCATAGATATTATATCTTGCTCACTTTTCCAAAACTGCATATCACAATAGGGCAATGACTCGAGATTATTGCAATCAAAAGACAAGGGGTCTCATCACGAGCCAGCTTGTTCAGCAAAGTTATAAATCAAGTGAGTGGCACTGTCATAATTTGGCTACCAAACCAAGGCATTGTTCTTTAAGGATTAAAAGAAAATGAAAGCAATAAGTGTGGATATGGATTTCCCTTTGAAAATCATATATTTCTCCAAGTAGGATACAGGATCATTGCTGGGTAACAGGTAACCCTATCGAGGCTATAAATGCCTACTGGCAGTAAAGGCTCTACCTACGACAAATGAGCATATTTAAAATTGATTTACAGAGAAGCCTTTGTTTTTATATTTATAAACCAAGTAGTGGTTGATGTAAATACAATGACTAGCTCTAGGACGTAAATAAACAAAGTTAACATAGAAGAAACAAACTATCATAGACAGCTGAAAGCATGATGTACTTTATCTTTCTATAATAAAGTTTGATTTTCTGGAAAAGTTTTCTATTTTGGAAGTTTAGAAAATTCAAAAGAAAAGCAGAGATAATTGGTTCTTCCAAGTGAATCGCCAATTTTTATGGCAAGCAACAACCCCCCTTCTTATTTAGTTTTATTACTAATACTAAATAAGTGGGGACCCTTATCCATAAAATTCAAAAAATAAATTAGGACTTGTATTTCCTTTTTGAATAAATCTTACTATCATAAAACCTAGGAGAATACACAAAAATCCCAAAAAGACTTAAGTTTTATGATAAACGTCGCATCGCATCGCAAAAAGGTAATAGATGCTTTCATACAAACCGAATATTAAGATTGTGAAATCGCAACGTGAAATCACACGTTGAAGACATTCATCGCATCGTAGTTTTAACGTGCTTCAAGTATCATTTAACATGAAATGCCTCAAACCGTCGATATGCAATGGCGCATCTCGCAAATCGCATTTTGCAGAAAACATATGGTAAATGATTGCCACACGTAATGGATCAGCGATATTGCGAAGCAAATCGCCTTATCACAGATCTGCAGGGCTCGTCATTCGAAAAATCTTTTCCATAACTTGATGCCCAGTTATGCGCATTAATGTTAATTTAATGAGTTAGTTGGCAATCATTAATGAAATATGGTTTTGATCTGATCGAAGAGCCATTTCACGTAAGGTGATATATTTTTATGTTTTCGGAATTTAAAGCTTTCCCGTCACCTTTTTCTTATCATTACTCTTGCCTCATTTGTAAACTACAGGAGCGAAGAGTAGAGAAGTATACATAGCAGTGTTCAGAATATTATGGGAAAGAAGGGTAAAGCTCCAAGTTCTGAAGATAAAGAGATGATGCCCTTGTACACAAACACCACTTGTAACAGAGATGCCAATGTTACTACTTGGGAAGGCATGCATAGTTTACTTGAGGAAGAAAATCCTAGAGTAATGGAGGTTACAGCTACTGCAGACTCACGCGGGTCATCTGAGGTGTCAATTACAGAACTAGCATGCTCGTTCTTGCACTAGATAGCAGCGAGGCCCAAGATTCTTCCATACATGGACATGGTCAAATGGGTACTGGATAGCGCTGAGATAACAAATAGACAGTTTAAGATTCAAAGACAAAGAACTCATGGAGTCTTTATTTCCACAAAGTTTAAGGTTTATATCCTCTAACAAAAAACACGTAAGAGGTGAAAAAATAGCACCAGGGAAGCCCGAATCAAGGAATGGAGGCAGTTTCCGATGCGCGATTAGCACCTAGGCAAAACCCCTTGAGAAGGAAAGCCTCTAATCGCTCAGTCGCCTATAAACTTGGGAATTTGTAAGAAAAAGTGTTAAAGGCAAAAAGCAAAACCTAAACTCTAAAAACCAGTGGTATTTATCATGGATATCTTCAAGTGGTATGTAAATTTCTACCAAATGTGCAGCACCTACAGACAAGCTGGAGACAAAAGGCTCAAGAAAGAGCAGAGCCCATCAAGAGGTTAACCAAGTTGAATTGGGATTCTTACTAGAGGTACTTGGTAAAACCACACAGCCATTGCATGACTCTCAAATGTCTCACTGATTCTGCGGAGAAGATGGTGCCAACACTTGTCGATTCTATTTTCGCAGGACAGCTAAAGTTAGAAGTCGGCCAGCCAACTCTCCTCAAGCTAATGCTGGATGCTTGCGACTACAAATATCAGATACCTAGATAGTTAATTGCTAGTTTTACTTTTAGATTCAGTTTTAGTTTTAGTTTTGCTTTATTTTTGCCTGAAATGAGGACAGTCATTTAAACTGTATCCTACATTTTTGTAATAAATTATTTTTAGATTTAGCTAGTAGTATTTAAACCCTTCTCATGCATTTAGAGAAGGGTCCTGAAATTTGTCAAAAACTTGTCCTCAGAACATGCACTTTTGCACCCTCCGAGGAGGTTTTGATGAATGAATGGAACAGGATTTATTGATATCTGCGTTTAATATCTACTATTGATGTTGCACTTTTGTACTCTTAGTAGATGTTGGATTAAGAAGAGATAGATCATTATTGTTGGAGCTCGTGAGTAGAACGTGTTATAAATGGTACTTTTATCTCTTAACAATTTCTACTTATGTGTTACAGTGATATTCATGTTCAGTTATTTATATATGAATGCTTGAATGCTTGAGTTATCATTTGGCACTTCTGTATGGTGATAGCCATTTATTTTTTGCTTAATATATGAGTGACTTATTATGCGATATGTTTTTCACAAATGTTCGGCTAACTTTTTATATGAAACAGTTCATCTTTATTGAATTCTTTTCTTATAGAAATTTAATGATCTTTATTACCAATTGCTGTAGAAACTATTTTAGATCGCATAGTTAAAAGATTAAATCCCGGGGTAGTTTTAGAATTAGATATTTCTGTTTATTAGAATACAATTGCATTGTTGTTAAATTAGATTTAGAATAAAGGCATGTTACTTAGAAGTTATCAAGAAGGAAATATCAGTTCTCAACACACGCACACATAAATTGGGAAACTGGTCCCATATCCCCAGTCGGACCCACTATACCAAACAGAAAAGGAACTGCTAACCAAGGTCCAAACCGGGTGGGTATCCCCCTTGTTTTAGACGTGATTTTTGGGGCTTCAACAGGTATGCTGAAGGGTGTCTCCATGGTGATCATTGGCTTGGGTAAGCGGTACATATTCTACTTTAAAGGTAGCAATCTTCGTCCCATTGACACTGCTCAACACCATCGTCTCGGGATCAGTGTGCCAGACGATCCAATGTATCATGTCCATGCATGGGAACACAGGAAACCCGCATGCAATCTAGTAAAAGCCAGACTTGTGAATGTTCACATAGAATTTGTTGTCTTCAAGATCTTCCCCAAATGTTCCTGAGAATGTGTCATTGATGTCCTACCATTTCAGCTTGATGTCTTTGTCTACGATCAGCATGGTGTCTTCATAAATAGGCAAACTCATAGACACTCGCTCAACTTATTCTCCATTTGCGCTTTCTTCGGTGTCCTTTGACCCTGCTCTCTTGGAGGCCATTGATCCTGAATTTCTGAGAGAAGGATGAACACCGACTATACCTGGAGACATGGTGACATGCATGGCAAGTAATCTGTCAATTAAAACCAAAGCAAACTTGAGGACTTACATGAAACATACTCGGAAGACTGTTGGAAAGTTTTGCTCAATTTTCACTGGGAGGCCGAGAGACTAACTGCCGAAACTATACAAAAGGAAATCTAGATTGTCAGGAGGCTGGTTGACTGCTAGAATTATGCAATGTGCAATCCAGACTGGCATGTTGGGTGTTGAGTGTTGAGGTATAAAAGGTATCTTTTTAACTCCAAATTATCTTCACATTAGTTATCAATCCGAGCAAGACTTTATATTTCAAGAGTGTACACAATGTGTGGTGGCTATTTACTCAAGAGTAATGTTTCTAAATTGTAGTGTAGTGCTTTCAAATACAAGAGTAAATGGATATAGCTAGTGAACTCAAGTTACAATTAAAAGAAAGCTGAACTTGCTAACGAAACCAAACCAAACATTCATTCAAGTATCAGTCAAGAATAGAGTAACAATAACTCATTTCTCTTTTAACTTATTGGTATTCCAAAAGTATTTTCTAATCTGAAAAACAGGGATCTCGGTCTGAGAGTGCAAACAGTAGTAGTCAATGATCTTTACAGTGGAGAATCTCAAGATAGCACGCTGAACTAAATTACTAGATTGGAAATAGAATGCTGAACTCAAATGACTAAATCTGAAATCATAATAAGGAAATACTGAAACAGGTAATTGAATAACAACTTGAACCAATACTTCTGTAGCATGTAAAATAGAGTAATTATGTTAAGTCTAGGAATATGAAATAGCAAAGCGATGTGATAAATGGAAATCCAACCAAACCATCACACAACAGAAATCATAAAAGAATTATACAGGAACAGCAAGTGAATCCACCAGGGCCGAGTCCTTAGCCGCCAGTGAACACCACCGAATTACTTTAGTAAGTGAGAAGGAACAATAACTGTATTATATATTAATCATTTGCAAAATAGTTACAGCTAGTTTGTACTCTGTTTCAATAACGAGAGTCGATGATCAAAGTAAAAATACAATAGTAATTTCTGAATAATCTCCAACCCCCATTCTCTTTACAATCGTTGCCTTTTATAATGGCCAAGCGGTAAGAATGGTAAAATAGTAAGAGCTATCCCTCAGGATCAAGAGATCTTGAGGGATTTGTGCAATCTTCCATCTTCAATTAACTTTCTTTCCTTGCGTTGATGTTGTGATCTCCTTTGTTCCTATCCATAACTGCGCACTCCATCCTTGGCTTGCTGCCTGTACGTTGTTTCCTAGCTAGGGAACAGCAGTTGTTCCATTTCATCCTTTTCCTGCATAAGGAGTGATAACAATTAGCTAAATCGTGATGATAGATAATTTCCTTATTTTTACCATAATCCTTTGATATATTAACACTTTAGGGTGTAGAAGGGATATAACTAAAGAAAAGGATAATGAAATAAATAATATATATATACCTTTTCCATGACTCAACATACTCCCCTACTTACCCTTTTTCATGTCCTCATGAAAACCATATATTTTGTATGCAAAGTAGTCAAGGAATAGGCCAGAGAAGGATTGTCATGAAGTGGCCTGAACCCATGATTCTTGGCCAAGGTTTCAAAAATGTGTCATGTCTGTCCTTCAGGTAATTCATATATAGCTTTATAGTCTTCTACAGGATACCAGACAATACGACTACGAAATCAACAGCCTAGCCAATATGGGCCTTCCCTCAAGATGAGGTTGCTATAAGTAACAAAGCGATCTGCAGCCAATTTAAAGTTTTTATAGTTGAATGGTTCTCTGTCCTGCACATTATGATTGGAAACTATCCATCTGAATTTAGCTGCTGCCAAGGAGTTGTCTTTGATAGAGAGAAAATACTCTACCCCCTACTGGACAATTTCTTTGTGAATGGGCCCCAATACCTGGATTACTCCTTCCTTTCACATCAAACTTTTGTGTTTGGCCAACATTTGCAGTGGGTTTTTCGGTTCACCCCTAACCCAAAGGTCCAACCCATTTTCCTGCCTCTGGAAAGTATTATGGGCTTTGAACCATTTCAACTGGTTAACAACAAATGAAATGAAAGCTTGAAATTGTATATCCCCCACAAAAGGGCTGGGATTCTTCTCCATTTCTTCTTCCAATACAAAATTATGCAAATAAAACTCACAGAGTAATCGTTGAACTTTCACTCCATGGTGTTTACAGCAGTTTATGAAATCTTCCACAGTTTTCAATTCTATGGATTTCCCTGCCCTGACAACCTTAATTTTTAACTGTAAATACCTTTCTAATAAAAATAAAGCATAGTTATTGGCAGGGGACTTGCATGCTAAAACATCTGTGTATAGGGAATAGAGAGTATCCCTTTGATGCATGACTGCCTCCAGTCTGATCTTTATTTTCTCATTTCTTTCTTCTGCCCTCTGACATTTCTCGAAGGCCTTGCTTTCTGACATGTTGATTTCCCGCAATTTCCTATGTAATTCCTGGTACCTTTGTTGGGAAATAGTCTCTTCCTCAAGCCTTTCTATGGTTAGCCGAGCCTGTGCCAGATTCTCTTGAAGATTTGTTATACCAAGATCGCTGCCTATCAAAACATCTTTGGCTTGGATATCTATCTGGGTGTTCTTATTATGAGACTGAGGACTTGTAGTCTGAATACTCTTATCATGGGATGGAATGCTTAAAGTCTGCATTCTTTTATTATGGATAGTCAAACTTTCTGTCTGGGTGGCCACACTGTTGGAGGATATTGCCTCTATTTGAACAACTACATTACAAAAATGTACATTCTCTATTTGGGCAGCTGCTTCTGTAATGGTTGCATGTTGTTCCTTATCAATTTGAATGAATATGGGCTCGGTTTGAGTCCCAGTAACCCTTGTATCATGGAATTCAGTTTGAATGGCTGCATTCACCGTTTTCGGGGTTCTGCTTGAAATTTTCCCCTTTTTAATGTCCTTATCTTTTGTCTGAGTTTTTTCACTAAATTCTGTAGCTTCTGCTATTCCTTTCTCAACCTCTTAATTTCGCTTTTCTTCTTTCTGGGAGGAACAACTATTTCACTAACCATTTCTACTCTTACCAAGCTCGGTTGCTCATTTGGGTTTTGTTCTCCAAGGGTTGTGTCTTTACCCTGACTAGTTTCTATTTCCTCCGTTTGGCCCACATCTTCTGTGTTTAAATTGACCTGACTAGGTTCTTTTGGAGGGGTATCCCTAGTTTGGTCCTCCTCTTCCTGAGTGGATTCTGCCCCTGTTTTTTCTTCACCAATTATTTCTTATGATATACTCCTATTGTGGGCAAAGTTTTCTTCCGATTGTGTTGCTTCAACATTGAGGTTGAGTTGACTTTTGTGTTGTATATATTCACTCATATTGGTCAAAATCTGGGCCAATTCAACATCATGAAGTAAATCTTGTGGTGGACTTGTGCTGGAAGTTAAGAGAAGTTTTGTTTCATCCCTCTCCTCTTCACTAGTATGCTTTGTTTCCTCCTCAAGTTCTGACTCTAGGTTATCTCTTCCTTCTAGCTATAAAGGTTGCTCGTTTTCAAGGCTAGATAATTCTAAGGGTTGGCTGCTGCTACCCAGAAGGTTTTCAGCTGTTCCCTAACTTGTCTCGGCATAACGCCTGCATTTTTGTGGTCTATTTACTATGTTGGTAGTCCTTTTCCTTTTTGGGGCAGGTAAGGCTAACCCCCCCCCATAGTAAACACTAGATTGTAGCTTACTATCAACCTAATTAAACAATGATGACTTACAATAGCCTCTATATGTTAGGATTTATTTATTCTTTGAGCAGCGTCATGCAACAAGAATTTCAAATATGCAGGCAAGTTTACAGAACATTTTTGTTTTAAACTGCTAATAATTTGAGGTAGTGTGGTCTTACCACATCTTTTCTTCCATCGCATGTGATATAAATCTCAATGATTCTAGCCAACTCTATCCATGGTTCTCCCATAGATGAGGGTTGAACTCCTTTTCCTTTAACAATTAGGTTCTGTCCCTCATCCCGAAAGGCAGCAATTGCGTCTTGTAGCCTCAACTTTTTATGCATCCATATGGGTCCGACTGTTGGTAATCCAAACACCTCCGCTATTACTGTATCTTTTACTGTCATTCACCTTCCTCTTATTATAGAATGATCATCTTGCAAATTCTGTAAAAATTCGATAGCCACGGTTTCATTAGGTTGTTGCAGTCATGTAAAATATGCAACCCATCTGGCTCGTACTAGAATTTCTTGAGTGGCATTGGAAACAGATAGTATCTATGGCTTGTTTCGTATTGATCGTCCTCCCATTTTGTCTGAATTCTGCACACTGTTAGCTTTAACATAGGTAACACAGCAATACACAGAGCCAGCAATGGAACATCAAGTTGTTAAATTCGGATAATACTTTTTTAACATAGATATCGTTAAGAACTTGCTATTATGGGATATCATGTAGCCCAGTACAACCAAATAAAAGACTGACACATATGCAAAAGTGCTTTGGAAGTCACCCATGCCCCCCTGAAAAATGATAGGTCGCCTTCGACCGGTTAAATGAAGGAACGACGTACTGACGAAAATTGTACAGTGGTAAAAATGGCAAGTTTTGCATATCTATGACAAGATCACAAAAATATCGAGTTGCTAAAATCGATGCATAGCATGAGAATTACGAATAAATATAGAGATGCCATGGAGTGATTTGAAAAGGGGAAAGGACATCTGACGTGGGTAAGATGCTATGTGGTCATTATTCCACTTAAACCGTTATGATTGACTTTTTAAACGATATTTCATGCATAAAGGTTCAAAAGGAATTGGGAACATAATCTCTTTTGAAATAAAGATAAATAAATAAGAAAAGGGGTTATAATTACTATTGATGTTGACAAATATGACTCCAATACCATCAGCAGAGCTCTGTTTCCCACAGGTGTTTATAACCTTGACAGAGTTGCTTTTTCACCCTTTGGAACCATGATCCTTTATGTATACTTAGGAAAGTGCCTTGTGATGTCAGAATGGAGGCCATTGTGTTGGCTTGGTAACCAGATGGATCACAATGCCATTCACTGGGAAGGAGTGAAAGGTGGGCAGTCCAGCTCGTGATGAGACCTCCTGTTCCAAGGAATTTTATTTTTCTGATGTGTCCTTTGGATCATATCCCTGGTGTGGTGGCCATAGTGGGAATGTCACTTCACTGCTTCCTTATGATCATGGTAGGCTAGCTCATGATGAGACCCCCTATCCTCCATCTGACAAATCATAGAATTGTTAGTAAACATATATATATATATATATATATATATATATATATATATATATATATATATATATATATTCTTTTTCCTTCTTTTTTTCTTTTATTTTATATAACACTTCCTATTTATATATAAAGGATGGCTCAACACTCCTTAAGAGTAGGATTGGAGGAAGAAGTATGAACATATCAATAGAAGAAAATATGCCCTTATTCTTATTCAATGATAATAAGCAAAGAGAATTATGAGAATTAGGGAAGAACCAGCATGGTACAAGTAATCAATCAATTTGAGTTATAGTGAAAATAAGGACAGCAAAGTGATATAGATAGTTGTGTCCTCCCCTTTTCTAATCAATACAAAGCAATCTCATTAAAGATGATAATTTCTCTTTGATTTGCTTATTCCAGTAACCTTTAAATTTTGTATCCTTGCATATATGTTTGTATTCTTGCCTTCAAAGGATCATGAAGAGTGAAACAATATTCACAAGAAAAACTTCTCAAAAAGTGTGTTGTTCTTTAGGAGATTTAGCAAAAAAATGCACACAGAAAAAGGTGTTGTTCCTTAAAAGGAACCTCCGTTGTTCCTTAAGAGGAACAACAGAAAGACAAATGGAACACAAAACTGTTGTTCCTTAGGAGGAACAACAAAAAAAGAAAAAATTTGCACACGAAACTGTTGTTCCCTAAGAGGAACAGCAGTTGTTCCTTAAGAGGAACAGTGGGAAAATGGACGCAAGTGAAAGCATTGATCCTTCGGGAGAACAACATTAAAACAAACCGAAGCAAAACTATTGTTCCTTAGAAGGAACAACAACAAGAAAATCATGACGAAACTACTGTTCCTTAGAAGGAACGACAGTTGTTCCTTAGGAGGAACAACAACTGTTCCTTAAATGGAACAATGAAAACAAATGTAAACGAAACTATTGTTCCTTAAATGGGACAGCAGAAAGAAACGCACGCGAAACTGTTGTTCCTTAAATGGAACGGATGTTGTTCCTTAAGAGGAACAACAGCTGTTCCTTAAGAGGAACAACAGCTGTTCCTTAAATTAAACAGCAAAAAGACAAATACATGAGACTGTTGTTCCTTAAATGGAACAGTTGTTGTTCCTTAAGAGGAACAGTACTTGTTCCTTAAATGGAACAACAAAAAAAAATACAAGCAGGCGAGATTGTTGTTCCTTAAAGGGAACGATTGTTGTTCCTTAAGAGGAACAGTAGCGGTTCCTTAAACGGAACAACAAAAATACAAACACGCGAGAGTATTGTTCCTTAAGAGGAACAACACACGCAAATTTGTTGTTCCTTAAATGGAATGGTTGTTGTTCCTTAAGAGGGACAACAACTGTTCCTTAAATGGAACAACAAAAAGAAAACATCCGCAAAACTATTATTCCTTAAATGGAACAGTTGTTGTTCCTTAAGAGGAACAAAACTTGTTCCTTAAATGGAACAGCACAAAGAAAACACACGCAAAACTGTTTTTCCTTAAATGGAACGGTTGTTGTTCCTTAAGAGGGACAACAGTTGTTCCTTAAATGGAACAACAATAAGAAAACACACGTAAAACTGTTGTTCCTTAAATGGAACGGTTGTTGTTCCTTAAGAGGAACATCAAAAAGAAAACACACGCAAAAATGTTGTTCCTTAAATGGAATGGCTGTTGTTCCTTATGAGGGACAGCAGTTGTTCCTTAAATGAAACAACACGAAAATCATACATACAGGGGACTGTTATTCTGTAAATGGAACGGCAGTTGTTCCTTAGAAGGAACATCAATTGTTCCTTAGAAGGAACAATAATTGTTCCTTAAATGGAACAACACAAAAATTAAATAAAGAGAAAATTGTTGTTCCTTAAATGGAACAGTTGTTGTTCCTTAAGAGGAACAGCAGCTGTCCCTTAAATGGAATAGCACGAAATTATGTACAAAAAAATACAGTTTATACAAATAAATTTAAATAGAAAGAAAAGTCTATATATAAAATTCAAAAACAAATTCACTGGATTGATGCTGAGGATGGGTTATCCTCTTTAGCGAGAATTTTTATGGTGGAATATTCTCGTAACTATTGGCAAAAGGACTCCCTGGTAAGCAGTTTGCGATACAGTCGCACTCGATGACCATTCGCTTTAAAAGAATAGCCAGATCCATCAATGGTTGCCAATGTAATGGTGCCATTATCATGAAATTTTTGTATCTCATAAGGTCCTAACCATCTAGTCTAGAGTTTTCTAGGGAAATCCTGGAACCTGGAATCGTATATGAGTGCCCAATCTCCTTCATGGAAGATCTTATTTTTAATAAGGGCATCATGCCATTTCACTCTCTTCTGTTGGATTAGTGCAGTGCGTTGAAGAGCAGATAGCATGATTTCATCTAATTCATTGATTTGTTGTAATCTATTGATCTGAGCTTCATTTAAATTGAAACCCACCTCTTGGGCTATTCTTAATGTTTGAATCTCGAATTTGGTTGGGAAGATGGTTTCTTTACCAAATACTAACTGATATGGTGAATATCCTGTGGTATTTCTCCATGTTGTGCGGTATGCCCATAAGGCTTCTGGCAATCTGGAAGCCCAATCACGTCTGTGTGATGCAACTGTTTTTGTAAGTATTGCCTCAATTACCTTATTAGTACTTTCTACTTGGCCATTTGCTTGTGGGTGGTATGGAGTTGTAATTTTGTGGAGAATATGGTAATTTCTCAATGTTGCAGCAATCTTGTTACCTACGAATTGCGGTCCTCCATCTGTAATTATGTCTCTCAGCAGGCCATATTGCACAAATAATTGGAAAAGAAAATGTATCACTGAATCCTCAGTAGCTCTTGGTAGCGCCTCTGCCTCAACCCATTTAGTAACATATTTTGTTGCAACCAGTATGTATGTTTTTTGATTGGATGATGGGTTAATAGGACCAATAAAATCTAGCACCCACCGCGCAAACAGCTCGATTACTAATTGCGAGTTCAGAGGCATCTCACCAAATTGTCCAAGGCGTCCTACCATCTGGCAACTATCACAGGCTTGAAAAAACTTCTTAGCATCTTTAAAGATAGTGGGCCAGTAATAGCCTGTTTGTAAAACTTTGTGACTGGTTCTGTGGTCTGCAAAATGTCCGTCGCATGGCCCATCGTGGCATGCTTTTAGAATGTCAAACACTTCATCTTCCTAGATGCATCTTCTAATGTGCATATCTACCCCTGTGTGGAATAAGTAGCCCCCGATCCAAGAGAATCGGGTACTGCGCTGCACTATTTGTTTTCTTTCATTAGGCATTAGGTGCTTGGGTAATTTGCCTACTACTAAGTAATTTGCAACATCCGCATACCATGGTGTTCTAACAGTAACAACAAATAAATGTTCATCAGGAAATTGATCCTCAACTGCTGCTACGTCAGCTGGATTTGGCATTTGTGAGAGAAAATCAGCTACAGGGTTCTCTTTTCTAGGTCGATCCTTAATTGTGATGTCAAATTCCTGCAAGAGAATCAACCATCTTGTCACTCTTCCATTTGTAACAGGTTTATTTGCTAGATATTTAATGGCAGAGTGATTTGTATATAAAACTATAAGATATCCAGTTATATAATGTCTAAATTTATTTACAACATATATTACAGCTAAAAATTCTTTTTCAGTCATAGTATAGTTTAATTTAGCAGGAGATAGATTTTTGCTAATATAATATATTGCATATGGCTTTTTATCTTCTTCCTGCCCAAGAACTGCTCTGATTGCTGTGTTTGAAGCATCAAATGAAATCTGGAATGGAAAATCCTAGTTTGGGCCCCTTAGCACCGAGGCTATTGATACAAGCCTTTTTAAATCCTCGAAAGCACTGTCACATTTATCTATCCAAATGAAATCAATATTTCCTATTAGTGCATATAATGGTGGAGCAATCTGAGAGAAATTATTTATAAATCTTCTATAATAACTATAAAATCCCAAAAAATTGTGTACCTCTGTTTGTGTGGTAGGGGTAGGTATTAACAGAATTATCTGAATTTTAGCTGGATCTACCTGTATTCCAGCTGCTGAGATATAATGACCTAAGATGAGTCCCTCGGTCATCATCATATGACACTTTTCATGGCTTAAACAGAGCCTGGTGGCAATGTATCTTTGCAGCACTTTTTCTAATGTTTGTAATGCTGGCTCAGGTGTGAAGTCATCCATATACACTTCAAGCCCTTCATTTATCAAATCTGAAAAAATGCTAAGTACAGCCCTCTGAAATGTGGCAGGTGCATTGTACAACCCAAAGGGTAAGACCCTGTAAGCAAATGTTCCCCAAGGGCAAGTAAAGGTAGTTTTATCCTGATCTTCAGGGGCAATCTGAATCTGATTGTATCCACTGAAGCCATCTAGGAAAGAAAATAATTTCTTCCCTGCCAATGTGTCCAAGACCTGGTCAATGAATGGAAGGGGAAAGTGGTCTTTCTAGGTTGCTTTATTCTGTTCTCTATAGTCAAAACATATCCACCACTTTCCATTATTTTTTGGCACCACTACTAATGGATAGACCCACTTGCTGTCAAATATTGGGTAGATAAAGTTTACATCTAAAAGTTTTCGCAATTCATCTTTCACAATATCCTTAAGATGAGGATTTAATCTCCATTGGGGTTGGCGAATGGGTCTAGAATCCTTTTCTATATAGATGTGGTGCGTACACAACTATGGATCAATTCCTTTCATGTCCGGGTAATCCCATGCAAAGGCTTCTTTATATTTTCTTAGGAGTTGAACCAACTTTTGCTCTTGGTTAGCAGTCGGGTTTTTGTTAATGTTCAAAGTTTTTCCTAGCTCAATTTCTATGGTTTTGTTGTTATAAACAGAGGTGGTTGGTATTGATTGATCATTAGTATCTTTTAGGGGATCTTCTTCTACTTCATTCTCGAATATTGCTTTGATCATGTGACATTTTAGATGGGATCCAACTTACGGTTGGTTAATGTAAGCGTTAATGATGTCGTCTTCTGTTTGATTTTTAAATTCGAGAGCATCTTCTATGGTTAGCGGTGATCTAATGCTTTCAGTTAAATATGATACAGATTGTTTTCCAGTCTTGATTATTGTTAAACTTGGCTAAGCTGGAGGGTATAAGGCTAAATTCTTTACACTGCTTCCTCTTGCTATAGTCATGCTGCCTGTTCGACAGCTAATGTAAGCATCCGCAATTGCTAGCCAAGGTCTACCTAGAATTAAGGGGTGTCCATCTAGTCGGTTTCTAGGATTGATGATCAGAAAGTCTGCAGGGTATTCCCAAGAGTCTACAGACACCATTACATCATGTAATGTGCCTTCTGGTCTAACTACCGATCGGTCAGCCAACTCCAATAAGGTTGTGGTTGGGTCTAATGATGTAATGCCAAGCTTTTGACAAGTTGTGGTTGTAAGAATATTGATTGTTGCTCCTAAATCAACTAAGGCATTGGGAAAGGAGCATCCATTTATTTGCACGGTGACTATAGGGTTTCCTGGGTCCTCATATTTTACAGGTGTTTCTCTTCCTAATAGTAAGTTAGATAAGGTACCGACTACATGGACAGTTGGATTTGTTGTTATTTTCCTCTTTGGATTTTTCATACATAATTCCTTGATGGTTTTTGCATAAATTGGGATATCTTGAATAGCCTGGAGGAGTGGTATTTTTATACACAAATTTTTCAGTTCTCCCAGAAGATCAAAATCAGGGTGTTCTATTGGGCGAGGTATGATTAGTCATTCTGGAAATGGTGGAGAAGAGGTGGTTGCTTGTTCATGAGTTTTCTGTCTAACCAGATTCTCTTCTTGTGGTGTTTGTTTTATTGGTAACGGATTTTCAATTTGAACATTTTTATCCCCCTCTGATTCTATTATATGCCTAGATCTTAATTGAAGGTCATTGCACTCCCTTAACTCAGTTTCTAGTTCTGGTCCTTCAATAATTTGCACAGATTGAACCGGTCTGTTGTTGGGGTTCAGGTTGGGTTAGGCTGGGAGCTACGGTTTTAAGTTGTTCTGGGGGTTTTGTTGCAATATATAGAGTGCTGGAAGTGTGGATTGAGGGAGGAGGATTGTTCCTGCTGGCTGATTTACGGTTCTTTGCCAGTTGGACTGCCAGTTTTGACTTTGCGAGCTGGAGGGTGTCCATTGTGTTGAATATGCATTAATTTGACAAAATGGTGGACAGTAAGGAAAGTTTGGCCAATTGGTTTGATTTGTTTGATTTGGCCATGGTGACATGGGGAATGGTTGATGTGACCAGCTAGAGAAAGGTGGTTTATTCTGCCACATTCCATTATATTGCTGAGCATTATCCTGAGGAGGCTGAAAAGAAGAGGATGGATCAATGGGCATACCTTTTTGTCACGACTGCCATTGGTGGCGTTGATTTAGTAGGTAAACCAGTTCTGTTTCTTCTTCTGCTTCTTTGTAGACTGCTTTCAGTCCTGGGAGTGATGGGTAGCTTTCTGTGGCGTGATCTTTCGTACAAATGGTGTAGATTTTGACTGTATCCAGCGGGCACTCTTTATGGATATGCTTCTTTCTATATCTAGGACAGAATATTACCAAGTTTTGTTCTGCTTCTTCTTGCTTTTGTTTGGCTTGCATAATGTCCAATTGCGTTGTCAGAGTCCCTAGAATATCAGTTTTGAAATCCTCTAACAGATTTTCAATTTCTGTGTTAGTTATTCCTCCACCAAAGACTTTGTTATCCCTTGTGATCATGTCGCATTCTGCTGGCTTCAGTCTTGTGATGCCTCTTGAACACCTAATACACAAATTAATGATGTCAACAAAATTTTCCTGATATATGTCACCTTTACCCATAATGTTTAATGTTTCAATCCATTGTTCTTTCATCCCTTTAATTAGTGTAGTTTTCAACACATTATCAGGCAAGGTCAAAGATGCATAAGGAGATCTTTGGAGATTGTATTGAAAGCATTCTACATATTCCTCCAGTGTTTCACTAGGTCTTGTTGTCATTTGAAATATCTCATCTTTTAATTCTCTGGATCTGCAATAGTCCTAATATTTCTTTAGGAAGGCAGTTTTCATCTAATCCTAGTCATTTATAACGCCCCCACCTAACCCCATAAACCATCGTAAAGTTGCTCCTTTTAATGTGGAGGGAAATAACTTTAGTTTTTGGGGATCGGTGGTATAGTCATACCCCCGGTACAATACATCAAACTCAAATAGAAATGTGTCTGGATCCTCTGATGTTAGCCCATGGAAGGTAGGAATATTCTGGAGAGGAATGGCTTTCATAGGTGCGTTGACTGTGGTGTCCACGATGGGATACTGCAGTGTGGAGGTCCTAGGTGTTGGTTGGCTCTTAGCCATTTGATCAAATATGTGCCAATACCCTTCTGGGATTTCCAGAGAGTTGTTCCTAGGATGACTGGAAGGGATGAGGATGAGCTTAATAGTACTCCCTTGGTCTGGGACGATGAGTGTTCCTTGTTGAACTACCACCTGGGGGATCTTGGCTCCTTATTTTCTTCCTATTTCTTCTTGGATAATCTTAACAACACTCCCCTTATCTGGGCTGTTGAGTGTTTGAATTATTTCATGAGGGGATCTTGGTTCCTCAGTTTCCCCTGTTTCTCCTCCTCCTTCACGGAGATTACTAGAGTTCCCTTCTTGTAAAGAAATTGGGCGAGAATTTTCAATTTCTTGAAAATTTTGCTCAATTTCTTCTGTTTTGCTATGCACCTCAGCAAAGGCTACAGATGGTGAATTTGTGGCCTGAAGGGAGCCAGTAGGTTGTCTGGAAGCAACTTTCCTAGGGCCTACTGATGGCTGAGATTCGGCTTTCTTAATGATGTCGTCTATGAAGGTTGATCGACCAAGGGTCACCGGTCCCTTAGCTTTGTCAGGTTTGGGTAGTGGTTTTGGATTATTTTCAAGTTTTTTCTTCTTAGACATACACACAACTCAAATATTTACTTCTACCCTAAGTTCTTAACAATTCTGCTGGAAAGTGGGCGGGGAGCAAGCAGTTTACGTGCTCTGTATGTAGGTTCTTACCTTTCATTTTTAATACCCAATTCTCTCCTAACAGGAAATCATCAGATACACACTACTCCTTGGAAATGGCTACACTCTCCCTAGCAACAGTGCCAAAATGTTGAGGTATAAAAGGTGTATTTTAAATCCTAATTATCTTCACATTCATTATCAATCCGGGCAAGACTTTCTATTTCAAGAGTGTACGCAGTGTGTGGCAGATTTTTACTCAAGAGTATTGTTTCTAAATTGCAGTGCAGTGCTTTCAAATACAAGAGTGAATGGATATAGCTAGTGAACTCAAATTACAATTAAAAGAAAGCTTAACTTGCTAACGAAACCAAACCAAACATTCATTCAAGTATCAGTCAAGAATAGAGTAACAATAACTCATTTCTCTTTTAACTGATTGATATTCCAAAAGTATTTTCTAATCTGAACAACAGGGATCTCGGTCTGAGAGCGTAGACAACAGTAGTCAATTCTCTTTACAGTGGAGAATCTCAAGATAGCACGCTGAACTAAATTACTAGATTGGAAATAGAATGTTGAACTCAAATGACTAAATATGAAATCATAATAAGGAAATACTAAAATAGGTAATTGAATAACAACTTGAACCAATACTTCTGCAGCATGTAAAATAGAGTAATTACGTTAAGTCTAGGAATATGAAATAGCAAAGCGATGCGATAAATGGAAATCAAACCAAACCATCACATGGCAGAAATCATAAAAGAATGATACAGGAACAGCAAGTGAATCCACCAGGGTCGGGCCCTTAGCCGCCAGTGAACACCGCCGGATTACTATAGTATGTGAGAAGGAATAACAACTGTATTATATATTAATCATTTTCAAAATAGTTACAGCCAGTTCGTACTATGTTTCAACAACGAGAGTCGATGATCAAAGTAAAAATAAAATAGTAATTTATGAATCTCCAACCCCCGTTCTCTTTACAATCGTTGCCTTTTATAATGGCCAAGTGGTAAGAAGGGTAAAATAGTAAGAGCGATCCCTCAGGATCAAGAGATCCTGAGGGATTCGCGCAATCTTCCATCTTCAATTAACTTTCTTTCCTTGCACTGATGTTGTGATCTCCTTTGTTCTTATCCATAACTGCGCACTCCATCCTTGGCTTGCTTCCTGTATGTTGTTTCCCGGCTAGGGAACAATAGTTGTTCCATTTCATCCTTTTCCTGCATAAGGAGTGATAACAATTAGCTAAATCATGATGATAGATAATTTCCTTATTTTTACCATAATCCTTTGATATATTAACACTTTAGGGTGTAGAAGGGATATAACTAAAGAAAAGGATAATGAAATAAATAATATATATATATATACCTTTTCCATGACTCAACAATGAGATTGCGCAATGCGCAATTTCAGCTAGCAAGTCATGCAGACCCAAGGACTGCGTTGCGCAATTTTCTAGGCCAACAGACACTACCTCTCAGAATTGTGAAAAGCAAGTCTAGAGGACATCGTCTAGCCAAATTTGGGCATTTTGTGGGAGGAAGGCAGATCCTTCCCTCTTAGAAATGTGCAATCATGTCTGGGCAAACCCGCCAAGGAGTGACTGAAAACATATGAAGATCTGAATGCATGGCGAAATTGAGTGTAAGTAGGAGTGAATGATCATGCATGAAAAAAGCAAATGAAAGATTCAGAAAAAGGGAAAACGTGCATGTGTGTGAAACGTGTCACCGAATTGGCAACCATTCGTGCAAAACAGTGTCATGCATGTGACAGCAATGAGATGCTAACGAAAACTAAAACAGTGCTTGTAGAGGCTAACATGCATGCAAATGATAGAAAGAGTTCATAGAAATCAAGAAGACAACGCTCGCACAAGCCAAAACACAAAAAGTGACAAAAATACTGCAAAAGACAAGTAAAGCGGACCTACCCAGAAATAGTTGAGCTAGATGTGCCAAAGACTCCTAGATGTGTTGTGGGATGTTAGAGATCCAATATCGATGTGAAGAATGGGCTCTGAAGCATCGAATAAATGAGTTTGAGGCTTATGATGTGCATGCCACAAATCTGGGAAAAAGTGACACTTGAAGGGAAGTTTCTAAAATGATCTTTGCATGTAACCTCCAACTGCTAAAAATAGACCCCTAAAATCTAGGGATGCTTTTTGCATGTTTCTTTTTTCTATTTCAGGAAAAAGCAACCCATGCATGCAAATCAAGTTTGTTGGGTCCTGGGTGGAACTGGTCAACCTGAAGGCACATGCAACATCCTGCTTAACTGAGAGAGGATTTTGCACAATTTCTGGGAGGAGTTGGGTTGGCTATCTTAGAGGGATTGCACAATTTTTGGGAGGAGCAGCTAACTACTGCCCAGAATTGCGTAATTTATGGGTTGAGCTACAGTGATGGGCTAGATTGCACAATTTTCCAAACGAAGCCAGTCTGATTGCATTGCGCAATTTCTAGGCCCAGCAGGTTGCCTTACAGATTTGCGCAATTTCTAGAAGGAAGGTTGGTTCCCCTCCAGAATTTCACAATTTTCTAAGGGAGCTTCTCAGCCAGCAACTAGCCCAATTCTGGAATGGAAACTTGTGAGGGGAGTGAAGGAAACTAACATCCACAATCTAGCAAGCTGTTGAAAAATAAATGAATCCTATGTACTTGATGGTGAAAGGCATGCTGCTAGGATGGTTGGTAGGGAGGCTCCAAAACGAAGCTAAGGCAAAATTTTGGACAGTAGTTGCAGCTGCTACAACACTTGGAAACACACTAGTAGAACTCCAGCTCTCTGAATGGACCGTGTTCATGAAAAGAAAGTCTAACACCTCCGGAAGTATTGTTCATCTCTTTGTTTGTCTTGATTTCCACACTTACTTGATTGTAATATGTAGCATCTGCCAAGCTCTTAGTCAGTCGACACACATTCCAAGCCAATCCAACACAGTTGTTTTGATTGGGGATGAGGGGTATATTGACACACAATACATATGGTTTTCAGAGTTTTAGTTTCATCTCTAGTGTTGCTCTGTTGCCAGCAGGCCTCGACAGTACCCCGGTGGAGTCACGTAGGAACACAAGCATCGCTCCGCTACCAGCAAGCCTGTTCAGTACCCCGGCGAAGTTACTTGTATCACCTCTCTGCACAGGAAGCCTTTCTCTTCTTTTTCCTTATTCATTTTTCATTTTTTTTTTTAATTTTTCACATTTTCATTTTTTTTTTCATTTTTTCATTTTTTTCATTTTTCATTTTCGTAAATGTGCATAGCACTTATTCATTTCAAAGGCGGAAGAGGGATCCTGACTTATTGAGAGTAGAAGAGGTTGTTCCTTCATAGAAGTAGTTTATATATACCTCTAATGTTCTTGTTAAGGTTTTCCCCCTCACCTTACTCTACTTGACTGAGCTGACAAGGATTAACCCAAAAACAACCGACTAGAGTAGGTGACACTAGTTAGTGCACAAGCGTTGTGTTTTCACCAAGGTTCACTTCGAACAGTACATATTTTTCATTGATGTATCATGGACTGAAGATAACAAGTTCTTCATACAGAGGCAAGACAACAGATAACGAAGTATTGATAATTGTACAAGTCCTCTTGTACTTTACCTAGCTTGTTTCAAGAGTGGCACACGATTTCGTGCAAAACTAACCTATGAATGTAAACAAGAAAGCAAAAAACAAAGAAAAAGCGAAAGTAAATGCATAAGTGAAGCGAGAAATAAAACAAGTAGGCAAGCAAGAAAATGAACAAAGGAAGAAGAAAACATGCATGCAAGCAAACAAACCAAAAGCAAACGCTACTCCTACTCCTAAGCTAACGGTGCATGGGTCTGCTCACGTGAAGTGATACTTCCAATGCAGCCATCGGTGAACTGGTCAACCCATGTTGGTGAAGATATGGTTCGCAAACAACACAATTGTGTGAACCAGTATCAAGAAAGATATAACAATGAAGACAAACACACTTTGAGTTTAAACGCACCCACAAAACATGAGTGAGTGAAAGTGCATGACATGCAATCTGTGGACTTACCATGGTGTTGTGCGACACTGCGTGTAGCTATTAAGCATATGCATAATCTTGACTGTGACATGCAAGCAAATGAAAGAAACAAATACAACTTGTGTCGTGCACGTGTGTGTGCTATGTATGATTCCTCTAATGCATGAGCGATAGGATCATGTATTTCGAGTGGAGGAAGCATAACCGGTGTGTGATATTGATCTTCAATGCATATAGATGAGTGATGAGGAACCTTGGGTGTTTCAACAATTTCCTGATCGGGAGTGAAACCAACCTCAAGACAGCAAGGACCTAACATAACCATCAGCGTGGGATGAAGTGCCTCAATAGTCTGTCGGGGTATCGACTTTGTTGACAAAAAGATCATCATTGACCAGTGCCTTATACAAATTAACAATGGTTGAATCAACATTATGATCGAATGAAGAAGTAGAGAGATCATGACAACCAAAATCAAAAAATTTAGGATGTTTGTCGGCATCCTCATGATTCGATGAATCACAGAGAGGGGTAGATGAGAAGCAAGAATTTTCACCCTCTGCATTTCCAGAAAAAGCATATGAAGAATCAAGTGGATGTTCAATGAATAATTTGTCCTCTCCACTATCAAATGATGGACCGACATCTGATTTTTTATGCGAATGATCAATAATGGGTGCATCCATAGACGGAGATACACATGCGAAATCATGGATGGAAGAATAACCAAAGATGTCAGAGAAGAATAGAGGAGGCTCAGACAGAAGGGAGACATCCTTCACTGAGGGTTGATGCTCAAGCTCCCAGTCATACTCCTCATGAATGACAGCGCAAGTTGGTTGTTCAACACTGACTCCATCGATAGCTTGATCCTCGTTCACAACAAGTGTAGAGTCTGGAATGGAAGAACACAAGATAGTGCAATCTAGAGGATCATCAGAATATGAAGACGGAGGTTGAGGTACGAAATACATGTGATAACCCATGGGATTCACAACCAAATCTGCATGAAAATTGAGATAAGTGATGTTGCGAGAATGTGACAGTTGAACAGATGAGTGTGCCTGTTCCCCGCATCACTCTGCGGTGGTGGAGTTGTTTGATGAGGGGACAACTGACAATCACTTGTGACAGCGACCGTGTCTGTCTATGATTGTGCAGCTCCATCACCAAAGTATGCTGAGTGGGGTTTGGGGTTGAACTTTATATTAGGATTGACATATTTGGTAAGGAAATATTCAAATCTATCCAAGAGATACTAAAATTTCATCTGAATTTTTAGAGCTTGAAACTGCAACACACAGAAGCGGTCCTAAAATTCCATAGGTGATTCTTGCGGGGTCTTCTGTTGTTGTAATAGTTTTTGGTCAAGAGGTTTTGGATCAAAATGATGGAAAGTAAATTCAATGAGATCATAGAACTACTCAAGTGAGTGCACGCTTCCGGGAGGCAAACTCCAGCACCAACATAGAGGGGATTCACTAAGTGTGTATGCAAGCAACATACTGACCTCTTCTGCATAGAACTCATCTACACCCTCAAGGAATACATAGAAGTCTTCTAAGTACTCAGGCCAAGCTACTTCAACTTCACCATCATACGTAAACTTGGACAAGAGATCAGAAAACTCCCTCGTGATGTCGAGAGGTCCGACATGCAAAAAACATTGCTGTCGGCCAGATAAATCGTTCTTGCGGGCAAGACCGATCTCCCTAGTATCTATAGATATATAGCGACAAGAAAGACAAGCAAATTCTACCTTTCTCTAAATATTGTGATTTATAAATAAAATCCAAGAGATGTTTCAGACCCTACCTCAAGTCCAATTCCAGTTTGTAGAATCCACGCTCCATTCATCCAAATGAGCTCCCTTTTAAAGAACCTGCAAACACAAATAGGCACACATCAAATAACACCTGCATAGCCAATATAATAAACCATATTTATCATGATGTTCAAGGAATTCATGAAATAAACCATAGAAGACAATTTATTGAGAAAAATGAATCTGATTGTATTAACTTAAACAAAGAAGAACTTTACAACCTTAGTGCCTTGATGTTGTATAAGCTCCTCCCAGGGTCCAGCAAGAATCTCCTCTACTTTGACAAGCTTCACTCTCTTCCCAATGAAGCCAAAAGGTATGTAATCTCTCCTCTCAAGCTCAATTAGGAAGTCTAAATTCCAACAGCATTTACCCTCAAAAATATTCAACTTTCAACCTCCCTAGCAACCAGCCCAATGCCTCATTTTATAATGCAGAGGAAGGAAGTTACCAGGTCCACCTTCAAAGGGATAGAGTCCTCATTCAAAGGGATAAGCTCCTCACATCAAGGGGTTAGCTCCTTTAGTTATGGGATACATGAACCACCTAGGAGCGAACTTTCCACCTCAAGATTCCTTCTAGAAGCATCCAGAATTAACCCAAAGTGAGTTTATAATAATAAACTTGTGCCTTTTTTACTTTTACAAGGGTCCGCATCCTTTCCTTTAGAGACAAAGCGGGCAGGTCCGTAGGGGACATGACCAAGGGGTGCGGGACCGCAGGTAATGCTAAGAGAAAGTGCGGAACTAGAGTTTTAGAGATTTTCAAGGAATTTCTCTCATTTTTAAGGCTTGACATGAAGAGCTGAGGTTTAAGACTTACAAAGGAGGACAGTATGAGTGGTGATAAACTCACACTGATTACAAAATGTCATGGTGACAATATTTTGTGCAACATATTGCCCCCTAAAGTGCGAAGTCTGTAATAGATAGTATTTTTCATCTAAGAA
This sequence comes from Pinus tabuliformis, assembly GCA_031772625.1. Lineage (NCBI taxonomy): Eukaryota > Viridiplantae > Streptophyta > Pinopsida > Pinales > Pinaceae > Pinus > Pinus tabuliformis. Next base: position 859,795,766 of record CM062820.1, read on the forward strand.
GAGTGAAGTACTTTATCATTTCGAGGATCGTCTTGTGGAGAGCCTGGTTGGAACTTGTAAAAACATTCAATACAAAATATATATATGTGATCATATCATCGCTGAGGTAGGCATTCCCATACTCAGATCAAAACTGACTAGAAAACTAACTAAACTACTGTGATATAGGAATGATCTTGTAATACATCACAAGTATAGACATATGTAGACACAGTATGGGCATAGCCATCTGTTTATGAATAGTCCACTGTATAATGAATAACAAAATTCCTTGCATCCTTGATGGTGGAAACTAGATCCAGGGTCTTGATTTCTACTTCCCGAAATAATATGATTCTATCCATGTGAATGAATGTGTCGAATTCGAACATGGTAGAAACCACTTGACTACCAGTAAATTGTTAACAAGTGTGAGAGAAACCACCAGTAATGTCAATGGCTCTCAAAGTGCCCAGTACAATCCATGAAATGTGAATAGATGTGTTGATGTCGAACATGTCAAGGAATCCTTTGATCGAAGGTCAATGATGCAACCTGTCGTCAAAGGCGTGAAACTTGCCATTGAGGCATGCAGATTCCAAGGTACTGACGATTTCTAGATCATATTTCTAGATAATGAGCTGAAGTCGATAGAAAGCGATCCGTCATAGGCAAGCCCGCAACATGAAATCATAGATCAAGTTTGAAGAAATTTGTTTGCAAGGACTGACTCAAGGATGGTCAAGATGGATGACAGATATTTCGTAGATGAATGGTTTATTTGCACTGACCTCTTGAACACATAACGACACTGCAGATGGTTTGGTGGAAATTGACCCAAAGCTAATACCCAGAAACCGGCTGAAGACTTTCAATATGGTTTGATTAACTGTTAGGCAAAGGATTTCCCAACCCAGGTGAACAAAAAGTGTCGTGTTCAAGAGTGGTTAAATGTTTTTCTGAGACACAAAGTATGACAAACAGGTTCATTTTTCTCTCTTTTCCCCCACCATTTCTGGCAAGTACCTCTTTATTTTTGACAATCTTGAGGAGGATAACATTTGCTTGATTATAAGCTCATCCTTCGGATGAGCCCAACTTAGTTTAAATTCGAACCCTAAGAAGGAGTGGTCCATTCCTATTTGTAATTAAACAGGTCCTTTACTGTTAAATTTTAAAGAGTCCATTATAGGAAAAACTCGACATTCTTCAATTTTAGGGAGTTGGAAGAAAAACTTAACAAAACTCCATGGTTGCCCTTTTTCGTAAATTTGTGTCTCCCAAGCCCGAAAAAGTATAAAATAATACTTGAGAGAACCGCTTGACCATTACGATCAAGGAGTACTTTTCATCATTAGTGTCTTTGATCCAAAAAAGTAAAAAAGCGATCAACGACACATCATTTTATAACCAATATCGAATTGAAATGACAAAAATCCGTCAATCTTTTCATGTTTATACGGTCAGAAAAGAGCTGTAAGTGGACCGTCTTTTTAATTCCGTTTTAACGAGCTTAAAAAGAAAAACTCGAAAATATTTTCATATTTTAGGAGTCAGAAAGAGCTTAAAGAGGACTCGTCCTAGAGGAATGAGTGGTATAAAGGGTAACAACTGGTTCTGACAATGGAGGAACTGCTCAAAACATGTAATGGTTAAGAGGCTGGCTAATAAAACCACTCATAGATGCGGTTCCTCAAGAAGGGTAAACAACCAAGTGAAAGCATATGATCAGCCAAAGAGATGGTGGCGATGGAATGAAAACAACCAAGGCTCATCTAACAGAATTTAGCAAATAAAAAAGGCAATCACGAGATGTAAAATAGGTATGGGTTCATTTTTACACAAGCTTGAACCATAGAGAACTTTGCTTGGATTCAGTTTCATGTTTACAAAGCTTGAAATGAAAAACTATGCTTGTTATAAGTTCACATGCCCCCAACATAATGACGCAAAACGAGGTACATGCCCCCCAAGCTTCATTACATTCAACTAGGTGGATGAAATGAAGGTTTACTTTCAAGATCTTGGAAAGACTCGAGGGAGTTGTTTCATTTTTTAGTGAGGTTGACACAGGAAAAGAAGTATCCTCAAAACCCTTGTTTCATTTTTTAAACGAGCTTGACACAGGATAAGGAACTATGCTCATGACTCCTTGTTTCATTTTTTAACGAGCTTGACACAAGACAAAGAAATATGCTATAAAATCCTTGATTCATTTTTTAATGAGCTTGACACAAGACAAGAAACTATGCTCAAGTCTACTCTCTACAATCTACCTAACAAGGAACTATGCTCTAAAATCCTTGATTCATTTTTTAATGAGATTGACACAAGACAAGGAACTATGCTCTAAAATCCTTGATTCATTTTTTAACGAGCTTGACACAAGACAAGGAACTATGCTCAAAAATCCTTGATTCATTTTTTAACGAGCTTGACACAGGACAAGGAACTATGCTCTAAAAATCCTTGATTCATTTTTTAATGAGGTTGACTTAGTAACAGGAACTTTCCTCATACCTGAGTCATTTTTTAACGAGGTTGACTCAGTAACAGGAACTATCCTCTAACCAACTAATTCATTTTTTAATGAGGTTGACACAGGAAAAGAACTATCCTCATACCTGATTCATTTTTTAGCGAGGTTGACTCAGTAACAGGAACTATCCTCATACTCACTGATTCATTTTTTAACGAGGTCGACACAGTAAAAGGAACTTTCCTCAAAACCCTTGTTTCATTTTTTAAACGAGCTTGACACAAGATAAGGAACTATGCTCATACCTAATTCATTTTTTAACGAGGTTGACTCAGTAACAGGAACTATCCTCTGACCAACTGATTCATTTTTTAACGAGGTTGACACAGGAAAAGAACTGTCCTCATACCTGATTCATTTTTTAACGAGGTTGACTCAGTAATAGGAACTATCCTCTGACCAACTGATTCATTTTTTAACGAGGTTGACACAGGAAAAGAACTGTCCTCATACTCACTGATTCATTTTTTAACGAGGTCGACACAGTAAAAGGAACTTTCCTCAAACAACTGATTCATTTTTTAATGAGGTTGACACAGGAAAAGAACTTTCCTCATACTCACTCATTCATTTTTTAACAAGGTCGACACAGTAAAAGGAACTTTCCTCAAACAACTGATTCATTTTTTAACAAGGTTGAAACAGTAATAGGAACTATCCTCGTACTCACTTATTCATTTTTTAACGAGGTCGACACAGTAAAAGGAACTTTCCTCGAACCAACTGATTCACTTTTTAACGAGGTTGACACAGGAAAAGAACTGTCCTCATACTCACTGATGATTCATTTTTTAACGAAGTCGACACAGTAAAAGGAACTTTTCTCGAGACGACCTGTTTCATTTTTTAACGAGGTTGATACAGGAAAAAACTATCCTCACCCATCCAGTGATTATGGCTTCCAACTGGAAGAAAAACATGTCAATGGACACACCTTGATCATGGCTTCCAAGAGGTCTTCATCAGAAGGAAGAATAGTTCTCTGGAAGGAAAACATGTCAAGGGACTCAAAAGGGATAAGAACATCGCGTTCAAGTAATCCCATAGAGTTCTCCATGTCAATTACCGGATCTAAATCAAAGGAAGATGAGCAAACAGTGAGAGGCTCACGTACATCGGTAACTGAAAACATGGGACCAGTTGCCACATAATTAACCCATGGCGGGGTAGATACCATTTTAGAATCAAGAACATTTAGGGGTGTCAAATTATTGGTAGTTGAAACAAGACTAGGGAACGAAAGATGGTCTACAGTCACAATATTTCCATTTTGAGGGAAAGACATCACGCGAAAGAGTGTCGATACAACAGCTTTCATTGCATAAACATAGTCTTGCCCAAGGAGTAAATTGAAATCCAAGGGACCTTGAACTACCATAAGATCAATACAGATAGTTTTACCTTCCAAGGTAATCGAAAACTTAGGAAGGATCCCTAAAGGTTCACTAATGGTTCTGTTAAAAGCTTTCAGATTCTGCGTAATAAGCACAAGCTGAGGGGAACCCAAAGCTTTCCAAGCAGTTGAGGATAAAATACTAACAGAAGCACCTTCATCTACCTGTGTGCGGTGTATGTCCCTACCACCAGCCTTGACAATGATTTGGAAAGGGATGGAGGAAGGAAGACGAGGTTCTATCAGTCTATTCCAATCAAAGGAAAAGACCTCAGTACTTGGAGGGGGTTCTGTAGAAACAGGTGAAATGCCCCCCGGCATAGAAGAATCTGATGTAACAAGAAGAACCTGAGCGGTATGAAGTTCACTCTCTAAAGGGAGAGTGGGATCGACCGAATGTGAAATTGAATCAACCACTTGATCAACTAATGGATCATCAACCTGAGTGATATGAGTTTCACTCTCTAATGGAAGAGTGGGATTGACTGTACTTGAAATTAGATCAATCACTCCGTCAGTTGACGGTATGTTGGGAGAAATTTTATGGTAACCAGTTGGAAATTCTTGCTGTGGAACAGTAAGGTTTTCCAAAAATTTTGAGGCTTCATCCATGTGAGGGAAAATGTGAGTTTGATGACTCCCTTTGCATAACTTACAAGGAAACCTAACTTTACCCTTTTCCCCAGGAACCTGACTATCACTGGTTGATGGATCAATGGAAAGTTGATGAGATTTTTCTGACCATACTTCCAAGATCTTTAGAATACCAAGACAATTGATAAGGAAGTGGTCACCCTTACAAAGCTTGCAAGGGTATTTGGGTTTACGATGCATGTTGGAGGTTTTGTCAACACAACTAACACTTACAGCCATGGTTGGTTGGTTGACTTATTTCTTATCTTGCTTCTTCTTCTTCTTCTTCCCTTTCTTCTTCTTACCTTTCTTCTTCTTCTTAGCTACCTGGTTACTAGCATCAAGGATTTTACCAAGCGAAGAGGAAGAAATGGAGGAAGAAATATTAGGCGAAGAAGGTAAAGGGTCAACAGAAGGTTGGTGATGTTGAGATGGTGAACTCTGTTGAGGTGAAGCATTCAGTTGAGGTGGAACAATTGGAGTATTTGGGGCCAACGAAGTTGAAAATAACCATATCGGTAAACCTATTGTAAATCTAGGTAATGACAAAGTAGCCATATAAGGAGAACCAACATTTCCAAAGCAAGGAAAAGTACTAGGATTCTCATTAAGAGGGGTTCCTTGGTTGGTAAATTCTGGAACAGTTGCCATTATATTCAACTTCAGTGAATTTTATTAACAATTTAAAACTAAAATTAACAATTCACAATTCACACCTATGGTCTCTAAAAGTAAAAACAAACAAATTAACACGCGATGTCAAATCTAGGAGTCAAACCACACACAAACAGTAACTTTCCGTACTAAAAACACTAGTTGGTGATGAAATCCAACGTCGCAGAATTCAATACAGAAAGGGCGGTTGGAACAGTTACCCCGACAACCTGCTTAATGAAACAGACTAGCACAAGTTTCTTCACTAAACCGTATCGAGTGAAGAGACCCCCCTAGAGAGTCCAAGTGAGTCTAGTCAACGCCTGCTCCAGGTACAGTGGGATCTTCCCTCCACCGTCACCTTAGGAAAGAATCCTATAGATTATGGCCACTAAGGTTACCAACAGAAACAAATATTCCTGGGGGAACAGTCTATGATCTTATACACACGCAAGGGCAGAGTAACAAAGCTCAATCCCCTTGAAGGCTCCTTGACATAATCCAAGTTTTACCAACAATTGACCCCAGGCTCCTCGACAATGGTCAATCCGAGGTTTACCATTTTTAATACGTGTATATCTTCTATCGTTCCCAATGAGGAAGGATTGATTACCCCACTAGTTCAGATATGATCTCGTGCTTGAATCCTTTAGGAGGAGCTTCCCAAAGCATATATGTAACAATTGGAATTTATTTCCTACCGCAAGATATAGCTACTTGTTTGTTTTACTGTCTTGGAGAGTTAACTAAAACCTATTCCAAGACACTAGCCTAAGCTAGATTGGTGGAAAGAGCCCTAAAAATGTAAAAATTACTAGATGAATTTTTATTTAATGTTGTGTTATTTAGGTTGTTATTACTCAAAAGGGTAAATGGATATGAAACCAATGGTGTTATGACCCGACCCAAAACTGAATGCAATCGAATATGATAACGTAATCTTTTCAATTCGATGAATCCTAACTAAAGTAAGGAGAGAGTTTCCATTCACTTCCAACAATGCAAAAAATTGATCACTAAGAGAAAATATATCAAATTCTCTAATGCACTAATTTCATCAAGAAAAATTAATGCAAATCAATTCCAAAACAGTTTATTTTTATTTTTATTTTTATTTTTGTGTGTTTAAAACAAGCATAAAAATATGTAAATTCAAATCAAAGAAAACTTATCTAAATCTACGATTGATTTTTCAGAATGTAAACATGCAATTGTAATCTATGCACAATTCACTTGAAAAGTATGCAAATGTAATCTATGCACATTTTTCATTCGTATTCTGAAAATGAGAATTCTAATTATGCAAATGTGATCTATGCAAGAGAATTCTCAAACACAATATGATTCTAATGTAATCTAAGAACCAATCAAGTGCAAGTCAAGAAAATTGGGTGAGAGTTCCAAAGATCAAAAAATAAAAACACTCAATGGCGATTAACACTCATAAACAATTTAGCAAAAACAAAACCAAAAAGATGCAAAATTGTGAAAAGACTGAGACAAACCTCCAAGTAATGACCAAAGGAAATCAAATTAAAAATTTCTCAAAAAAGAGACTCAAAACACCCAATTAACTTAATGGAGATTGATGAGATGAGGAATTCACTGAAAGAAACTCATAAACAAGGCTTTTTGACAGAACACATGCAAATCTGGGTAGACACTAAAAGCCGAAAATAAAAACTAAACTTAACTGGACAAAAACAATTTAGGTTTTTCAAAACTTTTGACAGGGTTTGCAGGCTTCCAGTATAACCAGACGCGATACCGCTATGTGTAGTAAAGTAACAGTGCGCGGATGTCCGCACTGTATTACAAACAAAACGTGCGGTCCTCTTCAAAATTTCGGAAAAAACAAAATATACTCCAGATCCTAAAAACTACCCAATCCCACACACATCAGGAAAAAACCAGAAACCAAGAAAATTTTTCTCAAGTCAAAGTAAAAGTAAAGGAAAAAAACCAAATTTCAAGTCCCCAGTGGAGTTGCCATTTTGTTGGCCGGATAAATCGTTCTTGCAGACAAGACCGATCTCCCTAGTATCTACAGATATCTAGCAACAAGCGAGACAAGAAAATTCTACCTTTCTCTAAATATTGCGATTTATAAATAAAAGCCAAGAGATGTTTCAGACCCTACCTCAAGTCCAATGCCAGTTTGTAGAAGCCACGCTCTGTTCGTGCAAATGAGCCCCCTTTTAAAGAACCTGCAAACACAAACAGGCACACATCAAATAACACCTGCATAGCCAATATAATAAACCATATTTATCATGATGATCAAGGAATTCATGAAATAAACCATAGAAGACAATTTATTGAGAAAAATGAATCTGATTGTATTAACTTAAACAAAGAAGAACTTTACAACCTTAGTGCCTTGATGTTGTACAAGCTCCTCCCAGGGTCCAGCAAGAATCTCCTCTACTTTGACAAGCTTCACTCTCTTCCCAATGAAGCCAAAAGGTATGTAATCTCTCCTCTCAAGCTCAATTAGGAAGTCTAAATTCCAACAGCATTTACCCTCAAAAATATTCAACTTTTGACCTCCCTAGCAACCAACCCAATGCCTCATTTTATAGTGCAGAGGAAGGAAGTTACCAGGTCCACCTTCAAAGGGATAGAGTCCTACTTCAAAGGGATAAGCTCCTCACATCAAGGGGTTATCTCCTTTAGTTATGGGATGCATGAACCACCTAGGAGCGAACTTGCCACCTCAAGGTTCCTTCTAGAAGCATCCAAAATTAACCCAAAGTGAGTTTTTAATACTAAACTTGCACCTTTTTTACTTTTACAAGGGTCCGCACCCTTTCCTTTAGAGACAGAGCAGGCAGGTCCGCAGGGGACATGACCAAGGGGTGCGGGACCGCAGGTAATGCTAAGAGAAAGTGTGGAACCAGAGTTTTAGAGATTTTCAAGGACTTTCTCTCATTTTTAAAGCTTGACATGAAGAGCTGAGGTTTAAGACTTGCAAAGGAGGACAGTATGAGTGGTGATAGACTCACACTGATTGCAGAATGTCATGGTGACAATATTTTGTGCAACATTCGCGGAGGGATGAGTGTGACAATATCCATGATAGATGCACAAAGATTCAAAATTGGATGAGAGGACACAACTTGTCATTTGGCCCTCCTTCTAGCGCTAGAAATGTTAATGGTGTTGGACCCACCAACATGTCAGGGGATCTCCATGGTATGATGTCCCAGCTAGACCTCAGACCGTTTGGTGTAGGATTCCCAACAGTGGGTCATACGGTATCACCTTGACTGCAGTTGTGCGCAGAGGCAAGTAAGATGTCCCTGTTGCTAGCAAGGGTGTGACATGTGCCACAAGCCAAAGAAGGTGCATGAATGGTTCTAACTCACAAAGAGTGGAGTGAGTGCGCCCCTTGGAAACCTGTGTGAACACACATCTTGAAAGGGAACACATGAGAAAAGATGTGTCACAATTTGGAAGGAAGGTGAACCAACAATCCAAAGTGATGGTTAAACCAACAACACATTTCAGTAAGATTCATACATACATATATAGAAAGAGTCTATACATACATGCATAAGCAAATAGATACATATATCATTAGAGTAATCAAGTTAACTAAAATATAATAACAACATATGCATGAAACGTTTTGGCTCTATTATATTAAGAAGTGAAAGTTCCAATCATACAGTACAACCATGACCAACCACTAGTCTCGATAATGGAACATTACAGTCACTACCGCCTACTCCTCCAAAGAGATGTACTATCTCTGCATAGTGGAGAAGCCAAGACTCATTACAATACTCTCCAAGCTTTCTCTAAGATACTCCTATTGGAAGCTTGGCTGACCAAAAGCCTGTATAATCATTTATGACGTACCATATATAGCAAAGGGTGGGGTGACCCTTGAAATTCCCCTTTATGACTATTCACCTACCCCCATGACTCTTCAGCTACTCTATGACTATTACATTCAACTATCGACAGTTGAACTTCCACTTGACAAGATGTTACATACAATCTGCACATGTACCCATGTGAGATAAAATAGGCTTGAGCAAGCCATGCAAGACATCACTATGACTTGGACAACTGTGGGAAGACCAAGTCTTTGACATCCTCATGATGGTCGACGATGGCAAACTGATGCCAAGCTTGGTAGTCCACGATGGTGTATGTGTACTCTATGGTGACATCTTTCTAGAAATGAAATCTTGCCTCTGTTGCATCCAGGTACACTACTTTGGCTCCTCTTTCCAATTCATCTGATATAATGTGCATCATTGTCTTGAGTGCATCAGGATGAGAGACATATTGATGCATGGTGTCTATATTGATCGCCAAGTCTGCACTAGTGACTATGCGCATCAACTCATCAAAGTACGATTCCAGCTCCTGTTGGACTTAACCCTTTGTCTTTGCCTCGGTGAGTGTCTCAATAGATAGGATCTTATGCATGAGCACAACAACATCCATGCTTCTGAACACCCATGCATGGGAAGCATGCAAACCAATGATGAGCTACGGTAGTTCCTCATAGTTCCAGATCTGACTCCAGATGCGTGCCTTCAACTCAACCGCCCTAGGCTTCATCATCTTGGGAAAGTGTAATGGGGCTCCCTTCTATCTCATTTTCCATTTTTGCATATGGTCGATAGCCATATGCAAGTTTGACAAGATATGTGCTCTCCTAGCACAGCGCTACTGCCAACCGTTGAGATGGACAACTGCCTTATGCATGGTACCAAATCTAGAATACAACGCCCGCATGACTGTCTCAAGGGACAATACTTCATCCATTATCACCTTCTTCAACTCTACTCAGGTGGATGTTGTAACTAGTTCTCCTCCCTGCTTGGTTGTCTGTAACTCCTTATCCATTCACTCATTCTCTGCTATCAAGAAGCAAACACTCAAGCTAGTGGATTCGGCATATTCTCTACTAGCATTGGCCAATGCTACTGGATTCTTGCGCACATCAGATATGATCACTCATTCCTCAAACTGTGTAGGAGATGTGTGGACAGTCAGAGTAGACACTCTGCGTGATTGCACAACTCTATGTTGCGACTCATCGAATGATATGTTGTGCATCTCTTCTTTCGAATTGTCTTCAAGGATGTCAGTGTCTCCTTGGTTGCTTGGGACCTGCTCTGCTTCCGGATCCAGTGAAGCCGGTGGGTCGACCTCTTGGTGGTAAGGCATGAGTTTGATGTCTTGCTCTAACTCTAGCTTCTCCATCTCTATATCCATCTACTCAATTACTCGTTCAATCTCTTGAGCGAAGTCCTAATCCTACGACTACTCACCCTCTCTTCTTTGTGTCAGCTATTCGAATCAGTCTACTACTTGTATGGGCATAGTTTCATCTGTCTGTGCATGTTGCGCCCCCTACTATGTCTATCCCCACTGCGCTTCCTTCTCCTATCTGTGTAGCTCCTGTTCTTTCTGAAGTTTCTCCTTCAACTCATGCAACTCCTTCACTATTTCCTCCATCCTCTTTTTTTCTCTTTGCCTTTGCACATCCCTCTTGTCACGCCATCGCCTCTATCTCCAAAGATGCTTTCTCAACAAGTGGGTCTGCTCTAAACTTGTAGCTTTGTTTTGCCTCTATGTTGTTAATAATCTTTCTCTTGCCTTTGTCACCCGCAGGTATGTTTCCCTCTGCTGGTGCTTTCCTAGATGCTGCTTCACGCTACTTTGTTAACCATTCCACAACAATGTCGACCAATTCATTGGGCCTGGAGAAGCTAGGACAATATCTCCATGTGTCTTCCTCAGCCCAATGACATGCCCTGTGGATGCATGGAAATTTCATTCTCGCGCAGTGATCCTTCACAAAGCAATACGAGTTGTAGGGATTGAAGCTTATGGTGTCGAAAGTAATTCTTTTGAACTCTTATGTCTCAACATCTGCATGCTTGAGATTTCGTATCTCATACAACCTGGTCCGCAACAAAAGAGTGGGTCAGGGTTCCTTCTTCTTCCAATGAAATCTAACTGACAATCCTGCCAAGACGTGGTATTACACTTCCTGCATGACGAGCTTTTCCATGGCAAACTTCAGTAAAACATGCGGAGGCTTCTCCGCGTTGTGCATTCGTATGAAGGTGCAAAAAGGTGAGGTGTACCAATTCGCTATGTCAATCAGTGCCTCCCTTGTTGCCTTTGACATGCAAGGTGGATCTTCCTCAATTATCATCTTGTACACAGAGGTGAAAAAATGTTCTTAAAACTATGTGATGACCCCTCGGAACCTGCATTCGGAAAATAGTATGCAATAAGTGTTCACAGAGGTTTTCATTGATTTCCATGCCCACTTCAAGCCTGAGAACTGCTAACGGGCACAAATTTCATCCAAGATGTATGCGAACATGTATATTTCTACTTTCTAACCTTTGGGTGGTTTCTGAGCTCCTATTCCTTGTTCCTTCAGCCTGTGAGCCGACATGTCAAACCAGTTTCATGTTTTTCCTTCACTGGCCAATTGGTCCAACATGATCACCCAACTCTGCGGGAAGGTCTCCATGCTCTCTTGGTCATACAAGCAGTATGCAAAGATGACCAAGTACTGATATGCCTTCCATAGTATCTTCATCTTTTAAATCTGGTTGGGTGTCATCCTAAACTTGTTTGGCTCCTTCACCTAGTTCTTCAAGATATCCCTAGAGTTGGCATTGATGCTAGGTATGCTGAAGGGTGTCTCCATGGTGATCATTAGCTTAGGAAAGTGGTACATCTGTTGATAGCCCAGTGCCCTAAAGGTAGAAATCTTCATCCCACTGACACTCCTTAACACCATCGTCTTGGGATCACTATGCGATATGATCCAATGTATCATTTCCGCGCACAGGAACGCAGGAAACTTGCATGCAATCCGGTACAAGCGGGACTTGTGAATGTTCACATATACTTTGCGGTATTCAAGATCTTCCACAAATGTGCCTGAGAATGTGTCATTGATCTCCTACCATTTCAGCTTGATGTCTTTGTCTATGATCAACTTGGTGTCTTTTTAAATCGGCAAACTCATAGACACTCGCTCAATTGCTTCTCCAGTTGTGATTCTGTCGGTGTCCTTTGACCCTGCTCTCTTGGAGACCATTGATCCTGAACTATTGAGAGATGGACAAACAAATTCTATACCTTGAGACGTGGAGACATCCATGGCAAGTAATCTTTCGGTTAAAACCAAAGCAAACTTGAAGACTGACATGCAACATACCCGGGAGACTGCTAGCAAGGATTACGCAATTTTCACTGGGAGGTCAGGAGACTGACTGCCGGAATTGCATAAAAGGAAATCCAGACTATTGGGAAGCTGGTTAACTACTAGAATTGTGCAATCTAGACTGGCCTGGTGGGTGTTGAGATTACGCAATGCGCAATTTCAGCTGGCAAGTCATGCAGGCCCAGGGACTGCATTGCGCAATTTTCTGGGCCAACAGACACTGCCTCTCAGAATTACACAAAGAAAGTCTGGAGGACATTGTCTAGCCATACTTGTGAATTTACTTGGAGGAAGGCAGATCCTTCCCTCTCGAAAATGCACAATGTTGTCTGGGCAAGGTAGAGTTTGGGCCAAGGTTGCCCAGACCCGCCGACAGGTGACTGAAAACATATGAAGATCTGAATGCACGGCGAAACTGAGTGTAAGAAGGAGTGAATGATCATGCATGCAAACTATTGACCTGGTTTGTCATTGATTTCAATATGGCAATATTCTAGGAGAAGCAAAGCAGATCCATGAAGAAACAGGAGTAAGAAGCCAAGGAGCAAAGCCATCAAGGAAACCATCGAAAGAGCTCATTGGAAGCTCAGAACAAGAGCAGTCAAAGAAAAACTAGAGGAAAATTTTCAATGGAAGAAGCAAAGAGGAACACACAGTGGAAAAAGGTAAGAACTAAGAAACAAAGAGGAACACGTAGCGGAGGAGCATAAACAACAATATCAGGAGTATCACATGTAATATATGCCAAAGAAGAACTATCGAAATCCAAAGGGAAGACCGATTAGATGAGCAAGTGAAGCATAGAGGAACGGTCATTGGAAGCCACGAGAAACAAAGAGAAACACATATCGGAGGTGCATAAGCGGAAGAGCAGTTAACAAAGGAGCCATATTGTTCATTAGAAGGAACAAAGAGGAACACGTATCAGGAGGAGAAGCCAGTGGAAAAGCAGTTAATAGAGGAGTCATATCATGCTATTGAAGCAGTGCATCGGAAGCCATCGTGGAGTCATATCAAACCAGAAAAGAGCGGAGGAGCATATATCAAGTTAAAGAATATAATATCAGGTTAAAGTAAATGTGAATGCACCTGGTTATATTCCAAAAGGCGGATTTGTAACAATGGCAGTGGTTTTCGGGTGGACGCTAGGCTGTAAGCGGTATTTTGAGGAGATCGCCTGATTCCATTCAATGGGTGACACGTAGCACTTCAGTGGAGAGAGAAAACCACTTTTTCAGGTGGTTATTTCCCTTGCTATTTGTCCACCCGAAATCTTTGATAGCTGTTGGATCTAGCGCGAGTTAATCTATGGTGGAGAATGAGCTTGATAAAGGTAAGCATAGATAAATGCACCAAGGCTATGGAAAAGCAAAAAATGCAAGTTCCCATGTGTTTGTGTATATTCCCATTATACGAGGGTTATAATAGAATTAAAGGGGATAAACTGTTATGGATTAATTCCGCATTAACCAAAGTTAAGAATGAAGGAGTATATATATTATATAGATGTGATAATAACATAGACCCGCGGCTCCATTATAAACCGCCATAATCTAATATCGCATCCGTTGTGTTGCTAGTCTCAAAGGGTTGTCACCCCTGAAACCTCCGATTGCGATATACAGTTGCGGACCTGATGGTCCTACTATATCGCGCCCTAATGATATATCATGTTCGTCGTATCGGGAGTTATGTATCGCAGGGTTTTAAGCCTTGTCACGTTAAAACTGTGATAGCGATATATATACGGACCCGACTAGACCATTGCAATATGACTTAATATATTATCACATTCATCACATATCGTAAGACTCTTGTAAAGCCTTGCCACATTGAAAGTGCCGATTGCGATAATACATGGACCCGACGGATGTATTAACAACCGTTTAATATCATATCGTGTCTGCCTCATCAGAATTATCATATCATAAGTCTTAACGGGATGCCACATTGAAAGCACCGATTGCGATATATATATATATGGACCCGACAGAGTTATTAAAACAATTTAAAATAATATCGCATCTGGGTATCAAGGAATTGGCTATGTTATGTGCAAATCTACCGATTGCGATAAAGTTGTGAAGGAGCGGACCCGATGAAGTTATAGATGCGAGCGTAATGCATTTGAAGTTCGGCCTTATGTGTTCGGAGGATGTATTTTCCGTGTATTTCATGTGTGTCCTTATATTCTGATATATTGTATGGTCCTAGGTTTAAAGGCTTAAGGCCTTTCATATTAAAGCAGTGATTGCGATAAAAGGATGACATGGCATGTGGGACCTCTATATGGCTATAGTCTCTCTTATATGGTTTCCATGAACAATTCATGTATATTATATGAATATTAAAAAAAGGCCTCTCTGATATTTTTTAATATGCAACACTATTGTAATTCGGCCTCTCTTCCACATTAACGTGTCTTGCATGTATTGATGGATTTGAAGAGACAGAGGAAGCTGAAGAGTGAGCGCAGAGGAAGCTGAAAGATCAAGCAAGTGTTGAGGAAGTCAAAGAGCCAGCAGAGAAAGGAAGCCAAAGGTTAGGGGTATCAGGAATATAAAATAGAGAACAAGGAAAGTTTAGAGGTTGGAAAAACTGGAAGAAACAAAGGAAGCAGTAGGTCCAATGGGACAAGAGGAAGCCGAAGGTCCAACAGGACAAGAGGAAGTTGAAGGTCCAGCAGGACAGGAGGAAGTAGACGAACGAGTGACTCTGTTGATCGGGCTAACCTGTGAAAGGCTCAGACCAGTGATGAATTAATCAGAGCTTAGTGCAGCTAATAGTAGACTCACTAAAGCTGTGTGGAGACATTATCAGAGATCATGATGGTTATTGTAGACTCTGTGTAGATAGTGTGAGGAGTTGTATAGACTTCTTCATATGAAGACTGATTGGCATTGATGATGTAGCATGGAGACTACAGTGAAGCTGTAAACAAAAAGAATTCAGTAAAGAAGAGTTTTAGGAGCAGAACATTACTATCAAACATGCCTTGACAGCAGAGATTTGGAGCCCTTGGGGTTGGTGCCTCAGAAGTTGGAAGGATTGGTGTCCTTGGAGTTGGTGCTCCTCTATCCAAGATTGGTGCCTTGATAGCAGAGGGTTGGAGCCCTTGAGGTTGGTGCCTTGACAAAACAGAGTTGGTGCTCTAGAGGTTGGAGCCTCACAAAAGTCCAAGTTGGTGCTTTGAAACATATTGGAATCACATATATATATATATATTGTATCTACTTTATTGCAAAGATTATATTAATAAAAGCATTTATTCTTGTTGTTCATCTTGTGTTCTGAATATAAAAGTTTTAACTGGTAAAAATAACAATTGAAAAGAAATATTGATTCAGCCCCCCTCTCAGTATTTCCAACAATTGGTATCAGAGCCAGTACCTTCATTCAAAGCCTAACAACTTGAAGGTTGATCTTTAGAACACAAATGGCAAAGTCAAGGAAGAAAGTCTCCAATCCTCCTAAGGATGTGTCTCCCTCTAACACTAAAATAGAAGACAATCAATTTAAGGAGGCTCCATGGTTCAATGGGAACTTTTATAAATGGGAAGCAAGAATGAGAAATTTCTTAAAGACTCAAGGCATTGAAATATGGAAATCAGTGATTGTTGATAGCATGATGGATGGAGAATCCAAGGAGTACAATGAAAAATCAATGAAGGCAATCTTGAATGGGCTATCTGATTCTATAAAGAAAAATTTAGGAAAATGTTCATCAACAAAGGTTATATGGGTCAAACTCCATGACCTTCACTCAAAAGGAGCATTGACTATGACCATCAGTCAAGAAGATGATGGAACTCAAGAAGAAAATCTAGAACCTGGCATAGAACCTGAAAGTGAGAATGATGACATCAATGCTAAAGAAGACCTAGAAGATGAAGAGAATGAAAAAGATTTTGTAGAAGATCTCCTCGCTCAACTTATGGTTGCCATGGAAGATATTCTCAGTTTGAAAAAGGAAAACAAGGAACTTAAGAAGAAAGCACTAGCTGGTGACCAAGACCAAACAAGGAAGAAAGTTGACCTTGTCAAGCTTCAAGTACAAGAAATGGATGAAGAGCTTGCCAAGCTTAAGAAGGAATTTCATCAAAGCAAAAGAAAGCAGCATGAAGAAGTCATATGCATGACAAATAAATTGGATAAAGCAAAGAAATGGGAAGACACCTTGTCAAGTCAAATTGAACAAAGGCACAAGAGCTTGAACAAACTTGAAGAAGAGATTGGTCAGTACAAGGTAGAGGTCTCCTCTCTCAAATCTCAACTACAAGAAGCAATAAAGTTAGCACAAGGAGCTGAGAAGACAATGGAAGCATTGGAAATCATAGAAGAATAGGTTGATGAAGCAAAAAAGGAGAGAAACACCATGATATGTCAACTAAAAGCAAAGGATGAAGAAATTTTCAAAATAAAATCTAACATCAAACTTCTTAAGGCCGAAACATGTAAAGCTACAAGGATCAAGGAAGAAATGGAGAGTAGTCTAGCAAAGGAAAATGAAGAAATCTTCAAAATGAAGTCAAATATCATCTCCCTTAAAATAGAAGCAAATGAAGCTGCTCATATCAAGGAAGAAACTGAGAAACAACTTGCTAAGAAGAATAATGAGTGTGAAAGATTGGAAGAAGAGATTGTCTTCCTCAGGAAAAGGTTGAAGGGATGAACAAAACCTTGAAGAGCTCTCAAGCCTTAGATGACATGCTCAGCCATCAAAGATGTCCATTTGATAAATCAGGTCTTGGGTATGCAGGTGAATCCTCAAACAAGAATGATAATGCTTCAAAAAAAAGGATGTGAAGAAGCTAGAAAGAAATGGTGATGCTCCCAGTTCCAGCAAAGGCAAGGAGAAAAAACAAGGCAACAATGGAAGAAATCCTGCTCCAAGAAGAAATGTAGATAATGTCAAGGATGATAGAAGCAATGGTTATCATCAAAGGATCTCAAGACAGAAAGACTTCAGAAGTACATCAAGGAAATCTCCATCTCCCATGTACCAAAGTTTATTTCTTGGTTATTTTTTTTCTTGTACAAACTTTGGTCACATGGAAAAAGATTGTAAAGCATATCATAAAGATAGAAGTTATGGTCCCCATCCATATCATAAAGATAGATATTATGGTCCCCAACAATCTCCAAGGAACAATTTTGCAAGAAGAAATCATGAATTCTTATTCATGAACAATGTAGAATGCTTCAAGTGTCATAACATTGGTCATATGGCACATGATTGTAACTTAACTTGGGCTCTTACACAAGCTAGAACCATGCAAAAGAAGAAAGTTACACAAGTATGGAGAAGGAAGCAAATACAATCCGAAAGTCCCTTGAACTCTCCAGCCAACAACACATGTTATTGACTTGATTTTTGACAATCTAAGCATTTGATGGGAAAACTCTGCCAAAAGAGATGATGCATACAGTTAGGGGGGACCTGTGATTCTTGATCATTATTGCAGAAGCTATTAGTGAAAGGGACCTTATTAAATCCTTATTGAGCTATATTAACAATCATTCTTTGATAAAGATCATCTCTTAGGAGCACTCCATTGAAGAATTGATCTCTTAACTATTCTTTGAACTGTTGTTGAAGATGTTTTCCACTTGATCACTAAGTAGTAATTGGAGCAATAGAGAAGGTCATCTAATACTAGAGAAATAGGGCAAATAACTATGGTGCTGATATTACAGATGTTAAATGTTTCGACTCAGGGATTTGATGTGAGAACAGGTAGATTATGGACACAAATAGAGGCAACCTTCAAACAAACAGATATATCTAGGAATGAAGCATGAAGCAAGAGCAGTTGGCAACATCTAACAAAACTGAAGCATTGCAAAAATATGCCAATCAGTAAAAAGAATTTAAAATACAGTCACAGATTGGATATCAAAATCTGCTTGTGGAGATAACTTGCAGAGATTTTTTTTTCAAGAACACAAGGAAAAGATGGCTCATCAAAAGACTATAGAAAGGAGAATGTTGTGCAGTCGAATATAGCTTAGTAACTTAAGAAGAATCACAAAAATACAAAGGAACTCTGATCTAAAGAGAGATAGCAAGAAAGACAAGTTTAGTGGCATTTTCTCTTGATTCGGACTATGAAGACCTCTTAATTCTGATTGTGGAGACAACAGAATAAGAATTGAAGCATAAAAACCTGGACTTGATCATTTGGTGTGTGTCTATTTGCAATATGTTTGAAAGCATTGAAGTGGGGCATCCTTAAGCATTTTTGAAGCCATGATAAAGTAGTTCTGATACATGAAGAGGGGATAATGTGCTAATTGATGATAAATAATAGATCCCTCTATCTTGAGTAAAAAGAAGAGCACTATTACAAGGGGAGTAACATACTCATGAAGATCTACTATTCGTAAAGAACAGAAGCAGTTTGATAGGGGGAGTCCCTGAGCACTCCTTTTCCATTGATGTCGAAGGGGGAGAAAAGAAGAATATTGCCATCAATAAAAAAGGGGGAGATTGTTGACCTGGATTGTCATTGATGTCAATATGGAAATATTCTAGTAGAAGCAGAGCAGATCCATGAAGAAACAGGAGTAAGAAGCCAAGGAGCAAAGCCATCAAGGAAACCATCGGAAGAGCTCACTGGAAGCTCAGAACAGGAGCAGTCAAAGAAAAGTCAGAGGAAAAAGTTCAACGGAAGAAGCAAAGAGGAACACATAGCAGAAAAAGGTAAGAACTAAGAAACAAAGAGGAACAAGTAGAGAAGGAGCATAAACAACAATATCAAGAGTATCACATGTAATATATGCCAAAGAAGAACTATCAGAATCCAAAGGGAAGATTGATCAAAGGAGCAAGAGAAGCATAGAGGAAGGGTCATTGGAAGCCATGAGAAACAAAGAGAAACACATATCGAAGGTGCATAAGCGAAAGAGTAGTTAACAGAGGAGCCATATTGTTCATTAGAAGGAACAAAGAGGAACATGCATCAGGAGGAGAAGCTAGCAGAAGAACAGTTAACAGAGGAGTCATATCATGCTATTGGAGCAGTGCATCAGAACCCATCGCGGAGTCATATCAGACCAGAAAAGAGCGGAGGAGCATATATCAGGTTAAAGTATATAATATTGGGTTAAAGTCAAAGTGAATGCACATGGTTATATTCCAAAAGGTAGATTTGTAACAATGGCAGTGGTTTTCGGGCGGACACTAGGATATAAGTAGTATTTAGAGGAGAGCACCCGATTCCATTCAATGGGCGACACGTAGCACTTCAATGGAGAGAGAAAACCACCTTTTCGGGTGGTTATTTCCCTTGCTATTTGTCCACCCGAAATCTCTAATAGCCATTAGATCTAGCACGAGTTAATCTATGGTGGAGAATGAGCTTGATAAAGGTAAGCATCGATAAACATGCCAAGGCTATGGAAAAGCGGAAAATGCAAGTTCTTGTGTGTTTGTGTATATTCCCATTATACGAGGGTTATAATAGAATTAAAGGGGATAAAGGGTTATGGGTTAAGTCTGCATTAACCAAAGTTAAGAATGGAGGAGTATATATATTATATAGATGTGATAATAACACGAACTCGCGGCTCCATTATAAACCGCCATAATGTAATATCGCATCGACTGTGTCGCTAGTCTCAAAGGGATGTCACCCCCGAAACCTCCGATTGCGATATACAGTTGCGAACCCGATGGTCCTACTATATAGTGACCTAATGATATATCGTGTCTGCCATATCGGGAGTTATGTATCGCAGGGTTTTAAGCCTTGTCACATTAAAACTGTGATAGCGATATATATACGGATCCGACTGGACCATTGCAATATGACTTAATATATTATCGCATTCATCGCATATTGCAAGACTCTTGTAAAGCCTTGCCACATTGAAAGTGTCGATTGCGATAATACATGGACTCGACGGATGTATTAAAAACCGTTTAATATCATATCGTTTCCACCTCATCGTAATTATCATATCATAAGTCTTAACGGGATGCCACATTGAACGCACCAATTGCGATGTATATATATATATATATATATATATATATATGGACCTGACGGAGATATTAAAACAATTTAAAATAATATCATATCCGGGTATCAGGGAATTGGCTATGTTATGTGCAAATCTGTTGATTGCGATAAAGTTGTGAAGGAGCGAACCCGATGAAGTTATAGATGCGAGCGTAATGCATTTGAAGTCCGACCTTATGTGTTCAGAGGATGTATTTTCAGTGTATTTTGTGTGCATCCATGTATTCTGATATATTGTATGGTCCCAGGTTTAAAGGTTTAAGGTCTTTCATATTAAAGCAGCGATTGTGATAAAAGGATGACATGGCATGTGGGACCTCTATATGGCTATAGTCTCTCTTATATGGTTTCCGTGAACAATTCATGTATATTATATGAATATTTAAAAAAGGCCTCTCTAATAATTATTAAAATTCAAAACTATTGTAATTCGGCCTCTCTTCCACATTAACGTGTCCTGTGTGTATTGATGGATTTGAAGAGACAGAGGAAGCCAAAGAGTGAGCGCAGAGGAAGCTGAAATATCAAGCGAGCATTGAGGAAGACGAAGAGCCAGCAAAGAAAGGAAGCCAAAGGTCAGGGGTATGAGAAATATAAAACAAAGAACAAGGAAAGTTTAGAGGTTGGAAAAGCTGGAAGAAACAGAGGCAGCGGTAGGTCCAGTAGGGCAAGAGGAAGTCGAAGGTCCAACAGGACAAGAGGAAGCCGAAGGTCCAGCAGGACAGGAGGAAGCAGATGGACAAGAAACTCTATTGATCGATCTAACCTATGAAAGGCTCAAACCAACGATGAATTAATCAGAGCCTAGTGCAGCTAATAGTAGACTCACTAAAGTTGTGTGGAGACATTATCAGAGATCATGATGGCTATTGTAAACTCTGTGTCGACAGTATGAAGAGTTGTATAGACTTCTTCATATGAAGACTGATTGGCATTGATGATGTAGCATGGAGACTACAGTGAAGCTGTAAACAGATAGAATTTAGTAAAGAAGAGTTTTGGGAGAAGAACATTACTATCAAACATTCCTTGACAGCAAAGGATTGGAGCCCTTGGGGTTGGTGCCTCAGAAGTTGGAAGGATTGGTGTCCTTGGAGTTGGTACTCCTATATCCAAGGTTGGTGCCTTCATAGCAGAGGGTTGGAGCCCTTGAGGTTGGTGCCTTAGATCTGGAAGGATTGGTGTCCTGGGAGTTGGTGCTCCTAAGTCCAAGGTTGGTGCCTTGACAAAACAGAGTTGGTGCTCTAGAGGTTGGAGCCTCACAAAAGTCCAAGTTGGTGCTTGGCAACAGATTGGAATCATATATATATATTGTATCTACTTTATTGCAAAGATTGTATTAATAAAAGAATTTATTCTTGTTGTTCATCTTGTGTTCTAAATATAAATGTTTTAACTGGTAAAAATAACAATTGAAAAGAAATATTGATTCACCCCTCTCTTAGTATTTCCAACAACAGCATATGAAAGCTTCAGAAAATGGGAAAACATGCATGTGTGTGAAACGAGTCGTTGAATCGGCGATCATTGGTGCAAAATAGTGCCATGCATGCGACAGCAGTAAAATGCTAACGAAAACTAAAACAGTGCTTGTATAGGCTAACATGCATGCAAATTACAGTAAGCATTCACAAAAATCAAGAAGATAGCACTCACACAAGCCAAAACACAAAAAGCGACAGAAATGCTGCAAAAGACAAGTAAAGCAGACTTACCCAGAAATAGCTGAGATGGATGTGCCAAAGACTCCTAGATGTTTTTTGGGATATTAGAGCTCCAAGTTCGATGTGAAGAATGAGCTCTGAAGTGTCGAATAAATAAGTTTGAGGCTTATGACGTGCATACCACAAATCTGGGAAAAAGAAACACTTGGAGGGAAGTTTCTAAAATGATCTTTGCATGTAACCTCCAACTGCTAAAAATAGATCCCTAAAATCTAAGGATGCTTTTTGCATGTTACTCTTTTCTATTTCAGGAAAAAGCAGCCCATGCATGAAAATCAAGTTTGTTGGGTCCCGGGTGGAATCGGTCAACCTGAAGGCACATGCAATAGCCTGCTTGACTGAGAGAGGATTTTATGCAATTTTTTAGAGGATCTAGGTTGGCTGTCTCAGAGGGATTGCGCAATTTATGGGAGGAGGAGCTGACCTCTACCCAGAATTGCGCAATTTCTTGGATGAACTACAATGTTGGGCCAAATTGTGCAATTTGCCCAAGGAAGATAGTCTGACTGCATTGCGCAGTTTCTGGGCCCAACAGCCTACCCAACAAATTTGCACAATTTATGGAGGGAAGGTTGGTTCCCCTCCAAAATTGTGCAATTTTCTGAGGGAGCTACTCAACCAGCAACTAGCCCAAGTCTAAAATGGCAGCAAACTAACATGCACAGGTTGGCAAGCTGCTAAAAAATCAATGAAGCCTATGTACTTGACGATGCAAGACATGCTGCTAGGATGGTTGGTTGGGAGGCTCCAAAATGATGCTAACGAAAAATTTTGGAGGGTGTGGTTGTAGCTGCTACAACAAGCCATTATACTCATGATTGTCCCCTTTTACCTCAAATTCATCAAGTATGGGAGGCTCAAGTAGCTAGTTCTCGAGGACCGCAGCCCATAGCTCCTCCTCCCCTTCTGCTTCATCTCAACTGGCAATGCTTACCAATCCTTTTCCTCACCAAGGATACCTTACTGCTCAAACTACCTAAAGTCAGGTAGCTCCACCATCTGGTCACCATGATTATCATATTCTTATGATGAATTCTGATGAGGTCAATATTGAACAATTCAACCTCCAGACTCGATCCCGCCAATATGACAAGCCACCTGCTAAGTTAGCGACTAATTCCCAACCCCAATTTTCCATCAAGCCTTTATCATCATCAAATGGTACCTTACAGATTCCTTCGCCTAAGGTAGAGGTTATTCCCAAGATCTCCAAAGGTCCATTACATTGAAACGTTGCTTTGGCTAAAGCCACCCATACCTATAGCATAGTAGATGACTTAGTGCAGTCTCCTGCTACCATGTCAACATTGGAAGTCCTCCAGAAATGCCCATCCCAATGGAAATATCTACTCTCTTCTTTGGGTGTTGTGGATCCCCAAGATTATCATATGATTTTCTTTCATGTTGACAAGTCAGAAAATCCTCCCCTACCTTCATCCGTTTCATTTCAAATACCAATATCCATTAGAAACACCATTGTCCAACATTGTATCATAGACAAAGGCGCCTCCACCTGTGTGATGTCCGCTAGTTTTTGGAAGACACTTGTGTTGTGGGGAAAAGTATCCGATGCGGATGACCCTATCCCTACTCTAAAGGTGACAGTCTTTAGCAACAACTGAAAGTAAAGTTTTGATGATTTCCTTTATGAAAGTATAGAGAGAATGGAGAAAGATTAACCAACCTGGTGTCTTTCGCTTAGTCGATCCTTGTCCTCTCTCTTTGTCCCTTGTTCCCAGCTCCTTGCTTTCTTTACTGGTCCAGCTACACACAGATCCTGCACAAAACAAGAGAGCAAACTACAAGATACATGTACTCATAACTGAAGCATGGATTAGGATGAATCAAATATACATGTAAATACAATACATCAATGCAATACAAGTATATAGGAGAACATGCAAAACTTTATTGATAGAAGTAACAGGGTTCTGAGAAGGTTACAACCAATGATGGCTCCAATCCAGCAGCACCTCCCCAGCAGCAAGAACTCTCCTCTTCACCTCTAGTAAAACAATCACCCAATAGCTCTAACTGTAAACCAACAGCACCTCCTTGCTTTACACAAAATTCCAGCCTCCTTAGACCTCATAGAAGAGCTCTATATATAGGAGAGAAGAAGAGAGGATGAGTCAGCTTGAGGCTGGCATAGAGCTGACTAGTGTCCTCTCCCTCTTCAGTTAATCTTCAGTTCTTAAGTCCACTTGGAGATCCTTGCTTACACATGGTGATCAAGTACCTCTTACTCATCACAGGGCGAATCTCATGAACCAAGTGTCAGTTTGGAAGCTTCCTGGGCAGTTGACACCTTGCAGAATGACTGTGCCACTTGGCCAATCTCGCCCAGCGCAGGTAGCCTTCATTAGATTTGACTTCCAGCGCAGGTACAAGGAGGAGCAGTTGCATTCCAGCGTAGATGCTCAGTGGAGCAGCTGACATGATCCAAAATTAGCCTGTTTTGAAGTGTTTTCAGGTGGAGAACTGATTGGAAGTGCTGTTGTTCGATGACCTTGTTCTTTTAGGGGTAAGAACAACATGTTTAGGGACTGAGGATCCCTGTAATTATTGACATTTCATGCTCCATGTTGCGAGGCACAAAAATGTCTATAACAGTTGCCCCCTAAAGTATGAGGCCGTTTATCGGGTGAAATGCTTTATCTAGAGGGTCCGAAGTTCATTCCAGTGCTGAGGATGCGCCCTGTAATACAATACAATACAATACATTATTTTTCATTCTATTTTCATGATCTAGCTGAGGCGGGCATTCCCATGCTCAGCTTTTATAAATACATTTTGGTACATATGACAGACGATCGTCTGAAGGTAGACTGATAATTTTCTGCTGAAATTATCATCCTTTGAATAGGATGATCATCTGTTGCAATGATGTACATGACAAATGCTTTTATATTTGCTGAATATATATCGCAGCCCGGATGGATGAAACTAGATCCGGGGTCTTCAAACTCGTTCGATCTTCACTCTAAGTACAAGTCGATCCATGTGAGAATTGCGCTGAAGTCGAACATGGAAAGACATCGCTTGATTACCGGTCAATAATGAAAACCGTTAACAAGCGCGAGAGGAATCACCAATAATGACGATGACCCTCAAGGTACTGCAGTACAATTCACGTGGCGTGAATAAAGGACTTGGCGTCGAACGCCACGCAAAATCTTCTGGTCGAAGGTCATTGATGTATACCTGTCGCCGGAAGTGAGAAACTTGCCATTGAGGCATGCAAGCTTCAAAGTACTGATGGGGGTGTTCCTAGATCAACTTCTTGGATAATGAGCTGAAGTCGACAAGAAGCGATCCGTCAAAGGAGGGCCTTAATGAATCCCACATCAATGACACGGAACGGAGCTAATGACTTTAGTGGAGGTGAAAACAAACTGTGACATATGATTCAGGGTGGCGATCATGAATGGATGAAGGATAATGTATGGCAGTGGATGGGACACGGTTGACACTTTCAGAATGACCCCTCTTGAACATATAACGACACTGATGCGATGGATTGGTAGCATTACCCCAAATGTGGATGGTTTGGCGAGGACCATGGTGATGAGACCGGTGAATGAGACAACCCAACCCGATGTGGTACGGAGGAAAAGTGTCATGTCCAAGAGTGACTTGCTACCATTAAACTTTGATGTTCTCCCAATTTTTCCCCAGTCATTTCTGACCAGTACCTCTTTATTTTTGTCAAGCTTGAGGAGGATAACATATGCTTGTTCTATAACCTGCCCTTCGGGCAAGCCCATCGCTATGATTTAACGAGCCTAGCGATAGGGAAACTCGTTCTCGTCTAAAGACAAGTTTGTCGCTATTTAATCATTTTAACGAGTCTAACGACAAGGAAAACTCGGTCCTTTTCATTTTTAGAGAGTCTGAAAAGGTACAGAAAGTCAACTCCATGATTCCTTTTTCGTCATCTAATCCCCTAAGTCCGAAAAAGTATAAAACAATACAGAAGGGATGGCTGTTCGGTACTTTTACGAGCCGAACAAGACAAGCGCTCGATCTTTTTGTGCAATAATCCCTCAGGTCCAAAAAGATTAAAATCTAGAGGAGGGATAGCTTTCGGTCGTTTAACGAGCTAGAAGGCCAAAAACTCGGCAAACTTTTCATATTTTACGAGTCAGTGAAAAGAGCTCAAAGAAGACTCGTCTTTTGAGGAACGAGTGATAAACAGGGATAGCAACTGATTCCAGGTACAAATTGGACTTTTCCAATCACGGTAGTGTCACAAGGATGGCTAGGTGAGATCACTTTTCGCAGCTGTTCCTCAAAATGGGTAAACAAACATATGGAGATGAACGATTGGCCAAATGAACGGATGGAGGTGAGACTGCAAGAACACGACCAAGGGCTTTAATATGGCTGTCAAAGGTTACATTTACCAAGGTTATTTACCGGTTCATTTTTTCTGGGTGAGCTTGAACTCTAAGGGAAGATTGCTCACAACTTATGTTTATTTTTTAACGAGCATGAACTATGCGCTAAAACTGCTCGGATCTTGCGTTTATTTTTTTTTTAACGAGCATGAACTATGTGCTAAAACTGCTCGTTATGCCCCCAGCATAATAATGCAACTGAGGTGCATGCCCCCCAAGCTTCATTGCATTCAACTTTGTTGATTGGAATGAAGGTTTACCATTGAGATCTGGAAAGGGGATTGTTTCATTTTTTAATGAGGTTGACATAGTAAAAGAACTATCCTCATGGTTTTTCATTTTTTAACGAGGTTGACCTGAGATAGGAACTATCCTCGAAGCCGACCAAATATCTAGGAATCTTCCGAATCCAACCAGAAGATTGGATTAGATTTCATTTTGTAGGTTTCCACCGTGGCCACTCCCGCCAGATTAATTGGAGGCGGTAGGGCGAAAGTACCCATTAAGGCAGGGTCTTTTAGGAGACCTACTCCGATATTTTGAAACGAATGGTCGCTTCCATGGATCAGAGGAACGCTTCCTGTAACTTGTGAACCATTAGGGAGGAAATTTTGTTGGTCAATGATCGTAATCTCTCCTTGAAAGGGGAATGCGATTTTCCTAAAATAGGTCGACACAACAGCTTCCATGGCATAAATCCATGGTCTTCCCAGTAGGATGTTATAGTCAAGATTGCCATCGATGACTTCAACATCTATTTCTACTGTTTTGCCCCCTAGTTCAACTCTCAAGTTACTAAGGATACCGTAAGGGGTATATGTCCTTCCGTCGAATGCTTTTAATGTTGTTGATGATCGTGTCAAGGTTGGAGATCCTAAAGTTTTCCAGCAACTCATCGACATAATACATGTCGATGCCCCCTCATCAATAATTGTTCGATGAACAGTTTTGTTGAGGGCTTTCACTTGGATGAGGAAAGCTAGTTGAGCTGGTAACTGAGGATCATATCCTTTGTGATCAAAGGATACAAGATTGGAATCTTTAGGATCCACCCCACCAATTGCTGATAACAATGCCTGCCTTTGGGATGGGCAATGTTGTAGTACTTCAAGAGTCGACATAGCAGATGGCGATTGCGCCAAATCTTCCACTATATTATAATGTTGTGCCGCTCTGGCACGAGGATTAAATGTCGACTTGTGTACTACTCCCTTTGGCGGTTTTATTGTTAATTCATGTGTGATGGGGGGTACAACTTCTGCCGAAGTTGTTGTCGAACTGCTAGGTTGATCTTTACCTTTATTGTTCGACACCTGTGGATTCCCGTAATCTTTGTTCCTTGTCGAAATTAAAGCATCATCCTGTTGCTTCGATATCGATAACATAAGCACTTGCGACGGTGAAGCATTTCCACTACCAACCAGATTTTTTCCTCGATCGGGAAACGGATCAGTTAACACAGCTGGAGTTTGCGAACTCTTTAAGAATCTTTTTAGATCAGCTTTGTATGGACATTCTCTCGTCCAGTGATCCTCATCACATATCTGACACCCATAAGGTGGTTTCCTATCTCGAGGAGGGCTTGAAGAAGTTTTTCGAGGAGATGACTCTCCTTGTTTCTTCTTCTTCCCTTTGTTTTGATTCTTCTTGCTTCCTGGTTGATTGGAGTTTTTGCCTTTATCCGTAGATACAGCATTTACCTCCGAAGCAAGAATCTCTTGATTTGCTTTTTGATTCGAAGTCTTACAGGCTTTCTTATCTGAATCCCTTATCGACTTAGCATTTGCAGTTCCAATCACGCCATCACCGGCATGAGAGTCACTATTTGATCCGGGAGGAGGAGGGATTGAAAATTCCGGTCTGGGGGCGTCAGGTATCTTATCATAGAGCGTGCCCGACTGAGTATATACTAAGTCCAAATATTGAGCACGAGCAATAACCTGCTCCTCTGTTACGACGCCTCCCTTGGCCACATCTTCTGTTATAGCAGGCAGAAGCGACTTTATAAACCACTCAGCCAATAGCTGATCTGGAACATAGGTCTTTACCATTCTGCGACGACGACGCCACTCATGTATATGATCTGATATATGTGTGGCCGTTGTCTGCTTGAAATTGGTCAAGATCTCCGTTCCAGTTTCGTACCTTATAGGTAACTGAAAGTGTGTTAAGAAAGTCGTGGCTAGGGAACTAAAATTGTCGAACGAGGCTCTAGGTAATTCAATATACCATTTGGCCGCCGGACCAGTCAATGTCCTCTGGAAAAGACGAAGTCTTATCGAATCATCATTCAAGGTATTCGATGAACACCACAGATGGAATGTCATCACATGATTCGACGGGTCTTCGCCAGGATTTCCATTGAATTTAGGAATGTCCGAAGGAAGTTTGTGAGGAATCGCTGGCCACCAATGGGCATAGGCGATTGGATCGTTCGTTAATCGATGTAAATCTGGTAATTCTAGGGTCGCCATGAATGGCAACTGTTGATTCAGGTTTGGCGAGGCGTACCCAGGGTACGATGGAATCGCCTGAGCAGTAGGTCTTTGCATACCAGCATAATGCAACTGATGTTGATATGACTGATATGGCTGGTGGGCTTGGCCACTGTAAAGTGGTTGATTTAACCCGTTCTGAATATAGGGTTTCCCACTATTCGCAAAGATTTGTTGTTCAGATCCCTGGTACACCTGTTGAAACTGAGGTTGTTGGTATTGCACCATCCATGGTTGTGAAGCCATGTTTTGTTGTGCGACACTAACCGACGGACCAAGACGCGGGGTTATGGTTCCCGTTTGTATCTGTGTCGTCCCGGCAGTTGGCGATTGTGGTTGTGTTGCAGGGTCAATAGGCTGTTGCATTACAACTTGGGGTTGACACACAACAGGCATCGATTGAACTTGCGACACGGTTACAATTGCTGGCGTCGTCGGGATACTAGACATAGGTACACATTGTTGCATGGAATATACAACTCTTGGTTGTTGGGGTAACATAGGTACCCAACCACTCGTCGTTACTTCAGTCAAACCTGAATGTGGTTGAAAACTGCCGTATGGGTATCCCCCCGAAAGGGGAAGTGAAAGGGCATATTGCCCCCCATACGGTAACAATCCGGAGCTCAACGGTATAGATGGCCTTTGAGGACTGGATGGCCCAAACTGATTCCCAAAGGGATCAATTTGTCTAGTTTCAACATAAGAATTACCAGGTATTATACCGGAAGAACAAACTGGAACAGACCAAGTTGTCATAATAGTCCCTGGGTGGACTCCTTCTAGTTGATGAGAACTAGTTGGGACAGATGGTATGCCGGCAAACATCGTTGGAGTGACAGCAGGAGCTTCTGCTATCGCTGTGTCATTTGGCACAGTCCTAGATGTCGACGGTTGTTCAGACATTTTAAGTCTATCCAATAAACTTCCTAACGATTCTTCAGGAACTTCCGGTGGCGATAGACAAACTTCTGATGCAGAAGGAAAAAGAGGGGTACCTACTCCAAAATGAGTTGGAGTATTTGCTTGCTGGTCCTCTACGATTTCCTCTATCACAATCAGACCAGGAGGAAGAGGAAGACCGTCAGGTCCGTAAAAGATTTCTGGTGCCGAAGAAGGGGTTGCTTCGACAGCGACAGTTGTTTGAATAACAAGACTCTTTGGACCGGTTTCAGATGGAACTGGTTCAGTTATGCAAGTACTTGTATTCAGACTAGGATTAGTACAACTGTCCTTCTGTTGCTGTTGAACTTCTTCAATAGAGGCAGGGATTCCAGAAATATTGGGAGTGACCAGAATCTTAGATGTTGTTGGAACTTCCGTTCTAACTTTAAAAGGAGATTTTGACCTGGTCAAGCGAGTTCGCTTCGTCCGTACTACTCTCGGTTCCGGAGACAAAGGCGGTTGACTCGCAAGCCTCCCTGAACGACGGGGTTTTAATTGACTTTCCTCCACGGTTGCGGATTACTTGATCAACTAAAATACAAAAAGGGGAATTATGTTTCCGTATTGAATGAATTTTATTAGACGCTTTTAGACACAACTTTGCTTTTTCATGTTTTAAGAGTCGAGAAAAAGCTAAAGATGACTCTAGTCGCCTTCGATGTATTAACGAGCCCGAAGTGACAAATGCTCGGCTGGACCTTTTCAGTTATAGAGTTTGAAAAGGGCCAAAAGAAACTGCTCTGGAGATCTAGGCAGAGGGTGTGCCAAACCTTTCGCGAAACCACAGAATACGTTTTACGGTACGGGTGGTCGATCTTCGTGAATGCTGTGTTCACTGCATCGCGATCAGTAGGGCGGTCGACACGGCTTCCTAAGGATAAAGGATAATTGCCTATAGGGGTCTCCCAATATACGCGACGGTACGCGGGAGCTCAAGTCCGTATTAGTGCTATCGTCCCTCAGGAGGAATCACCCACCTTCGTAGAGATCGACAGTCACTACGTTTAACGACGCCGGAACACGTCTCTACCTAGACCTCTATTGTGAGCGTTATGTTACAATGCGTTTTTAGATTCATTCAATATATTTTAAGTTGATCTTGTTTAGCAGTTTGTCTTTCAGGATCACCACGAGATGTATTGGTACAAATTCCTAAATGCAGCTAAAATGATAAGCAAGCTTTATAATCTTTTTAGCTTTGAAAATCCTAACTACTGAGGGGAGAGAAAAACAATATCTTTCCACACAGAGCACAAAGCACAAACTAATGCACTTTCTCCTAGATCAGACACACAAACTTATCAAAAATGCAAATGCAAGATGCATGTATTTCTTTTCTTTTCCCTTAATGTTGATGTAGACAAAAGGAAATTGTTGTATAATTTTCGAATTCAATTTGAAGTGTAAACAAACAAGTTTCGTCTAACATGAAAAGACACCTTACAGGTACTTGTTTTAACACTAAAAATATACGAATTCAAACCATAAGATGAAAAACAAACAAACTCAAACAGCCATGAACAGTAATAAAACTAGCTCTTAAGATCACAAAGACACTTTTACAGTTCAGGATCTAAGAGGTCACAACTATACTGGTTCGCTTTTCACAATGGGAAACTGTAACTGAAGCAAGAAATACTGAAAGAACAATCACAGTTTCATCACACAACTGAGGCGGAATAATGTCAAGGAAAGTGGTTTACAGCAAGTACAATGACCAACAAGCAATCAGCAAAAAATCAGTGAAAACAGGGCTCAGACACAATGGGAAAACTGAGCAAGACAATGGCTAACTGGACCAGCGCAGGCTCTGGTCTGTCAGTTTGACTCTCAGCGCAGTTCCCGAAGGGAGCACC
Organism: Pinus tabuliformis; assembly: GCA_031772625.1. NCBI lineage: Eukaryota > Viridiplantae > Streptophyta > Pinopsida > Pinales > Pinaceae > Pinus > Pinus tabuliformis. The sequence continues at coordinate 859,827,624 of CM062820.1, forward strand.
TGCGCTGTAATGCAGACTGCCTGTGGACAGCCTGCACTGACACACGAGAGTTGCGTCTGCAAAGAATTCCGGGTCATAAAAAGCTCAAAAATGCACTGTTTTTGCTGAAATAAAAAGCTATAGGTCAAGTACAGGCTAAGGGATGATCAAGAGGATGAAGATCTATCACAAAGAGTAAAGAGTCTTTTGTAGATTAGCTCTTTAAATCTTGAATTTGCTCAGCAAATGAGCAAGAGTAGCAGACCCTCTACTTCGCTTTTGATATAGTCAAAAGCTTTTCGATTTGGTACTCTTTTCTTCAAGAAACGAATAGCAAAATACTACAAACACCAACAAGATACTAGGCTTCCCCAGCGGAGTCGCCAGTTTGTTGTGGGGAAAAGTATCCGATGCGGATGACCCTATCCCTACTCTAAAGGTGACAGTCTTTAGCAACAACTGAAAGTAAAGTTTTGATGATTTCCTTTATGAAAGTACAGAGAGAATGGAGAAAGATTAACCAACCTGGTGTCTTTCGCTTAGTCGATCCTTGTCCTCTCTCTTTGTCCCTTGTTCCCAGCTCCTTGCTTTCTTTACCGGTCCAGCTACACACAGATCCTGCACAAAACAAGAGAGCAAACTACAAGATACATGTACTCATAACTGAAGCATGGATTAGGATGAATCAAATATACATGTAAATACAATACATCAATGCAATACAAGTATATAGGAGAACATGCAAAACTTTATTGATAGAAGTAACAGGGTTCTGAGAAGGTTACAACCAATGATGGCTCCAATCCAGCAGCACCTCCCCAGCAGCAAGAACTCTCCTCTTCACCTCTAGTAAAACAATCACCCAATAGCTCTAACTGTAAACCAACAGCACCTCCTTGCTTTACACAAAATTCCAGCCTCCTTAGACCTCATAGAAGAGCTCTATATATAGGAGAGAAGAAGAGAGGATGAGTCAGCTTGAGGCTGGCATAGAGCTGACTAGTGTCCTCTCCCTCTTCAGTTAATCTTCAGTTCTTAAGTCCACTTGGAGATCCTTGCTTACACATGGTGATCAAGTACCTCTTACTCATCACAGGGCGAATCTCATGAACCAAGTGTCAGTTTGGAAGCTTCCTGGGCAGTTGACACCTTGCAAAATGACTGTGCCACTTGGCCAATCTCGCCCAGCGCAGGTAGCCTTCATTAGATTTGACTTCCAGCGCAGGTACAAGGAGGAGCAGTTGCATTCCAGCGCAGATGCTCAGTGGAGCAGCTGACATGATCCAAAATTAGCCTGTTTTGAAGTGTTTTCAGGTGGAGAACTGATTGGAAGTGCTGTTGTTCGATGACCTTGTTCTTTTAGGGGTAAGAACAACATGTTTAGGGACTGAGGATCCCTGTAATTATTGACATTTCATGCTCCATGTTGCGAGGCACAAAAATGTCTATAACAACTTGGTTCCCCTGACTTGTCTCCTTCCACCATCACTCTCCGTGCTTGGGATGACCATCCCTCACAGTCCCTTGGATTATATCACAACTATCCAATCACTATTTTCGACAAGATTGTCTCTATTGATATTGAAGTCGTCAATGCCCCTTTATATTACATCATCCTTTTGGGTTGTACTTATACCCATGTTATGTCAAATGTTGCATCCGCAGTTCATTGTAATATGTGATTTCCCCACAATGTAAATATCTTCACCGCCGATCAGTTGATGTACTACAATCCCAAATCTCATACTTCACCTCAGTCCAACATCTCCTCTGTCACTAACAATAAGATTGTCTTGCCCCTCACCAATGTCTCTCCTAGTGTCTACAAATATTCCACCTTTCTTGGTGCTTATTATGGCCCACCACCTACTCCTTCTGAGCCTAGCTCATCTAGATTTTTCATGCTCCAAGCATCACGGGCCTCCCACAAATGGTTTGGTATGCCTTCACAAGAGCCAGCTCCTCCACATCCTATTGTTCCAAAATTAACCCAGCCTTCTGGTATTACTCCTCAAGGACCATTTCCTTATGCTAGTATCTCTCATAGTCCATTTCCCCCAGGAACCGTTCCCCCAATCCTTAACCATCTCGAAGCAGTTCCCCCAGGAAATTACCCTTCTAGTCAGATACCATTCTTATTTCTCCCCAATGGAGTTTATTTTACACTTTTCATGGCCACGTTGGTTTTCCTAACATTACCTTGTGGATCCCAATCTGGTACATCAATCCTCTCAGAAAAACTCCCCCTAATCAACTCAAACCTTACACTGCTTTGACCCTAGTCCAACCTATTGTTCCTACCCCTGCCTTTGCTTCATTTCCACAGCAACCTCAACATGAACCTACTCCTATTGCGGAAACATCTAGCGAGGGAGGCAAAGCCCATAAAAATGGAACCAAAGACAAGCCATCCCCAGCAACTCCATCTCATCCTAAGCTGCCAAATCCTATTCCTCCATGCGCTTTGTGTGATGTTGTTGGTCATTGTTACCGTGAATAGTGTCTATGCAAAAGTGCTAATCCCACTAAGGCTGGTAGCTACCTTAGAAACAAACAAAGTAAAACTACTTTCATTTTTCTTTATGAAAGATAGATGAGAGAAGAATAAAAGAGACCAACCTCTGTCTTGCGTTTGGTTCTTTGTTTGATCCCTCTCTCTTCTGATAGTCCTTTGCTACTTGCTTTCTCGTATACCCAGCTTCACAGAGTACCTGTAGAATCAAAGCAGCATAACACTATACGAGAACATAGATCTATTATCATAAACAATTTAGGATCAGATATAAATTGACCATACAAATGCATAAAACATAAATCACACAAGAGTATGGAGGAAAACTTGAATAGCTTTATTGATAATCAAGAAAGAGCCAAGAGAGTTACAACCAATTGTTCTGACCCAACATCATCCTCTCAGCAAGTGAGCCCTTCTTCACCTCATGAAAAGCTTAGATCACCCAACACTATGATGTTGCCTCAAGAAACCAATAGCAATTCCTTACAAGATGCAAAATTCCAGCCTCTGGATCTCTGGTATGAGGGATCCATATATAGATGTCTGCAAGGGAGATGAGTCAACTTGTGATTTTATTAGTGTCTTCCCTCTGATAGTTCTTGATTACACTTGGAGATTGATGATCTCTTACTCATCCCTGGTCGAATTCAGAGAGGGAAATGTCATAGGAGAAGTTTCTGGAAGATTCCATGCTTCTCCACCTTGCGGATTGACCCTGCCATTTGTCTCTTCTCGCCCATCGCACCCCATAGAAGGGCTTTTTGAAATGCAACACACCTATTGTGTGTATTTAGGTGAGATGCAACGCACTTTTCCTATGGAGCAGGTGAAATGGTCCAGTTTTGACCAGTTCTGAGTAGGTTTTCATGGAGAACTTCTGGGAGAAGCTGTAATCAGTTGACCTTGTTCTTTTAGGGGTTGGAACAACACCTTTAGGGACTTACGAGCCCTTAGTTTATGGACATTTATGCTTGGGTTTGTAGTGCCCTAAAATGTCTATAACATTTGCCCCCTAAAGCATGAGGTCGTTAATCTTTTTGATGTCGGGTGAAATGCTTTATCATGAGGATCTGAAGTTCTTTCAAGATGGAAGGAGACTTGTAATAAGATACAATACAATACATTATCTTCATAATATTTTCATGATCTAGCTGAGGCGGGCATTCCCATGCTCAGCTTTATAAATTCATTTTCATGTACATAGGACAGACAATCGTCTGAGTGTAGACTGATGATTCTGGTAGAGCCATCATCCCTTAGATTGGATGATTATCTATGCAGCAATGATTTACATTTGATGTCTTTATTTTCCTAAATATATATTTCAGCCCGGATGGATGAAACTAGATCTGGGGTCTTCAATCTCGTTCAATCTTTACTCAAAGTACAAGTCGATCCATGTGAGAGATGTTCTGGAGTCGAACATGGAAAGACATCGCCTGATTACCAGCCAATGATGTAAGCTGTTAACAGGCGCGAGAGGAATCACCGATAATGATAATGATCCTCAAGGTACTGCAGTACAATTCACGTGGTGTGAATAACGGACTTGGCGTCGAACACCACGAAAATTTTTTCGGTCGAAGGCCATTGATGTAAACCTGTCTCCGGAAGTGAAAAACTTGCCATTGAGGCATGCAACTTCAAAGTACTGAAAGGGGTGTTCCTAGATCGACTTCTTGGATAATGAGCTGATGTCGACAAGAAGCGATCCGTCATAGGAGGGCCTTAATGAATCCCACATCGATGACAAGGAACGGAGCAAATGATTTTAATGGAGGTGAAAACGATCTGGTGATATAAGGTTCAGGGTTGCGGTCATGAAAGAATGGAGCGTAAATGTATTGTAGTGAGTGATACATAGGTGGATTCTCTGAGTGACTTCTCTTGAACATATCGGCGAAACTGACATGATGGATTGGTAGCATTAACCCCAAATGTGGATGGTGTGATGTGACCATGGTGATGTGACCGGTGAATGAAACAACCCAACCCAACTTGGATGCGGAGTGAAAGTGTCATGTTCAAGAGCGACTTGCTACCAACAAAGTTTCTTCAAGTTTTCTTCCCAATTTTTCCCCAGTCATTGCTGACCAGTACCTCTTTATTTTTGTCAAGCTTGAGGAGGATAACATATGCTTGTTCTATAATTTTCCCTTCGGGCAAACCCATCGCTATGTTTTAATGAGCCTAGCGATAGTGAAACTCGTTCTTGTCTGTTATGGACAAGTTTGTCGCTATTAGGTTTTAACGAGTTTAATGACAAAGATAACTCGGTCCTTTTAAATTTTAGAGAGTCTGAAAAGCAACGTAAAGGAAACTCCAAAACTCCTTTTTCGTCATCTAATCCCTTAGGTCCAAAAAAGTATAAACAATACAGAAGGGATGAATTTTCGGTACTTTTAACGAGCCGAACAAAACAAGCGCTCGATATTTTTGTGTAATAATCCCTCAGGTCCAAAAAGATTAAAATCTAGAGGAGGGATAGCACTTCCAGTCACTTTAACGAGCTGGAGAGGCCAATGGCTCGACAATATTTTCATATTTTACGAGTCAGTTGAAAATAGCTTAAAGGAGACTCGTCTTTGAGGAACGAGTGATAAATTCGGGTAGCAGCTGATTCCAGGTAAGGTTTGGCATTTCCCAATCACGACAGTGTTACAAGGATGGCTAACAAGATCACTCTTCGCAGCTGTTCCTCAAAAGGGGTAAACAATCAAGTGGAGGTGAATGATCGGCCAATACAAAGTGGAGGTGATGATGAGAACACGACCAAGGCTTCAAAGGTTGAAGTACTACATTCACGATGGTTATTTACCGGAAATTGGTTCATTTTTTAATGAGCTTAAATGCTGGGGGAAACATTTGCTCATTGCTTATGTTTATTTTTTAACGAGCATGAAGTCCGCGTTAAAACTTCTCGATTAATCCAGTCGTATAATAAGAATGTCTCATATATAGAAAACGGCATTATTTCAAAGCTTTACCCCACATCCTTTCTTTATGCAAGTTAGGAAATGACCAATCCTACAAGTTTAAAGGGTTAGAGGACCTACAAATTTAAAAAATAAATGATCGCTCTTCACTTGCATGCCAAAAGGTTTGCATGCCCCCAGGTATAGAGACATAGAGTTTCAAGGTTACCCCGCAATTTCGTAGACAAAACGTTTGTTTTGCCATAAAAGGCCTACCTCTTTCAGGTTACCAAAGGTTGTTCTATTTGTACCACAAACAAAACACTTCTTCGGCGATGTCTACAGAAATAGACAAAGGCAAGTGGCGCAGATGCCTCCACCCACATAACTTTGACGAGGGAATCTTATTCCAGTCTAACCCCCTTTTCCAATTATGGATGGGAGTGTCAAACTAGTCATATATCTCTCGCGGAAACCTACCCTATTTTTCCTGCCGAAGCAGACCAGGGTGCATGCCCCCTGGGTTTCAGTCATGTCCCCCGAATCACTCGCGCTCATCAGGTGGACGAACTGGGGATTGATGAGACATTCCTTGTGTGAAAAGACCATTCAGGGCTGGTGTATGACTATTTACTATGTGTGAACCGGGAAATGAAAGCTGGTCTACGAGCTTGACCACTCTTCCTTCGTGCGGAAAACACATTACTCTAAAGAGTGATGAGACAATGGCTCCCATGCAATAAATATAGTCTCATCCAAGGAGTAGATTATAATCTAGGGGTCCTTGGACTACCATTACGTTCATGCGAACGGTTTTCTCTCTCAATGTTATGGGCACATTGGGAAGGATCCCTAATGGTCGACTAGTTCCTTTGTCAAAGCCTGTTAGATTTCTCATCTCAGGCAAAAGCGGTGGTGAACCAAGCGCTTTCCAAGCAGACGAGGAAAGGATAATCACAGAAGCCCCTTCATCTATGATGGTACTGGCCATAACCATTCTATATACTTGAGTGATGATTCGGAATGGTATACTAGCCGGTAAACGGGGTCTGCCTAGTATATTCCAGTCAAAGGAAACTACTAGGTTGCTTGGAGGTGGGACCGAATAGATGGCCGGGAATGACTCTGATGAACTTCCTTCCTACGGTAAAGGAACGGGTAGACTGCCCCCATGTTCTTCGGAGTCTGTGCTTACAAAAAGAATTTGGACGGTGTCATCCTTGTTCTCTTCGATGAGTGTACCATCTGAAGATGGGACCTCTGAAGGAAAGATCGGGTCAACTGCCGCCTCGACCTTTTGACTTTTGTCTGGCGTGGATTCAGATGGTTTTTCTTCAATGATAGATACTTCAGCCGACCACAAGGACGTGTCAGCCGGATTTTCAACTAATGACGGACTTGACAAGAGTTTTTTATATCCAGGAGGAAGCCGTAACGGTGAAACCAGACGATCATCCAAAACTCTTTTAGCCTCGTCTAAGAAGGGACAACGGTGGACGGCATGATCGCCTTCACACAGTTTACAAGGAAGTTTACATTTTCCTTTTTGTCCAGGGGCTTCACTTTCACTAGTTGACGGTGTACTTTCAACATGATCATCAGAGGTTGACGACACTGGATTGTGCAAACGAGGAGACCAGTCCCTTAAGATCCAGGGGATGCAAGGACAATCTTGATGAAAGTGGTCTCCCTTGCAAATGACACATGGCGATTTAGGCCTGATCGGTGCAATGTGTGGATTTTCGCTAGACGATGCTTGGTTGCCCCTTCTCGTCTTTGGCTCCTTCTTCTTCTTTTATTTCTTCTTCTTTTCCTTCTTCTTCTCAGGTACTTGATTTTTGGCTTTACCAGCTTCATCAAGCGAAGAGGAAGGAGGAGAGGAAGAATTGGACGAAGTAGAGGGTTGGGGGGTAACTCTGGAATCGTTTATTTGCTAACTCAATTGTTCAGGAATCGTGGTGTTTTGAACGACGGAGGTTGAGAAAAGCCATACGGGCAAGCCTATTGTCAATCCTGGAAGCGACAATGTGGCCATATGGGGCACACCAACATCTCCCCAAGAGGAGAAGGGACTAGGATTTCCTCCAAGGGGAACTCCTTGGTTGGTGGACTCCATTTTTCTTCAACCTAAGACCAACGTAGGAAAGGTGATGATTATTCTGTTTAAAATAAATTTTAGACGCTTTGACACAACTTTTTTTTTTCAATTTTTAAGAGTCGAGAAAAAACAAAAGATGACTCTAGTCGCCTTCGATTTTTAATGAGCCTAAAGTGACAAGTGATCAGATGGACCTTTTTCGTTAAGGAGTTTGAAAAGGAATGAAAGGGACTGCTCTGGAAATCTAGGCAGAGGGATTACCAAACCAATCACAAAACTGTAGAATACTTTTTACGGTATGGTAGTCAATCTTCCCGAATGATGTGTTCAGTGCATTGTGATCGATAGGGCGGCAGACACGGCTTCCTATGGATAAAGGATAAAGTCTATTGTGGTCTCCCAAAATATACTCGACGGTACGTGGGAGCACAAGTCCGTACTAGCACTTATCGTCTCAAAGTGGAGGAATCACCCAACCAATAGTGAAAACAACAGTTACCAGGCTTTACAACGCTAGAATACGTCTCTAGCCTAGACTTCTAGATGTTGTGCGTTAGGTTCCAAAGTGTTGTTAGATTCATTAAATTTATTTTATAGTTGATCTTGCTTAAGAAATTTTCCTTTCAGGTTCACCACGTGATGTAGATGTACAATTCCTAAAATGCAATCTAAGATGATAAACAGTTGTTTTATCTTCTTTGTGCAATGAAAATCCTAAGCTACTAAGGAAAGAGAGACAGTATTCTTTCAACAAAGAGCAAAGAGCACACACTATATGCACTGTCCTAAATCAAACCAATCAAACAGTCTAAATGCAAATGCACATGCATGTATTTGTTTTCAGCCTTCTTAATATGTGAATGATAAAAAGAAAGCTAATGCGCAAATCTGAATTATTTTTCAAAGTGACTATTACTAACAAGTTTCTTTTCAAAACAAAATGAGGACAATGACAACACTTTGCGATTTGGAATTGAAAACTTGCTTTCGACACTAGAAAAACTACTAATTTGGATCAAATACAATAGTAACAGGGTAATTGACTATCAAGAGCAATCAGACTCTCTTTTATGACTGAAAACGACACTTGCGACACTCTCAAATCAAGAAACGACAGTACAATTACGTTACTTTTTTGTAAAGGAGAACTGAAAATGACTCAAAAAATACATAAAAACATTTACAGTTCTTTGCACAATGGAGGCAGAATAACAACAAGGAAAGGGGTTTCAAACAGAGGTGTACTGACTACAGGCAGAAAAACTCTTGAATAGATCTGAAAAGAGTGAACACAAAAACCAAATTTAGGAACAATGCCTAGTCTGATCAGCACACCTATAACACAGTGAAACTGAAATGTAACGCACCTACTACACTCAGGAAGTGCACTGAATTTGAGATTCACAAAACAAACAGTGCGTTGGACCAGGGACGAGACTTTGATTGGGTTCCGGGTCATAGTTTGCAGTTCAATTCAGGGATTTTGGTCTAGCAAGTGGTAATCAGTAAATCAATCACAGGGGTAGATCTAAGGAAGTTACTAGAGCCACCACAAGGGCAATTAGAGAGTTTGAAAATTAGTTGTTTAAATCATAAACAAAACCCAGAGATTGACTGAAGCAGTGTTGATCTACTTTGCACTTGCATAGCAAATGCAGTTCGAAGGCTAGCTGGCTTGACTTCAGGCTCCATCTGTAAGTTTATAAAGTAAACAAAGGTAGATGAACAAACAATCTACTCGCTCCCCAGCGGAGTCGCCATTTTGTTACCGGGAATAGTGTCTATGCAGAACTACTAATCCCACTAAGGCTGGTAGCTACCTTAGAAACAAACAAAGTAAAACTACTTTCATTTTCCTTTATGAAAGATAGATGAGAGAAGAATAAAAGAGACCAACCTCTGTCTTGCATTTGGTTCATTGCTCGATCCCTCTCTCTTCTGATAGTCCTTTGCTACTTGCTTTCTCGTATACCCAGCTTCATAGAGTACCTGTAGAATCAAAGCAGCATAACATTATACGAGAACATAGATCTATTATCATAAACAATTTAGGATCAGATATAAATTAACCATACAAATGCATAAAACATAAATCACACAAGAGTATGGAGGAAAACTTGAATAGCTTTATTGATAATCAAGAAAGAGCCAAGAGAGTTACAACCAATTGTTCTGACCCAGCATCATCCTCTCAGCAAGTGAGCCCTTCTTCACCTCATGAAAAGCTTAGATCACCCAACACTATGATGTTGCCTCAAGAAACCAACAGCAATTCCTTACAAGATGCAAAATTCCAGCCTCTGGATCTCTGGTATGAGGGATCCATATATAGATGTCTGCAAGGGAGATGAGTCAGCTTGTGATTTTATTAGTGTCTTCCCTCTGATATTTCTTGATTCCACTTGGAGATTGATGATCTCTTACTCATCCCTGGTTGAATTCAGAGAGGGAAGTGTCACAGGAGAAGTTTCTGGAAGATTCCATGCTTCTCCACCTTGCGGATTAACCCTGCCATTTGTCTCTTCTGGCCCATCGCACCCCATAGAAGGGATTTTTGAAATGCAACGCACCTACTGTGTGTATTTAGGTGATATGCAACGCACTTTTCCTATGGAGCAGGTGAAATGGTCCAGTTTTGACCAGTTCTGAGCAGTTTTTCATGGAGAACTTCTGGGAGAAGCTGTAATCAGTTGACCTTGTTCTTTTAGGGGTTGTAACAACACCTTTAGGGACTTACGAGACCTTAGTTTATGGACATTTATGCTTGGGGTTGTAGTGCCCAAAAATATCTATAATAGTCATGCCACAAATAATTGTCCTAAACTCCCTCATGTCAATAATGTGGTCTCTGATACCTTCCCTCATTCTAACATTCCTAAGGTCATGTCACCTTACCTAAGTTGGCTAAGAAGAGGAGATCATTACACACAAATCACCCTTGTGCTTCGTGTTATAATTATGGCCATTATTCTCACCACTGTCCCCATCTCAAATATTTTCATGATACACTTCAAGTGTTTTGCGAATTAGAGGTCGATGGTAGTGATTCTGCCTTTCCTACACCACAACAGGAGGTCTCTCAACCACCCATTTTGATCCCTCCCCTTGATGTCGAGATGATGGATAGCAGCACTACCATTCTCTACCTGTCATCATCCATGAGATCGATGCATTAGAACTCCCTTGATGTCTCATATTGTGATTATGTTGAACATTCTTCGATGAACACCTTGGTCTCAACATTGAAAGATATTCAATCTACTAGTCATATGTCTCCCAACCTTGAAAACGCGTATGTGAAACTTCTCTCTCATGAAGATGCCTCAAGTAGCTCTTCTTCATCATGTGCTCTCTCTTCCTCTAGTCCTACCATACTCCATTCTGATGAAGACATCATGGAAGCCATGACCACCCTCAATTATCCTTGGGATGATATGCACCATCATGTGTACTTCCTTTCACAATAAACCCATGACAAATATGTTGTGGATTCAAAATACTTCATTCATGGTGAGGTTGATTAGGTCAACAACCCCTTACTTTGAACCCAAAATTTTGAACCACATGCACCTTGTGTCCATTACATTACTAGTTAATGTTTGGGTAAGGGGGCATCCATTTTTTAGAGTCCAGGAGAAGCAATTCTCCCCAACCCTCCTATTGCATCTAGTAGTGTTGAATCTAGTACCATTATTATTGCCCATTTAGAATAACCTCTAGAGTCTCATATCACTTCAGATCACTCTTGGGATGATCCACTTACTCATCCCTCCATCTTACCTCAACAACCCAGTCCCCTAGCCATTGTTGTTGTTCAACCACCATGTTATCTAGGTGAGAATCAATTATATCTGAAGTCTCTCTTTGGTATAGTAACACCATGTATGTGAACCCAGAAATTCAGTCCATTTGACTTACAAATGCAGTGCCAAATGAGATTGGTAAACCACCATTTCCTTTCTCTAACTGTATCTATCCACTCTTCTCACAAGAAGACATCCATAACATTAAAAAAAAGGTGAATCACATCATCAAAATGTGTTTGGATTCCACCATTTAAAATACATTTGGAATGCCCATAGCATGATACATCCATCCATACCAAACTAGGGGGAACTTATGCCCCTAAATCTACTCATCATCCTCTTAAGGATCTTGTGCTAGTAGGATTAACTTCTTGAATCCCTTATTTGAGCACTTAGAACACCATGGCACTCCACAAATTCCTCATGCTAGGGGGCATCATTCCCACCTTTTCATAATTGATAAGTCCCTCCTGTTAGTGTCAGTCTTTCCAACCTTCCTCCAGTGATCAAATATGGTCTTACAAAGTGAGTTTAAGGTGTCAAGGTCAAATTTTGTCATTTCAAAGAGTCTTCAAGCAAAATTTGGTCACTAGGCATTAGGTCTAGGGTTTGATTTCACTCCTTCTAAAGTTGCCCAAATGTCAGTCCATGTCATCATTCAGCTGAGGGTATCATCATTCAGAGGGTTTCCATCATCATGTCAAGTTCCAATGGGTCATTCTACACCTTGTTCATGCTTCAGTGGAGCCTAGGTAAGGTCATTTCCCTCTCCTAGGGTTTTGAAGGAAATTTCTCTTGGATGGTCAAATCATCAGCAAAACTTGTATCTTGATGTTCATACACCTTCTCCTATCCTTAAAGTACCTTATCAAATGCTTCCCATCATTGAGATCCCACAAATTCCTCATTTTCGCGCAAACCCTAGTTTCTTGCTACAACCTGGCAATTTTCTAGGTTGGGCCTGTGTTTTGCCCTTTTGGACCCCTTCCCCTCACTCAATATCTGAGATTCCACTTTCCTCTACTTCCCAACATCCCTCCCTACTTCCAAAAATTTCCCCAAGAATTTAGAAGCCCCTTATCCCCTTCATTTCGCTTCATTTCCACAAAATTCCTTGTTTCACACATCGGGATAAGTTTCACTCAAAAGATGTTTCAGAGCAATAAAAGATGAATTTTGGAAAAATGAGAGAGGTTTTTGTTTACAACAGGCCAAGGAAGAAAAAAATCCTTCACTTTTTACACAGGTGTCATGGTTTTAGAGAAATGTCAAAAATATCGTTGCCTCAGGAGAATCGAATGCACCTCTGAAGTGACCTTGGGAAAATCAAATTTTCTCTTAGCTTGGTAGGCCAAATGACTTTCTTGATGAGTCAAATGATAACTAGACACAAATATATTTCCAATGAGCTATCATGAGCTCAATTTGGAGTTGATGAAGGCATTCAAAAGTTGACTGCAACAGCACTCTGCCTTGAGGCAGCCTCATTTGGCACATTTTGACTAGTCTTTGGAGATTTGATTTTTGACAGGGTAAATGAACTCCAAATTGACAAATTTTACTTGTTTTGGAAACTAGACTCAGAGACCTTTCCAACGAGCTATCCTGCACCTGATTTGGACACAATAAAGTGCCCCAAAATCAGGTTGAAAGGCGCACTACGCATAGGGTTCAGGCGCGCTACGCATTAGGGTTTTTTGGCACAATTTGTTTTTTGGGCTCAACGTGTAGCGTGCCGCGCGCTACCCTTAAAATTGGGAGGTCCAAATCACAAATGGTTTGCATTTTTGGATTTTTCATGATGAAATACACCTGCTCAGCTACTGCCAAGGCATTTCATCAAGGTTTAGGTCCCCAAAAGGTCAAAAAACATGCAAAAAAATGACCTCACTGCCCCTTTTTGGACACACAGGTAGAAACCTTGGGAGAATGCATTTTTGGAGGGGAAAATGGACATCAAATTTGAAAATTCCACTTGGGTTGGAAAGTAGACATCTAGGGCTTTCCAAAAAGCCAACCTGAGCTCAATTTGGATACCGGGAAGTGCCCCAAAAGAAGGTGGAAAGGCGCGCTACGCGTAGGGCTCAGGCGCGCTACGCATCAAGATTTTTTGCACATTTTTCACCTTCCAACTCAGGAATTCGCCCAGTTTTGACCAGTTTTGACTTGTGATGGGATTTTTCACCCTCCTTGATGTAATTAATGTAACTTTATGTTGACTTGACACTTATTTACCTATTCTAGATGATTCATTCATAAAATATCAAAAATTTAATGAATGAATTGGTTTCATAGCTTATAGAGGCAAGTTGTTTTGACTGCCTAGATTGTAGTGCTTTGTTTAGAATTGGCTGAAACAGCTCCTAGGATGATGAGCTCAACCCCTAGAGGCAAGGGAATGGGTTGGCTTGCCTATATTATGTATTTTCTTAGTCATTTTCATGGTTGGACTCTTGGGAATAGCTTGATACACTATTGTACATATTTTATCTGCAATTTTAGCAAAGGATAGACCAGGGTTTTGCAGCACTATTTGGGATTCATGTGGCCTTATGTGTTGATGGTGTGTTTCTCTCAGTACTTGTAAGTTTTGTATGTGTACCATTTTCCTTATTTAATCTTCTGCAATTAAACAAATGAAGTGTTAAGGTAGAATCCATAAATTTGTTATGCTTTGCCTTTAAGTTTGTTTAATTTTCCATGTTTTCTTCAGTTTAAGGAGAATCCTTGAGACTTCCTAGCTCTCCTTAGCTCCTCACCTGTCAAGACTATTCATTCACTCACTTTAAAGGCATCAAAACAATCACCTATCTTGCCCCAAGTAGACCTCTGCAAAAGCTGTGCCTCATCCCCGTACCCAAAATTGCCTTTCCCTTGAATTCAACAAAACTTCAAAAAATAAATTCCATAATCCTTGTACTTCATACCTAGCCTAAAATTAGTCATCAATTTAGTCATCTCGAGCCTCTTTGATTACCTTTTGTCGATATTTATCGGAGAGAGCCCTCTCCTGTCCTCGTAGGGCTAGCTATGAGGTTGAGCGTGGTTTGATGTGGCCTCGAGTTTTGCCTTCCTCAGCCTGAGGCAAATTCGAACACTAACATAGTGGCGACCATACTGGGGAAGAACAAATGGTTTGCTGGTTGATGTCATTTGTTTTATAAGCTACAGACAGAGCCTGAAGTTATGCCAGGTAGCCTTCGAAACGCTTTTGCTTTGCATTAGCAAAAGTAGATAAACGCTGCTTCAGTCAATCTCTGGTCTAGCTTGTAAACGTGACATCTAACTTGTTAATTACCCCAGTACATGTCTCAAGTTCAGATCTGATTGTTGATGGTGGACAACGATCAGGCATAAGAAGGCTGAAATCATTCACCTGGCAACTTCATTCACTGAAAAATCCAGAGATCAATGATTCATGGTGACTTCACTGTAGGAAGATTAGTAGCTTTGAGCTCTTCAAGATGGATCGGGTTGCAAGAAGATACGCTCCCATGAGCCGAGATCAAATCCCTGGTTTTCCAAATAAAATTCCGAAGGTAGATTGGTCAAGGAATTTGCCTACATTTAAAGATGATGGTAGGAAGGACGCTGCTCTACATCTGGTTAGGTTTCACATGCATATTCGCAAGTTGAAGGTTGATTTTCCTAAAGATTGCTTGATGAAGATATTCTTGGCCACTCTGGAAGGTAAAGCCCAATCTTGGTATGAAAGTTTGCCGCCTGCTTGTATTTACTGTTTAAAGGATTTTCATGCTATGTTCATTGAAAGATATATGGACTCTTATCCATCATTAAATTTAGTTCAAGACTGTTGCAAGCATGCTTATAGTTTTATTGAAAACCTTGAGAAGTTTTATGAAGATGATAATTTCATGGATGAAGATATCATGGAAGCCCTGTATGAAAATCCGTTTCAGCAACACATAGAAATCTTAGAGGATACTTGTCAAGATCAGCAGGCTGAAGATTTCCATATGGTTGAAAATGAGGAAAGAGAAAATGTTGTTTCAGATCTGTCCATAGAAGAAGACAGCATGCAGGTAACGCAGGAAAGTAATGTTCCAATCTCAGAAAGTGATGATGATAAATCAGATCGAGAGATAAATTGTGATGAGGCAAAACATGTTGTTCCGGATCTCATAAAAGAGAGTTGTATTGTCGCGGCTGCCTCCAATGAAGAAAACGGAGTAGCAGACTTAAATGCTCTCATCTCACCAGCACTAGATCTTCATGAGGAGGTAGTTCATTGCCTCTATGAAAAACAAGACAAGATCTTCGTTCAAGTAAGTGAAAAGGTTTCTCTGGATGAATCTATGATAGCTGATAGAAATGTTAGTGTTAGGTTTCACGAAACATCTGAAATTTCTTTTCTCATGATTGATGAATGTAATGAGAATCTGGCTGTCATATCATATGAGGATGACCTACCATATATTCAAACTACAAAAGATCAGACCATTCAGGATTCCATTTCAGATTCTTCCTCATATGTCTCATGTTTTGAAATGTTATTTCAAGAGGAGATCTGCTCATCTACTTGTTCAGAATTTTTTGAGGACCAGGAACATACTCTTTCTGGAGTACATGATGAAGGAAGATCAGAATCAAGAGAAAAAGACACCTTGCTCTTTCAGCAGGAGGAAAGACTTCATGTTTTTCAAGATCCAATGGCAGACCTGTTGCAGTCAACAGTGAAGGTGATTATTGCAGTATTCAGTGATGAAGGAGAATATGGTCGACTATATTTTTGGATGCCCAGTTACCAGTATTCATTGTTGACCAGAAGATCTGATCAGGAGAATCAATCAAGAAGGCATCTGCTTGATTGGTTGCATTGGAATTTTGATATAGTTTGATGGTATATTGTCTTGTAAGAAACACAGGTGGTTGTCATCATGATTTCAAATCTTGATGGACTGCTGCCCTTCAATAAGCTTGGTAAGTTCTTGTTTTCGTTAAGTCAGTCATGAGTCATTTATGAGTCAGTTTTCAGTCATGTTGGTTTCATAATTGTGTCAGCTTGAGTCAGGTTTCAGTCAATAAATGAGTCAAAGTCTTGTGTCGTTTGCCGAAATAATGAACTCCATAGCCCAATGGATGAAGGCACTGGTCTGCTCTCCCAAAGATCTGTCGTTCTTGGCACCTCCAAGGAGCTACCATCCCCATTGGAGCCAATGTTAGTGTCAGTCTTTCCAACCTTCCTCCAGTGATCAAATATGCTCTTACAAAGTGAGTTTAAGGTGTCAAGGTCAAATTTTGTCATTTCAAAGAGTCTTCAAGCAAAATTTGGTCACTAGGCATTAGGTCTAGGGTTTGCTTTCACTCCTTCTAAAGTTGCCCAAATTTCAGTCCATGTCATCATTCAGAGGGTTGCCATCATCATTTCAAGTTCCAATGGGTCATTCTACACCTTGTTCATGCTTCAGTGGAGCCTAGGTAAGGTAATTTCCCTCTCCTAGGGTTTTGAAGGCAATTTCTCTTGGACGGTCAAATTGGCAAAACTTGTATCCTGATGTTCATACACCTTCCCCTATCCTTAAAGTACCTTATCAAATGCTTCCCATCACTGAGATCCCCCAAATTCCTCATTTTCGCGCAAACCCTAGTTTCTTGCTACAACCTGGCAATTTTCTAGGTTGGGCCTATGTTTTGCCCTTTTGGACCCCTTCCCCTCACTCAATATCTGAGATTCCACTTTCCTCTGCTTCCTAACATCCCTCCCTACTTCCAAAAATTTCCCCAAGAATTTAGAAGCCCCTTATCCCCTTCATTTCGCTTCCTTTCCACAAAATTCCTTGTTTCACACATTGGGATAAGTTTCACTCAAAAGATGTTTCAGAGCAATCAAAGATGAATTTTGGAAACCTGAGAGAGGTTTTTGTTCACACAATTCCAAGGAAGAAAAACCTCCTTCACTTTTTACACAAGTGTCATGGTTTTAGAGAAATGTCAAAAATACCGTTGCCTCAGGAGAATCGAATGCACCTCTGAAGTGACCTTGGGAAAATCAAATTTTCTCCTAGCTTGGTTGGCCAAATGACTTTCTTGATGATTAAAATGATAACTAGACACAAATATATTTTCAATGAGTTATCATGAGCTCAATTTGGAGTTGAGGAAGGCATTCACAAGTTGAATGCAACAGCACTCTGCCTTGAGGCAGCCTCATTTGGCATATTTTGACCAGTCTTTGGAGATTTGATTTTTGACAGGGTAAATAAACTCCAAATTAAAAAATTCTACTTGTGTTGAAAAGTAGACTCAGATACCTTTCCAACGAGCTATCCTACACCTGATTTGGACACCGGAAAGTGCCCCAAAAGCAGGTGGAAAGGCACGCTATGCATAGGGCTCAGGCGCGCTACGCATCAGAGGTTTTTGGCACAATTTGTTTTTTGGGCTCAACGCGTAGCGCGCCACGCGCTACCCTTAAAATTGGGAGGTCCAAATCACAAATTGTTTGCATTTTTGGATTTTTCATGATGAAATACACCTTCTCAGCTACTGCCAAGGCATTTCATCAAGGTTTAGGTCCCCAAAAGGTCAAAAAACATGCAAAAAAATGACCTCACTGCCCCTTTTTGGACACACAGGTAGCAACCTTGGGAGAAAGCACTTTTGGAGGGGAAAATGGACATCAAATTGGAAAATTACACTTGGGTTGGAAAGTAGACATCTAGGGCTTTCCAACAAGCCAACCTGAGCTCAATTTGGATACCGGGAAGTGCCCCAAAAGCAGGTGGAAAGGTGCACTACGCGTAGGGCTTAGGTGCGCTACGCATCAAGATTTTTTGCACATTTTTCACCTTCCAGCTCAGGAATTCGCCCAGTTTTGACTTGTGATGGGATTTTTCACCCTCCTTGATGTAATTAATGTAACTTTATGTTGACTTGACACTTATTTACCTATTCTAGATGATTCATTCATAAAATAGCAAAAATTTAATGAATGAATTGGTTTCCTAGCTTATAGAGGCAAGTTGTTTTGACTGCCTAGATTGTAGTGCTTTGTTTAGAATTGGTTGAAACAACTCCTAGGATGATGAGCTCGACACCTAGAGGCAAGGGAATGGTTTGGCTTTCCTATATTATGTATTTTCTTAGTCATTTTCATGGTTGGACTCTTGGGAATAGCTTAATACACTATTGTACATATTTTATCTGCAATTTTGGCAAAGGATAGACCAGGGTTTTGCAGCACTATTTGGGATTCATGTGGCCTTATGTGTTGATGGTGTGTTTCTCTCAGTACTTGTAAGTTGTGTATGTTACCATTTTCCTTATTTAATCTTCTGCAATTAAACAAATGAAGTGTTAAGGTAGAATCCATAAATTTGTTATGCTCTGCCTTTAAGTTTGTTTAATTTTCCATGTTTTCTTCAGTTTAAGGAGAATCCTTGAGACTTCCTAGCTCTCCTTAGCTCCTCACCTGTTAGGACTATTCATTCACTCACTTTAAAGGCATCAAAACAATCGCCTATCTTGCCCCAAGTAGACCTCTGCAAAAGCTGTGCCTCATCCCCGCACCCAAAATTGCCTTTCCCTTGAATTCAACAAAACTTCAAAAAATAAATTCCATAATCCTTGTACTTCATACCTAGACTAAAATTAGTCATCAATTCAGTCATCTCGAGCCTCTTTGATTACCTTTTGCCGAGATTGATCGGAGAGAGCCCTCTGTTGGCATTATGATTCAAGTGTTGTCCTTGATGGCAACTCACTCAGAGGATGGTACAGGTGCTCAGAGGTTGGTACAAGTGATGGCATCTTAATCAGAAGACAGATCTCAGTACAGCATGCCAAGGAAGCTCATACACGCCGTTTCGTTAAGCCCAAGTCGCGTGTACACGCTAGTTCGATTCATAAAAAGCGCGTGTATGTGGAAAGGTTCCTTTGGTCCATGGTGGTTAGTCCTTGGAAGTTGTGCCTATGATTTCGGACCATTGTGTCTCGACGGGCGTGTCGATCCCTAGTTTTGAAGTTGATGGTATTGTGTTACTATGGTTTTGGCTCTTGGTATTGAGCTAGGCCTAAGACTATATAAGGAGAAGAAGATCATTAGGCAATATCATCTTTCGACAAGGGCTTGAATATCTAAGAGTGAAAGAGATCTTATTTGCAGGTGCTGGGTTGCTTGATCTAAGCCAAGGAGAGATCACATTGGTTGATGGAAGACTAGATCTAAGGATAGATCGGGATCTAATGGTTTGAAATGCACTATCATGATATGGTTGATTATGCTTATTTCTAGATCTGGATATTGTCGCAATGCTATGTTCTGGGTCTAACTAATGTCTGGTACAGCTGCAAATTGAGAAAGTTTATTTTTAGATCTGTACGCAGGTTGGCTTCGGTAAAAGAGCGTGTATACGCGGGTTTGGCTCCTTGAAGTAGCGTATATCTTTTGAAGCTTGTTTTTGGGTTTACAGTGGGGTCTGACAGTTATTGCAGAGTTCTGTAGTCTGCTCTGTGTTCTGATAACTGGTGATTGACAGGGTTCAGTGGTTCAGTGATTCAGAGTTTGGTTGTTTTATGCTTCAATGATCTGTTGTGGAAATTGAATGAATTGTGGTCTTCAGATTGTAATGTTGTGCTTCAGGAATATTCAAGTCTGAAAATGTATGAAAGGTGATACCTGAAGAAAAGAAGATTGTAGGTCAGCACCTATGTACTAGTATCTTGGCTAGTACAAGAACAAAGGGGGTTGGAGCTCCCTTCCAAGGAAGTTTGGAGAACGAGAGAAGGTTGTAGCCTTCTGCAGGTTGTAGCCTGCGTACTGGTATAAGGCTGCACCAATACAAAAGATTGTAAACTGAAGTTTCTTAAAGAAAGATAGAGATAACTTGCAGCAGGTGGTTTTCACCCACATTGGGTTTCCACCTTATATCTTGGTGTTCATGTGTGTGGCTTTTGATCCGTTCTGTTATACTGCATCTACTTACTGTTAATGTGCTGAATAATGTCCTGATGAACTTAACTGAAGAATAAGCTAACTAAGTTATGAGTTTTCTGCTTATACGCTGTTTTATTTAGTCACAGTAGCATGTACACGCTGTTTTACTTAACTGAAGTAGCGTATATGTTTCTGAGCATTGAAAAGGTTTGATTGATCTGATAATACTGATTCACCCCCCCTCTCAGTATTATTTCCAACAATTGGTATCGGAGCAGGTCCTTCAGGGAAGCTTGATCGCTTGAAGGTAGATCATTCATCATGAGCAACTACGAGAAAGAAGCATCAATCAGGCCACCGGTTTTTGATGGAACAAATTTCAATTATTGGAAGGTAAGAGTTACTGCATATCTTCAATCTCTTGGTACAGAAGTTTGGAACATTGTAGAAACAGGCTATGCTTTTCCTTCAGTTACTCCTACAGATCCAGCTGAGAAAAAGACATATGAAACAAATGCAAAAGCAGTCAGTACTCTATTAGGAAGTATATCCCAAACAGAATTCATGAAGGTCATGCACTTCAAATCAGCAAAAGAGATATGGGACAAAATGATCACTAGCTATGAAGGAGATGAACAGGTAAAGGAAGCTAAACTTCAAACTCTCAGGATTCAATATGAGACTCTCAAGATGTATAATGATGAAAGTGTGGCAAATTATTTTCTTCGGGTAGACGAGATTGTTAATTGTATGAAAAATTTGGGTGAAGAAATAAAAGAGACTATAGTAGTTTCAAAGATTCTAAGATCATTATCCCCCAAGTTTGAATCTAAAGTATCTGCAATAGAAGAAAAGGAAAATCTCAAAGTTCTCACTATGTCTCAGTTACATGGAATTCTAACTGCTTATGAAATGAGAAAGGGAGGTCCATCAGATAGAAGGGAAGCTGCTTTTAAGGCATCAGGAAAAGAAGATTACTATGAGGCAAGCCATGTTCCAGAAGAAGAGGAAGAAGAATCAAATTTTGTCAGAAATCTTCAAAGGGGTGCTGGAAGGTTCAGAGGTAAGCTACCTTTCAAATGCTTTGCTTGTGGAAGAGTAGGTCATTATGCTGCAAAATGTCCTAATAAAGATAAAGGAAAAGAACCTGCTAGATGGAATAAGAAACAAAGTGCAAATAAGAAAAGCTACTACACCCATGAAGATAGTGATGGCTTATCAAACAGTGATGAAGATGAACAAGGTAATAAATATAAGCTATTAATGGCATTTGAAGATGATGATTATGAGGATGCTGTAGATGTGGATAATCTCTATAATGAAATTACTAGACTCAAGAGATGCATAGAAGAAAAGAGTGTGATCATTGATACTTTGCAATTTCAAATTGATGAAAAGGAAAAACATCTTGAAAAACTAGAAGGTGAAATTGTTGGTCTCAGAAAAGAAATTGAGAAAACAAAAGCTATTAATCTTAAGTTTGTCAAAGGATCTGAAACTTTGGATGAGATTATCAATGTGCAGCGGTCTCCTCTAAACAAGACAGGTTTGGGCTATAATGGAGAAACCTCTAAAGCATCCACCTCAAAGAGTTATCTTGATGCAGCAAGAAGAAATGAGCAGAAGAACAATGAAGATAATCAGGTAAAGCAGGGACGAATTACAAACAGAAACTATCAGGGACAATCCTTCTTAAGGGTGAACAAAAGCTACAACCAACCACAGGTAAAATCTTCTCAGTTTGGCACAAGAATAGATGAAAATAGAAATTACAATCAGTTGGCTGGTAGATTCAATAACCGCAGAAGCTTCTTCAATGGACAATGCTTTTCTTGCCATAACTTTGGTCACAAAGCAGCTCAATGTGTTGCATATAAAACAATCATGACTAGGGAAGCTCAAAAACAAAGAAGTATGACAGGGATTACAAAGAGGACCTATAACAACTTTTCGGTTCTTGAAAATGAAGTTGAATGTTCTATTTGCAATAATTTTGGTCATAAAGAATCTGAATGCAGGAGCAGGTTTCAGGAGAAAAAGGAACAAGCCACGAGCACCAAAAAATGGAGAATAAAAGAACCTCAGACAGAAAGATGTGGGATAGCGTTTTATGCAGAAGGACAGGAAAATCTATGGTACATTGACAGTGGATGTTCGAAACATATGACAGGTGATAAAGAAAAACTTGAATCTTATTCTACTTTAGAAAAGGGAAAGAAAGTTTCTTTTGGAAATGATACTCCTGCAACTATAAAAGGAAAAGGTATTGCTCCTTTGAAAGAAAAGGTCAAGGCTGGAAATGTTTTGTATGTTGATGGATTAAAGCATAATCTTCTAAGTGTCAGTCAGATGTGTGATCAAAAAACCGAGGTTATTTTCAGATCGAATGGATGTCTTGTTCGTGATCTTGATACAGGTAAAACAGTTCTCAAAGGCAAAAGAACTCCAAATAATCTGTACATATTTGAAGAAGGACAACAACAATGCTATCTTAGCAAGGATGAAGAGCACTGGCTATGGCATCGAAGGTTGGGACATCTAAGCTTCTCACAAATAAGAAAAGCATGCAAATATCAGGCAGTTCGCGATCTTCCAGATATCAAAATTCCAGACAACACTATATGCAAATCTTGTCAGTTTGGAAAGCAAACCAGAACTAACTTTCCAGAAAAGGAAGGATCAGCTAGCTTGCCTCTTGAGCTAGTCCATACAGATGTATGTGGTCCATTTAGGAAAAGGACACCTCGAGGAGAAGAATATCTGATATTATTCATTGATGATTTCTCAAGGTTTGTTTGGTTAGGGCTTATGAAGCACAAAGATGAAGCATTCGAAAAATTCAAATCCTTCAAAGCATTGGCTGAAAATGAATCAGGACACAAAATTAAGTGCCTCAGATCTGACAGAGGTGGGGAGTTCACATCAAATGAATTTTTCGATTTCTGCGATGAACATGGGATAAGAAGAGAATTCTCTACAGCTAGAACTCCTCAGCAAAATGGGGTTGTGGAAAGAATGAACAGAACTATCCAACAAATGGCTCGTGCTATGCTCGATGAATCAGGTACTCCTGCAACCTTCTGGGGTGAAGCTGCACATGCTGCTGTTATCATTCTTAACAAAACAAATGTCCGAGTAAACAGCACTCAAACACCTCATGAGCTTTGGAGTGGTAAAACTCCTTCCGTGAAGCATTTCAAAATCTTTGGGAGCAAATGTTATATTAAGAATACTGATGAGCAACTTGGCAAACTTGAACCTAGAGCAGATGAGGGCATTCTTCTTGGTTATTCTCCACATAGCAAAGCATACAAGTGCTACAATAAAAGACTTGGCAGAATTATTGACAGTATTGATATAGTGGTTGATGAGAAGGGATATATTCCTAGGCAAGTTCATCATGAAGACATTGAAGAAGATGAAGGTTACTCTCAAAGGCGAAATGATGAAGAAGAAGAACCTCAAGAAGAAGAAGAATCTCAAGAAGAACCAGAGGAGCAGACAAGAATAGAAGAGAAGACTCCATCCAGATATGTCCAAAAGAATCATCCAGAAACTCAGATTGTGGGGCAGAAAGAAGCAGGAGTACAAACAAGAAGGACACTTGCAGAAGCTTCAAGCTACTTGGCTCTACTCTCCTCCATTGAACCACAAAATGTGAAAGAAGCATGCAAAGATGAATGTTGGGTCAAAGCAATGGATGAAGAACTTGAGCAAATTGAAAGGAACAACACTTGGGAATTAGTTCCTAGACCAAAAGATAAGAATGTAATAGGAACAAAATGGGTCTTCAAGAATAAGTTAAATGAAAATGGAGAAGTAATTAGAAACAAGGCCAGACTTGTTTGTAAAGGGTATGCACAGCAAGAAGGAATAGATTTTGAAGAGACCTTTGCTCCTGTGGCAAGACTAGAGGCCATCCGAATGTTCCTTGCTCTCTCAAGTTTTCAAAACTTCAAGGTATTTCAAATGGACGTGAAATCAGCCTTCCTAAATGGAGACTTAGAAGAAGAAGTATATATTGAGCAGCCAGATGGGTTCATTCTTGGAAATGATCCAAACCTTGTATGCAGATTGAAAAAGGCACTCTATGGGCTCAAACAAGCTCCAAGGGCTTGGTACTATCGGTTGGACAAATATCTTCACCAACAAGGCTTTTCAAAAGGATCAGCAGATAGCAATCTCTATATAAAAGTTGAAAATAACAAATTGCTAATCCTTGTTGTTTATGTAGATGATATTATTTTTGGCAGCAATGAAGAGACCATGAGTCAAAACTTTGCCTTGGTTATGCAGAAAGAATTCGAAATGTCACTTCTTGGAGAATTGACATATTTTCTTGGATTGCAAATCCAACAAAATGAAGGAGGTATCTTCTTGTCTCAAACCAAATACCTCAAGCAGATCTTGAAGAAGTATGGCATGGAAGAGTCAAAGCCAGTATGTACACCCATGGTTACAGGATGCAGCCTCAGTGCAAATGATGAATCAGCAGCAGTTCACCAACCCACTTATAGATCCATGATTGGGAGTTTGCTTTATTTGACAGGTACTCGACCAGATATTACACATGCAGTAGGAATAGTTGGAAGATTTCAAGCCAACCCAAAGGAAACTCATCTTCAGGCAGTCAAAAGAATCTTCAAATATCTTCAAGGGACCCAAAACTATGGCTTATGGTATCCTAGAAATACTGATCTCACTCTTCATGCTTACACAGATGCAGATTGGGCTGGAAGTGTGGATGATAGGAAAAGCACAAGTGGAGGTGCTTTCTTCATGGGTTCCAGATTAGTATCTTGGTTCAGCAAGAAACAAAGTTCGATTGCCCTATCTACAGCTGAAGCAGAATATGTGGCTGCAGCATCTTGTTGCACACAACTTCTTTGGATGATGCAGACCTTGCAGGACTTTCAAATCACTTGCACTCCACCTGTCTCTATCTTATGTGATAATACAAGTGCAATCAGCATTTCAAAGAATCCTGTCATGCACTCAAAGACCAAGCACATACCAATCAAGTACCATTTTCTTCGGGAACAAGTGCTTGAGCAGAAGGTCAAGTTGGAGTATGTTCCTTCTAAGGAGCAAGTTGCTGATATTCTCACAAAACCACTGCCCAGGGAAACTTTTGAATATCTCAGACAAAAGCTGGGAGTAGTTGATGCTTCATCCTGTTGTTGAAGATTGTTTGTTCTACAGAAAAGTTGGTATACGCAGGTTACGGAAGGGATATGAGC
Source organism: Pinus tabuliformis (assembly GCA_031772625.1). Lineage (NCBI taxonomy): Eukaryota > Viridiplantae > Streptophyta > Pinopsida > Pinales > Pinaceae > Pinus > Pinus tabuliformis. Next base: position 859,853,073 of record CM062820.1, read on the forward strand.
GTATACACGCGGATTTATGTTGGGTAAGTCGCGTGTATGCTGGATGCTTGTTGCAGAAAGAATATCCGCATACATACGTTGTTTTATACAGGATAAAACGCGTATATGAAGTTCTGAACAGCAAGGGAAAACTCTGAAGTTCTGAACAGCAATAGGAATGTCAGAATTCTTCAGGCACAGTTTCAGGGAGTACAACAGGCACAGGTTCAGGGGAGCAGCTCAAAAGTCTCATAAAGCATTGTTGGCATTCAGATGTTTTGGTTGTTGGTTTCAGGAGAAGGAGCTCAGAAAGAAATTCTGGTTGCTGATCTAACAAGATGTTTATCAGATGCTGCTGGTGTCTTTCCTAAGTCTTGGTCTAGATCTGTTGTCTCTATGTCATGTATCTCTCTTGTCATATCTCTTTTATGGTGTCAAGGTCATGTAACGGCCTATGTTGGTTTCCCCACTATGCCTGGGATGAATGCTGTAATATAATTGGTTGTTTCTGATATGTCCCCTCTTGGTAGGGAGTATGGATGTATGTATTGAGTCTTTTGGTGATAGGAAGGTCCCTTATGGTGTATAAATCTTGGTTCTTGTTGAAGAACATCTTTTTCAGATCTGGCCTACTGTCAGGGGGAGCACGAGTCAGCACAGCCAAGCAGAGGTATCAGCATGTACTCAGGGGGAGCACAGCCCTTTGCTCTTGATGTCAAAGGGGGAGAGTGACTTGGTGTGGTGGTTGCCATCAAGTCCAAAGGGGGAGATTGTTGGCATTATGATTCAAGTGTTGTCCTTGATGGCAACTCACTCAGAGGATGGTACAGGTGCTCAGAGGTTGGTACAAGTGATGGCATCTTAATCAGAAGACAGATCTCAGTACAGCATGCCAAGGAAGCTCATACATGCCGTTTCGTTAAGCCCAAGTCGCGTGTACACGCTAGTTCGATTCATAAAAAGCGCGTGTATGTGGAAAGGTTCCTTTGGTCCATGGTGGTTAGTCCTTGGAAGTTGTGCCTATGATTTCGGACCATTGTGTCTCGACGGGCGTGTCGATCCCTAGTTTTGAAGTTGATGGTATTGTGTTACTATGGTTTTGGCTCTTGGTATTGAGCTAGGCCTAAGACTATATAAGGAGAAGAAGATCATTAGGCAATATCATCTTTCGACAAGGGCTTGAATATCTAAGAGTGAAAGAGATCTGATTTGCAGGTGCTGGGTTGCTTGATCTAAGCCAAGGAGAGATCACATTGGTTGATGGAAGACTAGATCTAAGGATAGATCGGGATCTAATGGTTTGAAATGCACTATCATGATATGGTTGATTATGCTTATTTCTAGATCTGGATATTGTCGCAATGCTATGTTCTGGGTCTAACTAATGTCTGGTACAGCTGCAAATTGAGAAAGTTTATTTTTAGATCTGTACGCAGGTTGGCTTCGGTAAAAGAGCGTGTATACGCGGGTTTGGCTCCTTGAAGTAGCGTATATCTTTTGAAGCTTGTTTTTGGGTTTACAGTGGGGTCTGACAGTTATTGCAGAGTTCTGTAGTCTGCTCTGTGTTCTGATAACTGGTGATTGACAGGGTTCAGTGGTTCAGTGATTCAGAGTTTGGTTGTTTTATGCTTCAATGATCTGTTGTGGAAATTGAATGAATTGTGGTCTTCAGATTGTAATGTTGTGCTTCAGGAATATTCAAGTCTGAAAATGTATGAAAGGTGATACCTGAAGAAAAGAAGATTGTAGGTCAGCACCTATGTACTAGTATCTTGGCTAGTACAAGAACAAAGGGGGTTGGAGCTCCCTTCCAAGGAAGTTTGGAGAACGAGAGAAGGTTGTAGCCTTCTGCAGGTTGTAGCCTGCGTACTGGTATAAGGCTGCACCAGTACAAAAGATTGTAAACTGAAGTTTCTTAAAGAAAGATAGAGATAACTTGCAGCAGGTGGTTTTCACCCACATTGGGTTTCCACCTTATATCTTGGTGTTCATGTGTGTGGCTTTTGATCCGTTCTGTTATACTGCATCTACTTACTATTAATGTGCTGAATAATGTCCTGATGAACTTAACTGAAGAATAAGCTAACTAAGTTATGAGTTTTCTGCTTATACGCTGTTTTATTTAGTCACAGTAGCGTGTACACGCTGTTTTACTTAACTGAAGTAGCGTATATGTTTCTGAGCATTGAAAAGGTTTGATTGATCTGATAATACTGATTCACCCCCCCTCTCAGTATTATTTCCAACACCCTCTCCTGTCCTCATAGGGCTAGCTACGAGGCTGAGCGTGGTTTGATGTGGCCTCGAGTTTTGCCTTCCTCAGCCTGAGGCAAATTCGAACGCTAACACCTCCATCGTCATATGTTGAGGGGAAATATCTCATGCTTGGGGGAATGATGGAACCCCTAGCCCCCGTTTATCAACATAAGTCTTAGCCTAGACCCAAACGATCTAGGTATGGTCAATTGTCCTCTCTTTGCTTGGATAGTTTGTCCTATCAGCCTCTCTAGTGAGCCATATACACATTTCATATCGTAGATGCATGATACCATATATTAGAGCATTATACTCTATGTGATGCTACACTTACCAATTGGTCCCCAGGTTTGACTTAGTGGGAGAGGATGATTTTATACCTCCTCTAGTAGTTCATTCTCGTGATCTTTTATTTCTGTAATTCTTCACTAGGAACCATTCTTCCAAGAAGCATTAAGGCCATCCTTAGACAAGTAAGGCCACCTACCTGAAAGTCACAGACCTTGTCCAATAGTCATTTGTTTGTTACAATCTCCACAATATTTAGGGCCTTCTCCTCCTCTCCAAATTCTCCACAGCTCACTATGCAAATGAATTGGATTTTGGGGCAAAAATCTCTTTTATGGGGAAAACCCTAGTTTTTCTGTCTCTCATTATGTCCAAAACGTAGCTCTATTTGACGAACCATCAACACTGTTGGAACACTCTCACCGGGTTATATAATGGGTCTCCCTTTGTTTTTGGTAATTTGATACTTCACTAGGAAACCATTTTTTCCATGAGGTTTCACTTTTCCACCTATTAAAACCAAATTTCCTCATATGAGTCACATGTACTTTGGTACCACTTTGCCTTGGCACTTGTCGACTCATGTTTCAATTTTTTTCATGAGTAACCATCATTTACCCATGTTTTTATGGTCCCCTCCGGGCCTCCCCTATGTGGCAGCATCATCGAGTCACCCTTGTTTAGAGCATCCAAGATGAGTCACCCTTGTATCTATGAAGTTTTTTTTGAGTCCCTTTGAGTCCAATTACATTGTTACATACATAGTTGTGTTGCATCCATCCCATTATATTCATATTTTGCCTCTAGCTCTACTACTCCGTCTTTGTCGATCCCTCATTTGAGTCATTGACCATCCCCTCCGAAATCAATTCAGTCGTTGCCAATTCAACCATACATATCATTCTCTGATAAGGGAAGTTGTCATTCTACCACTCATCTTATTTCCTTTCATCATCATCCTTGGTGTCAATCCATCAGTCACTCTACTATGGAACCTCGTGCATTTGTTAAAGATTCCTTATTGCCTTAACTTTGGTAGGCACTCTTCCGTTGACTTTAGCATATTTATTCCAGAAGTGTGGTCTAGAGAGTAGCCTACCTTGGTTCCAGCTTCAATCTTTGTTTGTTGCCTTGGATCAAGTGAAGGGAATCATCATTTCCCTTTAACTTGGTTGTTTCTCACGTGCTTGATGCCAGCTTGTCATCGCACAATTGAGAATCGGGCACTTGATGGTTTGGTGATCCAGAAGATTATCCCAGTGATTCCTGAGTGTGTGTGAGATGTTATAGACCTCATGAGGGGATGGCCCTTCAGGTATCCCCCCACATGCCCAGATGTCCGCTGATGTTGATCCAACCTCAAATGTATTTCTGCAGATGTGATGTGTTTGTTTTTAGCCACTTGCAGCGCCCATCGCATGCATGTCTCCTTAATATGATCCATTCAAATCTTCAAAGACATTTCCTGTTCAGCAGGGCTTCTTTGGATGTGATCCTACCTCACCATGTTAGCTTGAGGGGCATTATGTCTCATGTACTATGTGTTATTATATTCATTCTTTTCCTTTTTTTTTCTACGCTCATTATGCATATGGGATTCATTGTATTAGTTCTTGTCACATTGATGCCATCGTATCATGTATCATGTACTTTGTAGCTCAGTCCCACATTGTTGGGCTCACCATATTATCTGTACGTAGGTATCTCGGCGGGTATGGGTATGCCTCCCCCACCTCATTTAATATCATGTACACCTGCATAAAAGGAGACTTCTATAAGTTTAGTAGGTCTCGCCCACTCCATTTTTGTCCTTCCTTTCATTGCTTCAGTTCTCTCTCTCTCTCTCTCTCTCTCTCTCTCTCTTTGACTCCCCTTTGGTGTCTCGTGGAAGTGTAACCTGCAACGTATTTCGGTCATACCATTTTCTCCTAACACTCATATGTTGGGGGGAAATATGTTATCACCAAAAAATGATCACCTAGCCATCTATAACTAGGTGGGTCGAAATACACCATGTAGGATTAATTTTACCATAGTAAAATCACTTTCACCATTGGAAATAATTTAGTAAACAATTTGTATTAAATTATTTTCTGATTAAAACTAGATGCCCCATGAGAATAATTTAATAAATCATTATTTATTTAATTTTCTCTAAGCATAATTATTAAATCATTGTTTGATAATTATTCCTTGTCACATTTGACTAAATCCCATAGGAATAATTAAATAAATCACTATTTATTTATTATTCCTTATTTCCATTATTGGAATACTTTTTCCACTGGAAAAATCGTAATCTTTCATTATGATTGAAAAATTATATGTTGTAGATGCTTTTCAGCATATGTTGTATTTGTCCCTTTGCCATCTCTGTGGCCATATTCAAAAATAAGTTCTTTGTTTGTCAAAATAGTTGCATATATCATCCATCACCACGCAGGGTGCCCAGTCACTGTCTAGAAATTATGAAAAAACTATAGACATATTAGCTATCTATATTTTCCCATACACCACGCAGTGTGATGTCCTTTCATTTAGTTCTGGATATATTAACATGAAAAATAAAAACTGTCATATAAATATATAAAATAGATAGTTCTGTACATATATATCAAAGTGAGTGCAGAAAGTAGATCTCAAGTATTAGGGGTTGTCTGCCCAATGGTAAATTTGATCATTGTATGGCCTGTGGCAGTACTGATATGCATCTGATCCTCTTTCTTCCTGTATTATCCACTCTCCTCGGGGAAGTACCGTGGCCTCCTTGGAAAGCCCGCCAGCACAGCAGTTATGTTCCCTGTAAATATGTTGACATGAGATAGAATTAAACGGAGCTTTGTACAGAATCACTTTATCCAAAATATTACTGAGTGCGTGTGAGTGACAAATAGTAATATTATTGAACCAGTTTACTATGATTTTTGAGTCACCATATATGTTTAGATCCATGTAGTTATGCCTCAATGAAAAATGCAGCAAATGTCGGAGTGTAATCAGTTTTGCATAATTATTTGTTCCATCGTCGAGCCCCATTTTGACCTTATAGTAGTGTTGTTCAGTAAGATATAATATGAAACCACCACCACATCCATGGTGTTGTGCAACACCATCAAAAAAATCCCAAGGAGTGCTTTTATCAATAGGTGTAGGTGCATTTGGCCTACGAGGCCGAGGTCTGTTGGGTTCAGGCAGCTCGTGGTATGCTGATATAATCTGGGCTGATATGTGAAACCAGCTAGCCACACTGTTATCAAAAATGATTCGGTTTCAGGTCATCCAAAGATGCCAGCAAATGAGTAGGGGGAGGCATAATAGTTTTTTGCCATGATGCTAATTGCACCAGATTTCCCAGGCTCGACATAAATTTTCACCCTCCCATTTCCCTATTAATTGAATCGAGGAGGAGACAATCTGCCATAGATTGCTCAGAGTTTCGCATTGAAGGAATAAATGCTCAGTTGATTCAGTGGAGTTTTTTCATATTACACACCAGTGTGGGCCATGGAAAGAGCAGTGTGATAGTGATTCCCTTGTGGGGACTTTGTTCCTGAAGACACACCAAAAGAACAGTCTTCTTCTCGGGGGCGATCCGAGCTGCCAAATATTTTTCCACCATAGTACTATCTGCTCCGGTTGTTTGTGCGATATGAGGTGAAGATGGCCGGCCTTAGGAGTATAAATGCCATTTTCTGCTAAGCCCCAAACAAGTTCATCAGGTCCTTCCTTTATCCTGATGTGAGATTCACTCAGGGCATTTATGTAATCTTTCCATTCCTGGTGCCAATGTGGGGGAATATCAAGTTGTAGGGTAGATTTCCATCCTTGAGAGAATATGGTGGTATTTGTCTGATCCGCTATGTGAGCCAAGACCTTTATCTCATATGAGTTTAGGTGTTGGATGAGATCTCTTGGTAGCCTATGTCTTCCACCTCCTCCAGTCCAGGGGTCCAGTCCTATACGAGCTTTTGAACCGTCATTAATTCTCCACACAAGGTTGTCCCTGATGCTGGGCAGAGAGTGTAGTAAAGCCTTCCAAACAAAAGATATACCAGTTCTTGGCTAGCTAGGCAAGTGAATCCAATCCATAATTTGGTGTGGCCATATGTACTTATAGTATGTGACAGTAGTCCATAGATTCTTCCCAGTCAATAAGATCCAGCCCATTTTTGTAGCCAGGTCTTGTGCAAATAGGGCTAGGTCTTTGAGTCCCCATCCTCCCCATTTTTTGGGCAAAGTAATCTTGCTCCAGCAGACCAAGGAAAAAATCTTTTTATCTTGTTGGCCATTCCATAGGTATCTGCTACAAAGCTATTGAAGACGAGCCAGTATATTCCTAGGAATCCAAGCTAAAGCCATCCAGAAAACAGGAGTAGCCTCAAGAATGGATTTGATGAGCACCAATCTTCCTTCTCCGGATAAGTATCTTTGACTCCATATTGAAAGCTTTTTTTCCAACTTGGTGACTAGCCAGACCCAGTCTGCTATCTTTCGACTGAGGGACTTTATCCAAAATCCCAGATATTTGAATCCACAATCTAGAGGGATGGTACAGTAAGGGAAGTGTTGCTCTGCTAAACGTGACTCCTGGATGGAAGTGTGGCCTAAGGTGATGGTGGATTTCCCATGATTAGCCAGCATGCCCATAGCCTTTGAGAATAGAGATAGGATCTTAGAGAAGGTAAGTGAGTCATGAATGCTGCCATCAAGGAAGATGAGTACATCGTCCACAAATAGGAGATGGGTAAGATAGCAGAAATCATTTATCTTGAGGCCATATAGACTGCCATCTCTTTTAGCTTTGGCAAGTAATCTACTCAGCCCATCCATGACAATCAAAAAGAGTAAGGGAGAGACTGGGCGGCCCTGTCTGAGACCCCGCTCAGCATGGAAGAAGTTGGAGGCGGACACATTGATAAGAACACTAAAAGTAGGAGTAGAGATACATGCCATAATCCAGGTGATGAAAGCATGAGGGAAACCAAGGTGGATAAGGAGCATCTTAATATAGAGCCAACTGACTCAATCAAAAGCTTTTGCCAGGTTGATATTTAGGATGATTCCTTTTAAGTGTTTGGTCTAGATCGAATGAATAGCCTCTTGGGCTGTGCCAATGGCTTCGTGGATCTGTTGCTGCTCAAGGAAAGAAAATTGTTCGAGAGCAATATGGCAAGAGAGGATGGGACGAATATGGTTCACAATGACTTTTGAAATGATCTTATACAGACAGTTGCATAAGGATATAGGCCTAAAGTCACTGAAATAGGAGGGGGAATTAGATTTCGGAATAAGGGCAATGAAATTTGAATTAACAACATTGTAGATGGATCCAGATTTCTACACTCTTCAACAAATTTTAACAAGTCATTCCCTAAAAGTTCATAGAATGCAAGATAAAATTCAATTGTCCATCCATCCGGGCCAGGGCTTTTGTCTTTTTTGAACCATTTTAACGTCCCCTCCAGTTCTCCAGTAATAACAGGTGAGTTTAGCTCTTTTGCCTCATCATTGGTTACAAATCGTGGGAAATGTCCAGCAACATTGATAATATCAACAAGGTTTGACCCCGGTGGGTTTTGAAGAGATGCTTGAAGTGTGTGGACCCAAGATGGGAGAGTTCGTTGAAGGTGTTAATTACTCCTCCATCAGGTAGGGGTAAATTCCATATAGTGTTTGTAACTTTCCTACCTTTTGCATAGTTCTGGAAAAATCTTGTATTGTTGTCTCCCGCTTTTAACCATATAGCCCTACCCCCAAGACGCCAAGATTCCTCTCTCTCCTTCAGAATCCTAGCATTTTGGTTTTCTAACTCAATCAGATGGGATTTGTCAGCAGCAGTAGTAAATCCCAGATTGTGATCATCAAGCATAGCACTCAATTCAAACTCGATTTGTGTTAAAGAGCGATCCTCCCTCTAATTTTTCTCTTTGGCCCATTTGATGGAAAGGTGTTTGAGCTGGGACAGGTTGTGGCAGAAACCCTTGGTAATGGAATCATGTCGGTCAATAGGATTGGCCTTCCAAAAATCCGTGATCAGATTAATGAAACCAGGATCCTGAAGCCAAACATGATTAAATTTGAATGGAGCTTTTGGTTTGGGATGGGGACCATTTACTTCAAGGTAGATGGGAGAGTGGTCTGAGACACCCTCAAAACCCACCCATTATTTGAATTGGTGCAACAGATTCATTAGAGGAACCTTTATCAAGAATCGATCTAACCTTTTGGCTAATGCGGCTTCCTCCACCCTTCTATTTCGCCAAGTAGGGAGTGGCTTGTTCATGGGGATATCCACCAGATTGTATTGTTCCAAGATGTTCATCATGAAGCCAGTAATAGAATCCACTTGAGCTTGAGATCCCCATGATTCCCCAAAACCCATGGAAAAGTTGAGATCACCCCCAATAATAATGTGATCAGGGGATACAATCGAGAGATTAAGCAGATATTTCCAGAATTTTTCTCTCTGATGGCATGGACCGTATATATTAATGACCCTTAGGTTAAGGCCGAGCTCCGCTAAGAAAAAATCCATCCCAATGAAACCAGGTCCTCCCCAGGATGCAGTCACTTTGATGGTGCGAGGATTGTGCCCAATAGCTAACCCTCCCGCTCAGCCTGAAACATCTATGGCAATAAATTGCCATCCAGGAAGTAGAGAGGCTAATGTGCTGGTTATAATGTCAGCCTCACCTAGGGTTTCTTGCAACATGATGATATCAGTAGGCTCAACTTCAAACAGTTGGCGCAAGGCTAGTTTCTTGGAGGCACTAGCCATGCCTCTACAATTGAATGAGAGGCATTTCATGGGGGAACCTGGCCCGGGGTATTCAGTGCTCTAATAACCCCTTCCATAGTGAATTGTCTTCCAGAGGCAACCTCTACCCCATCCCTTTGAATGGCTTTCGAAAGGTTTGATTTCCTCCCACGAGTTGTTAGGATGATCGATCCAGGTTTAGAGAGGCCCAACCCTGTGAGGAGAGTCGGGTGGCCATCAAAGTGTGAGCAAGAGCGAAGATTGTAAGTGTGGGATGAAAACCTCCCATTAGAGGATGGGGAGGTGGAGGTGGATGAAAATGAGGGTAAGGATGTGGTGGTGGTAGCGATGGTGGGTAGTGGTGGAGCTAAAGTACAGTGTGCCACCGAAGCATTAATGGTAGATGAATCAAGTGAGGTGTAGAAAGACAAAGTGGAAGGGAAAGTGGTCAAAGAAATACCCGATATTTTTGTGGCCTCTGCTGCTGCACGAGCTATCGTTATTGGTGGTGATGGTGTTCGATACTTTTCTGCATCCATCCTCGAGAGGTTTTTGTTGACCAGTGCCTGGGGGGCCGAACTACGAGAGCGATTCTGAGTAGATGCATCTGGCCCCGAAGATGTAGGAGATGCCCTCGGTGGATCCTCTGGTTTTTTAATAAGTTGACAATCCTTATAGATGTGCCCAACTTTGTGGCATCTTCTACACTGAAAAGGGATGCCTTCATAATCCATAATTTGTACTCGGGTGTATTTCCCCCATTGAAGAGTGATCTTCTCTTCCAAGCCTTCTCGCGTGTCCAGGTGAACCAAGATGCGAGCTAGGGTTTGATTTTTTGATTGAACAAATGTTCTATCGTGATCTAGGTAAGTACCAAGGGAATTTCAAATTCTGACGAAAACCTCCTCGCACCATTATTGCAGCAGAAGCCCAGGAAAGTGAACCCATAGAGGTCCCGCCCCAATCTGCTCCTGCTCCGGGTTGAATAGGGGGCTCCAACGCTTGAGGAGTACAGGAGACATCTCAATATTCCAATACCTAGTGAGGACTAGGTTTGTGTAATTTTCCTTGGCAAAATGGAGAGCAAACCATCCCCTAGGTAGTACCTGTACCTCAGGCAGTTCTTTAAGCATACTTCCCCAAATTTCTCGAATCCATAAGGCGAGTTGGTTCGCAGAGTATGCTCTGCCTCGAACATGTCCAACCAGCATAGTACTAGCCATGTAAGTTGTCTCCCCGATAGTTGAACCCTCACCAAAATGGATGGTGATGTCCTTTGTGGTGGCTTTCACACACTTGGTCTTCCGCTTGCCGGTTCGTGGTGCCGATGGATGGTCCGATAACGAGTCTAGAGTGACAGTGCCCTCCTGAGGAGTATGGACCTCTGATTTGACCTTCACCGCAGGGGTTTCAAAGTAGCCTGACGGAGAATTAGCAGAGATGTTAGGGTTTTTTCCACAGGATGTCAGGATGTCCTCAAGCAATGCCGAATGCAGTGTCGAACTAGACGGATGGAGATGTCTTAACGGTGGATGCGGTTTGAAAGTAGGTGATGGCGGGGTAATAACAGAGAGAATGTGTAGGTTCTAGGTGATAATGGAGGGTAATTGAGGCCTGAAGAGTCAATAGATAAGGACTCAAATACCAACGGGGATGTACTATGACCAGGTGAAGATACCACCAGCGAAATGCTTGACAGAACAGAGGCAGACGGGGGAGGTGAACCAGAAACCGGTAAATTAAAGTTAGGGTTTCCAAATATTACCCGGTCGGGGAATGGTTTCTCGAAGTAATCAAGTTCCTCAGTCTCCATGACATCGCCCATGTTGGATGTTGTTAACTACTAGCAGATGGCAACATCTTTGAAAGAAACGGTGGAACGGAATCCAGTTGGTAAACCGGGTACGTTGGTGGTTCATTATTGGAATACTTGTTAAATCATTATTTAATAATTATTTCAATTTCACACTATTCTTAATCCTCGCAAAATAATTAATAAATCATTTTATTTGTAAATTATTTCTAAATAAAGATATTTGACCATTTTAAATATCTTTTCCCTCTCCAAAAAAATATAACAAAGTATTCCTAATGGTTAGATCTTGATTTGGTCAATATTATTTTATTATTCTTCATTTTAGAGATTAACTCAATACTTTGTTATAAATAGGAGGGTTTTTCATTCATTCTTCACCATGATCATTATCATCATCACCATTATCGTCTCTTTTATTTTGAGTTCCCATTTGAGTTATCCACATTGTTCTGAGTTTTTCACATATTGAGAGAGAAGATCGATTATTGAAGCATCAAGGACATCAAAGGACCCATCCCACGGAGGGGGATTTGCAGACCCTTTTGTAGATCTCCTTCACTAGGTGTCATCAATAAAAGAATTTATTCATCTTAAATTCTTTCCATTTGGGTTATTGCATTGGATATATATATTGTTGTTTTCCATTTTGGATTGTATATATTATTTTGTTGTAGGTTTTTCCACTTTTTATTGCAGATCTGAAACGTAAGCAGCCACAAATTGTTATTGGGGTCACTTGTCACCTAGTGACTTAAGTGAAGTGTTTTTGGTCCACCTTCCTATAAATTTCACACTAACATAAACAAAAAGGATTTGTGAAATGTAGCATCAAATGAGACACAAACATTGCTTCATTGTACTTGCATCCATCTTTCCATTCAAGGAAAGAGAGAAGAGCAACCTCATCTTCCAACTAGCCTTTCTCCTGAATGGGCTTCCCAAATTATGATCTTGTGTTAATTTATAGGTTATGACTTTTATTTCGTTGTTCTCTATATTCTAAATAATTTTAATTTTCATGCATATACAATAAACAATAATTTACAAATATAGAAATCTAAGGAGAAATACACCCTCACAACGTAAACTTCAGATGTTTAGCATATTTTTATTAGATTTTTTGTAATGAACTATCCATTAGAATATCCACAACAACTTATTGATCAGTATAATTTTCCATAGTTTATAAAATCATCCAAGAGTGGTATTTTTTAGCATAATAGAGGAGGATTCCATAGCATCCATTCAAGATGCAGTGTCGAAGGGTTACTCCATAGTGAGCTCCCATTGCTTCACATGTGCAATTTTATAACTGAAGTAAAGAGAAAAGAAGATGAACCTCATCTTCTAGTTGTGTTTTCTCACATATTTGTTTTCCCACAATAAATCTCATGTTTATTTGTATGGATGGTGTATACTTGTGCTTTTTTCTTTCATTTATGTGTTTTAATTATTCCATAAATTTCAAGTAGGGCTAGTAACTAATTAATCTAGGATCTAAGGAAAATTATTTGCATAATCTAAGATATCAAAATACTATAAGATATATCATGATGAATTGTTCTAGTGTAATATCCAAGATAGTTTATATATCAAATCTATTGCAAGGACATTGTGTTGAGATTTTAATAAATTCAAATTACTCTCATTCGTATCATAGTGAATCAAACCATGGATTGAGGAATACATGGTTATAAACCTCAAAATAGATGTAGAAGTAGAAAGGTTTGACACACTAATCATTGAATATGTTGAATTTCTCTACATGTTTGGAAAAAACAACATAGGTCATAGGTATATATATGATCAATGAAATGGACTATATGACAAAGTTTGGGATTGCAGACAATTCCTCAAGTATTTCATCAACATTCATTTTATCTTAAGGCTAGGATGAGGTGGATTTCCTTATACATAATGGTTCCTAGTGTTTGAGATATTTCAACTTCACATGACACATTTGTATGCTCACTCTCAAACTTCATATTCGAGTGAATATATGAGATCATATTAATTTTTCTGATGTTGAAAAAAGAAATTCAAATATAGATAGTATCAATACCCCCAAAAGGTTCATGTTTGTCTCATGCAAGAGGTAATTTGAAGGCATCACAAATTAGTTATATAAGCATGTTGTATCATCTTTAATGACATGAGGATCAATCTACTTCACACCCTACACAATATCAAGTAGTTATTCCATGAGAGGTAGTCGTAATTGACTAATTTCTCATGATTTTTTAATAGTCCACTTAGCACTCATTGCATCAGGTGATGCTCACAAGGGTGAAGAAGTGGGATTGAAACTAGTAAAATAAATCACACAATGTCAATCATCACTTTCAGGGCTTGCACCCAGTAACCAAGACTTCCTAAGAGGTCACCCATCCCAGATCGCCTCTGCCTCAAGCGCACTTAACTGTGGAGTTTTCCCCACAATCAAGCCCACTTAGCTTGCTACCCCATTTTCAAAACCTTAGAAATTATTGTGCCTCATGAACCATTGAAGAAGAGTTCCCTCAACACTTAGATCTTATTGTATTTCCCTTAAGGCATACCTCTGAGCATTGAAAATTTTAAGCAAGGGGATTTTTAAAAAGATCACAAAGCAATCAGGTGTTGTGTTTTGTATTTAAAGATTCATTACATGGATACGAATTATCCAAGGCATTGTTGTATGTGACGAAGGCATATAGCCCTACTCATAGGAACTCATTTTAGTTTTTTATAACTTCCAAGTTAAGATCAATAAATAATCAACAATGCAACAACAATTGATCTACAATGCCATTGCATGTGATTGGTTCTAATCATTCAGTTTCCATAAAAAATATATATATATATATGAATGTATAGTTCCTTAGTGCCTCATCATTTACTGATATGCCACTAGGATCCTATAAAACACAATGGTCTCAACAAATTTATAACATTATTGGAGCTCATACTATCTCTTTCTTCATATGTAGGTGATAACTTCAAAATATTTCATCAAGGCCAAGGCAAGGGAATAATAAATCTCCTAGGTCTAAGAAGGGGGTTCCAAGGTCAAATTCTAAGCCCAAGTTAATGCAACTCAAAAAATTTAATTACAAACAGGCAATTGTAAAGGCATGGTCATGCCTTGGGACATTAATGATCATCTAGATCCATGTCATTTGAAGGTAACTATAGGAAAAATAAGGAGAAACATATGAATACCAAAATCTACCTTCCAAAACCCCAATACTAGTGATGAAGAGGAGAAACCCAAGCCAAAGAAAAATTATATGGTCATAATGGGCAACGAGAATACCTAAAAGTTAAAACCACCTAAATTTGAAATCATTTCTCTCAAAAAGCTCTTAACGGTGACAAATGCTTAAACAACTCAATCTTTAATATCACTTTCAAACTTATATTTAGACACTAAAGCCTTTAACTCATGGATTTGGGCCTTAACCAACACACATAATAATGATCTTAAAAGATCAAACATAGTGATTTTGAAGCAATGCATATTCTCAAAACTTAAAAATCATAATCTTGTATTTCTCTATGCTTAATGATAATGTGTATGGGGAATTCCTGAAATGTTAAAACAAACTAAATTTCAACACAATCCCTCTCTAAAGACTCAAGACACTCTAAACAATGACAAAAGTTGAAACTACACAATTTGAATGCTCCATTGAAAGGGAATATTACACCAAGTTCATTGATTTGAGCATTTTTGTGTTAAATTAAAGAAGCAGATTGAACACTTTGCATCTTTATACCAATGTAGATTATCATTGCTTCAAATTACCAATTGTATAATACTTTACTCCCAAATGATGGTCTATGGGATTACCCACAATAAAATAAGGAAACCATTTTAACATCATCATCGATATCCATTATAATCCATTGATCTAACCAAATGATCACCTTCTCTCCATTGTGTGATTTTCATAAACAAAATCGAGGGGCCATATGAAAATTGTACAACATGAGGTGCATTATAAAATGACTACATCAATTTTGACAATTGTGCAAATAAGAATGATCTATAAAGTATATAAAATTTAACTTTGATAAAAATAAGAAAAAAAAAGGTGCCTGTGTCATATAGAAAAAACTTGTATTGTAAAACTCTTTGATGCATAATAAAGGAAGGAAGCGAGAGCAATGGCTTTGGAGGAGGGTTTATGCCCCAAGAAAAACCCTAGTAAACCCTGGAAAAAAGTGTATTTACCTTGAAAGAAAGTTTAAACTCTAGAAGCAAATCTTGAAAATGTGTCTTGAACATGGAATAATTTTTAAGCCCTAATGAACCATAAAAAGAGATGCTCAACATTAAACCCAAAACAAATACGTGATCTAAAAATCCTAGTTTCTACTCATGACCCACTAGGATATTTTTTTATTAATTATTATAAATGATTAACCTACATATGATTCTCAACATTTCTTATTAAATCTCTCTTCTTTACATTATGATGATGATGATGAGTACCTTATTGATGGCCCATTTGGATCCTATCATGTAGAAGTCTCATCTTATGTACTTATACCATCAAAAACCTTCACCAAATTTTAGAATAATATTGGTGTGGGAGATATGATTTTCAAAGCAGGATTATATGTAATATTTTATGTGTAACCCCTCTTTAGAGTTAAGGTTGGGGAGCAACAAGGATGGCAACATATGGATGCAAATATTTTGATGTGGTGCCTTCTCTCTATACCCCCACATTTAGAGTAAGAGTGATATGTTAGAAATAGGGGTGTATTCCCACTTATTTGTATTTATACCACCAAACCTTTATCAAGTTGGCAATGCGCACATGCCCACGGCGAGCGTGCACACTCACAGACACTTATTTGTATTTCAACCATGAACACCTTATATTGATTTCAAAATATATACACCCAATTGTTTGTATTTCAATAACAACCAACCCTAAATATAATAGATTATATGTGCACCCACCCACTTGTATTTCAGACATGATGAATCTTGTATCAATTTGGGTATATGGATAGCCACTCTAACATGTATTTCATCCAAGACTAGCCTTATATTGAGTTGGATATTTATACCACCAATTTATATTGATTAATTCTCTTTGTAGCCCCATCATAAAATTCACTTTAAACCCCCCACTTTATAGTGAAATCATTATTATATTTCTAATACTGATTAGCTGGCCCATATGCTCATGACCACTCTTAGAGAAAATAATCCTACCAATTTTCTTGTATGTACAAAACTCTCTCATTTGTAATTTGAAATCATGTGATTTGTTGGAATTTCCATGCACCCTAGCTCTCGCCTATGCCTTAGCTAGGACATAAAGACACTGAAAATGCCCAAACAAAAAAAACTTTACACAATGAAATATAATATAATTTAAATCAATAACATTACACAAGATTTATTTCTAAGACATGTTCCTTATTTGTCCATTAACAAGAAAACCATAGGGCTCCCATACTAGGGATCATGGCCATTTACAATCACTATACAATGCTATAATATGATATTTATCCCTTAACTAAATACCCAGGTTTTGATAGTGTTGGATGCCAAAAACAGGGAGGGGGTCTCCCTAATATGAAGTCTCAATCAAACCTCACACTATTTGGAGTAGGAGCCCCAACAGGAAAATAAGACGGGTTGCCATAATTAATTATCTTAAATATGTGCCTCGGCTGCAATAAACAACATGAGAAGGTATACACATAACTTTGGGGGAAAAAGTGAGTAAACTTTATGGATATCAATTCTAATGCATAATATGTTCTTTCGTGTAAGGAGAAAAGAGATTGAGCCTCTAGAAGAAAATTAATAGTACTATCCAAAAAGATACGCACACATATATGAAAGAATCGTTAGTTAACCTACAAAATAATTTACAGGATAATAACGATCATAAAAAAACTACAACACAAATTCAATAAGTTATATACTAAAGCTAACGAAATAGACCTTAGCATGTATAAAACAACATATATTGTAAACTTTTAAAGAATAGTCTTCAATATCCATGATGCATTTATGAAAGTGTGTTGGATCTGAGAGATTCTGATAATTAAGTGAAAGTTCCAAATAAAAAATACAATGATAGGACATTAGCCTCAATAGTGGAACATCAATCTTCCACTTGCTTCTCCAAAGAATGATATTCACTCCTATGCTAAGCTATAGAAGCCAAGGCTACAAATCCTAAGTCCCAAGCCTTTTGCTTGAGTTATCAGGGTTTATTTATAACAAATGAGGTGAACTTTGACTTTCTCTTGTGACCTTTGATCTCCCTCATGAATCTTGAGCTTCTTTTGTCCTTATTCTATCTAATAACTCTTCATATTCCCTATGTGGCTCTTGGACTTCCACTTTCATTTACATTTCTTATTATTTTCAAAATACAAAATTACATAAGAACAAATGTGGCTAAAGCGTAATAAGACAAAACTAATACATCATGGTTGAGTTTGAGGAAACTACAACTCAGTAACTTCTACAAGTAGTTTTGATGTGACATATTTGTACCAAGCCTTGTACTACGCTTCTATGTTTTCAACCTTTGATGGAAGATATGGATTATAATTAGATCTTGCCTCCATTGCATCTAGATAAACGGTTTTGGAACCAATCTAAATGTTATTCCACAACAATCACAACTTTATATTCAACTTGCTAGGTCCAGCTACAAGTTATAGAATATTGTGTTTTGTGATTTCTGGATCTTCCTTAGTGGTCACCTATCTCAAGTTGCTCAAGAATTCTTAAGTCTCTTTCCTGACAAAATTTATTCCCTTTGTTTCCACAAATGATCTAATGGTAGGTATCTTGTGCACTATTACCAAGGATTCTAATGAATGATATATTTGCAAGTAGGAGATTATGGATTTGGACACATAAGTACTGAGTTGTTTATTACCCTATATAAGCATCTTGACCTCGACTCTTTCTAACTCATCATCTTGTCTTTTCTTCTTAACCAACTCTGATGGTGCATCTCTATACTTAGTGCCCCATTTTTGGATTGCATCGATGGTTACATAAACTGTCTTTATAACTTTTATATTCTCCCATGACCACTTTTGCATTGCATGCAAGGGCACTACTTCCCTATTAAGGATGATCATTTCCTCGTATAGTTGTCACATTGTGTCTCTCAATGACCGAAATTCCTAAAATATTGCTACTTGTAGCTCCTTCATGTTAGAATTAATGGAAGACAACATTTGATTCTCAGCAAGGAGATGATCGATTTTTTGCCTTGCAGAAGCCAACTCCTTTTATAAGTGTTCATTCTCTTTCATAAGAAATCAATGTTTACTTTTGTAGCCTCTACAAAAATTGCATTTGTTATTGTGATTGTTCTTAGATTCTTCTTGGTATTGGAAATTATTACTTTTTTGTGTAGATAGAAACGGGATGAAAAAGGTCATTCCACTACTACATTTGGGTGGAAATTCCGACGACGGAATCCGACGGAATGGATAAAATCAGAAAAAGTCTCGGAAGTTAAATGTATTTTTTTCTAAAATCTTGACGCCCGTCGAACATCTGACAGGAGTTCTTTAACGATCAAGTATTTGATGGATTGTTCTATCTCGTCATTTATCTTATGGTTTCCTATAATCCCTCCTTTCATCTAATATCAGATGGGATTTCTTTTATCGTTGGATATCCAACACTATATCCAATATGAAAATGTGTTGTTCAATTTCCGACAAATGGAAAATAGGCATTGCATAACATTCAATTCCACCATTAATGGCTTTTTTCGTTGACAACATCAAATATGGCCCGCTTTAACATGATCAATTTAACTAATTAAAACAAATATAACATGAATATTATAATTAAATATAATATAATTAATATATATTAATATTAATATTATATTATATGATTATAATATAAATTATATATATAAAGTTATTAAATTTATTATTATAATTATAATAAATATATATATATAGGCCCTAACATCATATAACTTTTACATAGTTTATATATATATATATATATATATATAGGCCCTAACATCATATAACTTTTACATAGTTTATATATATATATATATATATATATAGTTGTGATTGTTTTAAAAGGTTGTAGGCTTATTTTGAGGTTAATTTTTGAACAAAATCATCACTAAAAGTTTTGTGACAAAAAATGTCACATAACACTCCTAAAGGAGATCAAGGATACGTGTAGGGATCGGCATCAAGGGCTTCTGAGGATCGAAAAATTTATTTCCCTCGTAGAAATTGCAAGGGCTTGAGGCCAAGGAGAATTCTAATAAAATCATCTAAAAAACATTGTAGAGACTATGGACACGCTGAAGGCATACATGAATATCATCCATTTGTAATTTATTTATTATACTTCTTTGTATTGTAGATTATTTTTGTAAATGTTTATATGTATATTGTATTTTAGATTGTATGAATTTGTATTGTAAATTGTATTATCTTTCTATTGTAAATGTATTTTATAATATTCTTTTGGGAGGTGTTTTAACTATGTTGTCCTATTGATGTGGACTAGAAATATTATTTGATTATTTTCGTTAGGGTCGATTAAGGAGTTAGGTTGAGTTATAGGTCAATTACTTTATGGACTTAGGGATAAGGGGTTATTAACATTTAAGGGTTTATGGGCTATGGGTTAGGGGTTAGTTCGAGTTAGGGGTCAATTACTTTAGGGGCTTCTGGATAAGGGGTTATTAACATTTAAGGGTTTAGGGGTTATGGGTTAAGGGCTTATGGGTTAGGGGTTTAAGACCTTAGGGGAATGGATTTAAGGTGTTAGGTGGTTAATGTTGGGAAAATACTGAGAGAGGGGTTGAATCACTATTTTCAAACCATTAAAATTTTTAATTTCATATCCTGATTTCTATACGTGACTTTACTAAAGGGAACCCATGTTTGTACGTGACTTTTATTCATAAAAATAGAATATATCTAGTAAAACATGTTTTTTTAGTTAATTCATCTTTTGTTTATCTTAAGCCAGTGCATCAGTACTTCATTCAACATTATATAAATAGTAACCATGTGCAGTAAGAAATAAATAAACCATCGCACATAATCAACACACATGAACACCAAGATTTAAGGTGGAAACCCAATGTGGGAAAAAACCATTGTTGTTTTCGTCTCTATCTTATTTTTAATATAAATAAAAACTCCTTATAATCGTGTACTAGCGCAGGCTCATACCAGCACATAGGCACCCACCTGCAGAAGGCTATAACCTTCACTCATTCTCCAGCTCCTACTGGAAGGGAGCTCCAACTCCCTGATCTCGTTTACCAGCACCCACTAGAAGGGAGCTCCAACCCCCTGATCTAATTTACTAGCTACCACTGGAAGGAAGCTTCAACTCCCTCACTGAAGGCTCCAACCCTCAACACCTTTGGGGACCATGTTTCATAAATTTTCATATTGGATCCACATGCTACAAAAAATCACAACTTGTAGGCCATGTTTCATCAAATTTTTAGACTCGACCCACTACCAAAATTTAAGGCAATAACCAAATATCAAAGTTGAAACCAATTACTGCAAAAATTCACTCAATCGTCATCTGAAACAACAAATCTCTGACCCAACTGAGTCAACCATCAATTGAAACCTAATCACTAAATCAACCAAATTAACCAAAACTCAACCAATCAACTGAAACCCAAACTTAAACAACCAGAACAGTTAGATCATTGTAACCAGAATACCAATCAACATACTGCACATCATTGAAACCAATTTGTGTTACTGCAAACCCAGATAAACCATATATCAAAATATATATGCTACTTTATAGTAGCAAACCCGCGTCTTTACATGCTTTTCATAAAGCATACCTGCGTACAGATCTTAAACCATTGAAACCTGAAAGTGAACCACTGAATCCTGAAAACAGAACCAATTTCACTCTGAAACAAACACTGAATCATACACAGATCCACTGCATCATTCTGAAATAATCACAGAACCATTATTGATCTTTAATCACAAACAGCTAGTAGCTTCATCATTCTTCAATCAATCAATCCTCAATCAAAACATCATTATTAATCCCAGATCATCAAGTAAGACTTCATTGACAGATAGGAAAAACACAGTAAGATTGATTAAACTAATTAAACATCCTTTTCATCAAAACCCTAGTTTCTGTACACACTTTCCTCAAAACAAACCCGCATGTATATGCGCTTTTCAGGAAACAAACCCACGTATAGGTCATAATATATACGCACCTTACCAGTATCAAACCCATGTGTATACGCACCATTCATGTTATTAAACTTGTGTACGGATTCGCATTTACTCGCACAAAACTTCGTTGCATCACAGAACTTCAAACATACCTAGATCTCAGCATACACAGAAAAATCATATCACAAGACACTATCAACGCAGATCAAATCAACTTATAATCAAGATTGTCATCTCAGGTCTATTGGATCTGATCCATCATCAAATTCTCGGGTGCATACTTAGCTTTAGATCAAGAAAAAAATTAACAGCCCATTACATGCATATTTTCTTCTATCTAACTATTCATAAAATATTCATCACTTGCACACTTTTTACCACTTTGATCTCCATATCCTTATATAGCTTAGCCCTTATCCAATACAACAGGTCAAACCATACTAATGTTGATGGTATTCTTAGACGGGATCAAATATTCGTTGTTGGGCTCAATACGATAGAGAAATACCATGGTAAGTACCCTTGGTATTTGGAATACCATGGTGCAGAAACTGTATGTTCCTTTGCTTCTTCATACCCATGTGTGTACGCGGATTTTCTTAATAGAACCCGCGTATACTTCTTGAAATTTCATCTTTGTCATTCCTCTACCTCTGAACTGTTATCCCTTTGTCCAAACTCTCTCCCACATCTATAGACACATCATGTTGACATTTGTATTAAGTTGGTTTCCATTAAAGAAAAACTCATCAAGTAGGTTTCCATCAAGGACAACGCATTACTCATAATGCCAACAATATCCCCCTTTGAACTTGATGGCAACCACTTTGGTGTTTGGTCACCACCACCTATAGATACATGTAAAACACATCAAGATGAGCACTAAGCTCTTAAAACACCAAGCTTACTCTCCCCCTTTTACATCAAGGTAAAAGGGTTGATCAATTTTGAATGAAGGTTGTCATAGATCTAAATTGATGAGTATGAACATTGAAGACTAACCATGCTCCCCCTGAGCACATGCTGAAATTTCTGAAGGATGTATAATGAATTACATGACTCTATGACTCATATGAATTGTCCTATCACCAAGGACTCAAACTTACATCAATCACCCAATCATAGTGGGTTTACATATTTGAATTCATTATTACATCAACCTCCCAATCACAGTGGGGTTACAAATTGCATCACATGCCCAAAAAGGCTTAACCACAATAGTCCATACATGACTAAATTTTATAA
Source organism: Pinus tabuliformis (assembly GCA_031772625.1). NCBI lineage: Eukaryota > Viridiplantae > Streptophyta > Pinopsida > Pinales > Pinaceae > Pinus > Pinus tabuliformis. Next base: position 859,875,611 of record CM062820.1, read on the forward strand.
TGATTACACCATATGTCTTTACATGACCTTTACATCAAATGACATATATGATATTCATAACCAAGACCAAAGACCTCAATAATATCATGATATTCATCATCAACTATCATACACCACATATGATTTGCATCATAAGCATCTGTCAGCAACAACTCATCATTATTATGCAAGATATGACAATGTAACTTCAATATCATCAAACTATGACTAGGTATGTAGCAACAACATCATAAGTGAGGACCAAGCATATCATCATAAAGTAATATAGGGCAGTGTAGCATCATTCTTCAACATCATCAAAATATGCCATGTTTCCAAGTATCATCCAACAGATGTAGCAGTAGCATATCAATAACCATGTCTTAGCAACATCATTTTCTTGGCCCAAATTCTTCATACAAGAAGAATTATCACACCAACACCACTTCATCAAGAACCAATATGAAACTCAATCAGATATCATAATCAACTACTCATCCATGATAGCAGCATTATCAGCAATATCTATATGTTCTTTCCACAATTTATAAGTATCAATCATGATTAGCAACTCATGCATCATCATTAAAGAACTTCAACAACATAAGCATCATCACCATTGATAAGCATCATTATGTACGAAGGAAACATAATGCCAACAATGCATTATTAGAAGCATAGAAAATGCTCCCCCTGAACCTGTGTGATCTTTGCGGACTATACTTAGCCAATTCCAGAACCATCAAGCAAAATTAGAGCTTGCTTCTTCATCATACCAAGATATTATACACAATTGTTCAGTTTAGAAATCACATATATACACAACTTGTCTTCATAGGATCCACGTACATAAAGTGAAATAATGAAATTTCACACCTTTAGCTCCCCTTGAGTCTGTTATGTTTGTACATGTGTATTGTTACTACACTAGAGGCACTGCCAGTAGTATAAGTAAAATGAAAATCAAAAACAACCATGGGAGCCATCATCAAGACACATATGATTTGCGCCCCTTAAGATTACACAACATTGATCCTGAGGATCTGATAATCATCTTCTGTTCTCATGAGGTCAAGTACCTCATACCACTTTTGTAGTCATTGTTGGAATTATTCTTTTAAGGAATAATGAATTGCAATGGGCACCATCCTCTTTTACTCTAAGTCTGAATATTTCTCATATTTTCAAGAATTTTGTTCTTCAAATACATATAATTTGTCTAGATATCTATATCCTCTTGCTATGACTTTTCTAGTTACTTCATTCATAACCTTACACTTGGTTGATGTAAACACAATTATATTTCCATTATATTCCATTTGACCTACACTTAGAATATTATGCTTTAGCCCTTGAACTAATAAAACATTAGTTTCTCCTCTAGTTTTATTAATTTTGGCTTTACCTTGCCCTAGTACTTTTGTTGAAACTTTAGTTCCAATAATAACATTACCATGTTAGTTTTTCCTGAGAGACTCCATTTTACTCTTATCTCCAGTCATGTGATGAGAGGATCCATTATCTATGTACAATTCATATTTATCTTCAAATGAGTAGAGAGCAAGACAACACCTTATATTTTCTTCTTCTTCTTGCTAGTTATGAGAAATGTTGGTGGTCCATCTTTTTCGGGGCTTCTGGCATTAATGTTCTTATATGGTTGCTTACCATGTTGTCTGCAGTGATCCATGGACTTGTTCATGTATTCTTTTTCTACATGTCCAAACTTGTTACGAGCATAACATCTTATATGTTTCATATTCCTTCTATCACAATCAATAGCTTTGTGACCAAACATATTGCAAGAAAAACAATATCCCTTAAAGTAACTAAATGTTGATGATCTTTCTGTGAGGCGGTTATTAGCTTGAAACATTCTACTTTTGTAATTGGCTGCCACGTGTCCATAATTATGACATATAGAACATTCAACATTATTGATCAGAGGAGAAAATCAATTAACACTTCTATAGTTAAGAGTAAATGATCTCCTTCGAAGATTTTCTTTCGTTGGTTGTTGATGAGGTTGACTTCTTATCTCTTTGTTGAGAATTTCAGATTTTGCATTAGAATTCCTCCCCTCGGCTTGTGAACTAGATTCTCCTTCAACATTTTCATGAAAACCAAGACCAAATTTGATGGTAGGAGACCTTTGACTACTAATAATATTATCCAAAATCTTATTACTACCTTGAAATCGCAAATGTTTATCTTTTTCTTCTAATTTATCTTTTAGGATGTTTACCTCAACCTGATATTGTTTTTCCTTTTCTAGATATTGCTTCTTCATAATTTATTCAACCTTTCTTCCTTCCTCCATTTTCTATTTTAATTTGAGAATCTCCTCTTTTAGCCCATTTTCTTGTTCTTCAAATGTTTGAAGTAGTTCTTCATTCCACTTATCTGATTTTTCGAGGTCCTCCCTTAGAGAGATGACCTCAGTTTTAAGACCTTCACAATATTGGTTAGATAACATACTAGCATGATCCTTGTTATCATAAGTGTGCAACTTATCTTTAAGATTAACAATATTTTTCAAAGCAAGATCAAGTTTTGTTCTAAGATCAAAAATTTCTTCTAACATGTCTTCTTTTGAATCAGCAACTCCATCTGTCATTTTGGACACATTTTTAGATATAGGATTACCTGGTAGATCTGTCTTTGGGATTTCTTCATAGATTTCTTGTATCTTATCCCATACTTTCTTTACAGATGTATAATGTGTAACCTTATTTAATGTTGAATTAGATATGCTACAAAATATATTACTCAAAGCCTTATTGTTCTTTTGCACTTCCTTGTCTGATGGAGGAAACTTGGTGTAACCATTGCACACTAGATGCCAGACATCGAGATTCATTAGATTATACTTCATCTTTTCTTTCCATTGTTGATAGTTATCTTTGCTTATCGTAGTCACATCTGCATTGTCCATTGATTCTAACTTGCCTTGATACGCTGATTCAAGCGGCATCCTTTTTTAATTTGTTTTCTCTTTAGAGTGCTTACTTTCACTTTTACCCATAAGTGCGAGCTCAGTGATTTCACTTTCATTATTGCATAGATAAGGAAATGGATCACCTTTTCAACAAAAACCCATACCTGATGATGCTTTTTCTTCTTCATTCTTGATCAATAGAAAGCGGGTTTCTCCCAAACTTGAATATTCGCTAACATTTGTAACTGTCACTGCATCTGATATATTCATGTCAAAGTTTTCAATAAAAGTACCCTTATCTTCTTGCCATAAAATGCATTACTACTTTTATCTTCAAATGCCATAAGTAAGTGACAATCTTGATCAAACTCACCTTCTTTGCCATTTGAAACACCATCATTGTCTTCATGTGTATAAAAAAATATATTTTTTTCAAACCTCTTCCTATTTATTTTTGCAGCTTCTTTTCTTTTCTCTTGATTTTCTCTATAGGGACACTTAGCAGCGTAATGACCAACTCTACCAGAAGAAAAACATTTGAAAGGAAGCTTACATATGAATCTTCCAGTACCCACTTGGAGTTTCATTACGAAGTTTTCCTCTTCTTCTTCTAATACATAACCTGATTCTTCCTTATCTTTTCCTTTTGCAATATATTTGAAGGTTGTTTCTCTTAGGTATGAAGGACCACCTTTCCTCATCTCAAATGTTGTCAATATTCCATGGAGTTGATCAAGTGTGAGACTTTTCAAATCCTGCATTTCTTCAATAGCATAGACTTTGGATTCGAACTTCGGAGTGAGAGATCTCAAAAAAACTCAACAATAGTAGCATCTTTTATTTCTTCACCAAGATTTCTCATGGAATTAACAATTTCATCTACTCTAAGAAAAAAATTTGTAATTCTTTCATCATCATGCATTTTCAATGTATCATACTATATTATTAATGTTTGAAGTTTGGCACTTTTTACCTTGGTATCGCCCTTATAACTTTGGATAATCTTATCCCACATTCCCTTTGTTTTGTTTAGTTGCATTATCTTCACAAACTCGGACTCGACCAGACTTCCAAGATGGCATTTACATCTTTTTCATTGGTTTCATATTATTTCTTTCTTGTAGTATCTGAAGGAATAGAGGTTGGATATTGATATCCACTTTCAATGATTTCCCATACAGCAGCTCCTAGTGCCTGCAAGTATTCTCTCATCCTAAATTTCCAAAAGACTAAGTTAGATCCATTAAATATAGGAGGTATGATAGAAAATACTCCTTTGTGACTAATCATCTTGATGGATCTCCTTCAACCGATCAAGCTTCTATAGAAGGACCTGCTCTGATTCCAATTGTTGGGAAAAATACTAGGGGGGTGGGGGCGCGGTGAATCAGTGTTTTCAAACCATTAAACTTTTCAATTTCATATCCTAATTTATGTATGTGACTTTACAGAAGGGAACCCACATGTGTACATGGCTATTATTCATACAACTAACATATATCTATTCAAACGTTTTTTTTTTTTTTTTTTTCAGTTAATTCATCTTTTGTTTATATTAATCCAATGCATCAGTACTTCATTCAATATTATATAAGTAGTAACCATGTGCATGAAGAAAAAAATAAACCATCACACATAATCAACACACATGAACATCGGGATTTAAGGTGGAAACCCAATGTGGGAAAAAACCATCGTTGTTGTCATCTCTATCTTATTTTTAATTTAAAGAAACACTTCTTACAATCTTGTAGTAGTGCAAGCTCATACCAGCATGCAAGCACCCACCTGCAAAAGGCTACAACCTTCGTTTGTTCTCCATCTCCTACTAGAAGGGAGCTCCAACCCCCTAATCTCGATTATCGGCACCCACCAGAAGGGAGATCCAACCCCCTAATTTAGTTTACCACTGACCACTGAAAGGAAGCTTCAACTCCCTCAATAAAGGCTCCCACCCTCAACACCTTCGGGGACCACATTTCATAAATTAAAATATTGAATCCACCTACTACAAAACATTACAACTTGTAGGCCATGTTTCATCAAATTTTCAGATTGAACCCACTACTAACATTTAAGCCCAAAACCAAATATCAAAGTTGAAACCGATTACTACAAAAAATCACTCAATCATCATCTGAAATGTTTTACCTCGTGCATACCGAGATTTACATGCCATTATGAAAGATATTGGAATGGAATATCAAGTTATTCATGTATGCCCTGATGATGATATTCTCTATTATAAAGAACATGCATTGAAAGACAAATTTCCAAAATGTAATGAGAGTAGATATCAAACTGATAAAGTAATAGAAAAGGTGCCTCGCAAGGTTCTTCGTTATATTCTCATAATTCCACATCTACAAAAAAATTTCAGGTGAAAAAGCATAGCAAAACTTATGGATTACCATGCAAGGAATAGAAGTGAAGATGGTGTTATTTGAATGCCTACAAATGGATATGAATTTAGGAATATAGAGAAAAAGTGGCCAAAGTGTAAAAGATAACCTCATAATCTTGGGCTTTCATTAACAATTGATGGTGTCAATCCACTTGAAGAACCTAGATCTACTTAATCGGTGTGGCCCATTTTTGTTATCAACAATACGATTCCTCTGTGGAAGTCAATAAACAGGGAGCACATAATGTTGACAATGATTGTTCTAGGTATTAATTTATTTAGAATAAAAAAATCTAGCACAATAACATCTCATTTTTCTTATTTGTTTCATAATTATGTCCTATATGTTTTTTTTAATTTACTCATATATGTTTAATTATGCCTTATAATGATGTCTTATAAATTTTTTATTTACTCATATATGTAGTAATTATGTATTGTATGTTCAATCAATTAGGTAAGTACCAGTTCAAAGATATGAATGTATATATCGAGCCTCTTACTGATGAGTTAGTGGAGCTATGGAACGATGTCACTATGTATGATATCTCTAAACCAGTGGTTGCCAAAGGGAATTTGAATTCCATCCAATGCTTGTATGGACAATATGCGATGCCCCGAGGCTAACACATTTATGTGGTATGTTATAATGTTACCTTGCACTTTAATAGTGTTTAATTTTATGAAGTTCATTTCAAGTATTTTTTTAAGTAGTTTGACCTTCATTGTACATACTTAAAATAATTGATATAAAAATTATTCCATTTCTTGCAGGTCTTCAAACAAAGGGTAAATTTGGTTTGACCAATTTTTGGTCCTAAGATGAAATCTCATCATTCAAGAAGCTTAGGAAAGGTGTTTGATGAGTATAGGCACTTCTTTTCTAAGAACCATAGGTACCGAAGTACTGAAAGACATCAATGGAAAAGAAGAGACTAGATTAAGACCCTGGAGAATGACACCTCATGCATGGAACTTGCAATATAATAGAGTCTCTCAAGATATGGATTAAATTGTTTGTGTATCAATATACATGATATGTTTGGATTATTTTATATTTTTATGGCATTTTCTTCACTGTACTAATTGACACTTGTTGTTATAATATCTTTAACTAGGATTCACAATGTAGTTAGTTGAGGCATTAATAATAAGGAACTTCCATGAGGAATGAAAAGTTATCTTGAGCAATTCAATAGACTCCCCTACTATGATCACCTAGAAATTATTCATTTGTTTGATACAATGCACATCGGGAAGAATATAATAGAGACTCTATGTTGAATCTTAGATGCAAGGAGAGATAAATAAAAATTTGTCAAGATTTGTAATGGCATTAAGGAGGATGATCATGCATTGAAAAGTAAAATGCATTCAAATAGTGGTGGAGATGGCCAAAATATAAACACCCTTCCATGGTTATTGATAGGGCATCAAAGCACCAATGTTAAAGAGGCTATTGAAAAATTATATTTCCAAATAAATTTTATTCAAACATAAATAATATCCTAACAAAGGAAGGTGAATTAGGTGGGGTAAAAACTCATGATTGGCATACGTTCATTAAGATAATTATTTTGGTGTATATATATTTTATACATTGGTGAAACATCTTGTTAATTAGTGTTTTTTTCTACTAATTTGGGAAAAAATAATGATCGATCATTATTTTTGTTGCAATATGTTCTACCTTTATCTCTCTCATAAAACTTTGACAACAATGTCAAACAAGTTATATGATATTGGAAAATACATGCTAGGTAAGTGGAGATATATGTGCAAAGTGTAATTTTTTCAACAAGTTGTTGTGTCGCATATTTTTTACTGCATTTGTTTTTCTTTTCATCTTGTACTATATTATATTTTTTTTGTTGAAACCTATGATTTGCTTGCTTCATTTGTATATGGTTGTCATCTAAAGAAATTGATAAAGAAGATATAAAGTATTGGAGAAAACAAATTCCTTGTCCAATGTGTGAAATGAAAAAGTATCTACCTCTGGCATTTTTCAATGCACAAGAACACTACCTCATACACCAAGTTGAGGAGATTGAAAAGTTTGGACCTGTACACACAAGATCAATGTGGATGGTTAAGAGGCACTTGAAATCTCTGAATGCTTTGGTCAGTCAAAGAGCACGTCTTGACGGTTTTAGGGTAGAGGGATATATGGTATATCAAACCATGGTTTATATTTGTCAATATAGTGATGTAATAGGAAAAAGTATTAATGTATTCGATCACAACTGGGATTTCAACTTTGTGGACAATTTTGAAGGGGGGCACCTATTATGGAAAGGTAGAATGAGTAATAGTGGAGATTTATAGCACATTTGACTTTTTTGTTTTTATGTATATCATACTTATTTAATTTTTAGTCTTTCTGCATAATCCATTATTATGAAGGTATAACATAGTAACTAATTATATATTTTTTAATTATTTTATTTTAATATAGTTGGTTGAGAGTAGGATGCAATACATTTATACATTGTGAACAATAAAAGATTGGATGAAGGTATGGATTGAACAATGAAAACAAGCTCATAATGGTAGGTTATCATGGTATGGTGAGTCTTCATTAGTCAAAGAAGATAAACATAGTGAAGATACCAATCTTACACAGAGGGAAATTGATTTAACATATGGTTTAAAAGATTATTAGGAAAACATATTCACCCATACTAAGTTTTTTTGCAATTATATTGATGCATGTGTCATGTTTTTTTTCTTAATTTTCAAATTTTGCAAGTATAAATATGCATGTTTATCAATTGACAATGCATTTTTTATGTGTTTAACATATTGCAGTTGAAACACCACAACAAAATGTGGTGCAATGGCCACAAATTTCGCATCAAAAGGTTGGATGAAAAGATGAAAATTTTTGATAGTGGGATAGCTGCAGTGTTTCAAGTTATCAATGTTTCCTCTAAAGGTGACAAACATCCAAAACTCTTTAAGAATCGATACTATGGGTATCTGCATGATAAAATTGAGTGTGACTTTGAATCCTTCAAAATCATTACGTTCGATGTCAAATGGTTCAAGCTACAAATCCATGAACGTGACCCTGATAAAACTGTTATTGAGCATGCTAATGGATTCACCATGTTTTATACAAGGAATCTTGAGCCATGATCATAACGATATTTTCTTCTGAGTCAATGTGAATAGGTATTTTATGTAGATGTTCTAGGTAAGGAGGTTTGTTCATATGTTGTTAGATATGATCCCAGAGGAAGGCCCATAAAGTATAATGTAGTGGAAGAAGATGAAATTGAAGAAGACAATGATGTAGAAGAGCAGGGGGTTCATGCAGTGTTAGGCGAAGATGTCAAATAATTTCAAGGAATATATGTTAATTGAGACAATGTTAATTTGGATGACCTATATGATATTGACGTTGTGTCAGACGAATAACTTGAAGAAGTTGAACCAAATGTAGAAGAGCATGTTCCATATGATGATATAGACAATGATGATGATGTTTATATGGTGAATCCTTTATGCATGAATTCTAAATTGGATGAGACAAATGATGAGATAGATGAGGAAGAATATTAATGATTTCAAAATATTGAAAAGTATGAGGTATGTATTTATATGTTTTCAATCGGTTTGTTTTCTTTCTTTCACCTTAAATTTTTATTTTCCTAGTTTTTATGTTTGAATGTTACAGTGTTTCTTTCAAATATATTATAGTAGATAGATTGGGTATCAAGGAATTAAGAGTGATGTGAGGAGGCGAAGACCCATTTGAGCTTACACCTTCACGTGGTTGGCCTTGTTAAGTAGAGAATATATTATTATTGAAATGAAGAGAAGCCCATTTACGTTTATACCAGCATTTCCAATTTTGACTTTGTTCGTTAAGTAGATGTCCTAGGCAAGTTGGGCGACAAGTGAACCAGGAAATACAGCGATCGGGAAGATGTGCGAAGTAAGTCTGGCCCATGAATGCGCATGAATTAAGTTCCCACTAGGGTGTCTCATAATGATTTTTTAAAAATTGACTAAATTAATGTTTAGGTGTTAAAAGGCAGTTTATAATTGAATGATTATGCAACATGGATGTACTAATAATATTTTGTTTTGATTGATGAGATAATGATTTGAGTTGACTGATTCCCACAGTAGGAAGAATCCCTATGCCCTGGATGCACCCGCACGAAGGCGAAGAGCTTGGGCGCTCCTAGGGGCATCGTGAGCTAGGCATGTGAGGGTCTGCCCAGTACGGTCACCCGTGCAAAGAGTTGGTGGGTCAACCCAACTTGTCAAGGGGTGCCCATAAAAGAAGTAAGTTTGGCCCATGGCTGCCCATGAACAAAGTTCCCACCAAGGGTCCTGATATTGATTTTTAGAAAGTTGACTAAATTAATGTTTGAGTGTTAAAAGTCAGTCTATAATTGATGGATTATACAACATGTTACTAACAAATTATAATATTTTGTTGTCGTGGACGAGCTAACTATTTGTGTTCACAAATTTTCACTGCAGGGTGAACGACCATGCCCTGGGCGTGCATGTACGAAGGCAGGGTTCCCATGGGAGCATGGTGTGCTGGTCGGCATAATAGCGCGCCCACTCGGTAAGGTCACCTGTGCGATGAGTTGGTGGGTCGGCCCAACTTGGAAATGGGAGACTGCACAAAAGAAGTAGTGATGTCCCATGACTTCCCATGAAAAAATTCCTCAATGGGGTCTCATAATGATTTTTAGAAAATTGGCTAAATTAATGTTTGGGTTTTAAAATTTGACTTATAATCGATTGATCATGTAGGATGGAAATAGAAAATGATAATATTTTGTTTTTATTGATGAGCTATTGATTTGTGTTCACTGATTTTCACAGCACGGCGAATGCCCATGAGCTAGGTGTGCTCCCATGTAGGAGGTGCATACGGGCACCCATGGGGGTGTTGCATGTTGGGCATGCCAGGGCGCCCATGCAACGAGTTTGTGGCTTGGCCAGACTTGGAAAGGGGCGACTGCACAAAAGAAGTAATTTTTGGCCATGACTACCCATTAACATAGTTCCCACGAGGGGTCTCATAATGATTTTTAGAAAATTAACTAAATTAATGTTTAGGTGTTAAAAGGCAGTTTATAATTGATTGATTATTCAGCATGGTACTAGAAAATGATAATATTTTTTTCATTGACGAGCTAATGATTTGTGTTCAATGATTTGCATGGCATGGAAAATGCATGTGCCCTGGGCACACCTGCACGAAGGTGGGGCATGTGAGCACCCAAGGGGGTGTCACTGCATGCTAGGCATGCTAGGGTCTCCGCCCAGTAGGGGCACCCGTGTGACGAGTTGGTGGGTCAACCTGACTTGGCAAATGGCGCCTGCAAAAAATAATTAATTTCAGCCCATGACTGCCTATGAACAAATTTCCCACAAGGGGGTCTCATAATGATTTTTAGAAAATTGAGTAAATTAATGTTTGGGTGTTAAAAATAAGTTTATAATTGATTGATCATGCAACATGGAAATAAAAAATGAATGTTGGTCTCATCCTATTTTTGTGAATGTTGGTCTCACCTTAGTTCATTCTCAGATTTCTAGGGTTAGAAAAAGGATAGATTTTGTTTATAGGAAGCTACTTTCTTTTCATATGGAGTTGTCTAGCTTTATGTCGTCGGAGCTATGGGACAGGATTGAACCTTGCTCAACGTTAAAATCTCGTCGAATGGAGGAGATCTGGACAAAAAATCAACACAGAAAATTCTCCAAACTCTCCAATCGATCCTCTTCTTTCGAAGATTCCTCATTCCTATCTAGCTTCTCCTCGAATAGCAGGATTGATCGTAGCCAATTATCTGCCCTCAGATCCTGGGTATTGGGCAATATCAATGGCGAGATTATTGTCGAGCAAGAGGTAGTGGACTGTAGATCAAACGATGGCGATGATTCTGGCTTAGTCAGTTTGCGATCTAACGCGACAGTCAGCTCTGTTGGTCAACGCGATTCCCTGCTCGAACGTGCCCATTCGCTACCTCTCAGCGGAGGGCATTGATCCCAATGTTGTTTGCAGGCTGGAAGACCACCCCGCCCCTTCTTCGCGATCCTGCTCCTCTCATCCCTACCTCTCTTCTGTCAATTCTGTTTCAGTCGGTTCTCATCCCTGGGCCCCTGTAAACCTGTCTGATCCCTCTCGTTGCTCTTCCGGTCCTCCCCATCCCAGCCAGCTAATTGATCATTCATCTCCGTTGGATTCCATGAGCCTCTCTGCCATTGCCTCTCACCTTTCCAATCCATCCATTCCCAAGAATGTCGACCTTCAGGATGACTCCCTGATGCTTATTTCATCCCCTCACAGCTATCACGTGTCTTGTGTGACCTCTCATCTGACTACCTCAATCCCCTCTACTTCAGATCATCAAGCCCTCTCTTATGCCTATAGTATTAACCATCACAATATTTATTCTAATACAAATTAATGTAATAATAATAATAATAATTCTCTTGGTGAGATTAATAATAGTATTAGTGATAATATCTTTAATTCTGAATGGTAAGGAAAATGATATAAGAAGCTTTAATAATATGGACAATAGATCAGGTCATAGTAAAGAATTAATGGAATCTAACCATAATAACATAAATAAGAGTGGTCTTAGATATATTACGAATTACAATAATGAAGGTAATAATAAATATATTAATAACGATAGTAATGTTCATCCTATTAATAATTATATTAATTATTCTAATAACAAAGTAGTTAATTTATCTAGTTTTTATTTCCCTCCTTAGGTCTTTAAGCTATTGGAGAAGGGATTAAATTTTTCCCTTTCTCCAAAGAAAATTCTGATAGTTGATATTATGTGTGATGTTGAATATGGGATTAAGGACTTACCGGATAATATTAAAGATACTATTCGGCAAGATTGTGTAGTTATCCTTAGGAAATCTAAGTCCCCTAAGCCCAACATCACTAAGGAAGAGTTTGAAGCCCTAAAAACCTTGAACAAGAACTCGGACATTGTCGTTTAAAACCAGAAAAGGGTGGGGCTGTTGTCATCCTTGATAAGGAAGATTATCGGAATAAGATGTTGGATCACCTGAACAACAACGGAAGCTACAGAAATCTTGACAAGAATCCCTTGAAAAGGATTTCTAGGTCTGTTGCTCTTGCCATTAAATCCAGTAGCACTGTTCGATCCTTTGGCCACAAGCTTATTGAGAGTAACCCCATCACTCCCAGGATCTATGGGCTCCCTAAAATTCACAAAGAAGGGGCCCCTCTTAGACCCATTGTCAACGCCATAGGTGGGCCTACCTATATTTTAGCTAAATATTTAGCCTCAAAGCTTAAGCCCCTGGTAGGTCAGACAGAATCCTTTTTCAAAGACTCTGCATCATTTGTTAGTGAATTACAGGATATGAAATTGGATCTAGGATTTAATCTTGTCAGTTTTGATGTTGTTTCCATGTACACTAACATCCCCATCAAGGAAGATTTGGATGTAATCTTTCGCTTTACTAATCCCGACACGGCTAGATTAGTTGAGATTTGCCTCACTCCTACTTTTTTCTGTTTTGAAGGTGAGTTCTATGAACAAACCTGTGGGGTGGCTATGGGTTCCCCGCTATCCCCCATCGTTGCAAACCTATTCATGGAAGACTTTTAATCCAAAGCCTTATCCTCAGTTGTTTTTAAACACAAACTTTGGAAAATATTTGTTGATGATACCTGCTCCATTTGGCAGCACGAACTTGAAAAGTTAGATATCTTTTTTGAGCATCTTAATAATTAGTCTAGCTCGATAAAATTTACCATGGAATAGGAAGTTGATGGTTGCCTTCCTTTCCTCGATGTCCTCATTTCTAGGAAGGCTGATGGTTCTTTCTCCCATCAGGTGTATCGAAAAAGACTCATACTGAGCAGTATCTTCATGCAAGTTCCCATCACTTTCCTGCTCATAAGATAGGTGTTCTCAACACGTTAGCCACCCGGGCTTTAAGAATTTCTGATAAAGACCACCTTTCTAAAGAAAAATCCCATCTCCTTAATGTTTTTGTCTAGAATGCTTATAGTAGGCAGCAAGGTGTTAAAGCTTTCGTCAAAGATGGTAAGGGTCGTAAGGTTAAGACTGACACATTTGATCGACATTCAGGAGCTCACCTCCGCTTCATCCAAGGGACGACAAAAAATATTGTGAGAATCCTGAGGAAACATAATGTTCCCTCGACCTTTAGACCCCTCAACACCATTAGAGGCTCCCTAAAATCGGTTAAAGACCAGGTGAACCCTATGGATTTTGAAATGTGTTTCTGTCATCACATGTTCGTGTGGGTCCTCATACATAGGAGAAATGGGTTGGTCTATTGACCAAAGGGTTAAAGAACATGTTTTTGCTAACAAACTTGGGAGGACCAAATCCTGGGCTTTAGCGGAACATGCAGTGAAGACCAAGCATCACATATGCATTGTGGAGGTTAAGCTCTTCGCAAAAATTTCTCATTTCATCAATGCAAGTTTAGGGAAGCCATTGGAATTGAGGGATCCTCTAATAACGTTAGTAGGGATGATGACTTGAAAATTAGTAACTGTTGGATTTCTGCCCTCTCCTCTTACTCTTTATTTTTATTTTTTATTTTTTTACCGGATTCCCCCTCTTTTTATTTATTTTTATTGTTTTTAAGTAATTTTGATTAATTTCATTTATTACTATTAACCATATCGGTAGGTGTGTGTGTGTGTGTGTGTGTGTGTGTGTGTTTTGTATTTTTAGAAGACCCTTTTTTCTATTTTAAATAATTTTCATTGTATTATTGTTTATTTATCCATCCTTTTTTTTTCTTTTTTTTCTTTTTTTCTTTTTTTTTAAACTCCCTCACTTGTGATTTTTATTTGTTTATCCTCTTTATTATTTATTTATTTTACATTTTATTTAGCTAGTTGTTTATATATTTTGATTTTAGTTTATTTTACTCATTTTTTAAAATAAATTAATTAATAAATAAATAAATAATGAATAAGTTAGCCAGTATATTAAATCATTATTAAATATTAATTATTTAAGCAACCTAGAGTATATAGTCGTTTGGTTGGTTCATAATAGTATTTCCCTCCCCGGTCAAATGTAGTCGTTTTCCTCTAACCATTAGGTTGACCTACCTTCTTATTTAACCTTCCTCCGAGATCTGTCCCTTCATCGTGTCCTCAAGATGAACCACACTGGCTGGTTCGAAATGCATCGACCTAATAATTTCTATGTGATTTTTTCCAAAAATTTCCATCAATTAACAAGTTATGGATCACAAAAGCTTGAATTCAAACATCACTACCCTGCATGGAAGGGTCGTTACTATCAAGGTTCATACTTTTGAACAAGCACGCTTGCAGGTTTCTAAGATGAAGACAGATCTTGCTTTCCTTAAGAGATGCAGAGATTCTTCAGTTGTTCCTCTCTTTGCTCAAAGTAAGCATCCCCTCAACAAATTAGGTACTCATCCTATTTTTGTGAATGTTGGTCTCGCCTTAGTTCGTTCTCAGATTTCTAGGGTTAGGAAAAGGTTAGATTTTGTTTCTAGGAAGCTGCTCTCTTTTCATTTGGAGTTGTCTAGCTTGCTATCCTCAGAGCTATGGAACAGGATTAAAGCTTGTTCAGTGTTAAAAGCTCATTGAATGGAGGAGATCTGGACAAACAATCAACGCAGAAAATTCTCCAAACTCTCCAATTGATCCTCTTCTTTCGGAGATTCCTCATTCCCATCTAGCTTCTCCTCGAATAGCAGGATTGATCATAGCCAATTGTCTGCCCTCGGATCCTAGGTAGTGGGTGTTGTGGGGAAAAATGCCTATGCAGGACGATCCTATCCACCTAAGGTGTGACAGTGCCTTAGCAACAAACAGAGACAGCTATTCTAGTATTCTTCCTTTATGAATTAAGAATGAAGAGAGATGGATGGACTAACCGGTGTTTTCCATTTGTCCCTCGATCCGGTTTCTCTTCTCTTTGAGAGTTCCCAGCTACTTGCCTTCTCGCTCACCCAGCTTCAACAGGTTCCTGCAAGGTCACAAGAGGAGAACACTACACAAAGACATAGATTCATATTCATAACTAGTTCAGGATTAGAAATAAACTAAACATACTAATGCAATCATACATCAAAGATACATCAGTATATAGGAGAAACCAGGATAGCTTTATTGATGAATAACAAGGTTCAGGAAGAGATACAACCCAGAGGGCTCCAATCCAGCATCTCCTTCCCAGCAAATGAAATTCCTATCTTCACCTTCCTTCAAAGCATTAAGCACCCAATGATTCCAATCTCAAACCAACAGCAATTCTTTGCAATAACAAAATTCCAGCCTCTAGATCTCATGGAGGAGAGATCCATATATAGATGTTTGGAGGGAGGATGAGTCAGCTTGAGATCTGACTAGTGTCCTCTCCCTCTGTCAGTTCTTGCTTCCACTTGGAGATTGAGGACCTCTTACTCATCACTAGTCGAATTCACTGAGGCAAGTGTCATTGAGGAAGATTCTGGAAGCTTCCAGGGTCTTGACATCTTGTTGAATGAACTTGCCATTTGTCAATTCCCGCTCAGCGCACCCTGGTAGTGCTTCTACCTGCGTTGCAGTGTAGGTAGCCAATGCAGACTTTGCATTTCAGCGCAGACAGCTAGTGGAGCCTCTGAATTGATCCTGAATTGACTTGTTTTTGAGCAGTTTCTGGTGGAGAACTTCTGTGAATTGCTGTGGTTTGTTAGCCTTGTTCCTCTAGGGGTAGGAACAACATGTTTAGGGACTTTGGATCCCTTAAATTATGGACATTTCATGCTTATAGCTGTAAGGCACAAAAATGTCTATAACATTTGCCCCCTAAAGTATGAGGCCGTTTATCGGGTGAAATGCTTTATTAGGAGGATCCGAAGTTCATTCAATGCTGGGAGGAGACCTGTAATAAGATACAATACAATACATTATTTTTCATACTACTTTCATGATCTAGCTGAGGCGGGCATTCCCATGCTCAGTTTTATAAATTCATTTTTCTGTACATAGAACAGACAATCGTCTGATGGTAGACTGATAATTTTTGACGAAATTATCATCCTTTGGGTAGGATGATTATCTGCTGCAATGATGTACATGTCAATGTCTTTATTTTTTCTGAATATATATCACAACCCGGATGGATGAAACTAGATCCGGGGTCTTCAATCTCGTCCGATCTTCACTCTAAGTACAAGTCGATCCATGTGAGAAATGTTCTGAAGTCGAACATGGAAAGACATCACTTGATTACCGGTCAATGAGGTAAACCGTTAACAAGTGCGAGAGGAATCACCGATAATGATAATGACCCTCAAGGTACTGCAATACAATTCACGTGGTGTGAATAAAGGACTTGGCGTCGAACACCACGCAAAATCTTTCGGTCGAAGGTCATTGATGTATACCTGTCGCCGGAAGTGAGAAACTTGCCATTGAGGCATGCAAGCTTCAAAGTACTGAAGGGGTGTTCCTAGATCAACTTCTTGGATAATGAGCTGATGTCGACAAGAAGTGATCCGTCAAAGGAGGGCCTTAATGTATCCCACATCAGTGACATGGAACGGAGCAAATGATTTTGATGGAGGTGAAAACGATCTGATGATATATGATTCAGGGTGGCGGTCATGAAAGGATGAAGGATAATGTATGGCAGTGGATGGGACACGGTTGACTTCTCTGAACGACTTCTCTTGAACATATGGCGACACTTATGCGATGGATCGGTAGCATTACCCCAAATATGGATGGTATGGCGAGACCATGGTGATGTGACCAGTGAATGAAACAACCCAACCCGATTGTGGTACGGAGGAAAAGTGTCATGTTCAAGAGCGACTTGCTACCATCAAAGTTTTCTTGAGTTTCTCCCAATTTTTCCCCAGTCATTGCTGACCAGTACCTCTTTATTTTTTTCAAGCTTGAGGAGGATAACATATGCTTGTTCTATAACTTGCCCTTCGGGCAAGCCCATCGCTATGTTTTAACGAGCCTAGCGATAGTGAAACTCGTTCTCGTCTAAAGACAAGTTTGTCGCTATTTAATGATTTTAACGAGTCTAGCGACAAAGATAACTCGGTCCTTTTCATTTTTAGAGAGTCTAAAAAGGTACGTAAAGTTAACTCCGGAAGTCCTTTTTCGTCATCTAATCCCTTAAGTCCGAAAAAGTATAAAACAATACAGAAGGGATGAGTTTTCGATAGTTTTAACGAGCCGAACAAAACAAGTGCTCGATCTTTTTGTGCAATAATCCCTCAGGTCCAAAAAGATTAAAATCTAGAGGAGGGATAGCACTTCCAGTCGCTTTAACGAGCTGGAAGGCCAAAACTCGGAAATCTTTTCATATTTTACGAGTCATATGAAAAGAGCTTAAAGAAGACTCTTCTTTTGAGGAACGAGTGATAAAACGGGTTAGCAGCTGATTCCAGGTAAGGCTTGGAATTTTCCAATCACGGCAGTGTCACAAGGATGGCTAGTGAAATCACTCTTCGCAGCTGTTCCTCAAAATGGGTAAACAATCATATGGAGGTGAACGATCGGCCAATGGAAAAGTGGAGGTGACGGTGCAAACACGACCAAGGCTTTAATGGCTGATGATATTACATTCATGGTGGTTATTTACCGGAGGGTAGTTCATTTTTTAACGAGCTTAAACGTGGAAAAACACTGCTCAGCCTTATGTTTATTTTTTAACGAGCATGAACTATGTGCTAAAACTGCTCGGATCTTGCGTTTATTTTTTAACGAGCATGAACTGTGTGCTAAAACTGCTCGATTAACCCAGTCATATGATAAGAATGTCTCATTAAGATTCTATTTTTTATGGAGCTTCATCTCACAAAGCTTTGCTCTGGATCCTTTCGTTATGTAAGTTCGGAAACGACTAATCCTATGAGTTTAAAGGGTTAGACCTACAGGTTTAAAGGGAGGACCTAAAAATTTAAAAAATAAATAGCCGCCCCTTGCTTGCACTCCAAAAGGTTTGCATGCCCCCAGACATAAAGTACGATTTCAAGGTTACCCCTTCTTAGTCCAATAAAACATTTGTTTTACCGGGAGAGGCATACCTCTTTCACGATACCCAAAGATTGTTCTATTAATCTTTCAAACAAAACACTTCTTCGGCGGTGTCTACCGAGATAGACAAAGGTGAATGACCTCAGTGCCAAACACATAACTTTGACAAAAGAATCTTATTCTAGAATAACCCCTCTTCCAAGACAGACAGGGTACAGACTAGTCATATTCTCCCGCGGAAACCTACCCTATACCCAAAGTTTTCCTGTCGAAGCAGACCAGGACGCATGCCCCCTGGGTTCCAGTCATATCCTCCCGGATTACTCGCGCTCATCAGGAGGACGGACCGTGGGTTGAGACATTTCTTGCGTGAAGAGACCATTTAGGGATGGTATATGACTATTTGTGATGCGTGATCCGGGAAATGAAAGCTGGTCCACGAGCTTGACCACTCTTCCTTCATGCGGAAAACACATTACTCTAAAGAGTGAGGAGACGATGGCTCCCATGCAATATATATAGTCTCGTCCAAGGAGTAGGTTATAATCCAAGGGTCCTTGAACGACCATCACGTTCATTTGAACGGTCTTCCCTTTCAATGTGATAGGCACATTGGGGAGGATCCCTAAAGGTCGACTGGTTCCTTTATCAAAGCCTGTCAGATTTCTCATTTCAGGCAAAAGCGCTGGCGAACCAAGCACTTTCCAAGCAATAGAGGAAAGGATACTCACAGATGCCCCTTCATCAATGATGGTGCCAGCCATTACCATTCTGTATATTTGAACGATAATTCTGAATGGTATGCTTGCTGGCAAACGGGGTCTGCCTAGTTGGTTCCAGTCGAACGAGACAACTAGGTTGCTTGGTGGTGGGACCGAATAGACGGCCGGGTATGACTCTGACGAAGTTCCTTCCTGCGATAAAGGAATGGGCAGATTTCCCCCTTGTTCGTCGGAGTCTGTGTTGATGAAGAGAATTTGGACGGTGTCGTCTTTATTCTCCTTTGTGATGGTATCATTCGAAGATAGAGCCTCTGAAGGCAAAACCGGGTCAACTTCCGCCTCAACCTTTTTACTTTCGTCAGGTATGGATTCAGACGGTTCATCTTCAATGATAGGTGCTTCGGCTGACCACCTGAGCGGGCTAGTCGGGTTCTCAACTGGTGAAGGACTTGGCAGGAGTTTTTGATATCTAGGAGGAAGTTGCACCGGTAAAACCGGGCGATCTTCCAAAACTCTTTTAGCCTCGTCTAAGAAGGGACAACGGTGGATGGCATGGTCGC
This sequence comes from Pinus tabuliformis, assembly GCA_031772625.1. NCBI lineage: Eukaryota > Viridiplantae > Streptophyta > Pinopsida > Pinales > Pinaceae > Pinus > Pinus tabuliformis. The sequence goes on from CM062820.1 coordinate 859,895,250, forward strand.
CTTCACACAGTTTGCAGGGAAATCTAGCTTTCCCCCTCTGTCCTGTGGCTTCACTTTCACTAGTTGACGGTGTGCTGTCAACATGGCTATCAGAGGTTGACGCCACAGAATTGTGCAAACGGGGAGACCAGTCCCTTAGTATCCGAGGGATGCAGGGACAATCTCTGTGGAAGTGGTCTCCCTTGCATATGACACATGGCGATTTAGGCCTAGTCAGTGTTGTGTGTGGATTTTTGTCAGACGACACTTGTTTGCCCCCAGTCGCTTTTGGCTCCTTCTTCTTCTTCTCTTTCTTCTTCTTTTCCTTCTTCTCCTTAGGAACTTGGTTTTTTGTTTTACCAGCTCCGTCAAGCGAAGAGGAAGGAGGAGAGGAAGAATTAGATGAAGTAGAAGGCTGGTGGGCAACTCTGGTCTGGTCTAACTGTTGATTCGACTGTTCAGGAATAGTGGTGTTCTGAACGACATTGGTTGAGAAGAGCCAGACCGGCAAGCCAATTGTCAGTCCTGGAAGCGACAATGTGGCCATGTGGGGCACACCAACATCTCCCCAAGAGGAGAAGGGACTAGGATTTCCACCAAGGGGAATTCCTTGGTTGGTGTGCTCCATTTTCTCAACCTAAAGATCAACGCAGGAAGAGGGGGTGATTGTTCCGTTTAAAATAAATTTTAACGACGCTTTAGACACAACTTGCTTTTTCAATTTTAAAGAGTCGAGAAAAAGCTAAAGATGACTCTAGTCTCCTTCGATGTTTTAACGAGCCCGAAGTGACAAATGCTCGGATGGACTTTTTCCGTTATAGAGTCTGAAAAAGGCCAAAAGGAACTGCTCTGGAGTTCTAGGTAGAGGGTGTGCCAAACTTTTCGCAAAACCGCAGAATACTTTTTAAGGTACGGGCAGTCGATCTTCCTGAATGTTGTGTTCAGTGCATTGCGATCAGTAGGGCGGCTGACACGGCTTCCTAAGGATAAAGGTTTTATGCCTATAGGGGTCTCCCAATATATACTCGACGGTACGTGGGAGCACAATCCGTACTGGCGCTATCGTCCCTCAGGAGGAATCACCCACCATCAGCGAGATCGACAGTCACCAGGCTTTACGACGCCGGAACACGTCTCTAGCCTAGACCTCTATGTTGTGCGTTATGTTACAAAGCGTTGTTAAGTTCATTCAATTTATTTTAGGTTGATCTTTTTAGAAGTTTGCCTTTTGAGGTTCACCACGAGATGTATGATACAATTCCTAAATGCAGTCTAAAGATGATAAGCAAGCTTTACCTCTCTTTCAACAATGAAAATCCTAGCTACAAAGGGAAAAGAAAGACACCATCTTTTCTCAAAGAGCAATCAGCACACTCTAATGCAATTTTCCTAAATCAAGCATGCAAACTATCAAGATGCAAATGCACAATGCAGGTGTTTGTTTTCTGCTCTCTTAATATTGATGCCTAAAAAGAAAGCTTTTTGCACAACTTTGAATTTGCTTTTAAATGACAAATACAAACAAGTTTACTTTTTCGAAATCAGAAAGGGTAGAAGAGATTACAACACTTAACGATTTTCGAAATGAATACTTGTTTTGACACTTAAAAGAGACAAAATCAAACCAAAAGCAAAAGTAAATGTACAATCAACTGTAAACAGCCAATGAACTCTCTCCTAAGATCACAATCAACAGATCTGAATCAAGGGCTATAGGACGACTATTTCACTCTTGCAAAGGAAAACTGTAAATGATGCCACAAACACATAAAAACACTCACAGTCTTTTTGTACAAAAGGAGGCGGAATTTAAGCAGAGAAAAGGGGTTATCAGACAGGTACCTATGCTGGTTACAGGCTGCAAAAATCAGAGATCAAAACAAGGCAAAACAGAGCAGAGAACCCCAGCTGCACAAGGCCTAACTGGATCAACGCACCCTCAACACAGAGGTTTTGACATTCAGCGCAGGTAGCCTTCATGGGACCTGCGTTGAAATGCAGAACCTCTTCACAGGGTCTACGCTGAAGGAGAAACGAGAGTTTCTCACTGGGTTCTGGGTCACAGTTTGCTGATTAATCTACGGTTTCAGGCCAAATCAAAGTAACAAGCAAGGTACAATCAAAGGGATGCTTTGAAGAAGGGCTAAGATCTATCACAAAGGATCATCAAATCATTTGTGAGTCCATTGTTTAGATCATAGACAAATCCAGTGATTGGATCAAAGCAGCAGCTGTCTACTTTGCATCTGAGAATAGCAGATGCAGTTCGATTGTTGTTGTTGAGTCTATGAAACAAACAATGATAGAGACACAAATAAAATGACTAAACAGATCTCCTCAGCGGAGTCGCCAATTTTTTGTGGGGAAAAATGCCTATGCAGGACGATCCTATCCACCTAAGGTGTGACAGTGCCTTAGCAACAAACAGAGACAGCTATTCTAGTATTCTTCCTTTATGAATTAAGAATGAAGAGAGATGGATGGACTAACCGTGTTTTCTGTTTGTCCCTCGATCCGGTTTCTCTTCTCTTTGAGAGTTCCCAGCTACTTGCCTTCTCGCTCGCCCAGCTTCAACAGGTTCCTGCAAGGTCACAAGAGGAGAACACTACACAAAGACATAGATTCATATTCATAACTAGTTCAGGATTAGAAATAAACTAAACATACTAATGCAATCATACATCAAAGATACATCAGTATATAGGAGAAACCAGGATAGCTTTATTGATGAATAACAAGGTTCAGGAAGAGATACAACCCAAAGGGCTCCAATCCAGCATCTCCTTCCCAGCAAATGAAATTCCTATCTTCACCTTCCTTCAAAGCATTAAGCACCCAATGATTCCAATCTCAAACCAACAACAATTCTTTGCAATAACAAAATTCCAGCCTCTAGATCTCATGGAGGAGAGATCCATATATAGATGTTTGGAGGGAGGATGAGTCATCTTGAGATCTGACTAGTGTCCTCTCCCTCTGTCAGTTCTTGCTTCCACTTGGAGGTTCTTGCTTCCACTTGGAGATTGAGGACCTCTTACTCATCACTAGTCGAATTCACTGAGGCAAGTGTCATTGAGGAAGATTCTGGAAGCTTCCAGGGTCTTGACATCTTGTTGAATGAACTTGCCATTTGTCAATTCCCGCTCAGCGCACCCTGGTAGTGCTTCTACCTGCGTTGCAGTGCAGGTAGCCAGTGCAGACTTTGCATTTCAGCGCAGACAGCTAGTGGAGCCTCTGAATTGATCCTGAATTGACTTGTTTTTGAGCAGTTTCTGGTGGAGAACTTCTGTGAATTGCTGTGGTTTGTTAGCCTTGTTCCTCTAGGGGTAGGAACAACATGTTTAGGGACTTTGGATCCCTTAGATTATGGACATTTCATGCTTATAGCTGTAAGGCACAAAAATGTCTATAACAGTGGGCAATATCAATGGTGAGATTATTGTTGAGCAAGAGGTAGTGTACTGCAAATAAAATGATGGTGATGATTCTAGCTTAGTCAGTCTGCGATCTAACCCGGCAATCAGCTCTGTTGGTGAACGCGATTCCCTGCTCGAACGTGCCCATTCGCTACCTCTCGACTCCATGGAGGGTGTTGATCCCATTGTTGTTCATAGGCTGGAAGACCATCTTGTCCCTCCTTCGTTGTCCTGCTCCTCTCATCCCTGCCTCTCTTCTATCGATTCCGTTTCAGTTAGTTCTCATCCCTAGACCCCTTCATATCTGTCTGATCCCTCTCATTGCTCTTCTGGTCCCCCCCATCCCAGCCAGCTAACTAATCGTTCATCTCCTCTGGATTCTGTGAGCCTCTCCACCGTCGCCTCTCACCTTTCCACTCCATCCATTCCCGTCGACCTTTAGGATGACTCCCCAATGCCTATTTCTTCCCCTCGCAGCTATCTCGTGTCTCGTGTGACCTCTCATTTGACTACCCCGGTCCCCTTTACTTCAGATCATCGAGCCCTATCTTATGCCTATAGTATTAACCATCACAATATTTATTCTAATATAGATTACTGTAATAATAATAATAATAATAATTCTTTTGGTGAGATTAATAATAGTATTAATGATAATATCTTTAATTCTACATATAATGGTAAGGATAATGATATAAGAAGCTTTAATAATATGGACAATAGATCAGGTCATAGTAAATAATTAATGGAATCTAACCATAATAAAATAAATAAGAGTGGTCTTATATATATTAAAAATTACAATAATGAAGGTAATAATAAATATATTAATAACGATAATAATGTTCATCCTACTAATAATAATATTAATAATTATAATAACAAAGTAGTTAATTTATCTAGTTTTTATTTTCCTCCTCGGGTCTTTAAGATATTGGAGAAGGGATTAAATTTTTCCCTTGCTCCAAAGAAAATCCTAGTAGCTGATATTATGTGTGATGTCGAATATGGGATTAAGGACTTACCGGATAATATTAAAGATACTATTCGGCAAGATTGTGCAATTATCCTTAGGAAAGTTAAGCCCCCTAAGCCCAACATCACTAAGGAAGAGTTTGAAGCCCTAAAAACCTTGAATAAGAACTCGGACATTGTCGTTTTAAAACCAGAAAAGGGTGGGGCTGTTGTCATCCTTGATAAGGAAGATTATCAGAATAAGATGTTGGATCACCTGAACAACAGCGGAAGCTACAGAAATCTTGACAAGAATCCCTTGAAAAAGATTTCTAGGTCGGTTGCTCTTGCCATTAAATCCAGTAGCATTGTTGGAACCTTTAGCAACAAGCTTATTGAGAGTAACCCCATCACTCCTAGGATCTATGGGCTCCCTAAAATTCACAAAGAAGGTGCCCCCCTTAGACCCATTTTCAACACCATAGGTGGGCCCACCTATCTTTTAGGTAAATATTTAGCCTCACAGCTTAAGCCCCTGGTAGATCGGACAGAGTCCTTTTTGAAAGCCTCTGCATGATTTGTTAGTGAATTACAGGATATGAAATTGGATCCAGGAGACAATCTTGTCAGTTTTGATGTTGTTTCCCTGTACACTAACATCCATATCAAGGAAGCTTTAGATGTAATCTTTCACCTTACTAATCTAAACTGATCCGAATTGGATCCTAAAACACTCTCTAAGTTTTCATGAACTCTGTAAAATTCATGCCAAAGTTTCAAAGTCTTATAAATATCAAGCTTATCAGAGATAACCTCGTAATAGTTGCAATTTGTGATCAGTGCAGAGCAACGAGGACCCTCGGTCAAGCGCGCAGACTGTCGGCCCATGGTAACGCGCGCTACCACAAATTAGCAAAACCAGGAGTCAATTCAAGAAATGGGGGCAGTTTCTCATATGCAAGTCGCTAATCGCATATCGCAGGGCAAACCCCTCAAAGAAGGAAAAGCCCCAAGCGCTCGGACCCGAAATAATGGTAAATTGCAAAAAAGTACCATTCTGATTCCGTCAAAAGCGGGGTCCCACAAAAACCGGCAGAATATCGGAAGGGCTTCGAGCAGCAAGTGGTTTCAACTGAGTCCGCCTGATGCCACACAATGGGTTCCACGCGTCCGGTGGAAGAGAGAGAAAACTGTTCACATCGGATGGGTAAACATCATGTTACTTACTCGCCCTATATGAACAATGACCGTAGGATCTGGGGCCCCCAGATCAACGGCGGAGATGCGTTCTGATGGGTGACCGGACCTAACAAGGTAAATAGATAGAGTTATATAATATTTGAAGTCCGACGTGGACGATGCATTGGCAGAAGTTCGTGAAAGCGGGCATTCTTGGAGTTAATGAAATAAACGGTCATTTTGAAAATGTCCAAGAGAACTAACACTCAGTTCGTTTTGAAATAGGTGGCCACCTCCCTGTGAGGTGTTATACAGGGATGATTACGCAGAATAGAGGGATTCAAATGGACAAAGGCAGGGGAACCAGAAAGATGGGAAGCAGAAACGAACAGTCAGAAAGAAAATTGGCTTTAAAGCCACGAACAAGCAGTAAAAGCAATAAGCGAGTTAAGAAAGCTAAGAGCAGAGAACAGAGAGAAGGAGTTGAGCTGACCTGCAGAAGTGAAGGCAGCATTGAGACAGAGTCAGAGAGAGACAGAGAGTCTGTGTACTCTATAAAAGGCTTGAGAAGTTCAAGCGAACTCCTCTGTATATGCCTGTCATGTATTGAGTCTCAGATTGGACTCATACTATTATGACCAATAGAGGTCGAGATTCAGTAAGGAGAGTCTATGTACTCTAGAGACTTGGGGAATCTAGGTATAGTCTTGCTGATTTATATCTGTTGAGTGAGACTCAAATTGAGCTCACTGTTGTAAAAACTCTTCTTTGAAAACATAATAGAGAGGCCACCACTAAAGGCTAGACTAGGAGACATAGCCCAGGAGTATTGGGTGAACTCCTTGTTAAACTTGTTGTGTTTATATGTTTTCCTGTTGTGTTTTCTTTAACTGCTTCAGTGTCTGTTTATTTCTCAATCTTATCGATCTGTTGCATAAAATAACGTAGACCCATCCATGCACATGAGTCTGTAATACCTTATTAATTATCTTATATCAATTCCGAAACAAGTGGTATCAAAGCTCTAGGTTACTAAGGTTAGACAAGCTTGTCTTGGATTTTGTTGTTGAATGCTAACTAGGACAAAGCTCAAATTAGGTGAAGGAGAATTGGTTGAAGCTAACCCAGAAATTGGAAGAGTCTACCCTAAGAGGAATATGGCAGAAGAAAATCCCTTGGAATCAGACTCCCAGTTCATGGATAGTTTCATGACCATGAGAGCCATAGTGGAGGAAATGTATAGAGAATTTAAGAAAGGTAGAGATGAAGATTCATCAAAATCCAAGCAAGATAAAGGAGTAGAAGAATCTCTCCTCCATGACCATTCTAAAGGCAAAGGGAAAGAAGAAAAGCTTCCCACACCTCCTAATAGCCCTAAAAATAAAAATAAAAACATCTTTGATTAAATTATATGTTAAATTTGATTTGTCGATATATGATGGAGAATTGAATGCAGAGAAGCTGGATAATTGGATTAGACAGACTGATGTGTATTGCAGGGTGCGGAGCATTGATTCAGACAAAAGTAAGATTCAACTGGCCAGCCTACGTCTTGGAGGCACTTCCTTGGTATGGTGGGAAGGCAAGACATAAGCTGACATGAAGAAGCATGGTAAAATTCTTTATGTCTGGAGTGAATTTGTTTCTACAATTAAAAAGCAATTCTATCCACTAGCTTATATGCAGCAAGCCATGATGAGCTGGCAAACTCTTCGCCAATTAAAAGAGAAAAGTGTACAAGGCTACACTCGAGAATTTAGAAAAAGATCTTTGATTCTAGGAATTTCTTTAGACTCACCTGAAACTCTGCTGAAGTATATAGGTGGTCTACACAGCTATTTAAAGCACACCATTCTCATGTTTAATCCCACTAACATAGATGAGGTATTTGTTTAGGCTACACATCTAGAAGCTAGAGGCAAGAATGTGAACCCACAAGTTGGGGGATCATCAAAACCCACTGTAAGCAAGAACAAGGAAAAGAAAAAACAGAAATGGAAAGAGAGGAAGACAAATGATGTACAAAAGACCAAGCCTTCATGCACTCACTGCAAGAAGGATGGGCATGATGATGAACACTGTTGGATTCTGCATCCAAAGCTAAGACCCAAGAAGTTCGATGGAAAAAAGAAGAAGATTGTTGCAGCTATTCAAAAATATTTTGGGTCAGACTCAGGGGATGAAACAACAATCGCAGGCACAGGTATAAAAGGTAAAAATTCTGAAGCATCTACTAGTAATTCTGCACAATCTACTGATAATGAAGAAAATGAGAGAAAAAGACATGAGCTTTTTCATATTCGAGTTATTTCCAAGCATCAAAAGATTGATACTTTGTTTGATAGTGGCTCACAAGTAAATTTAATTTCTGAAGCAATTGTAAAGAAGCTGGGATTACTAACAACACCTCACAAGAAGCCATATCCATTACATTAGTTATGTGATAAAGCAAAGCTACAAGTGACTAGACAATGTAAACTTATTTTTTCTTTTGGGTCAGCATTTGTAGATGAGGTTGAGTTAGATATAGTTGTTTTGGATATATGTGGAATTGTTTTAGGAATTCCTTACTTGTATGATAGGAAAGTTATTTTCTATAGAGATGAAAACAAGTATCAACTCGTTAAAGATGGAATCAAATATATTGTAAGAGCTCATAAACTCAAGAATAATTATACTCTCATAAACTCAGGGCAGATGAAAAGAATTGTAAATTCATGCAAACAATTTTTACCGGTGGTTGTAAAGGAAGAGAAACTTGATAAAACCAATATATTTGAGGGTTGTAATGCTAAACAGCAAGCTGATTTAGAAAAAGTTGTTTTAGAATATGATATACTATTTCAAAAACCTAAAAGTCTGCCACCCCAAAAGGAAATAGTACATGATACTAATTTGCAGCAAGATGCTCCATTGCCTAACATCGGAATTTATTGGTTGTCCGCTTTAGAGAATGCAGGAATCAAGAAGCAGGTACAAGAGCTGCTCGAGAAAGGGTTCATAAGACCTAGCACATCACCATGTGGGTCTCCAATTGTCTTGGTGAGAAAGAAAGATGGCTCATGGAGAATGTGCATTGATTACCAAGCACTAAATAAGATAACGATCAAAAATCGTTATCCCATTCCTCGCATAGATGATCTACTAGATCAATTGAAAGAAGTTGTTTACCTTTCCAAGTTGGACTTGCACAGTGGCTACCATCAGGTCAGAGTTGCAAAGCAAGATGCATGGAAGACTGCTTTCAAAACAAAGCAGGGATTGTATGAGTGGTTAGTTATGCCTTTTGGCTTAATTAATGCTCCTACTACTTTCATGAGAGTAATGAATGATGTACTCAGGCCTTTTATTGACGATTTTGTCATTGTATATTTAGATGATATTCTTATAGTTAGTAAAACATGGGAAGAACATTTGAAGCATGTCAAGTAGACTCTAGACGTTTTGAAAAGAGAAAATCTCTATGTTAAGCTATCAAAATGTGAATTTGGTAAAACATCTTTGAATTATTTGGGTCATATTGTAGGGGGTGGTGAACTGAAGATAGATCCCTCTAAGGTTGTAGTCATTGTAAACTGGCTGAAACCCAAATTTGCTACAGAAGTTAGAAGCCTCTTAGGAGCAGCACAGTATTGGAGAAAGTTTATTGCTAACTTTTCTTTGATTGCAACTCCCTTACATGCTTTAACAGGATTGAACAAGGTGTTTCAGTGGGGAGGTAAATAGCAGAAAGCCTTCGACACTTTAAAAGAAAAGATTAGTACAGCACCAGTACTAGCACTGCCCGATCTTCAAAGACCATTTGAGATTGAAACAGATGACAATGACTATGCCATGGGAGCAGTGTTTATGCAGCACGGTAAACCCATATGTTATCATTGTGAGACATTTAATTCTGCAGTTGTTAATTATCCCACATATGATAAGGAATTGTATGCATTAGTATAGAGTGTGAAAAAGTGGAAACATTATTTAATGGGAAAAGAGACAGTTATACATATTGATCATCAACCACTTCAATATTTACACTCCCAAACTAAGTTGCAACAATCAAGACACTATAGGTGGATGGGTTTTCTACAACAGTTTCATCTTGTCATCAGATATAAAAATGGCACACACAATAAAGTTGCAAATATGTTGTCCAGACCAATCATAAATGCGTCTACTATACTTAAGCATAATTCAGTATTGCATGAAAGCTACATTGAACAGTATGCTCAAGATATATATTTTAAATATGTATATGCAACTTTAAGTCATGGCAAACAAGTAGAAGAATTGGATTATCATGTTACGGACCAATTCTTGTATCATTTTGGAAAGTTATGCATTCCACAAACTAAAAGAGTAAAGATAATTTGAGAAGCACACACTTCTCTAATATCAAGTCACTTTGGTGTAAGTAAAACAGTTGCACAGCTGCAAAGATTTTGTTATTGGCCAAAAATGAATGAGATAGTTTCTAGATATGTAAGAGGGTGTACTATGTGTGCTAAAAGCAAGCCCAGCAATAGAAAACTAGGCTTGTACACTCCACTACCAGTTCCTTCTCATCCTTGGGAAAGTGTTTCCATGGACTTTGTTGGGGGACTGCCTAAATCTAGAAAAGGTCATGACTATTTATATGTTATTTTGGATAGGTTCAACAAAATGTGCATTTTAATACCTTGTAACAAGCAGATTACAGCTAAACAAACAGCAAAGTTGTTCTTTCAACATGTATGGGTTCATTTTGGATTACCCACTTCCATTGTATCTGATCGAGATTCTCGATTTGTTGGGAATTTTTGGTCGAGTCTGTGGGAATTGATGGACACCAGATTGAAGAAGAGCACAGCCTTTCATCCACAAACAGATGGCCAAACAGAAGTGGTCAATAGGACAATGATCCAGTTGCTCAGAGGCTATTGCAGCAAGCATCCCAAGCTTTGGGATGAACATTTATGTTATGTGCAGCATGCTTACAATCGTGCTAAACATTCTTCTACATAGTGATCTCCTTTTGAGACCTGTTTTGGTTTCACACCAAGGTCTCCCTTGGATTTTGGCTTTGGTAAAGACATAGCAGTTGATGGACACAGTGATGTGGACAAGGCAACCAAGTTCATTGAACAAATCCAAGAGATTCACCAGGTAGTACAGGAACAGCTGGAAAAGATCCAAGCCAAGTACAAGGCAAGGCATGATAAGCATCAGATTGAGCATAGTTTCCAAGTTGGTGATCAAGTCTGGCTATATATCAGTAAAGATATAATGCAAGGTGAAGGTAAGAAGCTAAAGCCAATAAGGTATGGACCTTTCAAGATACTTGAGAAAATTGGTGAGAATGCTTTTCGCCTTGATTTTCCAGCTTACATGCACATCTATTTGGTAGTTAATGCAGAAAGCTTGAGACTATTTGAACCAGTTAAAAATAATCAATATTATTTTGTATTAATGGAGAAATGGTTACATAGTTGTAACGTATCTCCTTAGTTTAGGATTTGTTCCTAGAGTTTAGGAGTTTGTTTACAACTACCTGATTTCTAGTGATGTATTTAATATTGTAATATTCATTTGATGTATGTAGAGTGAACGGAGGGAGAGTCTCTTCTTTGTTTGAGTGCAGTCTCCAGGTGCAGTACACACCTGTGAGCTGCAACTCCTTCCTTTTAATTCAAGTCTTATTTTTATCTTGGTATCAGAGCTTAGGGTAGAGATAGCCTTAAAAAAAAAATTCTTAGGGATGCATCATTAATTACATAGTTGTAGTGGCAGTAGAGCATGCTAGGAGTATTTGTAAGATCAGGTGGACTGCAGTAACACCTGGAGCGAAGGGTCTCAGATGACTGATCATCTCTGAGCCGAAGAAAGGGTTGGCGCCCATTTTTTGAGCAGAAGCAGGCGTTGGCGCGGATTTTTCACGTACAGTCGCGCCATAAAAGAGCAGAAGCACAAGCTGGCGCAGGATTTTAAGGAATAGTCGTGCCATTGGCGCGGATTCGACGGAGATAATCGCGCCAGTGTGCCAGAAAGCTCCATTGGCGCGGATTTTTAGCTGATAATCGCGCCAGAAAATGTGACACGCATGGATTTTTTCCTGGCACGGATTCTTAGCTGTTGAGTAGCGCCTTTGACTAGAAAGAAGCGCCAACCTCTTTCTCTTTGAGAAATCTGCAATTTTTTGTAGATCGGTCTTGCCTGGTGGTGGCACGTGGAAACTTCTGCTCGATGGCAGCAAATTTGATTTGCCCAGTGGTGGCGAATTGGGGTTCCTTGATCCGCTCGGAGGTAGCAGATCGAACCTACCCGGTGGTGGCGAATTAGAGCTCTGTGATCTGTTCGGTAGCAGCAGATCGGATTTGCCCGGTGGTGGCGTAGTGCAGCTCCTCGATTTGTTCGGTGGCAGCAGATCAGATTTGCCCAGTGGTGGTGCATTGGAGTTGTTTTTTGATCTGTTCGGTGGTAGCAGATCGGATTTGCCCGGTGGTGGCACATTGAAGTTCCTGATCTGTTCAGTGGTAGCAGATCAGACTTGCCCGGTGGTGGCCGATTGAAGTGTTCAGTTGGATAGAAATGAATAACAGTATAGAAACATATCTCCACGAGTCTGGAAAACTCGATGGAACAAATTTCTCCAACTAGAAGTTCAAAATGCAAACTTTGCTGGAAAGCATGAATGCATGGTCGATTGTCATGGGAGATGAGCGAAGATCTGGAACAGTGACCCAAGAACAAGACTAGGATAAAAGAGAAACGAAAGCGAAAGTTATACTGAAGATTTCTGTTAAGGACAATATTATCCCACATATCAGAGATTGCAAGTCAGCTGCTGATATATGGAAAATGATCAAGAACTTGTACGAGACACAAAATACAAATCATGTTCTGCCACTAAAAGGCAAGTTGTTTGCATTGAAGATGGAGGAGAATGAGTCTGTTGTTGGATTCATGGCCAGAGTTAAGGACCTGAGTGACAAATTGGGAGCTATCAGAGAGAAGGTATCCGACTCAGATCTGGTCATGCTCACATTGAACAAAATGACTGATGAATACCAAACGTTCATCACAGGGCTGTCAGCAAGAGAAAAAACCCCTTCATTTGATGAGCTGACAGCGATTCTGCTCCAGGAGGAGGAGCGACGACAGAATTTAAAAACTCAGAGCAATGACCTTGCTCTGATGGCAAAAAGGAGATGGTACAGAGGGAAGCAGCACCAACAACCGCAGTAGCAGCAGCAGAAAGGAGCCATCACATTTCAAAAGAGATCATTTAAAGGTATGACTGATAATTATGTTAATAAATGTTTTTACTATGGAAAACCTGGTCATCAGATTAAAGAATGCTATAAGAGATAGGTAGATGAACGAAGAAGAAAACAGAGAAAACATCAGGGTTATTTTGCTGGGGAAGAGGAGGACCACAGCCACGAACTTCGATTATTTATAGTTGATTGTGCTCTTTCAGCATCAAAGGGAGATGAGGACGACATATGGTATGTCGACTCTGGCGCATCCTCACATATGACTAGTAAGAAGGACTGCTTTGAATTTCTTGAACAAACTGCATGTGGATCAAAAATTTATCTAGGAGATGATAGTGGGTATGAGATCAAAGGATATGGTGATATTCCTATGAAGCTACCTAGTGGTGACATTAAACACCTTAAAAATGTATTATATGTTCCATGAATTAAGAAAAATTTGATCTATGTCTCAATGATTACAGACAGGGACATGCAAGTTCAATTCTTTAAGAATAATTGTGCCATTAAGGATAGCCAGATGGAAACAGTTGCAACAGGAGTGCGCGTGGGGAGCTTGTACAGATTGGATGCAAAGAGTATGCCATGAAAAGCAATGGTTGTAGCTGGATCAACAGTCGAAAATCTCTGGTATCAGAGATTCGGCCATCTCAATTTGCAAGACCTCATCCTACTTCAGAGGAAAGGTATGGTCGATGGACTCCCTGTGTTTCATAATGTTAATCTGGAATGTGATGGATGTGCATTAGGGAAAATGCATAGAGAAGAGTTCCCATTGCATGTTAATAGAAAGGAAAGAGACATTCTAGAACTGGTGCATACAGATATTTGTGGACCTATGCAAACTAGGTCTTTAGGAGGAGCATATTACTTTCTGTTATTTACAGATGATTGCACTAGATTTTCATGGGTGTACTTTCTAAGTAAAAAGAGTCAAGCCTTTCAGTACTTTAAAGAGTTTAAATCTATGATAGAGAACCAAACAGGAAAAAGGATAAAAATTCTCCGCTCGGATCAAGGGGGAGAATACAGGTTGGGAGAGTTCATGAATTTCTGCAAGCATCATGGGATTATGCAGCAATTTACAGTGCCACACACTCCACAGTAGAATGGAGTGGCAGAACGGAAGAACAGAACTCTTGTGGAGTGCGCAAGAAGTATGCTTCAAGGTAAGGGTCTATCAAATGGTCTTTGGGCAGAAGCTATTAACACTGCTATTTATTTAAAGAATAGGAGTCCTACTAAATGTCTAGGCTTCAAAACCCCTTTTGAAGCATTGTTTGGACTCAAGCCAGTAGTTATTCATTTAAGAATATTTGGGTCAAAAGCTTATGCTCATATACCTAAGGCAAATAGGAAGAATTTAGACCCCAAAGCCTAGAAATGTATATTTGTTGGATATGGCACTGAGTATAAGGCATATAATTTATATAATCTTGTGACTCACAAGGTTTTTGCAAGTAGAGATGTTATTTTTCATGAACAGGTTGAAGAAGGAAAGGAGGATTCTAGCAGTGATAGCCACATTCCATTGCTAATAGAAGTAAACAATGAGGAACATGAAGAGCAAGAGCAGAAAGAAGAAGAAGAAGTAGCAGATAATGTAATAAGTGATGATGCAAGCCCGGAAAGCGCTGAAATAGACAGAGTTGAGGTAAGTCCTCTACCTAGGAGATCAGGTAGGAAGACTCGACTACCTGCTAAATTGAGAGACTATGCTTTAATGTCTAAAATATTAAACATTGTAGAACCTGCAAATTATGAAGAAGCAAGTAAATCATATGCATGGAGGGCTGCAATGCATGAGGAAATTGAATCAATATATAGAAACCATACTTGGGATTTAGTTGAGTTGCCTGAAGGAAAAACCTCCATAGGATGTAAGTGGTTGTATAAACCAAAAATAAATGCAGATGGGAGTATAGAAAAATTTAAAGCTAGACTGGTAGCAAAGGGTTACTCACAGCAAGAAGGAATAGATTTCGATGACACCTTTGCTCCTGTAGCTAAATTAAATACAATTAGAATGCTAATTTCTTTAGCAACAAAACATAAATGGCAGCTACACCAGCTAGATGTTAAGTCTGCATTTCTGAATGGTGAATTAAAGGAAGAAATCTATTTAGTACAGCCTCCAGGTTTTGTGAAAAAGGGGCAGGAGCATTTAGTGTGTAAATTGAATAAGGCACTTTATGGTTTAAAACAGGCACCCAGGTCGTGGTATGAGAAAATTGATTCATTTTTTATACAGCATGGCTTTCATAGGAGCTTGAACGATCCAAATCTGTATACCAAGTTAAATAAACAGAGGAAAATTATTTTGATTTCTTTGTATGTGGATGATATGATCATAACAGGAAATGCTAACAATCTGATCAAAGAAATCAAGCAGCAAATGTCACAAGTATTTGAGATGAAAGACCTTGGAGACCTTCATTATTGCTTGGGATTGGAGGTATGGAAACATTCTGGACAAACTTTTCTCACTCAAGGGAAGTATGCCATAAGCTTGCTGGAAAGATTCAGAATGGAGCAGTGCAGATCAGCAGCAACACCATTGCAGCAGAATTTAAAGTTAAGCAGTGACGATGGTGTTGGAAATAATACTGAGAGGGGGGGTGAATCAGTATTATCTAGCAATTTAATAAATCTTCCTTATTTGATCTTTGAATTATTTTAGCATGTCAGTACCATAAAATAATGAGCATGAAAAACAGATAGTCACACCAAAGAACACAAGATGTAAGGTGGAAACCCAATGTGGGTGAAAACCACCTGCTGCAATATGTCTCTATCTTCTTTCAATTTAGAAACTTCTTTTACAATGATTTTGTACTGGTGCAGTCCTTTACCAGTACGCAGGCTGCAACCTGCAGAGAGCTACAACTCTCTCTCTCTCTCGTTTTCCAGTCTACTCCTGGAAGGGAGCTACAACCCCCTACTTCTTTTCATAAAGCATCAGATGATCAACAAGTACATAACAGATATAGATCACTACAGATATCAGATCAGCAACAACAGAACTAACCCAGAACACCTTATCAATAGAGAAATTCAATCAACAGAACATCTTAAAACAGAGACGCAGTTTTTCTTTCTGTGGCCTGCGACCAGACGCCGTTAACCTTCTGCTACTCTGCGTCCACACACAGATATCCTTCTGCTCCGCTGCGTGCCCACGCACTGTTCCTTTGACTGCTCTGCGTTCTGTTGCTTCAGGGACGCATCCAAAGATACTATCGCGCCGCGTCTTTCGCTACAGAGACGCACCTGAAAACACTATCGCGCCGCGTCCTTCTGCTTCAGAGACGCACCTGAACCTTGATCGCCCTGCGTCCCCACGCAGGTCTCTCTCTACTGTGATGCGTCTCGGCGCACTTGCCCTTTATAGTACCTGCGTCCCGGCGCACTTTCCCTTCACTGAACCTGCGACCCTTTAGATATAAATGATATGAAGGCTTCAGGACAAACCCAAACAGTCAGATCTACAGATCTGATCATGCGCCATAGAGATCACAGTCCATTAGAAGATTCGCCCTCTTAGATCTAGACTAGATCTCACCAAATAAGATATTCAACCCAAGACAATTGCACAATCCAAATGAACTCCTTTGCTTTATATAGGCAAGCTCCTCCCCAAAACATGGAACAATACCACGAGCCGACACCATAGAAACATAAAACCGTCGGCTAGATACCACACAAGAAACCCCCACGTGCTTTTCTCTGCCTTGAAATGTGTGCACTGGGTAGACGCACCCCCTGAACGGCTGGCCGGCGTCCCTGGACGCGGGTTCTGCATGGTATACCTGCGGGGACGCACTTTCTGAACCGATTGCCTGCGTCCTTCTTAATTTTCAACAAACTGAGAGCCTTACCACTGGAGTTGCCATCAAGTACAACATCTGTAACATACAGTCATACCAGATAACATAATGCCAACAATCTCCCCCTTTGGACTTGATGGCAACCTCAACCTGGCAACCTCAAGCTTCAGCTTCATTCTCCCCCTTTGACATCAAGGGCAAAGGGTATGCTCCCCCTTAGCTCATGCTCCTCCAGATCTGCAACAAATAACCAGAAATCCACCATGAAAGAGATAGAGACATATTGCAGCTATTTCCAAGATCTCCTTCTCCATAATGCCAACAATGCATTATGTGCTCCCCCTGAGCCTTGTACCACCAATAAGAAGATGTTCAACAATAAGATGATGCATCAACAACCCCCAGCTTTTGCCTGAGGTATTCAAATGTGTCCCTGGGCAATGGTTTGGTGAGAATATCAGCAACTTGTTCCTTGGAAGGAACATACTCCAACTTGACTTTCTGTTCAAGCACTTGTTCCCGGAGAAAATGGTACTTGATTGGTATGTGCTTGGTTTTTGAATGCATAACAGGGTTCTTTGAGATGCTGATTGCACTTGTATTATCACATAAGATGGGGATTGGTGGAGTACAAGTGATTTGAAAATCCTGCAAAGTCTGCATCATCCAAAGGAGTTGGGTGCAACAAGATGCAGCAGCAACATATTCTGCTTCAGCTGTAGATAAGGCAATGGAACTCTGTTTCTTGCTGAACCAAGATACCAGTCTGGAACCCATAAAGAACGCACCACCACTTGTGCTTTTCCTGTCATCCACGCTTCCGGCCCAATCTGCATCTGTATAAGCATGAAGAGTAAGATCTGTATCTCTAGGATACCATAAGCCATAATTTTGAGTCCCTTGAAGATATTTGAAAATTCTCTTTACTGCCTGAAGATGAGTCTCCTTCGGATTTGCCTGAAATCTTCCAACTATTCCAACTGCATGCATGATGTCCGGTCGGGTACCTGTCAAATATAGTAAACTTCCAATCATAGATCTGTAGGTTGGTTGATGTACTGCTGCAGATTCATCATTTGCACTGAGACTACATCCTGTGACCATGGGTGTACATACTGGTTTTGCATCTTCCATGCCATATTTCTTCAAAATCTGCTTGAGATACTTGGTTTGAGATAAAAAGATTCCTCCTTCCTTTTGTTGGATTTGCAAACCAAGGAAATATGTCAGTTCTCCTAGCAAGGACATTTCAAATTCTTTCTGCATGACCGAGGCAAAGCTTTGACTCATAGCTTCTTCATTGCTGCCAAAAATAATGTCATCTACGTACACAACAAGTATTAGCAATTTGTCATTTTCAACTTTTATATACAGATTGCTATCTGCTGAACCTTTTGAGAAACCTTGTTGATGAAGATATTTGTCCAACCGGTAGTACCAAGCCCTTGGAGCTTGTTTGAGACCATAGAGAGCCTTTTTCAATCGGCATACAAGATTTGGATGATTTCCAAGAATGAACCCATCTGGCTGTTCAATGTACACTTCTTCTTCCAAGTCTCCATTCAGAAAGGCTGATTTCACGTCCATTTGAAATACTTTGAAGTTTTGAAAACTTGAGAGAGCAAGGAACATTCGGATGGCCTCAAGTCTTGCAACAGGAGCAAAAGTTTCTTCAAAGTCTATTCCTTCTTGCTGCACATACCCTTTACAAACAAGTCTGGCTTTGTTTCTAATTACTTCTCCATTTTCATTCAATTTATTTTTGAAGACCCATTTTGTTCCGATAACATTCTTATCCTTTGGTCTAGGAACCAGCTCCCAAGTGTTGTTCTTTTCGATTTGCTCAAGTTCTTCATCCATTGCTTTCACCCAACATTCATCTTTGCATGCTTCTTTCACATTTTGTGGTTCAGTAGAGGAGAGTAATGCCAAATAGCTTGAGGCTTCTGCAACTGTTCTTCTTGTTTGTACACCTGCTTCTTTTTGCCCCACAATCTGAGATTCTGGATGATTCTTCTGAACATATCTGGATGGAGTTTTCTCTTCTATTCTTGTCTGCTCCTCTGGTTCTTCTTGAGGTTCTCCTTGGGGTTCTTCTTCTTCATTATTCTGTCTTTGAGGGTAGCCTTCATCTTCTTCTATATCTTCATGATGTACTTGCCTAGGAATATATCCCTTCTCATCAACCACTACATCAATGCTGTCAACAATTCTGCCAAGTCTTTTATTGTAGCATTTGTATGCTTTGCTATGTGGAGAATAGCCAAGAAGAATGCCTTCATCTGCTCTAGGTTCAAGTTTGCCAAGCTGCTCATCAGTATTCTTGATATAGCATTTGCTCCCAAAGATTTTGAAGTGCTTTACCGAAGGAGTCCTGCCACTCCAAAGCTCATGAGGAGTTTGAGTGCTGTTCACCCGGACATTTGTTTTGTTGAGAATAACAACCGCAGCATGTGCAGCTTCACCCCAGAAAGTTGCGGGAGTTCCTGATTCATCAAGCATAGCACGAGCCATTTGTTGGATTGTTCTGTTCATTCTTTCAACAACTCCATTTTGCTGAGGAGTTCTAGCTGTAGAGAATTCTCTCCTTATCCCATGTTCATCACAGAAATCGAAAAATTCATTTGAAGTAAATTCCCCACCTCTGTCGGATCTGAGGCACTTAATTTTGTGACCTGATTCATTTTCAACCAAGGCTTTGAAGGATTTGAATTTTTCGAATGCTTCATCTTTGTGCTTCATAAGTCCTAACCAGACAAACCTGGAGAAATCGTCAATAAATAATATCAAGTATTCCTCTCCTCTAGGTGTTCTTTTCTTGAATGGACCACATGTATCTATATGTACTAGCTCAAGAGGCATGCTAGCTGATCCTTCTTTCTCTGGAAAGTTAGTCCTGGTTTGTTTTCCAAACTGACATGATCTGCATATGGTGTTGTCAGGAATTTTGATATCTGGAAGATCGCGAACTGCCTGATATTTGCATGCTTTCCTTATTTGTGAGAAGCTTAGATGTCCCAACCTTCGATGCCATAACCAGTGCTCTTCATCCTTGCTTAGATAGCATTGTTGTTGTCCTTCTTCAAATATGTACAGATTATTTGGAGTTCTTTTGCCTTTGAGTACTGTTTTACCTGTATCAAGATCACGAACAAGACATCCATTCGATCTGAAAATAACCTCGGTTCTTTGATCACACATCTGGCTGACACTTAGAAGATTATGCTTCAATCCATCAACATACAAAACATTTCCAGCTTTGACCTTTCCTTTTAACTGAGCAATGCCTTTTCCTTTTATAGTTGCAGGAGTATCGTTTCCAAAAGAGACTTTCTTTCCTTTTTCTAGAACAGAATAAGATTCAAGTTTTTCTTTATCACCTGTCATATGCTTCGAACATCCACTGTCAATGTACCATAGATTTTCCTGTCCCTCTGCATAAAATTCTATTCCACATCTTTCTGTTTGAGGTTCCTTTATTCTCCATGTTTTGGTGCTTGAGGCTTGCTCCTTTTTCTGCTGAAACCTGCTCCTGCATTCAGATTCTTCATGACCAAAGTTATTGCAAATAGAACATTCGACTTCATTTTCAAGAACCGAAAAGTTGTTATAGGTCCTTTTTGTCATCCCTGTCATACTTCTTTGTTTTTGAGCTTCCCTAGTCATGATTGTTTTATATGCAACACATTGAGCTGCTTTGTGACCAAAATTATGGCAAGAAAAGCATTGTCCATTGAAGAAGCTTCTGCGGTTATTGAATCTACCTGCCAACTGATTGTAATTTCTATTTTCATCTATTCTTGAACCAAACTGAGAAGATTTTACCTGTGGCTGGTTGTAGCTTTTGTTCACCCTTAAGATGGATTGCCCCTGATAGTTTCTGTTTGTATTTTGTCCCTGCTTTACCTGATTATCTTCATTGTTCTTCTGCTCATTTCTTCTTGCCGCATCAAGATAACTTTTTGAGGTGGATGCTTGAGAGGTTTCTCCATTGTAACCCAAACCTGTCTTGTTTAGAGGAGACCACTGCACATTGATAATCTCATCCAAAGTTTCAGATCCTTTGACAAACTTAAGATTAATAGCTTTTGTTTTCTCAATTTCTTTTCTGAGACCAACAATTTCACCTTCTAGTTTTTCAAGATGTTTTTCTTTTTCATCAATTTGAAATTGTAGAGTATCAATGATCACATTCTTTTCTTCTATACATCTCTTGAGTCTAGTAATTTCATCATAGAGGTTATTCACATCTACAGCATCCTCATAATCATCATCTTCAAATGCCATTAACAACTTATATTTATTACCTTGTTCATCTTCATCACTGTTTGATAAACCATCACTATCTTCATGGGTGTAGTAGCTTTTCTTATTTGCACTTTGTTTCTTGTTCCATCTAGCAGGTTCCTTTCCTTTATCCTTATAAGGACATTTTGCAGCATAATGACCTACTCTTCCACAAGCAAAGCATTTGAAAGGTAGCTTACCTCTGAACCTTCCAGAACCCCTTTGAAGA
The DNA here is from genome assembly GCA_031772625.1 of Pinus tabuliformis. Taxonomy (NCBI): domain Eukaryota; kingdom Viridiplantae; phylum Streptophyta; class Pinopsida; order Pinales; family Pinaceae; genus Pinus; species Pinus tabuliformis. The sequence goes on from CM062820.1 coordinate 859,916,368, forward strand.
TTTCTGACAAAATTTGATTCTTCTTCCTCTTCTTCTGGAACATGGCTTGCTTCATAGTAATCTTCTTTGCCTGATGCCTTAAAAGCAGCTTCCCTTCTGTCTGATGGACCTCCCTTTCTCATTTCATAAGCAGTTAGAATTCCATGTAGCTGAGACATAGTGAGAACACGGAGATTTTCCTTTTCTTCTATTGCAGATACTTTAGATTCAAACTTGGGGGATAATGATCTTAGAATCTTTTGAACTACTATAGCCTCTTTCATTTCTTCACCCAAATTTTTCATACAATTAACAATCTCATCTACTCGAAGAAAATAATTAGCCACACTTTCATCATTATACATCTTGAGAGTCTCATATTGAATCCTGAGAGTTTGAAGTTTAGCTTGTTTTACCTGTTCATCTCCTTCATAGCTCGTGACCATTTTGTCCCATATCTCTTTTGCTGATTTGAAGTGCATTACCTTCATGAATTCTGTTTGGGATATACTTCCTAATAGAGTACTGACTGCTTTTGCATTTGTTTCATACTTCTTTTTCTCAGTTGGATCTGTAGGAGTAGCTGAAGGAAAAGCATAGCCTGTTTCTACAATGTCCCAAACTTCTGTACCAAGAGATTGAAGATATGCAGTAACTCTTACCTTCCAATAATTGAAGTTTGTCCCATCAAAAATCGGTGGCCTGATTGATGCTTCTCTCTCGTAGTTGCTCATGATGAACGATCTACCTTCAAGCGATCAAGCTTCTCTGAAGGACCTGCTCTGATACCAATTGTTGGAAATAATACTGAGAGGGGGGGTGAATCAGTATTATCTAGCAATTTAATAAATCTTCCTTATTTGATCTTTGAATTATTTTAGCATGTCAGTACCATAAAATAATGAGCATGAAAAACAGATAGTCACACCAAAGAACACAAGATGTAAGGTGGAAACCCAATGTGGGTGAAAACCACCTGCTGCAATATGTCTCTATCTTCTTTCAATTTAGAAACTTCTTTTACAATGATTTTGTACTGGTGCAGTCCTTTACCAGTACGCAGGTTGCAACCTGCAGAGAGCTACAACTCTCTCTCTCTCTCGTTTTCCAGTCTACTCCTGGAAGGGAGCTACAACCCCCTACTTCTTTTCATAAAGCATCAGATGATCAACAAGTACATAACAGATATAGATCACTACAGATATCAGATCAGCAACAACAGAACTAACCCAGAACACCTTATCAATAGAGAAATTCAATCAACAGAACATCTTAAAACAGAGACGCAGTTTTTCTTTCTGTGGCCTGCGACCAGACGCCGTTAACCTTCTGCTACTCTGCGTCCACACGCAGATATCCTTCTGCTCCGCTGCGTGCCCACGCACTGTTCCTTTGACTGCTCTGCGTTCTGTTGCTTCAGGGACGCATCCAAAGATACTATCGCGCCGCGTCTTTCGCTACAGAGACGCACCTGAAAACACTATCGTGCCGCGTCCTTCTGCTTCAGAGACGCACCTGAACCTTGATCGCCCTGCGTCCCCACGCAGGTCTCTCTCTACTGTGCTGCGTCTCGGCGCACTTGCCCTTTATAGTACCTGCGTCCCGGCGCACTTTCCCTTCACTGAACCTGCGACCCTTTAGATATAAATGATATGAAGGCTTCAGGACAAACCCAAACAGTCAGATCTACATATCTGATCATGCGCCATAGAGATCACAGTCCATTAGAAGATTCGCCCTCTTAGATCTGGACTAGATCTCACCAAATAAGATATTCAACCCAAGACAATTGCACAATCCAAATGAACTCCTTTGCTTTATATAGGCAAGCTCCTCCCCAAAACATGGAACAATACCACGAGCCGACACCATAGAAACATAAAACCGTCGGCTAGATACCACACAAGAAACCCCCACGTGCTTTTCTCTGCCTTGAAATGTGTGCACTAGGTAGACGCACCCCCTGAACGGCTGGTCGGCGTCCCTGGACGCGGGTTCTGCATGGTATACCTGCGGGGACGCACTTTCTGAACCGATTGCCTGCGTCCTTCTTAATTTTCAACAAACTGAGAGCCTTACCACTGGAGTTGCCATCAAGTACAACATCTGTAACATACAGTCATACCAGATAACATAATGCCAACAGATGGCACTAAACTAGTGGATGCCACTATGTACAGACAGCTAGTTGGCAGTCTGATATATCTGATGACAACTAGACCAGATTTGGCATATTATGTTAGTGTGTTAAGCCAGTTTATGTCAAAACCACTCGAAAGTCACTGGATTGTAGCAAAATGTGTGTTGAGGTATCTTAGTGGTACTTGTAATTATGGCATTTTGTACACTAACATTTCTGATGTTATTCTAGCAGGTTATTCAGATTCCAATTGGGCAGGTAACCTGGATGATCGAAGATCTATCACAGGTTACGCATTTAGTATTGGATCTGGGGTTATAGCGTGGAGCAGTAAAAAGCAAAGTACTGTAGCTCTATCTTCATGTGAAGCTGAGTACCAAGCATTGTGTGCAGCCACATGTGAAGCTATCTGGTTGAGAAGACTTCTCAACGATGCAGGAGAAGGACAGAAAGAATCAACTAGTATCAAAACTGGAAACTAGAGTACCATCAAGCTTGCATACAATCCAGTTTTTCATAAAAATACCAAGCATATTGACACCCAGTTTCATTTTGTTCGAGAAAAGATACAGTCAAAAGAAATATGTGTGGAGTATTGTAAAACTTGTGATAACTTAGCTGATATTTTTACTAAGCCTCTAGGGCGTGTAAAGTTTGAATTATTTAGAGGGATGCTAGGAGTTCAGGATAACCCTTTCTCCATTAAGGGGGGGAGTTAAAAATAATCAATATTATTTTGTATTAATGGAGAAATGGTTACATAGTTGTAACGTATCTCCTTAGTTTAGGATTTGTTCCTAGAGTTTAGGAGTTTGTTTACAACTACCTGATTTCTAGTGATGTATTTAATATTGTAATATTCATTTGATGTATGTAGAGTGAACGGAGAGAGAGTCTTTTCTTTGTTTGAGTGCAGTCTCCAGGTGCAATACACACCTATGAGCTGCAACTCCTTCCTTTTAATTCAAGTCTAATTTTTATCTGAACCTTCATTGACTGAAGATCTCAAAGAGCAGAGTCAATTACCTTCTATTGATGATCTGTTACCTGAATATCTCAATGAATTGCAGGAAGATACAGTTCTGGACGGGAAGGTGAGAACTATGCACAGAGGGGACGTTGAGTACCTCAGGATTGGGCTCGAAGGTTCAAAAACAAGCATGGAATGAAATTGGGCAAGTGAGGAATTTGTACCCTCACTTGATCGATGCTTAAAAACCAACTTTTGGTGGTCCAAAAGCTTTTTCAGTGGGAAGGTCATGATCCGAATTAGATCCTAAAAAACTCTCTAAGTTTTCATGAACTTTGTAAAATTTATGCCAAAGTTTCAAAGTCTTATAAAGATCAATCTTATTAGAGATAACCTCATAACAGTTGCAATTTGTGATCAACGCGGAGAAATGAGGATTGTCGGTCAAGTGCGCAGACCATCGGCCCATGGTAACGCGCACAGCCACAAATTAGCAAAACCAATAGTTTATTCGAGAAACGGGGGCAGTTTCTGATATGCAATTAGTGACAAGTCGCTAATCTCATATCGCAGGGCAAACCCTTCAAAGAAGGAAAAGCCCTGAGCGCCCGGACCTGAAATAATTGTAAATTGTAGAAAAGTACCGTTCCAATTCCACCAAAAGCGGGGTCCCACAAAAACCGGCAGAATATCGGAAGTGCTTTGAGCGGTAAGCGGTTTCAACCGAGTCCCACTCGTTGCCACACTATGGGTGCCATGCATCCGGTAGAAGAGAGAGAAAACCGTTCATTTCAGATGGGTAAACATCATGTTACTTACCCGCCCCATATGAATGATGACCATAGGATCTAGGGCCCCCAGATCAACGATAAAGATGTGTTCCGATTGGTGACCGGACCTGACGAGGTAAATAGACAGAGTTGTATAAGATTTGAAGTCCGACGTGGACGATGCGTTGGCAGAAGGTCGTGTTCGCGGGCATTCTTGGAGCTAACAGAATAAACAGTCGTTTTGAAAATTCCAAGAGAACTGACACTCAGTTCATTATGAAATAGGTGGCCACCTCCCCATGAGGCGTTATACAGTGATGATTACGCAGAACAGAGGGATTCAAACAAACAGAGGCAAGGGAACAAGAAAGCCAGGAAGTAGAAACGAACAGTCAGAAAGAAGATTGGCTTTAAAGCCACAAACAAGTAGTAAAAGCAGTAAGCGAGTTAAGAAAGCTAGGAACATAGAACAGAGAGAAGGAGTCTAGCTGACCTACAGAAGTGAAGGCAGCATCGAGACAGAGTCAGAGAGTCTGTGTACTCTAGAAAGGGCTTGAGAGGCTCAAGTGAACTCCTTTGTATATGCTTGTCATGTATTGAGTCTCAGATTGGACTCATACTATTGTGACCAATAGAGGTCGAGATTCAGTAAGGAGAATCTATGTACTCCAGAGACTTGGGGAATCCAAGTACAGTCTTGTTAATTTATATATGTTGAGTGAGACTCAAATTGAGCTCACTGTCATAAAAACTCTGCTTTGAAAACATAATAGAGAGGCCACCACTGAAGGCTGGACCAGGAGATGTAGCCCAGGAGTATTTAGTGAACTCCTTATTAAACTTGTTGTGTTTATATGTTTGCATGTTGTGTTTTCTTTAACTGCTTCAGTGTTTGTGTATTTTGCAATCTTATTGATCTGTTGCATAAAATAACATAGACCCATCCATGCACATGACTCTGTAATACCTTATTAATTGTCTTAGATCAATTATGAATCAACGACACAGATAGATCAGTTGAGACTTGCCTCACTTCTACTTTTTTCTGTTTTGAAGGTGAGTTCTATGAATAAACCTGTGGGGTGGCTATGGGTTCCCCGCTTGTCCCCCATCATTGCAAACCTATTCATGGAAGACTTTGAATCCAAGGCCTTGTGCTTAGCTGTTTTTAAACCCAAACTTTGGAAAATATTTTTTTGATGATACCTACTCCATTTGGCAGCATGGACCTGACAAGTTAGATAGCTTTTTTGAGCATCTTAATAATTAGTCTAGCTCCATAAAATTTACCATGGAACGGGAAGTTGATGGTTGCCTTCCTTTCCTCGATGTCCTCATTTCTAGGAAGGCTAATGGTTCTTTCTCCCATCAGGTGTATCGAAAAAAGACTCATACTGAGTAGTATCTCATGCAAGTTCCCATCACTTTCCTACTCAGAAGATAGGTGTTCTCACCACGTTAACCACCCGAGCTTTAAGGATTTCTGATAAACCACCTTTCTAAAGAAAAATCCCATCTCCTTAATGTTTTTGTCCAGAATGGTTATAGTAGGTAGCAAGGTGTTAAAGCTTTCCTCAAAGCCGGTAAGGATCCTAAGGTTAAGATTGACACATTTGATCGATATTCAGGGGTTCACCTCCCCTTCATCCAAGGGATGACAAAGAAGATTGCGAGAATCCTGAAGAAACATAATTTTCCCTCAACCTTTAGACCCCTCAACACCATTAGAAGCTACCTAAAGTCCGTTAAAGACCAAGTGAACCCTATGGATTTAAAAGGTGTTTATGTCATCCCATGTTCGTGTGGGACCTCATACATCGGAGAAATGGGTCGGTCTATTAACCAAAGGATTAAAGAACATGTTGTTGATATCAAACATGGGAGGACCAAATCCTCGGCTTTAGCGGAACATGCAGTGAAGACCAAGCATCACATATGCATTGAGGAAGCCAAGGTCATCGCAAGAATTTCTCAATTTCATCACCGCAAGTTTAGGGAAGCCATTGAAATTGAGTGGTCCTCTAATAACATAAATAGGGATGACGACTAGAAAATTAGTAGATGTTGGATTCCCGCCCTCTCCTCTTAGTATTTCTCCTCTTTTTTTTTTCTTTTTTCTTTTTTTTTACCAGATTCCCCCTCTTTTTATTTATTTTTATTGTTTTTAAGTAATTTTGATCAATTTCATTTATTACTATTAACCATATCGATATATATATGTGTGTGTGTGTGTGTGTGTGTGTGTGTGTGTGTTTTATTTTTAGAAGACCCTCTTTTTTATATTTTAAATCATTTTCATTGTATTATTGTTTATTTATCCCCCTTTGTTTTTCTTTTTTTTCTTTTTTTCTTTTTTTTTAACTCCCTCACTTGTGATTTTTATTTGTTTATCCTTTTTATTATTTATTTATTTTACATTTTATTTAGTTAGTTGTTTATATATTTTCATTTTAGTTTATTTTACTCATTTTTTTAAATAAATAAATACATTAATAAATAAAGAATGAATAAGTTAACCAATATATTAAATTATTATTAATTATTAATTATTTAAGAAACCTAGAGTATATAGCCATTTGGTTGGTTCATTATATTATTTCCCTCCCTGGTCAAATGTAGTCGTTTTCCTCTAACCGTTAGGTTGACCTACCTTCTTATTTAACCTTCCTCTGAGATCTGTCCCTTCATCTTGTCCTGAAGATGAACCACATTAGCTGGTTCAAAACGCATCGACCTAATACTTTTTATGTGATTTTTTCTGAAAATTTCCATGAATTAACAAATGATGATATTGTGTTATCATTGATGAGTTAATGATTTATTTTCACTAATTTTCACAGCGGGGTGAATGCCTACACCCTGGGCACGCCCGCACAAAGGCAAGGCACCCAAACGCCCATGGGGGCATCGTGTGTTGGGCATGTCAGGGCTCCTATGCAAAAATATGGTGGGTTAGGCCGACTTGACAAGGGGAACCCGCACAAAAGAATAAATTCAGGCCCATGACTGCCCATGAAAATATTTCCCACAAGGGGGTCTCAAAATTATTTTTAGGAAATTAACTAAATTAATGTTTAGGTGTTAAAAGTCAGTTTATAATTGATTGATCATGCAGCATGGAAATAAAAAATGATGATATTTTTTTTTCATTGATGAACTAATGATTTTTGTTCATTTATTTTCATAGTAGGGTAAATGTTTGCACCTTGGGCATACCCGCACGAAGGTAGGGTGTCTGGATGCCCATGTGGGCATCACAAGTTGGGCACGCAAAGGCACCTACCCGGCAGGGGCACCTGTGCGATGAGTTGGTGGGTCACCACGACTTGGAAAGGGGCGCCCGCACAAAAGAAGTAATGTTGGCCCACGACTTCCAATGAAAATATTCCCACAAGGGGTTCTCATAATGATTTTTAAAAAATTAACTAAATTAATGTTTAGGTGTTAAAATTCGATTTATAATTGATTGATCATGCAACATGGAAATAACAAATCATGATATTTTGTTGTCATTGCTGAGCTAATGATTTGTGTTTGCTGATTTTCAAAGCAGGTGGTGAGCCCTGGTATTGCACCAAGATTGTTGCAACTCCCAAGGGCTCCTCAACTCTATTTATCATTCTTGGGTTCGTACAAACTTTGAGGTGACAGTGTTATATGCACAATAGATGGGATTCCACTCATGCCACCCTCAACTAGGACATTTGATCAATAGTGCTCCAAGACCATTCCTCCTACTGAATTAGAATGAAAAGTAGCTAATGAAAGTGAAATTTAGAAGTTACCTCTAACTATGAAAAGGGAAATGTTATTAGCTTCCACTTGCAAATGTTATTGAATCAATTCATGAAAATACAAGAGCTACACTACTTGCATAAATGAAACTACATTAGTTTGTAATCAACCATCTAGCTACCAAATCTACTTGTAGACAATAATCTAACCTACCAAACCATAACTCAAGATTCTATGTATCATTTAACTAGCTCACATTTGCACATAAATCAATGTTATATTTGTGACAAATTTGTAATAAGGAAACTAACGCTATTATGTTTTGCAGTGAAGTAAAAGGAGGGTTTGGAGTGGCCTAGGAGTTTCCCTTGATCATGGAGTCATAGTTGGTGGTCAATATACGTCTAAAATAAATCCAAATTATAGCCAAGGTCAAAACTGGTGAAGAAACAGGCTACTACAGGAGGTTGCTACAGGTGCCCTATATTGCTACAAGAAGGTTGTCGAGAAGTTTTAGGAGGTGTAAATGATGGGCTCAAGGTATGGAAAGGTGGATGGAGGTTAAGGTAAATGAATTAAGGGTGGCCAAATCCCCTAGCCAAGCTCAGAGCCTTTTGAAGGCATGTTTTGCACTAGGAGAGATGCTCACGGTGGTCTAGGAAAAAGATCTCATGAACATAACTTTTAGGATAGAATTTGGGATTCAGAAGAGAAGGTGAGGAAGTACAAGATGGAGGTGGTGAAGGTTCCCTTTCCTGTAGATCCAAGCAGCCTTGCAATCATCACATGCATATACCCATTTATCATTGGAAAAATGAAACAAATAATAGTGGAAAAGATGAGTTGAATTTAAATGTTATCTAATATATGCAAAAAATATGATCTAATCAACAAATCAACTCCTAAGCTATGGTAATCACACCCAAACAAGATGGCTAACATGCATCTTCTTCTAGGAAATCATAAACATCATATTTTTGGAGTGTGGTTGTAAACCCTTCTACTCATGCTCCCATAAGAGAGGTGAGGTAGAGGTTGTAATCACGTATTTTTGATGGATTATTCTCTAAGGAACCGCAAGAAACTAATAAGCACTACAAACAAAAAATAGATACAAATACACAAGAGGGACCTGAGCCATTGGGGTTGGGTGCAAGCCCAAGAGTCTCATCCCTTTGGAACTAACACGGGGATGAACCAATAAGCAGCTTCTCATTATCATTGGATCAATGTCTAATACATCACATAACAATAAAAAATAATAGTTCCAAGTACTTGAGCTCAATAGCTACCTAGATGAAAACAAAACTCAAATCCTAATGATCTCTTTTACATGTTTATTTATAGAAGAGGGTAGATACTAGCAGCTCCCTAAAAATAGGAATATTTATCTCCCACAACTCGAGAATGGCGGATCTTGTTCCTCATTAACTACACTTGCTTGGCTGCCAATGACCTTGTCTTTCTTGGCTACCAATGACCTCGAGCTGATGAGAGAGAGTTTTGTGATCTTGCGTTGATTGAAGGAGTTAAATAGGTGGACAACCTCCTATAATCTATCCTTTTTGTCTACTCTGAGACCTGGCATGGAAATCATCTAAAAAATGCTCCATTTCCTACAATTAAACCATATTAGGCCACATGAAATCAAACATATTTTACCCCATGATATTGGGATCACCTAATAACAGAAACTGCAACCTTAGTCACCATCTCCATATCCTATTTACTTGTAAGATTTACTAGTTATGCGTAGATGATCATGTTGAAGTAGGAGATATTATCGCTCGTGTGGAACCCTCTACAATATTTGGAGGTAGTTGCGTAAGAAAAACAATAAAAATTTCTCATAGAAAACATCTTTTTACCCTTCTCACTAAGTATAATATAACAAAAATTGTAAATAAATGTAAGAAAGAGATAGTTCTAAAGTTGGAGGATGGCATCATGACCCTTATAATGTACCTATTGATGAGCCTCATCATCACCCCCTACTAAAATTGTTTCTTGTCCTCTAAGAAATTCAGTCATCTATGTGCATCTCTTTCATGGCCCTCATGGCCTCCCTAGCATCCCAGGGTTCCTGATATGGTTTTCCTTCTTGGAGATAGAAACCTACATTCTTTTCTATTTATGTCCACTCCTTCTCTTTTGCTTCATCTCTTCCTTCCTGTAGACCTAGCAACAAGGGTGGACTGAGCTTGAGTCCTATCCACTTAACTTTTAATCTTTGCATGATCCTCTTATACAAGGGTGTCCTTTCCAAGGCATTCCTTAGCCTTTCAGGAGAGTGATATTCTCTGATATGGAGGTTGTGGGGTAAGGCATGCCATCTCCTCTGTCGGGCTTGAAAGCTTTCTATTCCCAATAACCTGAATGTGTCTTCAAAATGTAAGATGGCTTGTTCCTGGTTGGCAAGGTATTTAGGTACTAAGTCAACATCATTGGAGATGATGCTATGATTGCTAATGACATCCATTGGGCTCACTAGCTCTGCCCTGATATATAATGGTTCATTTTCCTCCTTTTCCATGACTCTCTTCACTTCCTCAACTCTTTCCTCCTCATGAGTCATCCAAGATGCTAAGGCCATCAGTTGTGTATCCCCATATATTTTATTGGGTCCCAAAAATTCATATCAGTCAGAGTGAGGTTGTGTATGTAAAACTCAACCAATTTTTCTTTGTCCTCCATGCTAGCTTGGTTGCAAAATTCAATGAACTGTTTGTAATCCTGAAAGGGCATAGATCAATGTTGTGTTATGGTTTTGATTTGGTATTTCAACCATTATTCTTTGAGAAAGAGTGCATAAGTCTTGGATGGTTTTTTTCACTGTAATGCCTCCATGGAGAGGCTTTCCATGGTGGTAAGTTGGGTTTCTTTCTGTTGCTCCTTCATTGTGGACTCCCTCATTCTCATCTCACTTAATTATTTTCTCATTTCAAGGACCTTTTCTTCCATGAGGCCCACATCCTCTACCTTCTTAGACTTAGCAATTTTCATCCACCTGTGGGTTCTTCCTCTTTCTATTTCTAGCTCATAGAAAAGTGGGACTGCAAATTTTTAGGGAATAATCCTCCCTCCTTCAATGAATTTGTAGTAGGATCTTAAGCTAGGTTGTGGACTAGGATCCTCGAGCTATGGGAATTCCTTCTCAAATGTTTTTGGGGAGGATTCTACCTCCTGTAGTTGTTGTGTCACATTATGCCCCTCTTGTAGCTCATCCTACACCTCTTGTAGCATCCTTTGCCCCTCTTGTTGGACACTCTGCTTCTGTTGTAGCATACTTTTCCCCTCTTGTAGCTTCCCTTTTTCTTCTTGTTGGAGAGTTGTTGGTGTCTTGGGTTGTTTGAAGGAGGTTGATCTGGTGGTGGGCCTCCTTACATATGTTATAGGAGTCTTTGTTTTTCATTTTGGAGAGGTGATCTCTTCGATTTTTCCTTCAGTTAGTCCCACTTCCTCTTTCTTGCTTGGGGACTCCTCAATTATGATGGGGACCTTTGTGGGATTTTTTTGCCTCCCTTGCTCAATCCTGGTTCTTTTCCTGGTCTTAAAATATAGGGGGGCTTGCCTTTGTCTCTTCCTTTTAGGTTTGACTGGGGTGCTTAAGGGAGCTAAAGTTGCATCTAAATCTTGTTCAGTGGTTCCTAGAGATAAAATCGTTCGTTTTGGGGGTATTTTTGTTTCTATGGGCTCAGTGGTCTTCTCAGGAATTTATTTTTCCTATTTCTCCCTCTTCTTTTTCATCTTATTCTCCTCCTACCTCTGCCTTTGGTTCTTCTTCCTCCTCTGTTTTCATTTCTACTTCTTCTACTATCCTTTCTACTTTTGTTTCTCTTTCCTTTTATTCTGACCTTGCTACTTCTTCCTCTTCTTTCCTTGCCCCTCCTTCCTCTTCCTCTGTTTTTCCCTCTCTTCCCCCAACACTAGAGGCTGATGTTTCACTTGGTGTGAGGGTTTGTGTCTCAATGAAGGTTTCTCTATCCATGTCTAAGAATTTGGACCAAAGGACATGGATTCTCAAGTTTCTCAAGGCATCCGCCACTATCAGTTTAATGAGGCCATGGTGGCCTAGGTGTTGGTGTTTTTACCTCTCTCACTTTTTGACTCATGTCCCTAATGGAATGTAGGAGGGAGTATGGCACACTAAGTCTTTGAGAAAGAGGCAATTATGCCTAGAACTTGAGTTCATGAAGTAATCTAAAGTGGTAAGCATATATCACACTCATTCTTCCCTCATAGGATATGTATTTCAAAATATGGTAGGCCACCTCATCCCAAGGGTAAGTTAGGCTTTCCCTCCTAACTCCATTCTTGTCCTCAATAGGCTTTTCATTGGCAGTGAAGAAATTATTTTTAGCAGTGACACTGATGGATTTTTCCTCTCTACTCCACTTGATTCCTATAGGTAGGGTTGTCACTCTGCTAATTATTTCAGGGTTGAGAGAGATATTCAACCCCCTCACCACAATGGTGGCATTGTTCACTATTTGTGAATTCAAAGCCATGGAAAATTCAAAGGCAAGATCATCGTCATACCCTTTCAATAACTTAAAGAATCCTAGCCACTGGTGTCTTCTAAAGATGTCTACCACAAGAGGATGTAGGTGGATTCTCTTGGTATCTGAGGGATCCTTTCTGTTATATCCTACCCCCATTTCTTCTCTATGTTTTCAATCAAGTGAGGGAGAGATACTTCTTCAATCGCTTTAGTTTGTAATTTAGTGGTAGCGGTGAGTTAAAAATTCCTTTTTAATGACAATTGCCTACATTCCCATTACTCTACTACTCGAAAATACCTTTTAATTTCACAATTAGATTGTCACTGCCTGTAGAATTTGAAGTGAAATTTGCATGCAATCTGATAGATGGATGAAGGAGATGGTGGCACTTACTTTTTGTTCAAGTAGTATGGGATGAAGGTGGTAATTTAGAGATCAATTTGAACCTTTTTGGATTTCCTCCACCCTCTCAACCTTCCTGTAGTAGTCTCTCGGCCCTCCTGTAGCAGTTGCAGTCTTGCCTTAGCTCCTTCCTGTAGAAATTGCAGAACAGGGTTTCAAACTCCTCGATGGCACCCAGAGATTGTCCTCTCCGTAACTATTTTTGAAATGTGTGATTATGCAAAATAACTCGATCCCAAGTACATAATATGCCATTTTTGGTTTAAGCTTGGAGAGTTGTGGTGGCCTGGCAATCACACGGGGTTTCCTCTTTTGGACCATTGTCCCCACTCTAAGTAATTATTTCTCCTTTTCAAATAATCACCACACACTATTTCTGATCCAAACGCAGCTGATGTGACATATCCATGTTGCATGAGTGTTTAACATCACTTTTAGTTTACTAGTCGAGGGTGGACAAGTTAACTGGCCACCTCCAACTTATTAAAACATCCCCTCTCGACATTTACACATTTTCATTATTCACACATAGGGAGGAGGTAAGATTTTTCCATACCTGTTTCTACCTCATGATCAAACTGTTGCAGGGATTTGCATGTTGGACCTATAACATGTCATTGGCATCAAGGGAGTTGACTTGCTGGCTTAATTCCTATGTATTTCTTCATTTCTCCTCGTGATACTTGAACGTTGTGTTTGTTGTGTGTGTAGGTGCCTTTTTGATGTTTAAGCTACTACTACTGGTGGAGAGTCCTCCTAGGAGCGATATGACTGATTTAGAGTGGTCTCATAAGTTTCCATCCCTCATAATTGGTCCTCTTATCCTTTTTGTTCCTCTCCCTCACTTTCAGATGGACTGAGGTCATATGTGAGGGCTTTCACATCATCTTCCCTTGTCATATTTCTAAAAATCTCCCAGGCTACGGGAATTGTGAAAGTGTGGAGGGCATCTTGCACCAAAAATTTAATTAGCTCATGGTGAGCCAATTGATCTGAAACTCGTGCCTTCAATTTGGTGCTAGATTCTATTAAGGATTGGAGGAGAAAATAGGGAATATTGAGTTTTCTGGATGCAGGAAGGTCCATGCCATATCTTAACTCATGCAACAGTCTGAAATGATACCCATAAACTATGCTATATCTTCCTTCACAAGAGATGTATTTCATAATCTGATAACTAACCTCATCCCAAGGGTAAGGTATACTTGTTCTCCTGATGCCATTCTTGTCCTCCACAGGATGTTCATTAGGCTGGAAAAAGGTTTTCTTGGCAACTTGACCCAGTGGTTTTTCTTCCTTGCTCCAGGGTAGTCCAAGTGGGAGATTGGTAATCCTGCTGATGAATTCTAGGGTGATTTCTATGGTGAGACCCCTGAAACTGACAGTGGCAATAGTTTTTGAGTGGGGTGTCAAAGACAAGGTAAATTCCTCTGTTACTTCTTCATCATACCCATGAAGCTTTTCAAAGAAGGGCATCCAATTTGCTCTAGTAAAAATGTCTACCACCTCTGGGTGTTCATGTAGCCTGGTTGAGTTCAGAGGTTCCTTCCTCATAAATCCCCCTGTCATGATGTTTAGAGTCTTCTGGAATATCTCAGGTGAAGAGGGAGACAGCAAATTTCAAACCCGAAAAAAATAAATAAATAAATAAATAATAAAAAAAAAAAAAAAAAAAATAAATAATAATAATAATAAAATTAAACAAAAATTAAAAAAAAAAAAAAAAAAAAAAAAAAAAAAAAATAAATAAATAATAATAAATAATAAATAAAATAAATAAATTGAGGTTTTCTTTCAAGAAACAGGGAGAGTTTTTAATGCAATTTTCCTTCCTTCCAGGCTCATTTTTTCTAAACTTGCATTACTCCTTTGTATATGTGAGTATGAAGGTGGTGAAGGAGACAATATCTTAGAAACAGAGAGCAGATAAAACTGTGTTTTTTCTTAAGAAATAAGCAGACTTTTCAATGCAATTTCCTTCTTTACAGGCTTAATTTTTTCTAAAATTTCATCACTCATTCGTATATGAGAATACCATGGTGGAGAAAGAGACAACACTTCAGCACAGAGAGCAGATAAAAAGAACTTCTTCTTTTTTTTTTTTTTTTCTCTGAAAGAAACAGGCAAACTTTTGATGTCAATTCTCCTTCCTTTTCACTCAATCCTTTGCTTGAAATCACATCACCCCTTATATATACTAATATGCAGAGTGGGTTTACCAGAGCCTACCTCTTCGAGCTCAAATTTTCCATAAAACCCTGATTTTTCTCTGCGAGATTGCTCACTGGCCCTCCTGTAGAAAGGGCTCTTGTAGGATCTATTTCTACTCCTATAGCTCCCGATACTTTTCCTGTAGAATCCGACAGGAAGATGGGTTCTGAAAATGATAAAGAGCGACTTTTTCGAGGTTCTGGAGGTGGTAGGCAGCTTGTTGCAGTCGAGAGCACGATGATACAAATGAAAACAAAGGTGGCGAGTGTGGTCGAGAGAGCATACTTAAGCTTACAGGAGAGGTTTGTGATGATGAGATGAGGTGGCAGGAAGGGTATGTTACCCTTGATCGAACCATTGGTCCCCACTGTAGTATCATCATGAAACTTTATGCCACCTGCCCGCAATCATTTCCTTCATTCACGTTGGAGTTCAAAATATTCGCCACTAGCTGTCTTGAGATTCTTATGATTTGACTGGACACACAGGCAGTGTGACTCCGACTCAGTGTTGTTGAACTAGACGAGGGTGGCCAGTTAGCTGGCCACCGATCTAGTTTAATTGCAACCATCCCATTTTTTAATGCAGTTTTGGATCATACAGATGCAAAGAGAGGAACGAGTTTAGACACTTACCCGTAAGTCGAAATGTGTGCGCTACAGTGTTGCTGCATGCCTAAACTTTGGTGCTATATCCATGTATTTCTGTGGCCATATGCTCGTGGCTTCTGGATAGGTAGCTTAGTTGCCTTGTATAGGTGATCTTCAATTAGGATGTGGCTTCTTACATGTTTCGCATACCTGTGGCTGCACGATTCTGCTTCTGGAGCTTTATTTTTAAGGAGATCAGCTGCTATAGGAATCCTACAGGAATTCCTATAGCTGCTTCTCCCTTTAGAAATTTTAGCTGAGGTTTATGCAGAGACTTGGGGAGGATCCTACTAAAGATTATGATGGTCATGGAGAAGCAGTCGGTAGGCTGTAGGTAAGTGGTAGGGATGTTGTGTTTTTTTCTTTTTTCTTTTAAAAAAAAAAAAAGGATTTCTGTGTTTTATTTGCAGGGAGGAAAGAAACGATTAGAGATGCGGTGGTGCAGGCATGGAATGTAGGGTTATGATGAAAAATGGCTATAGGATGGACCACATGTCTTCCGTGAAAGTTTCTAGCTCCTCAATCCCTTCTTTGACTTGACTTCAAGCTCTCTGTGATTTCTACAGGAGCCTCCTGTAGAACACACAGTGCTTCCTGTAGGATGCACAAATTTCATAAAAAATAGTACCAGGGGATGGAGAAAGACAGAAATGATGGAAGAGGGCTTAGAAGAGATCTAATAGGCTTGTGGCATGTCCCCTTTTCCTTTGTGGTCCTCCTGCAACCTGCAATGCACTGAAAAGAAGTTAATTTTTCTTTTTCTTTTTCTGTTTTTTTTTTTTAAGAGATGGCAAGGGTGCCTTTAGAAGGTTTTCACCCTATCTGCCTGCCTTGGGTGCCTCCAAGGGAGGTTTTCACCCAAGGATCTTTATTCTCCTCATTTTTTTCTTTTTTTCTCATCTTTGGGTTGCCTCAAGAGAGGTTTTCAGCCCCAAGATGGGACTCAAGCACCTCATGGAGGTTTTCACTGGAGTCCTTATTACATTTTTTTTTTTTAATGAGTGGGTGAAGTGGAGGAAAAGGTTTTCTCCACTACCAACACTGTTTTACTCAGATCTTCAATGAATTCTAGTTTGGAGAGGGGCTTCTTGTAGATTTTCAGCCTATGCCCATTGACAAGCATGAGGATGGCTTCCTCATCAATAGTCCTGATCAGAACTGAGCCATTGTCATTGCATTTTTCTATGATGTATGGTCCTAGCCATCTCGTTCTTAGCTTGCCCTTGAAATCTTTATACCTGGAATCATACAGCAATGCCCAATCTCCTTCTTGGAATTGTTTCTCCTTGATGCTTCTATTGTGCCATATCTTCCTCTGCAGTTGGATTACTTCTATGTAGAGAAGGGCCTGCAATCTCTGTTCATCCAATCCATTAAGTTGGAGTAACCTTTCCTGTTGTGCATGGTTGAGATCTAGGTCCAGCTGAGCTGCCATCCTTAGTGTATTGTATTCAAATTCTATTGACAATAGACCTTTCTTCCCATAGACCAGCTCATAGGGTGTGAACCCTGTGGTGGTCTTCCATGTGGTGTTGTAGGCCCAAGTGGCCTCAACCAATCAATCTGCCCAATCTTTCCTATTGATGCTCACTACCTTGGTCAAAATTCCCTCCAAAGCTCTATTGGTGACTTCCACCTGTCCATTGGCTTATGGATGGTAGGGCGTGGAAGTCCTATGCTTGATTTTATGCTGGATGAGCAGGTCTTCAATCAGATTGGAGGTGAACTGGTTGCCTTGATCTGTAACCAATTCTCTTGGATACCCGAACTTATAGAATATGTTCTCTCTTAAAAACTCAGCTACTTTTTCTTCGGTTGATGCCTTGATTGCCTTTGTCTCTGCCCATTTTGTCAGATAATCGATGCACACAATAATGTATTGTTTCTAGTTCGAAGGAGAGTTGACAGGACCCACAAAGTCCATGCCCCACTTCTCAAATGGCTCAAAAGTCACTTGAGGCTGCAAGGGCATCTCATCCTTTGGGGTAGGTTTCCCCAGCCTTTGACACCGATCACACTGGCTGATATATCTCCTCACATCTTGATGAAGAGTGGGCCAATAGTAACCTACTTGTAGAATTTTGAAGGTAGTTCTCTTTGCTGCAAAATGGCCTCCACAGGGCCCATCGTGACAGGTCAGGAGAATGTCAAAAACTTCCTCCTCCCTGACACATCTTCTCAAAACCTTATTTGGGCCAAGTTTGAAGAGATTGTCCCCAATCCAAGTGAAAGGGGCACTTTTCCTCACGATCTTGCTCTTCTCTTTTGGGGATAGGTGTGGCGGGAATTGTACTGAAACCAAGTAATTCGCTATATCAGCAAACCATGGAGAGAGTACTGAGATAGCGAATAGGTGTTCATCTGGCATCTGATCATCCACCATTCCTTCTTCACCTACAGGCAGATTTATTCTAGACAAAAAGTCAGCAACAACATTCTCCTTACCAGGCTTATTAACAATGGTTAGATCAAACTGTTGCAATAAAAGCAACCACCTAATAATGTGAGAATTCACATCCGGTTTGTTCATTAAATACCTAATTGCAGCATGATCAGTGCATACAAAGGTTTGATAGCCTGTGATGTAATGTCTAAATTTATTTAAGGAATGTACTATAGCTAGGAGTTCCTTCTCGGTTACCATGTAATTCAACTCTACCTTTGACAAATTTTTCTTATAAAGTATATGGCATAGGGTAACTTTTCATCAATTTTCCCTAAGGCTACTCCTATGGCTTTGTTCGAGGCATCTGTGTGAATGTGGAAAGGTAGGGCCCAGTTTGGACGTCTCAAAATTGGGGCAGTCACAAGTTTAATTTTCAAGGTATCTAGGGCTTCTTGACAATTGCCAGTCAATATGAACTCGACATCTTTCCCCAAAAGGCCAAACAATGGCGAGGCTAGCTTACTCAAATCTTTAATGAATCTTCTATAATATCCTGCTAAGCCTAGGAAACTCCGGACATCTCTCACCTTTTGAGGAGGTGGGACCTTTGGATGATGGCAATTTTGTTGGGGTCCACCTGTAATCCTTGCTGAGAGATTGCATGACCTAGCACAGTCCCTTTTGTCATCAAGAATTCACACTTTTCCAAACTGAGGGACAGGTTCATTTCAGTAAACTTGTCCAAAACTTTTCCCAGGTTAGACAAAGCTTCCTGGAAGTTAGAACCATAAGGAGTGAAATCATCCATATATATTTCCACTGCATCATGAACCAGTTCAGAGAATATACTCAATACCACTCTCTGGAAAGTGGCGGGGGCATTAAACAAGCCAAAACGAAGGACCCGGTATGCAAAGGTACCCCAAGGACAAATGAAAGTGGTCTTATCTTGGTCTTTCGGGCTGATTTGGATCTGATTGTACCCGCTAAACCCATCTAGGAAGGAAAAAAAAAAATCCCGCCAGGCCGTCTAACACTTGATCTATGAAAGGCAAAGGAAAATGGTCCTTCTTGGTGGCCTTGTTTAGTTCCCGATAATCGACACAGATTCTCCATTTCCCATTTTTCTTTGGCACTAGCACCAAGGGAGAGACCCATTCATTGTCAGAGATGGGGTAGATGAATCCTGCATCCTGTAACTTTTGCAATTCTTCCTTGACAATGTCTTTAAGGGTTGGATTCCTCCTCCTTTGAGGCTGCCTGACTGGTTTGCAATCTTCCTTAATGTAAATGTGATGAGTACAGACTAAAGGGTGCACTCCCTTCATCTCCTTATAGCTCCAAGCGAAGGCATACAAATGTTTTCTCAATAAGCTACACAGTTCCTTCTCCTGAGAGGTGGATAAGGATGAGTTGATTTTCAAGGTTCTTTCTGGGCCGAACTCTATATTCTTAACTCGGAGAGAGGTCGAGTCGGCCACACAGAGATCAACTAAACGATTGGCTTGGGTTTCTTTCACTAGCTTTTCTAATGGCAACATACTCGTGGGTGGATTCTGAATCAAGTTTTCAATGACATCATCCTCAGTTTGTGGTCCCCCCCTCCCCCCCATGGCAGCTTCTATTGCACACAGTGGTGTAGAAGAGACCTCATCCTCGTCTTCCTCCTCCAACCAAAGGGGTAGATCGTGTTCTAGCAAAGGTTGGGCAGGAGGGTATAGGACTAGCTACTTGGACATATGCCCATTCTTGATTGTCATGTTCCCAGCTCAACATCTGATGTAGGCATCTGCAGTAGCAAACCAGGGTCTTCCCAGGATGAGAGGATACCTAGTGAGCTTTGCCTTCGAATGGAGAACCAGGAAATCGGTAGGGTATTCCCAAGAATTGATGGAGACCATTACATCTTCCACAATCCCTTCAGGGGTCACAGTGGAACGGTCTACTAACTGCAGTACTGTTGTGGTCTTTCTCAGGGAGCCTTGGAGGTTGGGCTTGAGCATAGTGTCCTTGGTCATCACATTAATGGCAACCCCCAGATCAATCAGGGTGTGGGGAATTATGGTGCCATTGATGTGGACATCGACTACTGGGCTTCTAGGGTCTAGATACTTAGGACAAATTACCTGCCCCAACATCAAGTCAGACAGTTGTCTAATGACATTGATGGTTGGGGCATCTCTCTTACACCTACCTGGATGCCTCAAGCACTTCTCTTTGATCATCTTGTTGTATATAGGTACATCCTTTATGGCTTGGAGAAGTGGTATCTTTACACATAATTGTTTCAATTCTCCCAGAAGTTCAGTTTCTTCTAGGGTAGGCCAAGTTGTTCCAGATAATCTCTCAGGAAAGGGTGGAATTGTTTTTGGTTCACTTTCCTCTTTATCTTCTTCATCCTCCTTGGGGGGGGGGGGGTTTGGCTATCTGGGAGAACCTTCCCAGATCGCAGGTTAATCTCTTGAATCTCCACAGCATAGGTTGGGCATGCTGGTTCCCCACCATATACTTGCTGAGCCTATCTGTTATTCAGGTTTGGGTTTGGTTGAGCAGGCATTTGGAGTTGCCTTGGTGGAGCAGGAGGCAATGGTTGCGGTTGAGCAGGTGGTGGAGGAAAAATAGCAGGAGGAGATTTGTACTGGGGCCTCCACCCCTGGTGAGGTGCATTCCACTGAGGTTGTGGCTGAGCATAGGGGTGAAATGAATGAGCAGCTAGTTGAGCATGATATTGAGATGGATATGACCAAGGAGGAGGTGTGGACCAGGAAGGATGAGCAGGGGGGCCCCAAGAAGACATGGAAGTGGCTTGATTGGGGTTGTAGTATGCCTGGGATGTCCCTTGCATTCCCTGCTAGTAAGGTCTAGGTCCATGCGGCCTCCTTTGGTTTATGAAGTAGAGTGGTTCAGTGGCTCCTTCGGCCCCTTGATATACAGCTTTAAGTCCGGGCAAGGAAGGGCACTTATTTGTAGGATGATCTTCTTCACAAACTGAACACACCTCTATAGAGTTCAATGGGCATTCGTTCCTAGGATGCCTTCTGGTGCACCTAGGACAAAAAATGGCCAAAGCCCTCTCTGCTTCCTCTTGTTTCCTTTTGATATGCAAGGTGTCCATTTGCATGGCAAGAGTCTGCAGCATCTCACTCTTGAAATCTTCCAGCATGTTTCCAAATTCACCTTTGAGGGATGAACTAGAGGAGGAGGTACTGGCCATGGGTTGACTTCCCCTACCTCTCTTCCTGGCTGCCCTAGAATGATTTCTAAAGACAGTCTTTATGTCTTCATAAGGTAGCTGGTAGATGTCTCCCCCAGCCAGTAAATGGAGGGTGTCTAGAAGGTCTTCCGGAATTCCTCTAAGCAGGACCAACTTCAGAGATTCGGGGTCAAGTGTGCACCTGGCCCTTTTATAACTAAACTTGAATCTCTCTTCATAATCTTCCAAGGACTCATCACTTCCCATGGTCATTCGGAAGATTTCTTCCTTGGTATCTTTTGACCTACAGTAGTCCCGATATTTGTTATTAAAGGCTTGCTGCATCTGAGCCCAAGTTATGATGTTATCGCCAGGTAACCCCATGAACCAGCGTAATGTTACATCCTTGAGGGTATAAGGAAACAATTTCAACTTCTGCTCATCTTCTGTATAGACATAGGTTCGACAGGTAACAGCAAACTCAAATAAGAAGGTGTCAGGATCTTCAGTAGTT
This sequence comes from Pinus tabuliformis, assembly GCA_031772625.1. Classification (NCBI taxonomy): domain Eukaryota; kingdom Viridiplantae; phylum Streptophyta; class Pinopsida; order Pinales; family Pinaceae; genus Pinus; species Pinus tabuliformis. The sequence continues at coordinate 859,937,820 of CM062820.1, forward strand.
ATTCCATGGAAGCGAGGTAGGGATGAAGGGCTTATGTTCTTCATTTTAGTGTCCCCATTGGTCTCTCAGATGGGAAAGGTACCCTCTACTCTTTCTCCATTTCCCCTAGCATTTCTATTTTCAGCCATGGTCTCAGGAGGGATGGTTTCTTCCTCTTCTTCTCCTATAGGTTCTTCAAATATTTCAAGTTGTTCTCCTAAAGGATCTTCTGGATCACTACCACCGAAGAAGAGAGAAGGGTGGCTTTGTGATGTGGTGGGGGTGTTGGGTAGGAATTTCCCTGAATTATCTCTGTTCCTACGAGGCATGAAAGGGAATCTCTTTTTGGGTGATTTTTGTTTTTTTTCACTGCTTGTACCTGCAAAACTGAAATTGATTGAACAAACAAATTGCAACTACTGAAATGAACTTGCTGAAATGAAAATTTGTAGAATGGAAATGAAAGCAAGGAAATGGCTAATCTACTTTTGTTGAAATGAAAATTGCAGAATTGAAATGAAAGCAAGGAAATGACTAATCTACTTTTGCTGAAATGGAAGTTGCAAAATCGAAATAACTAATATACTCTTTCTAAAATGGAAATTGCAGAATTGAAATGAAAGCAAGGAAATGCAGAAATTGAAAGAAACAACTACTCTACATTTGTTGAAATAAACTACTTAGCAGAATGTTGCAATAGAAAATAGAAGAAAGCAGTAACCACAAAATACTCTGACGCTTCCCGGGAAATAGCACCAAAAAGTGGTGGCACTAGTATTGCAGCAATAATGCTGCAACTCTTGGGGCTTCCTACTTTACTTTTATCAACCCGGTAGTTCGTAACAAACTTGGAAGTGACGGTGCTGTATGCACAAGTACTAGCTCTTACTGCAGGCTGTCACTTGGTCAGCCGGCGCAAGATCACTAGGAGATCAAGCCAACTTCTATGAATTTCCAGAGAAGCTTTTAACTGTGATGAAAGAAAGCTAACTCTACAGAGACTATTCTACTTGCAAAAAGAGAAAGAACACTGGAATGTAATGCAAACCCTAGAAAACCCTAATTTTTCCAACTAACCCTACTTTTGCAGAAAAATAGATGAAAATTGATGAAATGAGTGCCATTGACTACTGAAAAGGTAAATCACATCTATTCAAGCTATTCCTAGAAGAAAATGAGCAAAGAACGTCTTTTGCATTTTTATGTGTTTTATGTGAAATTGTTATGCATGTGGCAGAGGTTTGGTGGTGATGGAGGCCGGATTTGGTTTTTGCAGAGGTGTAAAAAGGTGTGGAGGGGTCCTAAGAAGCCTCTAGTAACCTTCTGAAGACTTCCCTTGCAATCAGACTTTGAAAAATCACTCACATGAAATTCTACAGGAGGCTACAGGGGATCTATAGGAGGATGTCGAGAGCTATTTTGAGAAGTTTTAAGAGTGGAAGATGGTGGAAAAGGGTATCTAAAGACTAGAGGAATGTTTTGAGGTGTCTGAGGCTTAACAAGGGGGATCAGGAAAGAAAATGATGGTTGGATTTGTTCAAATGACAAGAGGAAATCTTTATGGAAAAAGTGCAGAAATTAGGGCAGATTCATGAAGGACTGTGAATGACTTGTGAAACATGTGAAAAATGAGATGATCTTGGTTGCTTTATTGATGTATTGTGAGCTGAGGTGTGTTGTAAGAGATCTGCACATCTAACTATCGAAACTGAGCAAGAAAAGAACTAGTTGCATCAAGAAAACAGAACCATATCTCTTTTTAACCTAATTTCTGACCTAGAAACATGAAGTGTTGAATAGTACCCTATGAATAGAAAAGCTTGCAAAGAGATTTTATTATAGAAATAGGAAATAATCTTGGCAAAATGAATCTGAAGCAACACTTTAACTTTTCAAATCAAATTATCACACTAGAAATTGCATGGAAGAAGCAAAACTATGTTTTTGGTGGCAGCAGTCGTGCCTTGACCTCAAATCATGGTCCCGAGAAGGGAGAAAGGAGATAATGGCCTGTTTTTGGCCTTTTTGAATCTTAGCCTATCACTGTATTAACCTACTTGAGCAACTGAAACAAAAGCAGCTTTGCAAACCATTAAAAGCAACCTATTCTGGTAAAATGAATCTATGTAACATAAATTAACTCATGAACTAAAGCAAAAACATATAAGTACAAAGCAAGAGGTGTTGGGCAGCTTGGGTTCGGCCCTAACCCAAGAGCTTTAGCCCTCTGAAAGAAATCAGTGTTGGCTCAGAAAATATGTCATCTCCATTATCAAAATAAAAGTCACATTACATAAACTGTTCACAAAAATAAGCTCGAAAATGAGTTGAACAAGAGCTGCACAAAAGTGTGAAAATTCTACTAATAACTGGCTAACCTACTGAGGCTCTAAGCCCCCCTATTTATACAAATGGAGTCCTCCAACAGTCCTCCTAAAATCAAGGGGCTCGGCTTGTGGAACTAGAGATAGACAGCAGTTCTTCTTGACTTGCTCGGCTGCCCCCTTGGATGCATCAATGTGGTTGTTTGTGCTCCGAGTTTCTGATGGAGGATTCAAGGTAGGGAGTCATAAATGAGGGGGACACCCTCCTACAAATCCTCTCCCTTGTTTCCCTTGAATATTGGCTGCCAAATGCTCATTAATCCTTTGAATTTGTCCAAAAATTGACCAAAAATCTGCATAAAGCACACATTAGACTTCATGGCGTAATGACTAACCCAATTCACTCTATTATCATAAATATAATAAAAAACATGTAATAAACTAATGAGAATGGTGGATTAAGCTGAGTTAGGAGGCCAAATGAGCCCATATAACTACCCATTTCTGGGGCTCATTAGTGTTCTCTCATCATCTTGCATAATTTCTCTTCTTGGTTGGATGAGAGAGAGGGGTTAATCTTCAAGGATCTAGATGGGCCAAATTCTACAATTTTTACATGGGAAGGACCTGGGTAAATTGAGCATAATTCAGTCCAAAGACTACTCTCGGGGTTGGTTCTGAAGGATTTGGTCAATGAGGTCATCTTCATCAGGTTGCCCCCCTTCTATAACAACATCTAGGATACATATTGGGTAGGATGTTGTATGATATACTTCATCTTCGTCCTCCTCTTCTACCCACAAAGGTAAGTCATGCTCAATGGATGGTTGAGCAGGAGGATACAATACCAATTGTTTAGACAAATCTCCATTCTTAATTGTCATGTTCCCATCCCTACAACTAATGTAAACATCAGCAGTGGCTAACCATGGACTTCCCAAGATGAGAGGACAGTCATTGAACTTGGTTTTGGGTTGGAGAACCAAGAAATTGGTAGGATACTCCCAAGGGTCAATGGAGACCATGACATCCTCAACAACTCCTTCAGGAGCTACTGCAGGTCTATCTGCAATTTACAGCACTCTAGTGGTCTCTCAAAGCTCCTTTGAGGTTTATTTTTATCATGGTTTATTTAGTCATCACATTGATGGTTGTAAGGTCCCACCTTACCAACCATCAGTATTATACTAAGGCTAACTCAAAATGCGATATTATTTTATTTTATTTTAATTTTTTAAGACATAAAATTTAATGCAAGGTCAGATATCTATATTATTATTTTTTTCAATGGTATCCTTTACACTACACACTAATTTCTAATAACTAACTAACCCATGGTGATTTTAATCTTCTCATCAAAGCTACAAGGTCATGGTTCGTCAAGATCCAAAACTTACAACCATAATAGTTGCTTCTCAAGCTTAAAATCACATTTAAATGATAGAGTCTTTAGTGGGATAAATAATACAAACCACAATTTCCAATAAGCTAATTGTTCATTCTATTGAAATTAAATGTGTTTAAGAGTGACTAATTTTATTTTTTTTCTAAATAACATGCGTATAAATTCTTCGGGAAAAAGAAAAAAAATAAATAAATAAATAAATAATACAAGATAATTCAACTTCTAATGGAGTGGTTTCCAATGATTATGAATTCATATGTGAGCTAACATTACAACAATTCAACTACCCAAATTTGACTTTGTCAGCAAGGATTTTTAATTCAATGAAATCACCATGCTTATTCACTGAGATATTTCCATAAACACCTTGGTTGCAAATCTTAAATTCACTTAGTCATATTTACGTACAATTCATAGATGTAATTAGCCACAACCATTGAAGCATTGTGTCAAACAGTTTGCAAGCATGAAATGTACAACCATTGAGGCATTTTTTCAAACACTTACAACTATAACCCTTAAGGTGATTTCATCACAATTAGCTAACATGAATCTAAGATTGCATAACTTCTTTTTCATTGTCAGTAATGCCAATAAGTGAACCTAATATATAAGTAGAGCTATCATCCATGTTCATTCCTGCATATACAACAATTTAGGCACATAAATGACTATAAAAATTTAGGAAATTTTACAAATAGCTCACGGCGATGTAGCTATAGCCATTGAATAATTTTGAACAACGGTTAGCAGTCACAAAACAAGATGTTAACTATTAAACTATCAAACAAGCAGTCACAAGTTATTTAAAATATCAATGTATTAACCATTGAGACTTTAAAATAAGAATTCCAAGTTCATAGAATAGGTTGGTTTCATTAATAGATATTACTAGGTAAATCACAGCTAAAAAAACAGTGAAACAAACCACTAGGCAGCAACAACAAATCTGCAAAATAGACCATATTAGAGAACCATATTCTAAAACTCTATTTTTTGAAATCAAAGTTGGGGTGACATGGTCATAAGGTATAGATACCCCCTGAAGTTAAGATGAATCGAAACAGAAATGCCCAGAAATGTGATTCTTTAAAACCACAACCAAAAACAAATTCCTACTATCTCATTTATCACTTTTGTCAAACATATAATGTGAAAACTTATCTACAATTGTAAAAGGAGAAGGAAAAACCAAATTTATGCTATTAATATGTTTTCATAAAACTCATGGCAGCCTGAATGCTTCAGCCATTAAGACATGTTGTCAATCAACTTGCAACGAAACTATACAAAAAAACTTACATAAAATGAACTACAGTTATTGCAAAATTTCTTCAACATTTAGTGTGCAGCATTTGATATACATCTAAGTTTCAGTCAACAACCAAATAAGAAAAAACCATGTAATGAACTACAAAGAAAAACACAATATGATGTTGTCAACATACCTGGCAGTGAATTTATTCAACTCTAAAAAGATGGGAGTATGCTCCAGCTCCAATATCCTTACCAACTCATTGTGAACCACCTAGTTTTCCTCCCAACTATATTCAGGAAGAACTTTTCCCCCCAGAACCCCTGAGCTGCAAAAGATCACAAGAAGTACCAAAATACAACATTAGAGAGATTTGCAAGGAAAACTAAGGAAGAAATTTTCACTTCCTCTCAATACCACTCATGTTCAACCTCAATAGCTAGAGCTCTTAGGATTTTAGTAATAATTTCATATTTATTTTGAAAGCAATTAGATACTCTCCATGTCTCTCCCTCTTACCATCTTCCTCAAGTCTCTTCCACTCTTGGCATCATAACCCACACACCCAAGTGAGAATACATGAGACTCATATATAGGAGGAGCAACCAATTCTTGTCATAAAGGAGGAGTAATATGCATGCCTTGTATTCCATTTATAGGAGTGTAACTTATGCCATTAAGGAGAGGTATGCATGCCTTAGTTAAGGAGAGTGTAACATATGCATTAAAGAGAGTGTAAGAGGAATATTTTATGACATACCTTTATTGAGTGAAAAGGAATATGTCATTACTTGATGAGTGCATAAAATAGAGTGTAATGTATTATTTAAAAGAGAGAGAGAGTTACATAGAGCCATGAGAGTCATGAAGGAGAGAGGTGTGAAGTGATTGAGGAGATGAAGTTGACTTGTAATTCCTTTTTAATAATAATATCATAGTCTCATAAAAGATAATAATAATATTAATAATATTAAGGATTCAATCAATATTGAACTATTAGGATTGATTAATGATAAGTTAAGTGGTTTTCCTTCAACTACGCTTGATTACCAATTTATGCAAGGTGAATTACTATTTTTGGAAAGTCATGCTTGAGATGCTAGACATGAATTTCTATTTTTAGAAAGTCATTCCAGAATTGTGAGAATGAAATTTTATTTAAGGAAATTCATCCATGAGCTGTCGATTTTCAACATCCATGAGTGGTATTTTTCTTCTGGAGAATAGGGATTCCACACCCTTTTTTCATGCATCTTTGTGCCTTAATAGATCAAGGACTCTGCGCCTTGATCTACTCCAAAGATCCAAGATTCCACAACTTGATATTTTTAAATATTCGGGACTCTATGCCCTAAATATACAAGACTCTGCGTCTTTATCTTTCTTATATTTAGGACTCCACTCCTTAATTTCCATGCCTTCTCATCTATTGTGCTTTGAAACTCTGTGTTTCTCCTTATGGTATTGATTGTGAGTTTTTACCCATCTGATGGTTCGCTGGTAAGGCCTTGTTCAAATACCTGCACACATTACAATCTCATAAATAAAAGGAATCAAATGAATTTCATAATGAAATTAACTTAGTCATATTTTACCAAGAATGGTGCATGACTTCCACAATCATTTTGGTTTTGAAGCAATGACTTCCACAGTCATTCATAATTGAACATCCTTGTTGGAAAATGACCAGGTCCCCTACCACATCCTTCTTAGTACAATATTAGACATATATAATCACACAAATCATGTATCATCCATAAATCATAATTAACCATCTATTCCACATAACCATGAGCATCCATGGGTCTATGTGTCTCAATCCTGGATCACCATCCATGTCATACACCTGCTTCATAAATCAGATGCAAAAACAAAAACATATGTATAAAATTTACTTAACCAAAACTTTCTAATACAAATAATCAAAGACACCACACATAAGAGTAAATATAAATATATAAAACATTGTTCCCCAGTTGAGTGATCAATCTACCACACATAAACACAAAAGGAAATATAACTATGTATATAAAACATTATTCCTCAACCAAGTGATCCATCTGCCACATATATAACTCGTCAAAAATCATCCTTGATAGGACTGACAAAACTATACTAGGAAAAAAATACGACACTACAATGGTAGCCCCAAAATCAATCAGGGTATGAGGGACAGCGATGCCATCAATGTGCACATCTACTACTGGACTTCTTGCGTCTAAATATTTTGGACAAATCCCTCTCCCCGGCATCAAATCAGATAATAGACCAATAATATTGATGGTGGGGGTGTCTCTTTTTCTTATCCAAGGGTGTTTGAAAAATTTATCCTTGATAATTTTATTATAAATGGGAACATCCTTAATATCCTGGAGAAGGGGTATTTTAACACACAGATTCTTCAATTCTCCTAGAAGTTCAATCTCTTCTGGGGTGTGCTGGCTAGGGTGGATCAATCTCTTAGGAAAATGAGGTGGATTTACTTGAGGGGTACTCTCTTCCTTTTCCTCTTCAAGTTATTCAGGTGGAGATGGTGGATGGTTATCTGGAAGCACTCTTCCAGACCTAAGGTTGATCTCTTGGATCTCCACAGCATAGGTAGGGTAAGATGTCTCTCCATTGTAGGTCTATTGTGATTGCTTTTATTCGGGTTCAGATTGGTTTGAGCAGGCATCTGAGGTTGCTTGGGTGGAGCGGGATGAATGAGTTGTGGTTGAGGCTAAGGTGGAGGCAGTAAATAAGGAGTTTGGTTGAGTTGAGGCCTCCACCCTTGTGATGGGTTGTTCCAGTGAGGAGGTTGGAGAGCATATGGTTGAAATGGTTGATTGACAGGTTGAGGAGGATATTGAAGAGCATGAGGCCAAGAAGGAGGTGTGTACCATGATGGATAAGTGGAAGAGTACCAGGGTGGCAAGGGTGCATTCTGGTTGGGATGGTAATAAGAGTAAGATTCACCTTGCATTCCCTACTGGTATGGTCGAGGTCCTTAAGGTCTCCTTTAATTTATAAACCAAAGATGCTCAACGCCACCTTCTACCCCTTAGTATACAGCTTTTAAACTAGGCAAAGAAGGGAATTTATCTATGTCATGGTTTTCCTCATAGACTGAGTATACCTCTATGAAATTTAATGGGAATTCATTTATGGGGTGCCTTCTAGTGCATTTGGGGAAAGAAAATAGCTAGGGCTCTCTCTGCTTCCTCTTGTTACCTCTTGATTTGCATGCCATCCATTTGCAAAGAAAAGGTATGTATAATTTCACTTTTAAATTCCTCCAACATGTTCCCAATCTCATTCTTGATGGATGTTGTAGAAGGAGAGGAATTGGCAAAGCCCTGACTAGCCCTACCCTTCCTTCTAGAATCCCTCGAGTGATTCTTGAACACATCTTTAATGTCATCATAGGATAACTTATAGATATCTCCCTCAAACATCATGTTGAGGGTCTCGAACGTGTCTTCCTTGATCCCTCAAAGAAGAACTAGTTTGAGTGATTCAGGATCAAGGGTGCATCTAGACCTCCTATAACTGAGTTGAAATCTCTCCTCATAGTCTTCTAAGGATTAATCAAGTCCAAGAGTCATTCTAAATATTTCTTCATTGGTTTCTTTGGACCTATAGTAGTCCCTTTGCTTGTCATTAAAGGCTTGTTGCATTTGAGGCCAAGTAGTGATGCTACCCATAGGAAGCCCCATAAACCAGCGAACGGTTGCATCCTTAAGGGTAGAGGGGAGTAACTTCAGCTTCTGGTCATCATAGGCATATTCATAAGTCCTATAGAAAACATAAAATTCAAACATGAAGGTATCAGGATCCTCGAAGGTTAATCCATGGAAGTGTGGAAGGGCAATGGGGCTTATATTCTTCATTTTAGCCTCTCCATTAGTCTCTCTGATAGGGAAAAACTCATTGTTCATGTTTTCAGCCATAGGTTGGGTAGGTGAAGTGGGTTCTTATTCTTCCCCAATAGGTTCTTCAAATATCTTAGGTTTCTCACCTAGAGGGTCTTCTAACTCCCATGTAATCAGAGAGGGAAGCTGACAGTCACAAAAGAAGAGTGAAGGTTGACTACTTGAGGGTTTGGGGGTGTTTGATAAGAGTTTTCCTTAAATATATCTATTCCTACGAGGCATGAAAGAAATTTTTTCTCTTTTTATTTTATGTTACTCTTTCAAAATTGTATGCAAAATAGAAAATAATGCTTCACCATAAATAACATCTACCTAAACACCTCCCCAGTAATGGCACCAAAAAGTGGTGAGCCCTTGTATTACACCAAGAGTGTTGCAACTCCCAAGGGCTCCTTAACTCTATTTATCAACCCAAAAGTTCGTACAAACTTTGAGGTGACAGTGCTATATGCACAACAGATGGGATTCCACTCATGCCACCCACAACTGGGACATTTTATCAATAGTGCTCCAAGACCATTCCTCTTACTGAATTAGAATGAAAACTAGCTAATGAAGGTGAAATTTAGAAGCTACCTCTAACTATGAAAAGGGAAATGTTATTAACTTCCACTAGCAAATGCTATTGAATCAATTCAAGAAAAGAAAAGAGCTACACTACTTGCAGAAAGAAAACTACATTAGCTTGCAATCAACCATCTAGCTACCAAATCTACTTGCAGACAAGAAGCTAACCTACCAAACCATAACTCAATATGCTATGTATCATCTAACTAGCTCAAATTTGCATATAAATCAATGTTCTGCTTGTGCCAAATATGTGATAAGGAAGCTAACACTATTTTGTTTTTCGGTGAAGGAAAAGGAGGGTTTGGAGTGGCCTAGGAGTTTCCCTTGATCATGGAGTCATGGCTCATAATCATCATACTTATAAACTAAGTCAAAATTGCAAAAAAGGTCAAAATTGGTGAAGAAACAAGCTGCTACAGGTGTGCTACAGGAGGCTGCTACACGTGCCCTATATTGCTACAGGAAGGTTGTTGAGAAGGTTTAGGAGGTGGAAATGTTGGGTTCAAGGTATGGAAAGGTGGATGGATGTTGAGGTAAATGAATTAAGGGTGGCCAAAGCCCCTATCCAAGTGTTTTGCACTAGGAGAGATGCTCACGGTGGTCTAGGAAAATGATCTCATGAACAAAACTTTTAGGACAGAATTTGGGATTCATAAGAGAAGTTGAGGAAGTCCAAGATGGAGGTGGTGAAGGTTCCCTTGGATACATATCCAAACAGCCCTGCAATCATCACATGCATATACCCATTTATCATTGGCTAAATGAAATAACTAATAGTGGAAAAGATGAGTTGAATTTAAATGTTATCTAATATATGCCAAAACTCTAATCTAATCAACAAATCAACTCCTAATCTATGGTAAGAACATGCAAAACAAGATGACCAACATACATCTTCTTCCAAGAAATCATAAACATAATATTTTTGTACTGTGGTTGTAAACCCTTCTACTCATACTCCCATGAGAGAGGTGAGGTAGAGGTTGCAATCATGGATTTTTGATGGATTACTCTCTAAGGTACTATAAGAAACTAATAATAAATTTGAACTAAAAAGAGATACATATACACAAGAGGGGCCTAAGCCACTGGGGTTGGGCCCAAACTCTAGAGCTTCATCCCTCTGGAACTAACTCAGTGATGAACCAATAAGTAGCTTCTCATTATCATTGCATCAATGTCTAATACATCACATAACAGTGAAAAATAATAGTGTCAAGTACTTGAGCTCAATAGCTACCTAGCTGAAAACAAAACTTGAACCCTAATGAGCTCTTTTACATGTTTATTTATACAAGAGGGTAGTTGCTAGCAACTCCATATAAAATAGGAATATTTTTCTCCCACAACTCGAGAATGGTGGTTCATGTTCCTCATTAACTGTGCTTGTTTGGCTTCCAATGACCTCGAGTTGATGAGAGAGAGTGTTGTGATCTTGGGCTTATTAAAGGAGTTAAAGTGGTGGAAAACCTACTATAATCTCTCCCTGTTGTCGAATCTCAGCCCCTGCATGGAAATCATCTCAAAAATGCTCCATTTCCTGCAATTAAACCATATTACGTGACATAACATAATAAAAATCGTTTACCCTTCTCACTAAGCATAATATAATAGAAATTGTAAATAAATGTGAGAAAGAGATAGTTCTAAAGTTGGAGGATGGAATCTTGACCCTTATAATGTACATATTGATGAGCCTCATCAGTAAGGCGAAATCAAAAACCCTGGGGTGCCTACACGAAGGCAGGGTGCCCAAATTCCCATGGGGGCATCGCATGCTGGGAACGCTAGGGCATTTGCCTGGTAGGGGCGCCCGTGAAATGAGTTGGCGGGTCGACCCGACTTGGAAAGGGTCTCCTCCACAAAATAAGTAATGTTGACACATGATTTCCTACGAATAGAGTTCCCACAAGGGAGTCTCATAATGATTTTTAGAAAATTAACTAAATTAATGTTTATGTGTTAAAAGTCAATTTATAATCGATTGATCTTGCATCATGGAAATAAAAAATGCTGATATTTTGTTATCATTGATGAGCTAATGATTTGTGTTTATTTATTTGCACAGAAGGGAGAACACACGTGCCTGCACAAAGGTGGGGTACTCGGGCACCCATGGGGGCATCACGTGTTGGTCACGCCAGGGCGCCTGCCAAGTAGGGGTGCCCATGTAACGAGTTGCTGGTTCAGCCCAACTTGCCAAGGGGTGCCCACACAAAATAAGTAACGTCGGCCCATGAATTCCCAATAAAAAATTTCCCACAAGGGGGTCTCATAATGATTTTTAGAAAATTAACTAAATTAATGTTTCGGTGTTAAAATTTGGTTTATAATTAATTGATAATGCAGCATTGAAATAACAAATCATAATATTTTTTTGACATTGTTGATCTAATGATTTATGTTCACATATGTTACAAATCCATTTGGGCACATCAAATCCCAACATTCAGATCAGTGACTTAGGACTCATCAAACCCTAAAATCAGTTGTTTCATGTCCTAAACAAGTCAACCCTTTGAATTCCTCCTTCCTAGACTGTTTCATGACTTGAAGACATCTAGAAATTGCCTCTGGAGGGACCAGCGCAAGTAAGCCCTTATGAAGGTGTGCCCCAGAGTAGTTAATTCCACTATCAAGGTGCTCTCCAGAGCACTTAGGCTTCCTTTCACCTGCGTTGGGCTAGAATGAGCGAAATTCACATAGGGTTTGGGGAATATTCTTATCTTGTGGATTCATCTAGAATTTTCCCGGTCTTATCAACTCCTAGGAGCTCGAAAATGGATGAGGAATGAGTTAAGGATCATCCTATCCTCTTATCCCTTCCTCCATGGAACTAATTCTAAGTATGGAAAGCCATTCAATGTCACCATTAATGACAAAACCTCTTTCATATTCCTATAAATTGACGACTCATATAAGTGATCAGGGGCTGGATTATGTTGAATTGTAAGGAGATAATGATGCTATGAGACTTGACTTTGGAGCAAATGATGTGATTCCACAAGCTTGTCTTGATTTTGATGTGATGTGGATGGGATCCAAGCTGGAGGAATGACTTTGAATCAGACACTGATGGTTGTAATTCCTTCTTCTATCTAATAAAGTGTTTGAACCTTTTTCCATATGATGTGTTCTTTCATAATGCTTATATGTATGAATTGATTCTGATTCCTTTCATTTGTATTCAATGGATCGTATGCTTTGATCGATTTTCGTCTTCTGTTGTGTTGACAGGGTACTTTTCAAGTGGATTAAGTACGGGAAGGAGCGACGGAATCGATACAAGTGACACGAGAGGAAAGCGGAACTACATGTATGCCTTCTATCCTCTCCTATTATCTATTTCTTATAGGGAAAGTCTAAAACACTTTAAACTATTGTTCTAGGCACAACTACTTGTCTAGTGAATTAGTATTTATCCGTAGATGCTAAATTCTCCAAAACAACATATTTACGCAAAAGGGAGAATTTCCATGCCATGGGTATGCTTGCACGAAGGTAGGGCACCTAGACTCCCATGTGGGAATTGCGTGCTAGGCACACCATGGCACCTGCCCGGTAAGGGTGCCCATACGACAAGTTGGTCGGTCATCCCAACTTGGCAAGGGGCACCTGCACAAAATAAGTAATGTTGGGCCATGACTGCCCATGAATAGAGTTCTGTTATGAAACCAGCTCAAGAAAAGATAGAAAAGAAAGATCAATGCCTTAGAATTCAGCCTCTTCGAGGGGGAAACCTCCTTTACATTACATAAATGAACAATTCTTGGATGATACAAATGACAAAACCTCCTTTCTATATATAGGATTCTAAGGAGTCACAATATGATCCAGCCGACCTAACAATAATAATATAAAGACACAAAAATAACAATAGAGGGATTCTATGGGGCACAGAAATAACAATATGGGGGTAATAGGGGCACAACAATATAAATAAGGGGTATAACTACAATAGTAATGGGGTAATCACTAGTATTATAGGGACCCAACATGGGGTATAACTACAATAGTAATGGGGTAATCACTAGTATTATAGGGACCCAACATGCCCCTCTCCTTCAAAAAAGTGTTGTCCTCAACGCTTGAGCAGTTCTGGATACTTCTGCATAAAATTCTCATCCTCCCATGTGGAATCGTCAGCGGATAAGTTCTTCCACTTGATACGATACTCTGAAATTGATCGATTTCGTAGGTGTCGAGTTCTTGTTTCTGTGACTGCTTCCGGTTCCAATATAATTTTTCCTTCCTCGTCAAGTTCTGGCAATATTGTTTGAACTGGGAGCTTGTCGCCTATAACCTTCTTTAAACATGAAACATGGAAAACTGGGTGCAATCGAGAAGCTGCAGGAAGCTCCAATTTGTATGCCATAGTACCAATCTTTTCCAACATCTTGTACGAACCATAATACTTTGGTGATAATTTATTATCCTTCTTAGCTTGCTTTAGGGACATTTGCTTATATGGTTGTAGCCGTAGGAATACCCAATCACCTACATCAAAACTTCTTTCACTGCGATGTTGATCTGCCTGTTGTTTCATTCTATTTTGTGCCAACACGAGGCTATCCTTTAAGAGTTGGAGGACTTGTTGTTGATGTTCGATGTGATGTTCCACTGCCTGAACCTTAGAATTTTCTCTTAAATATGATGTGATTGATGGTGGTTGGTACCCATAAAGTGCCATAAATGGGGTCATTTTTATTGCTGTATGGAAGGAAGTGTTATACCACCATTCAGCCAGAGGCAACCATTTGACCCATTGTGTCTGTTTATCAGATACAAAGCAACGAAGATATCCTTCCAAACATTTGTTTACTATCTCAGTTTGCCCATCAGATTGAGGATGATAAGATGAGCTATGAGCTAACTGAGTACCAAGACAAGAAAATAATTCTGTCCAAAAATTTCCAGTGAAAATGGGATCTCTGTCACTTACAATAATCTTTGGGTTTCCATGTAGCTTTTGAACTGTTTCCATAAATGCAGTAGAAACTATACTGGCTTTAAATGGATGTGATAATGCACAAAAGTGTGCATACTTGGTAAGTCTGTCAACTACCACCATGATGACACTCTTTCCCTCAGACTTGGGTAAACCTGTGATAAAATCCATTGAAACCTCCTCCCAACGTTGGCTTGGAATGGACAAAGGTTGTAATAGACCCGGTGTCTTAATTGTTTCAACTTTATTTTGTTGGCAAACCAAACATTCCGCCACAAACTTTTGAATATCTGATTTAAGGCCATCCCAAAAAAATTCCTTCTTAACCCTGTGGTAAGTTTTTAAAAATCCTGAGTGCCCTCCTAAGGGAGAAGTGTGCAATTCCATAAGAATCTTTTGTTTTAGCTGGGAATTCTTACAGAGGTATAAGCGATCTTTGTACCATAACGAATCATTTTGCCAGCTAAATGTATCAGAAGTACTGGAATCTTGTTGTAGCTTTCGAATAAGTGCCCACACTTCTTCGTCATTCTTCCATTCCTCCTTTGCTTCGTTTATCCAATCTGGTTGGATAATAGAAATGGCACACAACAATGCTTCCATATCCTCATCCTTTCTTGAGAGTGCATCTGCCACCACATTTTGCTTCCCTTTTTTGTAGATGATTTCAAATTCATAACCCAACATCTTTGTGACCCACTTTTGTTGCTCTTCAGAGGATAATCTTTGTTCTAACAAGTATTTAAGGCTATCATGATCCGTTTTTACCTTGAAGTGTCTTCCCATTAGGTAGGGTCGCCATTTCTTAAGTGCATGGAGTATTGCCAACATTTCCTTCTCATAAATAGCTTTGCTTAAAAACTTTCCCTTGATTGGACGACTTTCAAAAGCAATGGGTCTTTCATCTTGCATTAGAACAGCACCAATTCCATTTCCTGAAGCATCACATTCCACAATAAAGGTTTTTGTGAAGTCCGGTGTAGCTAAGACCGGTGCTTGGCACATTGCCTCTTTAAGATGTTTAAAGGCCTTTGTTGCTTCTGGAGTCCATGAAAATGAATCTTTCTTCAATAATGTTGTTAGAGGTGCTGCTATTCTCCCATAATTCTTAACGAACTTGCGATAATACCCTGTCAACCCAAGAAATCCTCGCAGATGCTTTATGGATGTGGGGATTTTCCATTCCTTAATGGCTTTAATTTTGCTAGGGTCTACCTTAACTCCTTCATGAGATACAATATGACCCAAATATTCCACCTCCTGGACTCCAAAGAAACATTTGGATCTTTTTGCATATAATTGTTTCTCCTCCAATAGTTGTAGCACCTTGTCAACATGTTCAACATGATCCTTCCAAGACTTGCTGTAGATTAGTATATCATCAAAAAATACCAACACAAATTTTCTAAGGAATGGTTTGAAAATTGAATTCATCAAACCTTGAAATGTTGAAGGTGCACTGGTAAGGCCAAAAGGCATGACCAAAAATTCATAATGACCCTCATGAGTTCTAAATGCCGTTTTCGGAATGTCTTCAATCTTCATTCTGATTTGATGATATCCCGAACGAAGATCCAACTTGGTGAAGTAAATTGATCCATGCAATTCATCCAGTAATTCATCAATGACAGGAATGGGGAACTTATCTTTAATAGTGAGCTTGTTGAGCTCCCTATAATCTGGACACATGCGCCATGATCCATCCTTCTTGTGCACCAATACTACTGGAGCTGAGAAAGAACTTTGACTCGGTTGAATTATACCAGCCTCTAGCATTTCTGCAACCATACGTTCAATTTCACTTTTTTGGACATATGGATATCTGTACGGCCTGATGTTTGGAGGAACACTTCCTGGAATCAGATGAATAGCATGATCATGATCACGCATAGGTGGGATACCTTTGGGAGTCTCAAATACCTTGGAATGATTGTCCAGGACTTTTTGGATATCTGGAGAAATAGATGATTCCAATGTGGAAACATCTAGTGAACATAATTGTGCAATTACACCTCTTTGCTCCTTTTTTAGAAGCTTTGTCATGCCATTAGAGCTGATTATCTTTCCTGGTTTCCCTGCAATACCCCTTAATTGAACTTCCTTTCCTTCCACAGAAAATTTCATGAAAAGTTCTTGAAAATTAAAAGCTATTGTACCCAAGGATTGTAGCCATTGGACTCCTAGTACAACATCAGCACCTCCCATTGGAATGGAAAGCATTGGGCTAGTCAATACATATTCTCCCATGGATAGCTTGATATTATGGCACTTTCCAGAACAATTTATTGTTCCTCCATTTGCAATCATCACTTGACACTCTGGTGCTGGATATAGGAAGCAATTCAATTCTTTTGCTACCCTACAATGAATAAAATTGTGGGTGCTTCCTGAATCAATCAACACTATTACCTTTTTCTTCTTGATTTGTCCTTCTATCTTGATGGTTTGAGGAGTGGTAATTCCCGCCAATGCATTACAAGATATGGTCGGATTTATTTGTTCTTCATCTAGGCTTTTTTCCTGGAATATATCCTCTTCTTTTGACCTTTCTTGCTCCTTTTCTTCTTCCTCTTCACAATCTATGTAGAATAATTTCTTCTCAGCACACTTATGACCTTTTGTGTATTTGCTATCACAATTGTAACAAAGCCCTTTTGCTCTTTTTTCTTCCAATTGTTGTGGTGTCAACCTTGTAGGTTGTGGAACACTATGGGCAACAACACTTCCGTCTTTATAGTTGTGAATGGTATGCTTCCTAGTTGCCATAATTTTGCTTTCCATTTTTCTTGCTAACCTGAATGCCTTCTCTAATGAATCAGGTTCCCAAAGGCGCACATCATGTTGGATATTATCCTTTAAAGACCCTATAAACACATCAATCCTATGCTCCTCTGGAATATCTTTTACCCTTATGTTCAATTTTTGGAACTCCTCAATGTGCTCCATTACTGAACCCTTTTGTTTGAGACTTATCAATTGGCTAAAAAAAGTGTTGCTTTTTGTATCCTCATAATGTGCTATCAATTCTTCTGTAAAAATTGCCCAAGTGATAAATTGTTTACGAGAACAAAGCCATTGATACCATACAAACTGATTTGGTTCCAAATATAAAGTTGTCATACGTACCTTTTGTGTGTTTTGCACATTATTGAGATCGAAGAATTGCTCCATCTGTAATATCCATGTGGCGGGATCCTTGCCATCAAACTTCCTCATATCGATTTTTGGAATGCGGTGATTCTTCGATCCAACATTAGCGTCTATGGAATCATGATTAACATTTCTTTTGTTCTCATCATGAGTTTCCTTTACTACCTTTTCACCATTAGTAAGTATTTCTTGTAGAAAATTAGTCAAATCTGTCTTCAAATCTGCCATGTCTGTCTTCAAATTTGTGTTCAAATCTATCTTCAAATTGTCCATCTTAGCTTCCACGCTATTTATCTTAGCTTCCACGCCATTTATCTTAGCATCTGTTAACTTTTGTGAGTGTGACATTTGTTGCACTTGTTCTTGTAATTTTGATATATCATGTAGCATTTCTTCCTCTTCTTCATGAGTCATGCTAGAGCTTTCAGGTTCCTTACTAGGTGTTTGGATTTTCTTTCCTCTGGGCATCAGTTACCGATAATAATGCTCTACTATGCCCTTTGAATTCCTTCAAAATAAATTTTCAAACCAAGCTTAAGCAAAAATTTAAAAAAAATCTACACACCTTTTTTCACTTTGTAGGAGCTCGATATTGCCTCTGACGTATCTCTGTACTTTCCAATCATCTAGTTCTGAACGTGTGACCTGTAGTAGCTCTCTGTGTCCTCTTTCCAATGCCACAAGTCTGACCCAAATTGGATTCTCCAAGGAAGAGTTATGCGAAATCTCCCACAGTGACTTGATTATAGACTAGTTCAGTAGAGCTGACTTGTACGACGTGCCGCGAGTCACTGTTTCGACCTCTGGATCTGAAAAACACCCACAAGAAACTAGCGTCCATCCTCTTTCTGTACCTTCTTACGAAACTTCAATCCGATCCCCAGAGAGAAAGTTATGGTGATTTTCCCCAGGTCACCTATTTTGAATGTAATACAGGAGTCTGCAAAAAGCCCAACTTCCTCAGATCATATCTCCGCCAATATCGCGCGAAAAGCTCTGAAATTCGGACCCAAGGTTCAGCGCGATTTCTTCTCAAATGGGTTTTTTTTGCGACTTCTGAAACATCACAGAAAAAAAGTTATAATGAAAATTCCACGATGACCTGTTTGGAGCAGCGAAACCCTAGAATCCAAAGCTCTGATACCAAATGTTATGAAACCAGCTCAAGAAAAGATAGAAAAGAAAGATCAACGCCTTAGAATTCAACCTCTTCGAGGGTGCAACCTCCTTTACATTACATAAATGAACAATTCTTGGATGATACAAATGACAAAACCTCCTTTCTATATATAGGAGTCTAAGGAGTCACAATATAATCCAGCCGACCTAACAATAATAATATAAAGCCACAAAAATAACAATAGAGGGATTCTATGGGGCACAGAAATAACAATATGGAGGTAATAGGGGCACAACAATATAAATATGGGGTATAACTACAATAGTAATGGGGTAATCACTAGTATTATAGGGACCCAACATGGGGTATAACTACAATAGTAATGGGGTAATCACTAGTATTATAGGGACCCAACAAGTTCCCACAAGGGGCACTCATAATGATTTTTAGAAAATAACAAAATTAATGTTTAGGTGTTAAAATTTGGTTTATAATTGATTGATTATGCAGCATGGTACTAACAAATGGTAATATTTTGTTTTCATTGATGAGCTAATGATTTGTATTCACTAATTTGCACAATAGGGTGAATTCATGTGCCCTGGGTGCATTCGCACGGAGTCAGAGCGCATAGGCACTCATGGGGGTGTCGCGTCTTGGGGACATCATGGCGCCCGCTCGGTAGGGGGCACAAGAGAAAATTTGGTGGGTCGGCCCAACTTGGAAAGGGGCACCCACACAAAATAAGTGATTTTGGCCCATAACTACCTTGACTTGAGAATGGGGCCAACATTGAAATTTTTTCAGTTTGTGCTTGTATGCACTGAAATTTGACATGGTTATGGTAGATGCATGCATTGCCAATATGGGAGGGTTTTGAGACAAATATGTCTCACAGAAATAACTTGACAGGAAAACAACAAAATTATAACATATATAAATGTCAAGCAGATAAAATTATTCATTACTATTTACCAGTTGTAGGCTTATAATGTACTTCATAGTCCAGAGATTGAGAAAACTCCTTACCCTTCCATTTCAGAAAAATTCCTACCCTTCATCATCATCTTTGTCATCATCATCATTATCACCATCATCTTTGCACCTGGTGAGTTGGGGGACGGGTGAACTAGGCAACACGGTGGTCATGTAGATGTGGTTTAATAAAGCTTTAAAAATTAAGACTTGATAAATAATGTCCCATAAATATTTTCATGATATGAAACCTTGTATGAATATTTATTAGTATTATCCTTTTATATCTAATTCTAGTGTTGACTCTATTGATCACATAGAATATTTATTCAAAGTTTCATTAAAAATCTTTAAAGGTGGCTTACTTCTTCTCATTATTACTTGCAGTAATCAAATTCCTTGAACAAACTTACCCTCTAAAACTTATTTAGAGTTATCAAAATACATATATAGTTGATATGATTCACTTAGTTTCCATAGGATTTAGGAGTTCAAGTGGAATTCCCCCCAAATGTTGATCTTAAATTTTACCCATCCTCAATAAACTCCTAAAATTGACATGTTATAAGCTAAATCTAGCATATTCCAAGCCTAATATAAATGATTTAACAACTCATATCCATTCACAAGCATAAATTATTAATATACCCTTATAATTCATAAACAAATGTAAGCATAAATATAATCAATTAAATGGCCATAAATAATGAACACATCGACTTCTGAGGAAAAGTCACCATAGAAACACTATAGCACTTAATAACCACAAATTTTTTTCAATCCATGGTGCTCCATCAACATTCTTGAATAGAATGAGTTTCCTCTCAACCAATAGCACACAACTTTGGCTTTGCATTGTTTAAATTATGTGGACAATCTTTTTTTTATGTGACTCGTAATATTTGGGCATATCTTGTAGAAATATACAACTTTTACTCAGACTAACATTTGGGTCTCTATTAGTCAATTCTATATTTTCAAAAGTCTTAATTAGAGTGACCTTAATTTGTACATATTGTACACCATATGCTACTTCATTAAAGGGTCAAGTATGTAAGTCATTTTTGAAGCATCTCAAGCTTTTATTCAACTTTTCTATCAAATGATGATGGAATAGACTAATATTCATATGATTCCATATTTTATTCTTTCTTTAGGGCATCTTGGAAAGTTTTTATTTCATGTATTCAAAGAGTACCCCTTATATTTTATAGAAGGAATGTTATGAACCATTCTATGAGAAAGTCCTTGTTGATTATATATGGGATATGGCTAAGAAGATATATAAACCTCTCGTTGTATTCCAACACAAGTTCACAAGGCATTTAATTAGTGCCTTTTATTTTTTGTGCTATTAGATAATTGACATATTGAGTTTTAAGGAATGATAAAAAATTGTCCTTCACTTCCATTTTTGTTTTTGTTTTTGTTTTTGTTTAATTCTCCTTAAAATTCATAAATCATGTTAACATTATTTTCTTTAATGCTCCAACACACTTTGCAATTTGTTTTTCTTTGTGTGTGGTATATCCATCACAACCCAATTTTTCTCACATATGAACCAATGATTTTTAATATCTTCATCACCCTCATAGAGGGGTAGATGGTGGTGCAACATTTGTTTAAGGACGAGGGCTTTTAAATGTATTGTAGTAGGTGGAGCTAATCATAGGATAGTAAATGGTTTCTTAGTGTTGAACTGATCAACTTTGGTTGATTTTACTAGAAGGTTTATTTCATCGATCTAACAATTTTGATCTTTATAGTATGTAAAATGTATTATTTGTGGTTGCATCACTTCCTTGCAATGTTTGAAAAAAATTGAGGTATCGTCCTCAAATAGTAAATCATATAAGGGGTACAGTTCTAATATATTTTATGTGTAGTATGTTATTATCTCCTTAACCAATTTCACTTTTTCTAGGGTATTCAAAGGAACAACATGTCTCTCACATTTACATGGTTTTCTAGTTAATACCACTATGAATATTGTCAAGAACATACTTGTAATTGTTCCCAAAACAATTATTGAACACAAGGAAATATTGAACATAGACAACTTGTTACATAAGGATTTGGATGATTATGTATCATATATCCTAACTCAACCTCTATGATTTCAAAATTCTTTACCAATCAAAGGGTGATAATTCCTACCTCTACAAAATTTATATCTTCATTAAAATCAGGTACCATCAAGGATTCTTCCCATGTGACATCTATATAATCATCAAACTTATTTAACACTCCAATGACTTACCACTATTGAGTATTTGTTCTTTGGGATTGATGATGGTTAGCAACATCACGCATCACTATGCTTTTCTTTTCGATTTTAACCCTTCCAACGTTTTGAATATTAATCATTGTCTTGTATGATTGCATTATTTTGAGCATCCTTTTCTCTTTTTCTTTAAGAATGGATATGAGGAATTTTTCATGTGTTTTTGTGAAAATTTGTGCTCTCACCTATGAAAGTGTGACATAGTTTCATCTAGGATCATTTTTGAAATGATTTTAGAATTTTCTTTATCACCACTCTCATGACGTTGGAATCCTCATTTCCTTCCTCCCTTAAATATCTTTCAATCTGGTGGGCAACTAGGCGGACAGAGCAAGGATAAACCCTGAATAATGAATGATTTCTAGATTGGTTTCCCGCTTCCTTTGAGTCTCATATCTACATGGATGCATTCATACGTACTAAATAATCATGCACTAGCATGTCGCTTTTACTATGTGGTCATGTTGTCTTATCGGTTGCCCAACTCCCCTGACTTAGTACTCAATGTGAGAAAGCATGGAATCAATCTAAATTCCATCCACCGGTTAAATGAAAATGGACAAACCTACTTCTAAGTATTGCACCACTCATAGGAAATATATAATAATACATAATATTATATATAATATATTATATATTATATAATATATAATTTATAATATATATATATATATATATATATATATATATATATATATAAATATAATGTTATATATTAGATATAAAATATATATTATATATTATATAATAGAGTTATATAGGTTATATATAATATGATATATAATTGTATAATCAAAATAACTGAGGGCATAATCGTGTATATAGGTTCACAACAGAGTGAAGGGCACTATAATCGGGTTCTCAAAGAGCACAAGGGAATTTGACAAGGAAGAAGGAGGGCATTCGAGGAGGCCACAAGGGCATTTGAGCTAAGGGCATGAGGGAATTCGAGAAAGGAAGAGCAGTGGGCACAAGGGCATTCGAGCAATGTAGCATTGGACACCTATCTTCAATATGGCAGTAAGTTGGAAACTATGTTCCTTTGTTTGCTATTTTTTTTAAGAACCAACGCACATATCTTAACCCATGACTGTAAGATCGACCCAAGTGCTCTTATCATTCTTAGTCCTTTACTTGCCTCGAAGTCTCACACCTATTTCCACCCAAGGAATTTATTTTTATTACCTACAATGGGAAGAACCCTTACCCATGATTGTAAGCTCAAAACCCTTTTAGTCGTATCACCTGCAATAGGGTGAACCCTTACCCATGATTGTAAGTTTTCCATTCTCCATATCGTGTGTTTCGTGCCTTCATCATCATAGGAGTTGAGTGTTAGTACTTGGTCCCACCTATGTGCTCTCCCTTTCTACGATTGTTGTATGGGGCCTCATTATGACTTATGCTTCCATTTTCACCGATTCACTAGACAAGGAGTAATATTGTTGCAAACAAACCCATTAGAAGATTCATGCATGTTACATCGTGCATATGCACTTTGAGAGATTTTGTTACAGTTGGGGTCTCAGGAACACATGCATATTTGTAGATGAAGCTCGAAACCCTCATATTACCTACAACGGGGCAAACCCTTATCCATGCTTTTAAGCTCGAAACCTTTACCCATGACTATACGTTTGGATGGCACTTTTGTATGGTATTCTTATGCAGTTCGGATGGAAAATTTGTATGGTATTCTTATACAGTTCGGATGGCACTGTTTTTTGATATTATTATAAAGTTTAGATGGCACAATCCATATGCACAGTTGTATCATCCTACTATAGTATGTATGGCTCTGTGATGGAATTTTGCATACAATCTTAGCATCAATTATTTATACAATTCATATGGTATGTCTTCTCTGAGAATTGTGGCTTCTATACCACATACATATGACCTCAATATAAAGTTTTTTTTGGCTTTATGATGGAAGTTTACATACAGTCTTGGCATCAATTATTTATACAGTTCGTATGGTATGTCTTCTAGGAGAATTATGACTTCTATACCAAATACATATGATCTCAAAATAAAATTTGTTTTTCCTTTGTGATGGAAGTTTGCATACAATCTTGGCATCAATTATTTATACAGTTCGTATGATATGTCTTCTTTGAGAATTATGTTTTGGCTCTGTGATGGAAGTTTTTATACAGGGTTGGCATTGATTATTTATACAGTTTGTATGGTATGTCTTCTCTGAGAATTATGGCTTCTACACAAAATACATATGACCTCAATATAAATTTTGTTTTGGCTCCATGATGGAAATTTTTATATAGTCTTGGCATCAATTATTTATCCAGTTCGTATGATATGTCTTCTTTGAGAATTATGACTTCTATACCAAATAAATATGACCTCAATATAAAGTTTATTTGGCATGGCATCAAATTACAGAATGGAAGTTTTTAATTTATGATTTGGTTGACGGAATCGAAACCTTGTATTTTCTCAATATCACATTCTTTATGATATATATATGCGTGTGTGTGTGTGTGTTGATATCTTTTTATCATCAACCCTAAAGTGAAACCCTAAGGAGGCTTGGAATCTTAATTCATACATTCAAATGACAGGGATCTCCTTGAAAAGTCTCTTCTATGACTCATATTAAATGATGGAAACTCTAAAGGACATATGAACAGTGACCCTAAGAAATCCTATAATATTAATA
The DNA here is from genome assembly GCA_031772625.1 of Pinus tabuliformis. Lineage (NCBI taxonomy): Eukaryota > Viridiplantae > Streptophyta > Pinopsida > Pinales > Pinaceae > Pinus > Pinus tabuliformis. The sequence goes on from CM062820.1 coordinate 859,962,421, forward strand.
TTAGGGCTGGCAGTTGCCGATATTCTTGACATGTTATAGTGATCATCAAGCAAGTGAGAAAGAAGTATATGTCACTGTCATCATGACACTGACATAGACAGTCGGTCTTATGCATGCAGTATGCTCTGTAATGTAGTAATCCATATGTACATCAGTGAATTTGCACACCTATATCTCTACATGATGATAATATCAATTCACTTAACCTTATGACAGTGGCCTCTTCACAACAGGGACCTTGATGTATCAATTTGACACTAATTCATATATAATGCATGAAAATCAAGACTAACCATTTGTTTATTTAGGGAAATATGTGCAATACAAGATGATAGTGCCACAATGTATATTAATGTAAACAAAACCTATAAATCATCAATTTTATTCCTTTGAAATTTCTTCATTTGTGGCACAATTTTACCCTTCCTAGAGCTCAAATAATCAATCGACCTATGTTCACTCAAAAGCCCTAGTTTTCCCCTTCATGCTGTGCGAGTGGCCCCACTCACCATGGCACAAGTCTCTATATTGAGACTAATCTCATGCTTCATAGGATGGTGTATCAAGTCTCATGATTTATCCCAATAATCATTGAATGTCATAATATTTCTCTGAGGTTCTATTCAAATTTTGGCAATTTATAAGGCTTGTAGCCTTCCACTATTTGCATGACTCTCTAGCTTCAAGTGGTACACTAAGTATAGGTTAATTAGTATAGGTTTAATGAAGGTAATTTATTCAGAAGATCTTGCAAACATTTCATCATAGGTATGGGCTCCTGTAGGTTATTCATATTCTCTATTTTCTTATTTTGATCGATATTAGAAGTCTCATGCTCATAACATACACACATACACATATGCCAATATTTATCTAATATTAATAATTAAGATTTATGCATCAAACATAGCTCTCATTCAAATATAATTTTTATCATTATGTGTTTTATTCATAAGTTAGAATATCGCATTTCACTTTTTAGTGAGGTTTTTGTTGGAAATACTGAGAGTGGGGTGAATCAGTATTCCTTAGCAATTAGCACTTTTAAATATTTTCGGAGCATTAGTTAATCTTGAATTATTATTAATGTTTATGTAGTAATAACTGTAAATAAAATAACATATTAGGCATAATAATTTTAGGTGGAAAACCCCCTCTGGGTCAAAAACCACCGAACGCTTTTCTAATAAATTCTCTAATCTTCAGCTCCAAGTGAAATGAAAGAAACAACTTCCTAAAATTATAGAAAAACATTATTCTCCATCTCCCACTAAAAGGATGCCCCAATGCCCTAGTTTCTTCAGTAATCAACTGAATGGATGCCCCAACACCCTAGTGAGCCACAACTCGCCATAGCACCACCCTACCACCCTGAAGTGTTCACAGGCCCCAACCTGTAGGCGACTTCATACACCTACCTAGCACCTCCCTGCCACCCTACAATGACTGAAATAAGACAAAACTATGGATTCCCAAACCAAGGACAACAATCCACGATACAATAAGATGTACAATGATTTTTGTGTACTTGAACAAATACCCAATCACTCTATGACCTGTAACCCAACCATGACATCATCCCAATAGTGGCTCCTATACCTCCCAACACTGCCTCTTCGACTCTAGGCAGAATGACTCTTTCACAAATGACTCTTTTACAATCTTTACAATGATGACTCTTTTACAAATTTACAATGATGACTCTTTTACAAATGACTCTTTTACAATGATGACTCTTTTATAAATGACTCTTTTACAACTTTACAATGATGACTCTTGGCCTTAACAATACTTCACGATATCTAGATGGTTTTCATGTCTTCAAGGATGTCCCGCTGCAATGCTTCCTTTGATTTGATACTTCTACTCTTGAATTATTGCTTGATGTTGTACTTGAATCTTCTTCTACCTGCATGCAAAATTTTCCCAGCAAAACCAATCCCAAAACAAAACAAAATACCCTTCAACTTACCTTTGCCTGCAAAACACATGTAAGTGCATAATAATGAATAAATACAAATTAAAATTACAATGCGTACCTGAAGTGTGTTTATCACTTTTTTTGTTGACTTGTTGCAGTAGTAGACAAAGACTCCCATTCTTGATCTAGGCCTATACTCTATGCAAGACTATATCCAAAATTGACCTAAAGATATATACAATAAAAACTAATGACAGACCCTATACTTGTGATGGACCATGTTCTAAGTACAACAACAGAGACCATTCTATCAACTATGACAAGACAAGTACATGAACTTAAAACATCATATAGATTTAGTATACTTGGTGTAGCATCAATAATATGTAGCATCAAATGTGTAGTATCAAGAATAGGACATCCGAAATGTGGTATCAAAACTAACTGTGACATATAGAGACATAGAGATATAACCAAGACCCTGTATATACTTACGTTGTCCTGCAAAAACATATGTCAGAGATGATACTCAAAATTCAAATGTAAACACTAATCATACATACCTTGTTGTAGGAGACTTACCCTTGATTATTGATGTGTGGTCCTTACTATAGTGATCCTTGAATGCATGCTTTTTCTTTCCTTCTAGGAGCTTGATATTGAATTTGTTGTATCTATGTAATTTCGGATATCCAAGGTCTACAATTTCGTCCTGTGGTAGCCCTCTAAGTCCTCTTTCCAACCCCACATTTCTGGTCAAGATTGGATTCTTCAAGAAAGAGTTATGCCCAATCTCCCACAATGACCTGATCATAGACTAGTTCAGTAGAGCGAACTTGTACAAAGTTCCACATGTCACTGTTTCGACCTTCGGTCATGTTTGACATGGAATTCTGGAGCCTGCAAAAATCCTAACTTCCTCAGATCATATCTCCGAAAATATAGTGAACCGAGATCTCAAATTCGATCATGAGGTTCATCAAAATTTCGGCTCAAATGGGTTTTAATCTCAACTTTTGAAGCTTCATAGAAAAATAGTTATAGTGAAAATTCCACAATGACCTATTTGAAGCCACAAAATCCCTACTAAAGGAGGATATGAGGGTTACTATTTATATGAATGTATTGAGTTGAGAGGGTCCTCAAAAACTAAATGTTGGAGGGATTTTAGAATAATAAAAAAAACATTATTAATTATTGACTATTCAATGACCACAACCAATTGTGAGTGCCATGCCACAACCCCATAGGGTTTTAGCCCACTAATTGGGGTTACTAACTTCAAACATGAATATCTCTCAAACTGTGAATAATTACGTGGCATGCCATTTATCAACGGAAACATATCGACGAGTAGAATCCATCTAGAATATACTTGACTCAGAATAGAGTAAGTTTTCAAGCCAAAATTCCCATGCAAGATCGAGGTATCCCCCATTGCTTCTTGGGTTGACATCAATGACAACCAATGATCAACAATCTCCCCCTTTGGCATTGATGGAAACACAAGTACTTCCCCTGTGATCATGACACCTCTTCCTACTCCCTTCTCTCCCCCTTTGTCATCAATGGCAAAGGGTAACTCCCCCTAACAAACTGTCATCTTGTGGACCTATACACACCGCCACTCCCCCTTTCTACTTAGTTATATAAGAGAAAGATTCTAATGAGAACTTGGGAGAATCCAAAGCTTTTGGCGAAGATACTCAAATGCTTCATGAGGTAATGGTTTGGTAAAGATGTCTATAATTTGTTCCTTTGTGAAAACATATTCAAGCTTGATATTCTTTTCGGCGACATGCACTCTAACAAAATGATATTTGATCGAAATGTGCTTTGTTTTTTAATGCATCATAGGATTTTTGGAGATACTGATGACACTAGTGTTATCGCAGAAGATGGGAATAGGCTCATCAAATTTAACTTGAAGATATTGCAAGGCTTGCTTCATCCAGAGAACTTGAGTACAACAAGTTGTTGCCGCGATGTATTCTGCTTCCGCTGTGGATAATGAGATTGAAGACTTCTTTTTACTTAACCATGAGACAAGGAAACCACCTAGGTAGAACGTTGCTCCACTAGTACTCTTACGATCATCAACACTTCCTACCCAATATGCATCTGTATAAGCTTGGATGACCAGATCATTTCCTTTGGGATACCAGAGACCATATTCCGATGTGCCCTTAAGATATCAAAGAATTCTTTTGATGACAATGATATGATATTTTTTTGGTGCTTCTTGGAATCGTGCTAATTGTCCAACTGTCGGCATCACATCTAGCAGGGAGACTGTCACATATAGGAGACTACCAATCATGGATCTATACAACCTTTGGTCCACATCCATTGATGAATCTTCTTGTAACCTGTTACCATGGGGGTAAGGATAGGCTTGCAATCTTCCATCTTAAATTTCTTGAGCATTTCCTTGATGTACTTGATTTGATATATGAATATTTCTTTATCCTGTTGAGGTATCTCGCTAATCGTTAGATTGTCTTGATCCACTTTCACATAGAGATTGCTTATCAGCGCTTCCTTTCTTGAATCTGTAATACTTCAACTATTCTTCTCCCCCTGAACATGTAATGAAACTTCCTACTTGTTCAAACTACATGTCTTTCAATCGTAGACTTGTGTCATATACTATTGCATAGATTCCCCATCTTCAAATTTATAGGAGTCGATAAGCTAAATTGTTCAGAATAGTGTGTCATTTAACTGGTCGTCTTGACTCGAGTCATTAACCAAAGCAATTGTTGGTTCTTCACAATCTGTTATGAATTGTGAAAGCATAACTGTTGGGAACTTATTGCCATCTTTATTTTATTTCTCATCTTGTACTTGTTCATCCTATACCTATTTTCCTTTCCAAACCTTCATATTCTCGTCGTCAAGATTTTCATTCATGGTTGATTCCATCTTGTACCTGTAGCTATGAGCTATGTGTTATGACATTTGTAACATTCGAAGTTATTCATATAATATTTCGTTTGGTGTCTATCTCGTGATCCTGCAAATTTGCTTCTAGGGTTTTGTCGATAATAGTTGTACCTATCTAGAACTTCACAATCCCTAGCCATATTTCCAAAATTTTTACATTTGTAACATTTGACATCATCTCTCAAATGATCAAATTTGTTGATATTATGTTGAGTTCTGGAATATCCATTTCTGAAGGATCTCCTGGAATTATATTCATTCCAAACATACATGCAACATTCTACAGCTCTATGTCCAAACCTTCCACATGAATAACAATGACCATAAAATATAGGTTGGTACCTAGGAGGAAATCTTCTTCGAGGAATTGTCTTCCAAGGTTCTTCTTGCGAGTCTTGATCTCTTGATTTAGATGAGAGATCTATCTTCTTGGTAGATTTTTCATATCCATCTTCTTTAATTTTCGTAGAAGGACTCGACTTCTTTTTTAATTTTTCTTTGTAAACAAGACCAGTTTTGTCACTATATGATTGTTGGTTACTGATGAGTTCATCCAAAGTCTTTGAACTGTTGGCATAGTTTTGAAAAAAAAAATCCATTTTTTACTTCCTTTTGTAGAGCAACTATTCCAGCTTCCAATGCTTTTCTTTCCTTGTTGTTTTCCTTTAATTCTTTCCTGAGTGATTCTTCAATTCGCTTGTATCCTTCAACCTTGATTTTAAGGTTGAGGACTTGTTCTCTTTTTGTCTTCAATTCGTCTTCAAGAGTGTTGACATGCTTCTTCTTGGCTTTGAACTCTTTGATAACCCTAATCACTTCGTTTTGAAATTCAACCTCTGTCACTTCTTCTTCTTCGTCAGGTGCCTCTTACTTATTGTGCTTGGCCATAAACAATACTCTTCTGTTTAATTCTTCTTCGTTATCATTGTATTCTTTGGATGAGGAAATATCTTCTTTGGTGAAGGAACTTTTATTAAACCATTTCTTCTTGCCTTGCTTGTTGAACTTCTTAGGACCTTTCTTTCCATTCGTAACAGCCTCATTTTTGTGAGGACATTTAGCTGCAAAATTCCCAACCTCACCATAGTCAAAACATATTAATGGAAGTCTACCTTTGAATTTTCTTGTACCTATTCTCATTTTCCGTGTGAAGTAGGCAATTTCTTTATCTGAGAGTTCTTCTTCCTCTTCTTCCTTTTCTTCATCCTTACAACTACAAGTTTTTGCTTTATGAGTATGTTTGTCCTTATCATTCTTCTTGGATGCGAAAAATGTTGTTTCTAAGTGAGATGTGTCATCCTCTTCTTTAATCCTCATTTCATATGTTGTAATAATTCCATGCAATTCATCTATGTTGAGCTTGGCCAGATTCGATCTATCTTCCAAGACAGACACCTTAGGGTTGAATCTTGCAAGCAAGGTTCTGAGGATCTTTCAAACAACAATTTTCATGTTAACAAGTTCTCCCAAACCTTCCAATATATTTTTTGTTTCATCAACATACTGAAAGAATGTAGCAATATCTTCATCTTCCTTCATTCTGAGTTGCTCAATTCGATCTCTCAAAATTTGAAGCTTTGCTTCTTTCACTGTTGAGCTACCTGCATATATGTTCTCAAGTGTGTCACATACCTCCTTAGCGTTTTTGCAACTTAATACCTTGAGATAGACAGATTCGATAAGCCCACTAATAATAAGATCTTTATCTTTTGCATCATGTACCATATTTTTCTTACCTTGTTCATACTGGGTCGGTGTGAATCCTTTTTCAATGATTTCCCATACTTAGTATCCTTGCACCAGCAAATGAACCTGCATTCTTCCACACCAAAGTGCATAGTTATTTCCATTAAACAAAGGAACTTTATTATTAGTATACTCCATGATCTCCTTCTAGTTGTTAGATTGTTATTGAAGTAACCAAGCTCTGATACGAATTGTTGGAAATACTGAGAGGGGGGTGAATCAGTATTCCTTATCAATTAGCACTTTTAAATCTTTTCAGAGCATTAGTTAATATTCAATTATTATTAATGTTTATGCAGTAATAACAGTCAATAAAATAGCACAGTAGACACAAGAATTTTGGGTAGAAAACCCCCTTCGAGTCAAAAACCACCGAACACTTTTCTAATAAATTATTTAATCTTTAGCCCCAACTGAAATGAAAGCAACAACTTCCTAAATTTCTAGAAAATAATTCTTCTCCAGCTCCCATTGGAAGGATGCCCAAATGCCCTAGTTTCTTTAGTAATCAACTGAATGGATGCCCCAACACCCTAGCGAGCCACAACTCTCCCTAGCACCACCCTACCACCCGGAAGTGTTCACAGGCCCCAACCTGTAAGCGACTTCGTACACCTACCTAGCACCTCTCTGCCACCCTATAATGGCTAAAATAAGACAAGACTGTGGATTCCCAAACCAAGGACAACAATCCACAATAGAATAAGATGTACAATGATTTTTGTGTACTTGACCAAATACCCAATCACTATATGACCTGCAACCCGATCATGACATCATCCCAACAGTGACTCTTATACCTCCCAACACTGCCTCTTCAACTCTAGGTAGAATGACTCTTTCACAAATGACTCTTTTACAATCTTTATAGTGATGACTCTTTTGCAATCTTTACAATGATGACTCTTTTACAAATGACTCTTACAAATTTACAATGATGAATCTTTTACAAATGACTCTTTTACAAATTTACAATGATGACTCTTTTACAATGATGTCTCTTTTATAAATGACTCTTTTACAACTTAACAATGATGACTCTCGTCCTTAACAATACTTCACAATATCTGGATGGTTGTCATGTCTTCAAGGATGTCCCGTTGCAATGCTTCCTTTGATTTGATACTTATACTCTTGAATTCTTGCTTGATGTTGTACTTGAATCTTCTTCTACCTGAATGCAAAATTTGCTCAGTGAAACCAATCCCAAAACAAAACAAAATATCCTTCAACTTACATTTTCCTGCAAAACACATGTAAGTGCATAATAATGAATAAATACAAATTAAAATTACAATGCGTACCTGAAGTGTGCTTGTCATTTTTTTTGTTGACTTGTTGCAGCAGTAGACAAAGACTCCTACTCTTGATATAGGCCTGGAATCTATGCAAGACTATATCCAAAACTGACCTAATATATACAATAAAAATTATGACAGACCCTAGACTTGTGATGGACCAAGTTCTAAGTACAACAGCAGAGACCATTCTATCAATTATGACAAGACAAGTAACATGAACTTACAACATCATATAGATTTAGCAAACTTGGTGTAGCATCAAGAATATGTAGCCCTAAATGTGTAGTATCAAGAATACAAAATCCAAAATGTGGAAAAAGCTAACTGTGACATATAGAGACATAGAGATATAACCGAGACCCTATATCTACTTACGTTGTCCTACAAAAACATATGTCATAGATGATACTCAAAATTCAAATGTAAACACTAATCATACATACCTTGTTGTAGAAGACTTACCCTTGACTGTTGATGTGTGGTCCTTACTGTAGTGATCCTTGAATGCATGTTTTTCTTTCCTTCTAGGAGCTCGATATTGAATCTGTTGTATCTATGTAATTTCGAATCTCCAAGGTCTGCAATTTCATCCTATGGTGCCCCTCTGAGTCCTATTTCCAACCCCACGGGTCTGATCAAGATTGGATTCTTCAAGAAAGAGTTATTCCCAATCTCCCACGATGACATTATTATAGACTAGTTTAGTAGAGCGAACTTGTACGAAGTTCCACGTGTCACTGTTGCGACCTTTGGCCTTGTTTGACATGGAATTCAGGAGCCTGCAAAAATCCTAACTTCCTCAGATCATATATATGAAAATATAGCGAAACAAGATCTGGAATTCGGTCACAAGGTTCATCAAGATTTCGGCTCAAATGTGTTTTAATTTCAACTTCTAAATCTTCGCAAAAAAAATGCTATAGCGAAAATTCCACGATGACCTATTTGAAGCCACAAAATCCCTACTAGAGGAGGATATGAGGGTCACTATTTATATGAATGTCTTGAGTTGAGAGGGTCCTCAACAAGTGAATGTTGGAGGGATTTTAGGAGAAAAAAAAAATTATTAATTATTGACTATTCAATTACCACAACCAATTATGAGTTCCATGCCACAACCCCATAGGGTTTTAGCCCACTAACTGGGGTTACTAACTTCAAACACGAATATCTCTCAAACCGTGAAGAATTACGTGGTGTGCCATATATCAACGGAAACATATCGACGAGTAGAGTCCATCTAGAAGATACTTGAATCATAATATATTAAGTTTTCAAGTCAAAATGCCCATGCACGATCGAGGTAGCCCTTGGTGCTTCTTGGTTTGACATTAATGACAACCACTGATCAACAGTTTTCATTCATGACTCACTGAAATGCATACTAATTTATTCCACATTTTATGATCAATTCCATATTAATAATGAATATGTAAACAATATCCATTATTCTATATGATAGGTAAGCAATATCAAAATAAACTACAATTACTTTCACATAATTAACATGAAACATTAATTGTTATTATAAAAGTAGAGGTGTGACATACATACTTATTTATTCCCCAGTATATAGCAAATTATCCTTGAACAATATATAAACAATATCCATTATAAATTACAAGTCAATAATATCATAATAAATAATGGTCACTTCCACACATAATGTCTAAACAAAATCATTGATCAATAATTACTAATAGCTTAGATTAAAGTGATTATTATGCCTTTAAAGCCCTCCATACCAATCAAGGCCCTGAATCCTTTGAGAATTAACCGACCATTTAATAATAAATAATTTCCAATCATTGGGCCTTACCAATGCTTGTTCTTCTTTTAAAATAAATAGTCTTTATCAAGGCCACCTCTTTGGCCCTAAGAAAATAGAAGGACTTTTTTCGTAATATATATGTCTAGCACTTCTTATGTGGGTCATGTGTCATGAAATTAATTTTCAAGAACATGAGGCAAAATGTAGTGAACAGAGATGTGTGATGGACTATGCAGCGATGGAGAGAGCAAGAAGACAATAGTCATTATTATTAATGTAATATTTTTCTAAACGAATCAAAATAATATTTTCTCTCTTGATACAACATCCCAAATGGGTCTATTACATCATGACATAACCTTTGACTCGAGACAAAAATCCTAGAGCACTCAATGGGTTTTTAGACCTAGGAACCAAAAACTTTGAGCATGAAATCCATGCTTTAATTATTAAATTTTATTTTACAATAATTCTTTTTCTTTTGATAATTACATAAGAGATACATCATGTCATGAGCCAATGAAATTATTAAGACAAATACTAGTTACAACTTTCAATAGGAACTTCGCATGTTACAAGCATTCAATGTCTTCTAGGGCAGATTGCTCCTCAACTAAACTCACCATGTTTTAGGTCAAAGTTTCCATTGAGGACTTCTAGTATTTATTCTGAGTCTATAGAGTCAATTTACATTTAAAGAGACCCTTCTTGGGCTTTTGCATCATGTAAAAAGGTTAAGTATTGAGTCAAATATGAATTATGTAACCTTCACACCATGTCGACCTATAAGAAGATCAAGTCGGCCAAAGGACTCTATTCGACCCCACATGAAGCCTATAAAAGTACACTCATCAAATTCATTTGAAGTATCATTCTCTCACACAAGTTCAAATTCTCTTGTAGCTGGGAAGAAGTGCGAAAATATCTTATAGATGAGTAGAAGTGTGAAGTTGTCTTGTAGCTGGGAAAAGGTGTGAATTCTATTGTCAGAGAGCTGAAGTGAATGCGAGTTTGAGGAAGTCTAAGGAGAGAAGGAAAATCGAAATTTTGGTGTTTGTCTTTCCATGTTTCGTGTCCTCAATTGAGAAATCGAAGTCTTCCAAGTTTCATTGTTGTCGGAAATTGCCAGTTGTCATAAGTTGCTGCCTAGTCGAAGTTGCTAGAAAGAGGTTGAAATTCTAGGAGGATGACTTGGTGTGGAGGGAAGGTTTGGTCTTGGTCTAGGGTGAACAGTATCAAAGAATACTATTGAAAGGAAAAACTATATTGACTGGGTTTTCCCCTTGAGGGGGTTTTTCCTTAGCATGTGCCTACATCTGTTTTCTATTGTTTTGTGTGTTGTTGTTTTTGGTAATTGCTTGATGAACTAAAGAAAGAAGATATAAAGAATTGTAATAATAAGAAACATCACAAGTAATTATCAAGAACAATAAAATCTTTCTGCCTTTCTAATTTTCTAACAGGAATCACTATCAATCACAGTTTTGGTAGATGATGACAATGTCCATGAAAATATAGAAACTTGAAGGTATTTAATAAGTGTTTTAAATATTAAGTACAATCTAAATGAAATTAATGTATAGCCTGTGATTATTTTAAACTAATGATAATATCATTTTACAAGAAATGATGTATTTTATAGGCATTTGTATGACATAACTTTGGAAATATTTGGGCCAACCATTCGCACAAAATGGAAATCCCAAAGTTCCAAGTTAAAAGATGAACTTATTAACAGGATGGTTCGCCTATTCGGTGATGGTACCTTCAAAAAATATGGAGTTACCTCAAAGGCGGACCTACATTTAAAATATTTGCAGTACCAATATAGGTCTCAATTGGAAATGGACATGTCACATGAGCGCCCTTCATCGATTCCATAGATGGAGTGGAGAGTGCTCGTGGCAGATGCACACGAGAAGGCACTTTGAAAAGCAAGGAATACTCCACCCGGACCAAGAAGATATGAGGTACTTTTAATAATGTACTTATGATGTTTTATCATCATTGCAACATCTAATTCAGTTTTTCAATGTTTTAAATATAGGGTCCTAGATACTTCCAAAGCCACAAAGGCAAGAATATCCAAATATGGGCAGCATCATCTTGGCCCGGGTGGTTACTCGAAACTGACCAAAAAAATTACAAGTATATAAAAAAATAATTTGCATCCAAATTATAAATTGTTAAAAATTTTAATTTAATATCACAGAAGAAGAAAAATCCATGTTCTAATGCAAAATTGCAAGGGGAACAATTCAAAGAGGCTCCTATGGAGGAAGATCTAAAGCTTGCTTTCAAGTAGAGTTATCAATTTGTGGTTGAATGGAGGACAAGCTTGGCATCTTCACAATCTTCCACCACCCAACATAACACTCAGGAAAATAAAAGCAACGAATAACATTTATAAATCATTACTTATACAATCTATTGGTTATTATTTTTGGCCATAAAGTAATGTGCTTGATTGTAAAAAGAAGGCAATAAATATAGATACAACACATGAGCCTACTGACGGTGGAATTTTTTATCTTAAGATTGATGTTCAGCTCAGTACTAGAGGTATTTCATGTGTTATAAAAAAATTGTAGTATGGAATACAATTAAAAATATTTAAATGCAAATGGTGTATTAATTATAACATTCTTGTTTCTACACCAGAGCATGTACAGGATGTGGCCAGAGAAGAGGAGGAACATATGGCCACATCTGAAAGTATTTTGCTTCCCTCCACTACTGAAGTAGGTAAATAACACTACTACTCTTTTAATTAATAAAACATTTTTAATAATAATTATTATAAATATAAATTTAACATTTCTTTCTTATTGTAGTTGATGCTCGACCCCACTTGCAGCAGCATAGTTGTACGACTAGGTCAGCGGCAAGACATATTACACTAGATACCACAACAACTGAAGGGGACCAAGATCAAGACATCCTCACTAAATTCATATTAAAAAGGAGAAAGAAACGTGATAAAAAATGATTGTGCTTGTTTATTTAGAGCCCATTGTTTTAGTACCACATCTTTTACTGAGAGGTTGAATGCCTCATGGAATGTGCACATGTAAATTTAGACTATCTTAATAAAAGTTGTGATTTTTCCGTTGCAAAAAATTAGAATGATTTTGTTTCATATTATGTAAACATATTTTTTGTAATAAAAATTATTGAGATAAAATATTTTGTGGATGTACGAATAAATGATGACACCCTTAAATTCATGATTAGTGAATGAATAAATGATGACACCCTCAAATTCATGATTATTGTATGAATGAATGAATGCTATATGTTAATGAATAATTTCTATATGTCTTTTTACGTGCTCAAATTTTCGATGTCTTGATGTACAAGTGTGGAGTATGGTTTTTGGAATTCTTTCAACAAGACTTAAGCTTAGAACAAGGTCATCAATACCATCGATCTTGGATCTCTTTTATGCACAGGTGTATCCTCTTTCAATAGTGCTTTCAGCTCCCTTTGAAAAGGTGACAATGGAAAACCTTTTATGGCTTCCAAAAGAGACTCATGCACATACCTTTCAACTTGAGACAATGATCAATCAAACTTGTCCAAAACGAAAGCTCGATAGTTGAAAAATTTTGAAGACTTCAGATCTTGTAAAATTACCTCATACCTCCACTTACTTTTTCAAGATGCTTGGCATTTCTTGAGCTCATCAAATAGCCTTTTTCTCTATCAATATCAGAGTCCTTAAGCTCTCACAGTTCTTGAGTAAGTCTGAGGCTATGTCACAGAGAAGAGGGCTAGTAGAATGAGCCCAGAACTCAGCTTTCTTGTTTGATAGGTTCGATCCATGGAGATAAAGTCTTATATATATTCCATCATCAAGAAAAGTGATTATATCCCTCTAAAATCCTTTTCTCCTTTCTGTGTAGACTATCAACCTTATCTTTGCAATTAGGGCTAGTAATTATGCCTACATTTTTGTTCTTATTGCCTTCATAAATTTAGATTAAGGAATTTGGTCTTATTGAGATGAAATGGTTCCAAGTTGACCTTCTTTTTTCCCCTCACTTCAAAATGTGCCTCTTCTAGCATGTTGAGAAATCTAGGGCAGAGAGTTAGTTTAAATATTAGCTTGATTTCTCTTTAATATTTGACACTTCCTTGAGATTCAGATCCTTCCATGGCTTTGGTTACAGATCAATGTGATGGGAAATTCATAGATTTACATCCCATTACAGCCATCATAGATTCATAGTTGATCCATCTTGGCTAGCACAAATAGGCTAGTATATCATCACTTTGGTCCATACAGATAGAGAGACAAGTACGGTTAGGCTATACACTAGGGGTGTGCTATCCCACTTGGGCTTGATAACCCCTATTCACTAACCTCAAATAAAAGAGGGTGTAGAATACCATATATTTGATAATTTCATGGTATAAGTCAATTAACTCCATTACGAACACCAAGAGCCTATAATCGGATTCTCATATTAAACTAAGCCTTTACACAATTTGTGCCCATGATAAGTCAACCTTCTAGTACTTTGTATCCCTATCCCACTCCACCATCCACTACCACACTCCTAATTTAGGTGCTAGCTACTCTTGCTTCAATGCTTAATCGCAATAATTTGTGATTATGATGACAATTTAAGTACATATGTGTGTAACGTCCATGATGGGACATATGAATTTTCCTCCCCAAATTATCTGTCAATGATTATAACCTTAAATGGGTTAGCATTGGTCTATCTTATCATCTCAAAATGACTCAGCAGATGAAAACTTTGTCATCATCACTTCACATTATCTCATGGATGAACCTTCTTTCTACATTACATGCATGAATTTATGGAAGGTCATCCCCTCTACCTATCATATGATTGATTGTGACAACAAGTGAATAAAGGACAATTGACGGATCTTTGTTGACAATATCCCATATTTATAAATTGTACTTTGTTCACTTGTTCTCACAATAAATCATGGGCTAGGTAGAGGGGATGGTCTACCATAAAATCATGCATATAATCTGTAGAAGGGGTCATCTATGAGAAAGAGTGAAGTGATAATAACAAACATGGTAAATTTTCATATGTCAGACCATTTTGAGATGGTGGTGACAGACTAGTGCTAGCCCATTCAAGGTTATAATAATTGATGGCAATGTGCAAATGAAAAATCATACATCTCATCGTGGACATTACACTAATATGTACTTAAATTGTCATCATAATCACAATCTGTTGTGAATTGACAACTAATATATGTTAAAATTTTGTTAGACTAATATAGATTATAAAATGCTACCAATAAATAGATTAGTTACAATAAATATAGTAGAAAATATAGGAGTCATTCCAGTAGCATTGACTAGTGCACGAGGTAAATAAAACTGTAATGTTATTTTTATTAATGAATAATAACAAAAAATGTCAATGTAACATTTCTTTCTTGTTACAGATGATGATCCACCCCTCTTGAGGCAGCCTCGACAATGTCATAAGTACACGAGCATGCCATCAAATTAAACAAATTGATTGTACTCGTTATATCATTAGAAACATCACGTACCAATTATGAAAGCATATTTTTCCTCGGCAACATCATGGGTACACGACCAGGCCATCAAAAATAAAGAAAAAGAAAAAGAAATGATTGTACTAGTTATGTCATTAGAAACATCACGTACCATATTATGAAAACATATTTTTGATGATAATTTTTTTGAGATGAAGTATTTTGTGTCTATTATTAATGAATAAATTTATTAATGTTATATGTTAATGAATAATTGTTATATATTTGTTTATGTACATGACCTTGTTTCATATTATGTAAACATATTTTTTATGATAAAATTTATTGTGATGAAATGTTTTCTGGATTTACGAATATATGAATGAATGAATGTTTTCTATTTATTTATTTATGTATCTTAATGTCTTGCTTTAAACTATTTATTATATAGTAGATAGATTGGGTACTGTGGAATTGAGAGTGATGTGAGGGGGGCGGCCATGAGAGCTTCTACCTTCATGTGGTTGGCCCTGTTTAGTAGAGAATAAATTAGGATTTGGACAATCTTAGAGAAAAACACCCTCAATCCAACAGAGAAACAACGAAGTCAATGTTGGCTTCATTGTTGCTTCGTCGAGTGGTAGTAGGTTTGCTCCAACATTAAACTATTCCAACAATTTATTCTTGAAACTGATAGGAACTCATTCAGGTATTCATGCATGCAAGTCCTTTTAATTATTATTTATTCATGCAATTAAATTTAATATTTGATCAAATTTAATCTAAGTTTGCCTCATTGGTCTCATGAATATGTTTAGGACAACTAGTTTCAATTTAGATGTTGAAATGGGACAACTATTTGAAGAAAATAGTTCAAAATGGTAAGGGTTTAGGTGAGACAACAAAATTTGTTTGATATTTGTGTTGTATGTCTTGGTTAAGTGGGAGTTACATAAAGTTTTATAAGAAATAACAAACTCTTCCATGAAAACAATTCATGTAGTATTTGTCTTTCTTTGACAATTATGTTTGTATTTAAGTGAAAGACCATGAACTGTCATTTTTCATGTAGGGCAGTAGGAGAAACTTACTCTATTAATTGGGAATAAGGCACTGCTGTGATTTTTCTTCTATTTGATTAATTATTTATCGCATGTAACTTCTCCTCCTTCCTTTTTTTTGTGGGTACTTTCATTCGCATATCTGGATTTGAAAGAGTAACTAGGGTTGGAGTCATATAGGCAAAAAAAACACATCGAAGTACTACTCAAATTTAGCCCACCAAATGCTTGGCTACAATGTGTGTGATTTAGTTTTGCGTTGCATTTGATTTCAAGCAAATTTTTCTTTCTACATTGCAAATCTTCCAAGACCACAGATGTTGAGAAAAACCAGGGCAAACAAAATTAGGGTTTCTTTTATAATGTTTTCTCTTGTTATATTGACAATTCTTATGATATAATGTTAGTTCATCATCATCATTATTATTTTGTGTTCATCATCAAGACAATGCCAATAAAGATCACAATGCAAACAAGAACACCATAAATAGGTTGCAAGCTAGGGAAAAACCCAAAAACTTATCTTCTTATAGAAATTGAAGGAAGGCTTCCAAGACCTTTGATCAAGAAAACTCACAAAGTGATAGGCCAACCTCCCAAATAACAATGTTTCTCTCTATAACTCAGTCTATTACTCTTATCTAACTCAAAAATCTAAACAATATGTTTTTCTTCCCATACATGCAAGCTTGTCAAACAAAGAATTGATGCACACGCCAAACAAATAGACGACATTGCTTTCCTCATTATCCTTCACCTCTTTCTCGCTCAGAATTTTCCTCAAAGTTCTTGAAGATATTGAATTACTTGTGTGAATCAAATGAGGTCCAATGCCTCTCCTTTGTTGAGAAATATAGGGCATTATGTGAGTTATATTCTTCAATTTGATTTCTCTTATCTTGACATTTACTTGTGAAATAATATGTTGATTATGTTAGTGTTCCTTTCATCAAATAAATGCCAACATGAAGATCACCAAGACAAGAACACAAGATGTAGGCGCACAAGATCTAGTCTTTCTTATGACTCAAATACAATTATGAAGACCGACACTAGTTACATTCTTTAACATCCTTTATATAGTCTTTTGGTGGGGTTCAACTGCTTCTTATGGGGTCGGCTTGATGGGATGGTTGACCACACTCAGGGAAAACATTTTTCCCTTGAGAAAAATAATTTATGTGGGATCAAAAAAGAACTATAATAAAACCAACAGTAGAATATGTTTTAGTATAAGGTTTTTCTCACCTACTGTACTTTTCAACCTTTGACAAGGGAGTTTAGTTTTGAATTACTCAACGTTCTTCTAGAGCTAACTAACATAGTGACTCAAACCTCATTATGCCTTAATAGTATTTCTATATAATTTTATTTCCCCATCCAAAAAAAATCCCATGGAGGTCTCATATATATAAAATATATAAGTCTAGCAATCTAACCCCTCACAAAAAAAAAATTATATTTTCTAATTTCCTAAAATTAGTCATTATTAACCACCTATGTGGCATCCTTTCCTTTTTTCAATGTAATTTTTTAACAAAGGATTACTCAACATCCCTATGTGTCACCTTTTGGATATTTCCAAATAAATATTATTCCTAATTACCAAATTAAATAATAATATATTAAATTTCACTGCAGAAGTGGGTAATTTTTAAGTGAATTAATATCAACAAGTCCACTTACATTTATGCTAGTTTAAGTAGAATTTGGAAGGATTGGTGTTGGAGAGTAAGGATTACACACCACTAATGCATGTCCTATATCATAATTATGAAATAAGGACTCCATCCCCTACTCCCATTATTCCCAAGGTGGAGATATTCAACTCACAGATTTTACAAAGTGGGACTATTTCAATTGTTATCCCATTATAGTACATGTCAATGTTGTCACTGTCAATGTCAGAGTCAAATGAGTTAAGTCAAAGAAAGAAACTCATGATAGTACTTGTCATGGCAAGACACCAATGTTAGGTCTATCAATTCATATTTGCATAGCTCAATATTCTATATTAGAACATAGTCCAAAGGTGTTGTTGCTTCATGCACTATGGTTGTCACATTAACACAAGACCATGTCAATGTACCACTATCCAAGACATTGTCATGTGTGCATATCTATACTCATAAACTACTTTTACAACTCATAAGGTCACTATGTTAAGTTAGCAGTTGTCTTCAAGTCATTGTTTCTATGTCAAGTTTAATATATCAAGGTCATTGTACAATAAGTCAAATTGTCAAGTCAATAGTAATGTATCACTGTCATAAAGTGTCAAATTCAAACATCTTATCATAGCATGCTCACTATGTCAACCAAGGTGTTGTTTGTAACCTTGTTATATTACAATAATGAGCATAGGTATAAGACAGAATTGAGGTCTTAACAAGCTATAAGATATAGTAGGTTCGCTGAGATTAGAATACTAGTCAATAGACTGCATCAACAATTAGGAGTCAAGGTCATGTAATTGTTTTATTAATATGTCAAGTCCTATGAGTCAAACTAACATGTCATGTCATTGTTTTCACTAGGAAAATACATCACTTGTTAAGTTTGTATACATCACATAAAAAATAATGTTCAAAGTCAATGATTGGGTTATTGTCTTTGGTTCTTGAAGTTATTCAACTTATACAAAATGAGATTGAGGCGTGAATTGTTGTCATATATTGACAATTGTTGGTGAAGATTATATTTTTTTCAACGCACAAAAAGTATATAGTTATTCTATTCTATTTGTTTGTATGTATTTTCTAATTATGATATGTTTTCTTTGTTTTGGAAAACTTACATGCATGGTGTTATCCATGATAACACTTAGGAATATTTTGTGAAGTATGTTGGTCAAATTAGCTAGGGTTTTCAAGTTTTTTCAAAATAAAGTTCATGATCATGATTTTTGGGTCATCATGTCATCATGTGGGGTCCATATAAGTTCAAATAGGGTCAATCATAAAAGTTCAATTCCAAACTTCCATGTGTCTCACACTTATTTGTTCATGATTATAATTTTCTCAGTTTTACAGAAATCCATAGCAACTCTAGTTAGGTAAACCGAGGGTTTGCTACGAAAGTTCCTGAAACTTCCGTAGTGAATATGTCTCTTCGAATACATGTCCCGCTATGAAATTGCGATGAAGTACACAGTTGTGCTTAATGGTGAAGTAATGGTTCTTTTTGTTTGAAAAGTGTGATTGGTCAATCTTATGATGGGTCACAAATGCACTTTACCAGTCTTTTGTCCATTTTCCCTACATATTGACACCGTGTAGCTTCTTGCTGCTAACTCATTCTTTTTTATTTAGCTTTATTGCCATAAGATTCACACTGTCATAGGAGTTGGTTTTTTGTCTCTCACACAGGTCTTGTTGTCTCCAGGTTAATGTCCACTTTTATCTAGCTGTCTCTAGGTTGATTTGCAGGTAGCAAGGAGGTGATAAGGAGGAGCCCTACGTGTTGTAGCTATGGCACACAGAAAACAGTATAAAGGAGGTTCAGTGGTGCATTATGAACCTGTGGACATGAAATTGTTGGAGGAAGACCCTAACTTTGTTCAAGTGTTTGCCAACGTGGGATGCCTACGCTTTTGCCAAAAGTTACAGGGTTTCCATGCGTAAATTGCCAAAGAATTTGTTTGCCAATGGAAGTTGGTCTTCTTAACTTTGTATTATCCCCTGACACAATTTCACATGCTACAAAGATCCCTAGGTCAGGATAAATGTGGTTTAAAGTCCAGAAGATCAAGTTGCAAAATTGTGATGAATTTATCAAAAAGGAACACAAAAAGATTGATATGACTACAGGGATTCCCACAACTTGCCTTAAAGAACATTTTTCCAAGCTCTTAGCGGTCATCCAGAAATATTTCACATGTGAAGGCAGATTTCACATGGTGTATCAGTATCATTTTAGATTCTACTTCATTTCATAAGTAAGTAGCCTCTAAACATTCATCTGTTTAGAAGTTTGGAAAATATGGCAGACAAAGTCCAAGCCAAACTGATGCAAGTGGCACCTCTGTTTTTCACCATGGCCTCATTAAACTGCTAGTTGAAGAAGAGATAAATAGGTTAAACAGAGATTGGCTTACCTTCTTATTCTTAAGTGGTTATGAGGTAAAAGCCACCACCCCCTCTAGGAGAACTCCAAAGCCTAAATCAATAACCCCTATAGAAGAGAAACAACCAGAGGCAGAGCAACCTATAGTAGAGGCTTCCACAAGCACCAAGAGGAGGATGACCAGAAGACAGAGTAAAGAACAGAGTAAAAGGAAGGCTAAGCTAACTGATATCCTAGAGGTCATTGAGATTGAAGAAATCCCAATTGAGCAGCGTATAGAAGTGACCAAGACTGAAACTAAGAAGAAGAACAAGAGGGCAAAAAACTTGACTTCTCACAAGAAGAACATGGTTTCATATTTAGGCCAAGGAAACCCGTTACAAGGTCAATGCAGCAAGCTGAAAAGATGCCAGAAGTTCCTTTGGAAAAAATAGAGCCATCAAAGAAAAAGAAAGGCAAGGAGGTTGTACAAGAAAAAAGTGAAATAGAAGTTTTGCAAGAACAATTGAGAGAGGCTAGACAAGAAGTCATTAATTCCAAACTTGAGTTTGAGGAGTGGCAAAGGGAGGTGTCAAAGAAGATAGATTTCTATGATGAAACTGCAGATAAATCCAAAAAGATGATAAAGAGGACTTTGCCTTTGCACAGGATGTTGAAACACATGTACAGAAGGAACAACTCGCTACAAGTAGACATGAAGAAATTACAAGGACAAGTCATAGCATTAGAAACTCAAATTGAAATGATCAAAGTTGAGCTCAAAAAGAAAAATCTCAAGATTATTGTTGAAATAGATGTTACTCCTTGAATATGGTAAAACTTTCAATTTTGTATTTACTATGCTTAACCAGTAAATTCAGCCTTATGTATAGTTGAACAAGGTATTAGGAGTAATAAGGAGGCACTAGAAACCATGAAAAATATAAAAAAAAAAACTCAGAATTTTCAAATTTCATAGCAACTCCCCATAGTGAAACTGAAAATTTGCTACGAAACTGCTGTAGCTTTTCACAGAAGAGAAGGAAAACTAAAAACACATCAAAGAGAGTTCTAAGGGCACATATTTAGCTTAAAAACATCAAGAAAAACCTCAAAACTTGCAAAAATAACATAGGGGTAGCAGAAAGGTGTTTTTTGAATTTGCTACGAAACTACTGAAGACTTTGTTTTTTTGCTACGAAACTGTCAAAACTCTATTTTCTGCGTTTTTGAAATTTTTGGACATCAAACAGCCAGGCAACTAGATGGATTACAGGTCATGGAAGGTGTCCACATCAACTCCTACTTTTCAAGGAGACATCAGCAAGTCAACCAAGTCAACATCCACGTGGCATGAGACACATCATCATCTCCAACACATTCGGAAAATCAATTTGGTTTGATAAGCTCTATCAACAAAATTCGGTTGAGTTCATTAATGTTCGAAGAGTCCTACTTGTATTCAAATTGTGTGAAACAAAAATCCCTAAGATTTCTCATTGGGTATCAAGTAGGATAAGGTATTTAAATTGTTTGATCAAACCTAGCCCCAAGTGGCAGATTTTTGTAATTAATGATATAATGTTAGTGTTAGTCTATATATTGGGAGTTTCTTGACTCTGAAAGGATTGATCGATAACGTGAGAAGTTGACCCTATGTAATATTTTGATCCAGTTAATATATATATTGTTGCAACTTTGTTTTTATACATGAGATTCATGTTATGGATTTATGTGTTTTTACCATGTTTTTTATGTTGCTATCAGTATTCATAGTATTTTGATTACTTGGAATTCATGTCAAGTGCTCCAATTTCCTTCACTTACTATGTATGACTGTGAATTTTTATTTGATATCAGTTTTAAAGCCAGAAATGCCTCAACTTCCATTAAACATTGTTGTTTGCCATGATTTTCTTTTATTTGACTCCATGCCCAATGGTGGTAGCCATCACATTTTCCTTCACCTGTAAAACCACATAAAAAGAAATTAGAGTTAGTCATATGTAGTAGTTTGAGTTGATTAAAGTGAACTTTATAAGTGTTTTGAGAGAGCCCTCTCAGATTGGAAGGGCTAACTTCCAGTCAAAGTGGTTTGAAATAGTTATGTTGGGTTGAAGGTTGACACAACCCAACTCTTTTAGCTCAATGACAACACATGACACAGTAAAATGTTGGCTTGTACTATCGAACAAGCCTATCCACTCTACTATAGGAACATATACACAAATCTCAACATTAGGTTCAGTACACTTATTAGGATGATGGTTATTGTTACGTCTCTAGTTTTTATTGAATTTTACATATGTAGGAGAGAGATAAACACAAGCATGCACCCATGGGTCACATATCAAAGACTCGATCTAAAGTGTAAACCCATAGCGGGAAAACCACACAAAGATATATTCATTACCCTTGGCCAATTCAGTGAACAACAGTCACTTGAGGCTCTTAACAACAAAGTCAATATGTCGGTTAAATAGGCCTCCTTCACATGAATATCATGGACCACCATAAACCACTTATAGTAAATTGACCCTTGATTGAAGTAAGGTTAACCTAAGAATCCCACCTTTAAGTTTACCTGAGAATTTGGGATTGTTATAATAGCCCCCGAATGGTGGCTTGGGTTATGTGGTGTGGGTGGTCAGAGAACCTCGTTGGATGGACGGACTTCGAACCTAGGATAGGCCTTCGAAAACACTTGCTTCTTGTTTAAAAAATTCTTAGTTTGTTGGTACAGCACTTACCCTATGAACAACCCATTACTATTCACCTAGAAATCAAAGTAGGTGAAAATTATATTTTTTTTTTAAATGCAGATTTCTATCGAATATTCGATTGCGCAGGTTGGTTGTCGAATATTTGACACCTATCAGTCGGCATAATCATCGGATAATCGACGCTGAAACCAACGGACAAAGTGTCGGTCATTTGACACTCTTGTCGGACAAAACTCTCACCAGTGAAATATCTGACGCATCACCATTGGTGTGCGTGCCCCAAACTTATAAAACAATGCATCTGATATTCAAGACTCCGTCGAACTAATTCAACTTAAAGTCGGGTATCTGAAGTGTATACGTCGAACGGGCCGCTCAAGACCGACAGAAGGGAGCGTCGGAGCGATAACACTCATGTTGCACAAATTACCTATACCATCAATTATTCGATGCCTGAACGTCAATTTTTCCAATCGGACAAAGCTGATAATGTGTCGAATATCTGATGGAAAATTATAGCGAGACCTTTAGGATATTTGATTTTTGGTGCATCGGATATCCGACGCACCAAATCATCGCAAAACCGACTTTAGAACGTTGGTTTTTTAATGAGCATTTCGGCATTTTTTGTGTTGGATAATTGACGTTTATACCTTCAACTATCCAACGATTACTAAACTGTTGACTATTCGATAGAATTTCAATGATGATTTCATTAGCACCAATGTGTTGGATAGTCGACGCCAATAAGTCGCATATCCGACTAGTAGTCATCAGATTTTGGCCCCAATTGCACTAGCGTTCAGATAGTATTTTCACCTCTGCTACACTATTTGGTTCTTCAACTAGTCGAAGGTAAGATTTGAAATATCATGACCAATTCATCTTGTGGGGGAGATATTCCCATCTCGCTGAATGGGATGTTGCCACCAGTAAGAGGAAGTGGACACTGATGGCTGGTATGTTCTACAATAGGCACAATTTCTAACTCTTGGTTGTCCTCCCCCTTGTTCAGCCTCTATGTCTTGGGCTTGCATCTCTTCCTCTATCTCCCTTACAAGCTCTTCATCCTACTTCTTTATGCTTTTTTCTTCTTCCAACTTCTTTTGGTACTCTTCTTCTTCAAACAGCTTTTGTCATTCTTCTTCTCCTCTCTACTTCTGCCATATTTCTTCATGTCACTTATTTCTAGTTTCCTCTTCTTCCTTCTTTCTTAACTCTTTTTTTCTTCTATGTTGAAGTTCTATGACCTTGGTGTCCATGATAGAATCTTAAATATCTGACGCTACCAAACCAAGAATCTCAACAAAGCTACTTTGCACAGCAGAATAATATGATGTAGTAAATCAATCACCTGCACAATAAGAACAATAACAACAGTATATGTAACCCAATTTCGTTATATTATCAACATATAATACGACAATCTAGGGCTCTTGTACAAGGGATAATGGCCCTCAAATATCCACAAGTACAAGAATAGAAGATATAGTGATAATCTTACTACAATCACAACATCTATGTCATATCTCGTCCTATCAGTCCTTTGCTTCTGATCTACTCTCTAGCTTCCCTTTAGTCAGCTAGAGAGAACAACACATAGAGACTTCAAAAGGGTTGTCTATTATCGCTATTGCAAGTAACTTTTACTACAATGAACTTTGGATCACCAATTTTCTCCTCCAGGTTGGCCAATACCTGAGCTATCCAATTGCCTTCTTAGCAGCGTCTTTTGTCCATCAAAGAGTTTCACAATAGGCTCCAATCATCACCCACCTTTAGCTGACAAGATCGCTTTGTGAAAATTGATCAAGGGCTACACTTGAGCATTGTCACGTTGCCATCCAACAACTTTTCAAGTGCCCAATCCAACTTCTAAAACTTCATTGTAGAATTTTCCCATTGGTTAGGGCATCTAACCACCAAATCTCCCCCCTCCTCTTTGGCTTCTATAGGCTACCATCCACCTAACAAAACAACAAATCAAGAAGCCTAAACATACCTTTTAACAGATATATTCTTCCCTTCTTGACATAGGATTCCTGTGTTTACAATCTAAGATTTTCTGGCCCTCCTAGGGCTGACTATAATTGTTGTTGTGGCCCCAAAACATAACCAAAATGCCTCTAATAGAGAGTTGTTCCAACTCCTTCCATACCTCATCCTAGCCTAGAATCACCATTGTTCGGGTCTGCAAAAAATCCGTTGACTATTTAAGAGAAATCATACCCAAAAAACACAAGAATAATGCCCAAAACTTCTCCTCTTCCACGCAGTTGTCTTCTCTACTACTTTGCCCTGTTGTCACAAGAAACTAGGGCACAAAACAACCTTATTTCTCTCCTTCGTTAGGGCTCAAGTATGTGGCTGCCTCAAAGGTAATTCTCCTATGTTGTTTTCTCTTTTGATGATCTAATAACCTCACACGTGTCTAATAAATACCCTTCACATGTAGCTCCAACGGATTCACAAAAAGACATGTCTTTTGGAGATTTCTACCTCAAGCCTACATGACTTGAGGTACTTCCAAGACTAGGAAGTACCTCATCATCATCACTACTCGCAACACTCGCCCAACTCCTAGCGCTCACAACTACAACAATCCCTGTAGTATGAACTACGCCTTGCTCGGAAGTGTCGATGTCACTGGAAGCTTCTTGCTTCTTCTTCTTCTTCTTTTTCTCCATCAAGATGATACAGGGTGAAGGAGCGACTTCGTATTTGACAAGATTGTCTCAGGTCAAAGATGAGCTTGCTGCCATCAGTGTGAATATTTCAAATTATGATAAGAACGAGAACAGAGATTTGTTTCAAGGTTGAGAGGCCTCAAAGATCTAGTGCCACAATTTCTTCGAACCTGAGCAAAAGTTAGTAAAGGAATTGGAATGTGTTCATTGTGGATGATTACAAGAAGGTTGATGGAACTCTGTCCTTGAATGTTAGATAGGAAAATAGTGTTTTTGAAGGTTGTTATACAGTGATTTGAGGGAAAATCATTGTGAGTTGTTGAGCTATAAATGAGCCAATTATATAGTGAATTGGAGGAGAAAAATCATTGTGAAAAGGTTGATTGGTTGGAGTTGATTGGCAAGAGTTTTGGAAAAGCAAACCCCCTTTGATCAACTGGAGTTCAGAGGTATTGGTGCAACAGTAACTCTGTGAGAAAGGTGGCAAACAACTTGCAAAGTGTTCAAAGGCAAAGGCGACTGAAAGGATTGTGATCAAGGGCATCTTCAACAAGTAAATCAAGTTTGTTCTTGTTCTTAGGCATATTGATAGCCAAATGTTGTTGACTCCAAGCACTAATTTTCCTTGTATCAAGGCTTTGTAAGAGCCATGATCCCTAGTTCAGCAGCCATATGTTTGTTTTATTAAGGTTGTAATAAAAGCATGTCTTGGGTCTACAAAATTGTGTACTTTGTTGTTACATTTTCGTTGTTCAGAAAGCTTAAGTTGTGTGTTTTTCAGTGTGTTTATGATCATTGTTAGACATAGACCTTATCTGAAGTACTAGGAAAAACCAACAATACCCTCCTTGGTTGTGGTCTGTTTTATTTAGCCTCATCACTAGCCTTCTTTCCTTGTGGTCTTATCCATGGAAGAAACTTGATTCCTTGCTCACAGAACTCTTTTACTCAGCCTCCTCTAGCTAGCTATAGGTTCTCTCTAAGATCTGCGACCCTCTTGAAGGTTGTCCTATGCGCACAAGTGTATCTCCCTCTCAAACCTTGTGATTACCCTATCCTTTGGCTACTTATAGTTGTCCATGTGTCACATAGGGAATCCCTTGGCCCATTAAGGTGTTGCCAACTCAACCTTAACCATTAATTAGAGTATTCAATTGCTTTCCTCGGGTTCCAAGCCAACTCACTTTGGGTCGGAAACACCAAACATGGCTACTTCGCCCACAAACTCTTCTTTTTGTGGGTTTTCTCCTCACAAACTTGTGGGAGTGCCTCCCAAAACTATAAAATTTCAACATGATCATCCTTTGTTTTTAATATTGTGCTTTGCCTACGAGCACTTATCAAATGTATTATTCTCTTGGCCACATCTCTCTCTCTCTCTCTCTCTCTCTCTCTCTCATGACTATTTTTTCTCTCCCTTAAAGATGAGTTCTCTCTTGTTGATCTATTTTCAAATATAGCATTGTACTAGTATTAGTATATTATTCTCTTATTGCAGAAATAGGGTTTTTTGATAATTCTATTGGATTCTCTCTTGTGAATCTCAAGAGTGAAAAAGTGTGCACCTTGGGAGATTTGATCCATCTCAATAGTTGATAGATCTAGAGTTAATAAGGATCTAAATTGGCATATAATATATTTTATTACATGTGTTGTCAAATAATATTAAATGACCCACTCAAAATTATGATTATTAAAATATATTTTATTTTCATTTTCATTTTAATCTCCAAAGTGATTGATGGTTGAGATTAGATCTCGCCTCACTCGAGATCAATGGATAGGATTCATCTAATTCACTAAAGAAAATAACCTTTCGATTTCATTAAACTAAACTCACATTTTATAGAAAGCAATTCACTCTAATAATTCCTTTAATTAAAGTGAATTACGAAGCTTGAAAGCTTTGGACAACTTATGCATGTCTTAACACCTAAATCTATGTGGAAGTTCTTGTTCAACGCTACAAACATCAACAATCCCTCTTAGCTAGTTAGGAACTTCTTGAAGAGCCACCTAGCACTACCTTTCCCTTTGATCATGGCACAATGTCCCATGCATCATTCTTCACCTACTTATTGCAGAATTAGGTTTTCTAATAATTCTATTGGATTCTCTCTTGTGAATCTCAAGAGTGAAAAAGTGTGCACCTTGGGAGATTTGATCCATCTCAATAGTTGATAGATCTAGAGTTAATAAGGATCTAAATTGGCATATAATATATTTTATTAACATGTGTTGTCAAATAATATTAAATGACCCACTCAAAATTATGATTATTAAAATATATCTAGAGTTAATAAAGATCTAAATTGGCATATAATATATTTTATTAAAATGCGTGGTTGAATAATATTAAATGACCCACTCATTATTAAAATATATTTTGTTTTCATTTTAATTTTAATCTCCAAAGTGATTGATGGTTGATGTTAGATCTTGCCTCACTCGAGATCAATGGCTAGGATTCATCTAATTCACTAAAGAAAATAACCTTTGGATTTCATTAAACTAAAATCACATTTTATAAAAAAACAAACTTTAATAATTCCTTTAATTAAAGTGAATTACTAAGCTTGAAAGCTTCTCACAACTTATGCATGTCTTAACACTTAAACCTATGTGGAAGTTCTTTTCGACACTACAAACATCAACACTCCCTCTTAGCTAAGAAGGAACCTCTTGAAGAGCCACCTAGCATTACCTTTCTCTTTTATCCTGGCACAATGTCCCATGCATCATTCTTCGCCTACTTATTGCAGAAGTAGGGTTTTCTGATAATTCTATTGCATTCTCTCTTGTGAATCTCGAGAGTGAAAAAGTGTGCACCTTGAGATATTTGATCCATCTCAAGAGTTGATTGATCTAGAGTAAATAAGGATCTAAATTGGCATATAATATATTTTATTAACATGCGTGGTTGAATAATATTAAATGACCCACTCAAAATTATGATTATTAAAATATATTTTATTTTCATTTTAATTTTAATCTCCAAATTGGTTGATGGTCGAGATTAGATCTCGCCTCACTCAAGATCAATGGCTAGAATTCATCTAATTCGCTAAAGAAAATAACCTTTGGATTTCATTAAACTAAACTCACATTTTATAAAAAGCAATTCACTTTAATTCCTTTAATTAAAGTGAATTAGCTTGAAATATTTGGACAACTTATGCATGTCTTAACACCTAAAATTATGTGGAAGTTCTTGTTCGACGCTACAAACATCAACACTCCCTCTTAGATAGTAAGGAACTTCTTGAAGAGCCACCTAGCACTGCCTTTCCCTTTGATCCTGGCACAATGTCCCATGCATCATTCTTCACCTCCTAGTATGTTGCCCCATCAATGATGTCACTCATCAGTGTCATGTAGTTTGCAAACTTCTTCAAAAACCCTGCCTCCATGAATGTGTGACTAGGAGCCTCAACATGCTCCTGAGCATCTTTCTATGTCTGTGTATGTCTTTAATTAAAGTGAATTACTAAGCTTGAAATATTTGAACTTATGCATGTCTTAACACCTAAACCTATGTGGAAGTTCTTGTTCGACGTTACAAACATCAACACTCCCTCTTAGATAGTAAGGAACTTCTTGAAGAGCCACCTAGCACTACCTTTCCCTTTGATCCTGGCACAATGTCCCATGCATCATTCTTCACCTCATAGTATGTTGCCCCATCAATGATGTCACTCATCAGTGCCATGTAGTTTGCAGACTTCTTAAAAGCCCTTGCCTACATGAATGTGTGACTAGGAGCATCAACATGCTCTAAGTATCTTTCTATCCCTGTGTAAACCACTTGGGTCTCCTTACAAAACTAGAAGGAGATACTAACTCCTCATCCCCACTTAAAGGTCGACTCCTTCAACTATAAGTCTCTAAATGTTGTTCCCCGTTCTGAGCCTCCTACTCCTTGTCCTCTATGACTCATAATGGCTCATGAGACTTCCTAGGTGCCAAATTTTCCTCGAACTTCCCGTCTTTGCTCACAATAGTCTTCCTTTGCGCCCAAATGAGAAGATCGTGTAAGTCTTTGAAGTCTCATTGGACCGCATGAATATGCCCTTCTCTCTTGAAGGCTCTAGCTTCATCCTCTTCTCCACAAGCACATGGATGTATACAAGACAACTAAACATCCTCAAATGTCCTATCTTTGGCTTCATCTCAGTGAAAGCTTCCTCTATATCCATTTCTCCCAATATCCTGTGAGGACTCTTGTTTTACACATATGTTGTCACCTTACATGCCTCTACCCAAAGAAACACAGGTAGACCTTGGTCATGTATCATAGCCATGGAAGAATTGATGTTGGACCAATTCTTTCTCTTTGCAACCCCATTTCTCTCCGCAACCCCATTATGTTGAGGGTTGTATGAGATTGTTAACTACCCCTTGATCCCTTCCTCATTGTAGAAATCCTTGAAGTTATTTGAGTTGTACGCACACCCGTTCTCGGACCTCGAAACCATGATCCTCTTCTTTGTCTTATTATACCCCCTAGCTTTGAACTCCAAAAACCAATTGAAGACCTCATCCTTGGTCTTCATAAAGAATACCCATGCTTTCCTGGAAAAGTCATCAACGAAAATCACATATTATAGAGCTCCCTACATTAATACTATTGACATCGATCAACGCACATCTAAATGTATAAGATCCAAGACCCCCTTACACATGCTCTCACCGGTCGAAAAAGCTTCCTTGGCATTCTTACAAACTACACACCCTATTGCTCAACGTCGAAATCTCAGAGACCAATGACAATCTCCCTTAAAATTGACAACGCCTTGTAGTGCAAGTGCCCCATCCTCTTGTGCAACAATTTGCACAATGTGTCTCTATCATGCACCAAGTCTTGAACAAGATTACTCTGCAACCTATATAAATTGCCCTCTTTATCCCTAATCACCCATTAGAAAAAAAATTGAGGTCTAAAATGGGCCTCCTAAGGGATATTATAAAATAATAGTGGAAATAATAAAATAAGATTAGATTATTTCATCATGTTTTGGAGAGAAAAAAAAAAAAAAAACAAACTATTTTCAATTTATCTCCCAATGATTTTACTCAAATTTCGAGCGAGAGCACTCATTGAATGCGGAATTTAATTTTTGCATCCAAGGAATCACATTTTTCTTGAAATAGGGTCCATTGGAAGTATGCAACATGGGGACTCATTGGATGAAAAAATAAATTGTGCATCCAACAAGTGCTCCCGCTCAAAATTTGAGTAAAATCATACAGAGATAAGTTGAAAATGCAATTTGAAATCGTTTTTTAATCTTTTTAGCTTTTTACTCCAAAAATGGTGAATCATCCCCCATGGTTGACATCATCATATTGAATCTTATTAGTTCTTATAAAGTTGATTGGTGTTGCACATTTTTGTTTTGAGGCCCATTTCTTACCTCAGGATTTCTCTAATGAACATTGTGTTTAGGCTAGAGCCATCTGGACAAATGAGTACCTGCCATTTTTGAAACATGACGACATGACCCCTTTAATCCATAGTTGAGACTAAAAGCAAATTCATCCTCAATCTTGGTAGATAGAGCATGTCCTTAGCTTCCAATGATCCTCCTGACTCGAGTTAGAACAAGATAGTTCCCACTCCCCTCACTACATAATTGGCATTACTAGTTAGCTACCCATGAAACCCTAAGTCTTTCTCTGTCAAACTACTAAATAGCTCCCAAGCTTATGTCACATGATGCCATGCACCACTGTCCAAGAATCATGCACTCTCATTGATGCTATGGGTAGAAAGAAAAGAGGCTAGTGAGAAGTTCTTCTCAAACTTCATTACAAACTCATCTAGTCATGTCTCTATTGATGTTATTGTTGCTTGTGACTTTCATTTCCGCTTCTTCTCCAGACACTGTGATGCACAACACCCATTCTTGTGGCATATGAAACACATGGTCTTGCTCAAGCCTTTTTCCTTACCCAACTATGAATTTGGCCCCTCATAATTACCCTCAAAGCCATTTCCTTTGCCCTTCTTGGTCTAGCCAAGTTCTCATCCCCATCTCTTCCTAGATGCAATCATCCCAAAGCCTCTCCTAATTAGAAAGGTGCTCTCAAGCACGTATCACCTTGAAAAAATGGTTCCCACAACTCGGTGAAACCATGTAATGCCACACTTATGAGCTTTATGTCCTCCATTTTCTCCCCAATTGCTACACATTGATCACGTATCTATATGATCTTCATGAGATAACCAATAATATCACATTTAGGAGCACTATGTCCTCCACTTTCTTCCCAATCGCTACAAGTTGATCGCATATCCATGTGATCTTCATGAGCTAGATGGTAACATTACCAAATCTTGACATTTAAAATGAACTAGGCATGTTCTTCAAGATTGTCTTCATGTTCATGTTGTCACTATGGAATGAATCCACTAGAGCCTTGAACATCTTCATGGCCAACTTCATCTCCACCAAGTGAGGAATCAAATTATCCTTCATCGCATCCATAATAACCAATTGAGCCATGATGTCCTCACGAGTTGCTAACTACATTGTGTATGTTGGTGAAGGAATTACCTTACCCACAATTTCCCAAAAGTCATTTTCATTCAACATCAAGGTAACCCTTGCCTTCTAGGGCACGAATTTTGAAGCTCCATCCAACCTATCTCCAAACTTATGCCTTGTTGCTACCAGTTCTACATCTAAACAAAAATAGTCGTGTGCTTCTTCCTTCGAGCACCCACAAGAAGTTACTACCATTAGTTTTTATATCTTCTAAGATCTCCCTCCAGATTTAATATATGTTGCAAACTATTGTGGATTTGTGTTTGCTCCCTCAAACACACAAGAATTTTGTTGTTGCCAAAGTAATTAAGTGTGCAAACTTAAAATCGACCTTTATCTCAGAGAGTATGCTCTGATACCATGTTAGATTTCCTTACACCCAAGTGAGTAGCAAGTTATTTCGTAGCAAACCACCTGTTGCAAATTAACTTAAACAACATTTTACCGAATAAAAACAAGTTAAATAGAATAAATTTTGTGGAAACAAATTGAACCAATTTCACATATGCACACACCAAGATTTTTTCCTTTCAAGATATATTGTTCATTAATTAAATCCTCGACATACAAGGGTTCCCTTTCTAGGAAAACAGCACACAAAGAAAATACTATAAAATTACAATAAATAAAAACTTGGCAAATCTACCCTTGAATAATCTTTATCTACACAACTGTAACTTGTATGGCCTTAATACGACATGTACACCACACCAACACATTGTCTGCTACAAAATCCACGTCAAGTGTATGGCTTGCTCACATAGGAAACGAAATACACGCAAATTGCACTCATACGAATGTCACATGCACCCTGATCTCCTTTTTCTACAACGCATGCTACCTCTACCACATTTATATGACTTCACATGCACCCTGATCTCCTTTTTCTACAACACATGCTACCTCTACCACATTTATATGACTTCACATGCACCCTGATCTCCTTTTTCTACAACGCATGCTAACCTCTACAACATGTATATGACTTCACTAGCATGACCTATGTGTCCTCATTGCAAATTAGGTACTCGAAAAACTTGTACAGCCTCCGTGCTATATAGTCTTCCCATTAATTCCTAAATAAGAATTTAGTCTTGTTGTTGCACTATTTCCTTTCTCCTTTATTAGCCTAAACACTTGGATCAAATTCCATCACCCAATCACTAAGATCTCCTTCTCTCTTATAAATTGGCTTCCTCCTTCACTTAGCCTTGATTTCATAAGCTTGAATTGTTGATCGAATACATCCCCCTAATCCCCAAAGTGATCAATGGTTGAGATTATATCTCACCTCACTTCGACATCAATGGCTAGTAGGATTCATATTATTTACTAAGACCATTTTCTTTTGATGAAAGGCTACAGCATGCTTAATGAAGAATAATCAAGGTTTAACCAAAGCATAATACAAGCAACAACAATTCACCCTAAACCCCAAAGTGATTGATTGTTGAGATTATATCTCACCTCACTTCGACATCAATGGCTAGTAGGATTCATATTATTTAGTAAGACCATTCTCTTGTGATGAAAAGCTATAGCATACTTAATGAAGAATAATCAAGGTTTAACCAAAGCATAATACAAGCAACTAACAATTCATTGATACAATGAAGCTACTATTACCATAAAAGAAATAAAAGCTTGAGCAACAAACTATTAAATCAACAAAAGACCACATTCAGATATAGAAGGAAAAACCAAAAGCTTAATTCATATTTTTTTATGTTCTTGATTCAAATGATTTATCATGTGGGTTACTAATTGGGTGGAGCCCCACTTTCAATGTTCTCTCTTCCTCATTATTAGATTTAGTTATCTATTGTTTGTTTGGAGGTAAGGGAGCTTGGCATAGAATTATCGATTCTTAATGTATATGGTCGATATGCCGACCAAATCCCTCTCTAGGATAGGCTAGCTACATTTGGGGCTCTCTCTTGCCCAAATCTCATTTTAGGAAAAGATCTAAATTTCACACTAGACCTACAAGAGGTGTGGGACTCTAATCCCCATTTTGATCCTTTTGGTGGGTACTTCTCTTATCTTCTTGATAAATTCCACTTTCATTGATCTCCAAATTATCTCTGATCTAGAGGAATTTTCACACAAACAAAGAAGTCATCTCTAAAAGACTCGATCGCTTGTGGTGGTGATTGAGCTCCTTAACTCACTAATATCCTCCAAATCTTGGATATCTTCAAGGGGGATTTCAAATCATTTTGGATTCTCCTACGGACTATTTCAGATAAGGACATCCCTCTACCTCCCAAATATAACCACACAAGTCTAGTTGGAAGACTTTAAGAAACTTGTTTAGGAGTATTGGAACCACTTGGATGCTTCCCTTTCGATATCCTACATGCCTCAATTCACTGAAAACATTTTTAGACTCAAGGTCAACACAAAGCAATGGTCCTCTAATTTCAAAAAGAATCAATAAGCTAGACTTGTCAAAGTCAAACAAGGAATCTCCTCCATATATGATGCTTCCTCAAGTTCACAAGAATTTGAAAGACAAGCCCTCCCCAAAAAATAATAAGCAAAATGAGATTAAAAGGTTGTGTGATATAGATAAAAAGGGAGACAATAACACAAAATTCTTTCATCACTTTACATCATATAGAAAGAACCTAAATTACATCTAGAAAATCCAACGCAGGGATGGATCTCTTATGTACTCATTCAAAGACAAGGCATTTGAACGAGTGCACCTCTTTGATTCCATGTTTAAGGACCCCGTTGGTTGACCTGTTTTGGAGATCTTGAAACTCACCTCTTTCCCCCCTCTTATCACTAAGGAAATTAATCAATCCCTTGAAGAAAAGGTTTCTGAAAATGAGGTTAAAACTACCATCTTCTCTATGCAAAAGGTCAAAATCCCTAGGCCTGATGGTCTCCTTATAGAGTTCTAAGTGGATTTCTTTGACTTCCTTAAAGGACATCCTCAAAGTTGTCTAAGAATCACATTGAGTTGGGAAACTCATAGGTGCTTTCAACTACACCCTTCTCACCCTTGTTCCTAAAAAATTAGATGGGATCTCTTTTAATGACATTCATTCAATTTCTTGTTGCAATATAATCCACAAGATCATTTCTAAAGCCATTGCTTGTGGAGTCAAGCCTATCCTCAGTGACATCATCTTTGAAGAACAATTTAGTTTCCTTTATGCCAACAGATACATGGTGTGGTATCACTTACCCAAAAAGAAATACACTCCACCATCACCCAAAATCAAACCGTTGCAGCTCTCAAGCTAGATCTTACCAAAGCATTTGACAGTATTAATTATACTTTCCTTAGGCTTGTTCTCCTCCAATCCGGTATGAGCCTCTCCACTTTCAACTAGATCATGGGTTGTCTTCAATTGGCAACATTTTTTGTTCTCATAAATGGTGTTCCCTCTCCCTCCTTCAAAGCTTCTCACGTTCTTCCACAAGCATGTCCTCTCTCTCTCCAATCCTCTTCCTTCTGATCATCAAGGCTCTCAACAGATTGCTTATGGATGCATAATGGTTTCAGACAACCAATCCCTCTCGCACCAATTGTTAGCGGATGGCATGCTTATGTTCTACTACATAATCCCTCTAGGAAGGTGGGTAGTAAAGAATATAATTCATTTCAGCAAAGCGCTAGTTGCTTGCAGCCTTTGGTGCCTGACTCAAAACACCTCTCTTTGGGAGAGGATAACAAATTCTAAATAATTCCACATTTTGACATTTGAAGATTTGTTTAAACAACCTCAGAAATCTCTCAAAGGATCAGATGGATGGAAAACACATGTCTTGACGTTTCCCCTAATCAGGTCATGGATTTCCTGGCACATGGGAAATGGATTGAAAGTAAAGCCAGAATTGGATCCCTAACTTGGAGCTTGAAATGACTTTGAATTGATCCCTCCCATCCTAGATTACCTACACTTCACCGACACACACACCGTAGCCGATGCTAAGGGACAAACTCCACAACTGTGGGGTCAAGAAATCTGGAAGTCATTTGGTGACCTCAGCCTCTCCAGTGAAGAAGCATCCGAATGGGATTCTTATGTGGGATTACTTGTCTCCAACTTTATTAGATTAAAGGAGGACATTGCTGATGACATGGTTTGGAAAAAAACCCCTGAATTGGTTAGTACACCGCCAGACTCAGTTATGCATCCTATGTCGAATCATTACATCTTGAGGATCCTAAATGGTGGTCGAGCTCCATTGGAAATTGCGTGTCCCAATAAAAATTCAAATCTCTTCCTGGATGGCTCTGAATAACAAATCGCTCACTTGGGATAATGGATTAGAAAGGGGATGGGTTGGACCTAATAGATGTTCATTATGGAAAGCTTCCGACAAATTCGTTTCTCATTTATTCATATCCTGTCCCTATACAGTGCACATAATCTCGACGGCTTTTCCAGATCTTGTATTCAATTCAGCCGACACCAAGTGAATCTGTCGGACTGCTACAAATCCTGGAAAGAGTATAAAATTACAGCTCCATTCAAGGATTCCGTGCTTTCTCATATATGGCATTTGGTTTGCTCAAATGTTCGCGTAGAAGTTGCAGCAAATACATTTTTAAAGTTTACTGGATATTCAAAGTTGTGCCAAAAAAGGTAAAAGGAAGAACTATCCTGCCAGTTTTGGACCTCAGGAATCCAAGGGGGAATTTTGATGAGGCCCCCCAGGGGCACTCTTCATTTCGTGGTATAGGAGAGATCCTACATACCAACCAATCATATAGTCTTCAGGTTAAATACTCTCCTGGCCAAGGTTCAAACAACAGAGCAGAATTCATTGCCCTTCAAACTCTTTTGTCCATTTCTTCTCACAGAAATATCTAGAAACTCCAAGTACTGGGAACTCCAAAGTAATAATTGATCAGGCAAACAAAAAGGTCACTGTTGATAACATTCGCTTGTAATCTCTCCTACAGGACACTCTAGAAGCACTAAGCTCATTCGAGTGGACATCCTTCACCCATGTTGTCAGGGAGCTTAACTCGTAGGCAGATTCCCTCTCCAAAAAGGCTCTCAATCTACAGGTGGGCACTATGCAGGTTTCTCAATCGGAGGATGCGGTAGAGCAAGACTCTGTGGGATTCCATTTTTAACACTGTTTAACCCCGCCTTCCTCTGTTTTATCCTTGTACTTTTTTCTTTTTGAAATGAAGAGTCTAATAAAAACCTCGTCCTTATATATACTGAGATGGCAAAGAAAATTGAGGAACAGCTGAGCGATAAGTTTTCCTTTGTTTTGTCAATGTTTTTTTGACTAGGAAAAGAAAGCGGGGCAGTCAGTCTTTATGTATATATCATTCTTGTGCATAAATTGATGGCATGGATTCATGCAATTTGACACCAGAAATAAAAGATTTTGCCGCATTCAACTGAACAAAATTTCAGAGTTTACTTCTAACTGCGATGACTTTCCAGCAAGAAACAAATGGCACTCAGTTGCTCCAACATTTGGTAAGCGTTCTAATCATTTCTAAAAATAATGATTATATAAATCAAAGAGCTTTCTCTTGCTCTTAAATTTCACAGGACCATATATATTTTAAACCAAAGCAGTGCGAATATGGCAAATCTCTTTACCGCTTTGCTTCAACTCGAGCCATCTCAGCAATCACAGTGTACCCAGCCACTGCAATGAGGGTATTTTATCCAAGCAAACTGTCTATAAATATGTGGTCGAACCTGTAGTGTACAATCTTTGGGTTGAATAGGACATTAGTCAATAAAATATGATTGAGGACAGTTTGCTTCTACGTTGTCCTGCCAAACTACAACAAAAAGTAGCATCAATACAATAAAACGCATTCCATCTGGCACAAAAGCTCAAGCTTCCTTCCTAGTTATCCTGCAAATCAACAATGGGTGATGTTCAAAGCAATAAACAATTGATTTGGCCAAGTACAAATATCTAATTCAGTAAACTAACAATACTTACCTGAAGCACTGAATATTTAAAGCAGTTGTTATCTCATGAATGACACCAATGGCAAAGTGCATGTATAGAATAACTGCAAGCAGCAAAACAATGAATGAAAGGTGGTCCACGATAAATATAGAATTATGCGATAAATACGATGCACAACATATCTTGAAGTTCTGCTGTCTATACAAAATAGAGATGAGATTTGGCACCACTACCTGTAAAAACACAGAATCCAAGAAGCAGCAACCGCTCATCAATGAGGAGAGTTCTGCAGGAAAAAACATCATCAACAACAATAAGCTCACGTCTAACTAATCCTGGGAATATTTTTCTGAGCTAATTAATTATTATAATCAGGAAATTGTTTTTATAAACTAAAAATAACTTTTAGCACCTAAGGCCAACTAGAGTTAATAACACATACCCGCCGAAAATTTTTGCAGAAAGAGCATTTGCAATTGCGAAAGGAAGGAATAATAACGACTGTAGAAATAACACATTATTAGAAAACAAAGAAAGCAATGTCCAGAGAAGCCAAGGAAAAACATGTTTCACGGCTACTAACGTGCTAAGTTTGATCGTTAGAACAGAAGACTACTCTTGAAGTTTAACAATTTTGGAAAATATACCATGCACATTCCAGTTTTTAAGCCCTTTGGTTCATCACACAAATGTGCCAAAATCAATCGTCCCTGCAAATCATCCATCAGAAATATAATTGAGCTAACCATTTTGAAGTAGATGACTATAAAAATATAAATATCAGCATACTCTCATCAACACAGTTCAAGACTAGCGTAAATGCAATTAACGAATAAGTATATAACAAACCAAATGCTACAAAACAATGTTTCTATCATGATTTGTGCAAATCCGTGGTAATATCAGCACTCTCAGACAATACATAAGCCAAGGGGTAAACCAGCTCCAACTATGAACCTTAATGAACAACATCAACTTACCACTAAATATCCAAAGGCAAAGCCAGTTCCCACCAACAATAGATGAGGCTGACTGGCAAACACGTCAGATGGAGACAGTACGCCCCTGTACCACGGAACTAAGTACATCAGATAATTTAATATTAATAAGCAAGTTCGCATGTATTGCTACGTAAATTAAAATCCATCGTATGAAACTAGTTGTACCTAAAATTTAAATAAGGTGCAATGCATTATTAATATTTTTTCCATATGGTATATGGTGGTTACATGCATACCATATAAAAACTTCTCCTAAAAGCGCAAGGAAGGGAAAAACCTGGAAAGCAGAAGCACGCTTATATCAGTAAAAATAGATTAAAAACGAGATAGATTAGCTATTGAAACAAATAACCTTGCAGCACAACTTACCATCGCTAATGCAAGAAGCATGCTTCCTTTTTTTGCTTGAACTACTTTATAAACGTTGTAGACACTGAAATATGTGAAGTCAAATACATAAATGAGAACAACAGGATGAAATTGCGAAATACAAAAAAGCATAAAACACCACATACTGTTATAAAAGAAAGAGTATCATAATGACAGCACATTTATATTCATCAGCAGAATCTACAACTCTGAAGCTTTTCAGACATTGATATAGGCATTGAATAAAAGCAACAATGTTCTTTGATTGTGAATGATCTCCTAGTTAGCCAACTTACAGGATAACTTCCTAAAGAAATACTTCAAAGCAGTGAATAAATATTCTTTTAAATCAGATTTTGACCAGTGCCTATAGTCTATGGGTATGGGAAGAGAAAATAAGAGAAAGTTAACAAGGCAAGTTAAGTAGCACGATAATGGGAAACAGCTACAAGTTTTCAAAATAGAAACAGGCAGGAAATGTGACCCCAGAGGAATTTGGAAGCGAGAAAATGTAATCTATATACATTAGGCGAGCTCTTCTGAAAATAAAAGCACGATCACCAGGCAAGCAGGCAGTGCATCCATTTCTCCACTTCAGGACATTCTTGAGCTAAAATTGCAGAAAAGATTTCAACCAGAGTGACGGCTAGTGGGTGGGTAGTAGGAGGCATCAATGCTTCTTTCCAGCTGTTAGGTGTTTCTGCGCTTCATTCACGTGGTAGCTACGAGCTTCCCCTGGCCATTATGATTAAATATCGGCACTTCATTCCCCTCTCTACCAGTATATCGATATTGGGCCAGTAGGTTATTGCTTCATTGTCTTGTTCCATGTTCCATCTATAGGAGTATGGATGGTTCATTCGTTATATACATATATATAATTTCCTTGTTTCCAAATTTTTACGTTGTTGCATTTCCAGTACATTTCCATTTTGAAAGCTTGTTCCCTTTCCCGTAATCATATGCGTGGCACATTACATTGAAATTTTCTTTTGCGTTGTTGCATTTCCAGCACATTTCCATTTTGAAAGCTTGTATCTTTTCCCGTAATCATGTGCGTGGAAATCTTGAAAAGAACATTTAAATAATAAGAAATGTGCCACCCTCGCCTCGCTTATATTGGGATCCTCATTATTAGTACTACTATTTTTGTCTAGTTTTTGCCTTTACCTTGATCTTTTACTCTACCTTGATCTTTTAGGGACATCAGTGAACACTACCACATTTTGATAAGAGTGCCTAATCCAACCTATAGAATATGGTAGAAAAAAATTAACATGACTAATCAATGATTTTGATTTGAGTGAAAGGCACATTTTTGCTAAGGCCATCATAGAGGAGTTCAACAATCAACACCACTAACAATGGGGTACATAAAGGCCTTGGAGCTTTGAGCTAAATGTCAATCTTAAGTTGCATTGAATCACATACGAGAATGGATACGGATACGGGGTTTGTAATGGATACGGCAAATTTTCAAAAAAATTGGATACGATACGACAAGGAAATGATATATATATATATATATATATCATAAAATAGAAACTTCATATTATCATTCATCTTTTAGTCTTTAGAATCTAGATTCTATATTTAAAAATACATAATCATCATCATCAATTCAGTATAAACATTGTCACAATCATCATCAATGATTATTATAACATTTAAATTGGCACCTTTGATTAAAATGTCAATACCCACTCATAGTTTAAAGGAATATGAGATTGTTTTCAGAGTCACATCATACTTCATGAAATTATATATTTTTCTAATGAATTTGACAACACTAACACAGAGGCAACATAGTGAATTTGACTTTGTAAATAGTATGTTGCACAGTATCTTGGTCTAGACTCTAAAGGAGTCATGACATAGAAATATTGTTTAGTATCACCAAATATAATGTAAATTTAATCATTGTAAATAACAGTTTCTACACATTATAAATTGCACTGTCTTCCAGTAGCTACAATAGGTGATGCTCTGAAATTCATAGAAATAAGTACACTGGATTTATTTATTCACAACCTAAGATCATATGATCAAGAATCAAGAGGCCACAATTTAAGCAATTAAGTAGTGTGAAGTATGATACTAGTAAAGAAATGTTGAGAAATTTAACCTAATGCAAAGAAACTACTTACACCAACCAACTTTGCAGGTAACAACTTTCTTTCTTGACTTCATAGATACCTTATGAGTTTCCATTCCAAATTCCAGGTTCCCGTCCT
This sequence comes from Pinus tabuliformis, assembly GCA_031772625.1. Taxonomy (NCBI): domain Eukaryota; kingdom Viridiplantae; phylum Streptophyta; class Pinopsida; order Pinales; family Pinaceae; genus Pinus; species Pinus tabuliformis. The sequence continues at coordinate 860,004,185 of CM062820.1, forward strand.
TTAGATTTGGCATTGTTGAAAACTTGATGAAAGATACCTCTATCATGTCATGAATCATTTTTCAAGATAAATGTTCACTTTCAAATGAGTTGTAAGCAGTGAATATAAGGCCTACAAAGAATTGAGTTGGATATACATGCTTTGGACAAACAAACCTAGAATATATTCTTGCAATAAAGTGCTTGGAACATTGGAACCCTGGAATCTTGGAAACGTATCCATATTTTTTGGAAGCGTATCCATATTTTCTGGAAACGGATCAAATTTTCTTGAACCTCCTTTGAAATGTTTCCGATCTCAGGCAGGCCGTTTTTGAAAAAGTGAAAAGTGGCGAAAACGTTTCCATGTTGTTTCCAAGTCATTTCGTACAGGTTTCCATGTCCAAAATGTCGAACAACATTTCTGGCAGTTGGATGCAGTGTTTCTAGTATCCTAGGGCCAATCTCATATCCTCACACATAATAGAATCCAATGCTAATGTTGCAATTTGTAATGTCCCCTAATAATAATAAAAATAATAAATAAAATAATATAAGATTAAAATATAAGTAAATAATACCCGAATGCGGGTGTTAATAAATGTTATTTATGAGGGGCCGCACAGAGCAGGCAGCTGGCCCTGCACATGGCTGGCGGACGACCCCCATAGCATGCGCCTCGGGCTGGCGGACAACTTCAAAGGCACGCGAATTTAATCTTCTGCAGAACGGTATGTTGGTCACACAATTCAGCATTTATGAGCGCCTGGTTCAAGAGCTTTTGTGTAAGGTTTTATGTATGGATTCATATCTAATTCACGCCATTGTCACTGGTTCGTTTCACCTCCGCTCGGGGTTCTTCCCGCACCCTTGCCTATCTCAACTTGTTTGGAAGTTCGCCTGGTTAACTGGTGTTGTTGGGCTCCTCTACGCTCAGATTCTCTCCCGTCAGCTCCGCCTTCTTCCCTTTCTCAGTCGGCCTGTCATTCAAAGTATGCCTCGTCGTCGAGGAGTCCTGCGCAGAGGAAGTAACACTGGGAACAGAGGAAGAACCTCTCGGCCTGCTCCGCAGAATGTCATACCCATTGCGTCTGCCTCCCCTTCATCTCCGCCCCCGGGTCAAGCTGGGCCTCTTCCGCACAATTCATTTCAGAATACCAGGTTCACCTTCCACAGTGGGCTCAACAGGCCTGTACTGACTGCCAGCATCACAGTCATTCTCGCTGAGGAAGAGAGTAATCCTACCAGCTCGGCTCACACTACTTCCTCTCAATCTCAGGAAGATAGTGTCCTTCAAGGGGAAAGGACCGGGGTGGTGTCTAACGCTGACAATATGCAGGATGACACCCCTGTTTCTGAAGAGCCTCTGCATCCGGCCGACTCAACACAGAATGAGATTCTGGCCTGTGGACCGTCTCATCGTGCAGGCTGCATTCTCAACCTGGTGACTACTCCTGAAGGCAGCATTGAAGGAAATGATGACAATGGCTTCGTCACCTGGGTCGCTTCGTCTAGCCAGGTGGATAAGGACATGCCTGACTCTCCGCAGCATGCAGACTAAGGCTGGTTCATCACTGACGGGTGGCACTCTTGCCTTTGCTCTGTGTAGTTTTTGCTATGTGTCTTCGTTTCTAAGTCTCTGGTCCTGTGTCTGGTTTATGTTCTTGTTTAAGCTCGTGGCGCTAGCCAACCTGCTCTCTGTTTGCAGTTACAACTATGGGTTTGATGGGTACCATTTTGTCTTTTTGTTCATGGCGGGCATGATAGCATGCGTCTTAGTAAAATCTCTGAAGATGTTAGCTATGTCATGTTAGAATCAGAACAGAAATATTTCAGGGGGTCATGGTCTAACACAAAATCTTTTGAAGTCTGTAATCTGAAAACAGCAGAAAGCATGAAATGTATGTCTCTGAATCTCTGGCTGAGGGCTGGCATCTGCCCCCTCTGAGGTCTCGACCTCCTTGTACATAAATTTTCTCTTTTTTAATAGAATTAGTATTTACGCAAAAAAAAACAAAAAAAAATATATATATATATATATAAGTAAATAATAAACAATAAAGAAAAGATAATAATGATAAATAAATAGTAAAAATAAATAAATAAAAGATAATAATAGTAAATAAATAATAAATAATGAGGAGAATATAAGAATAATAAATAAAATAGTAAATAATAAACTAAAGTTCTAAATAAATATATATAAAAATAAACTATAAAAATATTAAAATTAAGTAAAAAGTAAATAATATAAGAAAGAGTTAAATTAAGAGAAATGTTAAATTAAGTAAAAATAAATAAATAAAAGCTACATGTTGACACATGGAATGTGTGCATGTTGTCCCCTTCCATTTTTTGGTCTATTTAATGGATATGAAGAAGATGAGATTTATCATTCCTTCATCCATTCTCTTGGAAGAAAAGTGTTGTGAGACAAAAGACTCTCTGGCAGTGGTACGTTGATTGAGGGTTCGACGGTAGTCAGTGGTAGAAAGATTATGTGCAACTGAGCCTACGGTTAGGTGGAGAATCATCTCCAAAATCTTTGTTGCAGATAGCAGAATTCAAAGAGCCTTCAACTCTAAAGGCACAAGTAAGGAATATCGTCAGTACAGGTAAGTCGTCACACTTGTGTTTTAAAAATTCTATGTTAAATAGTTGTGTGTTGATTAATAATCACATAAATTGATGTAATTATTTGTATATTTTAAATCAAGATAATCAAATTTGTAAGAGCGACATGAAAAGCGCTAAAAAACCACGACAGTCAAACCCAAACCCATCAATCTTGATGTCTTGTTCCTTAACATATTGAGGTTCTTCTGCCGCATTGTTTGGTTTTATTCAAAATAAGCACGCATGCATTGGCTAGTCTTTTTATCAAGTTTGACTAATTTTATTGAGAAAAACAATGAGGAAAAAAAGGTCATGCATGTTGTTATATGCTTTTTATTTAAAGCAAATAGTTTTTTTTTGTGTGATTTTTCTAAATATAGATGGTGAATACCTTGTTTTACCTCATATTCACCTTGTTTACCTCATATCTCATGAATACATCACTCAACCCACTCCATTATAATGAATTTATTTAAGTTATCCACGGAGTTTTATAATATTAGCAGTAAAGAATTTCATTAGTATAGTATTATTGACCAAATTTTATAACGAATCTGATTATTATAGCACATTATTATATATATAAACCAACATTTAAATATAATTATCTTGGCCAACTTTCAACATAGCTTTACTTAGTGTTCACATATATTATCTAATCAATTTTCTGGAACGGAAAATGGTTTCAAATTATTTGTTGATCACTCTCGTTACAATATGAAAACTCTCTTGTGAAATTTAATGTCCGATCTTTTAAATCGTTTTGGAGGTAATGATTTCTTTTAACTGGGCAAAAATAGGTGGCCATAAAGATTTCATTTAAAATAAATGTATACTTATATTATAAATTTTTTATATCTCTATTTATATATTATAAAAATTTTATATCACTTATTTATATATTAAGAGTAAATATTAGTTAATCGCATGGAAAAGTTATTTATATACGTTTTATGATAGTAAAAATATATATAATAAAGGTATATGTTTGTTGAAGGTATTTTTAATAAACCAAAGGAGAATAAAATATAGGTTAAAAGATATATATATAATTTTTGAAAAGGTGAAAAAAAATCAACATGTTTAGATACTTAAATTTTATTAATATTTTATGGTACCATATATGAGGTTATGGTTTTTTCTGCCTCGAAGGTTTTTTATGCTTTCTCTGTCCTGAAAAAATATGAAGTTATGATTTCAGTTATTTGTTATGTCAATATGAAAATGTTGAAATATAATGTTGTGACGATATAATAATATTGAAATATAATATTGTGACATGATATAATGATATGAAAATAATATAATAATAAATGTGAGTACATTTGAGTTTGAAAAATGCTAAATTAATCCATACTGAATTGAAGATGAAATCGGTGTTTTGTTTTTATTGGTATTTTTTCCCCTCAATAAAGATTTATACAGTGTATCATTTTCATACATTGTATAATATAATATAAAATGCGTTCCATTATACAATATAGGTGCATAAAAGGAATATAAACCCGAATGAAAGTGGAATTGGAATTTGCTTTATTTATTATTATAAATATAATATAAATATATATATTTATGGAAGTAATCTTTAATGATGAAAGTGGAATTGAAAATTGGAATTGCTTTTGTTATTATTATAAAAGTAATCTTTAATGGTGATGGGATAAATTAATGAAGGTATTTTATTTTTGGTATAAATTAATGAAGGTATTTTATTTTTGGTGTATTATTAAATATATATATATATGGCAAGGGTAAAATTTTATTAGGTTATAATTAAATAGTATTATTTTGATGAATATATATAATATGTTATGGCTTGTATGTTAAGTTTATAGATATATATTTTGTTGTTTTATATTTCATGGGAATAATATTTGGGAAGGTATGATATAAAGTATATATATTTATGCAATTTTTATGAAATAAATGTTTATTTTAATCCAATATATGAAAAGAGTATCATAAATATTATAAGAATGTGGATTTTCATATAATAGAAGTATTGTGATGGCTAGTGAAATTATACATAGGTAAATTGTCAACTTTTTAGTTGAAAAAGTGGTAATAATTATTAAAAAGTAATTGACAATTTGATGAAAACACAACGCTAATAATATTGGTAATTGGTAAGATAGTAGATCCTAGACGGATGTTGAATAATATTATTTTGTAGTTAGTATTCATTATTTATATAAGCAAATGGAATTCATAAGAATGCTTCTAGTGTATTATTGCTCTATATTTGGTAAGTATTGAGATGATTCTCATATTAATGAGGTTTTATGATATGATGGTATGTGGTAAATGGATATAGTTCTGATGATGATATATATGTGTTGCTTATTTATTTATTTGTTATGATAATGATGTTGAATGCTCATGATGGATATGATATGCATAGAGGTCATGATGTTATGATATAGTTATGATGATGATGTATATGTGGTGCTTATTTATTTATTTGTTATGATAATGATGTTGAGTGCTCATGATAAATATGATATGCATAGAGATCATGATGTTATGATATGATGTATATTGACATGTGGTTCATTTAATATGTGATTTGATGCAAATATGTTGATGTTATAACTTATGAGAGTATTTTATGATTTTAAGTATGTGGTAATCACATGCAGATTTTAGAACATGCAAGAGCATAGAATTCTTTACTATTTAGAATGTGTGATAACAATGATGTTATGTTATCACAATGACATGCAAGAATGGACATATGGATTATTTTCTTTGATACTATGATTATAACATCATTGTTAAATAAAAATAAATAAAATAATAATAAAAATAATATAATATTAAAATATAAGTCAATAAATAATAAACAATAAAGAAAATATAATATATAATAATGATAAATAAATAGTAAAAATAAATAAAGAAAAGGTAATAATAATAAATAATGAGGAGATTATAATAATAATAAATAAATAAAATAGTAAATAATAAACTAGAATTCTAAATAAATAAATATATATAAAATTAAACTAAAAAAATAGTAAAAATAAGTAAAGTTAACAAAAAGTAAAAAAGAATAATATAAAAACGAATTAAATTAAGAAAAATATCTGCACGTTGCACGTTGACACATGGAATATCTGCATGCGGTCCCCTTTCTATTTTTTGGTCTATTTAATGGACGATGAGTAAGATGAGATTCATCATTCCTTCATCCATTCTCTTGTGAGAAAAGTGTTGTGAGACAAAAGACTCTCTGGCAGTAGTACGTTGATTGAGGACTCGAGGGTGGCCAGTTGTAGAAAGATGATGTGCAACTGAGCCTACGGTTGGGTGGAGAGTCGTCCCCATAAACTTTGTTGTGAATAGCGGAATTCAAAGAGCATCCAATTCTAAACGCACAAGTAAGGAATATCGTCAGTGGACATAAAGTCTACAAAGAATTTAGTTGGATTTACATGCTCCGGACAAACAAACCTAGAATATATTATTGCAATAAAGTGCTTGGAACATTGGAAACCTGGAATCTTGGAAACGTATTCAATTTTTCTAAAAACAGATCAAATTTTCTTGAAACTCCTTTGAAATGTTTCCGATCTCATGCTGGCCATTTTCAAAAAAGTGAAACGTGGCGGAAACATTTCCATGTCGTTTCCAAGCCATTTCATACGTGTTTCCATATCCAAAACGTCGAACGACGTTTCTGGCAGTTGGAGGCAGTGTTTTCGGTATCTTAGGGTCAATCTCATATCCTCACACATAATAGAACTCAATGAAAATGTTGCAATCCTACCAATCCTGAAACGCTGAAAATTGTTAAGTCTGCGAAATTTTGTACAAGATGTGAGATTCGACTTTCTCTATATTTAGTCTGATATGGTTGGAACCACACTCAACATCCTAAAACAATTAATGATAATCTTAAAAATTTAAGCAAAGGGATAAAAAGGAAATATAAAGTTAGTTCACATTTCTTTTATCTTCCCTTTTTATCCATTTACTTTGATAATTTAACATTACATTTGCCAACTTTTTTTTGTGAATGTTAGTAAGAAACCAAGTCAAACCAAATCAAAATAGGCAGATTTAGTGTTGGAAATGCATCGTACGGATGTTGGTACAGCGCAAAAATGTATTTCAGTGCATTCAAAACACATTTCCCGCATGTGGGATGTTGTGCTTGTATGTCTAGCAATGGGTTTCAAGCTATGTTGCACGAGTTTCCAGTACACGGGTACTTCGGATACAAGGGAACAAGTATCCGACACAACTAGAAGCTTTGCCCAAATTTACAAGAAATGTCAAGTTGGGAGCAACAATAATATAATATATATTAAAAATAAAAATAAAATAATTTATTTATTTCCATCCAAAACTTGTCAATCAAACTCCATCTTGCAAAGAAATATGTAAAAGATTGAACTATGAAACATTGCCAAAAAAAACAAAATATTAATCGATCAACAATTTGCCAATCAAATTCCTTTCGTGCAAAAAAACATGTGGAACTCTTTCTCTTTCTAACCATCACTGGAACTCGTTGAATCTTATCATTAAAGCTTCAAGATATGCTTCCAGAGACTAGACTTATCTCATTTGTAATTGTTGAACTTTGAGATTTGCCACAGACGTGGCAAGGAATGACTGGAAACCGTCTATATTTTGTTGAAGCCTATGCTACATCTCCATGCCTATGTCGCTTTACAGAGCTCATGCAGTCCAACCCCCTGACCTGGCATGTATCACTTAGAAAATAACAAATGGTACCTTCCCTACCCAAAATGTGAAAATATGCTCAAAATGGGTACCCAAAACGTCAAAATCAGTTACAGTGAAGCTCTACCCATTGAAGCTCTCGACAATTTTGGAGCGTTTCTGACCAGCGCCCAAGCTCCTAGGAGCGCGGGAGCATGGGGTACGTGCTCTCCAATGCTTGGGAGCAGTACCCGTGTAACTATGTTTTCAAGGTTGTACCACCCACGTTTCCACATGAAAATGTGCCTAGTACAGCACCTGAAGTGGCACTTCCTACAACATATAAGGCATGCAAATTTTTGTTAGCTCAGGAACATTCAATCGAAATGCAAGAACTAGAAAGCAACCAAAGAACAAACTCTCCTACATTCAAAACCCTAATAATTGGTAGCCAAGAGGACGATTTCCTTCGCTAAGCCTAGAAACTTGATTCTTGCAATAACAAAATGTCAACACTGACAGTGGAAAAACAATGTTATAAATAAACATTGTTGATGTTAGTAGCTTGGGAAGCTACTTCTACACAAAACTTGGTGTCTAGACATGTTGAAGTCGCCTAATTAACCTTTATACTTAGTAATTCCTTTAATATTTGAAGTAATTGACTTTTATAAGATAAAGTAAGTTATTTTATTAAATGCAAATGTTATTTGCAATAGTGAAATACATTAATCTTAATTGTTGATCTCAAGTGACGTGAGATCTAATCTCACCCGTCAATCACTTTGAAGATTACAGTTGTGGATTTAGTCAATAACTCAAACTTATAAAAGGAAGGCTAAGCTAAGGGATAACATTACATCTTGAGCACAATACACAATGAGAGTTGGATCTCAGCAATTGGGCTAAGAAGGACTTCCATACAAGTGTGTAGGGTTTGAGGAAGAGTGCAAGGAGTAGCATGGGAAGGATCCAGACCAGCCAGCAAGATCTGCAAAGGATTTGAATAGTTGGATGACTTAGGATTCTTGTTGTATGTATTTTCTTTTGTAAGCCATTATCCTAGGAAGGGAGCCCTAGTAAATTTTGAAGCTATTTGAATGAGGAACTAGTTTGAAGGGATAAAATATTCTATTGAAATTCCCTTTCACCCTAGGTTTTCTCTATGACTAGACTAGCACATAAACACACTAGCAGTGCTCGATAATGAAAAACTTTGCACAGCGGAAATATATCAGCAGTGAAATCAACAAAAGTACACAAGATTTATATGGCCCAAAACTTTTCTTATCAATCCATCAACAAGAAAATCATAAGGGTCCCATACCAAGGATCATGGCCCTTCCTAAACCCTGATACAAATTTTGCAGTATAATAAGATACAACGTAGGCTTGAGGTTTCTTATCCTTCAGACCCTCCATGGCCCACATAACAAAGACAAAATATCTTGATTTGCTTGTTAATGTAATCCTTGACAAGCAACCCCTTCAGTCCTTCTTTGTCCATTGTACCTGGTTGTCCTTTGCCTCCAAATGCTCACACAGATTAGCTCCTTTTGATCACTGTCAATTTGCTGCTCACGGGTAGGCTTCTCCTCTAGCCACATGTACTATGCCAGCACTAATCACCTCGTCATTAGTGCTTCATTTAGCTAACAAGCTTCTCTTGAAACCCTTCCTTCAACCCTCAACTTGTTGTCTACAAAAGCTCATCCTTGCACAAGTCTTCTTCCTTAGTCTGCAATAAGTAAGATCTCTTTGAAGTAAAAAATTTGCAAAAGCAGTGACAGCTCTTATCTTCATACGCATTTCAGCAACAAGTGAGATCTCTTTAAAGTAATTTTTTGCAAAAGAAGTGATAACTCTCATCTTCTTGGACTTGTCTTCACCAAATATCTGATACCATATTGAAATTCTGATGTTCTTTGCTGAAACAATTACTTATTCCAAAAACTTCTTTTTTTTGCAATACTAGTTAAGCAATTGAAGATAGAACATAAACTAAATGCACAAAAGAAGACAGCCTAGAACATAATGAGACGCTAAGAATTTAGGTCCAATGACCAGGGGAAAACCCAACCAAATTCTTCGTCTATTGGATATCAATTGTTCAGCAAAGATACAGAGTACAATGAGAGATCAAGAGAATGAGTAAGTTCACCCAAATTTGAACAAGTTGTATCATGAAGATCACCTGTAATTCTTTTTAATAATAATATCACAGTATCATAAAGGAATCAGCTCAGGGTTTGTACTGGGAACTTATATGAGACTCCATTGGCCTGCACAGCCTTGGGATTGACACATAGGCCCTATGAACCCTTTTGTTTGCTTTACACACAACCTCCATCCTTCACTAGATCGTGTTAGGTTTGTAAGGGTGGATTTACTTTGTAGGAACCTAGGTAGGTATACCTTTTAGGTGTCGTAGGGTTACTCAATCCTGAATCCTTCTGGGAAGCCTCACTTGTGGTGGCGGGTTGTCACCACAAAATAAAAGTGGGGTTAGTTACTAAGGTTACAATGGTGACACCCCTGTTGTGTTATGCAACTATCTTGCTTGGTGAAGGCTCTGCACCAAAGTGCAAGATTTTGCAGCAAGAAGTCACACATAAAAATTGGCTCTAACATTTCTTAATTACCCAACTAACTCACTCAATTAACCTGGTACATGGATTAAGTTTCTTGATGAAAGTGAAAATTTGTGGCAATTTTCTGGTTTAAAATTTGTGAATTCCTTGAATTACTTTCGTATATATTCGATCTGGAATTCTTCCACTAATAAAATCATGCAAAGGCTTATACAATGATTTGGATGAAGTTCAGGATTTGGTCAACTTAGTTGCATTTCTGGACTGTCCTAATCCTGAATTTCAGCACATTTTCAATGGTAATATCACACTAAGAAGGCAAGTGTTTATTCATGGCCCAGATTTTCTTCAAGTTTCTTGGTATATATATGATCTCAGGCCTTGTTATAAACCAATAAGAGCACTGGGTTACGCAGCAGCTAGTTTTAGAGGCCAAACGACACATAAATTTTAGGCCTTGTTGCACCATTATTTCAAGAATTTCTAATGGCTGGTCATAATAAGGCATTGAGCTGGAATTGCTGGTAGTTATGGGGATGAGAACCTTTGGATTTAGTTAATGCACATCTTATGAACATCTTTCAAATATTAAGTATCTCATTACACGCTGTCGGCACAATTAATTTAAGCTTTTAATCATACTTGAAACTTAAAACTTGGTTCCTTATGGCTTGATTTCTCCTTGTATAACCAATGACCATGTGTATGGACTGTTATCTGAAGTTGAATCACTGTTTAAAGGACTGATTTTCTGCTGGTGCATCTTATTTAAACTGATTAATATTTTAAAAAAGTGCAGTAACACATGGGTCAGTTCACGAAATTCATATGCAGCTGTAAATGTGCACTGAAAATGATCCTTGAAGGTGATATATCTCACTGTTATACAAAGAACATATATAACAATGGCACCATAAAACCTTTACTGTCTTTTCTACTGCAGCCTTCAGACTCTAGAACATAAACTGAACTTAAATGAATTCTTTGACATCTACAGCATCAATAACATAACAGCAAATTTCATCTAATAATTTTCATGCGGTTGGAGGTTTCATATTCTTCTCAATTTGTTTCATAAAGGATCATTTGGGGTAAACTAAGTATTTGCACAAAGACATGAACTCATTTCACACACTTAACTTTCATCCAAGGCTGTGAATTCTTTGGAAAAACATTTATGATTGTGATCTCAAATTTCCACTTCTTGCTGTACTAATCTTTCCATAGGCACTTAAAATTAAATCTTGAATTTCAGGAGCAACAATTTCAAGATATTTCATGTGGATGGATGACTCTCAATTGCTGGCATATGTAATGCTTTTTTTTGTCATAAAGATCTTCACAATCATATGACCTCCAAATGGTGATGTAATTATCTCACAGGCCCATCATGGTTTAAGATTTTGCTGTGAATAGTTGATGATTATTTTTACTTCAGCACTAATTTCATCGCAATATATTATCAGAGCACCAACATTCACTCTTAAATCATCTAAAGTTTTAATAACTCTTTGATATTCATATTTCACATATTGATAAAAAAAAATTGGGATTGGTTGGCCTTGAACCTCCTCATAGTCTGCTCACATGCCTACTTCAGAATGTCCTACTTGGACATGTTGGGCTAGCAATGTTGAGCTCTCTGTGAGCTTGGACTTTATCACTTACCTTCACCCTTAGGACATTTGGACTGCAGTGAGTTGGTCTGGTTGAGAGAAGTCAATCTAAGCTGAGTACCATTTCAGCCTATATCAAATTATTAGGCTTAGGTTGACATGAGGATTCCCTCCTAGGCTAAGATTTCTTTGGCTTGAAGATTGGAGAAAGACCACCAAAGTGACAGTGGGTACTAGGGGAGCTTGCTTAATACTACTCTTAGGGTCTCCCTGAAAAATATTTGGACTTTTCCTTGTAAGGAGAGATTGAAAGACAACATATACTATATAACAAATTTTAAGAGAACAACCCAATCGATGAAGGCAACAAATGCGATAATACAAGAAATTAATATTTCTAGAAATTGGTTGGGTGACTTTACTCAGGTAATGTAGTCACAAGCAAAATGCTCAAAGAGTGATCATTAGAACTCAAGCTGAGTACCATTTCAGCCTATATCAAATGATTAGGCTTAGGTTGACATGAGGATTCCCTCCTAGGCTAAGATTTCTTTGGCTTGAAGATTGGAGAAAGACCACCAAAGTGACAGTGGGTACTAGGGTAGCTTGCTTAATACTACTCTTAGGGTCTCCCTGAAAAATATTAGGACTTTTCCTTGTAAGGAGAGATTGAAAGACAACATATACTATATAACTAATTTTAAGAGAACAACCCAATCGATGAAGGCAACAAATGCGATAATACAAGAAATTAATATTTCTAGAAATTGGTTGGGTGACTTTACTCAAGTAATGTAGTCACAAGCAAAATCCTCAAAGAGTGATCATTAGAACTCAAGCGTTATCCTTGGAGTGATGCAAGTAACCTTATGAACATCACCTGCAAATCTATCCATCTGTGTAGGACTGATCAACTATTGGGTACTTGATGACAACAAGGCTGCTGGGTGTCTTGAAAGAATAAGAGATCAAATTGCGATAATCCTGTAGTTGTAGAAAATGTTTGCAAGAAAAAAACAGCTACACAGAAATGACAAAAGAATAGCACATTTGATTCAACTAATGTCTATATTTGATTATCTTGCACCAAGACACCAGGACGGGGGCACGCAAGAGCCAGGAGACACACGGGACATGTGGGAGTACCCTCAAATTTTAGGGAAATTTAGGGGGGACGGGGAGAAGTCGGGGTATAAATTATATATATAATGAAAGCAAAAATATATATAGATCCATATATAATTAAATAAAATAGTGAAACAAATTGATCCATATTCACTGTTCATCAATCTAGAATCTACATTGATTTAAAAATTGATTTTGTCATTCATCATTCTAGAATGTAAATTGATTTAAAATTTAAATTCATCATTTATCATTCTAAAATCTAATTAGTACTAAGCAAAATAGACTATAGTAGTACTCAAGTCTAAAGATTGGAATAGTAAATTGATAACTCAAACTCAAAAGGGGTGCTTCTGGGCATCCCCCTTTTGAGGGGGTGTGCCTAGAAGCACCCCTTATGGGGAAATGTGTCCCTCACACTGAGGGAAATGTTTCCTCCCATGTCTCCCCAAAAGGGGGACGTAAGGAAACATTTCGCCAGGCATCCCCCCAATCCTAGGTGCGTGCGAAGCATGGGGTGTGTGCACCCCATCTGTGTCCCCGTGGAACACTGATATTTGAGAAGGCTTCTCCAAATACAAAATTCATTAACCCTAAATATAAATCAATAAACATCACTTTCTCTAGTTTGAAAATCAAGAGGAATCAAGGTTAAAATTTAAAACACCAATCACAAGATCCTCCAATGAAGAATTTCAGGTAACTTTGCAATTGGGCAAAGCAATAAAGAAACAAAGAAAAGCAAGTTGAGGACCAAACACAAACAGAAATGATAAGAAACTAGTAATAGAAGAAAAAATGCATGCTTTAGTCAATTACAAGTCAGCAATATTGATGGTAACAAACTTACTTGTATCCAACAGTTGGTAGCACGCCAAAAATTACCGTGATATACAAAACAAGTTCATTTAAGGGAATATCTGCATGAATTCAGAAAATTAGTGTGCTAAAATACTGGCAACATATGAAATTGAATAGTACTTGCAACAAAAGAAAACTAAAATTGGGTCAATAATTTAATAGTAACAATTTCATAGGAATAGAAAACACACACTAACATGTCACGATAAAAGTTGCCATCTCAGCCTGCACATCTCATGAAAACTATGAAGTTACAGATAAAGGACCAACAACTTTTAACCCTTGGCAATATGTAATATGTCTTCATTCCAAAATAATATTTTACACTTTATATCTTATCCTTCAAATGTCAATCCATTTTTAACTAACTAAATAATTTACCAGGAATAAATGGTACCCAGGAGAGAAACCCGATAGCTTGTCTACAGTTCTGCGCCCACCATTCAGCGCCTGCATATAAAAAAATCCAACTATACTATAATTAGAAAACCTCCTACACAGCACACTTGAGACAATATTATAGATGCATTCCAAGGTCAAAAGAGACAAACAGGGTTCGGAGATTTCTCTACTGTAGCATAAATAAGGTGCGTACGTTGCCCATGAAAATATTGATACATTTATATATTATATTAACAATGTCCAATTGTGGCCAAAATCGGCCAATGGAATGGCAAAAGGTATAATGATATAAGTCAAGGGAGTGCAAATGTTGGATTATAATAACATTCAAAAAAGTATGGTATTGTACTAATGACTTTATGATCTCAATCAAACAAGTATATTGTTGAATTAAATTAATGTTCAAAGATATTGATTGTGGACCATACAAGTAGGCCAAGAGGGGGTTATGGTCTGGACAGAGATAAGTAGGCTTGTTGAGTGGTGTATGGCTGGAACAGCAGGATAGAGAGTTGAAGGAGGAGTCTTGTGTGGAAAGCAAGTAGTCTGTGGGTTCAAGAGATAAGCCCAAGACTTAAGAAATTGATTGACGACTCTGCAGGTCTCTGCCAAGTGGGCAGCAAGGGAGGCAGTGGTCAGAAGGTGTTGACCATGTGATGCAAAGAAGTTCATAGCAGCCAAAGGACAAGTGCTACAGAAAGGTACAAAAGGGCTAAAGGAACTGCCCAAGTAAGTCAAGCATTTGATGTTGTGCTCTTGTAAGCAAAGGACTGTTGAAAGTATTTTGTCTTTGGGTAGATGAGGACTTGATGGACTAGGCCTCAACCCTAGGGTTTCAATCAAAGGACAAATTGTGTATTATAACTTTGTATCAAGGTTTGTAAAGTGACATGATCCCTGGTATTGGAGCCCTATGGTTTTCTTATTAATGGACAACTACGAAACATGATTTGGGCCAAAAAATATTATGTATTATTGTTGGTTTGTTTGTTAATATTTTCAGTTGTGCAAAGTTTTTTATTGTTGAGCACTGCTAGTATGTTTATGTGCTTAGCTAAGTCATAGACCACACCTAGGTTGAATGGAAATTTCAACAGCATGCACATATGGATTGATGGGTCTACCTATGAAATGTCTTTCCCATTAGGAGTTGGAAGCACCTAGTAGGTCTCAAGGTATAATCATCCCTAACACAAGTATGGTAACTTGCTTACGAATCCTGACCTACAAAGAAATTGGAAGGCAAGGTATGCATGAACTATTTTTGTGCCCCAACATTAAATATGGTTCAATATGATACTTTAATGGTTTTTGTCCCTAATGATGTTGATCTCATTTGGTTTTGAGGGTGTGTTCCACACAATTCAAAGGATGATTTTCCCATTGTTGACAGTAGATATGAACTTGTAGCCCAAGCCTTGCCCTCGTGAGATGGATGTTGGGCTGTTATGAGACTCCACATGGTTGTATGACCCTTGCTACACCCCCTGATCTTGAAACACTTTACCAGGAGGCCAAGACATTGGATTTGTTGATGATGTGCCCAAATGGACCCTAGACACCCCCAAGTTGGCCTTCACACTATTTGATAAACATTTCCTTGTTCCAGATCCTAGATGAGGATGGTGATCATTGAGATGATTTGGGAGGCCTAGCACATTATGCCTAGATGCCAATGCTTGCCTCAAAGCACGGCACATCATCCCCACATTCCCAAAAAGGGCGACATGAGCCTTCTCGAAGGTGACGTCATGGTAAAGGGGGAGTTATTTGGAGATGTACCCATGCAATTTTAATGATTTTCTTGGAGTGATGTGATGAGCAATGTGCCACTCTATCACTTGCTTGATGGAGATCGTCCATTTTGAGAGGATGGTGTCATCATGGATAGCAATTATTTCCACGTGTGGGATATTTTGGTGCATTTATTATGTTTTAAAGCTATATTAAGGTCGGCTTGTGACCTTTAGGCTTAGTTGAACACTCAAGCAAACTTTTAGGGATTTTACTTGTAAAATTATGAAAAGTGACTTCATTGTGCTCATATAGATAGAGGGAAGTCACTTTCATTTGTATCATCACACATTCTTCACACTTCTCTCTCTCAAGAAGTGAACACTGTCACTCTTGTCTTTTTCTCTTGGTCACTATGGATCAATGATGGAGTGCATTGCCTTGGGAAGGATATTTTTGCATGAAAAGACTACCTTGGATTGATGAAGTGATTCTTGATGTAATGGTGCAAGTTTACTGTCAATTCTTTTTCGATTTTGCATGTAATTTTCTAAAATTAGGGTTTCTATTGTGCCATATTAAAAAGTGCAAAATATTTCATGAAATCTCGTTTCTACTTGTTATGCAAAATTTGTCTTTCAAGAATCCATCAAAGGAACATGGTATATACATCTTTTGATCTTAAATCTCCACTTTAAAGAAGTCACTAGGTTTTCGAAGAGAGGATTTTTAGTCCTCCACCCTTTTAATACAAGTCCCTCTATCTTTGACCTCGCCATTATTCACTCCATTTCCCAACTGAGAGAAGGAGCTAGACTAATTTGTGATGAACATCCTAATGTCTCCTTTTTCCCCTTAAAGAATGGTAACTAGGGTTAGATTCAGCTTAAATTTGCATTTTATAGCAACTTTATGTATATTTGTTGTTTCCCTACTGGTAGGAATTGCATTTAATAAATATAAAATGCCAAAATCTAGCATTAATTGCATATTTTCACACCATAATTAGGGTTGAGGTCTAGATAATTATTGTTGTATGCATCTTTAGCCATGAAAACTTCATTGTTTACCTAACCCTTGCTTACCTCTTTGGTAGTCTTTGCCCCTTGTTGATCTTATTATTGACAAGCCATCATATGCCCTAAATCTACATTTTATAAAAACCGTAAATTATAACAACTTTCTTCTAAATCACAAAGGTCTTAGGGAAGTGTATTTGAGCTTTATTAACTCTTATCTCAACCCTTCCAAGGTTTGGCTGGTACCTTCCTCTTCAATCATTAGACCTTATAACACCCTTGAGCCCTCATTTGTTGAATATCTTGTTCATGATTTCATTAGGGAAGCCTCCCTTGCAAGGATAAATTCCACCATTAAACAACTTGAGAGAGGCCACTGAGGTGACAATGGTGGTTGAGCTCCTATTGCCATGAGACCTATGTTGCCTAGTGAGGCTTTGCACAAGGCCTACTAGCTTTTGTAGTAACATGGCCCACAAATAAACCTCTCATACTTAAGTCGGGAAACTTGTTTACAAGTCTTCCACTAGAAGATATTTAATGATGAGGTCAATGTAGAATACTTTCAAGCCTTCTTTCATTAAATTGGGCCCACATTAATACTCCATGAGCTATGTTAGGTGATTACTCCAAGTCCCATTCACCATCCTGTGAGGGATCGAATGTCGGTTCTTTAGCCTTTTTTATAGAGGTCGCCCAACCCACTTGTGCCTTCACCAAAGACATTTCTAGACAGGTAGTCACAGCTTTTGAGTAGGACGTTTGAGCATCTGATGATTCTAATGGTGAGGTGGGTCATCCTCTTCCTCTGGAGCTGTGGACGTTTACCATCTAAGCTAGGTAATTGCCTCCAATGATGATGTTCTCCACGTCCCCATAGGATGCCCCCAAGTTGGCTTTGCACCCTTATTGATGTACGTTGACTTGCAAATGATATTTCGATGATGATTACTCAAAGGGACACCTTTCAAATGGATTGTACACCTTCTGGGTTGAGGACTATACCTTTGGAATCACGACATCACCCTCCTAGAGCTTGCACATAACATATTCACCCATATGCTTGATGTCATGAGGATTGATGTCATGACATCACCCTTTTCTAGCTCACAGCTCATACTCCTGGGAAATTTTAGCATCTTATGTTATGTTTCTAAGTTGCGATGGCTACATTTTTGGGTCCGCATGTGACCTTATCACACATTATGTGGATTACATGTGTTTTAGGTCATCTTACCCACCATTTGTAAAGGACATGACCTACTTAGCTCTTATGTAAATAAGAAGTCAAATTCATCATCTAGAAGACCTTTATTTGTTTTGTAACTCAACATTGACTATTATTGCACAATGGATGCCTAGTAGAACTACTAGGCATATGGTTTCTCTATTTGGATTGGATTGAGCACTTTTTTTGGATCAGATGGTGGATCATGGATTTTGAATGCTTTGTATGTATAATTTTTTTGCCTTGCTTCGATAATTTGTGCATGTCCATATTGATTTTGTCCCCAATTTCTAAAGGTTTGGGGAAGAGAGTAAGTTAATTATCTTCCCTTGCTAATCTAGAGAATTGAGAACCCTAAATCACAACCTAGGGCAAGTCAATTAATTTTCCCTAGAAAGTTGGATTTAGGTTTTCCCCCTTTGGATTGCCTAATTTTTTGCATGTATCCTAGATTCCATTGCCCTAGTAGGAGAAGACACTAGTACCTCCTAGTCGATAAGTTCTTCATGTGGAAATCATTAACTAGTAGATTTTAATTTTAAACCCTAGTTTTAGATTAATTTTGTTACTTTATTAAATCACTATTGTATTGGGGATAATTTTCACCTTTTATTATTTATACTTTGAGATAATGTTCATTGATGAACACCCTATAGTGTAGAAGTGATTTTATGTGCATTTAATGGTTAAATTCTTGGTATTACATGCTTATTTCTGCATTTATTTAGGGTTGACGTCAAATCTTTATGAGCATTTATTGGCAATTTGAACCACTAAAAGTTGTTGAAATTTCTTCCCTGAGTTGTTTATTTTCTAATCTTTCAAGCCATATAATTTTTGTGTGATTTGAATGGCTAGAGTTGCTATTGTTATAAGCCCTACTTTGTTGTCCAAAACTACAACTTTTCGCCCTAGTTATAACTGCCAAGTGTCAAATAATCTCGAGTTGTGTCCCAAGAACTTAATTGAGACACCATTGGCTTGGATAGCCTTAGGATTGACCCGTAGACCCTATGAACCATTTTTACTTGCTTTACATTCAACCTCCATCCTTGACATAGTTGTATTAGACTTATGAGCGTGGATTTTCTTTGTAGGAATGTCATGGGGCATTTAACTATAGGTGTCCTAGGGTTACTTAATCTTTGAATCCTACCGGGAAGCCTCCCTTGTACAGAAGTTGGTTACCAAAGTGACAATGGCGACACATCTGTCATGTTGTGCAATTATCGTGTTGGGAGCTATGTTATGCATCGTTGCTCCTATGTGCACTATGTTGCACTGTACAACATGTACTCGTTGCAGCTCCGATTGTTGTACCAATGTTGCACCATGTACCATTGCTCCACCATGAACCAATGCTACACCAAGTATCATTGTTGTCCCAAGTATCATTATTGCACCATGTACTTGTTGTCCCATGTACCATTGCTACACCATGATTGTTGCACCATGTACTTGTTGTCCCATGTACCATGCTGCTATGTCAAGCCACCAATTTGGCTCCCACAGGCTGCCCAACAATATGATCCAAACTGACCCAAAGAACGGATCCAACACACATCACAATTGTCGCTCCAAGTCTGAGTTACTGTTGTAATGTCTATGACTGGTTAGGGCATATTTGCCTGCTGTAATAACCCTTGATCAGCCAGCAAAATAGCCCTCCTTTACTACGGCCTACTCTTGAAGAGGTGCTGGCACCCTTGGCTGATGTCCTGGGCATAGATAGCCCCTAAACAATTCCATGTTGCCCACCAAAGAGAGTTAGGACTTGCGGCCCACCTACAACATCATACGCTGCCCTTCCTTGCACCCAAGACACCTCCACGCAGGTTGAACCAACCTCTCCTTGTCTCGGCCCTCTAGGGAGTTGTCTTGGCCTCCCCTCATAGCAATTCGGCCCTCAAACATACCCTAGAAATAGCCCTAAAACACCACGTTGTTTTGTCCCTCTTTGTTGGTTAGGGCATCCTTAAAACAGCGAGTTAGGGAGCCTCTTTACTACAGTTAGGGTCACCCTTGGGACAACGTATAGATGAGGGCAATGTTCCTTGATAGCGTGGGCATCTCTTATTCACAACATGACTGTGTCTTCCTTGCTAGGGCATCATCTAGGACTGTGTTTAGACTTCAAGCTTTAGGCTCGTTCCTTACTGCGTCTAGGGCTTCCTCCTCTTAGATTTCTCTTCCACTAAAACCCAAAACAAGTGGAGAGAAATCAAGAGTGAAGTGTGTGTCCAAATGACTATCCAATCACCTCCTTTTATATTAAAACGTTGAGCACATGTGAGGGTTATTTGGTTGCTGGCCGACCTAGATGATTTGTCCCATAACACAAATAAATTCATATCCCCATGAATACTTATCGAAATCAGATGATCTTTAGATCAATCCTACACCTCTCAATGAGAGGGATCCAAGAAAAATATCAGCTTCCATAAATAAGATGACCCACATGGATTTTGGCCCTTGTTGCCGATTTTAACAAAAAGGTACCAAGGAGGTGTTTCCTAGTGCTTTCTGCCTGAGCCTAGTAAAACAAGTGAACCCACCTTTTTAGTGTGACTTTATGAGATCATTAAAGTCATGTGGCATTTTAGTCACTTTATGAGGCCTAAAAGTATATTGTATTTTTATAATATTAAAGTGACTTTCTATTTTAAAAGTGACTTTATGAGGCAAAAAGTACATGATAAAACAAGTTATTAAAGAGACTAGAGGGGGTCATTAATGAAGGGGGAGACATGAGAGAGGGTCAATGTGAGAGACTAGATCTCCACCCTTGATCAAGAGAAGCTAAGATCTTATCTCAACCCTTGATCTTAGGGATAGGTCTTCTCATCCTTATGGAGACAAAAAAGGGGGGAAATGCAATGGATGCTCATTCATTCTTCAAGTGTAGTTTTTGGAGAAGTGAAGAAGAGGAGAGGAGAAGCAAGGAGAAGGTTGAGAAAGCACTCATTTGCAACAAGGAAATGCATACTGAAGCACAAATTTCTAGGCTGAGACAGTGGCACGCAAATCGAGAAGGTACATGCAGCTACAGTAATCATCTTTAGCGTTGATTTCAAGGCAGACTGAATGCATTTATTGCTGATCTAAACAGGAGCAAAATTCGAGGAAGAAAAGTCAATCTGGTAGTGCAAATTCCCAGGAGGAATTTGTCAAACAAAGACAATTTTCAATGCTGGAAAATTCGAGTCTAGTAGCACAAAATTATAGGCAAAGATTGATGGTCTATGGCAAAAATTTCTAGAGATTAACAGTCTGAGTATTGCCATGAAATTTGAGGTTTGAATTGTTGAATAGTGGCATTAAATTTGAGGAGTCAAAGTCTGACCTATGGCATGAATTTCTAAATAGTAGTTCGATTTTCTAGGAGTTTACCCAAATTTCGAGGGATATAAGTACCCTTGTTTGTAATTAATGTTGTAAATTTCTCTGAGAAAAGGATCATAAATCCTCTTCCTACCAGTTTTCCCTTCAGGGTTTTTCCAAGGTCTAATTGACCAAAAGTCAGTGTCAAAAATTTTGTGCATGCTTGTGAAATTTATCAACTCAATGCGAAAGAGTAGTGGTAGCTTATAGCGTTTTAATTGAATTTATATTCAAGTTTAATATCAGCAATGAACAATGGGGTTTGGGCATTAAACTTGACGTGCAAAACAAATTAAAACTGGGTGGGGCTACAGGTCACAAATTTTCTACATGGAGGCTAGACATTAGAGCTCTGACATAGTCTTCGCCTTTTTATCGAAACATCTTACATTCATGGGCCTTTTTATTGGAGAATTGCATATGCGACATAATCAAGTCCAACTATATGTATTGTTAACCTTATCCACCTTAGTTAGATCGTGGATATTGGTTGTTAGATCTAGAGTTTTAGCCAAGGATTTATTATTTTATTGAAGGGTTGTTAAGCATGTTACCCACCACTTTGTGCATGATATCCCTAGGAGAAAAAATTTCTCCATGACGGTCCTCAACTGGCAACCCCTTGCAGCCACCAACTAGCTCATTATGCCATTTCTCTACCACCTAAGCCAGCCATGTGGTCCCTCACCCATCTGTCATGAACGTATGTTCGAAGGTGGGCCTCCCAAACCTAAACGTATGCCTTGTCATTTGGTGATTGAGCATTTTAGTTTACTTATCATGGAAACTCTTAGGCGTGGATTAGTGGGGGGATTCAGCGGAAAGGGTTGACTAGGTTTGTGATCTTGTCCCCTAGGTCTCTTTTGGATGTTAACCTTGGACCCTAATCCCAAGGGATATTTTTTACTGACCTTTGGGCTTTAGGGATGGTACTACATGGGAAACCCCGAATTTGGTTGTGTGGTCTCACTTCCTAATCCACATATATCACTCCCCTTCGGCTCATTATAATCCCATTCTTCACACCTCCTACCTAGGTCCATATTCCTCCATTGGGTCCACAAAGGGCCAACCACCCCCTCCTCTTTGCCCACACCTTGGGTCGGGCCTGGAATGACCCAGAGGTTGATGGAAAAGAAAAGAAAAGAAAAGGCATAATTGGCCACATTCAACAGGAAATTGTACCAAAAAATGCAAAAGATGATCTGCACAAACACAAACTCTACCCACTTCCATGGCCATCACCCTAGTTCCTAGGGGCCCTAGATGAACCTCCTCAATCATTTAGGATCCCATGATTGTCCCAACCCCTGGGGGCGATGAACTACCCCATCTTAAAGGGGGTATCCACTGCTATACTTCACACACCATGCTCTCGTTCCCTTGCACCCCGAGCAGTTAACCAAAGAAAAATCATAAAAGGAAAAAGGCATATGAGGAAGGGTGGAAAAATCAAGGTTGAGGTAACTCATGTACCACAATTGCTCCCTCCTACACATCATTTACCCAAGTGTTGGCTTTCGTTTAGCTATCGTCGTACCATGGCATGTGACCCAGGGTTTTCCCTTCATCCCCTACTCTGATCTATCACTTTGTCGCATGCCACCACCATTTGAAGGATGTACCATGGGCATACACCCCCTTTAGAAGCAATAACCACCTAATAGGGTGCTTGGATAACCCCCCTTTAAGCTTGGAGACAATCGCACATGCCAAAGCCCACTATGGAAGGGCATGCCATTATGAAGTGCCCACCTGTTTTCCATGGTTTGCAAACTCTTTTACTCTATTCTTTAATTACTTTGTGTACTGGAGGGCAAGGGGGTGCATTGGAACTTATCCAGGATTACACATGGTCTACATTTTGGGTTTGGTCTCCCTATACGAGGTTCTAACCCTCTAGAAGGTTACATTGACACATGTAGGGTGTGTGTAGAGAGCCATGGACCTCCACAACAACATACAGCATTCCATAGATCCCCAGAGTCATTCAGAGATTGCTCGTGGTTCACCTATTGGAAAAAGGCGATGCACCTGGTTCACCATGCCCAGTCAGCTACACAGTTGCACCATACACTTGGCAGGTGGTCCAGGATCTATATGATGATGTGGCATCCCTTATATCATCATCCTAGCCCTTGCAGATGGTCTAAAGGCATCTTCAATCTATTTGGAGACCCATGAGGACATTTGTGTGCCCCCATATCCCCTTGGGTGCACCACAGGTTTATTACTTGGAGAACAAGGGACCAACCCCTTGTCCACTACTTTTGGGAGTCCTATTTCACATTATGGCACCTATGGACTTCAATAGGCCTCCTCTAAGGCCCAATGACACATGTTATTGATCATTCGACCCTCTTGATAGGCTTACTCCTTTATTATTGAGCTAGTTTGGTGGGCTTGTCACCAAAAGGTTGTTATTATGCACATTATTTTATTTTAGGGGCTACATTAGGCTGAAATTAGCTAAATCGGATTCATTAGGCATTGTATAAATAGCTGATGAGTTGATTCATTTTATCATCATCACAGGGATCGATCATAGTCTCTTGTGAGATTTTCGCTATTCTCTTTTGAGGACGAAATTGGATGGATGGATGAATTTTGATGTTTTGGATATCTTCATTTTTGTTTTGGAGCTTCTATATTGAAATATGATGATGGTTGGATATACTTGTTCTCACATGTAAGTGCTCTTTTGATGTAATTTTGTCATTCTTTTCTACGTCACATAAATGTTGTTGGGGTTTCCGCTATACTAGGCCGAAATTTTGTTTCTTTTCTTGGGTGAAAGGGTATAAATTTGTCTTTTATTAGCGTTGCATAATGTTATGGGCCATGTTTGAATAAGTGAATGTTCCTAGAGATATTTCATTGAAATTTATCTTGAAAAGTCATCACATATTGCACATTGAAGTATAAATACCTTGAAATAGTTTTCCTCGTGCCCTAATTGCCATGTGAAATTGTTCTAAAGGCCTCCTTAACGGAATGAAGCCATCCTAATCATTGGAATCTTTTTGAATCCATTTCTCCCAAAGGAATAGGCACTGGTCTTCCATAGGTGATCACCATAAATCATACTCTTAATCAGCTCTCCCTCTTTCTTTTAGGCCTAGCCTCCATAAGGGACATAGGGCATCACATTTCTCACAAATTGCCCATCAAGAAAATTCGATCGCCTAGCCTCCATTGCGTTGTTGTGTCTCATAGGGGCCCTCCAATTTCGAAGTCGTTCCAACAATGGGATCTTGAGATATTTGAAGCCCTAGCTCCAAGATCGAATCTTGCCCTTTGATTCCCTTGGCTAGTGTCCTCATTGAGATCATTATGTTGAGATTGTTGAAAATTCCTCATTTGACCTTCTTCTCCTCCTCAATTAAGTCAAGCATACCCTTGATTGATCATCATCCTAGATTGCTTGTGGTTCACCTATTGGACAAAGAAGATGCACTTGGTTCACCATGCGCAGTCATTCCACAGTTGCACCATACACTTGGCAGATGGTCCACGATCCATACGATGATGTGGCATCACTTATATCATCATCCTAGCCCTTGCAAATGGTCTACGGACATCTTCAATCCGTTTGGAGACCTTGGAGACATTTGTGTGCCCCCATATCCATTTGGGAGCACCACAGGTTTATTACATGGAGAACAAGGGGCCAACCCCTTGTCCACTACTTTTCGGAGTCCTATTTCACATTGTGGCACCTATGGACTTCATTAGGCCACCTATGGACTTCATTAGGCCTCCTTTAAGGCCCAACGACACATGTTATTGATCATTCCACCCTCTTGAGAGGCTTACTCCTTTGTTATTGAGCTAGTTTGGTGGGCTTGTCACCAAAAGGTTGTTATTATGCACATTATTTTATTTTAGGGGCTACATTAGGCTGAAATTAGCTAAATCGAATTCATTAGGCAGTGTATAAATAGATGATGAGTTGATCCATTCTATCATCATCATAGGGATTGATCATATTCACTCATGACATTTTCCCTATTCTCTTTGGAGGACGAAATTAGATGGATGGATGAATTTTGATGTTTGGAATCTGGATATCTTCATTTTTGTTTTGGAGATTCTATATTGGCATATGATGATTGTTGGATATACTTGTTCTCACATGCAAGTTCTCTTTTACTATTATTTTGTCATTCTTTTGTATCTCAAATAAATGATGTCGGGATTTTCGCCATACTAGGCCAGAATTTTGTTGTTTTTCTCGGGTGAAAGGGTATAAATTTGTCTTTTATTAGTGTTGCATCATGTTATGGGCCATATTTGAATAAGTGAATGTTCCTAGAGATATTTCATTGAAATTTATCTTGAAAAGTCATCACATATTGCACATTGAAGTATAAATACCTTGAAATAGTTTTCCGTGTGCCCTAATTGCCATGTGAAATTGTTCTAAAGGCCTCCTTAACTGAATGAAACCATCCTAATCATTGGAATCTTCTTGATTCCATTTCTCCCAAAGGAATAAGCATTGGTCTTCCACAGGTGATCACCATAAATCATAATCTTTATCATCTCTCCCTCTTTCTTCTAGGCCTAG
Organism: Pinus tabuliformis; assembly: GCA_031772625.1. NCBI lineage: Eukaryota > Viridiplantae > Streptophyta > Pinopsida > Pinales > Pinaceae > Pinus > Pinus tabuliformis. Next base: position 860,029,977 of record CM062820.1, read on the forward strand.
CCTTCATAGGGGACCTAGGGCATCACATTTCTCACAAACTTCCCATCAAAAAAATTCGATCTCCTAGCCTTTACTTCATTGTTGTGTCTCCTAGAGGCCCTCAAATTTTGAAGTCGTTCCAACAATGGGATCTTGAGATATTTCAAGCCCTAGCTCTGAGATTGAATCTTGTCCTTTGATTCCCTTGGCTAGTGTCCTCATTGATACCCTTGATTGATCAATTCCACAAACTTGACCTAGATGTGGGTGCACTTGGTCTCATGTGGTCCCATAACTTTTGGAAGGTAACTCTTCAAAGACCATTTGGAAACCAAGTCTTCATAAGGGTTTTTAGGACTAGGTCCCTCCCTAAGAAGTCTCATTCCCAAAACCTAGCCTGTAAGACCCTCTTGGTCCTCTTAGAGAGCCTCTCATCTTGCCTCTTAGGCCAACAAGCCATATATTGAGCATCTCTTGTGAATAGACCTCTTCAGGAATCACTCTTTTCCCTTTATTGACCCATTTATCTAGGTGATTCCCCTTCATATCGGGTGTCCTCCCATTGATGAAAGTCCATAAAGAGTAGGGAGCTTTAGCTGAGATGATGGTGGGCTATTGCTCCATTGTTGCCCTTGACATAGCAGTTTCCCCTCTAAGATCCCCTTCTAGGACCCCTGCTAGTTTGAGAGGTAAAAAAGCCTAGAAATATATAGAAGAGGCTCCTCCCTTAGTTATTTTTTATTGTTGTTTTGATAAAATATTGAGAGAGTTATTGTTGAAAGATTTAAGCCGAAAGGTTTTTTCAAAGATTTCTTGGAGACTTTCTTGTGTATGCATAGCAAATATTTGAAGCTTCAAGGTTGGATTTGGAGTTGGTTTGTGTTTTTGTCAAAGAATGGAACATGGGGACCATGGCACCAAACGGGGGTGTCGTCTCATATTGATCATCATCATCCAAGATAAGAGCATCCTCCAATTGCTCTAAATGCAACACTCCAACCTCCAAATTGGCCGCCTCTGGATTTTTGTCCCAAATCTTAATGTCTTTATTATTCTTTTCCTCCTCACAGTAATGGGGCAACCATCACAAGATTTAATGAACATAAACCAAGTTCTCTGCTTGATTTACTTTACTTTTAATTATTACTTTTACCATTGTGGATGAAACTATAGGTGCTCCAACACCTCTCCGCTGAAGAAGTATTTACCACCTGTGATAGCACTCGTATCGCCAAATATTATATAAGTGGAGTAGCACCTCCATGCATGTTCCACCACTCAAGAGAAGAAAAATTCCCTCGATCTCTAATTGCATGATTGGTCCCTGTTAAATTTAGTTAACAATGGTATGTTCTATGCTTAGCACAACTACTTCAATGTACTTTAAGCAACGCAATGATAATTTCCAAATTAGTTTCCAATAGCAATCACATTAACCATAAATCACATTGACAGTAGTTGTAGATAGAAAATAAAATAAAATGTGGAAGACAAGCCAAGACAAGAGGACACTAGATTTGGTGGATGCCAGAGAAAAACCCAAATGTGGGGAAAACTATTTGATCAATTCTTCTTATTATTATATCAAATGTTCAGCAAAGAGAGAGAGTACAAAAAGTCAAAATTGACTTGCCAAATCAAAATCAAAACCGCCTTGTCAAATCAAAAGTCAGCCATAGTCAAACTCAACCCTAACCAAAAAGTTAAATTTGGTCAACGCAGTTGTCAAACTTGCCTCCTTGAGCTTGGTCAACCTTAGTCAAACTCAACCTTCCTTGACGGTCAAAGTCAGCCCAAAACAATCCTTCCAAGTCCAATCAAATTCAGTCAAAGGAGAGAGTCTATTGTAATTTTCTGCGGTCAAAGTTGCAGTCAACGTTGGTCAAAGTGCCCATATTTTCTCTATTTCTATGCCCAGCAATGCATCATAGAGAAATAGAAATAATCCTCCAAAAATCGCACTCAAAACTGGTCAAAGACACCTCGGTCAACATTGGTCAAACTTCAGCTAAAAACATAAAAGTCAAACGCAGTCAAAAGGGCCTCCTGAAATTCGCACATGTGAGAGAAATTGAGTTTTCGGCAATTTTGTACGACCCAATCAGATGAGAGTGAAATGATGAGTTGTGATGATGCCAAATGAGGTGAGAGGTCACTTGTATTTATACATGTCGTTGAGGGTTAAGTGACACGTCCATTGGGCTTCATGAGCCTACATGATGATGTGGCCGACCTGAACAATTCGCACGTGTGGACATAAATTCAAAAACACACTTCGGCTTGTCCAAATTGGATGATCTTTAGATCAATTTTTGTCCTCTCAAAAAGAGGAATTCAATGCAATCATCATCTCCTTCAAATGAGTTGTCTAAAGTAGAATTTGGCCCTAGTTGCCAATTTTAACATTCCCTCTCAACTAGGGAGAATTCCACCTGCTAATCCATCCATCATCATCGATCATCAGGCCATCCTGTCGCCATATACCATCTTTGTATCTCCTCTCATCTCTGCTCTGTTGAACATTGATATGAATAATGAAGAAGAATCGATTAAGAGTGAGTCATAAGACCTTACCACTCTCCACTAACAAAAGTCAGTCCAGAGGTAGAACCTCAATCAGACTTGATCCCAGATCAAGTTGTTGAACACCATGCATCATAGACATAGGGACTACGACAATACATGATGCGTCCATTTGTAGTGCTATGGTCTCTATCCACTTTTACCAACTCATTGGCTAGATCAGAGGTACTTCCCATGAGTCTCGGACTACATGGGTAGGATGTATGCCAGGGAGTATGCAAGAGATGGTGAACCACTCATCTTGCTCTTATGCCATAGGAGAAGGTGAACTGCTCATCCTATGCATATGTCAATCGTAGGGGAAGGTGAACCACTCACCCTACACATGTGTCGTCAATCGTAGGGGAAGGTGAACCACTCAACCTACACACATGTCAAGCATCTTGGGGTATCACAGGGGAAAGTGAACCACTCACCCTATACACAGCACACCGATAGGGGAAGGTGAGCCACTCACCCTATACACAGCACACCGATAGGGGAAGGTGAACCACAAACCCTATGGTCGCTCATAGCTCCAAGAAGTACGCCAAGCCCCCGGGAGCTCCCAGAGCTCAATGTCCAACTCAAGCGGGACCCTCATGGGAGGGTCTTTCCACGACTCCAAGTCTCTCTCCGAAGGCTAAGAGTTTGACCTTCCCTAACGGCTTTGTGAGGATGTTTGCGACCTGCTCATCAGTCCTAATGTGTTGGAACCTTATTGCTCCCTATTGTACCATATCCCAGATAAATTGATACCTAATATCAATGTGTTTGGAGTGGTCGTGGAACATGAGATTCTATGAATGGTGAATCCCACTCTAGTTGTCACAAAAGATCACGGTGGTATCTAGCACATGCTCTAATAGCTCACTTAAGAGCTTCCTCAACCAAACATCTTCACAACAAGCCATACTAGTTGCAACATATTCGGCCTCGACGGTGCTTAAAGCAACCGATTTTTTCTTTTTGCTCATCCACGAAATCAAAGCAAACCCCAATCAGAAGCAACATCCTAATGTAATCTTTCGATCCACCACACTGCCAGCCCAGTCAACATCAGTATATCCATGCAACCTCAAATTCTCGGTAGTGTATCTCAATCTATAGTTGATAATGCCGCAGAGATATCTCAAGAGATTCTTAGCAGCAATCCAATGTGTGTGATGAGGCTCAACCATAAATTGACTCAATGTATTCACAACGAAGCATATGTCCGGACGGGAGTTTACCAAGAACATCAAGGCCCCCACAAGTTGTCTATATTCAGAAGGATTTTCCAATTCAAGCCCAGCAGCACTTCCACATAACTTCTTGAAGTTGAGTTCCATCGGAGTAGACACAGACTTGCAATTCACCATCCCACATATCTCGAGCAGCTTCACAAGGTATTTTCCTTGAGAATGGAAAATTTCACTTTGTTTTTGCCAGACCTCCGAGCCTAGGAAGTAGTGCATAAGTGCTAGATCCTTCATCTCGAACTCGGAAACCAACTTAAGATAATCAAACTTGTGTGATATATCTCTACAAATGAATTTGAACTGCTTGTATATATAGGCTTCTGGTGAGGTCGAATTACTCTGTATGAGGCCGACTTGATCTCCTTGAGGCTGACTTGGTGTGGAGGTGTCAAATAACTTATTTGACTCAATAATAATTATTTTTACATGATTCACAAGACCAAGAAGGGTCTCTTTAAATGGACAATGCCTCTAATGACTTAATATAAATCCTAGGAGTCCTCAATGAGGACTTGACCTAAAACATGATGACCCAAGCATGAAACCCATGCTTTAATAAGTCATATGAATAAGAATAAAAATTTCTCTCTTTCTTTTGATAGAAATATTTCTTTAAGACCCAAATACAAATATGAAGACCGAACCTAGTTACATTCTTCAACAAGGATCAACATCGTTACTCGTAAATTCCAGCTTGATAAGATAGTTATCAACCCTCTCATACCAAGCCCTAGGGGCTTGCTTCAACCCATAGAGGGCTTTCTTCAACCTGCATACGTGTGTCCTTCGCACTTGCACTTCAAACCCCTGAGGTTGTTCCAAGTAGACTTCCTCCTTAATTAAACCATGCAAGAAAGCAGTCTTAACGTGCATTTGATGTATGCTCCATCCTTGAGTGGCAGCAAGAGCAATAATAGATCAGATAGTGGTATTTTGGGCAACTAGTGCAAATATCTTGTCATAGTCCACTCCTTTTTTAGAGAAGCCTCGAGCAACGAACTTGGCCTTGTATTTCTCAACACTTCCATCTGCTCCATGTTTGATATTGTATAGCCATTTTGAGGTGACTATGGACTTGTCCTTCGATCTAGGCACCACATCCCAGACATCATTTTTCATGATAGATTCATATTCCTAATTCATCGCATCCTTCTAGACTTGGTGTTTTACGGCTTCTTCGAACGTACATGGCTAAAATTGAACAATAAAACTCATAGCAACTAAGTACCCTTGATACTATTGAAAAGTGTAACTAGGTTTGGTCTTCATAAAGACATGTGCAATTATGATTTTTACGTAAATTGATGTAAAGAAGAAAAATAAAATGATTGTATGCTTGACTCGTGGGTTTCATGAAGCAAGGGTGTTATTTTTAGATGCCTCCCATTGAAAGCATTTAGGATTTGTCATCTAGTCATAAAAGTCAAAGAGTCAATGTCATGTATGGAGAACCCTTCTTGGGCATATTACAAATGTATATAAGTCTATAAGATTGTCAAATAGCCCTCCAAGACAAGCACTAGTTTCTAATCTTCAAGTCGGCCTCAAGAGAGAGAGAAGAACTCATGTCGGCTCACCTAATGGAGACACTTATTCGGATTTATAGGTCGACTTATTTATATGGAACAAACCACTATATATACGTAGGCAAGGTCTTCGCATTTCCATAGAAGACAAGTTCAGATATCTCTCTGTGATTTCAGGTGAACAATTAAGTGACAAGTTCAGATATCTCTCTGTGATTTCAGGTGAACAATTAAGTGACAAGTTCGGATATCAGGTCAGTGAAGAAGCTCCGGATAAGGTACAGGATTGCAGAGGCGAGTTCGCTAAAGGAGCTCGAATAAGGATACAAGATTGCTGAGATAAGTTCAGTGTTATCTCACAGTCAAAGAGTTCGGGTTTATCTCTGAGATTCGGATAACAATTACGCTGACAAATTCGGTGTTACTCCAATTCAGAGCTACCACAACAAGAAGAGTTTGAAGGTCTCACAACTCAGTATCATTACAGTTTGATGATACCACAGTGAGAAGGGCTTGAAGCCTCACAGCTTCGGTGCCATTATTGTTCAATATTACACAGTGAAAAAGTCTCTATACTACCACAGAGAAAGGGTCATAGCCAGTAAAGAGATCTCAGTGTCGTATCAATGACAAAGTCTCAATGATGATGATATCTCGGAGCTAAGGAGGTCAAAGTGGAAGAGAAGTCAAGAAGAAGAAAAGAGTAGAAGATTGACAGTCAAGAGAACTAGTGTCTTGGTCTTGGAGTGTCAAATAGGTCAAGGGTCTTGGTCTTGGTATTCATCAATAGGAATCTCTTTAAGAAGAAATTGTGCGGGTTTTCCTCTCAAAGAGTGAGAGGTTTTGGCCCTGGCTCATAGCCTACATTTTGTCTCTTGTCTATTGACGTTCATGCATTTGTAGTTGTTTGATGAAGAACATTAATAGCTTAAGTAAAGAAGACCCTAATCGAAAGTTGTAAAAAGCACTCACAAGCAGTTACTAATTAAAGAGAAATCACCTAACTATTATTGCCCTGGATTTCTCAACAGATACTTGTTTGGCCTCTTACTTTCACGAAATGTCCCTCTTGGAGCAATACGTCTTTCAACATCTTCGAGAGTATCTTTGAGCCACAAAGGTCTTTTCCTTAAGGTAGAGGGATCACCAGGAGGTGGATCAATGGGATCCTTCGAGCCTTCAACATCAGGCATAGGCTCCTCTGTCAAAGGTTCATCGTAATGTTATGCAGCACCATCATTATTCTTCCTTGGAATGGGGTGATTTGTGGCTTTCTCAAGGGCAGTGTCTTCAACGAAGGTGACATCATGGCTTATTTCCACGTCTCTTTGACCAGGCACATAAATTTTATATGCCTTTAAATTTTCATTGTAGCCCACAAATATACCTTTCTTCCCACATGCTTCCACCTTGTTTCTTTTCTCTTTAGGCACATGAAAATACACAGGACAACCAAATATTCTAAAATGAGAAACATCAAGTTTCTTACCAATGAAGACTTCTTCAGGTGTCTTGAAATCCAGTGCTTGATGCGGGTTCCTATTTTGAACTTACATGGCAATGTTGGCAGCTTCTCCCCATAAGAACTTTCGTAGACGAGTGGCTTCCATAATTGTTTGATTCTTCCTTTCAGCAACTCCATTTAGTTGATTCATATTCGGTTCCATTGTCGGTCCTCAATATTTTGATCTTCCTCCCTGTTTGATTCTCCACCAAGGCTTTTAAAGAAAGGAACCATTTGAACACTTCATCCTTCTTCTTCAAGAAATAGATCCATGTTTTGAAAGAGAATTATCCACAAAAATTGCATAGTATAGGTATCCTCCCAATGATGTTACAGGAAACATACCAGAGAGGTTAGAATGGACCAATTGAAGAATATCGTTAGTTTGGCTTTCACTTGAAGGGAAATGTCCCCTTGTAAGTTTCCCAGTTGCACAACCCCGACAAACTCCTTCATGATTCATGTTGAACTCGAGCATACCTGTGATCATCTTCCTCACCCCAGGTAAGGCTTTGTAATGAAGGTGGGCAAACCTTCAGTGCCATAATGCAGATTTAAGAGAAATATCACAAGTCAAGGCTCCCAAAGGACTTCCTCCAACTTGATAGAGACTATCAACCCTAAATCCAAGTGTGAATGCATCTTTAGGGTTTTTTTGCCAAATAAGTACCTTTCCATCAATGAATGCTACCTTGAAGCCTTTATCTTCCATCGTAGAAATAGACACCAGGTTCTTCTTCAAATCGAGTACATACAATACTTCTTGTAGATGAATAGTTTGACCTTGATTCAAGTGAAGACTGACAGTACAAATCCCTTTCATGGGGTAGGTGGCATTGTCTCCAAGTATGATCTCCAAACTAGTCTTCTTTTCAATCAAATTTTAGAGGGCCTCTTTCTACCCAATGAAGTGCCTTGAGGCTCCACTATCAATCAACTAATGATCCAACGTACCCAGAGGAGAGGGAGTAGATAAAGCGGAAATAAGATAAAATTCCTTTTTTTTCTACAACATTACTTTCCTCATACCTAGAGTTTCTTGATCTTTTGGGAGGTCGACTATTTCCATATCGAGTAGCGAGAGCATTCCTTTTTCCTTTATCGTTGAACTTGTTGTTCCTTTGATTGTTATTGCCTTTGAAACTGTTGTTGTTGTCGTCATCCCTTGTAGAATTATTCTTGTGAGGACACTCTTTAGCATAGTGACTAATCCTGTTACAATTGTAGCATCTTCCTTTCCTTCCTTCTTTGAATCCTTGACCCTGTCTCCTTGGACCAGTGTTATTTTTCTTCTTTGCATGAGCGGAGAAAGCAACAGGTCCATTTCCACTTGAAGGTTGGTCTCTTTCCATCATCCTCGTCTCCTCTTGAGTGCATCTAGCCAATAATTCATCGAAACTATAAATCTTGTCATTGTTGAGAATGGGGGTGTTAAAAACATCCCATGCTCTTGAAAGACCCCCGAGTGCAATGAGAGTGAGCTTCCTGTCAGCAATAACTTCTCCAATAGATAGGAGGTCATTATTGATTTGTGTGATCCTCATGAAGTAAGATTGGATAGATTCCCCTTTATCCATCTTGATGTCCTTCAACTTGTTTTTGAGAAAGAGCATTTGATTTGCATTGTTCACTTTGAACATCCCAACCAACTTATCATATATCTCTTTAGAAGTTTCCAAATCAGAAATATAGGCAACCAAATGCTTTTGAATAGAGTCAACCAAAATTTTCTTTGCTTTGACCTCACCCTTTTTGTACTTCGTCTTAGCAGCAGCTGGTGCATTTGAAGGAGGCTCCACCACTTTTCCCTGCACATAGTCCAGTACTTCATGTTCCTCCAAGGTCAGGTCCAAAGTCATCTTCCATGCATGATAGTCAGATCTGTCATTGAGCTTGTCCTTAGTGATGAAGTAAGAGGAAGAAGCCATTGGATCTTGTCCAGTAAATATTTCTTGGTGATTGCTTTTCTCTCTCTTGCTTGGGCTTTGTCTTCACCTGGGCTCTGATACCATGTTAAATTTAGTTAACAATGGTATGTTCTATGCTTAGCACAATTACTTCAATGTACTTTAAGCAACCCGATGATAATTTCCAAATTAGTTTCCAATACCAATCACATTAACTATGAATCACATTGACAGTAACTGTAGATAGGACATAAAATAAAATGCAAAAGACAAGCCAAGACAAGATGACACCAGATTTGGCGGATGCCAAGGAAAAACCCCAATGTGGGGAAAACCCGTTGATCAATTCTTCTTATTATTATATCAAAACAACCCTGTCAAATCTGCAATCAACTCATCCCTAACCAGAAAGTCAAAGATGGTCAACACAGTTGTCAAACTTGCCTCCTTGAGCTCAGTCACCTTAGTCAAACTCAACCTTCCTGGATGGTCAAAGTCAGCCCAAAATAGTCCTTCAAAGTCCAATCAAATTCGGTCAAAGGAGAGAGAAACGCTGTTGTAATTTCCTGTGGTCAAGGTTGTAGTCAGCCTTGAAGTCAACGATGGTCAAAGTGCCCAGATTTTCTTGATTTATGTACCTGGCAATGTTAATGAGAGAAACATAAATAATCCTCCATAAATCACACAGTCAAAATTGGTCAAAGACACCTCAGTCAACGCTGGTCAAACTTCAACTTAAAACAGAAAAGTCAATGCAATCAAAAGAGCCTCATGAAATCCGCAGGTGTGAGAGAAAGTGAGTTGCCTACAATTTTGTACGACCCAATTAGATGAGGAGAGAGAAATGATGAGTTGTGATGATGCCAAATGAGGTGAGAGGTCACTTGTATTTATACAAATTGTTGAGGGTGAAGTGACACATCCATTGCGCTTCATGAGCCTACATGATGATGTGTCCGACCTGAACAATTTGCACATGTGTGGACATAAGTTCAAAAACACACTTCGACTTGTCCAAATTAGATGATATTTATATCAATTTTGGTCCTCTCAAAAAGAGGAATTTAATGCAATCATCATCTCCATCAAATGAGTTGTCTCAAGGTGGAATTTGGCCCTAGTTGCCAATTTTAATAGTCCCAAATGCACTAGTGCCAATGATATAGTTGCTCAATTGTTTTTCTATCATGTCACACACCTCTTCATCAAGGACTAATTTTCCAATGCTTTATGGTTTTTCTCTTGGTCCCCCACCAAGTGTTAGTGTTGAAAGCCATGATGGATGATAGTATTTAGGTGTAAGAAGTTAGAACATATGCTAAGGCATGCAATGGAATGTGTAGCATTTTTTATTGTTTTTCCACCTCTGCACAAATATAATTGTACAAGGTGATATCTCTAGGCTCAACAATGTCTTTAATCTACCCCAACATGCTATCCATCTGCTCATACACCTCCACAATTATTAGTCGCTCTAAATCTACAAACTTGATCATGTAATAAATTGGCTTGGAGAATTGTAAAACATATTTAACCTATGACCAAAAGTAACTATCAAGAATAGTGTGCCTAAGTATATTAGCACCATAGCAATTAAAGCTTGTCTCGCCTTCACTAGGTGCCTAAAGGTGAGGTAACAACTTGCAAATCTAGTTTTTGAAAGCTTAAGCAACCACAACTAGGTGTAAGTGCTATAAGAGTAGTTGACACTTGTATGCCCTGTGACATATTTAATGAGTTGGTTCCCTCTCTTGTATATTTGATTAATCCTCCCACATTCTTTATTCTTCACAATATCATGCATTAAAAGGTTCAATGTGTGCACCAAGTACTCGAGCCAAAAGGTGTGTGGATGAGTCCACTCAATGATTTTTCCTATCCTCTTACAATTTGTTGCATTATCAGTGATCGCTTGAACCGCATTATTCAGAGAACATCATTAATTGTTTTCAATAGGAGATCTGCAATGTTTTGAGAAGATGAAGTGATGGAGGAGGAGTCATGACTTGCAAGAAACACTACACCGCTAGAAGAAACACCAAGAACATTTATCAAATGTTGGTTTCGAGCATTTAACCAACCATCTAATATAATCGATACCCCACAATCCGCCCACTCATTTATAAATTGTGTTAAAGCTCTTTAAATCATTGCTTTTTCATCGTCTAATAACAACAAAGTTATAGGTTTTTCATAGTTGAGGCTTTTGTGTCAGGGGCTTCATTGATGGCCTTAACCAAATCATCCCTGTAGGGAGACTGAAGTACATTGAATGGTAAAACTCAAGTACAAAGAAACTGTATCACATTTGCATCCACATCATCCCTCTCACCCATATTAAGGAAATTTTCTATTGTTCTTTTAGATTGAAATGTTTCAGAAGAACCATGAAGAGATGGGCCACCAAATCTAAAGGTTGCACTTGATTCGAACTAAATTTTTGTTTCTTGCTTTTCTTTTATGTAACCTTCTCTATTTGGATGTAAACTTTAGGGCAAACTAAGATCTCTACGGGACCCTTTTGTCATCACTATCCATTACCCCGCAAAGATGCCTCCTCACACGAGTATATGAAACACTTTAACGTTTTCCTAGATGACAATCATGAGGGCATAAAAACTTGAAGGTTCCTCCACCTTCCCCCCCTCAAGTTTTGTCACGTAATTCCACAAGGGTGTCAATGCAACTTTTTCCCCTTGCAATCCAGTGGCCTCTCCATCCCCTTCCTCTTCAAACCACTCCTCCTCATCATAAATTGATTAAAATCCTCTTCTTCCACTTCTACCCTTTTATGCCTACCCGCCACCAACACCATGAAAACAAAGTGGAATGATAATCCAAAAGAACACCATTTTAGAATCTAAATGGACAACCTGTGATAAAATGAGCAAGAAGAAAGAATGGAAAAGAGTGGGAGAAGAGGAGAAAAATTACAAACAAGAATAACAAGAAAATGAGGGAGTTAACTATGGGTTTGTACTTACCTCTTTAGCTCTTGAAAATTTGAGAACTTCAGCTAGATGGCAGCCTCTCTTCACTCCTCCAAGCTCCTCCTCTTTCACTCTTCCAAGCTCCTCCTCCACTCCTCCAAGCTCTCCTTAAGCCTCTCACAAATATAATCTCAAAAGCTAGTTGTCTCCTCTCTTCTCAAAGGTCTCTTCACCTCTCTTCTCCAGGCTCTCCAAAGATGAAAGAATGAAGAAAGGAGAGGGGGAAGAGGCATTTTAACCTCATCCTCTCTTTCCCATTACTCACCCTTAACTCACCTTAATAAAAATAAAAAATAAAAAGACATTGGCTCATGGAACCGTCCGGCCTGGTCCTGGAACCATCCGACTTGGTCCTGGAACCGCGGCAGGACCATGCTAGAACTGCAATTCGGGCCTGCAAAACTACATACAAAATTGTTGTGGTTCCACACGAGCCGTGAATCCACCTTCTGAACTGGAGGAGGAAAGTTCCTGCAACATTGGGCAACACATAACATTTGGCAAAGGTATGTCGAATCTTGATAGTACTCTAGTTATTTGGACTAGAGCTATTACCCAATTTAAAAATTGGGGTGAATGATATGTTGTGAAGATGAGAGGGGTGAACACAAGAAAACTACACCATTAACAACATGGAATACAAGAGAGTTAATATCACGTTGAAATCCCTCTCCATCAACATCCCTATTAGTGCTCAAGGTTCAAAGAGCTCTCTTCATATTTGGGAGAGAGGGGATAAGGGCAAAGAGTTGAGCTGCCAGTCATAAAGGGGAGTAACATGCAAAATCCAAGATGATAATCAATGTCAGACGAAGAGAGGCTTGCTTAGGGAGTAGGGGACGCAAAAAGGAGTTAGTGAAAATATAGAGCAGCAACAGAAATTCACATCTACTTGAAGCAAAAGACCCTCATTTCTTACGTCAAAGGAGACCTTGATACTCATTTGATGCAAACCAAATGAAAGGTGGGTCATGTGTCAAGTGAAAACAAAGATATTTATTCACGAATTTGAATTCTTCACCATACCAACAATCCATAGGAGAATTACCATGGGACTGGACATGTCCGTTGTGGTGGTATGGGAGCAGGAGTCTAAGGCAGCTTTCCAAGGGACCTTTGACAGTAGGTCATATTTGGCTATGGCTGTATAAAGGGAAGAAAAGTTGGAAAAATATCTGCAACCTGGAATAGGCAGAACGTATAGGTGGCAATGTACTTAATATCAAAGTGAATCATAGTTTGTGGTTTATAAAATGAACTGGGGAGAGGGGAAGGGGGGAAAGAAGGGTGTTTACGAGTGAGGAGCAAGTATCGTCTGCAACTGGAATGGAGGAAAAACAGAGAGATTCTAGAATGGGGAATCAGGGCCTGGTTAGCAATGAGATGGAAAAAATGCTAGCACCACTACAAGGAAAACACGTCTACCTGTCAGACTCTGGATCGCAGGAGTATCCATTCAGAATGACAAGATCATCGGATTCAGCAAGCTAAAGAAGGTGTTTCCCAGATGTAGTGATAGGGTTGGATCCATCATTGACCCAATCGTTACAAAGGTTATAACTGAAATTGACATGGTTGTCACAATTTTCAACAGTTTACAGCAAGCTCAACCCAATGCATGGTCAATAAAATGTTTAGTTATTTGCATTTTCCATGTATTTAAAGGGCATTTGTTAGGCCAAAACTAGAATATCAATGTGACATAAATCACATTCATTAATTCAGATATAAATACTGAGTTACATTACAAGTAACAATGTACCATACATACGTCATGGAACCTCACCAATGGAAACGGTCTATTATTGATTTCATACAACAAAATGCTGGGACATGGAAATTACATCAAAATAACCCAGCACTCAGAGTTCCTTGTAAAAGTAAATATATGGAAACTGAGAGAGGGAGAAAGTTTTATATTGATTTTGGATTTTGAGATGGCAAAATTCAGGAATCAAATATAACTCCACACAAGTTATTGATGCCCACGTTCTGTATATTAGATGCATATGTTCTCTGCCAACTAATTTTCATTTGGCATTTCATTGAAAGCTCCACATGGCTGTCAGAGATGGCATGCAAAATGTCCAAGACACCGGATTGTTATGTTTCATATATCTTCAGATTCAACACTATTGTTCCTTTCTTTTTCTGATCTTCACAACAATAATATGTTAGTTCATTAAAAGCTAATATATTAACAAATAGTGTAGAATACTTCAAAATCCCTCAGAACATGGATTTGATATTTGTGCACATGCTCGTTGAAACTCACTGAAAATTTTATTATTTCTTGCAGTCTGGACTCTTAACACTAAAAGGCTACCCCTCTAACATGCTCTAGCTATTGCTAATTGTACTATTTTGGATCATAACAAGAAATTATCTGCATTTGCACACGCACAGAGACAGAGTCTTACCTACAATACCAGTGAACAAATGAAGCACATAGATTAACATTAGCCCTTCCGTTGGGCCATTGATCTCAGGGAGAATAAGTGTGTTTGTAAAGAAGCTGGCATCACAAAAAGCAGTAAAGAGTAAGAAGTAACATACAACCAAAACCAATACACCATTAGGAATGGCATAAAATAACTCTATACAAAAATAGTGCATAAGCCAATGCTTTGCATAGCTTGATATCAAAGACAAACCCCAAAACATAATACTTACAAAATATACATAATGGATCACTTTACATTCTGTGCTTTGGCACATGAAGAATATGTTCTATAATCTCTTTTGAATATAAAATGTGATTTTTCTTGGAAAAAAGGAATTGTTTTAGAATATTATAGCAAGAAGTGCTAGTCTATAATCCACAGCAATAGCATCATTCATAAAAGCCATCTAGGAAAAACAAGATTTCAAACTTCAACGCCAGAATTTATAGAGATTTCAAAATACATGTCACTCAGTGACACTTCATCCACAGGCAAGTTCAAAGGTGAGAGTTAAATCACTAGCCTTATTGATCGAGGAGGGAGGTCTAAGTGTAAAAGCCTTCTAGGATTAAACAGTGTAAAATTGAACCTGACCAACTTTATAGAATAGATTATTACAATAGGCATACCTTTGATTACAACACATTATGACAAACATGTTAATTTTTAGTCATACCTTAGATAACAATTTATGACCCTAAAAATTAACAAGGTTTTCAAGATATGATTCAACAATAGCACAATTAGGCATACAAGAGGAAGAAAAAGGTTTGCTTGAAAGGTATGATCAACAATAAGAGTAGCAAACCATCAAATGACCCTAAGTTGAAGCCTTAAAGAAGAATTAGGGTTTTTCAAGCCTAGAATTCAATGTGGAAAAAGTCGAACTCGAGAATAAATCGGCAAGGGCCTAAAAATTGAAAAAGTTGTAAAAGTCGGAAGAACAAAAAAAGTACAAAATTTTTCAATTTTTTTTTTTTTAATTTAGCATCTAAAGTATCCACCACATCAAATAAATGCAGTGCCACATAAATATGAAAAGAAAGCTAATATATAACATGCATAAGAACTTAAGAAGTCTAGTGCTCACATATCGACAGTTAATCAAGTCCTGAATCCTAAGTCCTAACTTAGTCTCAAGAGTCAAAATATCAACAAAAAACATAATAAATGTATATCAGCATCATGAGTTATCTACATGTCATAAATTAATCAGTTATTGAGTTCCTCTCCCCCTTTACAAGAATAGGGAATGGCTATTTCATGCCATAAAACTAGTCAAATCCCCTCCTCCTCGGCAGTGACGAACTACTCCTCTCTCCACAAAGTCGAATCATTAAGGATGGAGTGCAAAATGAGTTTAAAAAAAATCATGTTTCCCTAACTAATATGCAACATGGACCGAAAAGCGATAAAATCACGAATTTATCAATCAAATCACAATTTTTTTAAGTTTGAAAAACTCCCAAAAACTCAGCCGATAACATCGGCAAAGTTCAAAAACTCACGATTCCCAATTTTATCAAGATGTTACCAGGAGGTTTTCCATTAAGCTAGAATTTCCTACGGTTGATGAGGGAAGCATTTTCAACCATGCAAATTACTAGATTTTTATGTTTTAAATCCAAGCAAAGTGAAACAACTTCAAATCAGCTCAACGTCCAGGCCCTAGTTGAATTCGGTGTGAAACCATAACCCTAGCAACTTGCCCTAAAGGGTTGAAATTCTAGGAGAGAGAGATAGAGAGACTAATTTTTATGGGTTTTGATCACCAAGGTGGATGCTTAGAGAAAAACTCTCTAGGAGGTTCTTTAGGGAGTTCAAGGAAACAAAAATCAAAGCACGCAAAATTTACCAAGCATTTCATATAAATATAAGCATTTAGACATGGAACATAGAAACCCTAGCAATATTCATTACATACAATAATCATGAAAGATATTCAACAAAAAGTACTCACAATATATCCAAGAACAAGCCTTCTTTATCCCAAAATGATTTCTCCACAACAAGCACTAGTCTCCAATAGCCAAAAATCCACATAAAATCACATCTCCACAAAGTAGCGAAGTACAAATAGCTAGGTCGAGTTCTCTAAGAGACGCTGAGTTTTACACAAGAGATGATGAACAAAATCAGAGAGATGATTCTCTATTTATATGTGGTCTACCTCCTCTACTTTTTAACTAAAAGCCCTTACACAAGTTTGATTTTTGAGTGGGTAAAATAAAAGTAGGTTACAAGCCAACCCATTACCTTTACAACAAGATGTGCCAAAATAAGCCCACATGTGTGAGTCGTAGGCCTAAAAAGGTGATGACATCATAACCACTTAGCGCTCTGAATGCTCCGTCGAGACAAAGACAAGGCTGAAAATGTCTCCAAGCATCATGATCATCCTCCATTTGAGGAAAAAAACACAAATCAAGCATCAAAGAAGCTCCAAGGATCCAAAATCTAGTTGTGGGTGCCACACGTCATCTCCATGGGTGTCAAGTAAACAACATGGTGGCTCCTTTCTCTAGCATTAGGGCTCCAACAGGTGCAACAATCCCTCCTAAATCATCCTAAGGATGACCATCCTCCTCTGGGCCCTAGATCATGGCATGCCCATTAAGTAGTTCCAAGGTCATCCTCCGGTTACGTTGGGTCCACTGGTACATCATCAAGAATCCTACAAGCTAGGCAAGTGAAGCCCAACATTCTGGCTCTTAGGAGTGTTATAGGATGTGAATCAATTGCTCAAGTCATGAAATGGCCCAACATTCTAACAATGGTGGGCAATGTTGCATATGTTAAGTCCTCATGCTCTCTAGAATGTAACATATGGTCGAGACATCATGTGGAGTAGGGTTCTCTCAAGGCCTCTATTGCTTGGACCACATGGCAAAACCAAATCAAACTCATGTCAAAGCAACCATTCATTAGAGACGAAGATCATAAAGCATCTAAGTGGACCATACTTAAGTGTTAAGGGCATATCAATACTTCAAACTGCCATCACCTTCAAATATCTAACTATACCCAAGGGGAGGTAACATTTCCAAGGTTAACCCTTCAATCAATAGGTGTTGGTGTAAGTATGTCGAAATGGAGGGGAAAAATTTCATGGCCAAGTGCCATAGTCAAGGGACCAGCTTATGGGAGTCCACATCCTGAGTGCATAGATGTAATGGAGGGGGCAGTTGTGGATGCGTGAGTAACCCTACTCAGCCTACTTTTTCCACCCCTTTAGTGCACCTTTTCCTTCATTTTGATAATGCTTAGTACTTTAGTGCATAGCTCAAAGATCAAAGCTTGATCTTTATGATGTATTATTTAACTTACCCCTTAAGATGAGGTGGATTATCGCTCGTAAGGGTTGGGACATGCAAAGGTTCCCTTTGATGACATGGAGCATCAAGTGCTTGGGAACCAGGTGATGTTTGTTGGGGAATTTAACTGTCTATTAAAAACAATTCATTCACTCTAATATAAAATGTCAACCAAAGTGTTCGTAAACTTCGAGATGCTACACTGTATGTGAGAAGGTCAAGGCATCGATAAACTTTCTACCATGTTGATGCAAAATGGAAACAAAAGCAAGCAACACACACCTATCTAAGGACACTTAGGTGGAAAGTAAATCATTCATGAAAGTAAATCACTCGTGAAGAAAGTAAAACTCTTCACACAAACCACACAACTTGTAAGCAAATCTATCTTATTGTATTGAAAGGAAAGGAAGCCAATCTATAATGCATTGCGGAAAGCACTTGAAAAGTAATCAATCCACCCATGATCTTTAAACACCAATGACTAATACATCCATTAAAGAGAAATCTTCAACAATTACATAACTAGCACCTCCAATGATCTGCAATCTCTTCATTGCACAGAGGTTAATGATCTAGCCACTAAGTCAGCCTAATAGACAAATGTTCAACAGCGTGAAATTTCCTTTGATTTGCTACCAAATGTACTCAAGCTTCAGAAGGAAGCTATTCTAGAGTCAAAAGCAGCTAAGGAGAAAATTTGTCTCTACTCTCTCAGGAACTATTACAGATGGCAGCAATGTCTGGTTAGTAGAGAGTGGTGCCTCTAGGCACATGATTGGTTTTTGAGATGCTCTCTCAAATTTGACTAGAGGAGAACCACAACTAGCATGAGGCAGCAACCCTAAAGAAGGTCAAAGTTTTTCTATGGTTTGATCAAGGGTTGGTCTAAGTTTCTGGGAACTAGCCCTAGAAGAGGGCTATAGAGTGCCCTAATATGGGTCGCAGCAAGGAGGAGACCTATGTAAGCTTGTTTGAGAGTTTTTTTGTCCTAGAGAGACCAAAGATTCTATGGGCAGAGGTAGACCTATTAGGGCATATTGATAACTGAACGATAGCAATCCTCCTTGTGAAATTTTGATCGAGATTTGTCAAGGTATCCAGTCATATCAATCCTCTTAAATTCCAGGAGGTTCCCTGGAACTTGCACACGCCCTAGCATCCCATGATATGGACCTACAACACTTAGCACAATCCAACTGGTCATCTCTAAGTCTTTGTTGAGAGTTTGAAGCACACATTTACAAAATTGTCAGTGACAATTCGAAGCACATCTATATATAGTTTAGGAATATATGCCAATTCCGCTAGTTTCATGCGTTTCCCAAACACGATCAGATTTGGAAGAAGAAGATTCATGATGTTTCAAACCTATTGAAGACTGCCATTCTTGGCCAATGTTGTATTGTTCCTCTAGTTGTTTTCAAAAGCTACCATAGTGTCATTTTCGATCAATCACTTCGAAACCTACACATCTTGGAAGTTCACCATAAGATTATACAACGAATTTCTCTTGAAATAAGATGAAGCTTCAACAAATTTCAAAGATGATTGCATGCCTCAGATTTGCGCTTGTGAAATCTCCCTGATAGCATGTCAAATGCAATTAGGAGATCCAAGAGTAGACTTGGTATTGATCTAGCTTGTTGTTAAGCCTTTGAATGAAGAAACCCTAGCTCCTATTGGTCATGCAAGAAAGGAAAGCAACATGCACTAGCATCAATTCATCCCAAAAGGACGAGTATGAGCATTCATCTCAAAAGGAGACAAAGGAATCCAAGCTTGATGAGATTGCAGATGGGCATCATTGATTTCTGCAAGGAGATAAGGATCAACTAAGAGTTGACAATTCCCTACAACCCTCAGAGTCCTTCTTAATCAAAAGATGAGTACTTCATATTTTTTCCTTTGACTATGATTATTTTTCCTTAGTGAGCCTCTTGTCTTAGTATTTTTTGCTTAGTTATAATTGTTTCCTCGATGGACTCCTAAATGAGGTTTGCAAGTACATTGTGAAAGCTACCAAGACAATGATTCATGCAGTAGATAGCACCATCAGGAAGAACAAGGCAAGGTTGTGACAAGGGGATTCTCCCAGTAAGACGGAGTGGACTACGAGAATATTTTTGCTCTTGTCACAGACGGTCAAATTCTTTAGAATACTCCAAGGTAGTTGACAGTCAGGAAAAGTGGAAGGGGCAGCCTTCTAAGAAGATGTCATGGGATTGAGATCGTCAAACTAGATGCTCAGAGACAGAAGGTGTTAAATTTTGGTATGTTCTATGCTTAAGAGCAATTTACTTCAAATTTCTTATGAGCCCAATATCAGTTTCTAGATTAGCAAACACATTAGCATGATAGTAAAATGCAGATAGAACATAAACGTAAACAGTAGAAGACAAGCCAAGACAAGAGGACACAAGATGTGGCACTAGCCAGGGACAAACCCCAATGTGGGGAAACCGTTGATCAATTCTTCTTATATTTTTCAATATTTCAGTTAATGAAACATGAATCTCCAATCACTCGCGATTAATCACGAGTCAAACTCTGCTCTTCCCTCAAACCCGATTCAACTATGGGCGAGTCAAACTCGCGTTGACCGTGTTTGACTCGTGGTCAACGCGAGTTTCACTTGCGACTCACTGATTAATTGCGATTTAGGCGACTAAGGTGATTTTCAACCCTCAACTTGAGGGGCACGAGTTTTAACTTTTAGGGTTCCCACATTTTTCGTTGTGTAGTTTAGTTAGGTTAAAAATTAAAAGTCGGTCTGTAATTGACTTTTCTCACTGCTCAGGCCTACAACTCATACGTCGAGAAGGTAATAGAGGCATGGTTTCAGTTTCAATTTACTCCACGTAATAGAGTCGTAGTGTAATAGAGGCGTAGTGTGCAGTGTGCTCCATTGTAGCTTCAACATGTGCTTGGTCAGAGATTTCAGTAGCAAACCATTATCGTATCATTTTAGCAGCAATCAAGAGATTTCAGTTACTGCTTTTTTACTGATTAGTATGCAGTATTTTATAAACTTTTAGAAGCAGATGCTTCTGGTTCGATGTAGTCACAGGTTAGGAGTCAAGACCCAGTACTTTGGATCATGTTTGGACTCATAACATATATGAGATAGTTATTCATTCATGATATTTTGGACATCTATTGATATTATGCATTGTTTGGACATGGCTTTATTAAATATCAATGTATATTTTTTTTAGTTCAATATATGTGTATATCTTAAATTATTGAATTCACCGATTTTTTCCTGATTTTTTCCCGATTTTTCCCTGATCCGATTAAAACTCTTCGCTCTTTTGCCTCGCCGATTTATTGCCGTTTTTGAGTCTAGTATCATTGATTTCAGTAGAGAGAGAGAGTACAAATATGCAAATCTGAGATTTATGACAGCAGTAGTAAAGCCTTGACCAGAGAGGTCAATGCTAGTCAAACAAGATTGAATCTTTCATCCAAGTGGCATTAACAGGATGCTCATCCAACCGAGCCAAACATAGTTAAACCTTGACCCAATATATCTCCCAGAACGTTGTTGTCTTCAAGCTGCACTAGCTGTCACTGTTTCATGAGTTAGGGCATCAACCTTCAGTGCTCGTCCTTCATATAGTCAAGCCTTCAAATGTTGCAGTGCTCCAAGGTGAGGCTCCATCACTGCTACACTTTCAAGTCTTACTTGTGCAACCCTTAGAACAATCTTTGTTATTGGCTATGGCCTGCGGCCTAGCCAAGCAGCAAGTTAGGCCTACACACAACACCCAATAGCCTCCAATTGGCAACGCTGACATCTTTCTCACACAGTCCTACAATCTGGACCCTTGAGCAACAACATGGCTTCCAATCTTATACTAAGAGATCACCGTAAACAAAGTTGTTTTGACCTTCTCTTTGAGGCTACACTAGACCTTAGTTCATGCACTAGATCAGCCTATTAAACGTTGTGAATTCCCACGATGTCTAGGCTCCTTCTTGCTGCGGATTAAAGGTCTTTATTTGATGTGGCTAGGTCTCTCTAGACTGCGAATTAGAGGCTCTTTTGGACAGCAGATTAGGGCCTCTTTGGACAGCGGATTAGGGCCTCTTTGGACAGTGGATCAGGACCTTCCTTAATTGCGGATTAGGGCCTTCTTCTTGACAGCAGCTAGGAGCCTCCCTTTGACTGCGGCTTGTTGTGGATAGTGGCCTCCCTCTTGTCTGCAGCTAGGGCTTCTTTTGTTGCGGCTTAGGAGTCTTCTTAGACAGCGGCTAGATCTCTCCCTTTGACTGCGGATAAGACTTCTTTATGACTACGGCTAGGGCATGGCTTCTCCTTGACTCCGTCTAGGGCTTTTCCCTTCAACTGTGGCTGAGTCTCTTCTTCACTTGCGGCTAGGTCCCCTTCCTTTAGGATTGCGGCTAGGGCTCTCCCTATAGACCTCTCTTTCCACCAAAACCCAAACGAGTGGAGAGAGATCACAAGAGATGTGTGTAACAAATGACTTGAGGCCTCCTCTATTTAAATGCAACATTGAGGCTCAGCTAGGGGTTATTTGGTCGCTGGTCGACCTTGACAAATTGTCAAATAATATAAATAAATTCATATATCCATAAATACATGTCGGAATTGGATGATCTTTAGATAAATCCTACACCTCTCGGAGAGAGGAATCCAAGAAAAATATCAGTTGCCATAAATAAGATGACCCACATGGAGTTTGGCCCTAGTTGCCAATTTTAACAGAAGGTCTCTAGGAGAAGTGTGCCTTCCCTGAGGAGAAAATAGCAGAAGGACTTTCGTACATGATAAAGGAAGTAGCTACAGCAAAAGAACTTGCTTGCGTGACAGAGGGGGCAATAGTGGCTAGAGGATTTGCTTTTGTGACAAAGGGAGCAGCCATGACCACCACAAGAAGACTTGCTTTAGTGTGAGAGGGAGTTTGGTCTCGGATATTAAATGAAGCAATCTGGTAGATACACTAATTCTTGAGATTGGAGATTCATATTTCATGAATGCCATGATGCAATGTTGTGAAAATCGCGATCGGGATTAAATCGCCGCGGGGAACAAATCGGAAAAAATCGTTTGGTACAAAAATATTCATTTTTTTCATTTTTTTCAATTTTTTTAATATCTAAACCATCTACAACATAAAATAAATACATTGACACATAAATATGGTAAAAAAACTAATATATAAGATGTTTAATATCATTTCTAGCGCTAAAATCACACATAACATTGAATCATGTCCTGAATAGTAAGTCCTGACTCCTGAGTCCCAACTCAGCCTCAAAATATCAACAAGAAATATGATAATGTATCTCATCATGTCATAATGACATATACAATAAAATGAAAGTCTAATCCTATTGATTTCCTCTGCCCCTCTTGCGAAAAAATGCCACAGCTTTCCCTTTCCCCCTAGATGTAGATGCTGGTGCCTGTGCTGGTGGAGATGGCAGTGGAGTCTGATGTGCTCTAGAAGCTGAAGAACTAGAAGTAGGAGCTATAAGAGGTCGACCACGTCCTCTACTGGTGGCAGGGGTAGCCCGGGCAAGTGGTGTCACCTGGAAACATTACAATCTCCCAATCCTGAAATCCTGAAAAACTGATAAGTCTGCTAGATTTTAAATGAAATCTAAAATTCTACTTTCTCCATATGAAATCCAATGAGGTTGGAACCACTGTCAAACATCCTGAGTCATTTCATGGTAATGTTAAAAATTTAAGGATGAAAATGAAGATTAAGGAGAATGTCACTTTTACTTTAAGAATTTAACATTACCATGAATAGCATATCCATACTAGGGCCTAGACTTGATCATTACGCTGCCCCACTCAAAAATTATTTGTTTCTTTCAAAAAAAATTGCATGAAAAAACCCAAAAAACGTTATAAAACTATGCTGTCGCGACCCCCGGCGATTTTTTAAGTTTTTATCGCGATTTTTTCATAAAATCGCAATTTTTTCAGTAAAAATCGGCAAAAAAAAAATACCGGCGATTTTTTCGTATAAAAATCGCGATTTTCACAACACTGCCATGGTGTACAGGTAGTTGACTGGATTCATGATGTACCTGTTAACACCAGGACAAATATTCACTTTGCATTGAACAACTCAAACAAATTTATGGTTGAGTCAATGCATATGCAGTGGATGACAACAAAGCATGTGGTACCTGTGTTGAACAGTTGGATGTGATTTGAGATATGTCTCAAAAGGTGAGATGAATCTTTACAGGAATATCACAAGTCATGAAGCAATGTGGCTTCAGAATCTAGAAGGATGTGGTCGGGTCACCTCATCCGAGACATGATGCAAAGAGGAACATTAGAGCTCCAGTACATATCTAGAGATGAGTAGATTGTGCACATACTTCAAATACAAGCTTAGTATTATGTTGAACGTCTACCTCATTGGAAGGGAATGATGAGGTCTTTGCAGGATTAGGCAGACCATCTCCTAAAGCCATAAAGGACTTTGGTTGGGTCATAAAGGACTTTGACCAGGGGAGATGAATACATTCACCTTTGAAGCCAAAATGACCTTGCTAGGTCATAAAGGACTTTGACCAAAAAAGTGAATGGCGCAAGGCAATTACAGGGGCAATTATAGGATACATTCACCCTTAAAGCTAGAAGGACTTGGCTGCCAAAACGACTTGGCTAGGTCAACCAGAAGTGAATGGCCAAGGGAAATTATAGGATTGGACAAATCTTCTCCTAAGAAGCCGGAAGGACTTTGTTGCCAAAAGGACATGGATAGGTCGACCAAAGGAGATAGATGTAATTCACCTTTGAAGCCAGAAGGACTTGGATAGGTCATAAAGAACTTTGACCAAAAAGGTGAATGGTCCAAAGGCAAATTCTCTCGTAAGAAGCATCAAAATGACAAGTTCATGAACTTTTCTTAAGGAAGGAGAAATTTCAAAAAGAGGGAAATTTGTTGGGGAGAATATCTCCCTTGCTAAGAGGGAGTGTTGATTTTTGTGTAGCATTGGGAGGTATTCTTGCATGCCAAAAAGGCCTCCCAAGTTAGCCAAAGAAAATTATGAAAATTAAAATTATTATTTTTGGGCTACACATAGGCCCCAAAGTGTCAAGTCGACCCTACTAAGGATGGTTGTAACACTTGGTCAAACTCCACCCCATTTGACTAGTATAAATACACATGTGACTCGTCCACCTTAAGCAATTCGAATCATGCAACAATCTTTGATCTAGCAACCACACATGGGACCAGAAGAAGGACAAATTTACTAAGTTTTAACTAATTTTGAATTTTGAATAAACTTGGTCATTGGCCTGTTGATTGGCAGAGATGAAGCTGCCATTTGACCGAGCTCTGATCCCCTCTGTTTGACCAATATTTTGGCAAAGTTTGACGAAGAATTTGGAAGAGTTTATAGCAAGAAAAGGCCAACTCTCACCACAAAAGAATGCCAAAATTGACTGCATAGAGAGATTGTTTGACAACGGGATGTCAATCGCAGATCTAAGTTGACCACAGGGGTCAAACACAAGTCTCATTTTGACCATAAGGGGCAAGTTGACCAAGACAAAAAATTGACCAAAATTGACCATTTTGAAGGCTTGACCAACATTGACTTAACTGCGATTTTGACCAGGTTTGACTAGTGAATAGACTTGGATTTTGGCATTGATTTTTACAGTATTCTTAGAATTGTAAATATTGTTGAAGAACAAATTTCTCCTCAGAAGAAAAGTTTTTGGGTTTTTCCAAAGGCTAGGTTTTCCCGGGGTAAATTTGTTGTCTCTATGATCCTATTAGATCAGAAAATTAGTTTCGACTCTTCATTCTTGTAGAAAATTCAACACTAGATACTCTCTCTACAATCTTTGGCAACCTGCTTACTATACCATTCTCTTCCTCACTCTTTAACTAAATATTCTCCTATGATCTACCCATACAATTTATACAAAGAAGCAAGGGGCGAATTATAACCAATTCCCCCAAATATGGACTATCAAAGTTAAGAATAGATCACAAAATATTGTCTTTACTTGACTTTGGTAGATCTTTGTTGGAAAAGAACTCAAGATCTAATTACATCTAATCCATCTAACATACAATTAGCTAAGAATAGGTTTGATTCAATTCATTTGCTAATTGGTCGCCCTGTTTGGATTGCAATTTTCTAACAATCATAACAAGAAAGGACACTTTTAAAGAATTATGTGTCTCCCAATCCACGAACTTTTCAAAGAAACCACTCTGAAAGTCACGTAATTGGGATGTTTTTGGAAAATACCTGTGTCACAGATTTTCCAAATTCTTCTTCATTTCTCCGAAAATCGCACCCAAATTTCATTACTCTATTATACCTAGCAAAAGTTGTGCAAAATGTTGATTGTGAGTTGGACACTTATAAAGTCGACTTGGGTATGAATTATAAATCCATGTCAATATCCATAGGAACAAAACCCATCTTTCGGAATTTCTCTTGGAGTTGTGTAGATATCCCAACCACGAAGGCTAGTAACAATAACTGCATTGGAACAACGGGAACAACACTAAGCAACCCATCATCAATAAAACCAACAATAATTCTCTCTAATTTATCCAAAATAAAGGAAAATAAAGATAACTACTTTAAAATTTGTAAGCTTATTGTGGCACATTCTCGAAGAAACACAGCAAGATAGGTAATCGACGAGCAATAAAGTGTGATAAAAAGACTGAAAATGAGTGTTTAGAATGGTGCAAAAGGTGACAATTTGGCGACTCAGCAATGGGTAATGAGGAGACTAAAGCTCCTACTAGGCTTTTTCCCATGCACTAACTTACGTCTCAACCATCTTATTTTACTTTTCCTTTTCTTTCATTGTGGACATATTATGCTTCTTCATTCTTTTAGTTGCATCAACCTCCAAGACAATATTTTCCAACCTTACTCAAGGATATGGGCAAGAGGGTGTCAAATGCCAATGAACCAATGATAGTTAAACTCGATGAATGCATATGGTACCAAGGGATAATAATGTAATATTGAAATTGGAGTTGATAATGTAAAGGATGGCGGAGCAGAGCTTCTTTGTTGAGGCGGCTAGGGTTTGTCCCTATCCAGTCGCCTCTCCCCCTTCCTCACAACAATATGTGGATGGTGGTCTCCACTTTTGCCACATTTTGTTTCACTCCTCATTTTTTGTCGATGAACTCAGTTCTCTCTCAAATTTCCCAGCTTCCATGTCATCTGGAACTTCAAACTCTATTGTGCTTGTGTCTTCTAGTTTGCTCTTGTCCTCTGTTTTGCCTTCCTCGGTGACTAGTTCTAAGATCGCACCCTTAGTCAATGAGATGAGTCTACCCTTCTCCATGGAGGATGGTTCATTTTTTTCCCTTTGTTGCAAGTATCATCGCCTCGAAAAGTGTTGCTTCATTCTCTACAAGTTCAACGGATGGCTTGATTTCGCCCCCTACTTTAGAAAATGTTGCCAAAAGCATTGCCCCTTCCTCTATCCTGGTGGGCTCTCATAAAATTGCATATCCCCATTCTTTTCGTGATGTTGTGAAATTTACAATTGGTATTCCTTTCCCAGGGACATCAATACATGAAGCCCCTTCGTTAGAGGCCCCGCTAGTGGTTGAATCTTTCGAAGAGGAATTTTTTTCTCAAAGTGTGGATTGATCTGCATATTTAATGGCCTATGGTCGTGTCTTATAGATCTTCAAGCCTGGATTTCTGAGCACTGTAAACTGCTAATCTCAGATGAGTTGAACATATATCCTTTGGCCAGAGGTTTTTTTGTATCAATCTTTGAAAAAGATGAAGATCAGCAGCTAATCTTCGATTATGGTCTATGGTTTTGGGGAAATGCATGGTTGTCTATGCAACACTAGTTCCCCTCTTTCAACCCCCTTTCGTCCTTGATTTCCACAGCTCCATTGTGGGTAAGGCTTCCTAATCTATCGTTGGATTTATGAAATCTTTCATCATTGCAAGCTATAGGAAATGCTTTAGGTAGATTTTATCGTCGCAGTGATGATACAAAACAGTACTTGAAACCCACATATGCTCACATTTGTGTTGAAATGGACTTTAGCAAAGGTTTTCCTACAGAAATCACTCTGACAGGTCCAGCTTATCTATGGGTTCAAAAGTTTGACTATGAAAATATTTTTTCCCATTGTAGAAATTGTTACGAAATAGGGCATTCCTGAAAAAATTGTCCCAATGCCCAAATGCTCAAAGCTTGGGATGGTGCCAAATATGAACATCATACTATCTTTAAAGAAGATCTCCCCTCAATTATCAGCAATGAGACAAATAAGCACAAGACATCAAAATCCAAGAAGTCCCCTCATCATGTGCATGGAAGCCTAGCAGCAAGCCAAGAGATGGCAGAATGTATAAAGGAGACTAGTGCCAACCTTGGGATCTTCGGTTCCTCAAATGCTCCTAAAAACAATTGTAGAAAAAAAAATCTTGGGACGTTCTCCCAAAAGAGGCCACGGACAACTTGGACTTTTTAGGCACCTCCTCTATTTCTTCAGAAAACAAGACTAAAACTCCATATGAAGATGAACCGCATAAGAATTTTGATGATGTTGAGTCTGGACAAGAATCAAGACTACAAGCAGAAAAATGACCTTCCAACATAGAAGATAAAGAAAGTTGGATGCAAGCGAGGAAAAATGATAGATATACTTCACCAAGGAAAACAAGAAGTCGGATGAAGCTAAACAAAAACGTGAAGCCAGTCGTATTTAAAATGATAAATAGTTAAGAATGGGATGCAAATGTATATAGATATTAGGGGTCTTCTAGAAAATCTTTAGTTGGAATAGGAACAATTTTTTTTTGTTTTGTTGAACTCTCGTCTAAGGATTTGGATTGATCCTACGTGTTCAATCTCAAATCCGCAATGCATCTTGGCAACACTTCTTTTAGAAGCAATATAATGGCTCTGGGTTTGATCCCAAATCTTTTAATATAATTTAAAACCCCTGTTTCTTTAAAAATAATAATAATAATGTGATATGAAAATTATTAAGTATTGTAGAGGGGGCATGAACATGTTATTACTCCAAGTCTTCCATGTATTGCCCTCCTATAACCCTAAGGCCTTAGGGGAGATCCCACAAGACTACGGCTAAAGATTAACCGTCCTTGTAAGGTGAGAGAAGTTTTCAATCAAGATCGTTCAATCATCCAGATCAGCCCTTTATTCATACTAAATGCCCAAAATATTAAGTGAAAGAACCCAATTGAAAAATGATCAAAATACATGTTGAGTGGTAGCCTACCCTTATCCAAGAGGAATGTCAGAGGGTGAGAGGTGTATAATTGGTGCAGAAGGTGGAGGAATTGGCATATCATCATTAATAAGCAAATGTGTAGGGTTGTCGCTTGCCTAGTTGTCCACAATAGGAGAAAAAGTTCTCCTATCGGGTTACCCATTTTGGTGGGTAACAGTGACCATTACAAATTTATCATTCTAAAAAATTTAAATTTTTCCATCCAATTGTAGGCCACTATTATGTAGAATGTATATTTTTGATACATTAAAGCCAGATATTTCATTGATGAGTGGAGAAATAATGTGAAAAGAGAACAAACATTTTTGTTACATAACAGTTGGTTCTTGCACTGATCGGTTGAGGAAGACTTAGGCTTTTAGTTTTGGTTATAAAAGTCAATGGCAGCATGGTTGGGTGTGTGAATAAACAGTATAACAGTTTAAAACTTCAATGTTGTTTTAATAAAACAAAAAAAGTCAATTTCAACAACTCAATAGCCAAAAAAATTGCTAAAGCTTATGTTTATTTTTGTTGTGCATGTTCTTTACACTTTGAACGTATTCAGAACAA
Source organism: Pinus tabuliformis (assembly GCA_031772625.1). NCBI lineage: Eukaryota > Viridiplantae > Streptophyta > Pinopsida > Pinales > Pinaceae > Pinus > Pinus tabuliformis. The sequence continues at coordinate 860,059,269 of CM062820.1, forward strand.
GTCAAGAGTGGCAATGGAATATACTACTTCAAGGATAATTGAATGGGTAGAATAATTAGCACTATAGGGTAAATAATTTATAAGAATAGTAAATGCATGCAAAAGGAGTTGGGAAAACAAATTAATGCAATCACTTAAACTAGTTCAAATTGAGTTGATATTTGACAAAAGAATATTTCTAAATTCAACTAAGTTCACAAGCAACCCAACCTAAAATCTAGCACTAGGCTCAAGGCACCCACACACACACACACACAAGATCTGGTAACAGTCTCAAATTAACTTTAACCCAGATAATTAACTGAAACATACTGATGTGCCTAACCAAATACAAAATTTGCAGTGGAAATTATAAAACCAGCAATTAGATCATTCACAGTAAACACAAAATTTCAGGCCCCAAACACAATTCTCATTAGCCCTTCACCAAGAATCTAGGGCTCCCGTACAAGAGAAAATGGCCCTTTTACAAACCTCATTAAAATGCCAAATCACAAGGAAAAAAATTCCACAGAAAACCCTTTATACATGTAAAGCCCTCCTCAGTCTCTATCCCATAGTCTACTCACTGTTCGCTTGCCCTGTAGTTGTACAATCATTGGAAGTTAAGAGAAAACTCAGCACTTCTCTGTTGTCCAAACAAGAACAAACTTAACCATCTTTGTTGTCTAAATAGGGGCAAACATAGTCTTCAATAGGCCTCGGCCTATCTCCCACAGGCATGAAGCCTGTACCTGTGTTGCAGTTTTCTCTTCACATCCCTGCCTGAAGCCTGTACCTGTGTTGCAGTTTTCTCTTCACATCCCTGTGGCCTCTCTCAAGTTTGCGGCCTCCTTTTTCTGTTTTGCGGTCTATCCTCAAGTCCACGACCACTCTTTCAGGGAAGTAGCCTTACCTATCTCCATTGCAATCCTAGACAAGGGCTACAACCCCTCCTTTCCAACCCTCTCAACCTTCATTTAGCCTACTCATCATATCCCTTTTGTTGTCACGGCTATAGCATACTCAACAACCTAACTTGGTCAACCTGAGGCCTACTTTCCATAGGTCTAAGGCCTACTCGATCTTCTCCTCCACAAGATGCTCTCTTGTCGACCACAAGAATGAATCACTCACTCTCGTACTTATACTTTTCCAAAGGGTGCAATACCATCGGTCTATACCATTGGTTATCATAATACCATGGGTCATTAGAATACCACAGGTCTACACCATTGGCATATAGGTTCAAAGCCCCATCACTTAGCCCACTTGCCCCACATGTGAGAATTCTCTTGATGCCACCCAAAGCATTGACAAACCACTAGTTTCTAAGGGCATGATAAGTAGTAGACATCGCACATGAAATTAAGAACAAATGATGTTCTTAAACAATAGCCTATTCAATCGGCATCATTCCTCAAATTGCCAATTAACACAATTAGCATTTGTTTCATGGGTAGAATCATTTTGCTTATATACAATCTCAAAGCAAAGAGCTTGATCACAAACAAATCATAACCATTTTCCACTTCCTTATTTGTTCTTTGTCAATACCTCCTTTAGAACATAAATGCCTCACTAGAGCACCAAGCACTCGCTATCTACATAACTTGATGTGCAAATTGAATATTATTGTATAATGTAAGAAACACTAGCTACATGAATGCCTAGTACAACCAAGCTTCACATGTTGCTCTCTTGGATTCCAAAGGGCATTTTAGAAAGGATGAAGAAACTTTGTATCAAATTTCTGTGGTCACGGTTGTCTGATCAGTTTGTTCTTCCCTACTTGAAATGGGACCAGATAGTTCTTCTGAAATCCTGGGGAGGATGGGGACTAAAAAATTTGCCACTCTTTTCCAAAGCTCTAGCTGCAAAAGTTGGATAGAGATTCATTACCACTCAGAGTTTATGGACGAAGGTGGTACACATGAAACACATTTATCCATTGTCCATCAAGGAATGGATTTGGAGTCCAGAGACTCAATCTTTCAATCATTTGGAAAGCTATCATTACCTCTTTTCCATTGATAGAATCCAGTTTGGCATGGAAAATTGGAGATGGATCTCGCTTAAGAAAATGATTAGACCCATGGTTTAGAATCAGGTGGCAGATTATATTCAAAATAATTTATGGGCTCAAGGATGGTCATCAGGCAAACAGTTGGGCCTTCCTCAAGATCTGCAGGTATCATGGAATGGATATATAGAGGCTTTAAGGGAAGCTCATATTAGGTTGACTGAAAAAGAAGATGAACTGCTATGGTCAATTGCTCCAAATGGTTTATATTCTATAAAAATGGCATACTCCCATCTTAATGCTGATAGACTATCTGAGGAACAGGTCGGATGGTGGAAGTTGCGGAAACTAAAATGCTCAGCAAAGTGTAGATTGTTCATGTGGTGTGCCTTCGAGAACAAAGTCTCAACTTGGGATAATTTGCATAAGAGGAAAACTGAAGGACCTGGCTAGTGAGTTTTGTCAAAAGATGTAGAGGCATCTGTAAACCATATGTTGGTTACTTGCTCATACACAAACTTTGTTTGCATTTAGTTTCACATAAACTTGCACCAGGATGTCTGTTGAAAATAGTAGCAAGCAATCGATTCCTTGATTTGTGCCTTAATTCAAGGAGTCAAATTCAAGTTCCTTCTTGTGAAAACTCGAGTTCCTAAAATTTAGGAGTGTCCCTAAAAATTAGGACGAGTTAGGTTGCAGTTAACTGATGTGTTGAAATTGAAGGTCAAGTTCTTGATTTTCTAGTGTGAGTTAATTGAGGAAAAACAAGTGATTGATTTTCAAGTTGTTGACTTGAAATAGGACGAGTTGCATGAGAAATTAACTCATGCTAACTCAAACAATCACAAAAACATTCCCTAATTAGAAAATTCACTAATTTTAGTCATCCAAATTGCTATAAAAAAAGGAACGAATGAACAATCGTATTCACTCTTGTATGCACTAGTTTTGTGTGTAGGCTTGTTAGTGAGGGTGACAAGAAGAAGGCTTGTGCAAGTTGGTAGAAGTTAGCTTTTTCCCTTGGCTCATGCGCTAGAATTTAGAAGCTAAAGTGTAAATTTTAGGTATGTTCTACACTTAAAGCAATTTATTTCAATTTTCACAATTAGCTCAATATTTTTCTTTTCAGATTAGCAATCACATTAGCATAATAGTAAATTGCAGATAGAACATAAACATAAATCGCAGAAGACAAGCCAAGACAAGAGGACACAAGATGTGGCGCTAGCCAGGGACAAACCCCAATGTGGGGAAACCCTTGATCAATTCTTCTTGTATGTTCTTCAATAGTTCAGCAGAGAGAGAGAGATAGTACATATACAACAAAAGTCAACACTTTGACTTATGTAAATAAGAGCATAGATCATCTCTAAGAGGATGATACATGAGGTAGCTGAACTCAGTTGAAGTCATGCTGCTTCAACTGATTCTCCAAGGTGACTCCATCGCCTTGCTGCATTGTGCTACTCATCATCATGATGCACCTCACTATGCTGCACTGTGTTGCACCCATCATCACTATGTTGCATCTCATCATGCTTAACTAATCATGATTGTACCCATCATTGTACTGCATCATGTACCATTGTTGTCCCATGTGCCATTGTTGCACCATGTTGCCACTGTTGTCCCATGTGCCATTACTGCACCATGCTTGCCACTGCTGTCCCATGTGGCATGTTGTACCATGTTGCCATATTGTTGTCCCAATGTGCTTGCTGCACCATGCTGCCACACTGCTGCATGTGCTTGTTGCACCATGCTTGCCACTGTTGTCCCCTAAAGGTTTTGTCCACCTCAACGCAGCCCTAAACTACCTCCAACTATTTGCTATGGCCTGTGGCCTAGCAACAGTTTGTTGTAGATTTCGGCCTCCTCCAAATGTGCCCAAACCCATCGTTTTGTTCCTCCTTTACTCAGCCTAGCAGCTTGCCCTCTCGGCCCTAGAACTCGGCCTCCTGTAGCAGAATTCCTTGGCCCTCCTTCAGCAATCTGGTCACCTGAACTGGCCTGCGGCTAGGGCATCATAGGCCTGCAGCTAGGGCAGGATAGACCTGCGTATGAGGCAACGTGTAGGCCTCCTTCACCATGTCATATCTCCATCTTGTTAAGGCCTCCTCCATAGCTGCATTAAAACTTCTTCCATGACTGCGTTAGAGGTAAGGGCTCCTTTAGGTCAGTGTATAGGTTCCTACCATAGCTGTGATTTGATCTCCATTAGGGCAGCATAGAGGTCCCTTCCATGGCTGTGATCTGATCTCCATTTGACTGCGTCAAGGTCTCATGCTAGGGCTCCTTACCTTTTGTGTTTAGGGCTTCCTCTCCTAGATTTCTCTTCCACTAAAACCCAAAGCGAGTGGAGAGAAATCAAGAGTGAAGTGTGTGTGAAATGACTCTCAAGTCATCTCCTTTTATACTAAAACGTTGAGCACATGTGGGGGTTATTAGGTTGTTGGCCGACCTTGACGAATTGTCCTATAACACAAATAAATTCATATCTTTATGAATACTTATCGGAATCGGATGATCTTTCAATCAATCCTACACCTCTCGATGAGATGGATCCAAGAAAAATATCAGCTGCCATAAATAAGATGACCCACATGGAGTTTGGCCCTAGTTGCCAATTTTAACATAAAGGATCATCTCTTCCACAAGGAATTAGGGACTTGGTTCCTTGGGTTTGCGCTAGGAATTCAGAGCATAGAAGTAGCAAGGGAAGAAAGTAGCGTGATCAACATTCTTGCAAAAGTTTCATGCTTAGTTTAAGCTGGGAGAAGCGTGTATTCTCCAAGTGAAACAATTGTAATTGTAAGAGATCAATCGCTCAGTGTCCATCAATAAGCAAGCAAGCCTTTTCCCAGTTGTGTTCCCTGTAAAACTTTTGTGTCTTGAATTGTGTGAATTGTATGTATTTTCATTCTATTCCGCTGCAAATGTGGTAGAGAAATTGTGTTTATATGAAAAGAATATGTCTTTCAGATCGCCATATTAGCAGATCAGAATGTGGTATTTCTACATGGTATTAGAGTGTGGATCAGAGTAAATACCAGCACAAGGTGATTGGCAAATCCAAGTGTAGCACATTATAAGAAAAACATCATCTGAGGCAGGCCGTAGATGAAGGTGCTCAGCGAAGGGAGAAAGACATGATTTTTGGGGTGATCTTTGTGACAGCTAGTGAGCCGAGTTTGATCAGAAGTGCAGGCCAAGTTGAAGGGAATTTTGGGCAGGTTTTGTGTGAGTCTACCGGTGGGAAACCGAAAGACCTTTCAATTTAGGCTACAGTTCTGTACAATTTGGGCAAGAGGGCCAAGGGTTCTATAGTCTACATTTGGAGAGGCCAAAAGGCATAACACAGGTGCCATATCAGTTCTAGAGGCCAGTGTATGGAAGGAGCTTAACAAGGGAGAAGGAGAGTAGCTTTAGAAGTTTTTTTGAAGCAGGAAAGTAGGGCTAACAAGGACTTTTATGAGCCCTAAGCAGGCCAGATCCTACAACAGTATAGACAGGCCCAAAATTGAGAAAAAAAAGGTATGTTGACTAGTTTTTAAGTTGATTTTTGTTGATAAGTGGATAAGTTCCTTTTGTGTTGGAAATGTAACTAGTTTCGGTCTTCATAATTGTTGTACTCATTTCAATATGCATATCTTATGTAACAAACAAAAGAAGAATGATAAATTATTATTTTAAGGCATGGGTTTCATGCTTCTTTATTATTGTCTTCTAGGTAAAAGCATGTTCTTCATGCTTCTAAGGTTTTTTAGGTCATAGGATTTATTGTCATGAGTCAAGGGAGTCAACATCATGATTATAAGACCCTTTTGGGCAAGATGTACCTTCTAAAAGAATTTATTTTGAGTCTAGAAAATCATGGAAACCTCAAAAGTACAAATCAGCCCTAGCGGCTACAAGACATCCTAAAGGAGGGAATTCGATGCCCTAAAAAGGTTATAAATATAGGCAACTTTGACCTCATTAGTCACTCGTTCGATCTCCCTCACAAGAAGTTTGATCTGAAGCTAGGAGCTAGAAAAAAAGGAAGAGTGAAGGTCTAGAACGCAAGGAGAATCCACAAAGAAGGAAAGGTTGTTTTTTGGGCTTTATCTCTCTCACATGTGCGAAAACTAGGGTTCATGTAGCTTCAAAGAACACCGAAATTGCAGATTTGAATTGCAGGAGATCAAGTTGCAAGATCAAGCTATTAGAAAAGCAAGTATTCTGATTTGATTTCGTTGACCGTGGGAAATTTTATCTTGCTCAAAGGACGATGTCTTGAAGAACTATCTTGTGTTGCAATTAGGGTTTCTATAGCAGCTACAAGATCAAAGTTGCAAGACGAAGTTGCAAGGTCGAAGCTAGGGATCGAAGTTGAAGCAGGATTGAGCCTTGTTGATCTGATCTATTTGGAAGGGCTTCTTGGAGGGCTAACTTGGTACTTGGAGGACTTGATCTAGGGTTTGGCTCTTGGTTGTCTCCTTTGAAGCAGATTCTATAAGAAGAGAAGAAATTTTATGGGTTTTCCCCTTCGAGGGGTTTTTCCCTGGCTTGGAGTCTAGTTTATATGTCCATCGTCTTTACTGTTTTGCTCTTGATAATTGTTTGATGAAAAGATCTAATAAAGATACACAAGATAAATAAATTTCACAAACAATTATTAAGGAATAAAGAGAAATTAAATTACAGTTGCCCCCTGCATTATCCAAAATGGTTTCAGAGCTAAGGTGAACAAGAGAAGGCAGCTAGAAGGGCACATGGAAAAGAAGACTTATTGACCTAGGAGGAAGGTTACTACATCAAGAAGACCTCATCATCATGTTCTCATTGAAGGAAGGAAGGACTAGTTATTGTTGAAGATTCTCCAGTGCATCATCTGGAAGAAGAAGGAAGCAACAAGGAGTCATGGGATCATCATTCACTCTTTGAAGTTGTTTGAAGATATCCTAGAAGACATCATTCTAGGGCATATTTTGAAGTCTCCTTGTAGGTCTTCAAGGCATCCAGATAGTTGGAGACATCATCTAGAAGGAGAACTCTTGGTTGAAAAATAAGTATATTGTCATCTATGTCTTGACCTACAAATAACATGGCTACATTTTGCAAGGAAAGCAACAAGCTCATTGGATCAACAAACTTCCTTGCATGGAAGAAAAGAATTGAATTCGCACTCACAAAATATGAAGTCACGGAGTATGTTCTTTGGGAAGTTACTAAAGCTAGAAAAGATAAGACTCAAGAACTAGCAAAGTATAAGAAGGAAGCAGTAAGGGCACAAAGGATCATTGTTGAATCCATCAAAGATCATCTTGTTCCCTTAATTGATGATTTGAAGACATCTAAGATTGTATGATAAGCTAGTAAGTTGTACACTATGTCACAACGTTCATCGAACTTTAACCTTGAGGTTCGAATTTTGGCAAACCTTAAAAAAAAATTGATGTTCGACAAACCTCATTGAACCTCGTAGCCATTGACCAAGTCCATAATAGATCAAAACTCATAACCTCGTGCTACAACTCAAGCTTGTAATTTATCCTTGCAATTTCAATGTTTGTGATAACATTTTTGATGATTACTGATGTTGATTTCTTACTATTTAATCCTATACTTCATATATATATATATATATATATATATATATATATATATATATATATACGAACCTAATGGTGAACCTCATTCGAACCTCATCAAAAAAATTCGAACTCAAGCCGAACGTAATCATTGTTGAACCCAAACCATGTGACATTGGTTGTACTCTATAAGTAGTAAGTACATCAGGTCAAAAGGATTCCTTGAGAAATCAACTATATAGAATAAGCAAAACCAAGGATGAAAACATGCCCACCAATCTGATGAAGAGCTCTCAAATAAGGGATCAATTGCAAGGGCTTAGGGAGATTGTTTCTGACTCTCAAATGACTCTTAGTGTATAGAATGCTTCGCCATTTGATTAGGGTAGTTTTGCAACTAATATCTACTCAAAGAAATATACAACACCCTTTGATAAATTGTGGGCTCAATGCATCTTGGAAGAATCTAGGAACAAGGCAATGGATGATACTGAATCAAATGAAAGATCTCAAACCTTCATTGCAAGAACCAAGAAGTTGAGGAAAGGGAAGTTTAGAAAATCCAAGAAGAAGGCAGATATGTCCATGATTCAACACTTTTGATGTAATGAATATGGACATTATAAAAGGGATTGTCCAAACATCAAAGTGAACAACAAAAGGAAGGAAAGAAGTGAAGTTCACATAGCTAAAGAAAGGGGAGAATCTAAGAAGAAGACGAAAGGAGAAGATCCCAAGGATCTCTATTATTTTAGAAAGTTTCATCTCTGTTAGGTTCTTAATGAATTTCTTTGTCTATCTTTCATTTGAAAGGTCTAGTTTAAAGAAAATAAGAATATTGGACCATTTTGTATATTATTGTTCATCCAAGCATTTTCTAACATCATGTTAGAGGTAGTCATTTTGCATAGATGGATCATCAAGATCCTATAAGAATCATCATATTGGAAGGTTCTAGCATAGAACATTATGACTAGTATATATCCCATCTAGTATGGAAACAATACTCTTGAAGGAATGTGAATGGTCAAGGTTACAATATGAAAGACATAATGAAAGTCTTTCTCTTCTTGAAAAAAAAGGAAACCTATCTTTGACAGGTATAATAAGCAAGCTTGTTCAAAGGATCGCTAGATGATTATATGAAAGCAAAGGCATGCATATTTGAAATTATTCTTCCCAAGGGCATACAAGAATCATGGAGGAAGAATTGATTATGAATGTGTTTGATAAGTCTTTCATCTGGCTGCATGTTGCTCGACATACTTTGGAATGAATGGAGATCAAGACTCTCACAAAATTGCATGGCATATGACAATGTTGACCAACATCAAGCATAATCTCCAGAAGAAAGATAGGGAGTTAACAATGACTATATAGAGAAAGATTCATATGGAGATGAATCATGCAAAAGGATGTTGATCTCAAAGGACTCAGGTAAGGTGATACTTTGATGAGAAGGGCCATCATGCCAAGGTAAGTCTGATATTTAACATTTTTTATATTGGTTATTTATTTAACATATTGATTTGCTACCTGGGAGAATACTGGAGGAATGCATGATGACAATTGGGGCAAGTTCAATTGTGAGTGTTAAACTCAATTCAACAAACATATGAATTAAGTATATGGTTTTGGCAATTAAAAGGTCAAGGTGTTTACATCATTGCCTTGGGATTGAAGGGTTGCAGTGGAAGAAGAAAACCTGATGTTCATCAACAAATGTCACTTTCATGAGGGAGCTATAACCAACTTGAAGTTTGACAAGGCTCAACATAGTGCCTTCATTGATGATGATTAGACAAAACTGTTGTGCAAAGTTGATGGCCAAAACCGTGTCATAGATTGAGACGGAAGATGGCTCCTTAGTAACTAGGAAGGAAGAAATATTGATATAATGAGGTACAAAGGAAAGAGGGAGCCATGCAACTATTTCCATAAAGAACTAATAGTTGATGCATGTACAAAGAAAAGTTATAGAGCTTGTGGTGAGGACTTCCCAAATTGGTAGGAAGTCTGGAATCTTCTCTATATTTGAGAGGGAATTAAGGAGTCTCCTTAAATAGGAGCAAGGATCTATTCCCTAACAAAAGGGGTTGGGGATCCACTCTTTGGTTAAGAGGGAGTGATGTTGAACATCACATTTGCATTCTCTCCTTCATGTGTCATGCATTTGACCAGGACTAACAACCATAAGTCTAAGTGAAGGCCATGAAGGGAGAATGGTGGATGGAGGATTGGATAAGTATCTGTGATCTCCTTCAGGATAGAAAAATCCAAGAAAGGATATGGACTGATACTCTTTGAGGATTGGACAGGTATCAAAGACAAGAGTGGTTGAAGAGGACCGATATTATTTGAGGATTGGGAATACAAGTTAAGAATAGTCCTATAAGGACATACCTAGTGAACATCTGAATGGTGTATGTGCCTTGTAAAGGTAGTGTGGTATCTCATGTAAAACCTCCCATCATGATGCTCTTGCATAAGAAAGAGCTTGTCAAGTGAAGGCCTAACTATGTTGACAATGTTGGTCATGATGTTAAGCTTAAAGATCTCTTATCAATCTGACTCTTCTTATGAGAACTCTTTAGTTCGAGAATGATGTTGTACTGGTTGTACAATTATGAATACCTCCCTAGTTAAGAGGGAGTGTTGGAAATGTAGCTAGTTATGGTTTTCATGATTATTATTGTACTCATTTCAATTTGTATATCTTATGTAACAAACAAAAGAAAAAAGATAAATTAATATTTTAAGACATGGCTTTCATGCTTCTTGTTGATGGTCTTCTCGGTAAAAGCATGTTCTTCATGCTTCTAGTGTTTGTTAGGTCATAGGATTTATTGTCATGAGTAAAGATAGTCCTCATCATGATTATAAAACCATTCTGGGAAAGATATACCTTGTAAAAAAAAAAAAATTGAGTCTAGAAAGTCCTAGAAACCTCTAAAGTACAAATCGGCCCTGGCATCTACAAGTCGGCCTAAAGGAGGGAATTTGACTCCGTTGATCAAGCTACTAGACGAGTAGGTATTATGATTTGACTTTGCTGACCTTGGGAAACTTTATTTTGCTCAAATGAGGATCTCTTGAAGAACTATCTTGTGCCGAAATTAGGGTTTTTGCAACATCTACAAGATCAAAATTGCAAGACGAAGTTGCAAGGTCGAAGTTGACGCTGGAAACAAGTTGAAGCAGGATTGAACCTTATTGATCTTATCTATTTGCAAGAGCTTCTTGTAGAGCTGACTTGGTACTTGGAGAAGGACTTGATCTAGGGTTTGGGTCTTGGTTGTCTCATTTGAAGCAGATTTTATAAAAAGAGAAGAATTTTTCTAGATTTTCCCTTTGGAGGGGTTTTGCCTTGGCTTGGAGCCTAATTTCGGTGTCCATTGTCTTATTGTTTCGCTCTTGATAATTGTTTGATCCAAAGATCGAATAAAGAAACGCAAGGAGATAAAAGAAGTTCACACTCAATTATTAAGGAATAAGGAGAAACTGAACTAATAGCTGCCCCATTGCATTCTCCAACATGTTTGACAATTTGTGTGGGCAGCTTATATACAAGTGGGAAGTCTATTAACAGTTGTCATAAGTATCCCAAGTTCAAGTTTTGTGGAGGGCTACAAGACTGACGGGAGAGCACAAATTATTTGATCCCTAAGTACAGCCTCTTGTGAAGGACTACAAGATTGTTAGTGGGCAGGTGTTGGTGAGTTCTCTAAGCAACCAAAATGACACACGCTGGAGTAGGATTGAGAGAGATGAATAGACTTGATGGTGCAGCAAATTTTGGTATTTGAAAATTGTGAATAATGTTCTTGTTGGACGAGTTTGGGTTGAAGGGTTTCGCTGAGAAAAGTGTTATAGAACCTTCATATCCAGATGAGTTAAGGCTTTTCCAAAGGCAGATGGCCAAGACCAAGATGATGATCCTAGATGGTCCCTGGGATCGTGTAGTCCCTCATGTTGCAGGGAAAGATACAGCTAAGGAGATGTGGGATGCCTTAGTCCAACTCTATCAGCGCCCTTTCGAGAACCAAAAGACGGTCCTCCAAGAAAAGTTGAGGACAATCAAGATGTATAAGGGTGAGAATGTAACCGCCTATCTCACGATAATTCAGGAAGTCCGAGATGAGCTAGCAATTGTTGGAGAGAAGTTGAGCTTGTGTGTGTGGCTCTGAATGGGTTTACCAACGATTGGCAAACTTTCATTCAAAGTATTATTGGACGAGATACATTGTCGGATAGGGAATGCCTATGGAGTGACTTCACACAAGAGGAGCTAAGGTCCAAATTAGTTGAGGCTTCTAGCAGCAATGGCAAGGGTGCCAAGGTTGAGAAGGACGAGAAAAAAATTTCCTTGGGAGGCAAGAGTAGCAAAGGCCAAGGGAAAGAAGGACCAAGGAAAGGTTGGGTCTAGTGAGAAGGGCAAGGAGAAGGATTTAAGCAAGATCAAGTGCTTCCATTGCCATGAGTTTGGGCACTATGCTTCTAAGTGTCCTAATCGGGAGGAGTCCAGTACGAATCATGTTGTTACATCAGCGGAGGTAGATGCATTTTCTGACCAGTTCAAGAAAGATTTTTCGTTGATTGCTTGCATGCCAAGCTCAGCAGATAGCAATATATCGTTTATTGATTCAGGAGCTTCCTTCCACATGATTGGGAACAAGAAGCGTTTCAGCCACCTGAAGGAAAGGACATGTAGTTTCAGATTGAGCTAGGAGATGATGGTCAGTATGTAGCTAGACGGGTCGATACTATCAATTTTCTAAGGAAGACAAATAATATGCTTCAACTTAGAGATGTTCTCTATGTTCCAGGATTGAGGCAAAATCTTGTTGCGATAGCTACCCTTGATGACAAGGGATATGATGTCATCTTCAATGGAGGTCAGGTGTACCTCCAACACTTAGCTTCTATATGTAAGAAGCAGATAGGTGTGAGGGTGAAGAATATCTAGAAGTTGTAGGCAGAGACAGGTGCAGACTTGAGCAGGACGGGAGGGAGTGCACAGAGTAGAGAAGTGGTTGTTGAGCGAGAGCGAGATAGAGCCCTCAAGATGGAGCCTCAGCCAATATCTCAGTTTCAGGTTAAGCTAGTTGGCAGTTGGGTTGACTAGTGAGACGATAATGATGAGGACCATAGCCCTGGGCGAGTGGAGGCAGCCACTCAATCAAAGACTTCTAGTATAGGGAAAGCTCGAGCCAAGTGGGCAGAGGAGTTGGATAAGGGGGATCAGAAGACAGTTGAGTCTCCCAGCATCAAGAAGCAGCCACAGACATACACAGGGTACATGGCACTTATCAGTAAAGACGTGGACTCGTAGAGCATGGTGGGAAAGAACAAGTCTTCAACACAAGTTCTGCAAAAGAAGGCAGGGAATTCTTCTAGTTCGGATGGAGCGGTTGCAGCAATGAAGAACTTGGTAGCGTTGCGAACAAATCGAGGTGGATGAAGTTCTTCCAGGAATCCCTTCCTCGCTAAGACACAGTGTCGAAAATAGTAGCCAGAAATTGATTCCTTGATTTGTGCCTTAATTCAAGGAGTCAAATTCGCATTCCCTCTTGTGCATGCTCGAGTTCCTAAAATTTAGTAGTGTCCCTAAAAATTAAGACGAGTTAGTTTGCAGTTAATTGATATGTTGAAATTTAAGGTCGAGTTCTTGATTTTCTAGTCTGAGTTAATTGAGGAAAAACACAAGTGATTGATTTTCAAAGGGTTGACATGAAATAGGACGCGTTGCATGAGCAATTAACTCATGCTAATTCAATCAATCACAAAATCAATCCTTAATTAGAGAATTAACTAATTTTAGCCATCTAAATTGCTATAAAGAAGGAACGAAGGCACAATTGTATTCGCTCTTGTACACACCAATTATGTGTGTAAGCTTGTAAGTGAGCATGACAAGAAGAAGGCTTGTGTGGGTTGGTACAAATCAATTTTTTCCCTTTGCTCATGTGCTAGAATTTAGGAGCTAAAGGATCAGCTCTTGCGCAAGGAATTAGGGACTTGGTTTGTGCTAGGAATTCGGAGCAAAAGAGCAGCAGGGGAAGATGGCAACGTGATCAGCAAACTTGCGCGGGTTTCATGCCTAGGATAAGCAGGGAGAAGGATGAATTCTCCAATTGAAAAAGTCGTATTTGTAAGAGATCAATTGCTTAGTTTCTATCAATAAGCAAGCGAGGGTTTTCCCAGTTGGGTTCCCTATCAAAATTTTGTGTCTTGAATTGTGTGAATTGTATGTAATTTTGTTCTATTCCGCTGCAAATTTGGTAGAGAAATTCTAAGTTTATATGAAAAGAATGTCTTTCAAATTGTTCATACTAACAGATCAGAATTTTGTGGAATTTCTACAATGTCAGTGGCAAGGTGAGGATCTCTTGGAGGCATGGTTTCAATGGTCTTCTATTCCGGGGTAAGGTCCTTCAAGATGGTGCCTCTGTTAATTTGATGGGGTATATGGCTTGCTAGGAATAAAGTCATTTTTAATGATTGGTTATTGCCTTCGTAGATCACCACAGCTCAATCTCTTGCTATATCAAACTTTTTGCTCAAGCCTCAAACGGTTCACAAAAGCAACATTGTTTCTCAAGCCCGGATTGATAAGTCCAATTCGTGGGATTTTTTTGATGGAGTAGCCCAAGGTGAGCGGAGACTTAGTGGAGGAGGTGTGATTTTGTTTTTAACAAACACATTTTTTTGTTGGAAAATATGGTAGCCATGGTCAGTGTTTTCCTTGTGACGAAATTGGGAATTTAAAATATATTAATGCCTCCTTAAAGATGACAAGTCGGCTCCATTAAAAGTTAGGTCAATTGGGCCCCTAAGAGGCACCCATTCAACCCCCACTTGAAGGCTATATAAAGGAGATCATTTGTCCTCATTTGAACACATCAATTTGGTCTCATGTGTTGAGAAATCGAGGGCAACTAGATTAGGTGATTTCTCCTACTTTGTAATTGCTTGTGATGTATTTTAATTAACTTGATTAGCTTCTTATTTCATTTTATTATTATTAGTGTTCTTGATCATCCAACAGCTACCAAACAATGAAGAACAATGAGACAAGAGGACACAAGATATAGGTGATTAGCCAGGGCCTAAATCTCTCCTCTTGAGAGGAAAACACACAAGAACTCTTCTCTTCTTATCAAACTTCAAATGACGAATTCTAAGACCTATGACCCTTGACCAAGACCCATCCAAGACCAAGTCAAACCTCGCATGGATGAGCTTTTCTTCCACAAAGTCAACGATAGTCAGACTAGCCTTGCAACAATTGCTTGTTTCCTCTTCGACCTCAATTTCAGACTTGTACTTTTCACTGTGATTCTCGGCCCTCCTGCAGCAACCCTAACTCGCACATGTGACAAGAATATAGTGAAGACTGCTTTTATTCTCCTTCGTTATGGTAACAATTCCTCCTCCAACAATTCGTCTTGTGTATAGATGCTTCTTTAACCCTTCACTTGACTTCTTAACCTGACTATAATGCGGTCTTGTTGAAGTTGAGAAGATGCCCTAACTACAGTCTGCACGTGTGAGAGATTACCCCAAAATAGATCTTAAAAAATCCGACTTCTTCTTCCTTTTGTCTTCTTGTTAATTTTAGATAATAATGGTATGTTCTATGCTTAAGAGCAATTTACTTCAATTTTTCTTATTAGCCCAATATCAATTTCCAGATTAGCAATCACGTTAAAATGATAGTTAACGCAGATAGAACATAAGTAAAAAACAGAAGACAAGCCAAGACAAGAGGACACAATATTTGGCGGATGCCAGGGAAAAACCCCAATGTGAGGAAAACCCTTTGATCAAATCTTTTTATTATTCTTCAAAAGTTCAGCAGAGAGAGTACAATATGCGAAATTTACTTGTCCAAACACGGTCAAATCCGTCCAGTCAAACTGCAGTCAACAGGATGCCCTAATCAAAAAGTCAACATTGGTCAAATCAGCAGAATTACTCCTCCAAATCAGCTCAGCCAATTCAACCTCCAACAACAATCCAAATCAGCCCAAAACAGTCCTAAAGAAACCGGTCAAACTTGGTCAATGCACAGTGAAACAACACAAAAAACCTCGGTTTTTGTGCCAAAGAATGCGTCATTCCCAAACAAAATTTCTCCCAAGAAAATCTCAGTCAAACAAGGTCAAACGTTGCTCGATCAACGCTGGTCAAACTTGTTGCAACTTGGTCAACGCTGGAAAACATAATTTGCAATCAACCCTTCGCACATGTGGAGGAGAAGAAGGTTGTCTTGAAAATTGTACAACCCAATCAAATGAGGAGAGAGAGAGATGTGTGAGATGATGAATGTCCAAATGAGGTAGATGCTCCTTCTATTTATATGCAACATTGAGGGTGAAGAGACATGACTTTTGGGCTTCTTGGGCCTACATTAGATCATTGGCCGACCTTGAAAATTTGTCCATAGAAGAAATAAATTCATAATTTCATTTATACATGTCAGAATGAAATGATCTTTGCATCAATCCTACACCTCTCGGAAGGAGGAATCCAACAAAAATATCATCTCCATCATATGAGTTGTCCAACGTGGAGTTTGGCCCTAGTTGCCAAATTTAACACTTCTCCTTTCTTCGCTAAATCTTCTAGTGTTTTCTGTGCTTCAGATCGAACTAATTAAGTGTCCTTACAAATGAGGTCAAGCTCTTTATTTACAGGCTTCATGTCTTAGCTTGAAGGTCGACTTGTCACTGTCTCTAGGCCGACTTGACACTTGGAAAGGCTAACTTGTCTTGGAGCATTATGACAAGGACTTGGAGGGTCTTTGACTCTAATAAATTTTTCTTTACAATATACATCATGCCCAAAAGGATCTTCCATACATGGCAATAACTCAATTGACTTGTAGACTCAATGGGTGTTTGACCTATAAAAATAAATTTTCAATGAGCATGAAACCCATGCCTCAAGAATGACAATAATAAATTTATTTCTCTTTACATCAAATACATAAAATCATGATTACATGTCATTATGAAAACTGAACCTAGTTACACCTTTCAACATCATGCATCTCTGATCCAACAAAATTACAGGAGGGACGAAATTCTAGGAGGCCGAAATTCTAGGATTTTGACATGGCAGTTGATCATGATTTTGGTTACTGGTTTGGCTATTATTTTGCTATCTGTTATTTATGATGTATTGATGTTTCTGGAAACTCTCTCTCATAAGGAAAAAAAATGGGTTTTCCCCTTGCGGGTTTTGCCTTAGTTGTGTGCCTAATTTTCTGTGTCTCTTGTCTCTTTGTTTCATGGTTACTTTATTGCTCTTTCATGTCTATTAGTTGATGTTTTTCTTCTGTATTACTGCCTAAACAATATTGAATTTAATGTTATGTGAAACTAATATTTAATTGATCATTGTAGTAGTTATCAGGTGAAGAAAAACTTAATTCTAGCAGGTGCCTACAAAATCAACATTTTCCACATCAAAATGGGTCTAGGTGAAGTTTCAAACAACTATTTAGAATTAATTGCTTTGAAGCTCCTCCTTTTTGCCCTTGAAAAACATGTTCACTCTTTGCAAGTTTCTGGAGACTCGATGTTAGTTATCAATTGGGTCATTGCAGGATTCAAATGTCACACACCCAGGCAAACTCCCTCTCTAATGAGGTTTTTAGGCTGGGTCAAGGGATCTAGATGATTTCGGAGTCTCAAAACAATAGATTTTATGAGTATTATCACAGACCTTTCATTGACAGGGGTCCAAACTCTAGATGCACCGGATGTTTAGACTTTTTGCTATGGACTTTTACAGTGGTTGTATTTATGTCAAACTAAAACAGCACTTCTATGTACTATTTTGTATCAGCATTTCCTATTATATGTGATTCTACTTTTTGGATAGACTATGCTAGTATCCTATAGTCACCGTAGTCAGAAAACAAGTTGTCTTTCAAATTATGATAAATGTATAAAGGTTTGGCTATGATCTTGTAGAAGATCAAGCTATGGGTCTTAGTTTAGAATAAAATTTTCATTATTGAATGTAATTATGTCAGTGTGTGTGAAAGGTCATGCAAATGGTCATTTATATTCTAAGAGGTCGAGTTAAGTGAGTCTAGGGTTATGAGCCATTCAATTCATGAGTGGGGATATGATGGTCCCGGTCTTGCATCATTGGGACGAGCTAGTGACATCTTGTCAAGCATTTTTGTGATCAAATCAGGCCTGTACTATGACATCAGCCTCCAATACAACAGTCTGAAAGGTTCACTACGCAAAGTCTGCAGGGGGTGCTGCGCTTTTACCAAGGCATCAAATTTTGATGAGGAATCAAGATTTTTGGCACTTTTGTCCATGTAGGAGGTTTTTGTGAATATTTGGATCAGCTCCAAATCATTTTGCTCAGTCGAAAGATCAGTGTTTGGTCAAGTCATGAAGATGGAGGCATCTGTTACAAAAAGAAGGTTTGGGGTTTGAAGGTTTGTGTTTGACCTAGAAGTTTTCTCATGGGTTTGAAATGTTGTATGGACCATTCCATGCCATCCTAGTACCCTCAGCATGTCAGATGATGGCCGGAGATAGTATAAGCTTGGAGTGTTGTGCTTTCACATAGTCACCATATTTTCACCATATCTCTTAAACCATGTACCTATTTGCCATGAAATTTTTACAATAGATAAATGGGGGAGAGATAAATAAACTCACTTAATTTCAGGTCAAAATGCTTCACAGTTTTCAAGAAACGAGCCACCGTCATCTACATCCATTTTTGTATTTTCTCAAGATCTGTGAGTCGGATTTGGCTCAAAATTTGTGTGGAGAAGGGTTATAATGATATTAACTTGCTATCAAAAAATCAGCTCAATCTGGCTTACCGTTTAGGAGATATTCAAAAAATACAGTCGCTGCGCTTTTATGCTGCTCTTTTGGACAGTCAACTATTTGACCATCAGATTCGACTCCAAAGCTTCCAAAACCAATTTTGAAGATGCTGACAAGTGGCCATTAGTTTCCAAATTTAGGGGATAAGCTTCATCAACCTCTAACTACTCAAAACACTTGGCAACCTTTTCCAAATCGAATACTCCAGCTCTTAGCTATTCCAGACTTCATTGCAACCAATTCATTTTAGGTTTATTTTCATGATTTTATTTCCAACAACTAATCTCTGTATTTAGAAATTCCAAATCCACTAATTTGGATTTAAGCTTATCATTAAAAATATATAAGGCATATGCAGATGAATGTACCGGGGGGGGTTGGGCAAGTGTGAGAAGACTTATTTTTGGCGCATATTGTAATTATTTTATGAGTTTTAATGAAATTGGTGGATCAGAAGTACCTGGTTAAATCTCTTCAGAGATTCATGTGATTCGGCTCTCTTATGTGTGTGTTTCCTATTCTGTGTGTATTATATTTCTTTCTATGATGTTTAAATGAAAAACTTGTTTGATGCCTTGAGATGGTTATCTACTTTATTTATTTTTCTCGCATCTGCAACTATTAATTCACACAAGGAAGTGTTTCTATCTTGCCTCTGAACAGCTTTTCCCAATTCACCAAGCATCCACCACATCATTGATCTCAGTTTTTACTAACTCCATGCCCAATGGCCTTTTCTCCGCCCTGCCACCACACGTATAAACTCTGCTATTTGCCAGAGATTGAGTAGAAAGAGAGAGCCCTCTCTGAAGCGGGAAGGGCTAGATTCCAGCTTCCAAACAGTTTGTGGTTACCTCTGAGTTTCTCTCTTCACCCTGGAGAAATTACCGAGTGCTAACAGACTACAGGGTGGAACTGGACATATCTATTCTTGTAACAGTTTTCTGATGGCATTTTGCCAACTTCTGGACAGATGTACAATATCTACATACTTTAATACATGCTGGACATGTATCCACAAAATGTGATTTTATTTTTACTTTACGCTTTTTCCCAGGGAGAAACCAAACTTCACAACCAAAAAATCCCATCTCCGTGAATACAATTGTTGACTTCAATGTTGCACAAAAGTTATAAACATTAAATCTTCATCTGGATTAAAATACTGAAAAATGCACCCCACAACAAAAGAAATGGCAGGCACAGAGAAATGTCTATACAGATAAGATGTAAGCGATGCTACAAAATAACGATTAAAAACATGAAAATACAGAGAATATGGGAACGCATTTCCGTGCAAGATATTTTTCATTTTTCCAAACATCAGAATCAGGGGTTCCACAAGACATGAAAAGAAGTTTGCATGCGACAAAGGTCGGCTCACTAATCCTAATAGGCATCCAGTATGCATGATCAACCTTCATTCCATACTGAGCCAGTGCTAATAACAGAAAGAACTAGTAGTCTATTAAAGTCCAATGCCTCAAAAAAATTCAAAGCCAAAACAAACACTTGATGACAAAAAAATGTGCACAGGAAATCAAATCTAATGATTTCCAACATTACCTCTCCCATGTTGCAAAATAGAACGGCACTGCAGCAGCAACCCAGAACCATATACTATGTCTTCCACTCATGACAGAATTTCCAAACGCCATGCTCTCAAACTGTAAATCAAAAATGTCACCAAGGGAAAAAGATCATACCATCTAATCAAAATAAATCACTAAACAAAACAGGAGTTTACAGAGTAATAAGAAAGCATATAGACTAATTCAAGTAAAAGAAGCCATACCGCACACGTAAGTGCATCACAACCTGCATGAATAATTCAAAGATTAAGTGTGAATACAACTATTCACAGCTTTAATAGATAATAATCTACACATATATCGCCTGATGACCGAAAATGACAGCCTACCATGATCAAAAAGCTCTCCCAAAGGACTTGATGAATTTGTCCTTCTTGCTTGCTTCCCATCCACGGCATCAAATGTCTGAAAGTACAACATATTCAGAGAGTACAAATGAGAATTTCTTATAACCCACATCAAGTTCATGCATGGCACACAAATTCACAAATTGTTGAATGTTTCAGTGAGCATGGACCACCATATTTGCAAAACGCCTCAACATATTGTTCACCATGATTCAGGGATGGGGTGAAAGCAGGATAGGGAGACAAGCATCAGGGGTGGCAGGAGAGACCCCACAATTTTCAGGGGATGAGACACAAGGAAGCCCACCCACAAATATAAAAAAAAACACAAAATATCAAACTATATGCTCATGATTGATCACAAAAAAACACAACATCCAACTACAAATCTGAGAGATATTAAACTTCAATTGATATGACGTAGAAACAAAGACCCCATGTGTTGGATCTCTTGGAGATGGCTTGAGGAGGAAATGATCCCGAGGGATGTTATCATCCAAATTTGGTTAACTTACAGCAAGTTAGGTGATCAGCCATGTTATCACCCAGAAATTCCACTACTCAAACTCTAAGGGAGTCTGGGTAATATTAGATATCAAGCCAAGCCACTGTCACCACACTTGATCTCTCTCACTTCAAAATTGGTGCTTGCTCACTTCCATAGGGTATCCCTAACTGATTTAAGGTAATAAATGCACATCAACAAATGATTAAAAGTAACTCTAAACGTAAGTTAACAGGATACAATATGGATTTTGAAAAGCCAGGATCTAGATATGGCCGTGATACATATGTACCATATCTTTTTAATCTTTAAAAGACATATTCAAAGCTAACAATCAAACCCATTTACGACTTACAACATTTGAAATGAAATCATTAGAAAATTTATAAATGCGAAGAATGAAATTATGATGCCTCTTACAAAAGCGATAATGGTAAAAGAAAAATGAGTGTCTCATGAATGATCACTCCTAATAAGATAATGTAAAACATGTCTAACTACATATCTGGAAATGGGTATTGTTACCCCTCTTGTCAGCAAGGGTACATATATATTTTTTTCAGTGCAACATTCATTACCACTGTAAGCCGTAATGTCCCTCTTGGGGGAATGACCCCTAAGTTCTAACGCACCCCTCTGAACGAGGGTTCTCAACCAACTATGATAGGATTACATTTCACAACAACAGTGAGGTATTCATCAATCCATTTAAAGTAAGGATCCTTCCATTTAACATACTATTGGAATTAAAGATATTCAAACAGCCAAATGTTCTTTAACAAACTACTGTAAATTAGGGCTAACTGTCCAATAGACAGCAGACCTCTACAGCACAATTATCTATCAACAGGGCTACAATATCAACCAGTTATCCCTACAGCTAACACTTTTGATTTCTGTTACACAATGGCTGGTTTCTACAGCTGTTCTAACCTCAGTGTAACCCAGGCTGACCATATTGGCTGTTGTCAGTTCCCTTCGTTACCTCAGCTGTGTCCCTGGTCCTGGTTATTGTCTTACTAGCCCACGCTGTCTTAGCGAGGTGACCTTCAGCCCTCCAATGACCCTTGACAGTACACTGCCTGGTTTGTCCTCCTCTTTCCAGCACTTACTGTCTATGCATGAGGGGTCACACCCTTTCAGCTGCCACAGGGAAATGATCTACTGCTGCTACAAACTCAGAAACCCTTGCTGTCACAGAGGACGGGGTTCCACCTTCCTCACTGCCTCAAAACAGTAAAACGCTGCCTCCTTGCTGCCACATTGAACTCAAACTAGTCCTTGCTTGCTTTACTGGCAGTTTGCTGAAACAGACCATACCTCAGAGATGATTCGCTCCCATATTCATTACCCTGGGGATGATTTGTTGCCACAGATAAGCTTTAGAGTTGACTCGCTGCCTTAGACAATGCTTGGAGATGATCCACTGCCAAAAATAGAGTTTCGGAAGTAGCCCACTGCTACAGAATGATCTACTCAATCGCTCGCTACCTCAATACAGAAGATTCCAAACTTGGAATGGCCTCCGAGACACAGATTCCACATAATGTATATAACCGGACACAGATAATGCCTCAGGAAGATGATCCTCCACCCAGACTTTGCCCTGTAATCAGAAAGGTAAAGGGATTGGCTAGGGTGCAATCTTTCACCACCGAAACCAATCAGAAAGAAAGGGATCGTAAAACCCTCTAAGAGCCTCAGCCCAAAAATCAGAAAGAACCACAATCCATGATAATCAAAATGAATCTCCTCTCTACTTTTTATAGATTTCCTTTGGTGATTTTCCTCCTAATTTTAATTTTGAGTGGCTAGGAAGTTCCCCTCCATTTGCCCCAGCTTTGACTTCCATTCAAGTTTCCCCATTTGCCCCAATTATCTAATGTTACCCTAGTAACATCAAATAATAGGTTACCCCTTTACAAATTACTATAGCCTAAGGGGTTAAATAGGCTACTACATCCTCCCTCGAGCAATTAATTGGAAGCAGACAATACAAAGCCAAAGGTCACAAGTCAAAAGCCATGTGAGGCCTTGCATTAGTTATACTAGACCTGTTTCTTGAATTAGTTAGCCTATACCTGTTTCAACTTCTTGACTTCGAGTCTACCTGTTTCAACTTTTTTGGGTACAAGTCTATATTCAATTATTTGGTCAGACCATGCCCTGTTCCTTGCAAGTTTCACCTAAGTCACTTTCGTCCACATTCGGATCGGAGGGGTTCAGGACTCATGGTTTTATGGCAACCTGCATTTGTAGGGGTGATCAATGGTGTATGAGCTAGTCCAGCCCCCGTCAAGGTGCACCTATGTCATATCGCATGCTTAGGGTCTATCCAGTGTATATGTGACCTTGGCCTTGGAGCAGTATTCCTCATGACAGCTCTCACAGCATAGCAGTCCAGCTTTCACGTTTCCAGGGGCAGTTCATGATTCCCAATGCAAAATGGTCGAAGTGGTCAAAAAGTCAACCTAATCTCAGATTGTAGAGCATGATGCGAGGATTCCATGCCATGTGGAATTTTCCAAATCTGAGCATCCAGTGGCTAGTTACAACTTAGTCAAACTTAGTCAACAGGTCAAGAAAATTTTCCAATCGGCAGAACAGTGGTAGCATTGGGTTGTCTATGACAATCATCACGTCAGAAGTGATCTACTCAACGAGGAACAAAACTAATGTTTCATTATTTTCAAATCCTCAATGCCGTTATTGATAATCTACTTGGGCATGATAATGTGACAAGGTAGGTTTCGTGGAAGACTGATAGCGGCAAATCTTGACAAAATGAGCCATGTAATATGTCAAAATTGGTCTACAGAACAAGAAGAAAAAACCCATGTCTCCATTTCTCCAAATTCACAAGGGTGTTAGAGATCCAGCAAGGCACAATGACATGGCGAGCGTAATGATGTGGCAATTCTAACCAAGATATGAAAATTCTAAGAGAAACCTAGTTCAAACCCAAGCTAGTTTTAGCATACCCAAATGTCGAAATTGTCAAAAAACAAAGGACATAGGAGATCCAGCATCCATGTAGCTATGTCGAATTACTAAGCGAAAAGTCAAATTAAAAATACTCTTTGATGAAGTCAACTAGTTGTTAAAGGGTCTAACTAGCCGTTGGAGACTTGATGGACCAATTAGTCAAACAATATACCATGAACAAAGGGAATCTTGAGCTAAATTATGGAAATTTGTCCATATAGACCCCCTAGAGGGTAACTTAAAAAATATATTGTAATCTTTTATGAATTAATTTACTAAGTCTCCAACATGTGGATCACTAGTACATATTTTATTGACGAAGAGTCAAGCTAGTCATTAGCTAGCCATTAACTAGTCGTTATAATTTTTTCCATAAGAGGCTAGGCTCTCCTCATTGTAAAGCGGTTGTTGTTCATTTGCGACAAGTGTTATCACAAATAAAGAGCTCATTTTCATTGCAAACCCTTGTATATTTTTTTGTGCATTGCTGGGGTGGTTTTTGTTCTATTTCTTTTTTTATATGTATTGGGCACTATAATTATAATTGTTACTGTTGATAAGTAATTTTATCCTAAGATTAACATCCTTGCCATTGAGGAACTAAATAATTACATGGAAGAGAACTTAGGGGAAGAATCCCACTTGTTTTTTTTTGCTTTGAAGGTAGAATCAATTCAATATTTTGGACTACTTCAAGAGAAAACTTCATTTTTCTTGTGATTTTGTATTTTATTCCACACACAGAACGAAGGTTAGAGACGCCACCAAGAGAAGAGACCGCTCCTAAGGGGACTCAAAAGTCTTCAACAAGATTAAGCAAAAGTGAAGACAATTTCTAGAAGGACCAAATCCATTCCCTTGACCAAAACCATCTATAGCAGCTTCAGAAGAAAGCAACATCAGACTCCGATAAGAGGTAAGATTCCAAAGGCATATTTACTATTACAACCACCACAAAATCCAAAAATATTTTAATTCTTTTTTTTTCTGCAGCTAGTTTAGGAAAACTCACTTGCCTGTTTTTAATTCTATATCTATTTAGCAAGTTGAAATCTTGAGAAAATGGTGCCATACTTGTTAAATCCAATCAAGTTGATACAAGTCCAGATTATTATATAGTATACGCTTGTATCTAGCCATCAGTGTTGCAGATGTACAGGTTTACAAGGCTGCACCCAATTTGATCTGCACTTTATAGCAACTTACCGCAAGGCCTATAAACATCCAAGTTATCTTAGCTTAGAACCTTGCATTGTACTCCAAATTAAAACCGCAAGGCCTATAAACATCCAAGTTATCTTACATTAGAACCTTACATTGTACTCCAAATTGCTTAAAAGGTAATATTTTTCATCAGTTAGTCATTTACATCAATTTCCTGCCATAAATTTTTGCATAACTTAAATCCAGAATTTTCTGAGTGCTTAAACATATTATTAATTAACCTAGAAATCTGAAATTCAATTTCCAGTCTGCTGAAAATTGAGTTTTCATTCATTATTGGTCTAGGAGGGGGAATAAAAAAATCTCTACATAAATCCTCTCACTATTCCATCCCCTAGACTCACTCAAATTGAAAATCTTTGCATATCTGGTTAAGATTTTCATAGTAGACCAAAATCCACAGGTTATATGACATATGTTTATTGAATTTTGGCAACTAATATTTGTTGTTTAGTATTCTCCTACTATAGTAACAAATTTTACAGTTGGACAGCAAGTACAAAGTGAACAACTCCCCCCGTTTGAATCCACATAAGGCACTGGTCTTGTATTGAAATTGTTGGGGATTTTTTAGGGACTCCTCCCTTGGTTGTTTAAGAGATGTTGGACATAAATAACAAGGGCTTGTGCCAACACGGCAATGACCCCTACCCTGTGTGTGCCCATCCAACAGGTTGCCAACATTACTGATTTGATTGGTAACAGGTCTACATCCTCATAATCTGCAGATTACAACTCTACATAATGAATGAAAAACCCAGGGGGCAGAAATGTTGGAAGTTGCAATAGATGGTTGGACTAGTGGTGTAACATCCTCAAGTAGGCTAGGAGAGTCATGGCATTAAGTGACATGTTTAAGTCGAAGATCTCAAGCTCCACATCCCACAAATTAGTTGAATGCTTCTTATACATTGAACTAGAATGTGATAGCAGGCAGATGTCGAAATGAACATACATAAGATCTGTAGCACTTCATCAAATGGATGAAGACATATGTACTCCAATTCCTCTCAACTAGAGAGAAACTAGCAAGCTACGATAACAACCTAGTGGCTAGAATGGAGAGATGATCATTGCCCCGCCATGGAAACCCCACCAAGTAATTTGATCAATATGCCCCAAATCATTAACAGTTGGTCGAGATCAAGATTGTTGAGTGAGTTGGCAGTTGTTGTCATTAACATCAAGTCCAGTCATTGATGTTAAGTGATGTTTTCATGCATGATGTTTATGTTGTTATTAATGTCTTGGTTGATTCTATTAACAATGTGCTAAGCTTATGATGAGTTGGTTATTTGCTAAGTAGCAAATATTTTAAGGCATTTTGTCTACAGGTACCTCGTTCAAAAGAGGATGAAAAGGCCATGGTTAGATAGCCCTCTCAAAGAGTTTTAAAATGGTATATTGCACTTGGTCCAACTCCCAAGGAAAAAGGAGAAAATTTGTTTTGAGGTGAAGGCAGTGATAGCAGGCAAAAATGGCTTCAAGGAATCCAGGCATCCAGGGTGTAGCCAATTGACATTTGGAAAAAAACAGGCAGATCTCAGATTCATCCCAACATCTGGAGCATTTGAACCCATCCAGGATGCACCAAGGCATCCGGGCATCCGGGCCACCAAGAGTGTTCAAGCAAAACACTTACAAGAAAGGTCGAATACCAGATTTCTTAAGTAGGTAGTGGACCCAAGACAAGTGGCAGCATGAGGTGGCATCCAAGTGGCCAGGTAAATGGCACATTAGTTGACTGCAAAGTCAACAACCAAGATCCATCTCCATAAGCAAGATCAATGGCTCTAGTCGATGCCGCGTGCAAAACATATGCGGAGGTTATAGTGTGGGTGTCCACATGATGGATCCAACGGCAAAGAAAGCTTCAATTCAACTGTTCAGATTCACATCGGTTGTACATGTGCAAAGGTTAAAAAGCTCTTGTGCAAATAATGGATCCAACGGCAAATAAAGTTTCAATCCAACGATTTAGATTCACAACATGCGTGGAGGTTAAAAATCTCTTGTATGCACGATGGATCCAACAGTTGATGATGACTTGATCCAATGGCTCTTATCTACACCAGGCTCTCTACATGCGTGAAGTTTATGGACAATATTGGGCACGATGGATTCAGAGGCAATGTGACATGGATGACAAGTAGCAAATGATGTGTCTCAGAGAATGACGTGGCACAAATGAAGTGAAGTGGGATACAGGTGGCAAGTTGATGATGTGGTATTTTGTGGTCATGGCACGTGGTAGGTGGACTCGGTATTTTTGGGTGGCCAAGTGGCCATTTTCTGAGTGACACGTGGGAGTGATGTGGCAATGATGTGGCCATGTCGTGGCCCATCGTTCATAAGCCATAGGTGCATACCAGCATCGACATGCCATGGGCCCAATTAGTAGCATGTGGTGCCACATTGCACAACAGTAAATCGTAGAGGAAAAAATCCCCCCCCTTTTGTTAAAATTTGGATAGTTAGGGAGCCCTGAAGTGACTTCTCCACCATCAGTTTTGATCGGATCACGAGATCACAATGCACATTTTAAAAAATTGGGGAATATTTAATTGCACATAGTTCAAAAAGAGGACCCCCCTTTGTTAAAGTTCAATAGTTGGTGGGGGTCCCGAAGTGACTTCTTTGTTGTCGAATTTTAATCAAATCATTGGTTGTGCTTTAGAAAATGTTGAATATTTAACACTAGGTGAATTGCACACATCACTAGGCTAAGTGCCTTGAGCTTAAGCCACTGGTTTTCGCTCAATCATGTGTCAAGGAGCCTAAAAATCAAGGGCTAAAATCGAAATTTGGAGGCATTCTAGTGTTGGCTTGGGCAACAAATTTAATAATATAAGGCGAATATTTGGTATTTCAAGGGGCACAAAGAAATGAAAAACATCAAAATTTGAGATACTTGCAAAAATCAAATGACGAGAATCAAAAGCATCTCGTGTTCTCATGATTTAGAAGAAGAAAAGGTTGTTGAATAAATAATGGAATTGTTGCAGTTCGTGGGTGGGTGTGAGATTGCAAAAATTTATATAAGTTGAGTTCTTGATTGGGAAAATGATTGATAAAAAGGGAGAGAAAGAGAGACAATGGGCACGAGAGGGCAAGGCAGAAATCAAAACTATTGAATGTCATAAATTTGAAGTAGATAAGAGACAAGAGTGTGCAATGAAGAGATGAGTTGTGGCTATAAGTGGATATTAGGTGAGATATGAAGTTGGTGTGTATAAGAAAATTGCTCAGAATCAGAGACAAAGGGTGTTGCAAAGAAAAGATCAGAAAAACTAAGCAAAACTAATATTAACATTGTCTATTGGGCGATTGGAGTCTCCTTAACGTTGGTGCCTAAAAAGGTCAGCGGGATGGTGCCTACAAACAGTGGGAGTTGGTGTTTCCAGCAAGTGTGTGCTTGCAAAGAAAAGGAGGTTGGAGCCTTCTATAGGTTGGTGCCTACATAATTTGATGTAAATTGAAGTTGGTGCTTCCATTTACACTAAAATTAAAAGAAGATTTGTGGTTTTCTTGGGTTTCCACATAGACATCTTGTGTCCAATTCTTTATGTTATTGATGTATTGTTGTATTATTGAATGCTTTTTACTTGTTAGGTGATTGTTTAAGAGTTACATAAACATAATTCATGTTGGAAATACTAAGAGGCGGGTGAATCAGTATTTCAACAATGATATTATTATTTTTTACCAGTTATAACCATTACACCATTCATCATCAAATCATGAAGAATAGCAACATAAAATAATACAAAAATACCATGTAAAGCATGCACCTGACACAGAAATTTTAGGTGGAAACCCTTCCGGCAGAAAAACCACCAAATGTTTGTCTTATTTTTCTTCTTAATTCAATCTTCTTTTACAATGTATTGGCAACAACCAGTATACAAGCACCAGCATGTGAGGCACCAACCTCAAACATCAGCGAGAACCCACTCGCTTCAACCATCGACTTGATGGAAGCACCCCTGTCCTACAACATTCGCAAACACCAAATTGTTAGAGGCACCAACCCCCAAGTTGTTCTCAGGCACCTGCCTAAAAGAAGCCACTGCTCCCTAACTAGCAAGCCACCACTTGACCTGAAAGCACCAACCTTCAAATCACGACGTGGACCTCGTTTCATATATTTTCTAACTAGATCCACGGTCAACAAATATAAGCATAAAACCAATCATATTACAAACCATATTTGCATCAAACCTTCTCTGTTCAGCACCATAGACTGTCAGTAATATAAGAGCTTTGTCATCAGCAATTATGCTTTGTCATCAACAGCCAATAACCAATTTGATCTTTGTAACAAAAAGCCTACTCAGCTCATTATCATATAGCAAAAAGCCTACGCATCATATAGCATCAACAATCTTACAACCACGTGATCGTAAGCCTTGCATACATATCAACAATACTTTCAATCCAAAGCATAACCTTGACATATCTTATCAATAACAACAGTGTTCACACTTTCTTTTTCCTTGATCAATAAATATATATTCCTTATACAAACCCTAGCATATTTTGTAATGCATACTTCTCTAGCATACCTTGCAATACAAGTCCTCTAACTTCTTATAAACTATGTTCATCATTCATCAACAACAATCTTGTCATTACTTTAGCATCTTAGTACAACAGCTGATTAGCAATTTTTAGCTCAAGCAAAAGCTTCATTCAAAACCCTAAGAAAAACCACTGACTTCTAATCTGCTTTGACATGTAGTAATATGCAAAGTCTCAACAACCAAAATAAATCCCAAAGCAAGGTCTTCATGACATATCTTTTGTCATCAACAGCAAAGTCAAGTTAGATTGTAGATACCTCAAACCTTGGACAATGGAGAGCTCGGTAATCATAACCCTTATGAGCTTCCACTGCCACAAATCCTAATCTGCAACAAACTCAGTCAATAACCATCTTATCAGATATCTGACAATAGTAGCAACCATGGCAAGCGACCTCTATCATGTTCAATAATCATTTTATTCTTGTTACTAGTAAAGGTTTCTAGTAGTAAAGTTGTGGCTTAGTCAGCAACATTCAAATCAATTCAACATATATTATGGCAATTCATAGCAAGCAAGTTACTGGCAACAAGCTTTGCTCAGATTGGCCCTGCATAAAAGGCCTTTGGCAGCACTGAACATCATATTTTAACAAAGTTTTGTCCACATTAGGATTTGGTCCTACAAGAAACAACTAGTGTAACAATCTTTTGATCCCCCATTCAACACATTAGCAAAACCCTACAACCTTCCTAACATACACTAGCATCTTTGTATTTAGACTTCTAGAGAGACAAAGCCACAATGTCAATTCAAGTCGCAACATACACAACAAGAATCAACCTTAGAACCAATATGTTTAATCAAACACACTACTCTATTATCAGACAAAGTCGCATTTCTACATCCTACATGCATAGATCGAGATTAGCTAGTCGTCGTAAATTCATCGCATATGTTGTTTGATCCACAAATAAGTCCACGTCAATCAGTTCACAATCTCACCTCTAAGTGCAAAGAATATACCTTGATTGTTGACACCATCGCATAACTACTTTACTTACTAGATCGCACCACTAGATCATACAAAGATCTCATAACTGCTTACCTGGACCACAACAAGGGTATGATTTTGACCTTGTGCATTGATACACTCACCGCACCATCACTCCATACAAGATCACGCACTTGAGCAATCGCATCACAGTTTTGGCTAGTCAACATTGCACACATACAATTTATTCCTCACGAACTTGTGTTTGCTCAGTAACAAAAAAATCAACCCACAGCACACTGTCAAAGAGTACATTTAAATTTATCAGCGCCAACTGAAAGAAAGCAACTCCCTGGTTTATCAGCACCAATTGAAAGGAAGCACCAACTCCCTGATTTATCAACACCAAAGTCTGTACAAGAGTCAATATTAGTCAAAGAAAGTCTTCCCTCTGTCCTTCCCACAAGCACTCGGTCTTCCAAACACGACCTTCTTAGAAATAGAACTTCTCTCAACAAATGATCCTTGAACTCAACCTCCTTATTAGTAGAACTTGACCTCAACAGACCCCAAACCAAGATTGAAACTTGGACTTTAATGCACCTAAATTCAACCCTCAAGCAATCAATACTCGTCTTCTAAAACTCTGCCTCCTCCACAGGGTTCGGCCTACTCAACAGAGAACAACATTAGATCTTCAAAAACAGTCTTGAAACTCGCCTTCAAACGCACCAAGATTTGGCCCTTAAACAAGCCTGAGATCGACCTTCTTTGTACCAGATCATCAATCCTAAAATTCAACCTTATATGGGTCGGGCACCGCTCTCAAGACAAGCCTGAAACTCAACCTTCCACATTGGAATTAGCCCTCTACAGATCTGAAAGTCGGCCTTCAAAGGGGACAAAGTTCATCTCTCAAGAACAGGTTTGCAATCAACCTTCTAACCAAGACCAGAAATCTTCAAAAAATGTGCAAAAAATCCTTCCCCAGAAAGTCTCTCCAAATCAACTCCTCTTCCCTTATGGCTCATGAGGTATAAACCTCAGTACTCCTTTTCTTCGCTTGTTTGTACATATCCAATCTTGCTTGAGCGAGTAACTTGAAATATTCCTCCCGCTTATTTATAGTGCATTCGGAATCTAGACTAGGCTAACTTGTACATTAGGGGGGCCGACTTGTCCATTGGTTACAATGGCTTGTGCAATTGGCAGAATGTATGGTGAATATTTAAAAAATAAGTTCTCCTAAATCATGAGTTAGAGGGAGTGCCATATATCACTGAAAAGGTCTACAAATAAACTTTCCGACAATATATGTTATGCTTCTAGTTGAGCCAAGTAAATAGAGTAAAAATGCATTCAAAGATGGGGTATCCAAAAGGGGCATCAAAAATCCAAAAACAATATTTCAAAAAAATTTATTTGAACATGTGACTTTCTCTTTCATTTGGACAGTCTTTGACATCAATGATAACTTTCAACCTTCATACTCCCCCTATCATCATGCTCCCCCTGTCTTCATGCTTCTTGATCTTTCTCTCCACCTTTGACATCAATGGAAAAGGGTAAATCCCCTTGACGCTGTCTCCCCCCTTGTATTTCTTTATTGAAGATTGTGCATATCAATTTGGAGGAAAAATTACTCTAGTTTATCTCTATGATACTCAAATGCCTCTCGGGGAAGTGATTTGGTAAAGTTATCTGCAAATTGTTCCTCCGTCCCAACATACTCTAGTTTGATATTCTTTTTTGAGAATTGTTCCCTTAGAAAGTGAAACGTGATAGGAATATGTTTGGTCTTAGAATGCATCACTGGGTTCCTGGAGATATTTATTGCGCTAGTGTTGTCACCTGTTGAAATTTGATGACTAAAAAGTTTCCTGCAATCCCAACCCGGTTTTAATTTCACCTTATCACTCCCATTTAGTTAAATTCCTTTTCCCATAAACATACATTCAACATATAGAATTCTGGAAAAGAAATTTCCAGATTAAAACACATGGGGTTGTCAACACATGCTGAAAATAAATATGACAAAAACAGACCAGCAACACACATAAAAATACACAGATTTTTGGGCAACTTAGACCCAAGCAAAACCCCTTCAATCTTCTCCGAGGAAAACCTGATAGAGAGCTCTTCAAATTTATTTATCTTTTAAGTTCAGGAAAAATACATTTGTAGACAAAACAAAACAGTAAAATACAACTTATTTCTTCAACCCAAAACTCCTTAAAAACCATGCCCACTTTGCCTCGATTTTTGTGCCCACTTGAAGCTGAAAATATGTATTGTACGGATACGGACTGTACTATACGGATTCCGTACGGACTGTATAGTTTTTTTCAAAAAAATCTCCAAAAATTTTCTCAAACGACGTGCAGCTCACAACATTAAATGTTGTTCGTACTATACCCTATGTTGTCTTCTATGCCTTGATTTTGTTGACCTAGGTTGTCATTGATGTCAATATGGCAATATTCTAGATAGTAGATGATGATATGGAGCCAAGGGGAAGCAGAACAGATCCATGAAGAGACAGGAGCAAGGCCATCAAGGTAGCTAAGCTAGAGGAGTTAACAAAGGAAGCCTATCAGAGCAAGGAGGCATATCAGAGTAAGAGAGGCATACCGAAAAAGGCAAAAGCCATCAAGGTATGAAGGTATAAGAGGAGGTCTTTGAAAGACACTTCCAAGCAAAAGGAGCCACATTGGAGCAAGAGGAGCTATATCGGAGGAGCGTTGCATGTAATACATGCCCAAGAAGAACCTATAAGAGGAGCCATATATATATATATATATATATATATATATATATATATGCCAAAACAAAGCTATCAGAGCTACAGGAGGAGCCTTATATATATACCATACATATATGCCAAAGAAGAGGAGCACACGGAGCAAACAGAGCAAAACAGAGCTATCGGGAGCAATGTATGCCACAATAGGGTTATATGCACGCAAACAAGCCTGAGGAGCCATATCGGAGGAGCATAAACAGAGCCTATCGGAGCTACAGGAGAAGTAATATATGCCAAAGGTTCGGAATCCAAAGGAAGACCGATCAGAGGAGCATAGAGGAAGAGCGGAGGACATAGCAGAAGAGCAGTTAACGGAGGAGTATTACAGCGGAGCAGTATATAATATTGGAGGAGCCACATAGAACCGATAGAAAGGAAACAGCAGAGCAATATATAAACAGAGTTAAAGGAGTGGAGCAATATATACTATCGGAGGCGGAGCAGTATATTATATCGACAGGTTCTATTAAGTGTCACCCCCGAAACCTCCGTTTGCGATAATGTATGCGGACCTGATGCTCCTATTATATCGCACCCTATTGTTATATCGCATCTGTGGTAATCGCAATGTATAAAGGGCTGTCACCCCCGAACCACCGATTGCGATATATATATATATATGGACCTGACGGAGGCATTAAAAACAGTCTATAATAATATCGCGTCTGTCATATCGGGACTTATGTATCGCAGCGCTTAAAGCCTTGTCACATTAAAATTGCGATTGCGATAATAACACGGACCCAACTACACCATTGCAATATAAGTTAATCTATTATCGCATCTGTCACATATCGCATATATTATAAAGCCTTGCCACACTAAAGCGCCGATTGCGATAAAGTTGTGGAGCGGACCCGATGCAGTTTTAGATGCGGGCATAATGTTTTTTGAAGTCCGGCCTTAAGCGCTCGGGCGGGTTTTTGTCCGTGTATTCCTGTGTAATTCAAATATTTGTATTGCCCAGGGTTTTTAGGCCAAAAGCCTATAATAACAGTTTTGATAGTTCAATAGGGTGGAACGATGCCGGTTGCGATTGCGATGGTAACATGACATGTGGGCTCACCCTGATGGTACAGTCTCTCCAAATGAAAGCCTCCGTAAGCACTGAAGTCCTGTGTATGAACATTATTGAAAAAAGGGATCTCTCTGATATCTTTTAATAGGCAATGTTTCTCTGTAATACGGCCTCTCTTCCTCTTGAACGTGTCCTGTGAATATTGGAACGCTCAAATAGACAGAGGAAACCGAAAGCCAGGAAGTCGAAGAAGCAAGCGAGCGCAAAGGAAATGACAACGACCGAGGAGGAAGCTGAGAGGATAAGCGAGCATTGAGGAAGCTGAAGAGCCAGCAGAGAAAGGAAGCCAAAGGCCAGGGGTGTCATGTATAAGAAAATAGAGAATTGTTTGAATGGGTTGCTCGTTGTGTTGTTGAAACAGTTGGAGAAAACAGAGGCAGTAGCAGAGGGTCCAGCAGAACAGAAAGAGGGCCGAAGGACCAACAGGACAGTAGACAGTCGAAGGGGAGAAGTAGCCAGCAGAGAAACAATCACGCTGAAGCATTCACTGTGACATTAGAACAGATGCTTGAACAGAAAGTTGTTCTTTATGCAGGGCTTAGTGCAGCTAACAGTAGACTAACTAAAGCTGTGTAAAGACATTATCAGAGAGCACGAAGGCTATTGGACACTCTGTGTGGGCAGTATGAAGAGTTGTAAAGACTCCTTCATAAGAAGACTGGTTGTCATTGATGTTGTAGCATGGAGACTACAGTGAAGCTATAAATAGAGAGAACTCAGCAGAGAAGAGTTTCGAAGAGCAGAACATTACTATCAAACATGCCTTGACAAGATTGGGTTGGAACCCTTGGAGCTGGTGCCTCAGAAGCAAGAAGGATTGGAGTCCTTGGGGCTGGTGCCTCAAAAGTAAGAAGGATTGGAGTCCTTGGGGCTGGTGCCTCAGAAGTAAGAAGGATTGGAGTCCTTGGGATTGATGCCTCAGAAGTAGGAAGGATAGGTGTCCTTTGGGACTGGTGTCTCAGGAACTGGAAGGATTGAAGTCCTTGGGAGTTGGTGCTCATAAGTCCAAGATTGGTGCCTTGGCGAAATAGAGTTGGAGCTCTGGAGGTTGGAGCCTCACAAAAGTCCAAGTTGGTGCTTTGCAACTGATTGCAACCACTTATATATTGTATCTATTTTACTGCAAAGATTATATTAATAAAAGCATTTATTTTTGTTGTTCATCTTGTGTTCTGAATATAAATGTTTTAACTAGCAAAACAATAGTCGGAAAAAGAAATATTGATTCAACCCCCCCCTCTCAGTATTTCCAACAGATTTTCGTGCCCAGCTTTGCCCAAAAATCACTCCTTCAGCTTGTTGCAACAAATTTCTCCTTCAAAACTTTTCTCTAGCTCTCAGCCTCCTTTCTCCAATATGCTCATGAAGAACGAAATCAGTCTCTCTTTTCTTTTCCCGCTTTTGTTTCCCTAAATGACTTTTGGGCAACCCTAAGATCTAATGGCTCAGATTCTTTTAGATCAAGGGATGAGAATAAATGTGCATTTAATTCTCACTTTCTATTTTTTAACTCACCCATTAAATAAAGTACCCACATTGTACTTTATGTCTAAAGCCACTTTTCACTTTATAATTTAACATTGACTTTACCACTTATAAAGTCACTTTCACTTTATTAAGTTACACTTAGGAAAAGAATTATTTTTGACACTTTTCCCTAGGTAGAGACTAACCCATGGGAAACCACTTGTCTAAGGTACATTAAAAATCAACATCACAAAATATCGAAATAGCCTCATCATATTTTACTTTTATGTCTTGCAAAGTTTGCTTCATCCAAAGGGCCTCAGTACAACATGTTGTTGCTGCAATATATTTTGCTTCTACTGTAGACAAGGATACTCAAGAGTAGCTCAACCAAGATACTAAACAGTCTCCCAAGTAGAAATCTTGGAACCTATCCAATTGCTTGCATTACATCTAGTCTTGAAGTTGTCATGGAGGGTAGGCTACCAATCATTGATCTATAGAGTCTTTGATCCACTTCCTTGGATTCATCTTCTTTGCTTAACTTCAACATTTCAACATTTTTTTCATGTACTTGGTTTGCAAGATGAAAATGCCTCCATTTAGCTGAGATATCTAGAGTCCCAAAAAGAAAGTCAACTCCCCAAACAAATACATTTCAAATTCATTTTGCATATCTTTTGCAAAGTTCTGACTTAATCTATCATCATCACTTCCAAAGATGATGTCATCAACGTATACTTCAATGATGATCATATTGTCTTGATCTTTCTTTATGTAGAGATTATTGTCTGTATTTCCCTTTCTAAGTCCTTGTTGCTGCAAATACTTGTCCAATCTTGAGTGCCAAGCTCTAGGGTCTTGCTTAAGTCCATACAAGAGTTTCTTCTATATACAAACATAGTTATCTTTTGATAATGGGAATCCTTCTGGTTGTTCTATGTAGACTTCTTCTTCTAGCTCCCCATTAAGAAAGGTTGATTTTACATCCATATGATACACTTTGATTCTTTTGGAGCATGCATAGGCCAAGAGCATTCTAATTGCTTCCATTCTGGCTACTAGAGAAAAAATTTCTTCAATATCTATCTCTTCAACTTGGGCATTTTTTTGACACACTGGCCTTGCATTCTTTCTGGTCACTTTTTCATCCTCATTTAGTTTGTTTCTAAAGACCCATTTTTTACCAATCACATTTTTGTTCTTAGGTCTTGAAACAAGTTCCCATGTCTCATTCTTCTCAATTTGATTTAGTTCTTCTTCCATGACCTTGATCCAATGTTCATCATTTCTAACTTCCTCAAAGTTACTTGGTTCAATTGTGGACAATAGTGATAGATGCCCTTACTCCTATGTTTGTGCTTGTTTTCTTCTTCTAGGTTTACTACTACACTCTTCCCCCAAATGATTTCCTCTAGAGGATGATTCTTCGTATGCACAACCTTGCTCAAGACAAGCTTGAAACTCGGCCTTCCACACTAGAATTTGGCCCTCTATACAGATCTGAAATTCAGCGTTCAAACGGGACAAAATTCAGCCCTCAAGAACAAGTCTGCAATCAGCGTTCTAGTCACTCTCATTTTCACCCACCTTTGTTATCAAATTGGATGAATCGTATTCATACTTTGGACAGATTCTTTCAACATATCTCTTACAGGCACATTTACAGGGACCAAACCATATGGAGGACATGTTGTCTAAAAGAGGAGTTGCCAAAGACCCAAGTGTCATTTATTTTGCCACTTTCAATCAAGATTCTATGACAAATGTAGGTAGTATTAAATTTTTGTAGGAGCTTTTACATAAACAGTTTATTTAAGTGGTTTCAACCTATAGATATTTTTCTTTTTGTGATGTTGTAGACAAGGAGATATGGTTGTAAGGCAGCCTGGTTTTTGACTTGTATCACTGATTGATATCTCAAAATTTTGGATGAGATTCCTAGATAAAATATGTACTAAACTGTGGAAATAGGGGTCATTGTATTCAGATGAAAAAATTGTAGAACGTAACTCCAACTGGAAAAGACACATGTATTTTGTACCATCTTTTATGATATAAAAGATAGCATTTTTTTCTTTTGAAGCCTTCAAGAAGTGTGCCAAAAATCCTTCCAAAATAAGCCAAAAAACTTTCCAAAATAAGTCAAAAACCCTTCCCCAAAAAGTCTCTCCAAATCAGCTCCTCTTCGCTTCTGGTTCATGCGGTATGAACCTCAGAACTCTTTTTCTTCGATTGGTTGAACATATCCGAACTTGCCTGAGTGAGTGACTTGAATTGCTCCTTCTCGCGCCTATTTATAGTGCATTCGGGGTCTAGATTGGGCTGACTTGTCAACACTCTGGGCCAACTCGTCCATTAGCTAGAGCAACTTGTGCAATTGACAGAATGTATTGTCAACATTCGAAAATTAATTTTTCTTCAACAGTGAGGCATTAGAGGGAGTGCCATATACCCTTGGAAAGGTTTCAAAATAAGCTTTCCAACCATATATGTTATGTTTCCATTTGAGCTAGGTAAATGGAGTAAAAGTTCATTCAAAGATATGATATCCAAATCACTATTTTAAAATTCGGCCGAGTCATTAGTGACTCGACCGAGTTGATCCGAGTCACTCCAAAAAATACTGACCCGACAGAAATACCAATTCGGTTAACCGAGTCATCACTGACTTGGCCGAGTTATTACATGACTCGGCCGAGTCAATCATGACTCGGTCAACTCGACCATTTCTGCAATAACTCGGCTGAGTCGCTAACTGCGGCCTATAACCCCAAAAAAAATGTGATTTCTCATATTTCTTTAAAAAAATTTAAGTGTTAGCTGAGTGTTGGGGACTCCAAGGTGTTTTATAAATTAGTTAAACGTTATTTGGGGTCCATTCCCCTCTCCCAAACCCTATTTAACACATTCAAATGCTCTCATTCTCTCACAGCCATCTCATGCATTTGAGTGAGAACTTCAGAGAGTTAGTGAACAGTTCTTGAGTTTGTTTTTGGAGCAGCAGTGAGGAGTCTTGGGTAAGCATTGTAGCTGGAGTGAGGAGCTTCTTGGGCAGCCATTTGGAGCAGCATTAAGGAGTTGATTCTTGGAGCAAGCTTGAGGAGGCAATTTGTGCCTGGAGGTATTTTTTTCACCTCTACAAATCTGTTTTTGCTTATCAAATTTTAGGTGCATATCTAGAAAGCCTAGAGAGTGTTTTTTGTGAAAGAAATGAACATTGAATCAATGTTTTTTTTTTCATTTTCAGATTGTTTGCTTTCATTTCCTAGTCAAAAAATGGCACCTAGAGTGAGAGATCCTGCTTGGGCATATGTTGAAATGGTTGATAGTCAAATGCATTGCAAATTTTGCCATAGGAAAATTAAGGAAGGTCCTAGGGGCATTAATAGGCTGAAACAACACTTGGCAAGGATTAGAGGCCAAATTACTCCATGTACCTCACCAGAAATTGGAGAGATTAGGAAGCAATCGTTGGCCAACTTTGAGAAGTTTAAAGAAGATAAGGCTAGGCAAAGAGAGTTAGAGGCTGAAATTGGGAGGAAGAGGGAGATACAAAAAATGATGGCTACCAACCCCAATTATGATTTTGAGGGTTCTTCCTCTATCCCTCATACTGATGCATCCAACCCTTTCCGATATGTTCCTCCCTCTTTTGGTTCTGTTCAAGATAAGGGAAAGGGTAGAATGAAAAAGGGTGATATGACTATCAAAAGTTATTTCACTCCCTCCTCTCCATCAGATGCACATGGTCCTCAAGCTAGTAAAAGTCAAATGCAGCCCACTTTAGATGACCATTGGAAGAAAGAATTGAGGGAGACTACTTGTGAGTACATAGCTAGATGGTGGTATGATGTTGATATCCCCTTCAATGCTTCCCGTTCACCATATTATGAGCCTATGTTTGATGCCATACATGCTGCTGGAAAAGGCTTCAAAGGCCCTACTATGCATGAGCTAAGGGGGTATCGTTTGCAGAAAGAAATTGACTCCATTAATGAGTATTTGAAAGATTTCAAGGACTCATGGGCAAGAACAGGATGTACCATCATGTCAAATGGATGCACTGATCAAAGAAACAATACCATCATAAACTTTCTTGTCTTCTGCCCACGGGGAACCATGTTTTCAAAATCAGTTGATGCATCTGATAAGGTAAAAGATGGGCAATTATTGTTTCAGCTATTGGATCAGGTTGTTGAGGAGGTGGGGGTGGCTAATGTTGTTCAAGTCATCACAGATAATGCCTCTTACTATGTTCTTGCTGGTAAACTGTTAGAGGAAAAACACAAGACCATCTTTTGGACCGGATGTGCTGCACATTTCATAGACCTCATGCTTGAGGATATTGGAAAAATAGATTGGGTCAAAAACACTGTAGATCATGCCAAAAGCATAACAAAATTTATCTACAATCATTCATTGATTTTGAGCCTCATGAGGAAACACACTGGGGGCAAGGATATTATTAGACCTGCCATCACTAGATTTGCTACTCATT
Organism: Pinus tabuliformis; assembly: GCA_031772625.1. NCBI lineage: Eukaryota > Viridiplantae > Streptophyta > Pinopsida > Pinales > Pinaceae > Pinus > Pinus tabuliformis. The sequence goes on from CM062820.1 coordinate 860,099,735, forward strand.
TTTTGACATTGCAATCTATGCTTTCCCAAAATAGAAACTTGCAAAAGATGTTTTCCAGTGATGAATGGAATCAAAGCAATTGGTCTAACAAACCGGAAGGCAAAGATTTGAAAAAGAAAGTTAATGAAGAAACTTTTTGGAGAAAGGCAACAGAGATTGTGAAGCTTGCTGAGCCACTGGTTAAGGTGTTGAAGTTGGTGGATGGGGAAAGGTTGGCTATGGGCTTCATTTATGAGGCTATGGATCAAGCAAAGGAGCAAATAAAGAGGGCATACAAGGATAGAGTGGCTAAGTATGGGCCCATTTGGACAATCATTGATGAAAGGTGGAACAATCAACTCCATCGCCTTATACATGCCGCTAGGTATTTTTTGAACCCACGGTATCATTATAAAGCTAAGGAGTCAGGAGCTTTGAGGGGGGAGGTCAGAGATGGACTGATTGATTGCATTGATCGCATGATCCCATTGGAGTCTGATCAGCTAGAGATACACCGACAGGTCACAACCTTCAGCAATGCCTCAGGTACCTTTGGGAAGAACCTAGCAAAGATTGCAAGAGAAGCAGATGAGCCAGGTAAACAAAAATTTCAATTTTCAAATTCTTAATAGTTTTACTTTTTTTTTAAATTTTGTTAAATCGTTTATAATTTGAAAGTTGGATATAATTTGTAATTTTGTTGAGCTAACTCATTACACTCCTATGTTTTTTGCAGCACAATGGTGGGAGGCTTTGGTGGCCATTGTCCTGAATTGCAGAAGTTTGCAATTCGTATTTTGAGTCAAACTTGCAGTGCTACTAGGTGTGAGCGCAATTGGTCTGTCTTTGAGAGGATTCACACAAAGAAGAGAAACCGTTTGGATCAAAAATGGTTAAATGATCTAGTCTATGTCCAATACAACCTCCAGCTCAGACGACACCAATTGCTAAACAAAAGACATGATTCAAATCCCATTGTGTTGGAAGACATTGATCCAACATCAGATTGGGTAGTGGAGAGTCATCTAGCAGAGTTTGATCCTGATGAGGATCTTGATTTAGATTTAGATATCGAGGCATCAGTTGAACATGATGTTCAGTTGAATGCAGATCCCGATCCACCTGTACTACCAACCTCAGTCTCACAGCCAGCAAGGACTCCAATTGCAGGCGCTTCCTCAGCTCAGCCACGACAGAAGCACAGACGCATATCTTCTCTATCTCAGCTTGCATCTGTTGCAGTTGCACAGCCTACTAGTGGTACCACTTCTACAGTTGCAGTTGGAGATGATGATGAGGAGGAGGAGCCATGGGGCCCCCTGTCTGACTCTAATGATGATCCAGAGATTGATCAACATGATCTTGGCTCCTCTAGCAGTAGCTACTAGCCAGTAGTACTGGAGTCTGGTCACAGTATACTTTTGTTGTAGAGGCCATTTCTAGCCTCCTTGGTTATGTGTTTTTTGTTTTGAATCTTTGATCATGTATGACAGTTGACTATGTATTGCCATTGGGCAGTGCACTGGGTGCCATTTTGATATAATGGATTGGTTCATGAGCCTACTTTGATCATATGTTGTCTTCCATCTATATTATAATGTTGTGTGTTTGGAAACATGAATGAAAATCTTTAAAATTATGTTTAAAATCTTTAACATTATGTTTTTTTATAAAAAAATAAATATTTAATGTATTTTTTACAACGATCGGGTCATCGAAATCGAGCCGGCCGAGTCGATACCGAGTCGGAGTCGGAGTCGGAGTCGATCCTTGGCCGAGTCGGAGTCGGAGTTTTAAAACATTAATCCAAATGGAGCATCAAAAATCCAAAAACAATCTTTCATGTCAGATTCAGCTGGTAGTTCCTTCTTGCATTGACGAACACAATTCTCCACACCGGTTATATGATCACGGGCTCATTCTTTACTACCTTGATGTAGAGGTTCGGATCTGCAGTACTTTTGACGAAACCAAGTCTTATTAGATAAGCATCCATTCTAGCATACCATGCTAGTCTTTTTCGAGTTTCTGGAATGATGACAGGTTGTACATGTTCGTTTGGTCCTTCTAGTTCTTCATGATGATCAATTATAGGTTCTCGAGAATTGTCTAGCCTTGGACTCTTTTCAATGGGAAAGATAAGTCCTTCTTCATCGGAGTTAATGGGAATATCCTTGGACTTCTTGTATGCAATGCTTTCAATGAATGTGACATATGTGCTTACTTCATTACGACATTGTTCCTTGATGTAGATTCTATATGCTTTGGATGAGATGCTATAACCAACGAAGATTCCTTTCATACCTACAGGGTCCAGTTTCTTCCTTGTGTCCTTGGGAAATGACATTTGTGCTTACTTCATTACGACATTGTTCCTTGATGTAGATTCTATATGCTTTGGATGAGGTGCTATAACCAACGAAGATTCCTTTCATACCTGCAGGGTCCAATTCCTTCCTTTTGTCCTTGGGAATATGAATGTAGACAAGACATCCAATAATTCTGAGGTGATAAACATTAGGCTTCTTTCTAGTAAATGCTTCTTCCGAGATCATGTTGTAAGGCTTGCTTCATGGGTTCCAGTAAATTATTATTGTAAGGCTTGCTTCATGGGTTCCATGAGCAAAGATTTTATTTTAGATGGCTCCCATTGAGAGCCTTAGGATTGCTCATTAAAGTCAAAGAGTCTATGTCATGTATGAAGAGCCCTTCTTAGGCATGTGTCAAATGTATTTGAGTCAATAGCATTGTAAAATAGCCCTCCAACGACAAGCACTATACTCCTTCCGACCTTAAAACAGAGAAAATAACTCATGTCGGCTCATCTATTTGGACACACGCCTATTCGGATGTATAGGTCGGCTTATTATATGGAACAAACCACTATAAATAGGTGGGCAGGGTCTCTGCATGATTATGGCACAGAGGTTCGAATTCCTCTGAAGTTTCGGTAATGAAATATAGTCAACAGTTCGATGACATCTCTGGGATCTTCAGATGGGTAAGGGAGGAACAATGAGTTTGTGTTTTAAGGCTAATCGCAGTAAGTAAGGCTCAGACCTCTCTAAGGTTTGGATCATAGTCACAGCAAAAGGAAGAGACAAAGTCGAATGCAAAGAAGGAACTCAGATAATCGATGGAGGAGCAGTGAGGGTCCTTTTAGGGCTCAACAAAAGTTTTGTTTCATAAGATAAGGGTCTTGAGGTTACAACAGAGGAAGACCACTCTGTGGTGCTATGAAGAAGCTATTGTTCTGGGATCTATCACAGTATTTCGGTGCTACTACAGTGGTCAAATTTTGGTGACACTACATTGACATGTCTCAGTGCCATCTCTAGTGTATCTACAACTCGTTGAGGAGATGATCTCAGTGATAAGAAGGTCGAAGAGGAAGAGGTATCAAGAAGGAGAAAAGATCAGAGAACTAGTGTCTTGGTATTAGAGGAAGAGGTATCAAGAAGGAGAAAAGATCAGAGAACTAGTGTCTTGGTCTTAGACTGGCTAATAGGTCAAGGGTCTTGGTCTTGGTATTTGTCAATTGGAATCTCTATAAGAAGAATTTATGCGGGTTTTCCTCTCAAAGAGTGATAGGTTTTGCCCCTGGCTCATAGCCTACATGTTGTGTCTCTTGTTTATTTATGTTCATGCATTGGTTACTGTTTGATGAAGAAGAACACTAATAATCTAATAAGAAGAAGATCCTAATATAAAGAAATAAAAAGCATTCACAAGCAATCACTAATAGAAAAGAAATCACCTAATGATAATCCCCTAGATTTCTCAACATCTTACACATTCTTCAATAAATCGATTCTTCCTTTCGGCTACACTATTATGTTGGGGATTGTAAGGGACTATTAGCTCCCTCTTAATCCCAGCTTCTTTGCAAAAAGCCACAAGTTCTTTAGATGTATGTTCCCCTCCATTATCTAATCTCAGGGTCTTGATCTTCTTTCTTGTCATATTCTCCACTTTTGCTTTGAACTCTTGGAAATTTTCGAATACTTCATCTTTAGACTTCAAGAAATATCCAAGTCTTTCTAGAATGATCATCAATAAATGTTACATAGTATTGATGACCACCGGTTGATTTTTCTGACATTGGGTCAAATACATCGGAGTGGATTAGGTCCACGATTTCCTAGGATCTTAAGTCACTGCTAGGTAATGGCTTATTCACATTTTTGCCAAGGGCACACCCTTTACAAACTCCTTCATGTTCTTCCTTCAATTGAGGCATACCGATAACCATTTGACTCAAAGATGGCAATATTTTGTAATGGAGATGGCCATACTTTCTATGCCACAACTCACAAGGATTAATGTCCAAGCATACTAAATCTTGAGGAGGAGAAGTTAGAAGTCTCTAAAACCTCCGCTCATGAATCCCAATAGTCCTTGCATTTTCTATATTAGATCCCTTTGTCCAAACAATTACTTTGTCATCAATAAATGCTACCATGTCTCCTTTATCTTCTAAATAAGATGTAGAAAGCAAATTCTTTTTCAAACCTAGAACATAGAGGATGTTGTTGATATGAACATTCCCATCAAATTCCAACTCTATGGAGATAGATCCAATCCCTTTGACCAAATAGCTATTTTTGTCTCGTAGTTCAACTTCGTGAGCAGAGCTTCCTTTAGATATGGTATCGAGATGTCCACGTTCACATGTCATATGCCTTGAAGGTCCACTACCAATTACCCATGTGCTTTCATCTTCAAATGAACCTGTAAGTGCAAAGTAAAGACTACAATCCTTGACTTCTTTAGATAATTTCGAGATGAAGTTGGTGATGTATAATTTGATGGATTCAAGGAGACTCCTTAGAGTCTTGAGGCCTTCCTTCATGTACCTTGCATTGAAAGTGAACGAAAAGATAGATGCTGCAAATATGTCTTCAATCAAGAGTGCCAACAAACTATGATCTTCAAGCTTCCTTCCTTCACCTTAGCTCTAATACCATGTTGAGAAACCAAGTGCTAGATAGTTTAATGCTTGATTCCTCTTTCTTGATAATTACTTATGAATGTTAGTTGTCTTCTTATTAATTTTATGTTCTCTTCATCAAGCAATTATACAAAACTTCAAAGCATAAAGATCACAAAGAGACAAAGAACACCAGAAATTAGGCTCCAAGCCAGGGCAAAACCCCACAAGGGGGAAAACCCAACAATCCTTCTCTTATAGAATCAGATCAAAATGAGATATCCAAGACCCAAGACCAAGACCAAAAGATGCCACAAGGATCCAATTCAACCCTCCTCTAAGTCTCCTCCAATCAAGTCAAAGTCAACAAAAGTCAACGTTGGTCAAACCCTCTGAAAATCTAGTCAAATCACAAAAAATTCCAACCCTGCAATAGAGGCTGAATTTCGGCCCTGTAATAGCCTCAGAAAACCGCATAAACTTCGCACGTGTGAGCAGAATTAGGGCAAAAAACTCGTCTTCTCTCTCTCCTTTGAGTTCCTTCTCTCCTTTGACTTCCCTTGTCTTATCTTCTAGTTTTGGCACAAAAGTCGATGGATGATGTGATAAGTGAATGAATCCAAGAGGTTGAGTTGACTCTTATATATAGCTATCCAGGAGGGTCGAATAGCTGCCACATAGGCCAACTTGTCCAAGGAGGGCCAACTTGGTCATGTATTGACATTTTGACTTAAAAAAAATACAATTTCTTTTCTTACAAAAGTCCAAATGGGACCTTGACTCAAATACATTTCTTTTTTACTCTTTTGACTCTATACACATGAAGAACATGCTTTGACTAAGTAAAATAATAATAATGAATATAATATAAATTTTGGTGATGATATTACATTACATTATCTGTTATGAGATTCATCGTCATTGATCATTGTTTGATCGCATATTCACATGGAAATTGAGAACTTTCACATAGTACAAGGACCAAAGATGTATCACCCTACTCCTCAGGATGTTTTACCTACAGAAGAATACTCTCAAAGACCTCCATTACTAATTACAGGCTCACTCTTCTTACTTCCAAGCACTAGATAGCTCTGATCACAAGAGGCCTCGTTAAAATATCCAATACTAGGTCAGCCATATGATGGAGACTCCAAACCATCCAACCAGTGGGCGGTACAAATTTCATCACCAACTTCTTATCAACCTAGGATGTTAGGAGAGTTGGTAGTTGATGGCAATTTTTTACATGGGCTTTTCCCTTGATGCTCTTCAAGCCCTCACCCTTTTTGTTTTTCAAGACCTCTTAGTGATTGATTGTATCTCATTTGGTACTCCCTATGTACTCTTTTATTTTATTCTTTTACAGTTCTCTTGGAGATGATTTTAGCACTCCCAATGTTTCACTCATCTTTGTACTTTTCAATCCCATTAGCCAACTTTGGCAATGAATGGACATTAAATTAAATTTAATATATAAATAAGGTTGTGTTACAAAGCCCCAAGGGTTAGTTCAACTGGTCGAGTCCCCATTGTTAAGTACCTCACCGATCGGGAGGTCACAGGGTCAATTCTCCTCGATGCCCTTGGGATTAGGCCCTGCTAGTCTGGCCAACGGGCTTTAAAAGATTCCCTTTAGGGTTGATCTGCCCAGATTTTCCTATTGGGAAAAAAAAAGTTGTGTTACAGGGTGCAGAGAATTATCACAGGAAATGTTTCATGGCATTCAAATGAGGTTAACCCCTTGCCCCACATTTCAAACTCTCAATGACTCCAACTAAATAAAAGTTATAGGTTCATTTGCAACTTTTTTGAGGAACTGAATAGATAGTCAAAATAAGGGTTTTATTATTTCTTGCATCCTATCAAAATCAAGTTCAAGAAAGAAGTAATAAAACTAAGATTGAGAAACACGTAATTATCATTGTATGTTTGACTAGAGACATTGAAAGCCAAGCCTTCCAGGCACAAAAACTTACTAAAATCAGTATCCCATCTCTGTATTCACTTATATATCATGTGTATCATCACTATAGGCTTATACAATAATGGAGAAAATGGAGAAAAACAAATGTTTTCCATACAGGAATAAAGGTGGCTTCGTAGCCATTGAGGTCAGGCTCAAAAGTGGAAAGTTAACACTTGTTACAAGCACCATCTCATTCTCAGTATATTTATGACTGAAAAGAATTTTAAAAGAACAAATGCGTATATGTTGTTGTGCGAACTTGTATAGATAGTGAAGCTCAAACCTTATGAAAGCAAAAGTTAGTGTATCAATGGATAGCTATTTAAATTTTATAGTCAAAGCAGCCCTGGGAGATACAGAAACTAGCATGAAACTACCACCTTTCCACCATGTAGATGAAGACCAATCTTCAGAGAAGCATATTTAATATCCATCCCAATACAGTATTCGCTTCCATTCAAATGGCTTCATGTCAGAGGTAATGGCCTTATGTTTTCTAAGTTGTCATGATCTCTCTATTGTAGTATTTACATTGCTAATTTTCAGTTTATCTGCAGCACTGTCACCAGTAAATCCTGAAAAAACTAATGCAATGACTAGTTAGAAAGGTATCTTTGACAATGACCCACTAAAAATAGTGGTATTCTTGCATATTTCAGTCACTGAGAGTGTTGGATGGTCTCTTTATATATGACAGATAGTGGTCCATGTCAAAAGTGAATCAGATGTTTCTGAGATAATCAGAGTCTAAAATCATTTAGTCCCCAGCAATTCTTCCATTTGCACATCACCAAATATATCCACAAACAAAGACCTTGTAGATCAAGTGTTGTAGAAAACAAACCTGATATAAAAATAAAAGTAATCCATGAGCAAAGTGAACCCACTTAGGCGGCGGGTTATCTAATTGAGGTGAATAAACCTGTGATACAAAAACATTATCAGTTTAGCAAGATATTAGAAAAACAAATAGAGCAGTATAAAAATACTTTTTCAACTATCCCAGCAATTAAATATATTTATATCATCAAAATATATGCTAGCTTTCCAGGAAATAGATGATGACATCAAAGCATCCCATGAAGATCAAGAAGGTAGACAGCAGTGGGATGTACAATCAAATAGAGTGCATTACAATTTAAAATCACCAACTGCCAATGATTTACACAAAGGATTCTCTGGATCAACATATACAGTGACAAGGAGATACGGTATTGGTAACAAGCTCATTCTGAAGCCGAAGAATAAACATATGTAAGATTGAAACTCGTTTTCTCAGGGGATTGCAGAGTTGTCATTTGACTATAACAACTATTGTAGTAAAGCATGCAGAATGTATGAGCTTAAAAAACCAAGAGAAAGTAAAGCAAAAACAGCAGCAGTTTTTGGTTACAAAAATTGTCGTCTAGGAGCAAGCAGTGAGGTGATTAGCTTTGTCTTAACATTAAGATCTGTTAAAATTGGCAACTCGGGCTAAATTCCACCTTGGGACAGCTCATTTGATGGAGATGATGATTGCATTAAATTCCTCTTTTCGAGAGGACCAAAATTGATATAAAGATCATTCAATTTGGACAAGCAGAAGTGTGTTTTTGAATTTATGCCCACACATGTGCAAATTGTTCAAGTCGGCCACATCATCATGTACGCTCATGAAGCCAATGGACATGACTCTTCACCCTCAACGACTTGTATAAATACAGGTGTCATCTCACCTCATTTGGCATCATCATCATTCACACATTCTTCTCCTCTCCTTCTCTCATTGGTTCGTACAGCATTCGGCATTCTCTTTCTCTCACACGTATGGCACAAGGAGGACGAATTTCTGGACAGAATTATAAGGCCAAAAATTTCAGACTTTTCTGCAGTTTGACCAGCGTTGACTTTGACTTTCTCAGCAGGCCACATTTTTGGCACAGAAACCAAGGCAAAAAGAGGACTTTGACCTGTGTTGACCACAGGCCTGTTTGACGATGGGGTTGACTTCAGGCTTACCAACTTTGACTGCAGTTTTGTTGACTGTTTTGGGTTGAATTTGACCAACAAGGAAGGCCGAATCTGACTGAGGTAGACCAAGCAAGGAGGCAAGTTTGACTGCTCGTTGACCATCTTTGACTTTTTGGTTAAGGCTAGGTTTGACTGCACTTGACTGCAGAATTGACAGGACTGTTTTGACTGTGATTTGGAAGTCAATTTTACTTATGTACTCTCTCTCTACTGAACATTTTATATAATAATAAGAAGATTTGATCAAATGGTTTTCCCCACTTTGGGGTTTCTCCCTGGCATCCGCCAAATCTGGTGTCCTCTTGTCTTGGCTTGTCTTGGCTTGTCTTCTGCATTTCATTCCATATTCTATCTACTTTCACTGTCAATGTGATTAATGGTTTATGTGATTGCTATTGGAAAACTAAATTGAAATTGTCATTGGGCTGCTAAAGGAACATTGAAGTAATTGTGCTAAGCATAGAACATACCATTGTTAACTAAAATTAGCATGGTATGAGAGCTCAGGTGAAGACAACCCAAGCAAGAGAGTGAAAAAGCAATCACTAAGAGAGATCTGTTGGACAAGACTATTGGACTAATGGCTACTACATCTTGCTTCAAATCTGAGGATAAGCTCAAGGACAAATTTAACTATCATGCAAATGCTAAGTTAACAGGATTCGGATACGGATACGGATCCGGATCCGGATCCGCTAGTTTTTTGAAAATCTAAGATCCGGATACGGCAAGGATACGTCACGTACAATATATATATATATATATATATATATATATTTAAACTTTTAAAAAATACCTTAAAGCTAAAAAATCAAATACTCCATGAAACCATCAAACATTTTTAGTTTTTAGAACATTGAATGATAAAATCATAAATATGAAGATTAAAACATTGAAATGGTGCATCGTCCCTCATACAAAGTAACAAAAAGGTCCAAGGATAAATTATAATATATTTAAAGGTCAAATTATAATATATTAATATTATCCATAAACAATTAAAAATTAAATTGTAAATACATTAAAAAAAAATTAAATTTAAATTTTAAATACATTTTAAAAATTTAAATAACATGATGGCTTAAAATTTTAAATAACATATATTAAATATTAATATAACTGTTATTATTATGTTATATAACATATATTATATAACATATATATATATATATAAATATTAAATAATAAATATACGAATATAATATATATAACTGTTATTAAACATAAATATATTAAACCTTAAACATTAAACAGTAAATAACATATATTAAATAATAAATATTAATATAACTGCTATTATAATGTTATATAACATATATATATAAATATTAAATAATAAATATACGAATATATCATATAACTGTTATATTAACATACAAATATATTATATAACTGTAATATTACAATATGAATATATTAATATAACCGTGCATATATTAACCCCGCACCCCGATATATAAATGTTATATTAACATACAAATATATTATATAACTGTAATATTACAATATGAATATATTAATATAACCGTGCATATATTAACTCCGCACCCCGCACTACGCTACGCTATATTATATATAACTGATAACAATAATTGAATAATGTATTAAAAATTTAATTCCCTGGTTAACGCTTAAACCGGCGGGATCCGTATCCTGTAAAGGCTAGCGGTTTCCAAAATCTGTGTATTTAAAAAATATGTATTTTCACCGTATTTTGGAGTATCCGTATCCGGATCCGGTTCAGATCCGTGGATTCGGCAATACTCCACCTGCCTGTGCCGGATCCGGTAACTTAGTGCAAATGCAAATCAAATCCTCTTTCTCAAGAACAAGTTGAAGGACATCAAGGTGGATAGAGGGGAGTCTATCCAATCCTACTTCATGAGGATCACACAAATCAAGAATGACCTTCTATCTAATGGAGAAGTTATTGCTGACAGGGAGCTCACTCTCATTGCACTTGGAGGTCTTCCAAGATCATGGGATGTGTTTAACGACCATTCTCAACAATGACAGGATTCTTGGTTTCGATGAATTATTGGCTAGATGCACTCAAGAAAAGACCAGGATGATGGAGAGAGACAAGCCCTCAAATGGAAATGAACCCACTACCTTCTCTGCTCATGCTAAGAGGAAGAATAATGTTGGTCCACGAAGACAAGGTCAAGGATTCAAGCAGGGATTCAAAGAATGAAGAAAAGAAAGGTGTTACAATTAAAACAGGTTTGGCCATTATGCTAGAGAGTGTTCTCACAAGAAGGGTACTCCAAGGGATGATGACAACAACAACAATAACTACAAAGGCAATGGCAATCAAAAGAACAATGGGTTCAACAATAAAGGAAAGAGAAATACTCCAACTACTCGATATGGAAATGGTCGACCTCCCAAAAGGGCAAAAGAAATTCTAGGTATGAAGAAAGTAATGTTGTAGAAAAACTATCTATTCCACTCTATCTATTGCCTCAAGGCACTTCGTTGGATACAAAGACACCCTTTCAAATTTGGTTGAAAAGAAGACTAATTTGAATATCATACTTGGTGACAATGCCACCTACCTCGTGAAATGGATATAGGTACTATCACTCTTCACTTAAATCAAGGTCAAACCATTCATCTACAAGAAGTATTGTATGTGCCTGATTTGAAGAAAAACCTAGTGTCTATTTCTGCGATAGAAGATAAAGGCTTCAAGGTACCATTCATTGATCGAATGGTACGTATTTGGCAAAGAAACCCTAAAGATGCATGGTGTCCCACAACTACTTGATTTGGGATCAAGACTGACTTTTGTCAGCGGAAAGTGGTAAGGTCTTGTGACTTGCTCTCGATGGATTCTTCTTTATTATTCATATCAGTGTTCAGCAGAGTAGACATGAGATGAGATACAGAGATGCTTCATGATGACGGGATGGCATGATGGTCGATGTTGATGGATGAATCGGCGGGTGGAATTCCCCCTAGTTGAGAGGAAGTGTTAAAATTGGCAACTAAGGCCAATTTCCGCCTTGGGACAAATCATTTGATGGAGAGGATGATTGCATTAAATTCCTCTTTTCGAGAGAACAAAAATTGATATAAAGATCATCCAATTTGGACAAGTAAAAGTGTGTTTTTGAATTTCTGCCCACACATGTGTAAATTGTTCAAGTCAGCCACATCATCATGTAGGCTCATGAAGCCCTATGGACATGACTCTTCACCCTCAACGACTTGTATAAATACAAGTGCCTTCTCACCTAATTTGGCATCATCATCACTCACACATTCTTCTCTCTCCTCTCATTGGTTCGTATAGCATTGGGCATTCTATCTCTTTCACACGTCCGGCACAAGGACTTATTTCTGAACAGAATTACAGGGCCGAAAATTTCAAGACTTTTCTGCAGTTTGACCAGCATGGATCCTTTGACTTTGATTTCAGATTGATTTTCTGTCTCAAAAGACCGCATTTTTGGACACAGAAACCGAGGCAAAAGGAGGACTTTGACCTGTGTTAACTGCATGCCTGTTTGACCGCAGGGTTGACCTCAGGTTGACCAACTTTGACTGCAGTTTTGTTGACTGTTTTGAGCTGAATTTGACCAAAAAGGAATTTGACTGAGGTTGGCCGAGCTCAAGGAGGCAAGTTTGACTGCTGCATTGACCATCTTTGACTTTTTGGTTAGGGCTAAGTTTGACTGCTGTTGACTGCAAAAGTGACAGGGCTGTTTTGGTCAATTTTACTTATGTACTCTCTCTCTGCTGAACGTTTGATATAATAATAAGAAGATTTGATCAAAGGGTTTTCCCCACATTGGTGTTTTTCCCTAGCATCCGCCAAATCTGGTGTCCTCTTGTCTTGGCTTGTCTTCTGCATTTTGTTTCATGTTCTATCTACTTTTACTGTCAATGTGATTGCTATTGAAAAACTAAATTGAAATTGTCATTGGCCTGCTAAAGGAACATTGAAGTAATTGTGCTATGCATAGAACATACCATTGTTAACTAAAATTAACAAGATCCCAATTCAAAACCCTTTTGAGTGGGGTGCAGATAAGGCCGGGTGCAAATCCTGGGTGATTTTGTTTCTCCCTGCCCCTGCATGCATGTGTCATGTGCGTTTGGCTGGTAGGGTAATTGATACACTTCCTTTGCTCATACATGTTCCACTAGCTTCCTGAAGGGAGATATGTGTTATGTATTATTTTTATGTATAACTTATATCTTTTGCAATGTTCCAAATTATAGCTTTGGTATCATTTAGATAGAATAGAAATACCCCTCATAGAGCTTTGGCATCTTAGCGAAAGGGACCATTGTAAGTTAGTACAAGCAGTAGTTCCATTTAAAAATACACAAAAATGGGCCTTAAAAACCCACAGTCACATAATAGACCTTAAAAAATTACTCCCGAGCACAAATTAGATTTATGTCTTTACAAGATTGAAAGAAGCCTTTAGGAGACAGTTCAGCAAGTGAAATAAAATACACCAAGAGAGGGTGACAGTAGCTAATTCTTATCTAGAATAGATAAATTGTGAACTGTATAACACTATAAAGCCCAGAAGCCTTCACTCTCACTGTTATGGAGTTCTAATAATGGCTCTCAGGTACAACTAGTTCAACTAGCTATGAAATCCAATATAAACATCTACAAAATTTGACCCAAATTAGAGGTGTTAAATGAGAGATGTACACTTAGGAATCAGGATACTACCAAATCATATATTCTTCACTAAAAAGTTAAAACCATAGAGAAAACAGAACAAAGCAGGTACTTACATAACTTAGTAAAGCAGAAGTAACAATGAACAAAAAGCCCAAAAGCGTAATCTGTAAAAACCAAAAACAAAAGATCTGAATATTAGAATCAAGTTTTAAAATGCAAAAGTCATCATAATCGAACATAATGAATGTGAAGTCAAATTGCACAAAATTAAATATTAGTTCTGGATGAACGCTCACCATGTTGGGCCTGTTGAAATTTGGCGAGTGTACAAGCAAGCAAATGCCAAAAAAGTATAGTTAGCAAAATTCAGAAAATAATAATGACTAGAAATTAATTGAGAGATGGTGCATTGCTATTAAAATCTGCTAAATAAAACTTTTTATGGCTCCAATTCTCTCTCTCTCTCTCTCTCTCTCTCTCTCTCTCATTTCACAGGGAATCCTATCTATACCCTTGCACTTACACATTCAAATAATGCTCAGCTACAGTGAATAAAAGAATTCCTTAAACTAACAGAAATGGACATGAAATATACATGTCAAGGAAATTTGGTTGACCAGCAAGAAATGATCCTCAGATGATCACAGTCAATGGAGATATCAACATGCTGACACTGGAGGAACAATGGAAAAAAGCCAGCAAGGAGAGTCAAAAATAAATTCTGCTTGATGACAGCATGACAGTGGACTGCAACTTGCTATCAAAGGAGATACTTCAAGCCGAATAGCATGAAGCACAAAATTACAAGCCTGAATCATACGTTTGATGGCCCTGACAAATATTAGGCATTACTTTAATATTCCTCCCATGAACATCAACAAGGCAGGGGACATGACTAACCATAGAGGCGACTAACAATAGGATTTTGACTGGATTTAGACGTTACCCTAACCCTTGTAATTTTTAAACAAAATTAGAAAAGATGTAAAGAGCTGGACAAGTTCAAATCAAAATACAAGATGGAAATTGTTTTGGACTCTGCACTTATTGGCTTTTACCCAATAAGTGAGCTGTGGTTGTAGCATAGAATGCATCTCTATGTATAATTACATTTTTTCACATGAAACAAATTGAAAGAGAACAATCTCCATTAACTACATTATAAAACATTGTGCAGGACATAATTTAAAGTTAGGAATGATAACCTTTAAAGCTTGGAAATTTTGCATCCATATAGCTCATACTTAAGTTTTGATTTAAGCAACTAGTCTAAAAGCAGAATCAGTCAGATACTCACGGCATCCAAAGGGGAAAGAGATTCACGAAACGGCTCCAAAAGGGATTTAGCACATATTTGGCAAGATAGGACCTATCCACACCACTATACTTGTATCTTTGTAGCATTTCCACACCATGGCGTCCTATATAACCCATTGTCGTCTCCTCTAATGACGTTCAGGAAAAATAACCCTGCAATAGACCCAAACTTTGCCATTGTTCAACAAAACAAAAAAAAGACAAACGCAAAATGAAAACTAGCTTTTATGGATAAGTCATCCAAATAAGTAACCCCAATAAATGTTAAGAATTAGTAACAAGCCAAAACATTAAAAGCCACAACAAAGGCACTTCCAATCACCCTTCAATAGATTTTAAATATTACAGCAGTAAAGAACAACTAAATATTGAACAATGAAGATTGTCCATATGCAAGCTGCATGGAATTAAAGAGAGCAATAGTTATTTTCATTTCTGCAATAAAGAAAATCACATAAAAGTTTACAACTCACAATGACCATAAATAAAGTAAATAGAATCCTGTCAAGAAAAGCAGTTATGCTAGAACACAATGAACCATTGAATCAATTTAATTATCTTTATCTTAAGCACAAAGTCTTATCGATATTATTTGCATGCCAGGATAATAAAAAATGTTTTGTATGCACAAATCCTGAGATTTAGTAACATTCAACTCATATTTTCTAGAAATATTCAACCTACAGTTGCCAAAGTAATACAATTTATTCACAGGTCAGATAACAGACAATCCACTTCATTAGCCTGAAGAGATAAGAGAATGTTGCTTGTATTGAACTGGGGGCCAACTTGCATCCTAATTTTCCTCTTCTTTTTCACTGGTATTTTAATGATAGATTGTAGAAATCCTTATATATATATATATATATATATATATATATATAACGGTGATGTGGGTTTAATGCTTTTGAAGACTAGAGTTATCTCATAAGCTTTGGATATTTTCCCACTATGCTCATGCATTTTACATCTGCGATTTGATTTTTTGTACTTGCACTGTAAAACATGCAACAAATCACATAAGGAAGGCTAGAAAGTGTTCAAATGAAAGAAATCAGGAAAAAAATGTGATAGGGCATATAATTATGTCTGCCGGAAGGTGGCCCTCAGGTTGAGATAGGCAATCGCCATGCCAATTACCCAAGTTCAAATTCAACAGACATTGAGCCTTGGAACAATGTTTGTGCTAAACAAGTTTGATGGTTCCATGTTGAAATGGAACTACAATACAGTGGAGTTGGGACCAAAAATAAATTGTTTCCCAAAACAAAAACAAAAAATGATAGGGCACATAATTCAATTCTAGAACAACTTGTGGCACCCTATGACTCGCCTAAACCACCAGAGGAGCCAATAAGCAATTATGACACTTAGAAACACTTCTATACCATAGTTTTAAAAATCACCCGAACCAAACCTGTAACCGGTCAAACCAGTCAATCGAATAGGCCTGGGTAATGAACCAAGAGATAAACCCCATTGGAGAGCCGGTTATACCAGTTAGGTACTATGGAAAAACCTAGCAGACCTAGCGCAAAGCCCCACTAGGCGGAACCAAAACTCTTTAGCGAAATTTGACCACAAGGGAGGCTTCCTGAAATCACCTAAAGGATATTCTAATACTATAGCTCAAGGTGATAGATAAGAGGTCTATATGGGAGAGAACACTGGCAATGCCCAGAAAAGCCTAGATATTCTATGCCACAATTCAAATACTCTATTCCTAGATGGAGGAGATGGTTTTTATAATTTAGGGTTTTGTTCATTTGCAATGATAGGGTGCACAATGTCATATAAAAGCCAAATAAAAGGCCTTTCAAGGATAATCAACCAAAGGGAGTAAAGTCCTTCCAATAGACACCTAATGTTAGGGTTAATAAATGGGAATTTACGGCTGAAATTAATCCATAAGCAGCAAATAAGGATGACATCAGCCCTAAAAAGGAAGGATTAACCATGCAACAATGCTAGACTTTGCTTTTATGTAATTTATTGATGCAATTTCCAATTTATGTACTATAAACATCAACATAAATTTAATTTTTATGCAAAATTCTACCCTAAAACCCAAGCGACTAACCATAGATGTCTAGGGGCAAAGAAAAGGAAAAAAAATTTAATAAAACTTATGGATCACAATAATGATTAGTGCCTTATCCTAAATGGGTCAATGGAATCTTCTTACAGACAAATCTCTAAGAATGGCCTTGATAAAGTAAGAGGAGGATGATTAAGACATCCAATTAACACCCTAGCAATTTTCCTTGTGAAGGGAGAAATTAAGTATAAGAAATGCACAACACAATTTTGCATAATATAATGGAGCAACATTTCAACATAGATTTAGCATTTAGTCATGGCACAAAACAGAAACCCTACTAGCACAAATACAATATGAAAAAATATAGAAGATAAAGCATTAAACTTCTTTAAATCCCAAGAAAACATATCCATGTAAGAAACCATCTCTAAGAGAAATTTGCACCATAAAATGATGGTGCTTGACCCAAGTAGCAAAAAAGGACTAATTCGCACTCTTTGCCAGAGAAGAGTGATAAATGTGTGATGATGAAATGAAATAAGTGGAGCCTCTATTTATATGAGACTTAAAACCCTTATATTTTTTTACAAAAATACAAGTAAAAGCCCTAAATACAAGTTTACTTTTAATGTTCAACAAATGTGAGGTTACAAGCCAGCCTCATAGCTCAAAAACATAACAACGAATGCCAAAAATAACCACAAATGTGGGATAAATGCCTCCTCCATTCTGACGTGATTCTCCAAAGGAGCTCAAAATGCCATATGTAAGTGTCAAGAAGCCTAATGAGTGCTCCATACTCCGAGGGTAGCTCTATGTCCATGAGTATGGCTGCAAAGTGCCTCCTGTTATCGCTTGGATTCTCCCTAGAGAAAAAGTCCCAACCTCACCAAGGGGAGAACCTAAGGCCACTAACAGGCAAGCCACCCACTATCACCTCAATGGCCTTGCCCCTCACTTCTAGATTTTGGATGTGTGATTTTCGTAGCCTAAGGGAGAGTTCCCTATGTTTGATTTTGGTTCTAAGTTTGCCATTGGGAATGAGTGATGATGCGACTAAGATTTGATGTTGATGTTTCTCCAAGGTCATGGTATAATGGTTATTCATTTATTGATTCTTTCATGCAAAACATCAAATGTATATATCAATAAAATTGCAACATAGATAAAGATATGTTCATTTCAAACCCATGATTAAAAGGTAAATGTTTCTTCAAGCGATACAAGTTAACAATATATTTTTGAGCAAGAAATGGCTTGAAGAATGAGTGTGCCTAGTGCTATAGCCCTCAGATATAACGACGCAAGGCCAATACGAGAGTAACCTTCCCAAATGTTGTTTTCGATGCACTATAACAGTCAGGTGGGCAAATGTTTGGCTTCGATATTTTGCCCTATGGTGACTTGCGATATGCTCAAGGGTACATGGAACTTGGAAGTGATGTCTGTGTTCAATTATGTCTACTGCAATACTACTCAAATGGGTACAAACCTATGAAACCGGATTCGTCCCCCAAGCCCTACGTGTCCCGAATCCGACGAATCGGACACGATTCGGGTGGATTCGTGTCCAAAAATCAAGACATGTCGTGTCTGATTGGGACACTTCGAATCCGAAATGTGTCCCGATCAGGACACTTCGAATTCGGAACGTGCCCTGATCAGGACACTTCGAATCCGGAAATCAAGAACCCGTGCAGCGTTATAAAGGTGTATTTCCCCATTCTATTTGCACATTCACTTGTTTAGTTTGTTGTGGGTTTGTTGTGGGTGTTTGGGAGCAAGGAGCAAAGGGTGTGGGAGCATTTTCAAGGAGATTCAAGCAACAAGTGCTAGAGCCTGTCAGATTTGATGATGGTGATACTATAGAGGGGTCATCCTCCACACTAGCAAATGCAGAGATGACTTTGGATACAAAGGAGGAGGATGCAGCAGAGGAGAGCAATGGTGACCATGATGATGAGGATAGTGACGCTGATTTTGATGATGACTATGAGGATTGATGCCTCATGAGTCATGAGCTACCCACTGCCTTGAGGCTTGTATACTTGTAGACTTATGGTTGTAGTTGTTTTGTATTTGCTATTTCTATTTGTCATTGGCATTGCACTACCTATGTAAACAGTAACACATTTTGATTTTGACAACTTAATGAGAAAACTACAACATCTTTATCTTACTATCTTGTCTTTCTCCTATTGGATCATTGATGAATTAAATATGTGTTATAAATTTATAATTTATCATTTATCATTTATGTCACAATTGTATTTGTAATTGTGTATGCATAATGTTACTTTGTAAAACTTACATCTAGATGAAGATCTATGTTTGAATCAATGAATTTGTATCATGAATGAGAATTTGTGTAAGAAATATCTAATTTTTAATATATATATATATATAACGTATCTGAACGTGTCCTATTTCGGGGGTTCAACGTGTCTGCATCCGACACTCGAATCCCCATATCCGACGAATCTCGAATCCCCATGTTAGGGGACTTAGGTACCAACAAGGGTTAACTAGACCTTCAACAAGCTGAACCTTAAGCTCAATGAGCTGTCTCCTGAAGTCACGAGTTTTCACTACATGTATGAATCCCAAATCGGGGCTTTGGTGGCTTAATGACAGCTCTTGTTGTTATTTATAAACGCAGAAACACATCTATAGCCTAAATCACTATGGCAATTTCTTTCTCAGAAGGTGTGTGTGGAGGTCATGTGCTTTTTCCCATCAACATGTATTGCCATCATCACTTATTACATTGAGAAAGTATATGTGCTTGAAATGAAATGGTAGACGACTGTAACTGTAAGAATTCCTCTTTAAACAAAAAACTAAACTATTCAGAATTTGTGCAAAACAAATATGACTAAAAATTTTAACAGAAATCTCATCACCATAAATCCACATTAAATCATTGATGTCAATTTGAAATTCATACACAAATTATGTCAAGGAAAAGTATTTGTCATCACCATTTATTCCATCTCAAATGCACATAAGTCATCATTCAGAGAAGACAAATTTTGATCACTCAATGTGTCTGTGAGAAGAGGTACCATAAATTTCATCATGAGTTTATCATACCAATTTAGAAGAAACCACATAAACTTATACATCGGGTTCGTTAGAAGTAAAATACATCACTTGTACCAAATAGTGAAAATGAACTTTCAAGTGGAAATTCCAATTTGGTATTTGTTTCAACTTAATTATCAGCAAATGAAATATACTTATGTAATTGATTTTCACGCAGCTCAATCCCACTGTCAAGCAAATTTTGTATCCCGAAGACTTAAAGAGATCATTCAAATCTTGTGTTCAGGATTCATTAATATCAACACAATTTGAAAACTTGGAAATATGGCCAAGTGATAAATCCAACCCAAGAATTTGACAACCTTTTCAAAGATGCATAAATTCTTATAAATTTTTCTCGTTTTGGGTTTTGTGAGATTTTAGTTTCTTTGTGTCACGCCACCAATAATTAAATGCTGTAAATTTTGACGTCTGATATATGGCGCATTAAACTCAAAATCGAATTTAAATTAGATTTGCCTAAACTCAAATTTCGTTTCACCAATGGCACCAGTTTATGAGTCGTTTCAAGTTTTGTGCAAGATAAATGAAATTGTTCCAAAATGTGCAAATTCAAGAGTTTTGATAGCAAAATCAAATTTACCAGTGAGAACTCGAAATGTACCCGAGAATATATCTCGGTGCTGTCACCAAGATTACAGATGTGTGGACTTGGCGTTCCGAATCGGGTTTGTCTCTCTGCGCGTAAATCGGCTGACAGGGATTCGAATTGGGGGTTTTCGGCCTGCGTGGATGTGATCCCGGCGTGCAGGCTGAGGTCGAATTTTGTATCCCTATTGGAAGAGGCAGCTTTCTCCCTCTCGCGGGATGCCCCGAAAGGCCTCCGTTGTAGTGCGTGGAACGCTGCGGGCTACGATCAGTGTGCAGAGAGGATACCGTTGTGGAGCCGCGGGTAGACTTTGGAGAGGCTGGATCGATGACGAATCCACGGAGGGAAACGTTTTGCTGTGGGTGGGGTCAGATTGTGGGAGCTGCTATACTGAGTGGATTGGAGCGATTTTTTCACGACGAGAGATACCGGCCACGATTTGACCGCGGAGATTTCGAAGGGATTGATGTCTGCGGGTTTTTAAGTGAACTCGATATAGTGAATCGGGCCACGGTTTTGTGCAGAGTGGAGACAGAGTTGAGTTGGGCTTGGTGCGAAGAGGATCGATCGGCCCACGAGTTGGCTGAGTGAGAGGCTGGGAATGCCGGCTGCAATGTTTGTATGCGCAAAGTGGCCGGTCCGATGGCTCGAGGGGTGTCGTCCGACGTTGAACTGTGGGTGGCCCCGGTTAGGTTCTCGGCACAGTGGTCACGGGGATTCATAGCAGTGGGCTCGATGCCCCTCACAAGTGTTTTATTTTGGCTTTTTATTTTGTTTTATGATATAAGGTTACTTTAAATCAAAATTTAAACCTATTTTTTTAAATTCAAACATAATTTAATTGTTTTTATTTAACATCTTCAAAAAATACAAAATTGCCTTTCATTAAATTTTAAATTAAATAAATAATTTAAATTCACCTTACTATAATTTTAAATTAAATAAATAAAAATTTAATTTGAATTCACCTTTACTAAACAAAAAGAAGTAAGAAGTAAGCGAAATTATGATTTTATTATAAAATTAAAATTTATTAAACTATCACCATTGGGGGTGATAAACACGACAAGCAACCTTACGCGTGGTCGATGATGTTAAACACTTGGTCGTTGGTGCGGGGTTGACCTCCCTGTCCTCTCACGGCGTTCTAAGTATGGGAGGTGTTAATGTAATGCGTGTGAACTTCCCATCATCCTCGTTGGGAGCGGGAGTGGGCGAACGTCGCTGGTATATGGAGGGTGGCACTCTTCTGGTCTGGCATGCAGTTTGGGTTTTGTGGCGGTTTGATGAGCGTCGATTGAGCTCTGGTGGCACCCTGTTTGGGAATGGTGGCGCTTCCGCAGTGAGCGCCCCCTCCACAACATTAGGGTCATTGAATTAGACGATTTCTTTTCTCGTGTGTGGTCTCTGGCTATTTTGAGCGTGTGGGTGGTTGGGTATCTTCGCCCTTAGTTTTCCTCTGTGTCGATGGGGCCACAGGTCTACCCTTCCAAGCGGCGTTCCTCCAGGGTTATGCATTCTTAAGCGACTTCTGTAGCGGAGGTGTGTCTGTCCTCAAACCTTTCGGTCAGTTCTCTTTCTTTGAGGGGTTGGGGTTTGTGAGTCGATGGTTCAATGTCTTGTCGCTATATTGGTCTCTCAGCTTCCTTAGTTCTCCTGTTCAGGTTGGTAAGTGACTCTCTGGTGTGGTTGGGGAGTCTCTCTGTAGTCATAGTTCTAGTGTGTGTTAATAATTGTTGGCTCGTTCCGCCTTTACATAGCGTCGTTGGTTTTGATATAATGTGTCCTGAGTCGCGTAATGCTCATTCCCTTCCCTTGTCTAAGCGATTTCGACCAGTCAGGGGGGTTGGGGGCACACCTGCAAGTGGCAATGGCAGCAGAGGAGCCTCCAAGTTCTGGTCGGGGTGGTCGAACCGCCGACAGCTCGAGTCGAGCGACTTCTGGGGCTCGTGGTGGTCATCGTGCCTCGCTCGCTGGTCATGGAGGGAGAACCTCGCAAACTCCAAAGAGGGGTGGAGCGACGCATCGAGGTGGCACGAGTAGGCGGGGGAATGCGAGACGGCCTGAGAGTGGGGAAACAACAGAGCTTCACTATTATTTGGACAATTGTCAAGATTTGATCCAGTTTGTACTGGACCGTCTGGAAACTTCAAAGAGGGCGTGGCAGGAAGAACATGCAGAGCTCATTGTTACGTTGAACAAGATGTATTACTTTCAGTGTCATGCTCGAGAGCAAGTCGTGGTGGTATGGCGTGGTCAGAATCTGTTATCCGAGAAGCTGGAGTCATGGATGGCTCACTTCGAAGAGCATGTACAGTTTTCCTTCCGTCCTCCTCCTCCTACAAGGACTGCTCTGGACAATTTTGATTCTATTATTTTCGATCATTGAGCATGGTTACAGGGGTTTTACTTGTTTTATGTGTTTTTTGGTGCTTTTGGCCCCCTAAGTTGGGGACTGTCTCTCTAGTTGTTATTTCGTTTCTTTGTCATACGCTGATCGCGGTAGTCAACAAACCTGGTCAGGGTGAGACTACGTGCATTTTGCTACTTATGTACTTATTTTTTGATGAATGAATAGAACTTCGACTTACAAAAAAAAAAAAGAATATTAAACTAGTTTAGATCCATCTTAAGTCTAGATCTACCGATCAAATCTCTTAGGGTGCAAACTTCTTTTTCGAATGCAAAACTTGAGGAAAAGTTTGCACCTCAAGAGATTTGCTCTTTCTCGAGTCTCAACCCTTAATAGATTGAGAGTTAAGATGGATCTAGGTTGGTTTAATTATTAATAATTAATCATTTTAATCATTAATTTTATTTTATTTTTATTTATATGTAATTTGACCGAATCAAAATGTTTATAAACATAATTTTACAATCTCTCTTCCATACTACACTAGAGAACATCTCTTGGCGCAATAAAGAAACAAAGCGCTGAAACAAAACATATGAGTAAATGAAAATTTAAGAAAGTTGATAAGTTTGATTTAGAAAGCGATTTAATCAAAACCCAAAAAGTTTAAACAATTTTGAAGATTTTTGGCATACTTATACATTAGAAATAATGCTCCAAATAATGCCAATATAAACCACTGAAGATGGTAAAGCACCATGTAGACACTAACATTGGTTAGTATGATTCCCAATGCCTAGTTCCATACTTTTACCAACATGTCCAACTTTAACCAATGGTTAGACATCAACATAGATAAATTAACACAAGTAGATTAGCCAATGATACCAATTTACTCAAAGAACTAACCGAGTGGACAACCCTACCCCTACCTTTGTACACGTCTTTGGGCTAAAACACAGTATTTCTCGAGTCCTCGAAATTAAAATAGGTAGATGATATTATTTCATGAAAGGGGATGTAAGGATAACGTATGATTTAACTTTCAAAGTCATAAAGAGCGTTGAGTGTCTAATTCTAGTCCAACTAGCGAATCTTCTTTATTTGCAGAGTCTTGTGAGAAGGAGCCTTTACTACTTCGGCTTAGACACACTTCCCCTTCTTTTAACTTTTCATTAATTCAGCTTTTTCTAAGTCCCCTTTCTTTAAATAGTCATTCTCCTCTTAAGACTTTTGAAGGGGAAGGGGGGCATGATGAAGTGGTTTCTTTACGTATATTTATCTTGCTCTCCACCTCTTTAGAGTTTTATTTGGCTCGACTTAACTTCTTTGGGGTTTGCATTTTTTTTTTTTATCTTTCTTGATGACCCTCCTTTAGATGATCTTTGACAGGTTAACCATAGGTTAGGGGAATTTTTTTCTTTTATAGATGGGATGGAAAGTGAAAATTATTTAATGGAAAATGTCAAGCATGGAAAGGATATGTCCATGCTACCCAACCTAATTTCCCAATGGTGCCTAGTGGGGTCTAACTTAATGGCACACCTATCCAAAAGTAATCGTGTCCTGAATGGTTAGAAATAATAACAAGGTGAATGGTTAGAAATAATAACAAGGTAACATCTTTACTAGTTAAAAGTGATAAAACATTCATCTAATGTTGACATCTAAACAAGAAGTTGGAACCTTAGAATCATTTTAGATGAAGTTAAACAATGTATAAACACAAAGTATTTCTTGAGTCCTCTAAATTAAAATAGATACATGATATTATTATTTTCATGAAAGGTGGTGTAAGGATAACGTATGAATTAACTTCCAAAGTCATAGATAGCACTGAGGGTCTAATTTAGTCCAACTAGCCGATTAAATTGTTGCTAGGAGTCTTCTTTATTTGCAAAGTTTTATGAGAAGGAACCTTTATTACTCGGCATACACGCACTTCCCCTTCTTTCACTTTTTCTTATATGTAGCTTTTTCTAAGTCCCCTTTCTTTAGATAGCCATTATGCTCTTAGGATTTTTGAAGCAAGGGCAGGGAGGGCATGGTGAAGTAGTTTATTTTCTTAAATTTATCTTGCTCTTCACCTCTTTAACCTTTTATTTGGCTCGACTTAACTTCATGGGGCTTGCATTTTCTTTTTAATCTTTCTTAATGACCCTCCTTTGGATGATCATTAACAATGAGGGTGGAAATGGAAGCATTTGGGAATTCAAAAGCACATTGGATAGTTGAGCAATCGTTGCCTCTTGTGGGATTTATTAGGACAGATTGCCCTGTCATCTCCTCCTTGGTGTGATTGTGACTCTTAATGGTTTGTGTGGTTTTGGGTGGTAGGCCTTTTTATTTAAATCATATTTTCCCTAGAAAGTAGTTGGAATTTTTCTGGGTTGTGGTTGCATGTTTGGCTTGTCGAATTACTAATCGGTCATTTGAGCCCTTGCGCCTTCTCTGTTGTTCTCTTGATTTATCATCCTCCTAGTGCTGATGTCTCCTCTCTAAATTGGCTCATTCTAGCCTCTGCTTTGGTCATTGGTGTTCCTGCTTTTAAGGGTTGGCTTTGGGTAATTTGCTCTTTATTTGGATCTGTTACCGGCCCTTCCCCTGTTTTCAAGGCATCTCTTGTGAGTCTAAGCCATTTCTCCTCGTAATTGCCTTAGCCTAGGCTGGCCTTTTTATGTTTTGGACTTTTCCATTAGATCCTCATTTTTTGTCAAAAAGATCTCACTTGTCATTGGTAGCTAGGTATCTATCTACTCCAAATTCTGTGGAATTTTTTCTGTGGGAAAGCGAGGTTGACCCTATCTAGGATCTCGGTGTCAATTCCATTGGGTTGTGTTGGGTTGCAAGGCTTTCTCTACATGTCTTCATCGAGCTTTGAATGTTGACTATTGTTCCCAATAATTAGAGTCCAGCCAGGGATAACAAGGCAAGTTATGAAACAGTCTGCACGTATGTCCTAATGCTAGTATTACAAGGTTGGCTCCGGGTTGAATTGTCAACCTTTGGCTCTATTGTTGGGAGTACGGTACGCAAGGAATCTGGGAAACTTTCTCCCCCTGAGTGGGCAGTGAACATGGAACAAATGCAACGGGACTTAATTCACATGCAACTACACTAGAAACAAATAGTTTCAACCTAATTGTAGCTATGGAACTTCTGGTTGAGCACGGAGTCAAATTGCAAAGTGTAGAAGACAGAAGGTTGACTTGGTCTTAGAAGGGTCTTGGTCTTGGAATTCGTCATTTGAAGATTCTATAAGAAGATAAGAGATTCTCTGTGGGTTTTCCTCCTAGGAGAGGTTTTGGCCCTGGCTAGTAGCCTACATCTTGTGTCCATTTGTTCTATTGATCTTCATGATTTGGTAGCTGTTTAATGATAAGAAAACTATAATAATTAAAAGAAGAAGAAGCTAATTATAAATACTACAAGTTGAAGTAAAGAACACCACAAGCAATTATCAAAGTAAAGAGAAATCACACCTTATCTAGCTGCCCTAGATATTTCAATATGTTGAATAGTGGGCTAATAATATTCATATAGGATAATTAGAAAATAGGGAATTATGAATAAGTGACATGTGGCACGTGTTTGATCATTATAAAATAGATGAGAAGTGGCCGTAAGAGCACCAGTGGTTTTGTGGATGAGTAGTGTACTATTAAAATTCCATGGAGAATTGGTTGAAAGAGATCTAGATTGTGCCAAACCCCGATTAAGCACCAGTTTTTGTGTATGTGAAGGAGGTCTTCCTTCCATTCACATAGTTGCTACTAGATACTCCTTTGTTACAGTCTCCGCAACTGGGGGTTTCCAGGGGGAAGAAGTGTACCTTTGGATACAGTAGGGTGGAAATCTAGTAGGGTGATCATGCTTGGCAAGGAAGGAGATTGGAGCTAAATTTTGGAGCAGGAGGATCTCTTTCACCCTTCAGTTAAGAGGTATTTTGTTTTCGCTGCTCAGTGAACTCCATATTTTGATTTCATCTATGCACAAAAATATATTAAAGGAGCGTTCCTTTCCCAGAAGTATAGGTTTGCTTTTTCATGCACAAAATAATATAGTCCCATTTCAAGTAAATGCAACTCTTACGGATTCAAGTATATATTTAGTTAACATAACGGTGGAGAGGCATTCCAGAAAAACACAAACAATCTTGCCGGTCTCTTAACGATGTTTCTCCATTGTCCATTTAAAGAGTTTTCAAGGCACTGACTCTAGAATTATTTCATGGGTGCATGAGAAACACTATAGTCAGGTGTAGATCACAAATAAAATAATCAAAGGTAGTAATAAACTCTTTCCCACCTTACGTTAATCAGCTTTCGTATTATCATTCTACTCACCATTTTAATTCAATGTGTCAACTCAAATCCAAATACTACCAGTGAAAAGAGCAATGCTGTCTTCAAACAAATGATTCAATTAGGTAGAAATTCAAATTAAGATATTAGACAGATAAAATCTCAGACCTGAATAGAGTTCATCCATTTGATTAGACGTTCAAATATACATGACAAGTTCGGGAATTAGAACAATAAAAAAAGGGTATCTAGTTAGCTCCTTCAATTTCAAAGAGAAAATAAAAACCCAAACTATTATTGATAATGAGGAGACTCCTTTCTAATTTGATATATTATTTTACAAGTGGACTTCCATGTACATTCAGGCCATCCTCCTTTGCCTGTTGACTTACAAAAAGCCCAAAATTAATAACCATAGCCTAATGCCTGCCAAATGTTTGTTTAGCAGTTTGATTGCAATCACAACCATCTACACTTGTCACCCTTCACTTTATACACAGGCATAGAATCTCTTGGGCTAGGAACATATGGACCTCACATGTTCAAGCTTGTTAATAAGTTCCAACTGATCCAATTTAGTTTGATTATATCAAGATGTTTTACTTTGATGATTGTCCATAGTACAGAATACACTGTATAAGAATACTGCTTAGTGAAATTTCAATGAAGAGTTTGTTTTCTAAAATCTTTGTTAGGGTTTTTAACGCCCTTCCTTAAAAAGAATTAAGTTTGACACAGTGCCAGTTTGTGACATCTAATTCACAGAGAGGCAATGCTCGCAGCCCCAGCCGCTAAACATCCACACATTGTAACTGCTCTGGCATAGTCACCATGTGCGTCTTGTGTAACGATTAGGAGGTAGTATTTGTCAATCAGTGGTTATAAGGCCAACTCTTGGGTTGTTATTGATTCCACACAAAAGATCCCAAAGCCTGTGGCAGGTTGGAATCCAGGGTTTTGCTCTCTTTGACACTTTGCTTACCATAGTTGGGTATACACTTTTGATGCAACATAAGGGGATCATGCAGTGCAGAATCTCGTTATCTTTTCCAAGGCTGTTTTGTTGGCCTTGTTGTAATTGTCGTTTTTTTTAAGATTTCATGTAGATTGATTTCTGAAATTCCTGCTCATATGATTATCCTTTTTATTCATTCGATTTAGGTAGTTTGGGGCTCTGCTAACATGTGACGTAATATAATTCTAAGGAATGAAACTATTTACTCTTTCAGTTTTCAATAGCATGTCTGTCTGTAGTTGAAACATTTAAAGTTATTTTCTTTCTAGCTTGATCAATGGATTCTATGGATACATGTAATGTCAAATACATAGTTCTGACTCCTGAGAGCTGCAACATTGGATGCATTTTGTTTTACCTCTCCCTCTTCGTTCTGCAAATTTTAATGTTTATTTTGAACATATGAAGTAGCTGAGCGTCTTGCTTAAAAAATGTATTAAGGTAAGAGAAGCAATATAATTTCTCAGATACTGGATCTTGTGCAAAAATGCATCAAGTTTTAAGAAAAGCAATACAAACTCTCGGATAGCCGTTTCACTTGCTGAATTTAACAGTGGGCTCTTATTACTCATTAAAAAAGCATCCAGGTAAGAAAAGCAATACAAACTTACGGATAGTCATTTCACTTATTAAATCTATCAAATGGGCTCTTGCTGCTCACTCTATTACACCATTTAACACATGGTGATAGAGAAGGCAAATTCACGTATTGTTGATCTTTGGCAGAATAGTTAAAAATATCATTCTTAGGTGGTTTAGATTACAAAGTACGTTAAGACCTACAAAATCTATGGCCAAAGTTGATTTGACCTGTTCAGAAGGAAGCCATTACAGATGTTGCACTAATCAGTCTGCCTTATAAAGCAATCTGAGATTAGGAAATTAAAAACAATGTGTAAAATAACTCATTTGGCTTGCTTCAAGCGAAAGTTTGTTAATCGACCAATTGCGATATTCACCCTGAGCCTTTTCGAGGGGGGCTGTAAGTCAGTGTCCAGCACATGGATTTCATGGCAACATCCAAATGTGAACAGAGTCTTCGTGGGTCAGTGAAAGCAGGGATCAAATATTCCCTCCATCCAGGGTTCAGGTTCACCCAGTGACAAAGTCATGCTCGTGCTGATGCTTGTGGATGCACGCCAGCACACGCAGCAGATATTGAGGACAGCTACAAGTCCCTGGCAACTTTGACATAACAGATACTCCACTCGCATCTTATAAACTGGAGGTGACTATATTGAATAGTGATAGTGGTTCCTGGTAATGATAAATCTGGGCGGGCTATCCTCATCGTGATAAGAAGAAACTAGTTCAAAAAAATAACAACTTGCAAACATTGTGTTAAAGTGTGTTTAGCTTCTGATAAAATGCACATACTGTTATGTCTTTAATCCGAGTTTCTTGTGTCGTCCATAGAGTAGATGACAACATAAGTACTTCAAGTAAAACTATTCTTTTGGGAAAGAATGGAAAAATGCAACATCGAAGCATTGTGTAACATGAAACCCTTTGAGTAAAATCAAAGAGTCAATATCGTAAAAAAATGCCCTTGTTTATATTTGCCATTATTTGTTTCTATTGCACCCCCCAAAAACTTCTCCTGTGTTTTCTTTTCAAATAAATGTTTTCCTGCTTTAGCCCAGGTTTTATTGTTGAGCCATAGATAAGAAAAGAAATGAATACTTAATAAATACCTCTGTGGCACCTACAACCAATAATGGTTTAAAAGGGCGGGATCCACCAACAGCAGCGCCACAAAACAGTCGTTCCTAGAAAACTCCTCTCATAGCTGCATAGGGCTTATGGGATTTGTCATTTAACATCACAGTGGCATAGAATCCAGGCGCTTCAAAGGGGTTTTAACATTTTCAGCAAGAGCCGCATGAGACTTCCGGAGGAAGGTTAGGGCAGAGGGCTTTAAATTATTGAGTGCAGTGGATTGTTTGTTCCTCCACAGCTGACTCTGACTTGACCCTGCTGTCCACGCACTGTCAACTTCTTCCAAATGCGTATCCTGCTATCCGATGCTCTCTTTTCATTACTTTTAACAAGTATCGAAAGGAGAGTATCAGAATAATAGACTTCCTTCCTCTAGAGCCACGCCTAATGATGACCCTTCGAAGAACGGCCACCGCAAATAATATTTGACTTAACCTTGCAGGTCTCTCTTCGGTGACCACGTACCTTTCACAATTCCGTGTTCTGTACTCTAACCATTAGACGTGTTTGACAAGTTTTTGACTTTTGAGTACATTTTGTTTGAAATTGGTTAACATTTTCTGGAGGGTAAGTTTGAGCTTTTCTAATTTGAATTATCAGTGTTAAATTTATTTATATATTTAATAAAATATTTTAAATAATAATAATTTATAATTTTAAGCAAAAATTTATTTTAAATTTTATTGAAAATGTAAAAACATGTAATAGTTAGGTTGTATTTATATGTATATTTTAATATTTAATATTGATATGCTGACTAATTCCTTATGATCATATGTTTTTTTATGGGTATTTTTTTGGGTTAATTTTATTCTAGGTATGAATTTCTAAAAAATTGTAAATTTCAATTATGTAATTTGTTGTATAATTGGAATATATTAATAATTTTTCAACACTTTATATTTAAAAACTCATTTTAAACAACTAAAATTAACAAGGTTATCAAAATTTAATTACACTATATTTTTTATGCATTTTAATTTTACTCAATAAATAAGGTGTACCTTACATGTGTCTTTTTTTAATATAATTAAAATAAAAGAAAAATTAAAATATATAAAAAGTAAGTTTTTATTATTCATTGTATTTAAGTAAAAAAGATAAATATACTAAAAATAAAAATCTATTTAAATATACCTTAAAGCATCTCATTTAAATGTATTGATGGGTAAATTATTAGATATATTTTTAAATTATAATGATAATTCATGAATTCGTATTTAAATTAGTGAATTACTTTAAATCGTTTTAACTTATTATTAAAAAAAAAACTTATTTTTTTATTATTTATAAATCAATTTTATTTTTTTATTATTTATAAATCAATTTTATAAAAAATATTTTTTAGATTTTTTAAATTTTATTTAAAAAAATATTTGAAAAAAAAAATTAAATAACATTATACATCTTCCAAAACTATAATATTTAAAAATGTAAACTTTCAAACTATATAAAAACATTAATACATTATAAGTCTTATCCTTCATCTTAAATTAATAGGAATAATTGAGTTTTAGAATATATAAATTTTATTAATCTAATAAAAATGATTATGAAAAAAATAATAATAATAATCAAACTATTTATAAATCAATTTAGGGAAATGATATTTTTTTTTTCATGTTTTCCTTTAATTTTTTTATATTTTTTAAATCATTCAACTCAAGTGGAGATTTCATGAAATTTTCTTGAAATTAAAAATTTGATTTTTTTCATATTCTTATCTTTTGAAATGAAAATTCTATTTTTTTCCTATATTTTTTTTATTCTTTTTAATATCTTTTGAAGTGATTCAAGTCAAGTGGACATTTGATTTTTATTCTTTTTAATATCTTTTGAAGTGATTCAAGTCAAGTGGACATTTGATGAAGACCTTTTTTTAATATCTTTTGAGGTGCTTCAACTCAAGTGGACATTTGATGAAGACTTTTTTTAATATCTTTTGAGGTGATTGAACTCAAGTGGACATTTTGATGAAGATTTTTTTGAAAAAAATTAAAAATACTATCGACATTTGAGGATGACTTTAAAAAAAAAAATTATCCATATTTGATGAAATTTTTTAAAATAAAATAAAAAATCATAAATAGCAATGCACACATCTCAAAATCATAATGATTGATCATTCTTGATTGAAAAATGTAGACTTTACAAATCATGTAAAAACACATATATCATTTATGTTTAAATTTTGAACATTATTAATCTAATATTAAATTCATGATATTGACTAGTTTTTAAATAAATTGTCTCAATTTCTTCTATTTTTCTAATAACATTTACTAACACGATAAAAATGGAAATGTTAAAATAATTTTTTTCCCTTTCTATAACTTTTATTATCCTCTTAAAAATGACCTAAAGACCTACTTTACTAAATGATTATATTATTTTGAACTCATATTTCTTAAAATTGACAATGATTAGATTTTAGATTAAATAGAAAGAAGTTCTTCTCTTTTTCCATAACATTTAATACCACCTTAAAAACCCAATACTTGCTATTTGTTTATTCTCTTATCTCCAACTTAGATTTCCCTATGTCGCCACCTTCTTTGGAAATGAGCTAATGTGTGTCAAGGTTATCTTATGATGCTTTTATGATTGTAAAATGTTCTCCCATGTTGTATATATAAAATAAATTATGTGACCATAGCAAGAATTTAAAGTTAAAGCTCACATTAAAATGTTCTCCCAGGTTGTATATATAAAATAAATTATGTGACCTCACATTAAAATGTTCTCCCATGTTGTATATATAAAATAAATTATGTGACCTCACGTTAAAATGTTCTCCCATGTTGTATATATAAAATAAATTATGTGACCATAGAAAGAATTTAAAGCTAAAGCACACTAGAGAATGTGAATAGAATATTTTATTTATTTTTTTATTTTTATTTTTTACGTTGTGTTTACTGTGAGGAGGTAAGCATAATGAATCACTTAAATAAGCTAATCTTTAAATGAGCATACTAATAATTATGAGGAACATAAAGGAGAAAATATGGCTTAACAAATGGCAAAAGGCTTGGAATTAATGGTTAGGAATGATGACCTTCTCCCCATTAACTAAAAGGTTTTTTTTTCATACAGCCTTTATTTGGCACCTTGATAGCCACAGAGATTATATATAATCACTCAACCTATGGTTGATTTGATTCGTGATCACAAAGCTTAATTAATGTTGCAATAGGAAATATATAAATAAAATTTTAAAAATAATATATATGTACATATGTGTGTTATATTTCATTGTGCATCAAATTTGATTGCTATTACTTACATGTTGTAATTTAAATAAAGAAAGCAAAGTTGAAGAACTCAAGCATAAACAATAATAACACATTCCTTTTACTCCTAGGGAATTATTGCAAATGGGAGCATTACACTCTCTAACAAAGAATTTATGTGATATTAGTCTTAGGTTGTGTCTGGTAAATTATTAGGTTGTGTCTGGTAAATTATTGTTTGGCTCAAAGACATTTTCATTCTTCATGGAGAGGTTCACAACCTTCATCATCATTTTGGTCTAAAAACATATTTTTTTTTATTCCTTTGTATTTCTACTAGTGTGCCTTAACCTCCAAAGATTTCTAGTATTTAATGTTCATTCTTCCTCCATAATGGGCCCTATTGTTCAGCCTCCAATGGCCTCTTTATTTTTTCCACAAATGAAAAAAAAAAACAAAACAAAACAAAAAAAACAAAAAAAGCAAATCCTTTTATTGATATCTCATATTAAGAATACAACAATTTTGAGTGGAAAATTTATGTGCATTGTGATGGAAACCCTAAAGCCTTCAGTTGTCGCCCTGTCTCTGGGGGATTTTCAATTTAACAACTATTGGGAACATAAAGGAGAGAATATGACTTAACAAGTGCCAAAAGGCTTGGAACTAATGGTTAGGAATGATGACCTTCTCACCAGGAACCAAAGTTTTTTTTTTCATAAGGGCTTTATTTGGCACATTGGTAGTCACAGAGGTGATATGTAATCACTCGACCTATGGTTGATTTGATTCATGATCACAAAGCTTAATTAATATTGTGGAGATTCATATATAAATAATTTTAAAAATAATATATATGTATATGTGTGTGTGTTATTTCATTGTACATAAAATTCGATTGTTATTACTTACATGTTGTAATTTAAATAAAGAAAGCAAAGTTGAAGAAATCAAGCATAAACAATAATAACACATTCATTTTACTCCTAGGGAACTATTGCAAATGGGAGCATTACACTCTCTAACAAAGAATTTATGTGATCTTACGCATAGGTTATGTTTAGTAAATTGTTGTTTGGCTCAAAGACAATCTTCATTCTTCATGGAGAAGTTCATAACCTTCTTCATCATTTTGGTGTAGAAACATATTTCTTCTTTTATTCCTTTGTATTTATACTAGTGTACCTTAACCTCCAAAGATTTCTAGTGTTTAATGATAATTCTTCCTCCATAATGGGCCCTATTTTTCATCCTTCAATGGCCTCTTTATTTTTTCCACCCCAAAAAAAAAATCCCTTCTATTGATATCTCATATTAAGAATACAACAATTTTGAGCGGAAAAATTTTGTGGATTGTGATGTAAACCCTAAATCCTTTCAATTGTCTCCCTATCTCTATGGGATTTTCAGTTTAACAACTATGGGGAACATAAAGGAGAGAATATGGCTTAACAAGTGGCAAAAGGCTTGGAACTAATGTTTAGTAATTATGACCTTCTCACCATTAACCAAAGGTTTTTTTTTTCTCACAAGGGCTTTATTTCGCACCTTGGTAGCCACATAGGTGATATGTAATCACTCAACCTATGGTTCATTTCATTCACGATCACAATGCTTAATTAATGTTGCAGAAATAAATATATAAATAAAATTTTAAAAATAATATATATGTATATATGTGTGTGTTATTTCATTGTGCATCAAATTTGATTGTTATTACTTACATGTTATAATTTAAATAAAGAAAGCAAAGTTGAAGAAATCACCCATAAACAATAATAACACATTCCCTTTACTCCTAGGGAATTATTGCAAATGGGAGCATTACACTCTCTAACAAAGAATTTATGTGATCTTACTCCTAGGTTGTGTCTAGTAAATTATTGTTTGGCTCAAAGACAATCTTCATTCTTCATGGAGAAGTTCACAACCTTCTTCATCATTTTGGTCTAGAAACATATTTTTTCTTTTTATACCTTTGTATTTATACTATTGTGCCTTAACCTCCAAAGATTTCTAGTGTTTAATGTTAATTATTTCTCCATAATGGGCCCAATTTCTCATCCTCTAATGGTCTCTTTATTTTTTCGACAAATGAAAAAACAAAATTATATAAATAAACCCTTGTATTGATATATCATCTTAAGAATACAACAATTTTGAGTAGAAAATTTATGTGGATTGTGGTGAAAACCCTAAAGCCTTCAGTTGTTTCCCTGTCTCTGGGGGATTTTTAGTTTCAAGATTCTTTCTTTGTCTGAAGCTCCATCCTAAATCTATTAATCCGTGAGGAATTTCTTTTGTCATTGTTTTCTTCCCTCCTTTTAGGTGATGCAATCGCTTCATATCATTCAAGCATTTCAATCTTTGTGAGACCACTCTCAGGAGGTACCCTTTGTTTGTAGGTCAAAGTTGTCGACTTTGTATCTACAGTCATAACCAAAATATAGATCGAATAGGAATCCCTTATATCTCAATACGGATCCTACATGGGGGTAGACAACTTCAGGAAGGGCTTGCTCAAATATTATGGTATAGCAAATGACACCTTAATCATCCTAGTCTCGAGATTGAGTGGAGGAGACAAAGGTTGGGGTGCACCCTCTGTTACACAGTATTTTTTCACACCTCCTGCACTTCCTCTTGACATACCCCGAAGTGCCTGAAACATGAACATTATGCAATCTACTCATTCATATATGCAGCTCAGATTCTCCCTAAGACATTGATTGGAAAATGCCTGGAGCTTCCCCAGAAGGAAATACCTCTTAAACGTTAATTTGAGCATCATCGCTCTTATGAGACTAAAAACCGTGATGTTCGCCTGTTGTAGTATACTCGACCAGCGATGGCATCGCTCTATTTACTTGTATACCCGCAATGATCCCAAAAAGGCAATTTTCCTAAAGAGGATGAGAAGCTTCGTGATCTAGAAGCTTCCAAAGGGGCGAGCTGGAGGTTGTTCGGCGTACATGAGGTCGAGTTCTCCCAACTTAGATTCTTGGTATTGTCCCTATGAGCTACATCCTTGAGATGAGGGCTTACTCCTATCTTTAGAGAGATCCTAACTCCCTTTACCAACCTATATATTCATCCTCTCCCATTCCCAAATGGTCGGTCTATGCTTATTTGCACCCTTATGCTAAGATTGTGCCTATATGCTACTCATTTGGCATGGAAAAGGAGTGCTTGGAGAGATTAGCTTGGACTTGGATATTAATTCAAGGAGAGCCTATCAACATCAAGACTTGGTTATATGCTTACCCTTATTTTCTATTAATATACAACTGTTGGTTCATTTTCCCTAAATGTGTATGCTTATGTATCATTTAGCTTAACATTCCTTGATCAATTAAGTAGGTTGCTTTTGAATATGCTATTTGTATTTGCATGCATTGTTGTGTCCTGATCTTTTGTACAGGTGCATAAACACTGAGAGCGGCAGGAACGAGCCTGTGACGCAAGTGATTCAAGGTCTTCAACAAAGGAGATTGAGATAGCATCAGAACGAGGTAGGCCATCTTCTTCATCCCTCTTTTCAATTGCAACTTAGGAAAGTGTCTGGTATATTGTCACTTAGGTTGATAGACCCACTCATTGGGCTATAGGGATCGTCTTTGTCCGTAGAGAGGATTTACCTAGACAACAAAATGGCGACTCCACTAGGGAGGCTATAACTCTTTCCATCCATTCTTTCAATCAGATCTTTTGACCAGTTAGACCAACTGTCGATTTCTCGACTTGTCGGCATCATTTTGGGTTTATACCATCATTGATTACAACCTTAGAGTGATAAGTCTAGATTGTTTCTTGGAATCCTTTTTGTTTTTTCCCATATTCCTCGCCCATCGCGAGTTTAGCTCTAACAGCCACAATGGCATCGCGAGTTTTTGCCTGTATAGTTGTGATGAAAAAAAAATTATTCACTTTTTGGTCGCGCTGAAATCATCACTACTTTTGCTATACAAAGTAGTGATGATGACCCTAACCATCGTGGGTTTGGGTATACAAAGTAGCGATGATAACCCAATCATCACGGGTTTAGGTATATAAAGTAGTGATGATCCTTGAATGTGATAATTTTTAAGGTTTCTTCATTAGAATCCAGTGTGCCTTGGCCCCTAAGGTCTTTTCCTATCCTAAATGCTTGGATTTGTCAGTTCTTTGATTGATTGTCTTGATTAATTTGCAAAATTTGTCTCATTGGCTTCGAAATGAAATCTTACTGAGTTCTAGGGTTTCTAGTCAATGGTCATTGCATGTTTCTTGTTGATGTCATTGAGATGTTTGTTTTGTTGATTGATTGAGTGTTGTTTTCTGTGGAAATCATTGAAAACATCATTTTCCATTTGTTTTAGCTTGTATTTCGAAATTTACTTTTCGTGAAAATGTGTTAGATTAATTGCATTGAAAAGTTATTTTTTGAGATTCATCATTGAAACTAGATCACATTTTTCAGTGATTGAAAACTAAAAATTGTATTAGGTGCATCAAATCATTCAAAATGGAAAGAAAAGCATAATTCATATAAGTGCATCTTTGTAAAGTAAGACCATTTTGCTTTCAAAAAGTTGCATTTAGGATAGTGAAAAGTGGAAATCTTTTTTACTTTTTGCATTGCATTTGGAAGACGAAAATGAAAGTTAGTGCAAGGCATTTTGCATTATGCATTTTGTTTGATGCATTATTGATTGAAATTTCTTCCCTTGATTAGTCTAACTTTCATTGAAATGAAAAGTTTTCCTTTTCTCATATAGTTGCATCATAGGTGTTCAGGTGACATCACTTTGAGCCTTAAAACTTAAACATAACTGAAGATAAACGTTAAAATCTATCAATTGATCTAAGGAGAATTTGAAACATTAACGCTCATACTTAGTGGTCTAGGCTAGAGACGTGTTCTGGTGTCTATAAAACTTAGCAGTTGTCGTTTGCAATACTCTTGCATTAGATAGTGCTAGCACGGACTTGTGCTCCCCATACCGTCGAGTATATAAAGGGAGACCCTCATAGGTTGCAAACCTTTATCCATAGGAAACCGAGTCTGCCACCCTGTAAACGTGATACACCGAAAACAACATTCAGGGAGATTGTCTACACGTACTTCAACTCCTTAATAAATTTGTTTTCTAAGGTGTACATTGCACTTCATGGTTGCTTGGTAATCCCTTTTGCCTAGAGTATCTTGAGTAGTCATTTCGATCTTTTCTGACTCCTTAAACTTGAAAAGATCATCGAGTACTTGTCCTTTCAAGCTCGCTAAACTAACGAAACTAACTAGAGTCGCCTTTTCGTCCTTTTCTTGACTCTTAAAACATAAAAAGGCAAAAATTTTGCTTCAAATTCTAAAATTAACTGACCGCATAACAACATCCTTCTTGTGGAAATAATCCTTAGTAGATCTTAGGTTGATACCAATGGCAACATTTCATGAGTCTACTAGTCAAGGAAACCCCTTTGATGGGAATCCTAGTCCTTTTCCTTCGTTTGGAAATATTGGTGCTTCCTATATGGCGACGTTGTCCCTTGCTGGATTGATCATTGCTCTGCCAGTTTGGTTATTTTCGACCTCGGTGGTTCCAAGTGTCCAAACTGCTTTTCAACCAAGTTCTCCTCCACCTAAACAACATCAACCTCATGTTAACCCTAAAGTTGACACTTTGCCTTCTTCGCCTATTTCTTCACCCCATTCTTCCTCTTCGCCTGGTGAAATTATGGATTCTAGTAATCAAGAAGTTGTTGTGGCTACAACCACCACCCTATTAAAACATGCTCTGGTAGCAAATTTGAATGGGTCCCCTAGAAGTTTGATCTTTCACTTCTCCGAATGATCTGTTTTTATCTCAGGGATTTTAACTCTATGTCGAGTCAAATCTTCAACTCTTAATGGTCAAGACCCCCCTTGAATAAATCTTTGTTACATGATTCATTCATAACCCAGTCTAGCCCTTCATTCATATCCTTCATCGGGACTCTTTCAATCCTCATAAACCTTCATGGTGCCATATGCCCACACATATAACCACCCTCACTCTTTACCCCTCAAAACCTTCCATCACATCTTTATTCCTATTATAACTCTTTTATAATAGAAATGCTTTGCAAAGCACGCATGAATTAACATCTCCACACATCCTTGTTGCATACCTTTATTGTATATCGTAGGTCGCATTGATCAAGGGCAAGGCCTATCTCTCATGAATAAATGCAATGTGATCAGGCCTCCAATTGCAAATCGCAATCGCACTTTGCTAAGACCCAAAGCCCAAGCTTCAACGTTCCAAAAATGGCGGGCCCACTGGGATTATTAAGCATAACACATATTTATTTCGAGTCTGGAGCCCATCGCATATTGCAATCGGCGGAGTTCAAGGCTTGTATATAAGGCGCACCGCGATCTACCAGACCCGTCGGGATCATTAACCACAATATATATATTTTTAGGTCCACTTCCCCTAATCGCAAGCCGCAATCGGCGAAGCCCGGGGCTTATACATAAGGTGCACTACGATATACCGGACCCGCCGAGACTATTAAACACAACATGTATATTTTCCAGGTCCCGCCTGTCACTAATCGCAATCGGCAGTCGGCGAAAGTAAAGCCCATGAGATATGCGAAGGGGCAATGAGTGGACCCGACGATAATTATACGCCCGGTGCATAATATTTGAAGTCTGGCCTTATGGTCCGGCCGCGGGTTTTCCTGTGTATTTGATAAAATGTTGCAACCCGGGTTTTCAAAGGAAAATCCCATATAGTGGACCCGCCGGAACTATTAACCGCAACACATATATATTTCGGGTCCGACCTATCGCAAATCACAATCGGCAGAGCCCAAGGCTTAAACATAAGGCGCGATGCGATGAGCGGACCCGATGGGATTATTAACCATGGCACATATATATTTCGGGTTCGGCGTATTGCAAAGCACAATCGGCAGAGCCAAAGGCTTAAACATAAGGCGTAATGTGATTAGCGGACCTGACGATGATTATAGATCCAGCGGTATATTATTTGAAGTCCGCCCTTATGGTTCGGCCGCGGGTTTTCCCATGTATTTCGATGAAATGTTGTGGTCCAGGTTTTCAAAGGAAAATCCCGTAGAGTGAATGGTCGACTTTTGAAGCATTGTCAAAGCAATCCTTAAGTAAGAATGAATATTGTGGGCAACGAGAATACATGTCACAGCATGTTCGGTGGTTTGATAATTATAGTTGCTCTGCGTCGCAAGATTAAATAGAAACTGTGGTTGAATGCAAGGTTTGTTTGTGAGCATGTTTGTCATATTTCTCATATTCATAGCTAGTATGAATTATTTCTGCAGGCGAGTTCGAGTGGGCCCGGTAGCGGATAAAGGCAATTTATGTAAAAATGACACCTCTGCACAACCAGTGTCGATATTGCAAAGACATATTCTACAAAAAGGGATATGAACCGCCATAGTGCATAATGGAGGCACGTGCCATGTCAAGAGGAAGCACAAGACTGATACATCAAGATGTTATTACCTCCAAACACACCTTCAATCATGCCAAATGTGGGATGATGAGCATAGTGTCTTTAGTTTCCTTCAGGAAATGATTGGGAATAACGTCCACTCAATACAGGTGCAAAGGGATGACACGCAATCATCCTCTTTTAATCAACATCTATTCATTTCCACAGGAAATGTTGCGCTCCAGTAGATATGCCCTCTACGTATCAATGTTTACATCGATTGTTCTACGATTGTATATTCTGATTTGTATATTGAAAAGAGGAGGGAGGTGAAAGGTGAAGGGAGACCGAGGGTCAGTTCCTTTTGCATAAATATTACCTCTGGAGATGAAGGGAGGACTTTTTTTGGGCAGAACAACTTTTGATTTATTATGAATAAAGAAAAATGTTTGGTCGAGAAAGAGCCTTTTTCAGATTCATTTGCCTCTCCTTTCATGTGTTTAGAATCAGGATGTTGTTGCTGGCATAAATATAAATGTGATTTGTTTTGTGCATATTGATAGCAGACAATTCGTGACTAGTCTTGGTTATTCAAATATGATTTGTTATCATGGTTAATTCATGAGCAATTGTTGATTCGAGACCTTGTTAAACATCAGTTACAATTTTTATTTGTATGGAAAGGAATGTGTATTCCTGTATAAGTAATTAGATTGCAATTAAGATTTAATACAGCCTTGTTCATCTGTGAACCAATAATTGATTCATTAGGACTTGGAATCTATATATGATGTTTAACCTCCTTTTGTTATGCTCCTGTAGGATAGATTAGAATAGTTAGGACTAGCATAAGTAGTTAGAATTAGTGTAGATAGGATTTGATACATATAGGTTAGTTGTTTCGTTTGTTGATTTAATTGAAGTCTTCCTCCAAGAAGCAATCTTTCAACACATATAACAGTTTACGGGATCCTCTAAAACCCATCGGAACTAGCCATTCCAAACGAAAGCAGATCTAATTGGGGTCTGCAATCGGGTTAGTTCCCCTTGTTGGCATAGCGAACATTCGTCGTGTCAACAAATTGGCACTAGAAGGAGGGCCTGAACCGCCGTCCACAACTTTTTATGATTTCATCTATAAATGTCACGCATGGACTCGAAAAGATTAATGCATGGATCGTAAAGGTTGAAAAGATCCTTCCTCCCATTTGGAAAAGCCTCATTTCGAAGAAATAGGGGTCCGTCTAAGTCCCATGTTTGGGTCACCCAAAGAAGAGACACTATGGGAGTATCCTCTCACTGAGGAACAACCGGTCAGAGTACTTACTCAGGCTTACACTCGTTCCCTCTCTCAACTCCCCATCTTTCACCATTTACCTCCGACAACTAAAAGAAAGCCAAGGATCTGTCCCATAAACGAAGAGACATCTGCAGCCCCTTCTCTTGAAGATATTGTGCTAGAGTCCTTACAAGTATCGACACTCCTTGGGAAGTAATTCATGAGGATCCCCTCTCTGAAGGTAATCCCTGGCCCAGTTTGGGAAATCCTAATAAAGAACGCCTCAAAGAAACCTTCAACTAGAACCTCCCTATCCATAATATGGCTAACGTTCCTCTTCCAGGTGGGAATCAGCTTCAACCAGGTGGGAACCAAATCCCACCTCCTACGGGAGCACTCCCTCCCTGGCTCGCTTAGGATGCCATAGCAGTACTTGGGCAGCAGCATCCCTTACCCAAGAATGCAGAAAGAGTACTGCCTAAATTCGACCCTGAGCGGGGAGACACTGCTAATAACCATATTCACTCTTTCTTCCTGGTCATGCGCATGTTGGGGGTAGCCGATGAATATGTAGTATGTCGCTTATTCCCTTTTGCTCTGATTGGTGCGACCTCTACATGGTACTTTAGCTTGAGAGTAGGATCAATCACCTCATGGGTCGCCTTTCAAGAGACCTTTTTAGACAAGTTTGGCGATGACAAAACACCTGTGGCCTTAGTTTTAGAACTATCCCATTTGAAATTGGGAACCAAAGAAAAGGTAAAGGATTTTAACATCTGGTTCAACACTTTGTTCAGTAGAATCCGGGCTAACACAAGACCTACTGAAGAGGTGCTCATGGAATTCTACATCACTACTCTCCCTGTCCCTACTGCATTGTGGGTCAAAAGGAGTAACGCACAAACCTTACAAGGTGCTATCGATGAAGCAGTAAAATTCGAGAATGAAATGATCAGTCTCACAAGCCTCTTAATCATCCAAGAAGAATAATGGGAGTAATAACAAAGGGGCTGAAATCAAAGAAAAGGATACCACAGATGTGGAAGGTTTGCATCGGATCATTAAGAAATTGACAAATACAGTCATCA
This sequence comes from Pinus tabuliformis, assembly GCA_031772625.1. Lineage (NCBI taxonomy): Eukaryota > Viridiplantae > Streptophyta > Pinopsida > Pinales > Pinaceae > Pinus > Pinus tabuliformis. Next base: position 860,142,756 of record CM062820.1, read on the forward strand.
ATATGAAAAGGAATTCTAGAGAGAGTACAAGTGGGAATGGAGGAGATTATAACAATAGAAAATCTTTCAAACCTTTCTATCATAAGACGACAGAAGGTGGTCATGGTCAACTCACACTAATTGCTCCATCCAATGAAGGGAATTTAAATATTGAAGCGTTGGCTCTTATCGGATCGCTCCTTAACAACGAAGAACCTATAGTGGAGCTGGAGCCAAAACAAGAAAATGAGGAAGAATACCAAGTAGAAGAGCCCTTGGATGAAGAATCTCAAATCAATGTACTGTGGGATTTCTATACAAATTTAAACGGTGATGACGAAGGAGATAGTACGACAGAAATCCACACTAATGAAATCCACACACGAAGTAAGGGGCCACTTGCGGGCGTGATGAAGCCTGTAGACCAGAGAAAGAAAGATGTTCACCCTTTGAAGGCATCTGCTCCCAAAGTTCCTATTGACAAGGACAGACCTAGTGGTGATTCCAGGAGTACTCCAGTTGTGAACTATCCACAGAAAGATAACACATCTCCAACTGCAACAAAGGCGACTCAAAATGGTAAACTCCCACCTAAGAACGGAAAAACCGGTATGTTTAGTCTGCCCTACCTTGTTTATAACATTGATTACAACATTGTGGATGATCTTAAGAAATCTTGAGCTAATATCACATACTTCGATTTGTTAAAGTTAACGCAGCAAAGAGATCTTCTTTTGAAAGCTATGAATGAACGAAATTGCAAATCTCCCACCAATCCAAGTAGTCAAACCAAAACTTCAATGTCCAGACCCGTTAGTACCTCTAGTACATCCCAGAAGCCACCAGCCATGGAAGCCACTCTGTCAAAAATAAATCGAACACCCCAAGATGTCAGTGTAGCCATGATAGGAAGGAAATCAAAATCCATGACTCCACATTTCCTTATCACATTTGAAATCTTCAACATGTATGTCTACAATTGCCTAGTAGATTCCAGTGCCTCTTCCACTGTTATGCCTCACGCTGTTGCTAAAAGACTTCATGTAATGCCCGCGAAAATGGAACTCGAATTATGTAACTGGACAGAATGAATGTGAAAGTAATTGGAGAACCAAAAGATGTGTTGATTCGGATGGCTGCCAAACCATAGTACACACAAGTCATTGACATAGTGGTAGTCGACATACCCGAAGCATATGGAATGCTGCTTAGTAGGGACTGGTCAACAAATCTGAATGGGTATTTCTCAATTGATTGGTCCCATCTCTTGTTGCCTCAGAAGGGAAAAGGTGACATGTTGAGAGTTGATCGAGAAAGATACATGAAGTATGTAGTGACAGAACTAAACGACCCCAATGAACCTGTAATGTTTACCAACTCTATCTGATCCAGGTTCGGGTGTGACGAAGGACCCTTCCAAGACCTTTTACTTTTGTGATGTGTTAAATTGAATTTTAAAAGAACATTAATGAATACTTCTACATGTGGAAAAGAAGAGGAACATAACAATCATCAACACATGAAAACATAAGCCGTTGATAATGGAGTTCGTCCAGGAGGGACTACGTCTCCGGGCCCCGATGTCAAGAGGGTGTAGGCCGCTGCATTAGGTGTTGTCAATAAAGGTGATGTACACAAGAGACGATGTCGCGATCATACAAGGAAAAATGCCCTCACGCAGGAGTAGCTCTAAGAGATATTCCACTATTGGAATTCTCAATCAAAAGACTCCTATAAGTATGACACAAAAACATGCATGATGACCATCCCGCCAACATGGCATAAAAGGGATTTCAAAAAAAAAACATGCATGATGACAACAAGAGTATCCCAACAACATACAACAAGGGATCTCTGAACATAACATGATGAGTTATGATAGCAAGTACATCACATAGAGGATTCTGCATCAAATCGAGCAAGGAATCATGACAAAATATAATAAACAAGATCCTGCATCAACATCGATCAAGGATCCGTGCAGCATAACGCATAAAGAAGAAATATATGAACAATAATCATATACCTCACTACAAAGCCATTTGAAGAAGTGGATGTTCATATCTTCGGCAAAACAATCCACAGTGAATACGTTGTTCACATTGTCGATACGCAGGCAGGACCCATTACCAATCTGGACTTTGGCTTCCCTTGCATCGAGAGTTTTATGGCTTTCACAATCAGGGGCATCTGAAACAGAAGCTATCAATGTGTTGAAGCTTGCTCGGCCATCGATCTCATAGCATCAATTTGAAGAAGAAGACTGCTCTGGCTATCTGCAACGTAGCTCTCTGGCTATCTGGTTTTGCAATGCTCTGGCTATGTCACTGCAGCTCTGCCTGACCTTCTGGTTCTTTGTCTCACCTTCCTGCGCTGCCTCGATCACGCTCTGTGGCTCTGCGCTCTCGCTTTCAAGCGTTCTAGCTTCTAATCTTCCCTGAGTAAACCCGCGACACTGTCCAGCTATCTCTGGCTATCTGGCCCTCTCATGTTGCGGCTCTCCATCAGGCGCAACCTCCTCATTGGCTCTCTAGCACTTCAGGCTCTCGGGCACTCTAGCACAGGGTCTTTGGCTCTCTGGCACTCCACCCCTCGGCTCTCTGCATTCATCGTGTTTTATAACACGTTTTATGACAAAGGCCGCTTAAAACAGGATTTGTTTTATTTATAATAGAAGTTGTTTGCATGGAAGGATCAATGACGCAACAAATCCTGAAATCAGGCCTTTTTCCGTTTAAACAGAAATACACGTGAAAACACAAAAAAACTGAAAACCTCGGACTTCAAATTTCATCAAATCGGGCTTATAAATCCATCGGGTTCGTGCTATATCGCAATCGCATATCACTCTGTTACTGGCCTTGTATATCGGGGGATCACTGATTGCTGATATGTCGATCCACCAATCGTTAATATGCCAATTAGATCTGGACCGTTGATCTGTTCTTGATCGGACGGTCCAGATTGCATCTCATGTCACTATCGCATCGCCCCTTGGTATCTGGGATCGTCGATCTCCTGATAGCCGATTTAATCCTGGTCGTTGATCTATTTTCTGATCCAATGGCTGAGATCATGCATCGTTGATCGCTATCGCATATCGCAATTGCTACAGCCTGGGGGTTTTGCCTTTGGCATCCGCTGACGTCGATCGTTCTGATTGCCAATTTGATCGCTTCATCGCATGTCTTAAGTCCCGATATCGCCGATAGCCTGCCCCGACTACGATTAGTCGGAGATCGCTGATCGGGGGTTCTAAAGGCTCGACCTTAAGTCCACCCTTTGAACTTCTTCCAATGCAATTTTCCTTATAAGGCTTTTAGACCCATTTTTAGAGGAAAAGCCTCCTTTTTCCAAAGGAACCAAGGCAACTCTTTTTACAATAACTTCATCATCCGGTCTCGGATTGACGAACCGTTCGCATCGTTGAAATCAGGATGACGAGGTCTATGCTCTGGTCCTGGGTCGACATCATCCTAAACACTTTGATTTTCTAGCATTCATAAACCCTTTGTCCTGTATGTCTCTCTAGAGCCACCTGGATCAATCCTCCCCACTGAGGAGCTTTTTGTCCTCCAGAAGCATGAAAAATAATCTGCAACTCTCTCTGTAGCCTGTCTGCATCACAAGCGTCCTGAAAAGGTATCACTTCCATCTCCTTCACCTTTGTCCTTTGGAGCCTTAAGCGACAAACTGACACCTGCTACCTCTGCAACCTGTAGTACATTGTCTCGCAAATTACATGCTTGAATGACATGACCAAATAAAGACCCAAACGTCCCACACTTGCCATGAGTTTATAACACATACTCGGTGGTCAAGTTTACAAAAAGATGGACGTAATACTCCAGCTATGACAACAAGGCCAACTTATCATTGTTGCTTCAAAAAGTGATGGAAAACACATCATCACTGCAACACATGATTTACATACATAAGGCCAAACACTATTGTTTCGACAAGTGATGGAAACATAACATCACTTTCAAAGTGTAAAATACGACTCAAAACATGACCAAACATCATTGTTGCTAACCAAGTGATGGAAACATATCATCACATTTACATTTTAAAATGCAACAAGTGATTTACAAAAGAATGACCATGAAACGACAACATGTCTAGAAACCATTTTTCACTTATCATGGTGAATGGGTCGCCTCCTTGTGGTGATTTTTCTTGTCGAACAAAAACGCTTTGTCTTTAAGGCGCTGCTCTAGATGGAGCTTCCAGAAAGTGGCTCTTTGATGGCCATTTCTATCGCAATGACTGCAGTAGGCTTTCTTCCTCCATATTTACTTAACCTGTTCCTTTTCATGCTATTGAGAGGGCCTTTCACGCCTCATGAATGCTGCCATTCTTTTCCAACACTTAGAAAATGTATGGTTAGGTAAACCACAAAAGGTACATGTTTTTCGATGCCTTGATCTTCGTTCATTATTAACAACATGATCATAATCAAAATGAACATTCAAAGATCGAAAGTGATTATACCTTCCCTTGCTATCTTTGATGTCAGTATGGCGATGAGAGCTTGCCTCAGCTCTCTCCCTGCAATGGAAACTGCCATGGGATGATGGGGATGTTTTCCCATAATTCTCTTTCCTCGACGATGTCTCAAACGAATCTGACACCTTTGAGCATTCTCCTTTAGTGTATCTCGAGCCTACAAATGGATGTTCGTGCATAACCTCCAAAGATGGAGTTATGCCTTGGTTATTAACACCAAGTTCTTCTTTCTCCTTGTGCCTCGTCTTTGTAGGGAGCCTCATGTTTGTCCCTGTAATTGGGATCTCCAAATCTCCAACATACATCATACTATGAGAAGATGAAATTGAAAGGAAATCAACATCTTTTACCTTCTCTTTCGATTCGGAAAGATCTGATGAGGGTTTCTCATCATCCTTTGTTGGTGGTTCACTCGTTGTCTCAGCACATTCCCCAACTTCTTTCCTGACATACCCAAGTCCTACCTGACAGGGTAGTTCCTCTACTTTGATGGGGTTGACAATGCCTTGGCCATTAACGCCCAAGCCTTTTCCTTCATACCCCATTCTCTTCAACAATTTGGAGCCAATTCCTATTGTATGATTTTCAAACACAGCGAAATCATCATCAGGAAACATACATGAAGATGGAGAACTACTTTTTACCTCACATTGGTCTCACTGCAGCTTTTCCAAGGCCTCATCCTTTGCTTGCAGCTATCGTAGAAAACTTTGTTTCTCCTCTTTCTCTTCATGTAGACGCATCTTCAATTCATCGTTCTCTGTTTGAACATTATGTTTGTTTTGCTTCAGTTCTTTCATGACCTCTTATGTGGCTTGCAATTGAACCTGCAATTGCTCCTTTTCCTCTGTCTCTTTCTGTAGAGTTTCATACACAATTTCCACGTTCTTGGAAATGTTGACCATGGTCTCGTACATCACTCTTTCATCCTCTGTCCTTGTTCACACAAAATTCACATCAACGCAAATACTGCTCTGATACCACTTGATCCAGGTTCGGGTGTGATGAAGGACCCTTCCAAGACCTTTTACTTTTGTGATATGTTAAATTTCATTTTAAAAGAACATTAATGAATACTTCTACATGTGGAAAAGAAGAGGAACATAACAATCATTAACACATGAAAACATAATCCGTTGATAATGGAGTTCGTCCAGGAGGCACTACGTCTCTGGGCCCCGGTGTCAAGATGGTGTAGGCAGCTGCATTAGGTGCTGTCAATAAAGGTGATGTACACAAGAGACGATGTCACAATCATACAAGGAAAAATGCCCTCATGCAGGAGTGGCTCTAATAAATATTCCACTACTGGAATTCTCAATCAAAAGACTCTTATCAGTATGACACAAAAACATGCATGATGACCATCCTGCCAACATGGCATAAAAGGGATTTCAAAAAACAAAACATGCATGACGACAAAAAGAGTATCCCAACAACATACAGCAAGGGATCTCTGAACATAACATGATGAGTTATGATAGCAAGTACATCACATAGAAGATTCTGCATCAAATCGAGCAAGGAATCATGACAAAATATAATAAACAAGATCCTGCATCAACATCAATCAATGATCCGTGCAGCATAACGCATAAAGAAGAAATATATGAACAATAATCATATACCTCACTACAAAGCCATCTGAAGAAGTGGATGTTCATATCTTCAGCAAAACAATCCACAGTGAATATGTTGTTCACATTGTCAATGTGCAGGCAGGACCCATTACCAATCTGGACTTTGGCTCCCCTTGCATAAAGAGTTTTCTGGCTTTCATAATCAGCGGCATCTGAAACAGAAGCTATCAATGTGTTGAAGCTTGCTCGGCCATCAATCTCACAACATCGATTTGAAGAAGAAGACTGCTCTGGCTATCTGCAACGTAGCTCTCTGGCTATCTAGTTTTTCAGTGCTTTAGCTATGTCATTGCAGCTTTGCTGCTCTGCCGGACCTTCTGGTTCTTTGGGTCACCTTCCTGCGCTGCCTCGATCACGCTCTGTGGCTCTGCAGGCTCTACGCTCTCGCTTTCAATCTTCCTTGAGTAAACCCGTGGCACTGTCCAGCTATCTCTGGCTATCTGGCCCTCTCGTGTTGCAGCTCTCCAGCAGGCGCAGCCTCCTCATTGGCTCTCTGGCACTTCAGGCTCTCGGGCACTCTAGCACAAGCTCTCTAGCTCTCTGGCACTCAGCTCCTCATCTCTTTGCATTCATCGTGTTTTATAACACGTTTTTATGACAAAGGCCGCTTAAAACGAGATCTGTTTTGTTTATAATAGAAGTTGTTTGCATAGAAGGATCGGCGGCGCAACAAATCATGAAATTAGGCCTTTTTCCATTTAAACATAAATACACGCGAAAACACTAAAAAATTGAAAACCCCAGACTTCAAATTTCATCAAATCGAGCTTATAAATCCATCGGGTCCACGTTATATCACAATCGCATATCACTCTGTTACTGGCCCTGTATATCTGGGGATCGCCGATTGCTGATACGCCAATCACTGATATGCCGATTAGATCTGGACCGTTGATCTGTTCTTGATTGGACGGTCCAAATTGCATCGCATGTCACTATCGCATCGCCCCTTGGTATCTAGGATCGTCGATCTCCCAATCGCCAATTTAATCCTGGCCGTTGATCTATTTTCTAATCCGACGACTGAGATCGTGCGTTGTTGATTGCTATCACATATCGCAATCGCTACGGCCCAAGGGTTCTGCCTTTGGCATCCGCTGACGCCGATCATTCTGATCGCCGATTTGATCGCTCCATCGCATATCTTAAGTCCCGATATCACCGATAGCCTACCCCCGACTCCGATTAGTTGGAGATCGCTGATCGGAAGTTCTAAAGGCCCTGCCTTAAGTCCGCCCTTTTGCACTTCTTCCGATGTGATTTTCCTTATAAGGCTTTTAGACCCATTTTTAGAGGAAAAGCCTCCTTTTTCCAAAGGAACCAAGGCAACTTTTTTTGTGATAACTTCATCATCCAGAATCAGATTGACGAACCGTTCACACCGTTGGAATCAGGATGACAAGATCTATGCTCTGGTCCTGGGTCAACATCATCCTGAACACATTGATTTTCGAGCGTTCATAAACCCTTTGTCCTGTATGTCTCTTTAGAGCCACTTAGATCACTATCCTTGGGAATTATAGTTTCGACGTTTGTGCCACAAAAACTTATTTTGGGGAATTCCATGCAGAGACAGTTGAAGAAATTGCAATAGACACACAGTTGGAAGCTTTCCCCCAGAGTCTGACTAATGAGCTAACCCGTAATATGGTAGATAATAGGGCCAATTTCGTAGAAGGCAGTTCATTTGATATAACATCCGATTCTATGTTTTGGACACTCTATTTTGATGGCTCTAACTGTCTAGAAGGTGCGGGTGTTGGGAGCATTCTCATTAACTCGCAAGGGAACCAACATTCGATGGCCAACCGGTTGGAATTCGTGTGCACCAACAACACCGCAGAATACAAAGGCTTACTACAGGGCGTGAAAAAGGCCATTGATATGAAGGCGAGAAATCTTAAAGCTTTTGGTGACTCACAGATAATTGTGGACCAGGTAAGGAAGAGGATACGTTGCAATTCACCACACCTGGTAAGATACCAACATGAGGTATGGAGCTTAATTGACAGTTTTGATTCTTTCAATATCACATACATACCTCATGGGCAAAACCGAGATGTTGATCTGATGGCTGGTATGGCTGCGAAACTTTTGCCTGATCTTAGATTAAACAAGAATAAATATTATGTTGAATTTATTTTCAGACCATCCGTGCCTAATAACATCTCTAATTGGCAGGTGTTCGAAGGTGATGAGCAAATCCTTGAGTTCCTGCATTGCGAAAAAACATTCAAAAATGCAGTCATTGATGAAAAAGAGCATGACAAACTTATGAAGGGGGGTGAAGACGAGGACAATGATCAGCCCAATATAATCCCCAAGTTAGTTGTCAAGATGAAACACTTTTATGACCTGCATGATAAATTTAAGACGCCGAGAGGTAAGCACACAAAATTCCAAGACTTATGGCTGGGCCCATTCCAAGTTGAAGAAAAAATCGGTTAGGTAACTTACAGATTGAAAAGTTTACAGGGAGAAACTGAAAAACTCCCTGTTAATGGCCAACATCTTAAGAGATACTTCCAGTATCCACCACATGGTGGTTACCTCCTAAGTAGGTTAGGATTCATTTTATTTTGCTGTTAGCTTAGTTACATTTTCGTCCTGCCATTTCTTGTTCTACGCAAAGATTATTTTCCTTTTGAATTTCAGTCCTTTTCAGCCAATTGATTTCGGTCCTTTATTCTCGTTTTCACCTTTATAACTCTCTTCAGATTTCCCTCATTCCCCACCTTCAGCTTTTTCCCTCCCTTAGTAACCTGTTGATGAGTCTTCCAATCCTAAATTCATCGTTACCTTGCAAATCAAGCAAACTTTCAATGAGCCCATGAGAACTGGAAAATCAGCGGCAAAATTCAAATCAGAGCTCCTCATTGGCATCCGTTGGGAACTAGGTAGGATCTGTTGATAACTTGGATGCTGGAGCATGTAGGGATATATTTATAAAACAAAAATGTGTAGCCACAGCTGGACTGGCATGGCAGAACGCTACATTTTTAAAATCCCATCTAGAGCTAGCCTATACTTGTCTATAAGGTTTACAATCATTCTCCATTGGTTCCATCTACCACATTCAAATTTCCAATATATGTCATCTACAAGTAAACCTCCTCTCATGGGCTAAGCTCGCTGTTGTATATCTTGTGGAAAATTCAATTATGCTCTAGTCCTTGTACTTGAAACTGGAAGGACTTATGTAAAAAAAAAAATGTTGAATCCTTGTGTCAATCTGGAAGGACAGGTTGTTTGGGAAGTCGGTTAGAGTAGGGACTGTTGCTAGAATCAGGGTACCAGTTGACACAACAAGCCCAACCTTGCTTAAGTGGTTTAAAAATATGGCATGATCCATGACTGCGCCCCATTCAATCACACAAAAGTATAGCACTAAAATTCTTACATAAAGTACAAATAAACATATCTACATCAAGTTTGATGAGCGATAAACAACTGAGGTACACACCTAAACAGGTATTGACAGATCGGTAATGGCCTCGAAAGGATTTTGAAAGTAGAAAATAGGTACATGAAGGTCAATAAATCCCATAATACTACTTTGGAGAATGCCTGTCAAAACCCTATCAGTGAGTAGAAGCTATTTGTCTTTATCCTGCCTAAAGCAATTAATGTTGAAGTGGAACCCATGCCTGCCCATCTATACAGTTTGCATTTCAAGTTTATCTTAACACCCTGATGTTCTATTGATCCAAGGTTTATTTGGAAACAGAGATAACTAGTTTGCCCAGCGGTTCGCCATTTGTTGTGGCCACAACCACCACCCTATTAAAACATTCTCTGGTAGCAAATTTGAATGGGTCCCCTAGAAGTTTGATCTTTTACTACTCCGAATGATCTGTTTTTATCTCAGGGATTTTAACTCTATGCCGAGTCAAATCTTCAACTCTTAATGGTCAAGGCCCCCCTTGAATAAATCTTTGTTGCATGATTCATTCATAACCCAGTCTATCCCTTCATTCATATCCTTCATCGGGACTCTTTCAATCCTCATAAACCTTCATGGTGCCATATGCCCACACATATAACCACCCTCACTCTTTACCCTTCAAAACCTTCCATCGCATCTTTATTCCTATTATAACTCTTTTATAATAGAAATGCAAAGCATGCATGACTTAACATCTCCACACATCCTCGTTGCATACCTTTATTGTATATCGCAGGTCGCATTGATCAAGGGCAAGGCCTATCTCTCATGAATAAATGCGATGCGATCAGGCCTCCAATCGCAAATCGCAATCGCACTTTGCTAAGACCCAAAGCCCAAGCTTCAATGTTCCGCGAATGGCGGACCTGCCGGGATTATTAAGCGTAATACATTTTATTTCAGGTCCGGAGCCCATCGCATATCACAATCGGCGGAGTCCAAGGTTTGTATATAAGGTGCACCGCTATCTACTGGACCCGCCTTGATCATTAACCACAATATATATATATATTTTCGGGTCCACTTCCCCCAATCGCAAGTTGCAATCGGCGGAGTCCGGGGCTCATACATAAGGCGCACCGCGATATACAGGACCCGCTGGGACTATTAAACACATGTATATTTTTCGGGTCCGGCCTATCGGTAATTGCAATTGGCAGTCAGCAAAAGTAAAGCCCATGTGATATGTGAAGGGGTGATGAGTGGACCCAATGGGATTATTAACCATGACACATATATATTTCAGGTCCGACCTATCGCAAAGCACAATCAGCAGAGCCCAAGGCTTAAACATAAGGCGCGATGCGATTAGCAGACCCGACCATGATTATAGATACGGGGGTATATTATTTGAAGTCTGGCCTTATGGTTCGATCGTGGGTTTTCCCTTGTATTCCCATGTATTTAAATGAAATGTTGTGGTCCGGATTTTCAAAGGAAAATCTCGTAGAGTGAATGGTCGGCTTTTGAAGCATTGTCAAAGCAATCATTGAGTAAAAATGAATATTGTGGGCAACAAGAATACGTGTCACAACAGGTTTGGTGGTTTGATAATTATAGTTGCTCTGCGTTGCACGATTAAATAAAAACTGTGGCTGAATGCAAGGTTTTGTTTGTGAGCATGTTTTTCATATTTCTCATAATCATAGCTAATATGAATTATTTCTGCAGGCAAGCTTGAGTGGACCCGGTAGCGGATAAAGGCGATTTATGTCAAAATGACACCTCTCCACCACCGATGTCGATATTGCAAAGACATATTCTGCAGAAAGGGATATGAACCACCATAGTGCATAATGGAGGCACATGCCATGTCAAGAGGAAGCATAATGCTAATACATCATGATTTTATTACCTCTAAACACACCTCAATCATGCCAGATATGGGATGATGAGCACAATGTCTTCAATTTCCTTTAGGAAATGATAGGGAATAACCTTCGCTCAATACAGGTGCGAAGGGATGACACGCAGTCATCCTCTTTTAATCAACGTCTATTCATTTCCACAGGAAATGAAGCGCTCCAGCAGATATGCCCTCTACGTGTCAGCGGTTACACCGACTATTCTACGATTGTATATTCTGATTTGTATATTGAAAAGAGGAGGGAGGTGAAAGGTGAACGAAGAACGAGGGTCAGTTCCTTCTGCATAAATATTACCTCCGGAGATGAAGGGAGGACCCTTTTTTGGGCAGAACAACTTTTGATTTATTGTGAATAAAGAAAACTGTTTGGTCGAGAAAGATCCTTTTTCAGATTCATTTGCCTCTCCTTTCATGTGTTTAGAATCAGGATGTTGTTGCTGGCATAAATATAAATGTGATTTGTTTTGTGCATATTGATAACAAACAGTTCGTGACTAGTCTTGGTTATTCAAATATGATTTGTTACCATGGTTAATTCATGAGCGATTGCTGATTCGAGACCTTGTTAAACATCAGTTGCAAGTTTTATTTGTATGGAAAGGAATGTGTATTCCTGTATAAGTAATTAGATTGCAATTAAGATTTAATACAACCTTGTTCATCTATGAACCAGTAATTGATTCATTAGGACTTGGAATCTATATATGATGTTTAACCTCCTTTCGTTATGCTCATGTAGGATAGATTATAATATTTAGGACTAGCATAAGTAGTTAGAATTAGTGTATATCGGATTTGATACATATAGGTTAGCTGTTTCGTTTGTTGATTTAATTGAAGTCTTCCTCCAAGAAGCAATCTTTCAAGACATGTAACAGTTTACGAGATCCTTTAAAACCCTTCGGAACAAGCCATTCCAAACGAAAGCAGATCTAATTAGGGTCTGCAATCAGGTTAGTTCCCCTTGTTGGCATAGCGAACATTCGTCGTGTCAACATAAGCTAAAAAGAAGAAGAAGAGGACGACGAAGAAGAAGCAAAATAAGCAAGGAGGAAACTAAACAACTATTGTTACCAATGCAGTTATTGAAGAAAAATCTTCCAACGAGCCCTGGAAAGGAAAATTCCCTTGCATGTTATGTAAGGTTGACCACCTTCTTCGGAATTGTCCCAGTATTCCCAAGGTCTTAGAACTATGGTCCACAGGTTCACATCGACCTTTATCATCAGCCTCTCGCGATCATGCTGGTAATAAACCTTCAACTAGAAACAGTAAAGTCGATGGGAAAAAGGGAAAATTCAAATTTCCCTGTAACTTGTGTGAAGGTAATCATCCCATTCACCTTTGTCCTCTCATGGCTGAAGCTTCCAAAGAGTTGGAAAATCTTACAGCTTCTCAACCTCGTCTTCCGACTGGGTATCAGAAGCTTTCCCTTGATCCTTCACTAGTTGATCCAGTGATTGATCAAAATTCATCTTTGGTCAACCCCACTCTCTTTGAAAGTGAGTCTCGTGAGTCCATTCTCGACCAACCATTGGTTGAGAAAATGGTATACCTAAATCCACCTTCACTTAACCATACTTTTCCAGTAGAGAGTGAACCTTGTACTGCTATGGTTCTTCTTGTTTCTTCAGTTTCGAATGAATTGGAGGGAAATCCTCCTATTCCTAAGGTGCATGGGAGTAGTTCTCTTGTTCTCATAGAGAAAGAGGGAAACTCTCACGTTCCTACAACACCCCCTCCGAGTAGTTTAGTCACTTCTTTTGATTGGAGTCGACTAGCAGGGTACTGTCTTCTGTCTTATGTTCCTTTCTAGATTACAATATAGGCTTGCCATATTTCCATACCTAGCACAATTATAAAGGAGGGCGCATCTGTTAGCATCATGTCCTCAACTGCTTGGAAAGCTTTAGGTTCTCCTCAACTTGTCCCTGCCACCTAGAATATGTTTGCTTTTAATAGAGTAACCAGTCAACCATTCGGGATCCTTCCTAAGTTACCTATTACTTTGGGAGGAAATACTCTCTATATAGACGTGATGGTTGTCCCACGCCCTTTAGATTTTAATCTACTCCTTGGTTGTGATTATGTTTATGTCATGGGAGCTCTTGCTTCTTCCCTCATTTGAGTGATGTATTTCCCACATGAAGGAAGCATTGTGATCATTGATCAACTTACATTCATTGGTCCTGAATCAAATCCCAATCAACCATCATCCCTAAATGGTTCTCATATGCAAGCGGTATCATCCTCGCCACAGGTTAATTATGTGGCCAATTGTTCCATGCCCACATCTACTGATGATCTAGTAGGTGATGTAGTACATCATGTACTAGGGGCATTGGAGCCTGATTTTTCATTTGGATCCCTAGACATGTATCCCTTCCAGAGTGTTGTTCTCCCATCTGATGAGAACCTCTTGGAAGCCATGGCCTCTTTTGGGTTTTGATATTGGGTATGGAGCAGAGTTCCCTGTCTTGTGTCAAGCTCCTTAAAAAAATGAAACAACAGATCTGGAACAGAGTTCCCTATCTTGTGTCAAGCTCCTTAAAAAATGAAACAAGGGATCTGGAGAAAATTTCCTTGTCTTGCGTCGAGCTCCTTAAAAAATGAAACAAGGGATATGAGGATAGTTCCTTTACTATGTCAACCTCGTTAAAAAATGAAATAGGTCTCCATGAGCAGAGTTCTTTTACTTATGTCAAACTCGTTAAAAAATGAAACAAGGTGTCATGAGAATGGTTATTTTCCTTTGTCAAGCTCGTTAAAAAATGAAACAAATCCCCTTCCAATTCGAGTCTTTGATTAGAGCTCGTAAAACTCCAATTGAGTCTTTCAATTGATCTCATAAGTGAACCATCATTCCATACACCTATTAGTAACCAGTAGTCTACTTAGATGAATGAAATGAATCATTGGGGGCATAAACCTCGAATTGAGTCATTATGTTGGGGCATGTAAACAAATCCAAGCATTGTTTGTTTTTGTTTCAAGCCTGTGTAAAAATGAAACCAAATCCATGCATAGTTTGTTTCCATTTCAAGCTTGTGTTAAAATTAAACCAAATCCAAGCATAGTTTTTTTTTTTTATCATGTTTCAAACTTGTGAAAAAATGAAACATTCTTCAAGTATACTCAAGCATAGTTTCTCATTTTTTAAGCTTGTGTAAAAATGAAAGCATGCCCACTTTACATCTCGTGATTGCCATTTTTATCAGCCGATTTTTGCGAGATGAGCCTTGGTTTGTTCATTCCATCGTCACCATCTCTTTGGTTGATCATACACTTTCACTTGGTTGTTTTACCCTTGCCTGAGGAACATCTGTGATGAGTGGTCCTATTAGCCAGCCTCTTGACCTTTACATGTTTTGATCAGTTCCATCTTGACCAGAACCAGTTGATATCCTTTTATACCACTCGTTATTCCATGCAGAGTCATCTTTTAGCTCTTTTCTGACTCTTAAAAAATGAAAATATTATCGAGTAGTTGTCGTTTCGAAGTCATAAAAGTAAATGAAATGGCGTCTTCTCAATATAATTTTAACCCTTTTCAGGACTGAGATAGACTATTGTACGAACAAGGAACAACTTAGTGAAACATGGCTAGGAGGTTCTCTCGAATATTGTTTTCTACCTTTTTAGATTTGAGAGACAAATTATGAAACGGGACATGATGGAGTTTTCCTTTTCGTCTCTTTTTCAAACTCTCTAAATATGAAAAAAGTAATGAGTTATTCTTCCATCGGACTCGTTAGATTTTTTTAAGACGAAAGACTCGTCACCATGATGAGACTAAGTTTCTCCTTCCGAGGACTCGCAAAACTTACTAGGATGGATTGATCCGAAGGGTGAACTTATACAACAATCATATGGTATCCTCTTCAAGCTTGTGTAAAAATAAAGAGGTACTCGCTAGAAATAGTGGGGAAAAACAAAAATGAAACATCCTTTGTATAGGAAGCATGTTGCTCTTGGACATGACACTCTTCTGATTTTCATGTCAGGTTTGGGATATCCCCACTCAGTCACTTGTCCTCCCGGGTTTGGGTGATCCATTTTTTTCCTCTCATCTAACTATTTCCAATTTGTCATTATAACCCTTGGTCCTATGTTGAGTCTAATGTTGCCACACTTCGGAGTCATGTCGCCAATATGTTCAAGAGAAGTCATATCTGTAGTTATTTACCTATACATTGTCTGACCTATTGTTACAGTCGGATCTTACTCACTTCATTCCATTTTATTCCTTGTTTCTTGTCGATGATGGGGGACTCATCATGGCCTTCCTTCGACGAGTCACTTCATGTCAACTTCAGCTCATTATCCAAGAAGATGACTTAGAAACTCCATTTCAGTACCTTAGAGCTTGAATGCCTTAATGGCAAGTCCTTTGCATCCGACGATAGGTTTTCATCATTGTCCTTCGATCAGATGATTCCACGAGTCTTCGACTTCATCTTCATTATCACATTCACGGATTATACTTTTGTACCTTGAGAGCCATTGTCATTATTGGTGGTTTCTCTCATGCCTGTTAACGGTCCACATCATTGGCCGGTAATCAGGCAGTTTTCTAACATGTTCGACTTCGACACATGTATTTGCATGTTAGAATTCGTACTTTGATCGGGTTGTGATGGAGCACAAGACCTTGAATATTGTTTGATATGAATCAGGCTGCGTGGAGTTATGTGTTATTCATGATTGTACACATGTTTCTGCTATACGGATGGTTGAGTCCACACCATGGGATTGTATATTTACGATGATGATCCTTCTATATCGAATCGATGCGTCCATGCCTTGGATCTTAGATTTACAGATGATCCTTCTATATTGGATGATCGCACCCATGCCATGGATCCTTTCATATAGTCCTTTTATCCGGGTGGATGCG
Source organism: Pinus tabuliformis (assembly GCA_031772625.1). Classification (NCBI taxonomy): domain Eukaryota; kingdom Viridiplantae; phylum Streptophyta; class Pinopsida; order Pinales; family Pinaceae; genus Pinus; species Pinus tabuliformis. The sequence goes on from CM062820.1 coordinate 860,159,093, forward strand.
TCCATACCATGGATTCATGTTTGATATCAAATACGTATATGTATATGCATCCTTTATTTCCAGGTCTCCTAATAGTGTTTGTCCTTGTCCTTGCAAAAGCTCATGAAGTATCTCAACCATCACTCCTCGTTCGACCTTCATGCTTCAGGGGCATCTGTTACACAGTATTTTGTCACAGCTCCTGGACTTCCCCGTGACATACCTCGAAGTGCCCGAAACATTACCATTATGCAGTTTACTCATTCATATATGTGGCGCATATTCTCCCTAAGGCATTCATTGGAAAATGCTTGGAGCTTCCCCAGAAGGAAATAGCTCCTAAACCCTAATTTGAGCATCATCGCTCTTATGAGACTAAAAACTGCGTTGGTCGCCTATTTTAGTATACTCGACCCAGGATGGCATCACTCTGTTTACTTGTATACCCGTGATGATCCCAAAAAGGCAATTTTCCCAAAGACGATGAGAAGCTTTGTGATCTAGAAGCTTCCAGAGCGATGAGCTGGAGGTTGTTCGGTGTAGATGAGGTCGAGTTCTCAGAACTTAGCCTCTTAGTCTTATCCCTATGAGATACCTCCTTGAGATGATGGACTACTCTTATCTTTGGAGAGATCATAACTCCTTTTCCCAGCCTATATATTCATCCTCACCCATTCCAAAATGTTTAGTCTATGCCTATTTGCACCATTATGCTAAGATTGTGCTATATGCTACTCACTTGGCTTGGAGAGGATGCTAGAGATTAGCTTGGACTTGGATATTCATTCAAGGAGAGTCTATCAACATCAAGGCTTCGTTGTATGCTTCCCTTTATTTTCTATTAATACACAACTGTTGGTTCATTTTCCCTAAATGTGTATGCTCATGTATCATTTTGCTTAACATTCCTTGATCAATTAAGTAGGTTGCTTTTGAATATTCTATTTGTATTTGCATGCCTTGTTGTGTCCCGAACTCTTGTAGAGGTGCATAAAAGCTGAGAGCAGAAGGAACGAGCCAGTGACATAAGTGATTCAAGGTCTTGAACAAAGGAGATCGAGATATCATGAGAATGAGTTAGGCAATCGTCTTCGTCTTTCTTTTCAATTGCAACTTAGGAAATATTTTGGTAGATTGTCACTTAGGTTACTAGACCCACTCATTGGGCTAGAGGGATCGTCTCTGTCCGCAGAGAGGATTTACCTAGACAACAAAATGGCGACTCCACTGGGGAGGCTACAACTCTTTCCATCCATTCCTTCAATCAGATCTTTTGACTAGTTAGACCAGCTATCGATTTCTTGACTTGTCTGCATCAGTCTAGGTTTATACCATCACTGATTACAACCTTAGAGTGCTAAGTCTGGATTATTTCTTGGAATCAATTTTTTCCCCATATTCCTCACCCATCACGAGTTTAGCTCTAACAGTCGCGATGGCATCGCGAGTTTTTACCTGTATAGTTGTGATGGAAAAAAAATATTCTTCACTGTCTGGTTGCGCTGAAATCATCACTACTTTTGCTATACAAAGTAGTGATGATGACCCCGACCATCGCGGGTTTGGGTATACAAAGTAGCGATGATAACCCAATCATCACGGGTTTGGGTATATAAAGTAGCGATGATCCTTGAATGTGAAAAGTTTTAAGGTTTCTTCCTTAGAATTCAGTGTGTCTTGGCCCCTAAGGTCTTTTCTTATCCTGTATGCTTGGATTTGTCAGTTCTTTGATTAATTTTATTGATTAATTTGCAAAATTTGTCTCATTGGCTTCGAAATGGAATCTTACTGAGTTCTAGGATTTCTGGTCAATTGGTCATTTCTTGATTCTTGTTGATGTCATTGAGATTTTTGTTTTGCTGATTGATTGAGTTTTGTTTTCTGTGGAAATCATTGAAAACATCATTTTCCATTTGTTTTAGCTTGTGTTTCGAAATTTAGTTTTTGTGAAAATGCGTTAGATTAATTGCATTGAAAAGTTATTTTCTGAGATTCATCATTGAAAATAGATCACATATTTCAGTGATTGAAAGCTAAAAACTATGTTAGGTGCATCAAATAATCCAAAATGGAAAGAAAAGCATAATTCATATAAGTGCATCTTTGTAAAGCAAGACCATTTTGCTTTCCAAAAGTTGCATTTAGGATAGTGAAAAGTGAAAATCTTTTTTACTTTTTGCATTGCATTTGGAAGACAAAAGTGAAAGTTAGTGTTGTTGGGCTGTGTTTGTAGAAATTTTGAATAATATGACACTTATTCACAGAGATTATTCTGATTATACACTATTGCAGAATGCATGCATAATACATAACCTCCTCTATGTTGATCATCAATTTTGCGGAATTAAAAACAATGAAACATCAATCGCATGCACACATTAACACAGTATGTAACCGGGGAAAGCATACAACTGAAAACCCCCAACTATCTGTATATTATATTGATTGAGAACATGTAACAATACATAGTACAATACTCCTCTCAAGTACTTAGTACTATCTCCACCTGTTACACACAAAACTAGCTCAGATCTGAATCAATCACAGGTTCAAATCTCCTCCATTGCTTGCCTGCCTCCACTGTGCAATCCTACATGAGAATGAATGATGAATGGCTGAATCAAACTCGTATTTCCTTCGCTGAACCACGCAATCCTCATTGGCAATACTCAATCCATGCATGTGCAAAATCTCATGCACAACTATAGTCACAACTGATAGCAATCTCAACCTCTAACACCTGTCTCCACTGAACTGTCCATGCATTGAGTTAACTGATGTATTCTTTAGTTGCTTTGTGAGTTAATAATTAGTGAATTAATTAATAATTAATTCACATCACTCATCACTAGTGTATTCTTTAGCTAGACTAAATACAACTAGTTCAACTAAGTCAAACTGAACACAACTCCACCAACTCCTCAATCAACTCCACCAAACTCAATCACTTGAGTTCTAATTGAAGTCCATCATGCAATAGCTCAACTGACCCATAAGAAAAGTGTATTTCCTTCTGACAGCTGCATGTGCCACATCCATAGCTCGAACTGAAGTGCTTCAAGAGGATAAGATAATGTTTATAGTCCAAATATTATTAAGAGCTAATAATATTCGACTATTCTATTTTTAGCCTGGCAGTCTAAAAATAGACTCCGCCCATATTTCTAAAAATAAAAGTCCATCTATTTTTACCAACATGACCAAACATCCACAAATAGCATCCTGCAACTCATAGACCATGATCCATATGTCTAAAAATAGGCTTTGCGCCAAAAATAGCTTGCGGGCCCACTTAGTGAAGGTGACTTCTTTTCACTAAGCTCCATCATCTTGTTGCATTTTCAACACTCCCTTTCAACAAGATATGGATTATCTGCAACCCCTATCCTGCAACTCTGGAAAGTTCTGCATGCAACACATTTTCCCGGTCCACTTGCTCCAACAACACTTGGAACAAAAAAAAAAACACTCCCAATTGACCACTCTGTTGGGCTAGGGACATACTCTGATGCTGAAGCTCTACCTGTTGCTAACAAGTGCTCCCTCTCTGACATCTGCGCTACTGCAACATCTCTATGCATCTCGCACCATTGCACACCTCTCTGTGCCACCTAGCAATGTGCAAAACACTTGTGCCTCTTGCATTGCTGCAGCCTACTAGCTATGCGTTGTCCTGGGATTCCCTGCACTGTCACTCTCTCTGCCACTCCATCCGCATCTGTCTCTACCCAATAATTCAGTTCCTGCTACTCGACATCGGGGCTCCCGTAGCAAGGTCTCATCTAAGAGGTTGGGTACCTCAAGGATCCTGCCCCTCCTCCTTGGGACGATCACTCTATATCACCCCACCTCCTACCTGAAGGTATGGCTGCATGTGATCCCTCAGCCCACCTGGCTCGAAGTTTCCCCCTACTAGAGGTCTCTGCATGAGTAGATGTCTCTACTCGATCTCCTCTCAGCTTCCCTTGTTGTGGTTGCTCCACAACCTCCTGAAGTTGCTGCACCAATCGTGGCTCCTCCACAATCGTTTGAGACTTCTTCTGGCTCTGCATGTTGAGAGGTAATATACGCTCCCTCTCAACCACCAAGTCTCCATTAGTTTCCTCGCTCCTTAAGGCTTTGCATGCATCTTGAACCTCAAGAGAATATAGGTTCTTGACCCGTGAACCAATCTGCTTCACCTGTCTAGTGATGATGTGTCTAAGGAAAACCTTTCCCTTACTGAAGACTACATCATAGCCTCCGTCTTCCAGCATTGCGATCGACACCAAGTTTCTCTTCAGTCCTGGTACATACTTGACATCGGTCAAGGTAAGGTGAGCTCCATGCTCCCTCTGAAAAATAACCGTGCCTACAGCTGAGACACTATACTTGTTATCATTACTGATCGCTATGAGTATCTGGAGATCTTTCTCCTCCAAAGTACTGAACAAAATCTTGTCACCGGTCATGTGGAAAGAAGCTCCACTATCATGAAACCAACCGCTTCCCACCATGGATGAAACCATGCATGCGAAGAGTGTGAAATATAACTCAAACTGTGAAGCAAGTGCCTCACCTTCAGATCCTTCCCCGGATCCCTTCTTGGATTTCCTCCGTGGACAATTTGTGGCATCATGGCCCGCCTCATGACAACGAAAGCAACGCACTTTCGATTTTTCAACCTTCTTCCCACCATTGGAAGAACTGGATTCGGAAAGATAACCCTTCTCCTTCCCCTTCTTTGCTTTGGCAGCCAAAGTGCAATTTTCTTCATCAGATGCCTTTGATGAAGATCTGTCCCTGGTATTCCGCCTGATCTCCTCTTGCACAAGATCCGACCAAAGTCTCTCCCATCCTGGCAATTTCTCCTGACCATTGATAGAGTCCTGATAGGAATGCCAACTCTTCGGAAGACCAAGGAGAGCCAAGCTCACCAAGTCCTCATCATCGACAGTCACCCCCACACTTCCCAGCTCATCCCGTCATTGGGTGAACTTCGTGAGATACTTGGGCATACTGTCTCCATTCTCACACTTAATGTTTCTGAGTTTATCCTTGAGCGCCAACTTCCTCTGGTCGCTCTTGCTTTGGAATAAATCTGTCAACGCTTTCCACATCAAGTATGGAGAAGCCTTTCCATGCAGGTTGGACACACTGTGATCCTTCATGCCCTCCAAAAGAATCCTTCGACACTTTGTTGTCTTATTTTGCCAATCCTCAACTTGAGCAGTATCAGTAGGCTTTGGGACCTCAGCCTCTATGAACTCCTTCAGCCCATTTTCATCTAACATCACCTCCATCCTGTCTTTCCATGCAATATAATTCGAGCTGCCTTCAAGAGCATACTCTAATTGCAATCCATTGAAAGACATTTCAACTTTGACACCAAGAAAACACTGCTACAAATTCGAATTCCACTAGCTCAAAAACTCAACCGCTCCTGATCTAAAATTCGTGAGAACAAAGTATTTCTCGTACAGAGATTGACTATATGGGCATTCACCAGATATCTCACCTTCCAAAAGAAGGATGAATCCAGAGGCTACCTGGCCCGATTACAGACTCTGCTTGAAGAAATAAAATGTAAACACTTTCTAAATAATAGATCTAATGATCAACCTGCTCTGATACCATGTACAAATTTTGAATAATATGACACTTATTCACAGAGATTATCCTGATTATACACTATTGTGGAATGCATGCATAATACATAACCTCCTCTACGTTGATCATCAATTTTGCGGAATTAAAAACAATGAAACATCAATCGCAGGCGCACATTAACACAGTATGTAACCTGGGAAAGCATACGGCTGAAAACCCCCAACTGTCTGTATATTATATTGATTGAGAACATGTAACAATACATAGTACAATACTCCTCTCAAGTACTCAGTACTATCTCCACCTGTTACACACAAAACTAGCTCAGATCTGAATTAATCACAGGTTCAAATCTCCTCCACTGCTTGCCTGCCTCCACTGCGCAATCCTACATGAGAATGAATGATGAATGGCTGAAGCAAACTCATATTTCCTTGGCTGAACCATGCAATCCTCATTGGCAATACTCAATCCATGCATGTGCAAAATCTCATGCACAACTATAGTCACAACTGATAGCAATCTCAACCTCTAACACCTGTCTCCACTGAACTGTCCATGCACTGAGTTAACTGATGTATTCTTTAGTTGCTTTATGAGTTAATAATTAGTGAATTAATTAATAATTATTTCACATCACTCATCACTAGTGTATTCTTTAGCTAGACTAAATACAACTAGTTCAACTAAGTCAAACTGAACACAACTCCATCAACTCCTCAATCAACTCCACCAAACTCAATCACTTGAGTTCTAACTGAAGTCCATCATGCGATAGCTCAACTGACCCATAAGAAAAGCGTATTTCCTTCTAACAGCTGCATGTGCCACATCCGTAGCTCGAACTGAAGTGCTCCAAGAGGATAAGATAATGTTTATAGTCTAAATATTATTAAGAGCTAATAATATTCGATTGTTCTATTTTTAGCCTGACAGTCTAAAAATAGACTCCGCCCATATGTCTAAAAATAGAAGTCCATCTATTTTTACCAACATGACCAAACATCCACAAATAGCACCCTGCAACTCATAGACCATGATCCATATGTCTAAAAATAGAATTTGCGCCAAAAATAGCCTACGGGCCCTCTTAGTGAAGGCAAATTCTTTTCACTAAGCTCCATCATCTTGTTGCATTTTCAACAATGTTATATTTTTTCCAAGACTAACCTACGTAGTGAACCGGGGGGTTAGAGGGGGGGCGGAGCCCCCCCATCATTGTGTTGATTGCGCAGCGGGGGGGTCACTGCCGCCCCCCCTATCCAGGGGGTTTGAGGGGGGTGGGTAGGCCCCCTCTACGGGGTTTGGGGCAGCGCCCCGGGAAATTTTTTTTTGGACCCTATATTATGTTGGGTGAACCTACCTATGGTTTTTGGTCCATGGTTTTGGACGCAATGGTTTTCGGTCCATGGTATTGGATGCTTCGACATGTATAAATATGTATTGTAACATTGAAAGGAACATAATGAAAAATCAAGCTAGTAGTCCCGGTTTTGGGATCTAGTGGGAAAATCTCTGTGTATATGTGTTTTATGTGTTATGCTTTCACATTGTTTATTTTTTCTGTGTTTTAGAATTCATATGTAGGTAATTTCTTTATGGGGTTAAAACCTACATTTGGTATCGGAGATGTTGTGGCTTAAATGGGACGCCTTTGTTGCTGAGGGGTTTCGCTTGGGCCTATGGTAGACCCTGTTCAGTGGGAGATCTGTGAGTTTGATTCTGGTGGTGAAAGAAGATGGCGAGCAGTGGAAAGATAGAGATCGAGAAATTTAATGGTCAGAGTTTTGAGTTATGGAAACTCAAGTTGGAGGATCTGTTGGTGGATAAAGATCAGTGGATCACGGTAGATCTGGGTACTAAACCAACGGGAGCGTTCGATGAAGAATGGAAAAAGTTGGATCCAAAGGCAAAGAGCACAATACGATTATGTGTCTCAGATTCAGTATTGTTGCATGTATCAGGGGAAGCTACGACGAAGGCTTTGTGGGACAAGTTAGGGACTTTGTACCAATCTAAGTCTCTAGTGAATAAATTCTTCCTACGGAAAAAGCTATATAACCTGGGATGAAAGATGGAGACTCGATGACAGAGCATTTGAATGCGTTTAATACTGTGGTAAGTCAGTTATCGTTTGTTGATACCAAAATTTCAGATGAAGATAAGTGCATTAGTTTGTTGTGTTCTCTACCAGATTCGTGGGATAGTTTGGTTATTGCAATAGGTAGCAATGCAACTGCCTTGCAGTTTGATGAAATAGTCTCATCCTTGTTGATGGAGGAGACGAGACGGAAAATATGGAGAGCCATAATGGTGATGCCTTGTCTGTACGAGGACAGTCCCAGAATAGAAACAAAAATAAGTCATCGAGTGGGAGATCTAAATCTAGAGGGAGATCTAAATCTCCAGGAAAACCTGTAAAGGTGGTGTGCTGGAAATGCGGAAAGGAAGGGCACTACAAAAGGGATTGTATATCTAAAGCTCTTGATAAAGGAAAGGGATCTGATGATGCTCCTTCTGCAGAGGCGAAAACCACCTCAGATGAAGGTGGGGATGTGTACTTGGCTTCTTCAAGTACACATGTAGATCATGAGGCATGGTTGATTGACTCAGGTGCATCCTTTCACTTCAATCCCCATAGAGAGTGGTTTTGCGAGTATGAGAAATATGATGGTGGTGATGTCTTATTAGGGGATGATAGGAAGGCTATAATTGTTGGTCGCAAAAAATTAAACTTGAAGTTGCAAGGTGGAAGGGTTAGAACACTTCTGGGTGTTCTACATATTCCTACGTTAGCGAGAAATCTGATTTCTGTAAGAAAGTTGGATGATGCAGGTGTAAAAACAGTGTTCGAAAAGGATACTTGCAATATGGTTCAAGGAGCACTGGTATTGATGCGGGGAGTTCGGACTGGAACTCTGTGCAAGTTGCAAGGTAGCACTATTGTTGATGGGTGCAACAATTCTGTGGTTCCTGAAAGTGGAGCAGAAAATCTAGTGGTCTCTGGAGAGAAGACCATGCTGTGGCATAAAAGGCTTGGACATATTGGAGAGAAGGGCCTTCAAATACTTCATGGTAAAGGTATGGTAGAAGGTATGAGTAATAGCTCTCTGGATTTTTGATTTCTGTGAAAATTGTGTATATGGGAAGCAGAATCGGGTGAGTTTCCCCTCTAGTGGTAAGAGGGTGAAACAAATATTAGAGCTTGTGCACAGTGATGTGTTTGGACCTGTGAAGGTTCCATCACTGGGTAAGTCTGTGTACTATGTATCATTTATAGATGACTTCTCAAGGAATACATGGATATATTTCCTTAAGAAGAAATCTGAAGTCTTTGACAGGTTTAAAGAATTCAAGGCTCTGGTGGAAAACCAGAAAGAGAAGAAGATAAAGGCGCTGAGGATAGATAACGGTGGAGAGTTTTGCAGTAAGGAATTTGAAGAATTCTGTAAGAAGTGTGGTATAGCACGGCAGAAGACTACTCCATATACACCTCAGCAAAATGGAGTATCAAAAAGAATGAACAAGACATTGATGGAAAGGGCAAGAAGCATGCTCAGTGGTGTCGGGTTAGGAAAGGAATTCTGGGCAGAGGCGGTGGAGATAGCATGTTACCTAGTCAATAGATCACCTTCATCAGTGTTGGAGGATAAGACTCCACAAGTGGTATGGATTGGTAAGAAACCCTCTCTTTCACATCTAAGGGTATTTGGATGTGATGCATATGTACATGTTCCAAAGGAGAAACGAACCAAGTTGGATAGTAAATTTGAAAAGTGCATCTTTATTGGGTATAAGGATGGTTTAAAGGGTTATAAGCTTTGGAACCCAGCAACAAGGAAGGTTGTGTACAGCCGAGATGTGGTGTTCAGAGAGGTGAAAGATGTTATTAAACATGAAGTCCAACCAAAGGAACCTGAGAAGATAGAGTTTGAGCTAAAGGAGGAAGAATCAGACTCTACAGTAGAGGAGGAATCAGAAGATGAAGAGCCACAAACTCCGGGTGTAAGAAGATCAGTTCGAGAAAGAAGGCAGCCAAAAAGGTATAGTCCATCTGCTTTCTGTTCAAATTTTGCTTTATCTATTACTGATGATGATCCCAGAACTGTGAAGGAAGCAGTAGATTCAGAGGATGGAAAACTCTGGAAAGAGGCCATGGTTGATGAAATGGCATCTTTGCACAAAAATGAGGCTTGGGATCTGGTGGAGTTGCCAGCTGGAAGGAAACCCATTGGCAGCAAATGGGTGTTCAAGAAGAAGACAAATGCAGAAGGAAAGGTGGAGAAATACAAAGCTCGGTTGGTAGTAAAAGGTTATTCCCAGGTGTCGGAATTGATTTTGGTGATATTTTTTCTCCTGTTGCCAAGGTAACTTCTATTAGGTTACTTTTATCTGTTATTGCTGCTTTTTATTTTGAGGTAGAACAGATGGATGTGAAGATAACATTTCTTCACAGGGATCTGGAAGAGGAAATCTACATGAAGCAACCTAAAGTCTTTGCGGTGAAGGGTAAGAAAGAACTGGTATGCAAGTTAAATAATTCTTTGTATGGGTTAAAACAGTCACCAAGGATGTGGTATCGGAAATTTGATACATTTATACGAGGATTTGGCTTCAACTGAAACAAAGCAGATCACTGTGTGTATTTTAAATTAATTGGTGACCATGTTATTTATCTGGTCTTTTATGTGGATGATATGTTGCTGGTTGGAAATGAAAAAGAAATTATCTGGGATTTGAAGACCCAATTGTCCTCCAAATTCAACATGAAAGATCTTGGTGCTGCAACCTATATTTTGGGCATGGAAATTAAAAGAGATCGGGCAAAGAGGAAGCTCTGGTTAAACCAGAGGAAGTATGTCGAGACAATACTGCAGAGGTTTAATATGTAGGATAGTAAACCGGTGAAGGTTCCTATTCTTGTAGGTGTAAAGTTATCTACTGAACAGTGTCCCAAGGTACAAGAAGAGGAAGAGGACATGTCCCGTGTAAGAAACAATCTGTAGTGGCACTATCAACTACAGAGGCAGAATACATGACAGCCACTCATGCAAGCAAGGAAGTAGTTTGGTTGCAGAGATTGTGTTCAAGTATGGGGTTAGTACAGGGAGCTATAAGGATAGACTGTGACAGCCAAAGTGCAATTTTCTTGGCAAAGAACCCTGCTTATCATTCAAAGACAAAGCACATTGATGTTCAATATCACTTTGTGAGGGATATGATAGAAGACAAAAAGGTGTTGCTGGTAAAGGTGGACACTTTGAAGAATACTACATATGCATTGACAAAATCTGTGAGCTCTGAGAAGTTCTCCTGGTGTAGAGAAACAATGGGTGTTTCAGGGCTGGAAAAGTGACTAAGCTCTCCTGTGGAAAGAAAACAACAAGTAGGAGAATGTTGGGTTGTGTTATATTCTTTCCACGACTAACCTACGTAGTGAACCGGGGGGTTAGAGGTGGGCGGATAGTGGGCAGCGCCCCAGGAAATTTTTTTTTGGACCCTATATTAGGTTGGGCGAACCTACCTATGGTTTTCAGTCCTTGGTTTTGGACGCGATGGTTTTCAGTCCATGGTATTGGATGCTTCGGCATGTATAAATATGTATTGTAACATTGAAAGGGACATAATGAAAAATCAAGCTGGTAGTCTCTGTTTTGAGATCCAGTGGGAAAATCTCTGTGTATATGTGTTTTATGTGTTATGCTCTCGCATTGTTTATTTTTTCTGTGTTTTAGAATTCGTATGCCAGTAATTTCTGTACAGGGTTAAAACCTACAAGTGTAAGGAATTTTGCATGATGTGTTTTGTTTGATGCATTGTTGATTGAAATTTCTTCCCTTGATTAGTCTAGCTTTCATTGAAATGAAAAGTTTTCCTTTTCTCATATGGTTGCATCATAGGTGTTCAAGTGACATCATTTTGAGCCTTAAAATTGAAAAATAATTGAAGATAAGTGTTAAAATCTATCAATTACTCTATGGAGCATTTGAAACATTAATGTTCATACTTAGTGGTTTAGGCTAGAGACGTGTTCTGGCATCTATAAAACTTAGCAGTTGTTGTTCACAATACTCTTGCATTAGATAATGCTAGCACGAACTTGTGCTCCCCGTATCATCGAGTATATAAAGGGAGACCCTCATAGGTTGCAAACCTTTATCCATAGGAAGCCGATTCTACCGCCCTATAAACGTGATACACCGAAAACAACATTCAGGGAGATTGCCTGCACGTACGTCAAGTCCTTAGTAAATTTGTTTGCTAAGGTGTATATTGCAGCTCACGGTTGCTTGGTAATCCCTTTTGCGCAAAGTATTTTGAGTAGTCATTTCGATCTTTTTTGACTCCTTAAACTTGAAAATATCATCGAGTACTTGTCCTTTCAATCTCGCTAAACCAACGAAAGCGAATAGAGTCACATTTTTGTCCTTTTCTCATCTCTTAAAACATGAAAAGGCAAAGTTTTTGTTTCAAATTCTAATTTTAATTGACCGTGGAAGAACATCCTTCCTGTGGAAATACTCCTTATTAGATCTTAGGTTTATACTAATGGCAACCTTTCATGAGTCTACTAGTAAAGGAAACACCTCTTATGGGAATCCTAGTCCTTTTTCTTCTTTTGGAAATACTGGTGCTCCCTATATAGCGATGTTGTCCCTTGATGAATTGACCATTGGTATGCCAGTTTGGTTATTTTCGACCTCGGTGGTTCCAAGTATCCAATCTTCTTTTCAACCAAATTCTCCTTGACGTGAACATCATCAACCTCATGTTTATCGTAAAGTTGACCCCTTGCCTTCTTCGCCTATTTCTTCACCCCGTTCTTCCTCTTCGCCTGGTGAAACTCTGGATTTTAGTAATAAGGAATCTAAGAGGAAGAAGAAGCAAAATAAGCAAGGGGGTACCCAAACAACTTTTGTTATTGATGTAGCTAAAGAAGAAAAATCTTTGAACAAGCTATAGAAAGTAAAATTTCATTGCATGTCATGTATGGGTGACCACCTTCTTCGGAATTGTCTTGGTATTCCCAACGGCTTAGAAGTGTGGTCCATAAGTTCAATTCACCTTTGTCATCAGCCTCTGGCGATCATGCTGGTAATATACCTTCAACTAGTAATAGTAAAGCCGATGGGAAAAAGGGAAAGGTCAAATTTCCCTGTAAGTTGTGTGAAGGTAATCATTTCATTCACCTTTGTCCTCCTATGGATGAAGCTTCCAAATAGTCGGAAAATCTTACAACTTCTCAACCTCATCTTTCGACTGGGTATCGGAAGCTTTCCCTTGATCCTTCACTAGTTGATCCAGTGATTGATAAAAAGTCATCTTTGGTCAACCCCGCTCTCTTTGAAAGTGAGTCTCGTGAGTCCATTGTCAACCAACCATTGGTTGAGAAAATGGTAGACCTAACTCCACCTTCAGTTAACTGTACTTTTCCTATAGACAGCGAACCTCGTACTGCTAAGGTTCTTCTGGTTTCTTCAATTTCAAATGAATTGGAGGGAAATCCTCCAGTTCCTGAGGTGCATGAGAGTAGTTCTCCCGTTCTCATAGAGAAAGAGGGAAACTCTGACGTTCCTAATACACCCCCTCCGAGTAGTTTAATCACTTCTTTTGATTGGAGTCGCTGGAAGGATATCATCTTTCGTCTTATGTGCCTTTCCAGGTTAAAGTACAGGCTTTCCATATGTCCATACCTAGCACAGTCATAGACGAGGGTGCATTTGTTAGCATCCTGTCCTCAACTGCTTGGCAAGCTTTAGGTTCTCCTCAACTTTTCCTCGTCACCCAGAATCTATTAGCTTTTAACAGAGGAACCAATCAACCATTAGGGATCCTTCCTAAGTTACCTATTACTTTGGGAGGAAAGACTGTCTATATAGACATGATGGTTGTCCAAGGCCCTTTAGATTTTTATCTACTCCTTGGTCGTGACTATGTTTATGTCATGGGAGCTCCTGTTTCTTCCCCTCTTTCGAGTGATGTGTTTCCCATGTGAAGGAAGCATTGTGATCATTGATCAACTTACATTCATTGGTCCTGAATAAACTCCACTCAACCATCATCCCTAAATGGTTCTCATATGCAAGCCATATCACCCCCGCCACAGGTTAATTATGTGGCCACCTGTTCCATGCCCACATCTACTGATGATCTAGTAGGTGATGTAGTACATCACGTACTGGGGGCATTGGAGCCTAATTTTTCATCTCGATCCCTGGACATGTATCCCTTCGAGAGTGTTGTTCTCCCATTTGAGGATAACCTCCTCAAAGCCATGGCCTCTTTTGGGTTGTATATTGGGTATGTATAGAGTTCCCTGTCTTGTGTCAAGATCCTTAAAAAATGAAACAAGGGATTTGGAGCAGAGTTCCTTGTCTTATGTTAAGCTCCTTAAAAAATGAAACAAGGGATTTGGAGCAGAGTTCTCTTTCTTGTGTCAAGCTCCTTGAAAATGAAACAAGGGATGTGAGGATAGTTCTTTTACTATGTCAACCTCGTTAAAAATGAAATAGGTCTCCATGAGTAGAGTCTTTTACTTATATCAAGCTCGTTAAAAAATGAAACAATGTGTCATGAGCATGGTTCTTTTCCTATGTCAAGATTGTTAAAAAATGAAAAAAATCCCCTTCCAATTCTAGTCTTTGATTAGAGCTCGTAAAATCCTAGTCGAGTCTTTCACTTGATCTCATAAGTGAACCTTAACTCCATACACCTGTTAGTAACCAGTAGTCTAGTTAGGTGAATTAAATGAAGCTTGGGGGGCATGTACCTCGAATTGAGTCATTATGATGGGGGCATGCAAACAAATCCAAGCATAGTTTGTTTATGTTTCAAGCTTGTGTAAAAGTGAAACCAAATTCAAGCATAGTTTGTTTCCGTTTCAAGCTTGTGTTAAAATGAAACCAAATCCAAGCATAGCTTTTTTATCATGTTTCAAGCTTGTGAGAAAATGAAACCATATTCAAGTATACTCAAGCATAGTTTCTCATGTTTTAAGCTTGTGTAAAAATGAAACCATGCCCACTTCACATCTCGTGATTTCCATTTTTATCAGCCGATTTTTGCCAAATGAGCCTTGGTTTGTTAAAACCATCGTCACCATCTCTTTGGCTGATCATACGTTTTCACATGGTTGTTTTACCCTTGCCTGAGGAACATCTGCGCTGAGTGGTCTTATTAGCTAGCCTCTTGACCTTTACATGTTTTGAGCAATTCCATCTTGAGCAGAACCAGTTGCTATCCTTTTATACCACTCCTTCTTCCAGGCATAGTCATATTTCAGCTCTTTTCTGAGTCTAAAAAAATGATAAGATTGTCGAGTACTTTTCGTTTTGAACTTGTAAATGTAAATGAAATTACGTCTACTCAGTATAAGTTTAACCCTTTTCCAAACTGAGATAACTATTGTATGAAAAAGGAACACGTTAGTCAAATATGGCTAGGAGGTTCTCTCGAATATTGTTTTCTACCTTTTCAGATTCGAGAGACAAATTACGAAAAGGAACTTGATGGAGTTTTATTTTTCGTCTCTTTTTCAAACTCTCTAAATATGAAAAAGGTAATGAGTTATTCTTTCGTCAGACTCGTTAAATTTTTTTACGACGAAATAATCCTCACCATTATGAGACCGAGTTTCTCCTTCCTAGGACTCACAAAACTTACAAGGATGGATTCATTCGAAGGGTGAACTTATACGAAAAGCATATGCGATCCTCTTCAAACTTGTGTAAAAATAAAGAAGTAATCGCTACAAATAGTGGGGAAAAATGAAAATCAAACATCCTTTGTATAGGCAGCATGTCACTCTTGAACATGACACTCTTCTGCTTTTCATGTCGGGTTTGGGATATCCTCACTCTGACACTTGTCCTCCCAGGTTTGGGTGATCCATTTTTGCCTCTCATTTGACTATTCCACTTCGTCACTATGACCCTTGGTCCTATGTTGAGTCTAATGCTGCCACGCTTCGTGTTGCCAATATGTTCAAGAGAAGTCCTATATACAGTTATTTACTTATACATTGTCTGACCCATTGTTACAGTCTTGGACCTTACTCACTTCATTCCATTTTATTCCTTGTTTTGTGTCGATGATGGGGGACTCATCATGGCCCTCTTTCGACAGGTCACTTCCTGTCGAGTTCAGCTCATTATCCAGGAAGATGACTTAGAAACTCCCTTTCAACACCTTAGAGCTTGCATGCCTTAATGGCAAGGTATTCGCATCCAACGACAGGTTTTCATCATTGGCCTTTGATCAAATGATTCCATGAGTGTTCGACTTCAACTTTATTATAACATTCATGGATTGTACTGTTGTACCTTGAGAGCCATTGTCATTATTGGTGGTTTCTCTTGTGCATGTTTACGGTCCACATCATTGGCCCGTACTCAGGCAGTTTTCTAGCATGTTCGACTTCGACATATTTATTCGCATGTTAGAATTTGTACTTTGATCGGGTGGGAATGGAGCGTAAGACCCTGAGTCTTGTTTGATATGAATGGGGCTGCGTGGAGTTATGTGTTATTCATGATTATACACATGTTTCTGCTGTATGGATGGTTGTGACCATATCGTGGGATTGTATATTTATGATGATGATCCTTCTATATCGGATTGTTGTTTCCATGCCTTGGATATTAGATTTACAGATGATCCTTCTATATTGGATGGCCACACCCATGCCATGGATCCTTTCATATAGTCCTTTTATTTGGATGGCTGCATCCATAATGTGGATTCATGTTTGATATCATATACGTATATGTATATGCATCCTTGAATTGCAAGTCTCCTAACACTGTTTGTCCTATTCCTTGCAAAAGCTAGTAAAGCATCTCAGCCGTCACTCCCCGTTCTACGTTCATGCTTTAGGGGGCACCTGTTACACAATATTTTGTGACACCTCCTACACTTCCCCGTGACATACCCCGAAGTGCTCGAAACATGACCATTATGCACTGTACTCATTCATATATGCAACTCAGATTCTCGCTAGGATATTGATTGGAAAGTTCCTGGAGCTTCCCCTGAAGGAAATAGCTCTAAAAACCTAATTTGAGCATCATCGCTCTTATGAGACTAAAAATCGCGATGGTCTCCTATTGTAGCATACTTGACCCGCAATGGCATTGCTCTATTTACTTGTATACCCACGATGATCCTAGAAAGGAAATTTACCAAAGAGGAAGAGAAGATTCGGGATCTAGAATCTTCCATAGCGGCGAGATGGAGGTTGTTCGATGTAGATGAGGTCGAGTTCTCCCAACTTAGCCTCTTGGTATTATCCCTATGAGTTACCTCCTTGAGATGATGGCCTACTTCTATCTTTAGAGAGATCCTAACTTCCTTTCCCAGCCTATATATTCATCCTCTCATATTCCTAGATGGTTGGCCTATGCCTATTTGCACCCTTAAGCTAAGATTGTGCCTATATGCTACTCATTTGGCTTGGAGAAGGAGTGCTTGGAGAGCTTAACCTGAACTTGGATATTCATTCAAGGAGAGCCTACCAACATCAAAGCTTGGCTGTATGCTTCCCCTTATTTTATATTAATATACAACTACTGGTTCATTTTACCTAAATGTGTATGCTCATGTATCATTTAGCTTAACATTCTTTGATCAGTTAAGTTGGTTTCTTTTGAATATTCTATTTGTATTTGCATGCCTTGTTGTGTCTTGATCTCTTTTACAGGTGCATAAATGCTAAGAGCAACAAGAATGAACCCATGACACAAGTGATTCAAGGTCTTCAACATAGGAGATCAAGATAACATCAGAATGTGGTAGGCCATCTTCTTTGTCTCCCTTTTCAACTGCAACTTAGGAAATTGTCCGGTAGATTATCACTTAGATTGCTAGACACACTCATTGGGCTAGAGGGATCGTCTTTGTCCGCAGAGAGGATTTACCTAGACAAAAAAATGGAGACTCCACTGGGGAGGCTATAACTCTTTCCATACATTCCTTCAATCATGTCTTTTGACTAGTTAGACCAACCGTCGATTTCTCGACTTGTCTGCACCAGTCTGGATTTATACCATCACTGATTACAACCCATGAGTGTTAAGTCTGGATTGTTTCTTGGAATCCTTTTTTCCCCATATTCCTCGCCCATCGCAGGTTTAGCTCTAACAATCGTGATGGCATCGCGAGTTTTTACCTGTACAGTCGCGATGGAAAAAAATTTCTTCAATGTCTGGTCACGCTGAAATCATCACTATTTTTGCTATACAAAGTAGTGATGATGACCTCGACCATCGTGGGTTTGGGTATACAAAGTAGCGATGATAACCCAATCATCACAGGTTTGGGTATATAAAGTAGCGATGATCCTTGAATATGAGAATTTTTAAGGTTTCTTCCTTAAAATACAGTGTGTCTTAGCCCCTAAGGTATTCTACTATCATGTATGCTTGGATTTGTCAGTTCTTAGATTGATTGTCTTGATTAATTTGAAAAATTTGTCTCATTGGCTTTGAAATGAAATCTTACTGATTTTTAGGGTTTCTGGTCAATTGATCATTTCTTGCTTGTTGTTGATGTCATTGAGATGTTAAATTAATTGAATTGAAAAGTTATTTTGAGATTCATCATTGAAAATACGTCACATTTTTCAGTGATTGAAAGCTAAAAATTGTATTAGGTGCATCAAATAATTCAAAATGGAAAGAAAAGCATAATTCATATAAGTGCATCTTTGTAAAGTAAGACCATTTTGCTTTCGAAAAGTTGAATTTAGGATAGTGAAAAGTGAAAAGATTTTTTACTTTTAGCGTTGCATTTGGAAGACGAAAGTGAAAGTTAGTGCAAGGGATTTTGCATGATGTGTTTCTCTTTATGCATTATTGATTGAAATTTCTTCCCTTGATTAGTCTAGCTTTCATTGAAACGAAAAGTTTTCCTTTTCGCATGTCATTGCATCATAGGTGTTCAGGTGACATCGTTTTGAGCCTTAAAACTGAAACATAATTGAAGATAAACGTTAAAATATATCAATTAATCTAAGGAGCATTTGAAACAGTAACGCTCATACTTAGTGGTCTAGGCTAGAGACATGTTCCAACATCTATAAAACTTAGCAATTGTTGTTTGCAATACCCTTGCATTAGACAGTGCTAGCACGGTCTTGTGATCCCCGTACCATTGAGTATCTCGAGTAGTCATTTTGATCTTTTCTGACTCCTTAAACTTTAAAAGAACATCGAGTACTTGTCCTTTCAAGCTCGCTAAACCAACGAAAGTGACTAGATTCATCTTTTTGTCCTTTTCTCGACTCTTAAAACATGAAAAGGCAAAGTTTTTATTGCAAATTCTAAAATTAATTGACCGCGGAACAACATCCTTCCTAAAGAAATACTCCTTAATAGATCTTAGGTTGATACCAATGGCAACGTTTCCTGAATCTACCAGTCAACGAAACCCCTATGATGGGAATCCTAGTCCTTCTCCTTCTTTTGGAAATACTGGTGCTCCCCATATGGCAATTTTGTCCCTTCCTTGATTGACCATTGGTCTGCGAGTTTGGTTATTTTTGACCTCGGTGATTCCGAGTGTCCAAACTTCTTTTCAGCCAAGTTCTCTTCCACCTGAACAACATCAACCTCATGTTGATCCTGAAGTTGACCCCTTACCTTATTCACCTATTTCTTCACCCCATTTTTCCTCTACGCCTAGTGAAAGTCTGGATTCTAGTAATCAGGAAGCTAAGAAGAAGAAGAAGAGGACGAAGAAGAAGAAGCAAAATAAGCAAGGGGGCAACCAAACAACTATTGTTACCGATGCAACTAATGAAGAAAAATATTCCAACGAGCCCCGGAAAGTAAAATTCCCTTGCATGTTATGTAAGGGTGACCACCTTCTTCAGAATTGTCTTGGTATTCCCAAGGTCTTAGAAGTGTGTTCCACAGGTTCACATCGACCTTTGTCATCAGCCTCTGGCGATCATGCGGGTAATAAACCTTCAACTAGTAATAGTAAAGCTGATGGGAAAAAGGGAAAAGTTAAATTTCCCTATAAGTTGTATGAAGGTAATCATCACATTCACCTTTATCCTATTATGGATGAAGCTTCCAATGAGTTGGAAAATCTTATAGCTTCTCAACCTCGTCTTCTGACTGGGTATCGAAAGCTTTCCCTTGATCCTTCACTAGTTGATCCAACGATTGATCAAAAGTCATCTTTGGTAAACCTCGCTCTCTCTGAATGTGAGTCTCGTGAGTCCATTCTCGACCAACCATTGGTTGAGAAAATGGTAGAACTAACTACACCTTCAGTTAACTGTACTTTTCCGGCAGAGAGAAAACCTCGTATTGCTCAGGTTCTTCTGGTTTCTTCTATTTCTAATGAATTGGAGGGAAATCCTCCCATTCTTGAGGTGCATGAGAGTAGTTCGCCTGTTCCCATAGAGAAAGAGGGAAACTCTCACATTCCTATGACACCCCCTTCAAGTAGTTTAGTCACTTCTTTTGATTGGAGTCGACTGGCAGGATATCATCTTTCGTCTTATGTGTGTTTCCAGGTTACATTACAGTCTTGCCATATGTCTGTACCTAGCTGTTATAGACATTTTTGTGCCTTACAACTCCAAGCATGAAATGTCCATAAACCAAGGGCTCCTAAGTCCCTAAAAGTGTTGTTCTAACCCCTAAAGGAACAAGGTTAACAGATTACAGCTTCTCCCAGAAGTTCTCCACCAGAAACTGCTCAGAATTGGTCAAAACAGGATCATTTCAGCTGCTCCACTGGCTAAGTGCGTTGCATTGCACCTAAATACACTGTGAGGGTGCGTTGCATTTCAAAACTCCCTTCTGTAGGGTGCGATGGGCGAGAAATGACAAATGGCAGTGTCATTCCACGAGGTGGAGAGGCAATGGAAGCTTCCAGAATCTTCTCCTGTGACACTTGCCTAACTGAATTCGACCAAAGATGAGTAATAGGCCCTAAGTCTCCAAGTGGAAGCAAGAACTGACAGAGAGAAGACACTAATCAAATCACAAGCTGACTCATCCTCCTTACACATATCTATATATGGATCCCTCATCCTAGAGATCCAGGAGGCTGGAATTTTGCATATTGTAAGGAATTGTTGTTGGTTTCTAGAGACATACATCAGATTGTTGGGTGATTTATGCTTTGTTTTAGGTGAAGAGGGGCTTCTTTGCTGGGAGGTTGATGCTGGGTCGGAACCACTGGTTGTAACTCCTCCTGGATCTTTTCTTGCTTATCAATAAAAACTATTTGAGTTTTCCTCCATGCTTTTGTATCATTGATGCTTGTTACATTTTGTGTGGTTAACTTAAATCTGATCCTAAGTTGTTTATGAATATAGATCCTTGTCTTTGTATAATGCTCTTCTTCTGTGATCTTATAGGTACTTTGTGAAGCTGGGCAAGCAAGGGAGCAGGTAGCTGGAGACTATCAAAGAAGAGAGGAATTGGATCAAAGGATTAGCACAAGACACGGGTTGGTTCTTTCTATTCCTCTCTGTCTATAATTCATAAAGGAAATACAAAAGTAGTTTTTCTCTGTTTGTTTCTAAGGTAGCTGTCACACCTTAGTGGGATAGAGCAGTTCTAAATAGACACTTTTCCCTGTAACAAAATGGCAACTCCGCTGGGGAATGTCTAATTAGTTTGTTTGTGTATCATTCTTTGTTGTTTGTTTCCTAAACTTATAAGTAGCTCTCGAACTGCATTTGCCATAACAAATGCAAAGTAGATAACTGCTGCTTCAATCCATTCACTGGATCTGTTTATGATTTAAACAGCTGATTCACAGATTATCTGATTGCCCTTGTGATAGCCCTTAGATCTACCCCTGATTGTTGCATTACTGATTGCTTTTTACTCGGCCAAAAACCAAGGACTGAACTGCAAA
Source organism: Pinus tabuliformis (assembly GCA_031772625.1). Taxonomy (NCBI): domain Eukaryota; kingdom Viridiplantae; phylum Streptophyta; class Pinopsida; order Pinales; family Pinaceae; genus Pinus; species Pinus tabuliformis. Next base: position 860,180,543 of record CM062820.1, read on the forward strand.
CTATGACCCAGAACCCAGACAGAGTCTCGTTTCTGGCCCAGCGCAGGTACTGTTCAGAGATCCTGAATTTCAGCGCACTTCCCGAAGGGGAAACCTGCGCTGCATTTCAGATTCTCTGTGTTCCAGGTGCACTGATCAGACTAGCTCTGTGCAGCTGTGGTTCCTGTGCTTCATTCTTTCCAGTTCTATCCCTGAATTTTGTTGCCTGTGATCAGTATATGTCTGTTTGAAGCCTCTTTTCCTTGTTGTTATTCCGCCTCCTTTGTACAAAATAACTGTAGATGTTTTTATGTGTTTGTTGAGTCGTTTACAGTTTTCCATTGCAAAAGTAGAATAGTCGTACTGTCGTCCTTTGATTTGAATCTGTCGTAAGTGTCGATTTCGATCATAGGAGAAAGTTTATTTGCTGTTGATGGTCGATTATACTGTTACTATTGCTTTTGGTCTGAATTTGTGATTTTCTAGTGTCAAGAACAAGTGTTCATTTCAAAATCGTAAGGTGTCGTAATCATCTCTGTTTTTCGATTTCGAAAAAGAGCTTGTTTATATTTGTCGCTTGAAAAGAAATTCAGATTTGTACATCAACTTTCTTTTTAGCATCAATACTAAGAAAGTCGAAAAACAAATACATGCATGTGCATTTGCATATAGACAGTCCGTTTGGATTGATTTAGGAAAGTGCATTTACGGTGTGCTCTTTGCTCTTTGTGAAAAGATTGTGTCTTTCTTTTCCCTTAGTAGCTAGGATTTTCATTGCACAAAAGAGATAAAAGTTTGTTTATCATCTTTAGGTTGCATTTTAGGAATTACATCTACATCTCGTGGTGAACCCGAAAGGAAAACTTCATAAACAAGATCAACTTAAAATAAATTCAATAAATCTAACAACGCTTTGGAACTTAACGCACAACATTTAGAGGTCTAGGCTAGAGACGTATTCCGGCGTCGTAAAGCCTGGTAACTGTTGTCCTCACTGATGGTTGGGTGATTCCTCCACTTTGAGACGATAAGTGCCAGTACGGACTTGTGCTCCCACGTACCGTCAAGTATATTTTGGGAGACCCCTATAGGCTTAAATCCTTTATCCTTAGGAAACCGTGTCTGCCGCCCTATCGATCGCAATGCACTGAACACAACATTCGGGAAGATTGACTGCCGTACCGTAAAAAGTATTCTGCAGTTTTGCGATTGGTTTGGTACTCCCTCTACCTAGATCTCCAGAGTAGTCCCTTCCGTTCATTTTTAGACTCCTTAACGGAAAAGGTCCATCTGAGCACTTGTCACTTCAGGCAATTTAAAAACCGAAGGCAACTAGAGTCATCTTTTGTTTTTTCTCGACTCTTAAAAACTGAAAAAACAAGTTGTGTCAAAGCGTCTAAAAATTTATTTTAAACGGAATATTCATTACCCCTTTCCTACGTTGATCTTGGGTTGAGAAAATGGAGTCCGCCAACCAAGGAATTCCCCTTGGAGGAAATCCTAGTCCCTTCTCCTCTTGGGGAGATGTTGGTGCACCCCATATGGCCACATTGTCGCTTCCAGGACTGACGATTGGTTTACCTATATGGCTCTTCTCAACCTCTGTCATTCAGAACACCACTATTCCTGAACAATCGAATCAGCAATTAGATGAGTCCAGAGTTACCCACCAACCTTCTACTTCCTCTAATTCTTCCTCTCCTCCTTCCTCTTCGCTTGATGGGGCTGGTAAAGCCAAAAGTCAAGTTCCTAAGGAGAAGAAGGAAAAGAAGAAGAAAGAGAAGAAGAAGAAGGAGCCAAAAGCGAATGGGGGCAAACGAGTATTGTCTAACGAAAATCCACACACTGCACCGACCAGGCCTAAATCGCCATGTGTCATTTGCAAAGGAGACCATTTTCATAGAGATTGTCCCTGCATCCCTCGGATCTTAAGGGACTGGTCTCCTCGTTTGCACAACCCGGTGTCGTCAACCTCTGATGATCATGTTGAAAACACACCGTAAACTAGTGAAAGTGAAGCCCCAGGACAAAAAGGAAAATATAGATTTCCTTGTAAACTGTGTGAAGGCGATCATGCCATCCACCGTTGTCCCTTCTTAGACGAAGCTAAAAGAGTTTTGGATGATCGTCCGGTTTCACCGTTACGACTTCCTCCTGGATATAAAAAAACTCTTGCCGAGTTCGTCACTAGTTGAAAATCCGACTGACCCGCTCAGGTGGTCGGCTGAAGCATCTGTCATTGAAGATGAACCATCTGAATCCATACTAGACGAAAGTAAAAAGGTCGAGGTGGCAGTTGACCCGGTCTTGCCTTTAGAGGTTCCATCTTCAGATGATACAATCACTGAAGAGAACAAGGATGACACCGTCCAAATTCTTTTCGTAAGCACAGACTCCAACGAACATGGGGGAAATTTACCCGTTCCTTTACCGCAGGAAGGAAGTTCGTCAGAGTCGTACCCGGCCGTCTATTCGGTCCCATCTCCAAGCAACCTAGTTGTCTCCTTCGACTGGAATCAACTAGGCAGACCCCGTTTACCAGCTAGTGTACCATTCCGAATTATTGTTCAAATATATAGAATGGTTATGGCTGGCACCATCATAGATGAGGGGGTTTCTGTGAGTATCCTTTCCTCAACTGCTTGGAAAGCGCTTGGTTCGCCACCGCTTTTGCTTGAGATGAGAAATCTGACAGGCTTTGATAAAGGAACCAGTCGACCGTTAGGGATCCTTCCCGATGCGCCCATAACATTGAGAGGGAAAACCATTCATATGAATGTAATGGTAGTTCAAGGACCCCTGGATTACAATCTACTCCTTGGATGAGACTATATTTATTGCATGAGAGCTATTGTCTCATCACTCTTTAGAGTGATGTGTTTTCCGCACGAAGGAAGAGTGGTCAAGCTCGTGGACCAGCTTTCATTTCCCGGATCACGCATAGCAAATAGTCATATACCATCCCTGAATGGTCTTTCCACGCAAGAAATGTCTCAATCTCCAGTCCGTCCTCCCGATGAGCGCGAGTGATTCGGAGGGACATGACTGAAACCCAGGGGGCATGCACCTTGGTCTACTTCGACAGGAAAACTTCGGGTATAGGGTAGGTTTCCGCAGGAGAATATGACTAGTCTGTACCCCCATCCGTGATTGGAAGAGGGGGTTATTCTAGAACAAGATTCTCTTGTCAAAGTTATGTGAGTTGGCGGGCATCGTCGCTCACCTTTGTTTATTTCGGTAGACATCGCCAGAGAAGTGTTTTGTTTACGCCGTAAATAGAACTATCTTTGGTAACCTGTAAGAGGTAGGCCTCTCTCGCTAAAACAAATGTTTTATCGGAAAGAAGTAGGGGTAACCTTGAAACTCTATTTTATACCTGGGGGCATGCAAACCTTTTGGAGTGCAAGCGAAGAGCGACTATTTATTTTTTTAAATTTTTAGGACCTCTAACCCTTTAAACTCATAGGATTGGTCGTTTCCTAACTTGCATAAAGAAAGGATGTGGGGCAAAACTCTAAAAGTTGCCGTTTTTATATGAGACATTCTTATCACAAGACTGGATTAATCGAGCAGTTTTAGCACATAGTTCAAGCTCGTTAAAAAATAAACAAAAGACATGAGCAAATGTTTCCACCCGTGTTTAAGCTCATTAAAAAATGAACTATCCCCCGGTAAATAATCATCGCGAATGTAGTATTTCAGCCGTTAAAGCCTTGGTTGTGTTTGCACCGTTACCTCCACTTTTCATTGGCCGATCATTCACCTCCATTTGATTGTTTACCCATTTTGAGGAACAGCTGCGAAGAGTGATCTCACTAGCCATCCCTGTAACAGTGCCGTGATTGGAAAATTCCAAACCTTACCTGGAATCAGCTGCTACCCTTTTTATCACTCGTTCCTAAAAAGACGAGTCTTCTTTAAGCTCTTTTCAACTGACTTGTAAAATATGAAAAGATTGCCGAGCCATTGGCCTCTCCAGCTCGTTAAAGGGACAAGAAGTGCTATCCCTCCTCTTGATTTTAATCTTTTTGGACCTGAGGGATTATTACACAAAAAGATCGAGCGCTTGTTTTGTTCGGCTCGTTAAAACTATCGAAAATTCATCCCTTCTGTATTGTTTTATACTTTTACGGACTTAAGGGATTAGATGATGAAAAAGGAATTTTGGAGTTACCTTTACGTTCCTTTTCAGACTCTATAAAATTGAAAAGGACCGAGTTATCTTTGTCGTTAAACTCGTTAAAAAGATTAATAGCGACAAACTTGTCTTTAGACGAGAACGAGTTTCACTATCGCTAGGCTCGTTAAAACATAGCGATGGGTTTGCCCGAAGGGAAAATTATAGAACAAGCATATGTTATCCTCCTAAAGCTTGACAAAAATAAAGAGGTACTGGTCAGCAATGACTGGGGAAAAATTGGGAAGAAAACTCAAAGAAACTTTGTTGGTAGCAAGTCGCTCTTGAACATGACACTTCCACTCCGTGTCCGAGTTGGGTTGGGTTGTTTTCATTTACCGGTCACATCACCATGGTCACGCCATACCATCCACATTTGGGGTTAATGCTACCAATCCATCACATCAGTGTCGCCGATATGTTCAAGAGAAGTCATCCAGAGAAGTCACCTGTGTCTCACCCACTACCATACATTATACTCCATTCTTTCATGACCGCCACCCTGAACATTATATCATCAGATCGTTTTCACCTCCATCAAAATCATTTGCTCCGTTCCGTGTCATTGATGTGGGATTCATTAAGGCCCTCCTGTGACGGATCACTTCTTGTCGACATCAGCTCATTATCCAAGAAGTTGATCTAGGAACACCCCATTCAGTACTTTGAAGCTTGCATGCCTCAATGGCAAGTTTCTCACTTCCGGCGACAGGTTTACATCAATGGCCTTCGACCGAAAGATTTTACGTGGTGTTCGACGCCAAGTCCTTTATTCACACCACGTGAATTGTACTGCAGTACCTTGAGGATCATTATCATTATCGGTGATTCCTCTCGCGCTTGTTAACAATTTACATCATTGACTGGTAATCAAGCGATGTCTTTCCATGTTCGACTTCAAAACATTTCTCACATGGATCGACTTGTACTTCGAGTGAAGATCGGACGAGATTGAAGACCCCGGATCTAGTTTCATCCATCCGGACTGCGATATATATTCAGGGAAATAAAGACATTAAATGTACAACATTGCAACACAGATAATCATCCTACCAAAAGGATGATGGCTCTATCCGAATCATCAGTCTACATTCAGACGATTGTCTGTCCTATGTACATGAAAATGAATTTATAAAGCTGAGCATGGGAATGTCCGCCTCAGCTAGATCATGAAAACAGTATGAAGATAATGTATTGTATTGTATCTTATTATAGGTCTCTTCCCAGCATTGAAAGAACTTCAGATCCTCATAATAAAGCATTTCACCCGACACCAAAAGGTTAACGGCCTCATACTTTAGGGGGCAACTGTTATAGACATTTTTGTGCCTTACAACTCCAAGCATGAAATGTCCATAAACCAAAGGCTCCTAAGTCCCTAAAAGTGTTGTTCTAACCCCTAAAGGAACAAGGTCAACATATTACAGCTTCTCCCAGAAGTTCTCCACCAGAAACTACTCAGAATTGGTCAAAACAGGATCATTTCAGCTGCTCCACTGGCTAAGTGCGTTGCATTGCACCTAAATACACTGTGAGGGTGCGTTGCATTTCAAAACTCCCTTCTGTAGGGTGCGATGGGCGAGAAATGACAAATGGCAGTGTCATTCCGCGAGGTGGAGAGGCAATGGAAGCTTCCAGAATCTTCTCCTGTGACACTTGCCTCACTGAATTCGACCAAAGATGAGTAAGAGGCCCTCAGTCTCCAAGTGGAAGCAAGAACTGACAGAGACAAGACACTAATCAAAATCACAAGCTGACTCATCCTCCTTACACATATCTATATATGGATCCCTCATCCCAGAGATCCAGGAGGCTGGAATTTTGCATATTGTAAGGAATTGCTGTTGGTTTCTAGAGACATACATCAGATTGTTGGGTGATTTATGCTTTGTTTGAGGTGAAGAGGGGCTTCTTTGCTAGGAGGTTGATGCTGGGTCGGAACCACTGGTTGTAACTCCTCCTGGATCTTTTCTTGCTTATCAATAAAAACTATTTGAGTTTTCCTCCATGCTTTTGTATCATTGATGCTTGTTACATTTTGTGTGGTTAACTTAAATCTGATCCTAAGTTGTTTATGAATATAGATCCTTGTCTTTGTATAGTGATCTTCTTCTGTGATCTTACAGGTACTTTGTGAAGCTGGGCAAGCAAGGGAGCAGGTAGCTGGAGACTATCAAAGAAGAGAGGAATTGGATCAAAGGATTAGCGCAAGACACGGGTTGGTTCTTTCTATTCCTCTCTGTCTATAATTCATAAAGGAAATACAAAAGTAGTTTTTCTCTGTTTGTTTCTAAGGCAGCTGTCACACCTTAGTGGGATAGAGCAGTTCTAAATAGACACTTTTCCCTGTAACACTAGCACAGTCATAGATGAGGGCGCATTTGTTAGCATCTTATCCTCAATTGCTTGGAAAGATTTAGGTTCTCCTCACCGTGTCCCTATCACCCAGAATCTGTTAGTTTTTAACAGAGGAACCAATCGACCATTAGGGATCCTTCCTAGGTTACCTATTACTTTGGGAGGAAAGTTTGTCTATATAGACATGATGGTTGTCCAACGCCCTTTAGATTTTAATCTACTCCTTGGCCGTGACTATGTTTATGTCATGGGAGCTCTTGTTTCTTCCCTCTTTTGAGTGACGTGTTTCCAACATGAAGGAGGCATTGTGATCATTGATCAACTTACATTCATTGGTCCTTAATCAACTCCCACTCAACCGTCATCCCTAAATGGTTTTCATATGAAAGAGGTATCGCCCCCACAGGTTAAATATGTGGCCACCTGTTCCATGCCGACATCTGTTCTTCATCTAGTAGGTGATGTAGCACATCATGTATTGGGGGCATTGGAGCCTGATTTTTCATTTGGATCCTTGGACATGTATCCCTTCCAGAGTATTATTCTCCCATCTGATGAGAACCTCTTGGAAACCATGGCCTCTTTTGGGTTGTGATATTGCGTATGGAGCAAAGTTCCTTGTCTTGTGTCAAGCTCCTTAAAAAAATGAAACAAGGGATCTGGAGTAGAGTTCCTTGTCTTGTGTCAAGCTCCTTAAAAAATGAAACAAGGGACATGAGGATAGTTATTTTACTATGTCAGCCTCGTTAAAAAATGAAATAGGTCTCCATGAGAAGAGTTCTTTTACTTGTATCAAGCTCGTTAAAAAATGAAACAAGGTGTCATGAGCATGGTTCTTTTCTTGTGTCAGGCTCGTAAAAAAATGAAACAAATCCCCTTCCAATTCGAGTCTTTGATTAGAGCTCGTAAAATCCCAGTTGAGTCTTTCACTTGATCTCGTAAGTGAACCTTCCCTCTATACACCTTTTAGTGACCAATAGTCTACTTAGGTGAATGAAATGAAGCTTGGGGGCATGAACCTCGAATTGAGTCATTATGATGGGGGTTTGCAAACAAATCCAAGCATAGTATGTTTCTGTTTCAAGCTTGTGTAAAAATGAAACCAAATCCAAACACAGTTTGTTTTCGTTTCAAGCTTTTGTTAAAATGAAACTAAATCCAAGCTTACCTTTTTTATCATGTTTCAAGCTTGTGAAAAAATGAAACCATCTTCAACTATACTCAACCATAGTTTCTCATGTTTTAAGCTCGTGTAAAATGAAAACATGCCCACTTTACATCTCTTTATTGCCATTTTTATCAGTTGATTTTTGATAGATGAGCCTTGGTTTGTTCATTCCATCGTCACCATCTCTTTGGTCGATCATACACTTTCACTTGGTTGTTTTACCATTGCCTGAGGAACATTTGCGATGAGTGGTCTTATTAGCTAGCCTCTTGACCTTTACATGTTTTGAGCAGTTCCATCTTGACCAGAACCAGTTGCTATCCTTTTATACCACTCGTCCTTCGAGGTAGAGTTATATTTCAGCTCTTTTTTGACTCTCAAAAAATTAAAAGATTGTCAATTACTTATCGTTTCCAACTTGTAAAAGTAAATGAAATGACATATAATCATTATAATTTTAACCCTTTTCCGGACTGAGATAGACTATTATATGAAAATGTAACACCTTAGTCAAACATGGCTAGGAGGTTCTCTCGAATATTGTTTTCTACCTTTTCGGATTTGAGAGACAAATTAAATAAAAGGGACTTGATGGAATTTTCTTTTTCATGTCTTTTTCAAACTCTCTAAATATGAAAAAGGTACCGAGTTATTCTTCCGTTGGACTCGTTAATTTTTTTTTGTGACAAAAGACTTGTCACCATGATGAGACCGAGTTTCTCCTTCCTACAACTCACAAAACTTACTAGGATGGATTCATCCGAAGGGTGAAATTATATGACAAGCATATGGTATCCTCTTCAAGCTTGTGTAAAAATAAAGAGGTACTCGCTAGAAATAGTGGGGAAAATGAAAATGAAACATCCTTTGAACATCACACTCTTTTGCTTTTCGTGTCGGGTTTGGGATATCCTTAATCAGTCACTTGTCCTCCAGGGTTTGGGTGATCCATTTTTGCCTCTCATCTGACTATTCCACTTCATCGTTATGACCCTTGGTCCTATGTTGAGTCTAATGCTGCCACACTCCGGAGTCGTGTCACCAATATGTTTAAGAAAAGTCCTATATGTAGTTATTTACCTATACATTGTCTGACCCATTGTTACAGTCTTAGACCTTACTCACTTCATTCCATTTTATTCCTTGTTTCGTGTTGATGATGGGGGACTCATCATGGCCCTCCTTCGACAGTTCACTTCCTGTCGACTTTAGCCCATTATCCAGGAAGATGACTTAGAAACTCCCTTTAAGTACCTTAGAGCTTGCATGCCTTAATGGCAAGTTCTTCGCATCCGACGATAGGTTATCATCATTTGTATTCAATTGAATGATTCCACGAGTGTTCGACTTCAGCTTCATTATCACATTCATGGATTGTATTGTTGTACCTTGAGAGCCATTGTTGTTATTGGTGGTTTCTCTCGTACCTGTTAACAGTCCACATCATTGGGTGGTAATCAAGCGGTTTTCTAGCATGATCAACTTCGACACATTTATTCGCATGTTAGAATTTGTAGTTTGATCGGGTTGGGATGGAGTGCAAGACCCGGGGTCTTGTTTGATATGAATCAGGCTGCGTGGAGTTCTGTGTTATTCATAATTGTACACATGTTTCTACTATACGGATGGCTGTGACCATACTGTGGGACTGTATATTTATGATGATGATCCTTCAATATCGGATGGCTGCATCCATGCCTTGGATCTTAGAGTTATGGATGATCCTTCTATATTGGATGGCCGCACCCATGCCATGGATCCTTTCATATAGTCCTTTTATCTGGATGGTTCCATCCATACCGTGGATTCATGTTTGTATTAGATACATATATGTATATGTATCCTTGATTTACAAGTCTCCTCACAATGTTTGTCCTCTTCCTTGAAAAATCTAGTAATGCATCTCAACCATCACTCCCCGTTCTGCCTTCATGCTTTAGGGGGCATCTGTTACACAATATTTTGTCAGACCTCCTGCACTTCCCTGTGACATACCCTGAAGTTCCTGAAACATGACAATTATGCAATGTACTCATTCATATATGCAACTCAAAGTATCCCTAAGACGTTGATTGGAAAATGCTTAGAGCTTCCCCTGAAGGAAATAGCTCTTAAACCCTAATTTGAGCATCATCACCCTTATGAGACTAAAAACCACGATGGTCGCCTGTTGAAGTATACTAGACCTGTGATGGCATTGCTCTATTTACTTGTATACCTGCGATGATCCCAAAAAGGAAAATTTCCTAAAGAGGATGAGAAGCTTTCTGATCTAGTAGTTTCCAGACCGGCGAGATGGAGGTTGTTCGGCGTATATGAGTTCGAGTTCTCCCAACTTAGACTCTTTGTCTTATCCCTATGAGTTACCTCCTTGAGATGATGGCCTACTTCTATCTTTGGAGAGATCCTAACTCCCTTTCCCAGCCTATATATTCATCCTCTCCCATTCCCAAATGGTTGGTCTATGCCTATTTGCACCCTTATGCTAAGATTGTGCCTATATGCTACTCATTTGGCTTGGAGAGCTTAGCTTGGACTTGGATATTCAATCAAGGAGAGCCTATCAACATCAAGGCTTAGTTGTATGCTTCCCCTTATTTTGTATTAATATACAACTACTGGTTCATTTTCCCTAAATGTGTATGCTCATGTATCATTTAGCTTAACATTCATTGTTCAGTTAAGTAGGTTGCTTTTGATTATGCTATTTGTATTTGAATGCCTTGTTGTGTCCTGATCTCTTGTACATGTGCATAAATTCTGAGAGCAACAGGAATGAGCCTTTGATGCAAATGATTCGAGGTCTTCAACAAAGGAGATCGAGATAGCATCAGGACGAGGTAGGCCATCTTCTTTGTCTCTCTTTTCAATTGCAACTTAGGAAATTATCTGGTAGATTGTCACTTAGGTTGCTAGACACGCTCATTGGGCTAGAGATATCGTCTATGTCCGCAGAGATGATTTACCTAGACAAAAAATTGGAGACTCCACTGGGGAGGCTATAAGTCTTTCCATCCATTCTTTCAATAAGATCTTTTGACTAGTTAGACCAACTGTCGATTTCTTGACTTGTCTGCATCAGTCTGGGTTTATACTATCATTGATTACAACCTTAAAGTGCAAAGTCTAGATTGTTTCTTTGAATCCTTTTTGTTTTTTCCCATATTCCTTGCCCATCGCGGGTTTATCTCTAACAGTTGCGATGGCATCGCAAGTTTTTAACTGTACAGTCACGATGGAAAAAAATTTCTTCACTATTTGGTCGCACTCAAATCATCACTAATTTTGTTATACAAAGTAGTGATGATGACCCAGACCATCACGGGTTTGGGTATACAAAGTAGCAATGATAACCCAATCATCACGATTTTGGGTATAGAAAGTAGCGATGATCCGTGAATGTGAGAATTTTAAAGGTTTCTTCCTTAAAATCCAATGTGTCTTGTCCCCTAAGGTTGTTTCCTATCCTGTGTGATTAGATTTGTCAATTCTTTAATTGAATGTCTTGATTAATTTGCAAAATTTGTCTGATTGGATTTCAAATGAAATCTTATTGAGTTCTAGGGTTTCTGGTCAATTGGTCATTGCTTGCTTCTTGTTTATGTCATTGAGATGTTTGTTCTGCTGATTGATTGAGTGTTGTTTTCTGTGGAAATCATTGAAAACATCGTTTTGCATTTATTTTAGCTTGTATTTCGAAATTTACTTTTCATGAAAATGTGTTAGATTAATTGAATTGAAAAGGTATTTTTGAGATTCATCATTGAAAATAGATCGCATTTTTCAGTGGTTGAAAGCTAAAAATTGTAGTAGGTGCATCAAATCATTCAAAATGGAAAGAAAAGCATAATTCATATAAGTGCATCTTTGTAAAGTAAGACCATTTTTCTTTCGAAAAGTTGCATTTAGGATAGTGAAAAGTGAAAATATTTTTTAATTTTCGCGTTGCATTTTGAAGATGAAAGTGAAAGTTAGTGCAAGCCATTTTGCATGATGCATTTTGTTTGATGGATTATTGATTGAAATTTCTTCCCTTTATTAGTCTAGCTTTCATTGAAACAAAAAGTTTTCCTTTTCTCATATCGTTGCATCATAGGTGTTCAGGTGACATTGTTTTGAGCCTTAAAACTGAAACATAATTGAAGATAAACGTTAAAATCTATCAATTACTCTGAGAATTTGAAACAGTAACGCTCATACTTAGTGGTCTAGGCTAGAGATGTGTTCCGACTTATATAAAACTTAGCAGTTGTTGTTCACAATACTCTTGCATTAGACAGTGCTAGCACGGTCTTGTGATCCTTGTACCGTCGAGTATATAAAGGGAGACCCTCATAGGTTGCAAACCTTTATCCATAGGAAGCCGAGTCCACTACCTTGTATACATGATACACTGAAAACAACATTCAGAGAAATTTCTTGCACGTATGTCAAGTCCTTAGTAAATTTGTTTGCTAAGGTGTATATTGCAGTTCACGGTTGCTTGGTAATCCCTTTTGCCTAGAGTATCATGAGTACTCATTTAGATCTTTTATGACTCCTTAAAATTGAAAAGATCATCGAGTACTTGTCCTTTCAAGCTCACTAAACCAACGAAAACAACTAGAGTCACCTTTTTGTCATTTTCTTGACTCTTAAAACATGAAAAGGCAAAGTTTTTGTTTCAAATTTTAAAATTAATTGACCGTGGAACAACATCCTTCCTATGGAAATACTCCTTAGTAGATCTTAGGTTGATACCAATGGCAATGTTTCCTGAGTCTACCAGTCAAGGAAACCCCTCTGTTGGGAATCCTAGTCCTTTTCCTTCTTTTGGAAATACTGGTGCTCCCTATATGGCGATGTTGTCCCTTCCTGGATTGACCATTGGTCTGCCAGTTTGGTTATTTTCGACCTCGATGGTTCCGAGTGTCCAAACTACTTTTCAACCAAGTTATTCTCCACCTGAACAACATCAACCTCATGTTGATCCCAAAGTTGACCCCTTGCCTTCTTCGTCTATTTCTTCACCCCATTCTTCTTCTTCGCCTGGTGAAAGTCTGTATTCTACTAATAAGGAAGCTAAGAAGAAGAAGAAGAGGATGAAGAAGAAGAATCAAAATAAGCAAGGGGGAAAGCAAACAAATATTGTTACCGATGCAACTAATGAAGAAAAATATTCGAACGAGGCCCGGAAAGTAAAATTCCCTTGCATGTTATGTAAGGGTGACCACCTTCTTCAGAATTGTCCTGGTATTCCCAAGGTCTTAGAAGTGTGGTCCACAAGTTCACATCAACCTTGGGCATGTGCCTCTGGCGATCATGCTGGTTATAAACCTTCAAATAGTAACAATAGATCCGATGGGAAAAAAGGAAAATTCAAATTTCCCTGTAAGTTGTGTGAAGGTAATGATCTCATTCACCTTTGTCAACTTATGGATGAAACTTCCAAAGAGTTGTAAAATCTTACAGCTTATCAACCTCATCTTCCAACAGGGTATCGGAAATTTTCCCTCGATCATTCACTAGTTGATCTAATGATTGATCAAAAGTAATCTTTGGTCAACCCAGTTCTCTCTGAAAGTGAGTCTCATGAGTCCATTCTCGACCAATCATTGGTTGAGAAAATGGTATACCTAACGCAACCTTTAGTTAATCGTACTTTCTGGTATAGAGCGAACCTCGTACTGCTCAGGTTCTTCTGGTTTCTTTAGTTTCAAATGAATTGGAGGGAAATCCTCCTGTTCCTGAGGTGCATGAGAGTAGTTCCCCTGTTCCCATAGAGAAATAGGGAAACTCTCACGTTTCTATGACACCCCCTCTGAGTAGTTTAGTCACTTCTTTTGATTGGAGTTGTCTTTGGGAGGAAAGACTATCAATATAGACGTGATGGTTGTCCATGGCCCTTTATATTTTAATCTACTTCTTTTCCATGACTATGTTTATGTCATGGGAGCTCTTATTTATTCCCTCTTTCGAGTCATGTGTTTCCTGCATGAAGGAAGCATCTTGATCATTGATCAACTTACATTCATTGGTCCTGAATCAACTCCCACTCAACTGTCATCCCTAAATGGTTCTCCTATGCAAGCAGTATCACCCTCGCCACAGGTTAATTATGTGGCCACCTATTCCATGCCGACATCTACTGATGATCTAGTAGGTGATGTAGTACATCATGTAGTGGGGGTATTGGAAACTGATTTTTCATTTGGATCCCTGGACATGTATCGCTTCGATAGTGTTGTTCTCCCATCTGATGAGAACCTCTTGGAAGCCATGGCCTCTTTTGGGTTGTGATATTGGGTATGGAGCAGAGTTCCTTGTCTTGTGTCAATCTCATTAAAAAATGAAACAAGGTATCTGGAGCATAGTTCCCTGTCTTGTGTCAAGCTCCTTAAAAAATGAAACAAGGGATCTGGAGAAGAGTTCCTTGTCTTGTGTCAATCTCCTTAAAAAATGAAACAAGGGATATGAGGATAGTTAATTTACTATGTCAACCTCGTTAAATCATGAAATAGGTCTCCATGAGCAGAGTTCTTTTACTTATGTCAAGCTCGTTAAAAAATGAAACCAGGTGTGATGAGCATGGTTCTTTTCTTGTGTCAAGCTCATTAAAATATGAAATAAATCCCCTTCCAATTTGAGTCTTTGATTGGAGCTCGTAAAATCCCAGTCAAGTCTTTCACTTGATATCATAAGTGAACCTTCATTCTGTACACTTGTTAGTAACCAATAGTCTACTTAGGTGAATGAAATGAAGCTTGGGGGGCATGAACCTCGAATTGAGTCATTATGTTGGGGGCATGCAAACAAATCCAAGCATAGTTTGTTTCTATTTCAATCTTGTGTAAAAATGAAACCAAATCCAAGCATAGTTTGTTTCCGTTTCAAGCTTGTGTTAAAATGACACCAAATCCAAGCATAGCTTTTTTATCATGTTTAAAGCTTGTGAAAAAAAGAAACCATCTTCAAGTATACTCAAGCATAGTTTCTCATGTTTTAAGCTTGTGTAAAAATGAAACCATTCCCACTTTACATCTCGTGATTGGCATTTTATCAGCCGATTTTTGCTAGATGAGCCTTGGTTTGCTCATTTCATCGTCACCATCTCTTTGGTCGATCATACGGTTTCACTTGGTTGTTTTACCCTTGCCTAAGGAACATCTGCGATGAGTGGTCTTATTAGCCATCCTCTTGACCTTTACATGTTTTGAGTAGTTCTATCTTGACTGGAACCAGTTGCTATCCTTTTATACGACTCGTTCTTCCAGGCAGAGTCATCTTTCAACTCTTTTCTGACTCTCAAAAAATGAAAAGATTGTCGAGTACTTGTTGTTTCGAACTCGTAAAAGTAAATGAAATTACGTCTCCTCAGTATAAGTTTAACCCTTTTTCGGATTGAGATAGACTATTGTATGAAAAAGGAACACCTTAGTCAAAAGTGGCTAGGAGGTTCTCTCGAATATTTTTTTCTACCTTTTCGGATTTGAGAGACAAATTATGAAAATGGACCTGATGGAGTTTTATTTTTCGTCTCTTATTCAAATTCTCTAAATATGAAAAAGATACCGAGTTATTCTTCCGTTGGAATCGTTAAACTTTTTTACGATGAAAGACTCGTCACCATGATGAGACCGAGTTTCTCCTTCCTAGGACTCACAAAACTGACTATGATGAATTCATCGAAAGGGTGAACTTATACGACAAGCATATGGTATCCTCTTAAAGGTTGTGTAAAAATAAAGAGGTACTCGCTATAAATAGTGGGGAAAAATGAAAATGAAACATCCTTTGTATAGGCAGCATGTCACTCTTGAACATGACACTCTTTTGCTTTTGGTGTTGGGTTTGGGATATCCTCACTTAGTCACTTGTCTTCCCGGGTTTGGGTGATCCATTTTTGTCTCTCATCTCACTATTCCACTTCGTCGTTATGACCCTTGGTCCTATGTGGAGTCTAATGCTGCCACACTCTAGAGTCGTTTCACCAATATGTTCAAGAGAAGCCTTATCTGTAGTTATTTACCTATACATTTTCTGACCCATTATTATAGTCTTGGATCTTACTCACTTCATTCCATTTTATTCCTTGTTTCATGTCGATGATGGGGGACTCATAATGGCCCTCCTTCGATGAGTCACTTCCTATCGACTTCAACTCATTATCTAGGAATATGACTTAGAAACTCCCTTTCGGTACCTTAGATCTTGTTTGCCTTAATGGCAAGTTCTTCACATTTGACAACAGGTTTTCATCATTGGCCTTCAATCGATGACTCCACGAGTGTTCAACTTGAACTTCATTATCAGATTCATAGATTGTAATGTTGTACCTTCAGAGCCATTGTCATTATTGGTGGTTTCTCTCGTTCTTGTTAACGGTCCACATCATTGGGTGGTAATCAGGCAGTTTTCTAGCATGTTCGACTTCGACACATTTATTCAAATGTTATAATTCGTAGTTTGATCGGGTTGGGATGGAGCGCAAGACCGTGAGTCTTGTTTGATATGAATTGGGTTGCATGGAGTTATGTGTTATTCATGATTGTACACATGTTTCTGCTATACAGATGGTTGTGACCATATCATGGGAATGTATATTTATGATGATGATCCTTCTATATCGAATGGTTGTGTCCATGCCTTGGATCTTAGATTTACATATGATCCTTCTATATTGGTTGACTACATCCATGCCATGGATCCTTTCATATAGTCCTTTTATCGGGATGGCTGCGTCCATACCATGGATTCATGTTTGATATCATATACGTATATGCATCCTTGATTTGCAGGTCTCCTAATGGTGTTTGTCCTCGTCCTTGCAAAAGCTCGTAAAGCGTCTTAGTTATCACTCCCCGTTCTGCCTTCATGCTTTAGGGGGCATCTGTTACATAATATTTTGTCACACCTCCTGCACTTTCCCGTGACATACCCCGAAGTGCCCAAAACATGACCATTATGTAGTGTACTCATTCATATATGCAACTCAGATTCTCCCTAAGACATTGATTGGAAAATTCCTGGAGCTTCCCTTGAAGGAAATAACTCTTAAACTCTAATTTGAGCATCATCGTTCTTATGAGACTAAAAACTGCGATGGTCACCTATTGCAGCGTACTCATCCCACGATGGCATCGCTCTGTTTACTTGTATACATGCAATGATCCCAAAAAGGAAATTTTCCCAAAGAGGATGAAAAGCTTCGTGATCTAGAAGCTTATAGAGCAACGAGCCTGGAGGTTGTTCGACGTAGTTGAGGTCAAGTTCTCCCAACTTAGCCTCTTGGTATTATCCCTATGAGTTACCTCCTTGAGATGATGGCCTACTCCTATCTTTGGAGAGATCCTAACTCCCTTTCCCAGTCTGTATATTCATCCTCTCCCATTCCCAAATGGTTGGTCTATACCTATTTGCACCCTTATGCTAAGATTGTGCCTATATGATACTCATTTGGCTTGGAGAAGGAGTGTTTGGAGAGCTTATCTTGGACTTGGATATTCATTCAAGGAGAGTCTATCAACATCAAGGCTTGGTTGTATGCTTCCGCTTATTTTATATTAATATACACCTGCTGGTTCACTTTCCCTAAATGTGTATGCTCATGTATCATTTAGCTTAACATTCCTTGTTCAGTTAAGTAGGTCGCTTTTGAATATGCTATTTGTATTTGCATGCCTTGTTGTGTCCCAATCTCTTGTGCAGGTGCATAAATGCTAAGAGCAGCGAGAACGAGCTCGTGACATAAGTGATTCAAGGTCTTCAACAAAGGAGATCGAGATAGCATCAGAACAAGGTAGGCCATCTTCTTTGTCTCTCTTTCCAATTACAACTTATGAAATTGTCTGGTAGATTGTCACGTAGGTTGATAGTCCCACTCATTGGGCTAGAGGGATCGTCTCTGTCCACATAGAGGATTTACCTAGACAATGCTCCCTGCCTCTCAACCATGATCCTTTAAGGATGATCTAAATCTAAGGCTCTTGCAACTAACTCCCAAATATATCTCAGGGATGACCTTCATTGTAGAACAAGAAGAATATATTCCAAATCTAGAGGTGGAAGACCCCCAATATGCTTTTCTCAGCTTAGCCTATAAGAAAAATGCTATAATATGACATTTTAATGGGCTTTGGCCATCAACATTTGTCCTCCAGGAATGGTTGCATCAACTTGGTCCCCAAATACAGATCTTTATTTATATTCGAAGGGTTTCTTTGTGGTTTATTTTTAAAAACGAGAGGATTGTTAAAGAGTTTTTTTTTTTCTTTTTATCGAGGACTCTAGTTTTGGGATCATTTTGAGCTCTCCTTTTAGCCATGGTATCCTAAATTCAATGCTTTTTCCATGACATATCTAGCCACACTAGTTTGGGTAAGACTTCGTAATATTCCAATTCATTTATTAACTCCAAATATCTTAGCTTATGTAGGAAACTCTCTATGTCGTTTTATTAATATAGATACAAATAATCTTGGGAGGGGTGTTGTAACATTTGCATACATATATGTCTAAACAAATCTTAGCAAAGGGATGACTCATAAGGTCCTGATCAACTAGAATGGCATAACCTTTTCACATCTAGTGGATTATAAAAGCATAGCTTTTTGTTGCAAGTCATGTTAATAGTTAGTCATCTACAAAATGCTTTCCCTTCTTCGCAAAAGCATTCTCATCCTTTTGATCCCAAGAAAAAGAATTGAGGATGTCAAGACCCAAAAGGATCCAATAATTCCGTGGCTCACAAGTAAGATAACATGTAGCAAAAAAAGCTTCTACAGCCAAATATAGTCCTTCGACCTCAACTCAGCCACACGCAGTGCCATCTCATCCCATAGAATCTGTGATTCCCCACACACAATGCCATCTCATCCCATAGTCTTGGTGATCCGTGCGGCGCTCCCCCCCCACACTACCATCTCCCTACTCCCATCTGAATCCCTTGAATGGAAGAAAGAGATACAACCATGATCTTGGCTTTTTCCACGAGCGAGCATAAACATATTCATGAATCAAATTACTCAAATAGTGATAAGGAAGCAATCATTGTTGCATATCCTCTTGAAATGGAAATGCCTAAAAGAAATGCAATCACTGTCTCAATACCTATTGGGTGTGGAGCCTGATTATCTTCTATATTCAAAGGTATCGCCACATTAGACCCCAGTTCGAAATGGGGGTGGCAACGACGCCCGTAAAATATTCGCTATAGGGGGGGTCTAGGGGGGGCGACTGAGACCTTTGTGAGCCCCCCCCCCTGGCAGGAGGTTTCGGGGGCAGCGCCCCCCGAAGCTAAAAATAGCTGTAAAATTTCCTTGTAAAATTATAATAATTTCTAGTCAATCTGGGCCGTTCATCAGGCGGATGATCTGATGGTAGAACTTATGTTTAGTTTAGGGTTTTTTTTTTCCCTAGAAGGCAACCCCTCTCTTTGTATGAGGGTATTGTATTTGAGGCTGTGTAATAGGTGTGTATTCTGTGTGAGCGAGAAGCAGAGAGGTGAGACTGTGAGAGAAAACAGAGGATATTACAGCGGATCTGCTGTAGGTTGTGTCTCTTATTTTTGCTGGATAATAGAAAGGAAGGACTGTCTGTTCGGGGTGGACATAGCCCAAATTGGGTGAACCACATATATCTATGTCTCTCTTGTTTTATGTGTTTATATTTCTGCAATATTTTATGTGTTCCATTGCTCCGTAATATATAATTTTCTAACAATACCATACTTCTTAGGATGGATTGACATTTGTAATAAAAAAGGATGAACAAACCTTTGAAAAACTCAATGATCATTTCAAAGACAATTGCAATTTTTGTGAGTCTTCTTACTCTTTGATTTTAGTCATTTGTCACCATTGGGAGTAGAAGTTGTCTGAGAGGTTTTGGGATCCTTGTTTTCCCTGTTTTTGTGGAGATGTTACTTCTTTGGATGTTTGGTTTTATCTTTCTATTGGGCCACTAGGATCTTATTACATGTACCTGTAGTGTTGATCACTCCAATATGTAAGAGCTTGTCTTGCTCTCTAATCAAAGAGTGACAAAAAGATTCAAGAGAGGGGTTTTTTTATGTGTAGACCGTAAAGCTTCTCTACTGACATAAAATGTAGATACAAAAATAGAATATGTAGAACCAAACTCGGAAAGAATAATATACATGCAACACTCATCGTTTGGAATGACTTGATAATCTTTAAATAGATGTCTAAGTGTTCTGAACTTGAATAGATAATTTTCCCTCAAAGATGCATTACTAGGATTTAAAGCCATGATCCAATTTTCAAGCTGTTAATATTTAATCACATTAGGTTGACCAAATATCTTTTTCAACTTTTCCGAGACTTTATCCAGGTCATTGATTCTTTGAATGTGAAATCGCAAATAAGGAGAAATATATTATAATTACTCCACATGCTTCATCATTCCTATTATCCCATTTGGCTTTATTATTAGCATCATTGGGGAATTTTTCTTTTTTTGCTTCTTAGTACATCATCCATGTGGGATTTTCATGATAGGTAGTTGCTACTAATGAGAAAAAGTTCACTTGGATTGGCCATATTAAAATATGCAAATAATATTGTTTCAAAAGATGAAAATGGTTATTTAGCTGGAAATATCTTGATAAAATAGTTTGTTAAAAAAAAGACACTAAAAATGGACTTCATATGTGAAAGTTATTCCCTTTTAAAAAAAAGGCATTAATGGTAACAAAGAGCCATGTGGTTGGTACAAGTTGGTCCATGTGGTGAAGGATATTATTAAAAGCTAAAAAGCTAAAAATTTGTTTTCCCTAGCTAGATTTGCCTATAAGTTCACTTTTACAGATGAATTACTTTGTGAAGTTATCTACTTTTATAAAACAAATGAGAATCACTTTTATGATGACGTTACTTTGTAAATGAGAGTTGCATGAAAAAAATAACTAAAAAAATATTAAAATTATTTTATAGTGATTTACATTTATAATACAAGTGAAAAACACTAAATATATGAAATACCTTAAGTTTGCATGAAATTTTTGAAAAAATGCATTAAAAAAAGAAATTTGAATTCAAGACTTCTTACTAAATAAAGTATTTTTTAACCAAGTGAGCTAGTGCAACATATATAATAATAATACCAGTGAAGGAAGTTGTTCTTGTTGTTTTAGTATAAAGTAACTTTTAACAAAGCGAGCTAATACAAAACATTAACAACAGTAGTGAAGGAGGAAGGGGCTGCTCTTGTTGTTGTTGCGTATTCTAGAGTTTTACCTTGAAGTGCATGCTTACAAAAAAAAATGATCACCCAAAACAAACAATAGTTTGAAAAAAACCTCCAAAACTCAACAATAATGGGGTTATATCTCAATTAGTTTGCTTAAAAAATGCAAGTTTTCTCTTTGTTTCTAATTTGTCGAGATTGCAGAAAGCACACGACAAAGAACATATGTAGTTAAGAAAACAATTTCGACCATATTACTAATTTTTAGAAATAATAGAGGTCGCAAGGAAAAAAACATACACATACTAGAAAGAGTAGCAAACCAGAAATATAAATAGAAAACTAAAAGATTAACTTTGTAATTAAAAAAAAAAGTGTATTTAAACCATATACCTCTGGATTGATGGAAAAACTCATACCTTGGGAAAAGAGACATTTTTCAATGAAATGAAAGGCATTTTTAACTGAATGTAGTGCTCTAAATGTAGGAAAATAGTTTACTTAGGGCAAAAATGTATGGGAATAACATATCTTAGAAACATGGCAATGCAGAGCTATGATCTCAATCAACAATGGGAACAATTCTTCAAACTGGTTCTGATATTATTTTTTAGAAAATAGGGTATTCCATAGAGGACAAACACCTTTAATAACCACTCGCACAACCAGATAAAAGTTCACAACACCAATACTTTTTGCATGGTTAAAAATATCTAAGAGGGAAATAGTCTACAGTGTTGTAACGTCTTCCTCCCACATTTACCCAAGTTAACCAGTCTGCTGGGCTAAACATGTGACGAGAGGCTACTATGATCCGATTCAACTCCCCGTGTACAATTAAGGAAGTGGAACCGACAAAACACAACTAATCTAACTTTCTACACATGTTAGTGAACCTTCAGGAGCCAACCAACCTTTCCAGGTGCCCAACCCCTAAGGCAACTTAACATTTTACTGACCTAGAGCCTCAGTCGCTCCCATGACATGGGCATGCATGCAATTGGGACCCTCTAGTCGCTCTCATAGCAAGGGCATGCAAGCGACTAGGGTCTTTTTCGGCTAGTTTAGAGCTAGCGACCCCAGATTATGTGTCACTTTTTCAGGGCCAGGACTTAGGCCACTGCCCAAAACTCCATGAAACCTTCAGGAATGAAAAGTAACATCGAAACAATGATACTAAAGCAAATACTTGAATAAAGAATTGACTAGACCCCTACTAGATATGACAGGAATTTCGTCAAATATGTCACAAATATGCATTCTACAAGTCATAACAACAGATTTGAGCATAGGGGTCTCATACTTATCTGAGAATCGCTAAGAAGCATTGATGCCTTATCACATTAGCTGCATTATCATCTATTAGGTCATATATTCATTGTTCATTCATTTACAAATCAAAACATGATGAGAGCCATACATCATTACTGTCATAAAACATACTCATAACCAACATATAAACAACATAAATAATAAGGATACAACAACCATAAAATCCACATATAAACCAGTAAATTTACACATGAAATACCAAGGAGAAGGAACTCTTATTAATGAATGCAAAATCCAACTAGGTTTGGGACTTCCACGAACCAACTGACCATAGATTCGCTGAACCAAATCTTTCTTTCATCCAATCACCCTCGTTCCATATTCCAAGCGTGAATGTGGGACTCATAACCAAAATCAACCAGGGCTTCTTGAGGCTAAACCACCTCACCCTCATCAATAGAACCAGGCTTTACTGCAATCCCCACCTTATCACTAGGCCTTAACCAAGCATGGATGCCACTATATTTCTCCACCTACACTGCGAGGAATTTCCCTGTCTCCTAGTCTCTGGGCTTTACCGCAATCCACACAGGATCACTAGGCCCTAACTAAGACCCAACCCTCCAAGATTTATCGTATATCCTTCTGTTCATCGATCAAGGATTCTGAGGCCTGATCAAGGGCATCCACCTCTAGGATTTACCGTATATCCCACCATTAATCGGTTAAGGATTCCTAGGCCGACCAAGGTAACACAAAATTCAGCTTTACCACAATCAACAGTCTGGTTCAGGAGTTATTAGGCCAAGGCTTTAATGCAATCCATATTCTGATTCAGGGATCATTGGGCCATGTGTTATTTCTTTCAGAGACCGCCTCACTTAGTTTCGAATACATCCGGCAATCCAACTCAACCAAAACATGAGAACCCCATCACACCATGGCTATTTGGAAATGGCAAGGCAAGGCTGAAAAACACTGTCACACTTGGCAAAACCCATGCCAATGGCAGCAAGAGAACCAAAACCACACATGCATGTACCATGCATGTCAAATCTAACAAGGAAATCACACATGCAAATTGATACCTACAAGTAATATTGTTGTAGTTGCTTGATCCTGCTCTCCCTTGCTTGATCTTTGCTTTCCTTTGCCTTCTTTCCTCCAATGCTAGAGTGCTCCAAAAATTCTCTAAGTGTCCAAGAGTGTGAAAGAGAGAGAATAGAGAGAGTGTTCCAAAATTGAACTAACAAAAGTCTGGGCTTACAAAAGCTTGCTAACTTATCCTCACAAGGCTTTTTATCAATAAGGCCTTTATTTTCTTCATTTTCCCTTATTTTCCTCCTCACATGCAACCTGTGAATTTTCACCTTCCTTTTCTCCTAATTTCCATTATTTTCATAAATAAAATGCTAATTAATGTCATTTTTCCTTTCCAAAGCCTTTGTCATTGCCTTTGCCAATTTCCTTAGCCATAATAAACCAAATGAACACCCACACTAGGATGTCTTTACCCAACATTTAGCTTCAAATAAGTTTCTCATAACCATGGTTATTATTTTTCCTTTATTAACTTTATTTACATGGAATTTTCACCAGGGTTGTTACAAGTGCTAGTCTACATGGCCACTTGAGGCAATTTTTTATTGTAAAACAAATACTTTTACATAAGAGAGTTCTCATAATTGATCATCAATCATGCCTTCCATGTTATTTAAATAGAGATCGTGGACTAATTAGGTGTTAAGCCACATATTAATAGCCATTAGTGTCGAGGAGAATATGAGCTGTTAGATCTCTCTATGTCTAAAACATATCTTAATCGTTCCATTATAATGCAAGTAATTCATACTTAAGTGAAACACCCCCTCCTCCCAGGTCCACCCAAGCAACCAGACAGCTGGGGTAAACATGTGATGAGAGAGGCTACTATAAGGATTCAACTTCCTTGGTGACCTTAAGGAAATGGAACTGACAGAACATATCAAACAAACTCATCCGCATCAACAACAACACCCTTAGCAGACATGTCAGCCACTCAAGCATCTTTTCCCTGAGTCCTTTTAACCCCTGGTCCTCTCATTCTATAGGCATGACATCATACAACAACCCAAATTCGCTCTCACAGGCCTATGTGCCAGCGACTATGGACTTTTATCAGCATACCTGTGTCAGCGACCCTGAGATTTGAGCCACTTTTCTAGCCCAGAATCCCGACCTCTACCTAGAACTTGCTACAACGTTCATAATCCATCAAAGACATGATAAAAATGTTGATAAATAAAAAATCAACCTCAGGACTAGGCCTTAGCATCCCCAACCGAGACTGTCTTTCTGTCAAACACTTGGCATCAATGCAACCTACAAGTCTAGGATACATGATAGATCATAAATGAATTAAAGAACTGATGAAACATAACCAAAAGGATCACCTCCTTCTCCATTGGACTATTATATCATCAATTAGGTCTTGCATCCATCCATTTAATAATTACAAATAAATACATGAAATAACCATGACATGAACCAATCATTTAACCATGCTTATAACCAGCATAAAGCCATATAAATATCATAGATATGACAACCATTAAATCCACATATAGAACAATGCAAAAGTAAGAGAACTTAGCTTTTATTAATCATAGGAAAATCTGACCAGGTTTGGGACTTCCACGTACCACCCAACCATAGACATGGTTGAACTAAATCTCTCTTTTAGCCAGTCACCCCCGTTCCATATTCCAAGCATGAATGTGGGATCTCATATAACAACCAATGTAAGAACAAGCAAAGGAATCCAGAGGTTAAACCACCTCCACCCTCACCAAACCGTGATCACACCAAAACCGGTGCTCTGATCACAACCGAATCAAACTTGGAATGCCATTTGGAATCCATCACTATCCTTGAGGAATTTTCTGTCTCCTTGTCTCTCAGGATTTACTGCAATCCATTCCCAGATCATTAGGCCCTAAACCGAGGCTAGTCTCTTAGGCTTTACCGCAATCCAAACTCGTATCACTAGGCCCTAAACCAAGACTTCTCCCTTAGGCTTTACAATGTATCACGCCAAAATTTCTCAAGGGATTCCTAGGTATTTGGGAATAAACCTTGAGACCACCTTTGCCCCAGATTCCGAAATCCATCCAACAAGCCAAAGCTCAAAACCGAAACAAACATCCCAACACTATGGCATCTGGAAAAAGGCAAGGCTACGCTCAAAACCACTATCATAACCCGGCAAAACCATGCCACCGACAACAAGAAAACCATAAACCAACACGAAAAGTCATGCATGTCCAAACCAGCTATGAAATCACACATGCAAAAGGTTACCTGTAAGTATTCCTGCTGAAGCTTCTTTATCCTGCTTTCCTTCCTTGATCCTTGCTTGATTTTCCTTCCTTGATCCAAATCGAGAGTGCTCCAAGAAAACTCTAAGTGACCAAGAGTGAGTGAGAGAGAATAATGAGAGAGCTCCAAACTTGAACTGACTAAGAGTTTTCCAATTGATCCTCATAATCCTTTTTATGAATGAGGCCTCTAATTTCTTCATTTTCCATTATTTTCCTTCATTTTCCTCCTCACATGCAACCTGTGACCTGTCACCTTACTTTTCTCTTAATTTCCTTTATTTTCATAAATAATTGTGCCAAAATTCCATTTTTCCTTTCCAAAGCCTTAGTCGTTGCCTTTACAAATTTTCCTTAGCCAAAGTACACATCCAGTGATGCCCACTAGGATATCTTTGCCCAACATTAAACTTCGAATACATGTCCCTTACTCGTGGTCTTATTTTTCCTTTATTAACTTTTATTACATAGAATTTTCACCAAGGTTGTTACAAAACCCTCCCCCTTGGGGAACACCATCCTTGGTGTTAAACCACACCATGACTTCAACAAAACCACTAAAAAGAAAACATACTAGCCATGGAGCTTTATAACTTAGCTCGTTGCAGTATTTACAATGAAAGACCTGCTCAAAAGCAAAACATCATGACAACATACTGCATACTAGAACTTTATAACATTGCTCATTACGATATTTACAATAACCACATATACACATATGCACATTTGATAAACCAACAAATAAAAGGATACGATGCCCATATCAGTCAAAAAGGGACTCCAAAGGGTCACACCTCCACCCTTAAAGTAGTACCAGGTTTCACCTCCTTCCCTGGAAGTCCAGAATTCACTGCCACAGTCAAAGCTGCATCCAATGTCTGGCGCTATAATCCCGCGACACTTGTCCTCTCAATGAACAGTTACCGACTCATTGTTCTAGGGTGCACTCCCAGTGTGCATATGATTCCATTTGGAAATGCTAATGACCAAAACCAATATATCCGCGACCATCCCTTCTCTGTTATATAGTCCTTCGGGAAATATTATCACCTCCTTTCGTGCAGTCACTCACCTTCCAAGTTCCTCGGAATCCCCTAACCCGAAAGGCATCCTCACATCAGAAGATACAAAACCAAAGCATATCCCGCCTCATCATACTGGTCATAGCATGCTCATGGCAATCAATGGACATTATTGGGTACTAGTGTCCCACAATGGCCCTGCTCCTGAAGTTCTCTACTAGCATATTGCTGCATGTTCAAATTTCTTTCACTACTGCTGCTAATTCTTGTAGTCGATTTCAACCACCCAACCGGGCATGTTCATGCATTCCTGTTCCAAGCACATAATTTCCATTAGATTCAAATAAATCAAAATAACCTCAAATCATACCTCATTGGTAGTTCGTCAATAAGGTACACTTATAATCCTATTTGCTTCCTGTCACAACAAGTCAAGCTAACCGTTTTATCAAAAAATCATGTATAAACATATTACATCTGGTTAGCTCAAAACACAACCATCATAGATCAACATCATAAATCACATGTAACTATCAATAACCAAAATCATAGATCACATATAATCATCATATACCATAGTCATAAATCACTTGTGTAATAAAACTCAAATAAAATGTTGATACTTATGTTTTCATCAACCCTTAGCTTCTACCTTTATCTTAATTCTGTACACACTCCGGATTGGTTGCCACACCAGACATACACTCTATGCCCTCTCCTCAACCATGTGCACATACACATAGTCTGCATCACACACATACAACTACACACGTCATACAATACCACGCAATACATGCATCTACACTAGTACCATATGTACCACATGTACACAATACCACCTATACAACATGGGCACAACATCACATGTGCATGTCACCACCTGTAAAATGTGTACACAATGCCACATGTACACTATACCACCTGCACAACGTGTACACAATACCACATGTACACAGTACCACATGCATGACATGTAAACGACACCACATATACATAACATCACATGCATGACATGTATGCAACATCACATTCACAACATGTACACTGCACCACATGCTCACAATACGACTTGTACAATCATGCACACAACACCATATGTACAACATGCATAGAGACTCATATGTACATAGCACTACATATCTATACAACATGTGCACAACACCATATGCACACAACATCACATATCCATCATGTACATAACACCATCTATACCCAGCACTGCATATGCAATATTCACACAACATTATCTGTACCATACTGTACATAACATTGAATAAACAACATGTACACACGCTATGCATACATGACACCGCATGTGCACAACATCATATATGCAACATGTACAACATATACAACATCTGCACAACAATAGTACCTCACATCCAAAAGTATACTGTCTCTGCCAAGAAACCTTGCTCCCAGTGCTTTATCCATGCTTGTCGCAACATGTTGCTGATCACACTGCTTTCATTTCGCTGTTGTATCCCTCAGTATAACCTGCCCATAACATAAACATAGGCATAATACAAGCATACAATATAAATTCATTTTCACATGATTTGACATCATATATTTGTCATGACTACTCTTCCCACTTGATTACTTATTGCCAGGAATCTCTTCATGTCATTCACTTGTGTAAGAAATCATTCCTCCACAAGGACAATTCCTAATGACCATGTCAAAAAATGACATAGATAAATTGATACATACATACATATACATAAACATTAGCATAAAATAATCATGGTCCTGTTAGACAACAACATACGTACACCCATATATATACATATAAATGTTAACATTAATAATCATGATCCATGATGACCCTGTCAAACATGACATAGATACACACCTACACACACACACACACACACACACACACACACATATAAAAACATCAACACAATCACAATCATAACATAATTACCATATATCAAGGTCAAGGTTAAGAGAACTTCATTTATTCATGTACAACATGCACGACATTTAGAACAATGGTTCCCAACATAGCCAAGGCATCCAACACCTCAGATCCATTTACTTTACCTTTTCTGGCTGCCTTTCTCATGATTGTACTATCATCGTCCACTTACATCAATGGACCCACCTAGTCCAACCGATTGTCATAGTCTTACCTTCTGTTGCGCTTACTCATGCACAGAGCTTCATCTGAGTCTTACATTACCAGTTGGGTAACACACAACTCTCCCCAAGCTCCATTAACTATCCTCTTTCCCAACCAATTCCCAAGACTCAAAACATAAAAGACAAGACAAGACACAATCAAGAAGAAAACCATGAATACCAATAACAATACGACACCACAAACAAAGTGGAAAGGCCTTGCACCAGACATAAACAAAACCGCAAATCAAGCTCAACAAATCATAAAAGACGAAAATCACGACTGACAACAAACACCATGACTCGATCCCCATGGTTCTTAGTGCTTCCAAAGGAAAGCTCAGCCAAATCCTTCTTTAGAATTTCATGGCAACCTCTTTTTCCATGCAATCCCCTGCATCATACTACCATAAAAACATTGTTAGTGCATAAATAAACATATCAATACACCACTTACCTTAGCATGTTGTGCCATGCACATTGCCTTGTAACCGAACACATCCACGCCATCTCTTAAGGGACTCCAATCTTTTGACAAATCCACCTGTAACTAATGTACCTGTCAAGTACATGTTCATGAGTCTAGCACATATCCACATAATGTCAGACAAAATCAAGGTTAAGAAGACTTCCTGTATGCAAAGCACTCATTCGTTTGGAATTAGGGTTTCCAAACATAGCCAAAGGAATTCTTGTCCAATTCCTTCCTTTTACCTTTTTACTTGGTTGCAATCGAGGCTTACTAGTACTGTCACATCACCCAATTGTTAGTTATATAAGCACATCAATTGTTACATTGTCACACTAATAATAAGCATGTTTCCCTGCAACTTGCTCATACATGTCAGTGTCACGTTCTAAAGATCAAAAAAATCATATCTAACAATTTGAAATCAACCTTTACCAAGACTAACAATCATGTCATAATCCATAGCCAACTCATAGCCCTTAGACACAATGCTACAACTTCACCTACTATATTCAAGTGCATATTATGCATACTCATATTATGCAATTGATCAAACATTCAACCAACTTGCAACATACCATGTTAAATACATTAACTAGACGACATAATCAAACAGTCAAGTACCCAATATATGACATAAGCAAACTCATACCTTAATGTATATCAGGGGAGGTGATCTTGTCTGCACAATCAATCCAGGTTAGCACAATACAACTTCACAACATATCGACTCAAACATAAATCATGATATCCATAACAATAACTAACCAACATGTTCACATCATAAGCTCATAAACAATTATCATTTATGCATAACAATCACATATGTACAATTGGTCTAGATTAATACAACACCAAAAATATGTCCCCTCATACCTGAATATCGCAACCATAACCATCTACATAGGCCAAGCCAGGTTAACACAATACATATAACATCAAGATCTTCAATGCAATGAACATAACCATCATGCATATGACCAATCCAAATTACAACATCAAGATCTCAATGAGATAACCCTAATCATCAAGTTAATAACATATAACAACAATAAGCTATATATCATGCTCATCAAAAACATATAACCTAATCATCAGGTTATCTAATGTAAAACAACAATAGCAATGCATACAACTATAGGTTACTATCATTCTTGACTATCTGACACATGTGCATATAACTACACTAATCAACTAACATCCATCATGAATGTAACCATAACATCAAAAGACATGTACATAAACCTAATGTATATAAACCTAATGCATATAAAAATCCTTGACTTACATACCTGCATGCCAAACATATAATACCTGTATGACGATCTGCTCTTACCCCAAAGTCCAATGCTGCAACCTCATTATGATGATCCGCATCTCCTACTCCATCTTAGCCAACACATTAGCATCATAACATACCAATATCACCGGATGACCTAATTGCATACCATGAATTCAGAAGGTATGTTTGACCTACTATTCATGCATAACCATAACCAAGACCATACATGCATAACAACTGCATATAGACATATAACATATGAGTACCAAACCATATACACCTCATTCTAGCTAGAGTCCAGTCATTAATGCATGACCATATCAACTTCGCAAACGATGACCTCATGCATGGCAACAACCATTACTCCATTGTACACATTTCCACACGCAACTATCAACATGCATAAGCAATGCCTAATCAACTATACATACATATGAATGCATGTAGTCATGCATAAGTGATCAATTCTTGTAATCCACCTAATCCACCTACAATACTGATACATGTAATCAAAACATTCAAGAATGCACCTGACATACAAGGATGTAGTCAAGCGACATATAATCAACATGTAAGCAACATATAACCATATGCAACCAGTCATAAACTTCTGACGATGCATCCCACAAAATCACATCAAGCTCCTCATGACAACCTTACTACAATCATGATCAACATGATGCAATGCAACAAGCACATGGAATGCAAGTGTAAGAGACACACATGTAACTGACATGCATGCATGACCGAGCACCTTCACCCAAGGACAACGCAACCATGCTCTGATACCAATATGTGGCATCATATATGACCCAAAGAGAGCGCAACCCGCTCTGGTACCACTATGTAACAACCCCTCCTCCTAGGTCCACCCAAGCAACTGGCCCGCTGGAGTAAACATGCAACGAGAGAGGCTATTAGAAGGGATTCAACTTCCTTGGTGACCTTAAGGAAATGGAACCAATGGAACATATCAAACAAACCCATCCACATCAACAACAACACCCTCACAAGACATGTTAGCCACTTAGACATCTTTTCCCTGAGTCCCACTGATGATTTAAGTCTTTTAACCCCTGGTCGCTCTCATGTTATAGGCATGAAAACATCCAACAACCCAAAGTCGCTCTCATAGGCCTATGTGCCAGCGATTGTGGATTTTTCTCAGCAGGCCTGTGCTAGTGACCCCAAGATTTGAGCCACTTTTCTAGCCCAGAATCCTGACCTCTGCCCAAAACTTGCTACAACCTTCATAATCCATTAAACACATGATAACGATGCTGATAAATCAAAAATAAACCTAAGGACTAGGCCTGAGCATCCCCAACCGGGATTGACATTTTGTCAAACACTTGGCATCAATGCAACCTACAAGTCTAGGATACAAGACATAGCATAAATGACTGAAAGAACTTATGAAACATAACCAAAAGGATCACCTCCTTCTCCATTGGAATATTATATCATCAATTAGGTCTTGCGTCCATGCATTTAACAATTACAATTAAATACATGAAATAACCATGACATGAACCAGTCATTTAACCATGCTTATAACAACATAAAACCATATAAATATCAAAGATATGATAGCCATTAAATCCACATATAAACCAGTGAAAAAGTAAGAGAACTTATCTTTTATTAATCATAGGCAAATTTGATCAGGTTCGGGACTTCCATGTACCACCTGACCATAGACATGGTTGAACCAAATCTCTCTTTTAGCTAGTCACCCACGTGCCATATTCCAAGCATGAATGTGGGATCTCATAGAACAACCAATCCAAGAACAACCAAAGGAATCCATAGGCTAAACCACCTCCACCCTCATCAAACCATGATCACATCAAAATCGGTGCTCCGATCACAACCAAACCGAACTTGGAATGCCATATAGAATCCATCTCTATCCTTGAGGAATTTTTCGTCTCCTTATCTCTTAGGCTTTACCACAATCTAATCTCGGATCATTAGGCCCTAAACCGAGACCAGTCTCTTCGAATTTACTGCAATCCAAATCAGTATCACTAGGCCCTAAATGGAGACTTCTCCCTTAGGCTTTACTGTGTATCCCACCAAAACTTGTCAAGGGATTCTTAGGCCTTTGGGAATGAACCTTGAGACCACCTCAGCCTCAGATTCTAAAATCCATCCGGCAAACCAAAGCTCAAAACCAAAATAAACATCCCAACACCATGGCATCTAGAAAAAGGCAAGGCTAGGCTGAAAACCACTATCGTAACCTAATGCCACCGACAACGAGAGAACCATACACCAACATGAAAAGCCATGTATATCCAAATCAGCTAGGAAATCACACATGAAAAAGGTTACCTACAAGTATTATTGCTGAAGTTTCTTGATCTTGCTTTCCTTCATTGATCCTTGCTTGCTTTTCCTTCCTTGATCCAAATCTTGAGTGCTCCAAGAAAACTCTAAGTGACCAAGAGTGAGAGAGAGAGAGAATAATGCGAGAGCTCCAAACTTGAACTGACCAAGAGCTTGCCAACTGAAACTCTTTTATGAATGATGCCTCTAATTTCTTCATTTTCCATTATTTTCCTTCATTTTCCTCCTCATGTGCAACCTGTGACCTTTCACCTTATTTTTCTCCTAATTTCCTTTATTTTCATAAATAATTGTGCAAAAATACAATTTTGCCTTTCCAAATCCCAAATCCTTAGCCATTACCTTTTCCGATTTTCCCTAGCCAAAACACACATCCAGTGATGCCCACTAGGATTTCTTTGCCCAACATTTAGGTTGGAATATGTGTCCCTTACTCGTGGTCTTATTTTGCCTTTATTAAATTTTATTACATAGAATTTTCACAAGGGTTATTACATTAAGAAACACACTTTTACCTAATGTACACATTATAACAAGTTGAACTTAACTAACTCTTTGATGTCTAAATATCCTAACAAATCCCTTCAGCTCTAGCCTTATTGTTGCACCAACTCAGGCTAAACTCAATAGACTCAACATCAATCATACCTATCTCCTCAAGATAATGCATGAAAAAGTTTGGAAGTTTGTCCTCATATGTGTTTACACCCCACAACTTATCCTTGTATAGGATAAAATTTATATGACTACCACATAAAAGGTTTCCTTCTTGGAAGATACTAAGAGAAAACAATCGATTCCAAAAGGGTTCTTGATTCCAATAAGTTTCATACATATTAAAAATTTTGATGTCACAATTTGGCTCCTTGTAATCTAATTTTGTGATTAGTTTTGAGAAAATGGCATTGACAATTTATAAGGGTAGAATTTGGAGAAAACCCCATAATCAATCCCCTTGAATTGCCAACTGCATCCAATCTTGAAAGCTACTAACCAGGAAATAGATTATTTAACTCTAAAATAATAACATCACACACACCCATTAGCTCTTGAATGAAAGCAACTTCCATCATATTAACCAAGCATAACCACTTGAGGGAGAGCTTCTTTTCTCCCTGACCAAGCCCTTAGTATTGACCGATGAGAATTTCAGGAGGAACCCATTTCTAGGGCTTGTCTCACTCCAATGGCCCCTGAGATTAACCTTGTCTCCCTTAGTATACTTCATGATGATCCATCTCCTATGAATTTTTGAGGGTCGAATTACATCCCACCTTACCACAACTAGAATCAATTGAAGCATTAAACCCTAATCTCCATGAAAAGGATGATCCAAGAGCAAAAGCCCTAGATCAAATACGGTAGGGTTCTTAACCCAAAGAGGAAGAGAGATACCCTGACGAGGATACTCTAGATCTATATCTAGGAAAAGAAGATATATAATGTGTTTCCTTATATGGATCAAGATGAAAAGTATCATTAACTCAATACTCAGGGTTACTGGTTAACGAGTTCATCCTTGAAAAGTCACAAATGACCTTCAGACCTCCATCCCTATTCTTGTTAACAACATTATTTTCTAGGACAATGGAAGGGAGAGGGGAAGAGTTATTAATAATATTATCCAAATCCAAAAGTAGGCCCATGCATTTTACCATACGACTTCTAGCTTACTCCATTAAGAATACGAGAGTTCTAAATCGTCACTAAGTACTTCCCAAGGGTCTAATTTCTTTATTTTAGAGAACCTTTCGTCCTCTAAATTACAAGAAATCTCGCATACCATAAGGTCTTACTTCCCGACTGAATAGAGAGTACAACTTGCCACTGCACCATGTTCAAAGCCCTGAATTTTTTGAATGGGCTCAGACTAAGGGGGAACCTATTGCACCTCAATAGCTAATGCCACCTCTAGCTTCACCCCTAAACTCAAATTAACGATCCCACGATTTTTTTTAACAAATTTAAAGTCATAATCTTCAAGCACATGCCCTACCTTATGACATTGAGAGAAACAAGAAGGTATATTGATGTAGTCCAAGGTTTTCTCATAAGCTTTGTCACCCACCACTAATTCCAAAGATTTTGAGTGTCTTTGGGAGGCATCTACATCTAATATAATATGAGCCATCATTCTAAATGTAGAGCTTATAATTGTGATATAATGTAAAAAACCCCAGAGAATCTCCAATTTCCTTCATACCCATGTTGTTCCAATACTGAGAGGTAATTTTTGTTGTTTTATCCAAGTGGGTATACAAGACAAAGCTTCTTCTCACATATCAAATAATGGATGTCATGGTTTGGTGTAGAAAATATGGTGATTCCAATACCATCTGGTTGACAATAGCAAATTTACATCATCCTTTGAGTTTGAAACAATTCCAATCTATCTCCATTATAACATATGGAAATTCGATGTATAACCCAACTATGTAGACTAATTTTTTTCAATCAAGGTTTCAATTGTGCAAACCACTATATGTCTCCCTGTATAATTTCGACAATAGCTCTACATTCTAAGTCTACGATATGATTCCTTTCAAACAATCACCCACCACCAAAGCCACCTCTCCCCCTCTATTTTTTACCACCTTATGATTTTTGAGACCCATATTTATGCATGAGATGGGGAAGCCACCACCTTGAAGCTCTGTGTGATGCACGTAAATTCTAAGTGCAGACACAAACAATTCCTCTAGCCCGAGAGAGCGGGTCTAGTCACAAACTTATAATTTATGGAAGATTTCCTTAGGCTAGGATCAATTAAGAGGGCCTACCTCTTAGAACACTATTCCGCTTGGTGATGATCCTGCTTCCTCGCTCCAACTATCTTTCGTTTCTTTCCTTCGCACACCTGAAACAAGCAAAAAACAACAAACAACAAACGTAATAGCATACAATATTATATTCAGCCTACTTAACAGGTCAAGAAACATTAAGCCATAAATATGTGAGATGACATTTCATGTAGGTAATCAATCAATAGTTGCATCTATATTAATGCAAGAAGAAATTACAACCGAGGTCTTGACGTTGTTGTTCTCCTCCGACATATCCGGGTTCCCACCCTTCTGATAGCACTTCATGGACAACCTCAACAAAAGATATTATAAGGCCTTTTCCCCTCTAGTCTCAAACCACACCCAAGTACACTATTCTCCCTCAAACATACACTAGAAAACTTCATACTATAGATGTCTTGCTGATTATTCTAACTCCAAACTAAAGACTAGCTTATGCTTGGGAAAAAGAGAGGTTTTTATATCTTGGATGGATGGGAGATGGTTCCTCTTCTCATGGGAGAAGGCCTCATCTCTTGGATTAGTTCCATCCTAATAGGGGAAAGGATCCCAAACTGACCTCTGCGACTCTATCTATCCTAACCATTTATAGACTTCCATTACGAAGCTTCTAGAGCTGGAAGCTTCGGCTCCATATTTAAAGAAACTTTCCAAAAGAGGATTGGTGTGACTGAGAAAGGGCTCATTCGATCCGATCGGCGCTAGGGACAGTTGTAAACCCTGCATATCGACATGAGGAGGACACAGGTCATTAGCGTCGGTCTTGTAAACTGGGATAAACATAAGATTTTTGGGAAATGATGCAAAAGGGAATTGGTTTGCTCATGAAGAGGGACACAATGGGAGGTTCTTCATGATAGGAAAGCATGTCGGGTACACTGTAGAGGTCCTCCAGGATCATAGACGGGGAGTATAGGGACAATGACAAAATGATGTGTAACAGATGCCCCCTAAAGTGTGAAGGCCGCACTAGAGTGAGGGGTGAAATGCTTTATAAGTGGAAGCGTGGAACCGAAGTTCGTCATCAGAAAACCTGCAAGCAAGCATAGATACATATACATCACTGAAAACTATGAGTAATAATACATGAATCATGATATGGACGCAACCAGCCAGAGAATGATCATGGAAACATATCTAAGGTATGGGCACAACCATCCAACATAAATGATCATAATGAAACCAAGGTATGGTCGCAACCATCCAATAATGAGAAGGATCACATATAAAAACTCATGGTATGGTCGTAGCCATCCATCTGAAAGAGACATGTATATCAACATGACCATGTCACATCGCCTTGCAACCTAGACTTGTGTAATCTTAGCCCAGGGTCTTGCGCTCCAAATGACCTGATCAAAGTACAAATCCTAACATGTGAATGGATGTGTTGAAGTTGAACATGCTGGGAAGTTGCTTGATTACTGCTCAATGATGTGAACTGTTAACAAGCGCGAGAGAAACCACTAATAATGACAATGGATCTCAAGGTATTGGCAGCACAGTTCACAGAATGTGAATAAAGGAGCTGATGTCGAACACCTGTGAAATCACCTGATCAAAAGCCAATGATGTGAACCTGTCGTCGAGTGTGAAGAACTTGCCATTAAGGCATGTAAGCTCTAAGGTACTGGAAGGGAGTCTCTCGTCCAGCTTCCTGGATAATGAATTGAAGTTGACAGGAGGTGACCATGTCGAAGGAGGGCCATGATGTATCCCACAACATCGACATGAGACAAAGGGATGCAAATGATTTCAGATGGTCCAGAGAATCAAGAGTAAGTGTAACTGCAGAGGGGCTAACTCTTGAACATATCGGCGACATGATTATGGAGTTTGGCAGCTTTTGGATCCATAGGATTGGTGGTCATGATGACGTGACATAGATCAAATGGAAGGCAAAAATGAGTGGCCCAACCTAGGAAGGTCAAATGAAAAGGAGGATATCCCAACTTGACATGAAACATATAGTGTCTTGTTCAAGAGTGAGTTGCCGACATGACTGATTGAATTTCCGAAATTCCCCCCACCATTTCTAGCAGGTACCCCAATTATTTTTTATCGCAAGCTTGAAGGGGATAGCATGTCCTTACACTGTAAGTTCATCCTTCAGATGAATCCGAACTATTAAGTTTAATGAGCCCTAGGAAGGAGAAGCTCATGTTTGTCATGGCGAAAAATCCAATGTTGTTTAATGTTTTAACGCGTCCGAAAAAGGTGTAACACGGTACCTTTTTCATGTTTAGAGAGTTTGAAAAAGACACGGAAAAGAAAAATCCACATGGTCCCTTTTCGTATATTTGTGTCGCTCGAGCCCGAAAAGGTAGAAAACAATACTTGAGAGAACCACTTGACCATTTTAGTCAAGGAGTACCTTTTTCGTAAATAGTTTATCCCAGCCTAAAAAAGGGGTAAACGTACACTGGGTAAACGACATTTTGCATCGTTTAACGAGTTCAAAATGACAAGAGCTCGACAATATTTTCGTGTTTAAAAGGTCGGAAAAGAGCTGAAAGCAGACCTCCCCATTTTATTTTGTTTAACGAGTTAAAAGGAGAAATACTTGACAATCTTTTCGTTTGAGTTTTATGAGTCAAGAAAAGGGCTTAAACGAGACTCGAGTACCATATAAGCATAATACTTTTTTAGATAAAGCTTGTTGCGGGGCTTGTCTAAAAAATTGCCCTCATAGTCAATAAGCTCATAGGCCCCTTTCTATAAAATACATTTAATAATGTAGGGCCCATGCCACATGGGTTCGAACTTGCCTGCCCCCAGCTTATCATTAGCCTGATCGTATAGAAGAACAAAATCGCCCTCCGAAAAGGTTCGAGGAGAGACAGACTGACCAAAGCAGCAAGACGGCAGGTCTCGTCTAGTCATTCTAAACATAAGAGATGCTTTTCCTGAGGTGAGGTCTCGGGGAGAATTTCGACAACCAGCTTGAGGGATGGAGTTTCACATTCAATCTGTAACGTTGCTTCCAGACCTTAGACTAGCTGGAATGGTGTGAATCCAGTTGCGTCCTTCGTCGAGGTTCAATAAGCCCACAGAGCTGAGAAGAGCATGAGATTCCACTTTGATTTGTGCATCCCAATGGTGCGTTGAAGCATCGTGACTAAGACTTTGTTCACAGCTTCAACTTGGCCATTGGCTTGAGGGTAGTACATGGTTGAGCCATCGTGGCACAAGCCCAAAGTAAAGGTCAGCTGAGCCATCATGTAATCTTGAAAATGGGAGCCATGGTCAGTAAAAATGGCATGAGGCACTCCAAACCTAGAAATAACGTGATTGAATAGAAATTGAGCCACCGTCTTACCATATGCAGAATATGTAGGCATCGCTTCAACCCATTTGGTGAAATATTCCACAACAACGATAATATACGCATGCCCCCCGGTTGAACGAGGGTTACATGTCATATAGTCGATGCCCCATTTGGCAAAAGGAACGATGGTAATAACGGGGTGGATGTAAGCGGGTGGGGCATGCATCTTTCGCTGGTAAATTTGGCATTCATGACACTTGCGAACAACAAGGATGCAATCCTTGAAGATTGAGGGCAAGAAATAACCAGCGTGAAGGATTTTTTGAGCAGTAGCATATCCAAACATATGACCGCCACATGCCCTAGAATGGCAATCATTCAAAACTCTCTCAGCCTCCTTGAGAGTAAGACATTGGTGAAGAATTGAATTGACATCGACACGATATAAAGTATCTCTAATAATACGGTAGGGTTGGGATTGATGCCGAATGCGTTGACGATCATCCTTAGTCAACACAGACTGAAACATGGACGTCTAGAGATACATGATTATATCATCGTACCATGGGTCGAGGGTGTTAATCAGGAAAAGAGTTTCGTCTGGGAGCTGCTCAACAACACCAGCAGGAAGGGACGTAGAAGGAAGGGAGAAAATTAACTTGGTGAAAACTAGTGATTTCTTAGATTTGGCAGTAGCAAACACCAAATCAAATTCTTGGAGGATAAAAATCCACTTTGAATATTTCCCCCCAGCAACTGACACGTCAGGGTGCAGGTCATGGGGTTGCATTATGAAATCACAGTGGTAGTGCGTAAGAGAATGTAGTGTTGAAAGCGCTGAATAACCTGTACGACAGCCAAAGCCAACTTCTCAACGTGAGCATAATGCGTCTCAGTGTCGAGGAGATTACGACTGAGGTAATAAATAACATGTTCATTGCCTTCGTCGTCGTCCTATACCAGCACCATGGTGATAGTACTAGAGGCTGCAGCTAAATAAAGGAAGTAATCGCGATGATAGTTCGGGGGATGCAACGAAGGATCATTGATGAGGACAATATTTAGATCATTGAAAGACTTTTGAGTGACCTCATCCCAGACAAATGGGGTTCCTTGCTTGAGAAACTGGGTGAACCCTGAAGCTAGCTCAACATAGCTTGGTACAAAATGATAGAGGAAATTTGCTTTTCCCTGCAGACTCTGTAGTTGTTGCAACGAAGATGGAGGGGGTAGATTAAATATTGCCTCAACTTTAAGAGGATCAAGGAAAATGTGTGACTTAGAGACAATAGAGCCAAGGAGTCATCCGGATTCGACGCAGAAGACACACTTATGCGGATTGAGCTGAATATTATAGTGTCGACAACAAAGATTTTTTTTCCAGAGATGATCACGGTGATGGCCGCGCTTATGAGAATGAGCAGGAAGGTCATCCAAGTAAGGTTGAACTATGTTGTGGATGTCATGGAACGCATAAGACATCGCTCTTTGAAATGTAGCCCCAGCATTTTTAAGGCCAAAGGGAATATTTTTGTACATGAAAGTACCCCACAAGTAGATGAAGGTTGTCTTATCTTGATCAGCCGGTGCAATGTTGATCTGGTGTTAGCTAGAAAAACCATCCATGAAAGAAAAGAATCCACTCCTAGCACATTCATCAATGATTTGATCAATGAAGGGAGTGGGGTAGTTATCTTTTGGATAGGCATGATTGAGATCACAGTATTCAACGCAAACGCGGATTGTGCCTTTCTTCTTTGTCACCAGTACAATGCTCGACACCCAATCTGTAAGACAGATTGGATAAATGAATCCAGCTTTGAGAAGTTTTTCAACTTCTCCCTTAATGGCAACCGCTTTTCTTGGGTGCATTGGGCGGAGCTGTTGGCGAACGGGCTTCGCATGAGGATAAGTTGTTATTTTGTGCACAACTATACTTGGGTCAATACTGGGCATTTCTTCATATGACCATGCAAAAACATCCCGGAACTCTTGGAATAGACAAGTATAGAGCTTGATCCCTTCTGGAGAACAAGTTACCTCGATATGGATATTTTCAACGACACCAGACTTGATAGAAATATCAATTGGCATCGTTTGAGTAATATTACCCATGTTCCCTTTCGACCAAACTTCATGAGTCATGATCGGTGTCTGAAGTGGTAGGGAAGGGAACCGAGAAGAGAACTCCTCGAGACAAGTAGACAGGACCGTTGGGCTAGGCAAGAATGAGGAATGATGATGAGTATCGTTCCAAGGTACTTCTTCTAGAGACATTACTTCCATGATACTCTCGTCAGAAAGAAAAGTCTCGGCTAAGGGATCAGAAGACTTTGAAGCACCAAGCCACGGGGATTGAGAATACGCATCAAGAGAGGTTTTCAAAACAAGATAATCAGAGGACATTGTAGGCGAAGCTGAAACAATTTCCACGTAATTAATTTTGGTAGGACTTAACGACATTACCTCGCCCCATGTGTCAACAAGATCTGGAGAGGGAATGACCCAAGGATCAGACTTGATCGAAATCATGTTAGTGGAGGCAACACGAGGAGGTGGGAGCGGAAAGATACCCATCAGAGCAAGATCTTTAAAGAGTCCTACCCCCACTCTCTCAAAAGGAGCACCAGTGTGCTTGACATACGAAACATTACCATCTAAGGAGGAAGAGGCAAATAAGGACAGTTGGTCAACTATGACTATTTTCCCTTGATGGGGAAAACGAATCACGCGGAATAAGGAGGAGGCTACAACATGCATGGCATGGGTCCAACTCTGTCCGAGTAAAAGATTATAATTGAGATTAACGTCAACAATCTCTACCTCGACGTGCACTATCTTTCCCTCCAAAGTAATGGTAAGGTTGGGGACTGGTTCAGAGTAGGAGAACCGATTTCCTTCCAACAAGCAACAAACATGACGCAGGTGGAAGCACCTTCATCAATGAGGGTTCTGTGAATGGTTTTCTCATTGATGATGACCTGAGTGAGAAAGGCAATATGATGAGGAAGACACGGAACATGGTTTTTCGAGATCAAAACATATAAGACTAGAATCAACAGGATCAACACCCCCAATAGCCGACAGTAATCATTTCCATTGAAATAGACAACTTTGAAGTACCTCAAGGGTAGACATAGCCGATGGCACATGAGCCAAATCCTCAACAATATTATAGTGCTGAGCGATGTGAGCGTTGGGATTGTACGAGGATTTTCGCAGCACACCTCGAGAAGGTGGTCGAACGACGGAATTAGGGTTAGGTCGCTCTATATGAAGAGGACCAGAACTTGATGGGGCAGAAGAAGAAGGGGCAACTTCTATTTCTTTCCCTATTGTCGGGGTAGGAGTTTGAAAATCTTTTGATCTAGTATCCACATTAATGGGCGTACTCATCATGAACACTTGTGAACATGAGGAAGCAAATGATTGAGGCTGGTCTACCATTTGGGTTTGCTGGGATGGAAATGGCTCTTTTAGGACAACTGGGGTCCCTTTGAGTAAATGACTAACTTCGAATCATCTAGGACAATCCATAGTATAGTGATCCTCCTCATAAATGAGGCACGAATACTTAGGCTTCTGTTGGGAAGCATCACTGGCAGATGGCTTAGGAGGACCCTGTTTTGAGGCATCGACTTTATCTTTGCCTTTGCCTTTCTTCTTACCTTTCAAGGATTTGTCCGCTGCGGTAGACTGAACAGCGTGGACCTCTGAGGTTTTACCAGGTCCAGGTGGATTCTGATAGGCATTATTGCAGGCAGTATTCGAGGCCAATTTCTGTTTGGAAGAAGATTTTGCAGGGGTCTGGGACACTGAACTAATTACTCCATCAACAAGAGGTGTAGCCTATGACTTCGTTGCCATTGGATCGGATGATGGCCATGGAGCGTTAGGTAATAACCCATACAAAGTGCTAGACTGAGAGTAAATGAGATCTAAGTACTGGGCACGAGCAATGGCTTGCTCCTCCGTGATGAACCCACCCATAGCGATATCGCGAGTAATTTGAGCAACGAATGATTTGGTGAACCATTCGGTCAGTAACTGATCAACAATCTCAAATTTGATCAGGCGACACCTACGTCTCCATTCATGGATGTGATCGGAGATGTGGGTAACAGTATTTTTCTTGAGCGATGTAAGTAAATAGGTGCCGTTTCATAGCGAACCGCAATTAGAAATGCGTGAGGAAAGCCATGGCTAAGGGGTTGAAGTCATAATAAGTACTTCGAGGAAGCTTGATGTACCACTTGGCTGCAACGCCTGTGAGAGTTCGTTGGAAAAGACGAAGACGGATAGAATTGTCAACGTAAGAATTCGAAGAGCACCAGAGGTGATATGTCATCACATGGGCTTGAGGATATTCTTTGTCTTTTCCTTAAAATTTCTGACAATCACTCGGGGTCTTGGATGGGATTGGAGGCCAGTAAGGTGAATGAAGAATTGGATCATTCGTGAGTCGAGACACATCTGGCAACTCTAGTGTAGTGAAGAACAACGATTGAGTATTGAAAGGCATTAGAGGTTGATAAGCGGGTCCAACTGGAGGAGCCCATCCCTGCTGGTAAGGATTTTGTCCCCATAGTGGAGGGTTCTATCCATAGGGATTTGATTTTTCCCCCACTGTAGGCTACCTTGCCCGTAGGGTGGATTTTGAC
Organism: Pinus tabuliformis; assembly: GCA_031772625.1. Lineage (NCBI taxonomy): Eukaryota > Viridiplantae > Streptophyta > Pinopsida > Pinales > Pinaceae > Pinus > Pinus tabuliformis. Next base: position 860,224,023 of record CM062820.1, read on the forward strand.
TTTAAAATCCTTGAAACTGTCCAGCCATAGGTTGTTCATAGGAAACATACGAATTAAAAGGCTGTTGAGCCTATTCACCTTAGACATATGGGTTTTGCACTTGCTGTCCATGGGCATACAATTTTTGAACCTGTTGGCCCTGGACATAAGGATTTTGGACCTGTTGCCCTTGGACAAGAGGATTTTGAATTTGTTGCCCTTAGACATGAGGATTTTGGACCTGCTGCCCTTGGACAAGAGGATTTTGAACCCTTTGCCCTTGGACATGAGGATTTGGGGCCTGCTGCTGCAGGACTTGACCCAAACCTTGTCCTTCCAAAGGTTGACCTTGTTGATATGTATATAAGGGTTTTTGCTGCCTAGGTTGGCCCTGCTGCTGCGAGGGCTGACCTTGTGGTTGCGAAATTTGTCCCTGCGACTGTAGAGGTTAGCCTTGCGAAGACATAGGTTGGGAGGTTTGCTGAACATACTGCATTTGCGGCTGCATGGTTTGCTGCAACTGCTGCGAGGGTTTCCCCTATGGCTGTTGTAGTGGTCCTTACTGCTACATCATTGGACCCTGCTGCTGCATGGATGGCCCTTGCTACAACGAAGGTTGCCCTTGTTGCTGCAGAGGTTGTCCTTGCTGCTGCAAGGGTACTTGGACAGTTCTTAGATTGAAACCTTGAAAATTTCCGAACTATATTTGGCCATAGCCACCGGGAATGGTGGTTGGAACAAGCTGAACGTACTGTCCAGGCTGAAGGATGTAAGGTGGATTTACCATTCCTTGGGAACCATATGGAACATAAGGATTTGGGTACTGAACCTGAGCCTAATAAGTCTGGTGATACTGAAAATTCTTTGACCCAGACAGACCAACGGGATTTTGGACCTGTTGGTACTGGACATTGCTTGATCTAACAGGACCAACAAGGTTTTGAATAACACCAAAATAAGGCTGGTTCACCTGAACCGTGTGAGCATGCGAGCTACTCACATTGGTTGTGCCTGACACCATAAAGACATTTAGGTTCTGCCCCCCATGTGGTGGCACAACTCGTGCACTTACTGGAGGGACCAAAGGACTAACAGAGGCAAGACTTGAGACCGTCGATTTCACTGGACGGGTGAATTGGACTGACGAGACAAAAGGGTTTGGAACAGTGGGCTGCACCAGGACTGAAGTAACTGCAAAAATCAATGTTTGTCGGGGGGTGGGATTCAGAATGAATGGACTGGTGGTAGGCATGGTGCCAGACGCCCAAACATGATTGTGATAAAGTAAAGAGGCACTAGGTGTACTTGAGACCAATTGTGTGAAAGTCACACAATTAGGAGGTAAGTTCTGATAAACACTGATGGGAATGATTCCCGTGTAGGAGAAACCCTCCGGAGGAAACGGATCGTCTTCCTCTTCGACAGTGTGTGGAATGGAAACCTTCGAGTGACCTTGGCTGATCGTACGGACTGTACAGACGCTATGGTGATATCACAATAGGGTCAAACAAAGGATTCAGAGGATAAACAACCAATCCAAGTTGACCGTCAGGGGTCCATTGACTCTTGGGAGTCTAGATAGGATTATCCGGAGATTCTAGGCCAATATTAGAAAGTGACCCAGTATCTGAGGGAGGTGGAGGATGAGATGACAAAGGTTGAATGGTCATAACAATTCCAAGTTCAACACCTTGATCCTCAAGCGACTGCGGTAATTCAGGAAATGGCTCCTTAGACAATCTTTTAGACGGAGGAGGGGAAAAGGAACTAGGTGAACTAGACGGTTCAACCACGATGGTTTTCCCTCAAAGAACAAGAACAAAGAGATAAATTCCAAGGCTTTAAATGTACTTTTAAAATGAAAACTCACGATTTGGTCTAGAAAAGACTAACAGGGATGTTATAAGATCATGGGCAACAATTTTTTAAGACACATAAACAAACTGGTGCTCTTTCATGTTTTAAGAGTCGAGAAAGAAGCGAAGGTGACTCTATCATTTTCGATTTGAAGCAAGCTCAAAAGGGCAAGTGCTCGGATAATTTTTTAAGCTTAAAGAGTCAAAAAGATCAAATGACTACTCAGGATGATCTATGTAAAAAGGATTACCATGTAACTATGAACTACAAAATACCTCCCGATGAATCGAGAAGTACGGTCAGGCGATCTCTCCGAATGCTGTGTTCGGTGTATCACTTTTACAAGACAACAAACTCGTTTTGCTATGGATAAAAGATTGCAACTTAGTGGGGTCTCCCTTTATATACTTGACGGTACGAGGAACACAAATCTGTACTAGCGTTGTCTAGTGCCGAAGCGAACGTCAACTGCTAGGTTTAAAGATGTCGAAACATGTCTCTAGCCTAGACCTTCTAGATGTGATCGTTAGGTTTCAAATGTGCCTTAGGTTAATTGAGTTCATTTTAAAGTTTATCTTGAATTATGTCTCAGTTTTCGGGCCTTAGCGATGTGACTTGAAAAATCCCTTATGCAGCTAAATGAGACAAGACTCTTTCATCGATGAATTGCTTACACTAGAGAGGGTAGAAAACACAATCAAATGTAAACAACCAAGCAACTGAAAGAAAAAATGATTTTTTCACTACTTTACTTTTTGAAAACAAAATAATGAAAATCCCTTCCTAATTCCTATTTTCCTAACAAGTTCACTTCAAGCAGTCCTTTCAAAGGTAAAGAGAATTCTTTTGCATTTCAAATGCAAATGCAACTCTACTCTTCAATGATGCTAACTAATGTAACATATCGATGCAACAAACTAGAATTGTGTACTTTTCATGAAATGACAAAATGATTTTTTGTAAAACACTTGAATGAAAAAGTTTTCGAGACAATCAATCCCGATACAGATGAAAAGACACAAAAAGAACTTCTTCCAAACTAATGATGCAATGACTCTACCAGAAACAAGACAAGCAATGTGATCTATGCCAAAAAAAAGGCATTTAAAAAATCAAATGAAACTCTTGAAACTTGAATGACGGAGATCAAAGCAGTAAGAGGACTACAAAGGAAATGCAAGGAGTAAATTTACCAACAACTTGACTCATTGAGTTCACAATCAATGGGATGGATGACAAGCTAGATGTGCTAGAGCCATTAACCATCCCAAGACTGAAGAAATCAAGCAAAAGAAGTCAAACCAACAAACACATAAACCAAGCCAAATCAAGCTTTCCAGTCAGGGAGAAATAGCCTAAAACAAGCTAAGAGGCAGAAATCAAGAGAGCAAGACACACTGGTTGAGATCTGGGGTAAACCCTAATCTCCATCTACAGGCATCGGCGTGACTGCCTAACTGAAAACAAGCGCTAGAAGGGGGTCGGCGTGACCGTTTTTTTAGAAACTCGAATCGATCAACACGATTGTTTTAGAAAAAAACCACGTTGGCCGAGGATTCAAAGGAAAAAATAAAAAAATTCCTCAGGTAAAAACCAGACTTGCTACTGTAAATTTCAGACTCAGAGCAGTAAACTAGGCAAAGCAGAGAACACTAGAGGGAAATGGTGATACTAGAAAAGTTCACACAAAACCATGAAATTACAATCAATCAAACAGAAGGATTGGTTCCCCAACGGAGTCGCCAATTTGTGATGCAGGTAAATTCTAAGTGCGGACACAAACAATTCCTCTAGCCCGAGAGAGTGGGTCTAGTCACAAACAGACAATCTATGGAATATTTCCTTAGGCTAGAATCAATTAAGAGGGCCTACCTCTTAGAATACTATTCTGCTTGGTGATGATCCTACTTCCTCGCTCCAACTATCTTTTGTTTCTTTCCTTCACACACCTGAAACAAGCAAACAACAACAAACAACAAACGTAATAGCATACAATATTGTATTCAACCTACTTAACAGGTCAAGAAACATTAAGCCATAAATATGTGAGATGAAATTTCATGTAGGAAATCAATCGATAGTTGCATCTATATTAGTTCAAGAGGAGATTACAGCCAATGTCTTGACATTGATGTTCTCCTATGACATATCCGGGTTCTCACACTTCTGCTAGCACTTCATGGACAACCTCAACAATAGATATTTTAAGGCCTCTTTCCCTCTAGTCTCAAATCACACTCAAGTACACTATTCTCCCTCAAACATACACTAGAAAACTTCAGACTATAGATGTCTTGCTGATTATTCTAACTCCAAACTAAAAACTAGCTTTTGCTTGGGAAAAAGAGAGGTTTTTATAGCTTGGATGGATGGGAGATGGTTCCTCTTCTCATGGGAGAAGGCCTTATCTCTTGGATTAGTTCCATCATAATAGGGGAAAGGAGCCCAAATTGACCTCTTCGACTCCATCTGACCTAACCATTTACCAGAATTTCGTTATGAAGCTTCTAGAGCTGGAAGCTTCGGCTCCATATTTAAAAAACTTTCCAAAAGAGGATCGACGCGACTGAGAAAGGGCTCAGTCGATCCGATCAACTCTAGGGATAGTTGTAAACCCTGGATATCAGTGCGAGGAGGACATGGGTCATTAGCGTCGGTCTTGTAAACTGGGATAAACAGAAGTTTTTGGGAAATGATGCAAAAGGGAATTGTTCTGCTCATGAAGAGGGACACAATGGGAGGTTATTCATGCTAAGAAAGCATGTCGGTTACACTATAGAGGTCCTCTAGGATCGTAGACATTGAGTACAAGGATAGTGAGAAAATGTTGTGTAACACTCTGTAATCGCTATTTTACCACCATTAAACCCACATCTAAAACCCTGACCACCCTAGTTTCTTTCATATTGAATATCATCCTAATCAGAATCGGGAATGATAGAGTACCTTTGACTTGACTTACCTTGTTTAGTACATGTGCGGATACGAAATCCTACAAAAACTGCTAAGGAATATTGATGTACTACTACAATCCATGACCTTGGGTAAGCGATACCTTTTCCACTCATCCAATGGCATGTAGAAAAGGGTGGGTTCACAAAGATCACCATACTTGTGCCCTTTGCTAAGACGATGGAAGCTTTGTTACCCTCATACAAATGATTGTGCAACATTGGAGAGGGAATGAAAAATATTAACTCTTCAAGCAACGTGTCCTCGAGATAATTAAGTAGGGGTAAATAATCATCCCTTCTTGAAATCATTACCGCCAAGTGGCCACTTGATGACTCAACTCCTCTGCTCATCTAATAACGAGAGCCTTGTGACATTGTGAGAGAATGTTTGAAATGCACTAGGGTCACATGATTTATGGAGTTTATTTTCAAATGGGAGATATTTAGCATTCTCAGTTATAAATTAATGTAAGTTCACGCTACCACCATATCATATTCACATGATTGCATTATTTATTAATAATCATCTTATGGGTTAATATGATTTTTGGTAGATTATTTTTTCATATTGAATGGATGTAGTCATAAAAATATCAAACATATAGATGGTATTTTGAGAATTAAGGGTCGTTTGTCACACCCATAATTTTGCTACACACCGTGTGGGTGTTGCTACAAACCATGTAGGATTTGATTTTACTATTGTAACATCTCTGGTGAAAATTCCGTGTAAAAAAAAGTTAACAAAGGCAAAATAATAACCATGGTCATGAGACACTTATTCCAAGCTGAATGTTGGGAAAAACATCCTAGTATGCGTGTTCATTTGGTTTATTATGGCTAAATAAATTGGAAAAGGAAATGACCAAAGGATTTGGAAAGGCATGAGGCATTAATTGGAATTTTATTTATGAAAATAATGGAAATTAGGAGAAAAGGAAGGTGAAAGGTCATAAGTTGCATGTGAGGAGGAAAATGAAGGAAAAATAATGGAAATTGAGGAAAATAGAGGCCTCATTAATAAAAATGCCTCTAAGGATCAGTTAGTACCTTTTGTCAGTTCAATTTTGAAACTCTCTCTCTATTCTCTCTCTCTCTCTCTCTCTCTTGGACACTTAGAATTTTCTTGGAGCACTCCAACATTGGATCAAGAAAAGAAAAGAAGGCAAAGGAAAGTAAAGATCAAGCAAGGAAGAGTAGGATGAAGCAACTACAATGGGTTTATTTGCAGGTACCGATTTGCATGTGTGATTTCCTTGCTATATTTGGCATACATGGTTATGCAGGTGTGTTCTTGGTTATCTTCTTATCATTGGCATGGGTTTTTCTAGGTGTGACAGTGTTTTTCAGCCTAGCCTTGCCATTTCCAGATAGCCATGGTGTGATGGGGTTCTCATGTTTTGGTTGAGCTGGATTGTCAGATGGATTTGAAACTGAGTGAGGTGGTCTCTAAAATAAAGAACACATGGCCTAGTGATTCTTGAATCGGACTGTGGATTGCAGAAAATCCTTGGCCTAGTAACCCCTAAACCAGACTGTGGGTTGCGGTAAAGCCATATTTTATTTTATCTCAGTGGGCCTAGGAATCCTCGGCCGATGAATGGCGGGATATACGGTAAAGCCTAAAGGTGGGTGCCCTCGATCAGGCCTAGGAATCCTTGGTCGGTGAATGGCAGGATATATGGTAAATCCTGGAGGGTGGAGTCTTTATTAGGCCTAGGAATCCCGACCGATGAATGGTAGGATATATGGTAAAGCCTAGAGACTAGGAGACAAGAAAATTCCTCACAGTGTAGGTGGAGAAATCTGGTGGCATCCATGCTTGTTTATGGCCTAGTGATCCAATGGGGATTGTGGTAAAGCCTGGTTCTATTGATGAGGGTGAGGTGGTTTAGCCTCGGGAAGCCCTAGTTGATTTTGGTTATGAATCCCACATTCATGCTTGGAATATGGCACGGGGGTGGTTGGCTGAAATAAAGATTTGGTTCAACCAATCTATGGTTGGGTGGTTTGTGGAAGTTCCCTACTTGATTGGCTTATGAATTCATTAATAAGGGTTCCTTCTCCTTGGAAATCCGTGTGTAAATGTATTGGTTTATATTTGGATTTTATGGTTGTTGTATCCTTGTTATTTCTGTTGTTTATATGCTGGTTATGAATATGTTTGATGGTAGAGATGATATATGGTTCTCATCATATTTTTTATTCATAAATGAACGAACAATGAATATGTGACCTAATAGATGATAATGCAACTAATGTGATAAGGCATCAATCCTTCTTAGTGATTCTCAGATAAGTATGAGACCCCTATGCTCAGGTTTGTTGCTATAACTTGTAGAATGCATATTTGTGACATGTTTGACGAAATGCCTGTTGTGGCTAGTAGGGGTCTAGTCAAGTCCTTGTTTAAGTATTTGCACTAGCATCATTGTTTCGATGTTACTTTTCATTTCTAGAAGTTTCATGAACTTCTGGGTAGTGGCCTTAGTCCTGTCCCTGAAAAAGTGGCACAAAATCCGGGGTCACAAGCTTAGAACTATCTAAAAATGTCTCGAGTTGATGGCAAGCCCTTGCTGTGGGAGCAGCTAGAGGGTCCCAATCGCATGCACGCCCATGTCATGGGGGCAACTAAGGCTCTAGGTTAGTAAAATGTCAAGTTACCTCAGGGGTTGGTCACCTGGAAGGGTTGGTTGGCTCCTGAAGGTTTTGTAGCATGTGTAGATGGTCAAATTGGTTGTGTTTTATCGGTTCCACTTCCTTAAATGTACATGGGGAGTTGAATCAAATCACAATAGCCTCTCGTCACATGTTTACCCCAACTAACTAGTTAACTTTGGTAAATGTGGGAGGAGGGTGTTACAGAGTGGTGTCAGAGCATGGTTCACCCCTTCACTAGATGGGCGGTGTGTTGGTCATGCATGAGGTCACGATGTGTGGTTGATATGGTCATGCGTCGATGAATGGAATATGGTTAGGATGATATCTATATGTTGTTGTGATTATGTTTATACATGTATTGTGCTAATCTGGTTGATCTTGCATACGAGATATCCTCCCCAAAACTATACTGAGGTATGTTGATTATATTATGTTCTAGTTTAGTTGACATGGTATATTTGTAGGAAGAATATCAAAGATGACTAGTAAGATGGTAGACTATAGTTCCCGAGACTCTCCCTGTGGGTCAGATGAGCAACTTGGTGTTGGAAACTCTTCTCATTTAGCAAACATACTGAGAATCTTGAAGGAAGAAATAAGGAGTTGCAAAGCAGATAATGACATAATCATGTAGGCACAAGAGAAACAAGTTGAGGTCAATGCAGTAATCCTTTAGAGTTTGTCATAATTGCATAGATATGGACCAATTTGAATCATCTATGGGCAGGAGGACAAAACTAACGGGGCATATGGTAGTAGTCCTCATGGTGGGAATAGGTCGGATAGAGATGACACGATTAGAGATGGTAGGTTCTTGGACACTTCGGATAGGAGAGGTGATGGAAACATGTACTATTCTAGTTTTGGTTCTGACAGGCACTATGATCGTCATCGTTATCATCCTTACAGGAGGAGTAACAGGGTATATTTTCCGAATGAGATTAAGAAAGCTAAGCCACCTAGTTTTGATGGAGATTTGAAGAAGCTGGAGGATGCAGAGGTTTGGGTACTTTGGATGAAGAAATTCTTTGAACTGCATGAGTACATAGAGAATATGAAGGCCAGAATAACTATCTTCATCCTCAAATTGAAATCAGACATCTAGTGGGAATATTTGAAGCGGGTTAGAGACATCAAAACTGAAGATTTGAGTTGGCATGAATTCAAAAGACTTTTCAGGAAGAAATATTTGTCAGAAAGGTACCATGATAGCTAAGCCAAGGAATTATATGAGCTTAATATGGGATTGATGACAGATGAGGAGTATACGACTAAGTTCCTAGAGCTATTGAGGTATGTACCATATGTTAAGGATGAGAAGGCTAAAGTTTAGAGATTTGTAAGTGGATTTCCATTAACATTTAGAGATCGGATTGAGTATGATGAGCTTTGGTCACTTGAGAAAGTTGTTGGGAAATTGAAGCATTTCTATGAAAAATCAAAAAGTAAGAATGAATCTCAGCAAGGAAGGAAAGGGAAAGATAAATATAAAGGTAGAGGTAAATGGTAGCCGAAAAGAACAAGGCCTCAGAATATAGAAGAGAAATAGAATGCTGCACCATACAAGAAGTTCAACGTAGCTAGACAGGGACATGGGTCATAGCAGCAAAATAGAGGCGATGGTACAAGATGGTTGGAGTGTTGTACATGTGGTAAGGAACATTTTAAAAGGGATTGTCTGCAAAATCCGGGTGGGAGGCCTCAAATTTATAGTACATAGGAGGCATATACAGTTGGGGATGTTGGGCAGAGCATTCCATGGATTTATGCAGCGCTGGATAAAAAACAAGCAGAGCACCATGCAATTGTTGTCAAGATGGACAATAAGCTTTGTGATCAAGTTGTTTTGATTTTGATTGATAGTGGATCTAATTATAGTTATGTTAGTCCTGACCTAGTGGATAAGTGTGGTTTGAATAAAGAAGTGCATGCAAAATCCTGGTTAGTGCAGTTCGCTACAGGTACAAATAAGAGAGTGTATCACTGGGTAATAGCTTGTGCATTCGAGTTGAATGGTATGCCTACCTCAGCAAATTTGAATGTATTGTCATTGGGATTGTATAGTATGCTTTTGGGTATGGACCAGTTGTATATTCATAGGAAAAAATTGGATTGTTATGAGAAGGCCATTGAGTGCTTGGATGACAATGGAGAAAAAAGAATCTTGCAGGGTAAGAAGAAGGCAACATTAATTAGAATGGTGACAACTATGCAGGCGAAGCGTAGTCATAGAAAAGGGCGTACAATATTTGCAGTGCATATTTCTAGTGATAAAGGTAAGGAAGTTGAGGATGCATAAGTATTGAGAAGGCACCCGATCTTGCAGTAGTTTCAGGATGTGTGTTCCGGTAGAGAGTTCAGAGTTTCCACCTCACAGAGAAGTGGACATTTCTATTGAGTTGGTACCAGTGACAATTCACATCAAAGGCACCATATAGGATGAGCACTCTAGAGTTAGTAGAGTTAAAGTTGCAGTTGAAGGAAATTCTTGACAAGGGATACATTAGGTTAAGTGTATCATCGTGGGGTGCACCGATATTGTTTGTGAAGAAGAAAGATGGTACTCTCAGGTATCATCGATTACAGGCAGTTAAACAAGGTAACCATCAAGAACAAGTATCCATTGTCGAGGATTGATGACTTGTTTGATCAATTGAAGGGAGCAACAATGTTCTCGAAGATTGATATGAGATTAGGATATCATCAGGTACGCATCAAGGAAGAGTACATATACAAGACAAATTTCCGAACCAGGTATGGGAATTATGAGTTTGTTGTGGTTCCATTTGGTTTGACTAATGTTCCAACTAATTTTATGTGCTTGATGAATAGTGTGTTGCATCCTTATATGGACAAGTTTGTTATTGTATTCATTGATGACATCTTGATATATTCTAAAAATGAGGAAGAGCATGCCAAGCATTTAGCTGCAGTGTTGAGATTTATGAGAGACCATCAATTGTATGCCAAGCTCAGTGAATGTAGTTTCTTTCAGACATAGGTACATTACTTGGGGCACATTGTTTCCAAGGAAGGCATAATAGTGGATCCAAAGAAGATAAGGGCTATCACGGAGTGGGCAACTCATAGAAATGTGGATGAGGTAAGATAATTTATGGGGTTAGCAGGTTACTATAGGAGGTTCATCAAGAACTTCTCTCTCATTGCATATCCTATTATGTCATTGCAAAGGAAAGGTAAGAAATGTGAATGGACAGAAGAATGTGCAACAAGTTTTGTGTAGTTGAAGCAACTGTTGACAAATGATCTAGTTTTAAAGACTGCAGATATGGACAAAGAATTTGCAGTATGCACAGATGCTTTCAAGAGAGGACTTGGTGGAGTCATTATGCAGGAAAGACATGTAGTATGCTATGAGTCATGAAAACTAAATGAGCATGAGAATAATTATCCGAGAATGATCTTGAGCTGGTAGCGATCATTCATGTGTTGAAGTGTGGAGGCACTATCTTCTTGGCAGGAGGTTTGTATTGATGAGTGATCACTGTGGGTTGAGATACTTGTTTGATGAGCTGAATTTGAATGCTAGGCAATCTAGATGGTTGGCTACGATCAGTGAGTTTGACTTTGAGATCAAGTACATCCAGGGTAAAGAGAACATGATTGCATATGCTCTTAGCAGGAAGATATAGGTGAATCATATAGCAACCATGAGTTTTTATGGGACAAAATTACATGATTAGATCTTATAGGCAAGTCAGTAGGATGGAAGGTACATGTAGCTTATGCATAGGTTGTAGTAGGGTACACGTGGTTAGAATGTGGACTATCATCTTATAATAGATGGGTTGATTAGATTTATAGATTGAATATATGTGCCAGACAATAGTGAGCTCAAGAAGACTATATTAAGAGAGTTTCATATGAAATCGTAATCGGGTCACCTAGGATATCAAAAGACATTGAAAATAGTGAAGAAGTTTTATTTTTGGTTGAATCTAAAGAAGGATGTGGCAGAGTTGGTGGTTAGATGTTTGGATTGTCAGCAAGTGAAAGCAGAATGTAGGCATCCAGGTGGACTACTGCATTCGATTTTGATTCCAGAGTGGTGGACTGCTACAATCGATTTTGATTCCAGGGTGGTGGATACTATAGTCGATTTTGATTCCAGAGTGGAAGTGGGAGGTCATTTCCATGGATTTTATCACAGGATGTTCGAGGACCTTTAGACAACATGATTCCGTCACGGTTGTGGTGGAAAAGTTGACAAAGGTAGCGCACTTCATTGTAGTGAAGTCTACTTATTCAGCTTATGATGTAGCATAGGTCTTCATTGGAGATGTGGTGAGATTGCATGGTGTTCCAAAGAAGATTGTGCTAGACAAGTTTTGGAAGGAGTTGTTCGTAGGATTGGGGACAAAGTTGGCCTTCAATAAAACTTATCATCCACCGACAGATGGATAGAAAGAGAGGGTTAACATGATATTGGAGGACATATTGAGGATGTATGTGATGCATCAACAATGGAAGTGGGAAGAGTATCTTCCACTGGTAGAGTTCGTTTACAACAATGGGTATCAAGAGTCTTTGAGGATGAGTTTGTTTGAGGCATTTTATGGGCAAAGTTGTAATACTCCCACGAGTTGGAGAGATCCAGCTAACAGGGTGTTGATTGGACCAAATATGTTGGAAGAGATCAAATATGAAATGTAGGCAATAAAGAAGAATCTAAAGGCAACACAGGAGAGTCAAAAAATTTATGTAGGTCAAAACAGGTTGTTTAAGAAGTTTCAGGTTGGGGAATACGTGTACTTGCAAATCAAGCCCTAGAAGATATCCTTGAGGATTGGATAATGTGCAAAGATGGAACCTCAGTTTTTTGGATCTTTCAAGATCCTTGAAAGGATTGGACTAGTTGCCTATTGACTTGCACTGCCTCCAACAGTGAAAGTCCATGATGTTTTCCATGTGTCATTTCTTAAGAAGTATGTTAAAGATGTTGATCATGTGATTGAATGGTCTATATTGCAGGTGGATCCAAATGGATAATTCCAGTCGGAACCTCAGTGTATATTGCAGAGAAAGATGCTCATGCTCTGGAACCAAGAAATCTAGCAGGTTAAAGTGCAATGGAAGCACTTTGGGCCCAACGAAGCTACATGGGAGATGGCGGATCAAATGCAGGCTATGTATCCTTCCTTATTCGCTGGTTGAGCGAATGTTTTTGGCATGTGTTTTGGTGTGATGTTTTTGGTATATGTACATATGTATATGTATGTAAATACCACCATGAGCTGTGTTATAAAGCTCCAGTAATTGGTATGGGTGTCATGTCATTATGGTTGTCATGTTGTTATGTTTTCATGTTGGTTGTTTCTCAACAGGTTGATCACTGTAAATACTGCAATGAGCTAAGTTATAAATTTCCATGAGTGGTATGTTTTTCTTACAACAGTCTTGTTGGTTGTAGGTTTCATTGAACACCAAGGACAATTTTCCCCCAAGAGGGAGGGTTTTGTAACACTCCCTGGTGAAAATTCCATGTAAATAAAAGTTAACAAAGGCAAAATAATAACCATGGTCACGTGACACTTATTCCAAGATAAAATTTGGGCAAAACATGCTAGTATGGGTGTTCATTTGGTTTATTATGGATAAGGAATTTGGCAAAGACAATGGAAACAACTTTGGAAATGCATGAGGCATTAATTGGCATTTTATTTATGAAAATAATAGAAATTAGGATAAAATTAAGGTGAAAGGTCACAGGTTGCATGCGAGGAGGAAAATGAAGGAAAAATAATGGAAAATGAGGAAAATAGAGGCCTCATTAATAAAAATGCTTTTGAGGATCAATTAGTACCTTTTGTCAGTTCAGTGTTGGAGCTCTCTCTCTCTTTCTCTTGGACACTTAGAGTTTTCTTGGAGCACTTAAACATTGGATCAAGAAAAGAAAAAAAGGAAAATGAAAGTAAAGATCAAGCAAGTAAGAGCAAGATCAAGTAGCTGCAACAGGATTATTTGCATGTGTGATTTCCTTGCTAGATTTGGCATGCATGGTTATGCAGGTGTATTCTTGCTTATCTTATTGTCATTGGCATGGGTTTTGTTAGTTGTGACAATGTTTTTCAGCCTAGCCTTTCCATTTCTGGATAGCCATGGTGTGATGGGGTTCTCATGTTCTATCCAAGTTGGATTACTAGATGGATTGGGAACTGAGTGAGGTGGTCTTTGAAAGAAAGAACACGTGGCCTACAATCCCTGAATTGGACTGTGGATTATGGCAAAGCCTTGGCCAAATAACTCCTGAACCAGACTGTGGGTTGCGGTAAAGCCAAATTTTGTGTTATGTTGGTAGGCCTAAGAATCCTCAACTGGTGAATGGTGGGATATTCAGTAAAGCCTAGAGGTGGTTTCCCTCGATTAGGTCTAGGAATCCTTGATCGGTGAATGGTAGGATATACGGTAAATCCTGGAGGGTCGAGTCTTGATTAGGCCTAGGAATCCCGACCGGTGAATGGTGGGATATACGGTAAATCCTAGAGACTAAGAGATAGGAAAATTCCTCACGGTGTAGGTGGAGAAATCTGGTGGCATTCATGCTTGTTTAGGGCCTAGTGATCTGGTGGGGATTGTGGTAAAGCCTAGTTATATTGATGATGGTGAGGCGGTTTAGCCTTAGGAATCCATGGTTGATTTTGGTTATGAGTCCCACATGCATGCTTGGAATATGGCACGAGGGTGATTGGATGAAAGATATATTTGGTTTAGCCAATCTATGTTCGTGTGGCTCGTGAAAGTTCCCTACCTAGTTGGCTTATGCATTCATCAATAAGAGTTCCTTCTCCTTGGTATTTGATGTGCAAGTGTATTGGTTTATATGTAGATTTTATGGTTTTTATCCTTGTTATTTCTGTTGTTTATATGCTAGTTATGAGTATGTTTCATGACAGTGATGATGTATGGATCTCATCATGTTTTGATTTGTAAATGAATGAAAAATGAAATTATGACCTAACAGATGATAATGTAGCTAATGTGATAAGGCATCATTGCTTCTTGTCTCTCAAATAAGTATGAGACCCCTATGCTAAGGTCTGTTGTTATAACATGTACAATACATATTTGTGACAGGTTTGACGAAACTCCTGTCATGGATAGTAGGGGTCTAGTCAAGTCCTTGTTCAAGTATTTACACTAGCATCATTGTTTTGATGTTACTTTTCATTTATGGAAGTTTCATGAAGTTCTGGGCAGTGACTTGAATCTTGGCCATGAAAAAGTGGCACATAATCTAGGGTCGTAGGTTTAGAACTAGCTGAAAATATCCCCAGTCACTGGCATGCCCTTGCTGTGGGAGTGACTAGAGGGTCCCAGTTGCATGCATTCCCATGTCATTGGGGCGAACGAGGCTCTAGGTCAGTAAAATGTCAAGTTATCTCATGGGTTGGTCACCTGGAAGGGTTGGTTGGCTCATGAAGGTTCTGTAGCATGTGCAAATGGTCAAATTGGTTGTCTTTTGTCGGTTCCACTTCCTTAACTATAAATGGGGAGTTGAATCAGATCATAGTAGCCTCTTGTCACATGTTTACCCCAACAGACCAGTTAATTTGGGTAAATGTGGGAGGAGGGTGTTACAACTATAACTCAAAATATATGATTTGGGTAATGGTGATTTTTTTAAATGTTAAGCATACTCACCAAAAATCGTGGATAACCAATTTATACTTTCAAATATATAAGCCATTTATCATACCTGTAGGTATTGCTATAGAACCTATAGGATTTGTTGCAGATCCTATAGGTGTTGTTGTGGAAAGTCTATAGTTATTAATTTGCCAGTAAATCATAATTGTTGATTTGAGTTAATGTTAATTATTGCAGCTATATCCTTACATCAATATGGACATGCACACAAAAAAATGCAAGTAACCGTATTGTAATTTTTGAGATATTGGATCCATAGCAATGTTGTGGATCATTGGTAGCATTTTCTATGGAGCCCATGTAGTAGTTGCTACGTATATACAATGTTATAGATATATTGGGTATGTTGTGTTAAATTTTATCACAACATCTGATCATCTTAGAAAGAGTGAACAAGTCTTGTAATTAATAAATTTTATGTGAATATTATTAAAAATGGTTTATAATAATAAAATTATATTTACTTGCTTGATATACCATTGTTAGTAATGAAAATTGTAGATTAGTCAACTTTAATTTTGTTTGTTGATATAGATATTGCTGGAGTACGTGCACATTATATACCTTTAGTTTCCCTACATTTTCTACCATTTATGTGATTTGGTATTTTTAGCAATTACTATTTATACTATGTCTATCTTTACTAGGGACTACCATGCAGAATGACATGTTGTAGTGACTAGGCATTAACAAGGCAGTGATTGGGCATTGTCAGGGTAGTGATATGGCTGTTTGTTTTCCATTAATGTGCACTTCCTTATCCCTAGCCACCTTATCTACAAGTGTGCACTTCCTATTTATGGAGACAAACCTTATCTAGAATCCTATCCACTTAGCCCTTTATCCTAGGATTACCTCACCCTTTGAATTTTAGACCCAATTTTAGGGGTTTTTCTATATTTTTGGAGTTAGAAGTGGACTGTGTGAGTTATTTCTTTAGTTCTCACCTATTTTTGGCTCATTCTATCCTTAGTCAACTCTATTATTGACTCTAACTCCATTTTAGACCCTACAACTCCATTTTTTGGCATAGTTAACTAGAAGTAAGGAATACCTGCTTTTCTACTAATCGTGCATGAACAAGGAACCACACTTAGTGTGCATTATTATTCTCTATCAGATTGTCATTTAAATATAGTCAAGTCAAGAAATGTAATATAATTGACCTAAAATTGTCTTTCAACTATATAATCTATTTGATTGTTATGTCATTTTCTCTTCTCTCTTATTGGATCACAATTCCTAATGTAGTCTTCGGTCACAACTAGATCTCTTGTTTGTGCCTAAAATTCTACATGGTATCATAGAATTTGAGGATTTTTTGAGGAGTATACTAATTTTGTTACAAGTCATACAATATTTAACAACTCAAATAGGATGAATCATCTCACTATTAGTATGATTGTTACACCATTCAACTACTTTGAGCAGAAGCCCAAGGTCCTACTTTTACAACATAGTAAGGGACTTATAAAATAACCATGATGATTGAAGTAGAGCCCAAATCAATAATAGAGAAGGCAAAGTACTTCAACGGAATTGATGAGGTCTATGGGATACTATGCTTGTCTATTTTTGTAGACTTTCGCTTTCATCATGATGATTGTAAAACTCCCAATGAAGTATGGATTAACCTAGAGGGCTTATTTCATGAGCTAGATGAGTTGAGAGGACACAAGTTGGAGAATGATCTCATATCTTTGATCCCAAGCAACTTCAAAACCATATGTGACTTCTTCTATACATTTAAGACTTTTCTTCAATAGGTCAAAGCTTGTAGTATTAATAGGAAGAAGGAGTAATTCACCCTCTCAATTCTTTCAAAGTTAAGACCCGAATATTTAGTGTTTGTTTTTCTTTCCATGCTATATAATTTCTAAGGGAAAACTTGGAAGTATCCCTCTATGAATGACTTCATAGAGTCATTAATTCATTGGAAGAATAATCTCATTCAAATGTAGGCTCCTAAGTCCTCCAATGCCCACGCACTTGTAGTGCAGGAGTGTTGAAAATGCAACAAGAAAATCTCAGTTTGACTTTGCATTGGTCAAACTAGAGAAAATTCAAATTTCTATTTCGACAAAAATCTTGGAGGTACTTAACTAAGGTGACATGGCACTTGTCACTTAGTTAACTTAATTAATTCCAGTTGGGGAAGCTTGAGTTTAGTACGATTAAATGTTAATTTGTAGCAATCTGTTTCAGTTAAATTGAGTTATTGTCAGTTAAACTAGTTCTAACTATTAGAAGAACTAGTGGAGATCAAGTTGTGGAAGTGGAACTTTAAAAACACTCAGTGATCAACCAGTTAATTAATTAATCAACCCAAAAAAAATGTTGCATGCAGAGAATTCGAGTTACCCAGTTGAGATGGAGATTCTAAGGCAGTGTACTATCAGTTGTAGACTATTCCCATGTGTATAGGTGGTGCATGTAGTCAGAGGAAGGACCTAGAGGAATTGCGCAATTCAATAGAGGGAATTTCCTAAATAATAGGGGCTAATTTCCTCAACGAACAACGCAAGGAAATAGGAGCTTGGAGGGCTTGAAAATTAGCTAAGTGTTGGCTAGAGTTAGTCAGTCAAGAAGAGGGATACAATATACACTTATAGGGTGTGCTCAGGATTAAGAAAGAATATGTATTTCATCTCTATTCTCTGATTAATGCAATACATACATAAAGGGGTTTTGAGCTGTTGCTTTCCCCCTGATAAATCTTTGTGCATGTGTGATGTTTCCTTTTGAATATCTATGATTCATGTTCTAGATGGTGAATTAACTTCCACAGATCAGTAGAGTAGCTTCGATTCTTGTGTTTTAGTAAATTTCATGAGCTGTTTCGAATCTACACATTAATTTCTACATGGTATCAAAGCAAGATTCACTGTAGAGCAGAGATTTCGAAGTTGTTATTGCAGGAGGACCAGATTTGCGGGATCAATTCTTCAGAGCTAGAAGGATGGCTTTCTATGGACTAAGACTCAAGTATGACCTCAAGGGAAGCTCGAATTATGTTGCTTGGAAGGACAACATGGAGGCAGTGTTAGAAGATAATGGGTTGAAGAAATTCATTGATAATGATACCCTAAAACCAGTAGCAGCTAATGCTCAGGATCTAATAGAATGGAAAAAGTGTGTAGCCAAGGAGAGGAGAATCATCTTGGAGGGCGTAGGAGACCATATTGTCTCAAATATCCACGGGAAGGATACTCCATATGCAATGTGGAAAGCATTTACATATCCGTTCCAAAATAATAGTGACCATAGGAAGTTGGTGCTCAAGGATAAACTTCAAAATATCAAGATGTAGAAGAACAAGACCATTCCATAATACCTGAGAAGGTTCACACAATGTCGTGATGAAGTTGGTCAAGTTGGTGTTATAGTAGAAGAGGATGATATGGTAATCCTATCCCTTCCAGGCCTTCCCAAGAGCTGGCACAACTACCAAGATTCAGTGAATGGGAGGGAGAAACTACCAAATTGGGAACGCCTATGGTATGATTTGGTACAGGGGAAAATAAGGCAAAATACCAGAGATGAGACTTCATCCAAGGGCGAGGATGAAGAAAACTATGCCTTAGTTGGAAAGACAAAGAAAGGGAAAGGTAAGAAATCCCAATCCAAAGCAGAATCTAGATAATGGGGCAAGAAGAAAGACTTGTCTAGAATCAAGTGCTTTCACTGTCATGAATTCAGGCACTATGCAAGGAAGTGTCCACATAAGAATACAAGTAAATAAGACCTAAGGAGGAGTAGCAGGTGAAGCTTTGGCTTCACAGTTTGAGCTTGAATTTACTCTCATTGCATGCATGGACAACACAGTGATGTGGAGTGTGTGGTACTTTGACAACGGTGCCTCATTCCATATGATGGAGAATATAGATTTTTCTAGTGATTTGGAGGAGAAATATCTCCAAATGCACATAGAGATGGGAGATGATGGAAGGTACAATGCGACCAGGATTGGTACAGTCACCTTTTAGAGGGAGTCAGGCTCTCCTCTTAGACTCAAGGATTTGATGTTTGTTCCAGGTCTAAAGAAAAATCTTGTCTTCGTTGCAGTTTTAGAAGACCACGATTATGATCTGATCTTAAATAAAGGAAACACATTCCTAAGACACATAGTCACGGGACAGGTGAAGTAGATCGAGGATCATGTGAATACCATGTACAAGTTAGATGTGGAGGATTGTGCTGCATTGAGCACAAAGGAGGAGAAGGTGCAGAGCCACGACGTTAGTGAAGTTTGGGATATAAGATTTGGCCATTTGCATCATGGAACTTTGAAGATAATGTAATAGATAACCATAGGCCTCCCCAAAGGAGAACTAGAGCAACCTGATGCATGCAAAGGACGTACCTTGGGGAAGTACACAAAAGCCACTTTCCATGATCGGGACAACATAGCACATATAGTCCTTGAAAGGATCCACTCTGATGTATGTGGACATTTCTTGATAGCCTCCACTTATAGGCATAAATATTTTGTCATTTTTATTGATTAATTCTCATGGAAGTGTTGGATCTTCTTCATGCGAAAGAAGGATGTGACTTTCTCCAAGTTTGTAGAATATAAAGCACTAGTCGAGAAAGAAACATGCAAGAAGGTGAAGGCTCTCAGGAGCAATAATGGAGGTGAGTATGTGTCAATTGGGTTTAACAAATTCTATGCAAAATAAGGCATTCAACGAGATTTGACATCACCCCACTACCCACAACAGAATGGGGTGGTTGAGAGGAAGAATTGTAGCATTATGGGAGCAGCGAGGGCGATGTTGCATGACCAAAGCCTACCTCTGCACTTGTGGGCTGAAGCATGCAACACAACGGTCTATTTGCAAAACAAGAGTCCCCATCAGATTCTTGGCATGATTATACCAGAGGAGGATTTCTTGAGGAGGAAGCCAAACGTGTCGCACTTCAGGATTTTTGGAGCCTTTGTTTACTGCCATGTCTCCAAAGAATCGAGGAAGAAGCTAGAGCTGACAACAGAATTTGGAGTATTTGTGGGTTACAGAGAAACTCCCCACAACTACCGCGTGTACTTGCCATCCCTTAGAATGACAGTTGTGCGGAGGGATGTAAAATTGATGAAGACAAATCCATGTGGTGCTCTCTTGAGAGGGTGCTTAAGATCCCACCGGAGGAGGAGATTTTAGCTCCAAAGGAGGAGCCTCAGGATGTTGTGGAATAGCCACATGTTGAGGAGCAGAGAGTGGAGATATCCACTCAAGTAGAACCATCCAGAGAAGGTAGGAAATAGACCAGGGAAGCTAAGATACTTGTGTAGGATGCGAGGGAGAATGTGGGTGCTCCTTCAAATCAACGTAGGCATAGAAGGTCACTAGATCGGTACATTATCTACATGGATCTAATGACTGAGCTAGTAGAGACTGAGCCATCCTCTTTCAAGGAAGTTGTTGAGAAACCTGTATGGGTTAATTTAATGGTGGAGGAGTATGAATCCATTGTAAACAATAGTGTTTGGGAAGTGGTCCGAAGACCATCTAACATATTATTTGTGGCTTTGAGATGGATCTTCAAGGTGAAGCATGTAGCAAACGGAAGCATAAAAATGTAAAAGGAAAAATTTTTGGCCAAGGGGTACTCTTAGGTTGAGGGGATTGACTATGAGGAGACCTTTGCTCTTGTAGCAAGGTACTCATCCATAAAATCAATCCTTTCTCTGGCTACACAGATGGGGTGGAATATCCACTAGAGGGATGTGAAAACAACATTCCTCAATGGAGTTATTGAGGAGGAGGTGTACATAGAGAAACTAGAAGGCTTCGAGACTTTTGATCGAGAGTCTCATGTGTGCAAATTCAAGCAAGAATTGTACGGTTTGAAGCAAGCACCCCATGCTTGGTACACTAGGATCAATAGCTATCTCACTAGTTTTGGATTCACCAAAAGTGAAGAGGATGCAAACCTCTATCATATTTTGATAGAAGGTAAATTGTTGATTATTGTTTTATATGTTGATGACTTGATTTTGACTGTTGATGAGAAATTGAGCAAATTTTTAAAGGAGGACCTTGCAAGAGAGTTTGAAATGAAGTACATGGGTCTCATGCACTACTTCCTCAATTGGAAGTATGGCAAGGTGATGGGGAACTGTTTGTCTTTCAGGGAAAGTATGCCAACGAGATACTTCAAAAGTTCTACATGGATAGGTGCAAACCCATGGAGACTCCTCTAGCGACCAATTGAAGGAAGGATGATGCCACTTCAGGTGAGGAAGTGTATGTTATTTTTTACCGACATTTGGTGGGTTCACTCATGTATATTGTGAACACACAACCATATGTGTGTTATGCAGTCAAATAGTTGAGCCAAGCTATGGTTATGAAAAATGAACTATTTTGGAGGAAAACTATGCATATTCTATGGTACCTCAGAGGAACTACACAATTTGGACTATGGTACAAACATACAGAGGGAGTGAAGTTGTGTGGCTTCATAGATGCAGATTGGGTGGGGAGTCCATAAGACTGAAAGAGTACATCAGGGTCCACAGTGGTTCCTACCAGACATCGAGCTCCATTAACCAATGACATTCTAGAGTCCAGTTCTATGGCCAATCTCCACGGTTCAACGGTTCTTCTGATCGGATGAGCCATGGCTTCTTTTAAGTCTTCTGAGTGGCGCAAGGAAGTACTATTCAATAATGGGTGCATAGATTTGTGTGCACCTTAGAGCCATTGTCAAAGAACTAGTATCTACAGGAAGAAATGTAATGACAGGCAACTAGCTGGCTGAAACTATGGGAAAGGTTCTGCAGCACTTTCTAACTCTACGAGGAGGATACACCAATTGTTGGTTTCTTGGTATATAAGGAAGCAAATATCTGTGGCACTCATCTTGACAGAAGTAGAATACATGGATGCAAGTCAAGCAACATGTGAGGCGATCTGGATGAGAAAGATACTTGTTGGCTTGTTTGGTTAGATGATGGATCCAACTATGATTTGCTGTGATAATCAGAGTTGCATCAAACTCTCTGAAAATCCCATTTTTCACGATCATTCTAAGCATATTGATATTTGGTATCATCATTTATGAGATTGTGTGCAGAGGCGGATTATGTTGTTGCATTACATTCTTATAGAGGAACACAACACTAGCATTTTGATAAAGGCCTTCTTAAGAGGGAAGTTCGAGTTCCATAGGTGCAGGATAGGGGTGGTTGATAATCCCTTTCTTGTTGAGAGGGAATGTTGAAAATGCAGCAAGAAAATATCATTTTGACTTTGCCTTGGCCAAACTAGAGAAAATTCGAATTTCTATTTCAACAAAAATCTTGGAGGTAGTTAAGCGAGGCGAAATGGCACTTTTCACTCAGTTAACTCATTTAATTCGAGTTGGGAAATCTTGAGTTCAGTTCAGTATGATTGATTACTAATTGGTAGCAATATATTTTAGTTAAATTGAGTTAGTGTCATTTAAACTTGTTCTAACTGTCATAAGAACTAGTGGAGGTCAAGTTGTGGAAGTGGAACTTCAACGACACTTAGTGATCAACCAATTAACTGGTCAATCAACAAAAAATAATTGTTTGCATTTATAGAATTTGAGTTACCCATTTAAGATGGAGATTCCATGGCATTGTACTATCAATTGTAGACTATTCCCATGTGTACAGGTGGTGCATGCAGTAAGAGGAAGGACCTAGAGGGATTGCACAATTCAATAGAGGGAATTTCCTAAATAATAGGGGCTAATTTACTCAAGGAACAATGTAAGGAAATAAGAGCTTGGAGGGCTTGAAAATTGGCTAAGTGTTGGCCAGAGTCAGTCAGTCAGGTATATGGATAGACTATACACTTGCAAGTTGTGCTTAGGGTTGAGCAAGCATATGTATTTCATATCTATTCTTTGATTAATGCAATACAGATAGGAAGGTATTTTGAGTTGTTTCTTTCCCCTAGATAAATCTATGTGCATGTGTGATGTTTCCTTTTGTATGTTTATGGTTTGTGTTCTAGATGGTGAATTAACTTCCGCATATCAGTAGAGTATATTTGAGTCTTGTGTTAGTAAATTTCATGAGCAATTTCGAATCTACACATTAATTTATACAAGGAGACTAACAAGAAGAAAAAGTATAAAAACAAGGCCAAGAAGTAGCCAGGTCGTAAGAAAAAATGAAAACAAAATAACATTGAGGAGATTTCAAATTCTGAGGGAGAAAATTCCAAGAAGGAGAGAACAAATTACACTTATTTCAATAAATTATTTCATCAAAAGAATGCATGTATGAAGAAGACCATTGACCCTATGGTGTAGACCCTCCACCAACATCATCTTGAGGACTACATTCCAGATAATTCCAAGTTTAAGTAGGGAAACAAGCCATCATAAGAAAAAGATAAGGGTCATGCTTTCATTTCCATAACTTCTTCTCCTAACAATTTGGATTATTGATTTTAGAGCCACTCATTATATGGCTTCATCATCACATAAATTCTCATACTTGGAGGCTCATATTAGACCACCTATTTTGATGGGAGATGATTTTCGTCTTGAGGTTTTTAGAAATGGAAGAGTGGACCTTGTGTTGAATTTTATAACTATGGATGGTCTTCATAATATTTCATTTGTACTCATGATGATGAAATATAAATTATATTTGTAAAAGAAAAACATATTTGAAGCATGTTCATCATGCTTGCAAGAAAAATAAAATATTTATTTGTTTTATATTTAAAAGTAATTTGTATAAGGCATGTTCTTCATGACCTTATCAAGAGTGGGAAAATGAAAATTCGAATTTGTATTATATACACCATAAGATGTCCAAGTCGGCCTCCTAGTGGTGAAGCCAGCCTTGTCCAAAAGGCACCTATTCGACCCCCTCCAACATGTATATATATAGAGGACTTGTCTCCACTCCAAAAAAATTCACATCACATCTTCAAGTATATTTCTGATCTAAAATAGCGAAGAGGATGAAGGAAAGGAAGGATGAGTTGACGAAGAAGGACAAGAATCCAAGATCAAGGAAGAATATCCTTACACGTGAGAACTCTCTGCTTCCCTTGCATATGTGATTACAGGTCTGAACTTCTATGGTAAAATTTTGGTTAAACGTCTGAAATTTTGAGATAAGGAGAGGCCAAATCTGGCCCATATTGCAAACCTAGTACAAGTTTGAGAAGAGGCATCTTAAAGTGATTTGGGAAGTGTGACTTGGTACCTTGGGCATCTTTTGGTTTTTGTCTTGCTGGTTTGTTTGAATTTGATATATCTCTTGTTGCAATGATTCTCTAAGGAAAAGTTTGGCTAGGGTTTTCCCCCATAGTGGGTTTTCCTAGGGTAAAATCTTCTTGTGTCTTTGTGCATTGTGATCGCTATTGCTCTATTGTCTCTATGATTGAATTTTGAATGTGTAATTGCTTAGTGATACATTGAAAGAGATAAATAATCACCTACATCATTGGAAGTAATTATCAAGTTTCAGAAATAAGTACTTATATCTACTATACTGGAAAAATCAACACCTTGATTATGGAAGCTTGTTATACAGTAATATTTCGCCCTACCTGTCTCATATCCTGAGCCGCCGCAAAACGACAAAATCTATAAAAATGTATTCATCATGAAGAACATGCTCAAAACATCCTTGAAGAGATGGATAACTAATGTCTTGAAGCAATTTTGGAAAAGCTTGTGAAAAACCCTAATTTGCAAGCACAATGCTACTTTTATGGCCAAAGCCCGTGTTGGTACCCTTTGCTCTAACTAGTGACTAGCGCCGACAATGAGACTTTGGATAGGAAAATCTCCATTGATCCTCTTTAGGTAGTTTCTCCAAAAATGGAGTAGAATCTTCTCTTACTAGAAGCCTCAAGAATGATGAGCTGGTTATTGTTGAATAAGGATATGGTCGAGTTCTCCTATTTTGAGTCCTTTATCCTACCTTTAAATATCTTCCCCTTAAGATGTGGACCTTCTTCCCCCTTTTTTGGATTCCTAACTCCCTCTCCTTCCCTATAAATACATTCCCTTATACCCTAAAATGGTTGGTTAGACTAGATTGGTCATGCTACTGCTAAATTGTGCCTAATTGCTGCCAATTTGTGAAGGAGAAAAGAGAGCTTGAGAAGTCTTGGCTTGGACTTGGAAATCCATCCCGAAGGAGGCTTCTAATGTCAAGGCAATGTTTGTATGCTTCTCTATTATGTTTATTATTAATACAATGCATGTTTACTCTCCATACGTGTGTAAATGACTACTTGCTTAGTAGGATGCTCCTTGATCTGTCGTATGGTTTACATTAGAATGAATATGTTATGTTTTTCCTTTGTTGTCTTTGGTTGATCTCTCTTGCAGGTATTCGTTCACAATAGAAAAGCAAGGATTGAGCTTGGAAGTGAGGAGATCGAGATCAACATCAAAGAGTGACCGCATAGGAGTAAGGTAGGCCATCTTTCCTCTCTCATGTCATTTTGATATAAACTAGGAGAGTTTTGCATGTATTTGTTTCGGTTGTTACTAGATCCACTCATTGGACTAGAGGGATCACTTCTATCTGTAGAAGGGATTTCCTAGTTTCAAAATCTCATGATTGGGTCCATTGAAAACTATTATGAATCAGGAGTATGCAATAAGGCAAACCTTTATTAAGGTATAGATCTACACATATCCTAGAAAAAGTAAATATTCCTTTTGTGGGTCTATCTAGATCTAGCTTTATGAACTTCCCCAAATTATTTACAATTCCTTCTAATACTTTGTGATGCCAAAAATGGAGGGGGAGATTATGTAATTTTGACCCAAACGGGAATTTTGGAAAATGGAGGAGAGTACGTTAATAATGATGTTAAGATATTTATTCAAAATCTAGTATAGCTATGAAACATATAGTACCATATTCTCCACAACAGACTGAAGTAGTTGAGAGAAAGAACATGACATTAAAAGTGATGGCTAACAATATGTTGTAGGTTAGATCACTTCCTCCAAAAATGTTGTGGGATGAGGCCATCAATTATGCCACCTATATTTAGAATAGTGTTCCTCATAAATTAGTAAAGGAATCACTCCTTATAATCCTAGACAGGGAAGAAACTGGATGTCATACACTTCCAGATTTTTGGTTTCCATGCATATGCTTGCATCACTTTTGATAGGAGGAAGGATATGGAACCTCAAAATAGGGAGTGTTATTTTTTAGATATCTAAAGGGAGTGAAGGTATATGTATTGTTATATTCTTTTACAAATTATTTATTCATGTAGGGGAGTGTCAAGTGTGAAGAGAGTCCCTTGCAGTCACTTTACAAGCATTCTACTACACCTTCTCCACCACTTTCGGTCATATAACTCAAAGATACTTCTTCATATCATATTTCAAAATATTATATTTCTAAACAATATCATTATATTCTAAATCTATAACATATACCTCAATGGGCACAATATACATTTCAAGTAGCTAGTGAACTAGTGGGTGATCTTGTCGATCCACAAAGAACTAGATCACATATTATGGACCTTCTACAAGCTCTTACTACCACATAACCTTTATTTCCTATTCATTGCTTAGATTAGAGCCATATACTTATGTAGAGGATGATCGTAATCCCTTCGGGGAGGTAGTGATGAAAGAGGAGTACAATTCACTCATTAAGAACAACACTTGGAAATCAGTTCCTCTTCCACCCAACAAAGAACTTGTTCGATGTAAGTGGATTTTTAGGGCAAATCGGGTTGTGGAAGGAATGATTACAAAGTGACCGTCTTTATTAGTGGCCATGGGATTTTTTATCACTCCATAATTTGTTAAGGTTGTGAAATAAACCCAGAGGTAACCACATAACCACTTTTAAGCTTAGAAGCTAGCCCTTCTAAACTCAGAGAGGGAGCTCTCTATTGGATTTAGAATTGTTGTTGTAGGATCTGAGGCTAGGTATTAGGTTAAGAGTTTGGTTTTTTGAAATGTTTGGTTGGAACTGCAAGGAAAGGCCATTAGGTAGTGGAATAAAAGTCTTAAGGTGACCAAATACAGAAATATCATAACAGATTTGAAACAGGGCAAGGTAGGCAGGCTATTGGATCTTTTAAAATTTGTGGAGTGGGAGGGAGGAAAAGATTCAGATTCAATTAAACAGAGCATTTTAACATGAATTCTATATTTAATCTTAGTTTGAAAACATATATATTGCTTATAAGTCATGACAGTGTAATTAAACAAGTTCTGCCCTTCATCTTATTTTAAACAATATAGATAAGAAAGACATATGAAAAACAAAGATATAACAAGTTTACAAGAGAAAAAACATCACCAATTTGCGTGACACATGAATCGTGGAACGCTCTTCTGTATTAATGAAATGATCACTTTTATCTCAATGAACAACTTTACATCAAAGTATGCTTTCTTGATACAAGTCCCAAAATTTGTACTTCAATTTATGAAGTAAGTATACAAAAATTACCAAAATATCTTGATTTGGAATATCAATATTTTTTACAAAATATCTTAAAATCAATTTACAAAAATAGTCCGCAAATGTAGGCAACTAAAACTAATGTAGTTCTTTGGCAGTATCTTCGAGGATTGTTGGTGATGACTCAGCCTGAAAAAGTGTTGCTTTGCTGTTGAAGGTGAAAAATTGTTTTACCTAAGTAATTGGCACAATTTGTTCCATCTGTCTTCATTTGGAGTGGAGAATTTAACTAGATTCATGTAGGTTTCATCCACCTTAGTGTACTTTTAAGAAGTAGGTTTGACAATGAATAAATTCTTTATCTCATGTTTGATAAGCATGTCGAAAGGATTTTCCTGTGATGCTTCCTTTGATGTTAGAAAACTTTGACTTATCCCTGGATATGGTATATAACTTATGGTGATAATATTCTATCTTGATCAGCTTATCTCCAATTACTATCAAACCTGGCAACCCCTTCCGATTCAGTTCATTGAATTTCCTGTGAAACTTCTGAATGCTGGCCTCTAAATTGTGGCACTTGTTCTCCAATTGTAGCATCATGTTCCTTTTCATAAGGACCCTCCTCACTTCCAAAATTGTCTCTGTCCTGTCTGCAATCTCAAACTCCTCCAATTCTTCTTTGGTCTTTGAATTCAAAACCCCAATTAAAGTAATGGCTTCACCTGGCTTCTATCCTAAATCTTCTTTCACCTCTTCAATGACTTATTTAGATCTCTGTACTAATTCCTTCTGCTAAAAAATAATATCAATAGAGGGACATATTTTAGTCACGGACTTATTTATTTCTTTCCAAATGTTTTCCTTTTCGTGTGCAAGTGTTTGTGCCATTGAAAAATCATTTTCTAACTGTTCAATTCTTTAGGTTAACCTATGAGTCTTTTGAAGCTCTTCTATATACACATTATCAATCTTTAATTTATGTTCTTGGAGATTGTTTATCTGAGCTTTCAGCTTCTCAATTTCCTGTCCTCTGATAGATAGGTCCTCCATTGCTTTAACAAGTTCTCTTGAAGAATTTGTAGATTGTGCCTCAACTGTGATGGCTGCTAAAGTGGATGCCCTTGCTGTTGATGTAGATGCAATAGGAACTGCTGTGAGTGGAATGGTTGCCAACTGTGTTGAATGTTCTCTCTCCTTTAACAATTTCTCCATCTCAATATCCATTTCTTTGATTTGTCCACTTTGTTCAATAATAATTCTGAACATGTCTTCCTTCTATTTCTCTAACTGGCCAACTTCTTTTGTCTATGGGTCTTCAGTGGAAGGAAGCTTGAGCTGCTTCTTGAGTGCTACAATGTCAACGTTCTTCCTTCTAATGGTTTCTTTTGCAACTTTCACATTTCTGGGATCATATCCCAGTTTAATTACTAGGTCTTCTAAAGACTTGATATTTGTCTTTAGCTAGAGAAGAAATATTTTCAAATTTGCGTTGGTACTAAATGTTGTTAACTGAAGCTTGCAGTCTAGAAGCTGCCATTGCTAAAGTTTTCAAAGTCGAATACAACATTTCCCCTATTTTCTTATGAAATTCTATCTAATCAATTGGATGAATTTGGTCAACATTGAAGGAAAATATGTGTTTCTTGTAATCTTATGGAGTTTTAGGGAAAGGAACTTCAGCCTGGAGGAAGGTTATCTGCATTTTTCCTTTCTCTGTGTCAAAGGAAGAGAGTACCCTATGATGTGAGGATGTTTTTTGCTTCCAAAATTGTGTATAAGTTGTAGCTTTTAACATCTCATTTTTCTTATTAATCTCTTTATACTTGGAAAATATATTTGGTTCAACTTGGTCATGAACCAATTCCCCTGATTGAGAGGTATCTAGTGGCTCTTGGGAGGCCAAAGAGGATGGAGATCCTATAAAAATATCTTCATTTCTAGTAGAAGTATGGGGGCCTGTCAAAACAATGGTGGACTGTACATTTTCCTCCAAAAATTCTCCTGTTGGATTGGTCTTCTGTCTCTTCTTATAAATTTTGAATTCCTTTCCCTGGATTTCTGTGACTGAAGGGGAAATATCTTCTCTTAGCCTCTTGTCCTGCTTCTCCTATGGTGTTGGAGTCTGTGATGTTGTTGAGAGTACCTGTTCTTCTACCTCTTGCAAAGTATTCTCTTGCAATTGATCCTGATTTGCATATTTTTCTATTTCTGGCCTGGGAGTATGAGTGTAGGGAGTATTCTTTTGTTCTACTCTCAGCTTTGAAATTATTCCCAAGGGGTCATATGACCAGGTGAAGTTGAATTTAAAATTCATTTGCTTAAGGAGGATATCTGCTTCTTTGGCTGCTATCTTGGTATTGCAGATAAAAAGGCCAACTTGTGTGTTTATTTTAAATTGGGATTTCCTCTCTTATTGATACTGTTTGACTGAAGACTGCAAGAAGCCCACTGTTTGCTTTTACCATGAATTTCTGTGATATGACAGTGCTACTATTGCTGTTTTACCGAGTTTAATGCAGAGACAGAGCTTTAAAGAATGGAATACTGGCAATTGGCTACGTCTTCACCAACATTGCTGCTGCTCCTCTAACACTCAGATTGCTTACACAAAAACTAAAAACAAAGTGCTGATATATACAAATATTAATGTACAAAGAGATATGTACAGAGCTGGATTGTATCCCTTTAGAAGGGATCATGGTAATGTTTCAGCATTCGGCCATTTACAGGGCCTTCTTCAGCCGTGCTGCCCTCTACAAATTTGAGAAAATATGTGTTATTTCCCTGAACAACAGAAATAACGAATGGCCCTTTCCATAAAAAATCAAATTTTGCATGTTTTCCCTTGTCTTCTCTCCGTGAATCCCACCTTAGAAATTTGTCACCAATATAGAAATCCTCAGCCTTAGCTCTCTTATCAAACATCCTTTTGAGCTTTTCTTACAAAATCTGAGCTCTGTCATAAACTTTCTCTCTGGTTTGCTGAAGATGAATGGTTTGGTTGATTCTTCGTTGAATGTCGTTTGGTTCAGCCTGAATCTCCTGTAATAGTATGATAGTAGGGATGCCCAAAGATGAAGGAAACCTGGCTTCCATGCCATATACTAGCTCATAAGGGCTCATCCCAATGGATTTCTTTGTTGAAAGTTTGTCTTCCCATAGGGCATTTGTGAGCTTTCTATGCCAGTTCTTCTTGTTTTCTTCTAACACTTTCTTTATGATATTAATCAGGCTCTTATTAGATGACTCAGCCAAGCCATTACGTTGGGGGGGTAATAGGCTGTGGAATGCCCCAAGGTGATGTGAAATTTGTGGCAAAAATTGATCATTTTTTTGGATTTAAAAGCAGCGGCGTTATCAGTAATGATCTTCTCAGGGCAGCCAAATCTAGAAAGGATGTTGCACTCAAGGAATTGGATAATGATGGTGTCATTGGCTTGTCTGCATGGGATGGCCTCAACCCACTTGGTGAAATAGTCGGTGGCTGTTAAAATCCATTTGTGCTGGCCTGAGGAAGAGGGATGGATTTCTCCAATGAAGTCAAGACCCCATTGTTGAAAAGGCTTTTCAGTTGAGATGGGTTTAAGGGGCAGGGGCAACAACTTTCTTTTGCCCTCAAAGATTTGGCATTTGTGACATGAAATGGCAAACTTCTTTACATCTGAAAAAAGAGAGGGCCAATAGAAACCAGCCCTTAGAATTTTATCAGCAGTGGATTTCCAATATAGATGTCCTCCACAGTCACCTGCATGGAATTATTTCATGACATTGTTAGTTTCATTCATGATTAAACAATTAAGCAATATACCTTCATGATTTTTCCAAAATAATGCACCATCTATAACACAAAACTTTGAAGCCTTCATTCTTAAAAATCTTTTCTTAGTTCTGGACAATCCCGGGGAAGCAAACAGGTTTAACAAAACAAAGCATATATCAGCGTACCATGGGGATTGCAAAAAGGTTTCACCGATCTGTGGAGTCGCTAGCTCCTGTTCATTGTCCAATTGGTTAATGTCTAAGGCTTGAAATTTTGTTTCGAACATCAATTTGGCTAAACCTTGTCCCTTTATGAGCTTGGTTGGTTTTATTTCTATGTCATACCCAAGGATGTTTGCAATCCATTTGCCTCTTTTGCCCTCTAATCCCTCTTGGGTTAATATGTCTTTTACAACAGCATTTGGGACAAAGGAAATCACATGTGAATATAAAATGTACACTCGGAAATCTTTGATTTCTTTAACCAGGGCATAGGCCTGCTTCTCCATGATTGGGTATTTAAAAGGGGCATCTCTTAAGGCTTGGCTGAAAAATGCAATTGGCTTTTTAGCTTCCTGATCATCCTTTTGCAAAAGGACAGCAACTATGGTGTGATCAGATGCAAAAGAAAATATGATAAAGTCCCTATCAAATTGTGGAATTGTGAGGACAGGGGCTTGGGTTAAGGCAGATTTTATGCCCTCAAAGGCTTGTTTGGTTTCAAGAGACCATCTTACTTTGGCATCCTTTTTTAACATGTTGCTTAACAGTCTTATCATCTCAGCTAGATTTGGAATAAATATCCTTAGGAAGTTGATCTTTCCCAGGAATGCTTGCAACTCTTTTATGTTTCTTGGATAAGGGATTTGGAGGATGGCTTGGATTCTTTCAGGATCAATTCTAATCCGGTCCTTTGATATGATATGGCCAAGGAGTTTTCCTTCTTCAAGGCCAAAGAGGGATTTTTTCGGGTTCAAGGAAATGCCATATTTCCTACATGTCATGAATATTTGCCTCAAATGTTTCAGGTGCTCTTGATCAGATTTAGAGAAAGGGGTTAGATCATCAAGATATACAACTAGAAAATCATGTATTTCTTTGGCAAATGCAATATCCATTGCCCTTTGAAAGGTAGCACCAACGTTTTTAAGTCCGAATGGCATCTTCACATACTTAAATGTTCCCCACGGTGTGGTAAAGGTTGTCTTGTCTTGGTCATCCAGGTGAACCAGTATTTCATTGAAACCTGAAAAGCCATCTAACAAAGAAATTCTAGATGATCCCACTACTCTCTGCAGAATATGATCCATTTTGGGCAATGGGTAGTGGTCTTTTAGGGAGACTTGGTTTAAATTTCTTAGGTCTACGCATAGCCTAATCTCTCCTGTCTTTTTTCTTGTAGGAACAAGATTGGATACCCATTCAGAAAATCTGATGGGTGCTATGATACCTGCTTCAAACATTCTTTTCACTTCCTTTTCAATCAAAGGAAGAAGCATGGGATTGATTCTCCTTAGTTTCTGTTTGAAGGGATTTTGGTTTGGTTTTAAGGGAATGGTGTGTTGGATTACTGAGGTGTCATAAGATTTCAAATCCTCATAACTCCAAGCAAATACATCTTGGAATTCTTTGAAAAAATCAACATATTTGGGCTTCTGATCAGGTGGCAAATTTTTAGATAATTTGATCATTTTGGGCTTCTCTGCTGTCCCGATGTTATGTTCTTCTATAGTAGCGTTTAGGGGTTGCATTTTTGGTTTCTTGGGAACATCATTAGCATCAAACATGTCTTCCAACGGAGTGAGGCCAACAGGGAGTAAGTTATCTTTCAGATCAACAAACTCGGCCTCTGTTTCGGCTATTTCCTCCAAATGAATCAGTTTCAGTTCTTCTATATTTGTATTATCAAAAACAGTTGGGTTCAGCATTTGTTTGGCTGTTATAGGCATTACAGCATGCTGATTTTCATTCGTTTGCTGTTGTTCATCCGTCATAGCATCCATGTCAATGTTAATATTTGAAAACTCATGCTCAAGGGTGAGGAAATTGTTAATTTGGGCATCATTCTCGAACACTTGCCAATCTTTAACATTATTTGGGACAACGGGCCTGTGTTTTATTTCAGTAGTGAAATGATGATTTGGTTCAAAGGGAAGCTTGCATGTACTAGCAAAAGTGGCCAGGATGTGTGCATGAATGTTATGCTCTCTTGAAATCTTGGCAAGCTTGGATTCAGTGAAGGTGTTGAGTATACTAGTGGCAACAGTCCTATAGGCCCTCATTCTATTGTCATTGGTAATAAAATTACCTTTCATCTGTTGTATGATTAAATCAAAGTCACCTAAAATGGATACTTTTGCAGCTCCTAGAGCTTTGAGCAGTTTAAGGCCTAAGAGGAGAGCCTCATACTCTGCCATGTTATTAGTGCATTTGAAATTTAGTCTGTAGGCATGGCCTTCTGCATGGTTGTTATGTGTATTATGAATCCAGACACCTGCCCCTGCTCCTAACTTGTTGACAGAGCCATCAAACTCTAAATACCATACAATTTCTTGCTTGTGGTTAGTGTCAAGAGTTTCAATCATTCTTGCAGCGGACAGATTTGAATTTTCTTTTTGGGGAGGTTCTTCTTGTAAGCCGGTTGACTTGATTGTTTTGACAGTTTTATCAGTATGGGCAACTGATTCTTCATTGATGTGTGTGTCCATTTCTAAAGCCAATGGCTTATCATCAATTGGAGGACTTATTTCATCATTAAATAAAATAAAAGAATCCATATCATAATGGATTGAGTAAATGGGAAAATTTTCAGGCTTGCTCTCACTAGTTACCACATATTTCATCAGTGTTTATCTATACAGTCTCTTTGGTTGCCCAAAGACAGATATAGTGGCATAGGAGAGGTCTAATTGGAGGGATCCTTGGAGTTTTGCTCCACAAGATCTTGACAATAACATGCCATAGTTTGGTGGAATGTCAGCAACCACCACATCCATGAGGATTGTCTTGTTAGGAAATTGGACTAAGGAGACACACAGGTCTTTGATGAGGCCTAAACACTTGACTTGACTTGAGTCAAAGGAGAATAGATCTTTGTAGGGTCTTGTAACATCAAGGTCCAACTTTTCCATTACAGCTTTGGGCATAAGGTTGTGGGAGGCACCTGAGTCAAACATGGCATTGTGCAGGACTTTGTCATGTATATGTAAACTGACATAAAAGGGCAAGACAGATCCATATGTTGATTTTCCATTAACTTCTGGACCAAACAGCAGCTCAGGTTGATCATCAAGAACATTCACATCATCCTTTACCTCCGACATTTGAAGTGACCTTTGAATTTGTTGCCTATACACATCATGTTTGGCCAATTCGGTTAAGGGGATGGATATCTTCAATTTACCTATTTCTGCCTCTAAGTCAAATGATTTTTCAGATTGGGTTTTAGTAATGTGAGAAGCATGTTTCCCTTTTTCCATTGGAGTATCAGCAACTTGGTCTTGTTTATCAGTGTTATGGGAAGTGTTTGATTGCGGTTTTTCTGTTTTAGGAGGGCTTTTCGGAATGCTGTTCAAATTTTCTTTCGAGGAAGAAGGTGGCCGAGGCTGGTCAATAGAAGGTTGCATTTGTGTTATGTCCTCTATAGTCACTTGATGCAGGTTTGGGACAGGTATATCAACTGGTTCTGTTATGACAGCCTTGCCTTTAGTCTTGTTGGGTTGTTTGCCATCCTTTGGTTTGTTAGGTTCAGGAATGTCAATGGTCCTAGTTCTCAGCTTATATTGTTTGTGGACCTCATACACAGCAGTATCATAGCCTTGTTTAAAATCAAAAGGCTCACTAGACTTAGTCTGAAATTGATTAAAAGCATGCTCATCTTGGTCTTGTTGAGTTAGGAAAATTTGTTGCTCAGCCCTCGAATCCACCAGGTTCATGTGAGTGTCCTCTGGGGGTTCACTAGATGTAGATGCTTCCACATAATTTTCATGAAAAGGTGGTCTTATATCATGGTTTGGGCTAGACCTACCAGCATTTGTGTTCTGTGTTTTCCTGAAATTTGGATTCCTTATTGTATTGGATTGTTGTCCTTCCCATGATGATTTCCTCTCAACACTTTCTACTCTGTCTCCTAGCCTTTGCATGCCATTGATAATAGCATCAAGTTTCTGATCTAAGGCTGTGGGTTCTTCTTTGAAAGTGGTTCTTCTCTCCATTCTAGCTCTATTTCTTTTGGAAATCAGGCTGGCCTCTACGCTAACAACAACATTTTGCATGTCTGCAAGGGTTTGAGGGGCTCTTTCTTTTAACTGGTAGGCCATATCTGGGTCGAATCCATCAGGGAATTTATACAAGGCAAGGTCAGGTGGAGGTCTTAGGTTCTGTGGTATTGCATTATAGACATTATTGAATCTAGCACAGTAATCTAGGACAGACTCTTGAGGGCCTCTTTTTATTGTATCGTACTCAGCAAGTATGTGCAAGGGGTCTTTCTTTTTCTCCCATCTGTTGGTAAAGGATTGGTAAAGCTCATCCGGAGTAGTTATGGAATTTACAACAAGTGATCTGAACCAAGTTCTTACATCACCTGTTAAACTTTGAACAAATATTTTCATTCTCACAGTATCATCATCTATTTCATAGTTCTCAAAGTAGTCTTGCATCTTCTTTGTATGCTGAAGGGCTGTGCAAGTGCCAGTTCCATCAAAATATGTGATTTTAGTTTGATAATCTTGAGGCATAGCCCCAGGGTTTGCAGGTAATTGCAGGGGTGCATATCTATTGGCCATGTTTACAGGGATGACTGGAACAACAGGGATGAGTGGAACAACTGGGACAATTGGAACAATAGTAGTGGTAATGGTAGTATGTGCAGTGAATGGAGGTGTGGATGGAGTGCTTTGGGAATTAGATGATGAACAAGGGGAAGTAGGGGTTGAACAAAATAAGACTTTGACAGGGGTTGGAACACTGCTTGGGCGAACTGCTTGAGGACTATTATTAGCAAAATCTTCTCTTTGCTCTTGCTTCCTAAGGATTTTTGGGATTAAGTTCGGATTTTCAAAAGCAGCTGGTGGATTTGGGTCTGGATTTGACCTAGTATAACGAGAATTCTTTTTGGGAGCCAGATTCTGAATTTGTTTTGGTGTTTTCTGCAAATGTTTTTAGAATTGGCAAGGAACTGATTAAATTTCGGGGACAGTTATCTGTAGTTTAAAACTAGCATGAAGATTGACTGAAGCAACATCTATTTACTCCTGTAACAACAAAGCAAGAACAGTTTCAAAAGCTTCCTAGCCGACATTCAGACTTCATCTGTAGTTTTAAGGAACAAACAACATTGATTTTTGTTCCTATGGAGTTTTCCAACTTGATTTGTGAAAATAACTGAGGAGGTCCCCAGTGGAGTCGCCATTATGTTATCACTCAGGTTGTCCTTCTGGTTGGCATCAAAAGGATACGGCCGAGGTAACCACAGACCAATCTTTGGACTGCATGTTCTAGCCCACCTGCAATCAGAGAGGGCTCTCTCTTTCAGATTTAGCTTTGTTGAAAATGATTTTAGGCTAGTTATTGAGTTCAAGGGGTTTTGTTTTGTTTTTTGGTGGGAAGGATGATGCTTTCAAGTATAGAGGCAGGGACAGCATGAAAGTTTTAGAACCATTGGGCGTGGAGTCAAGGAGTAGGACTGCTGGTGCATTTTCTTGGTCACAAGAAGGAATATGGAGGAAGCTAGCTACGTATGAAACAATCATTCAAGGTAAAAGAGATGGATTAAAGGCTAAGGAATGAGGGGCAATTAAGAATCTCTCATTCAGATTAGCCCTATCTAGGAGCAGTTAAGAATTCCTAGATAACAGTCATTCATATATGAAAATAGGTCAAACATGAGCCATAACATAATTCATATTTATGCCTAATTCAAAAGGAAAACATTAAGAAACCACAAAAACTGAGCATAGAGTGCAATCAAGCAAATTCTAAACCAATCCTTTGTTCTGTGACTTGAGCATATGTGAAATCGAAATAACAGAGGTAAGAAAAACTTATTGATTCATATAGCAGCACAAGAATTCCGCATTCAATTCTTCAAACCATTAGACACAGAGCAGACAGTCATTCCTCCAAAGCTTTTCAGCAATCTTTGATTAAGTAAAACATCTCAGATATCCAGTGCGAGTCTCTAATGAGGATTATCAACCAACCAACCCTTTAAACAATACAGAGGGTCGGTATATATAGGGAAAATTGTCCAAAAACTAATCTATTACAGCCGACCTAAACAGGTCTGAAAGAAAATGATTACTTTAACCTAATCTTATCCAGAAATAAATGCATGAAAATATCTTTGAGCGCGTTGAGGGAAGCTGTATCAAAACTGAGTTAATGTCTGTCCTGGGTGGCTCAGTGCAGTCCTCCTGTAATAGTTGTGATTTGTCCTTTATCTCCACCTCTAACTTGATTTTGCTGTTGTTTTGCTGGCATTAATGTGCACTAATCCTGACCAGATAGGCTTTTAAATGGCCTTAACTGCTTTGCTGACTTTGATGAAGGTTTTTAATTTTCACCTGATTTGATGTTGCTGAACTGATACTCTTTGCCGCTTCCTGATACTCTTTGGCACTGATCCTGGAGTCTTTAATATCTTCTGAATGGTTTAGACTGTCCCATCGATCCTTCATGGTAGTTGCTCGGCTCTCTGTTGCTTTAAAAACTGTGTTTGCCCCTTTCTGAATGTTTCACGAAGAAAAACAGGTCATTCTGCGCCTTTCGGGCTTGCTGGGGGCTGCGCGATGAGGGGCTTTCCACTTTGGCCCATTTCCCATAGCCTAGGCGCTAATCGCGCATGAAAAACTGCCTCAGAATTTGAATCCGGGCTTCCTGGGTTGCGATTTCGCCTTTCGCGCCTTTTTGAGTGATGACGTCAGCATGACGTCAGCGGGTGGGACCCAGTACAAAGGGTGATGTGGCGGGATGATGTCAACTGATGACGTCAACAGTACGGCGGGTGACGTGGCGATACACGATGGCAATGAGGTGGCAATGGTGAGTTGGCAGTATGGTGGCAGGAGGCCGACGCAGGCAGATGACGCAGTAGGATGACGTCACTGGGTGGAGGACATGGCGCCGAAGTCACCCAGGGGAGGGCGGTTTGGCGGTTTCGGGTGCACCGCCTTTGCACTGGAGTGGTTTGGGAGGAGGGGGCTCCGCCACACCCGGGAGGGCGACGCGTGGCGGGAGTACGGCAGGAAAACCGCCCATCTCCCGGACGCTAAACATCGGCGGCTTCGGAGATGAAAAAGCCCGCCCGCCGTTGATCTTGGGCGCTGGTGATCGGACGGTCGGCGGAATGGATGAGGCAGCGGAGGGAT
This sequence comes from Pinus tabuliformis, assembly GCA_031772625.1. Taxonomy (NCBI): domain Eukaryota; kingdom Viridiplantae; phylum Streptophyta; class Pinopsida; order Pinales; family Pinaceae; genus Pinus; species Pinus tabuliformis. Next base: position 860,262,671 of record CM062820.1, read on the forward strand.
AAAGGACAGGGCCCGCGGCGCGTTAAATTAGTTTATTATGTGGCGGGGGGGTTTAAACATTAGGAAAATGGGTTATGGGGTTATAAAATGAGCGGGGCAAATATTTCGTGGGCAAGACCTTAGGATAAGGGCGGAAAGTGGGTTTTATGGGGTTAATTTTAAGCGGGGGGAAAAATAACTTAATGTTTAATAAAACTTTTAAACATCAACTTTGGGAAAATGACTGCGAAGGGGTAGAAAATGTGAGGTTTTTAAGGGTGAAGGGATGGGTAAAGGTTATTAACTTAACCAGATGTCAAGTTAATCCCAGAGTTTTAACGTGGAAGGCTGATGTCAAGCTCCTGGTGAACTCAACATTTCCCAAACTTGATATTATATGGCTATAGTGCCAAGGGATGGGGATATGTACCTAGGGGAATTTTATACTTAGTTTTAGTAGGGGAAGGGGAAACAGATAGGAAGCTATATAGTAAAATTAGTAGTTAATATGACAAGTGATCAGAAAGCGCTAAGTATGTGAAACTTAGGCTGTTAGGGGGGAAAATGATTCATAGAGGAAGTATGAACATGCCTTGAGTAAAGCAGATCTTCACCAAGGCAAATGATGTGGAAATGATGAAACTAAGAGGCTCAAGCAGATCTTGACCTCTTCAGGGAAATTAGTAAGTGATTTGGGGGAAAAGGAAGAAGGGGAGGTTAGAGATATCCAGTTTGAGTTCCTCCAAACAAAAATTGCCTTGTAGCTGTGATCTGAAGTACAATATCACTTTAAAACACAAGACTGATCACATATCAACATTCTGCAACCTCAAAAACTACCTACCCAGCCTACTTACCTAGCATTTTTTCTTCTTTTTGTTTTGGGTGCACTTAGACTTGCAGACCCTGCTTTATAATTTTTCTTTTGACTGCCCTCCTATCTAAATTTATCCTTATTTCTTCCAAGGGCCCAGATTAAGCAGTTGGACTCCTTTGTTTCTCTACCTATCTACAAATCTGCCAAGATTAAGCTGTTTGGACAGATATCAATTCTCTATATTCTAAAACAAGAAATTGAAACCTAGGGAAGCCAAGATTAAGCTGTTTGGACTTCCCTTAACAGAACATTCTTCAAAAATGGTTAAGTCATCAAAATTGGAATACAGCAGTGGCATTTGGACTGGCACACTTTCATGGCCTCTTCTTTGGCCTTTTTCTAGAAATATGGAGCATTGCAGGATGCAAAGTATGACATATTTGGCATGTAAAATTGTCAATCATGAAAGATGAACACCTGTTGCAACAGGAGGCTAACATCACCTTCGCCATAAACTGAAACTGAAGAGTTTACAGGGTAAGGCAGTGGAGGCGAGGAAGGGCAGCGCACCCCCTTCATTATGAAAAGGTGATAATTGGAACAATAAGCTGGATCAAGGAAGAAGAAAAAGGCTCAGAAAACATAGGTTGATCCCATAGTGCTCACAAAGAGCGATTTAGATGAAATTGATGATAAATTCAGGGACGTCGCAACAGAAGTACTGTAGCAGTTGGAGCAACAATACATATAAACATTGGGAGGAATCCAGAAGGATCTTTGGGAGTTTCAGCTCTAAGAAACCAAGATCCAAGAAAATGTCGAGAAGGTGAGTGTTCTAGCAGGAAGTTTGATGCGAGGTCAAAGTACAAGCGTGGAGATAATTCTGTGGCCGTCACAATATGTGCGAGTCTTTCCCTTGCCTGCAGGATCAGTATGTTCCGACACTAAGGGACATCATGCCCTCCTTGATAGAGTCATGAAGATGGGCCTGAACCTTGTCACAATGCAACTAGAGTCAGTGCATGCATTATTACAAGTTGTGGAAGAGATTTGCATCCAGGAACAACGAGCACTCAATGCTGTCAAAGAAATCAAGGTTAATAATCAACAGTTTTTCATTGAGAAGACACAGGTTCTGTAGGAAAATGAGGCACTCCAGGTGCATCGTTCACGACCGGAGTCACTAGTCGCAGAGGCATGCCAAATAGTGCTTGAGCTTCATATTCTCGAGGACACACAACCATAAGAGAATATTAGAAAATTAGTTGTTGGTGTGCGCGAGGCCAAAGCTGAGGTTAATCGAGTTCAATTTGAACTCAACATGAAGATCATCGAGCTGCAATTGAAGATGCAGCCCATGACTCTGCCCAAGGTCCAAAAGCACCGCAGAGTTGTGATCAAGGAAGTACTGACCACTCTAGATACCACAGTTGCAGACTGCACAGTAGTATTTGAGCAAGCCATGGAGTTGGTCACCAATCTACAGGAAGATCCAAACCTGCAGACACTGAATATAGAGATCAGGGAGCTGCAACGACAGTATGATGAAGTTAGGGCAACGACGCGCTCAATCGCACCAGCACAACGCCTTGCAAAATTGCAAGAGGGGAAGCAGCTCCTCGCACAAGTAGAGGTAACACAGAAAAAGGAGGCCTTACTTAAGGCTAGGCTGGAGCCTTTTTTATAGGAGGCTTATGAAGTAACGACCACTATTCAGGATAAGCTAAAGGGATTGTATTAGACAATGAGGTTGGCCGCAGAAGGACCAACTACAAAGAAGTTAGTTGAGGAGGTGAAGCAGGCAACCACTCAAAGCGCTGCATATTTTTTTTTGATTCAGGTGGAGATGGGGGATCTTCACAGCAAGATCGTCATGCCAGCTGAGTGACTTGAGGGCAAGTCATGAACTTTGTGTTGGGGGCCTGTTGGGATGGGGTCCCTTGGGTTAGTTTTGGGGTTAAATAACCCAAGTATCGATGTAGTTTTTGTAAATGAGTTAAAGTCTCCATGACTCTTGGATGCGGAGCACGTAGATGGTTAGAAGTCAAAAGGGTTTTAGCCCTTTGTGTATGTAAAGTTTGTTTCGGTTTTGAGATCCACCCATGGTCCGCGGACCATGGGATCGCGGACCATGGGATTGTATGTAAAAGGCTATAAATAGGTGTGTCTTAGAAATTCAAAGGCATGTCTATGGGTAAGAATAGATGGAGTCTTAGAGTGATAGCGCAAAAAAGTGGGTCAGGTCGGAGAGAAAGGCTCTGCAGTTGAGTGTGCATAAGCCTAGGTAGAGTCTGCAATTGAGTGTGCGGACCCCTGCAGCTGAGTGCACGGAGTAGTTTTGAGTTTGTAAACCTGAATTGAAGATCAATAAAGAAGATTATTGAAGAATTCTTGTGTATATCTATTTATTTCTGTTTACTTCCGTTTACGATATATGTTGTGGATGGATAATTTGTTTATGAAGTATTGATCTAATGATGCGCGATTCACTCGAATAAGTCTTAATAAATGTATGCAATGCATGTTAAGTACTTTCACGAAGATTGGGATAACATCTGTTATGTTTATTAAATACTTAAAATAGATCTGCGCAAGCTCTGATCTAGGGTTGTTTTCTAGTGCACGTAAGTGGATGAATAGACTATTAAGGGTCCACAAAGATTGTTTGTGGACCTTCGCGTAGGTCTGAAGACTGTTTTAGTAAAGTTGTAGCACCGAGCCTTAGGGGCTCATCGATCTGCATGAGGGAAAATATAGGATGCTAAAAGACATCACACTGATCTCTGGATGTGGAAACTTGGTTCCAACATCTCCCCATACTGCTTCGGGTGAGACTGTAACCTACGCTACACGGGTTTTTTTCGAAAGGGCTAGTAGTGTAGGGTTTTGTTGGTTGGCGCAACTAACTCTGAACCTGGGTCAGGACCCCTTAAGCCAACACTTCTATCTATTAGACCTTGGAGTATCTTCCATCTAAAAAAGCATATGATCATAGAATCTCGGTATCTGATAGGGTTGGCACCTTAATGTAGCCCCTAGACATGAGGTGCTAAGATAAAGCACTTAAGGGCTAAGCACCCTCGAAATGTATACCAAGTACTAAGTTTCTATTTAAAGGATTGAAATAAATAACAATGTTTGAAATGAAAATGGTTAACCATTAATTCCTGTTAAAATGTGATTAACAGATTATTAGCATATATCAGATTCATTTAGCATACCATGCATATGATTCTTTGTTGATTGAGCGTCCTGGTATGATGTGCATATAGATATGATGTAACACAACAATGGTGGGTCCCATACTAACTTACCAAGCACTGGATGCATTATTGATAATGTGCTTCATAAAATCGTCAATGATCCAGTATAACATGACATAGATATGACATAGTAGAAATATGATGTTGCACCACATGGATGACATGTGTCATTAGTTTTTTACCTTTTTGCATGGCCAACTGGATAGTTTATGGATGACAGGTGATAGAAACATATCATGACACGTGGAAGATATATGAAATGGCAAAGGTGGGTCCATACCATTATATTGAGATGAATAACACTACATTATCACATACAGTATCTGGTATGACAGAAAATAGGTTGTCAATTGTAGATTATGGAAAATTGTTTAAATAGTCTATTAGTTGATAGGAAAGGAGTAATGAGGTACTAGGATGGATAAAAATGCATGAGCCTTTGGTGTGAAGGTTGAGATCAAAGCATGTGATCATGAAGATGTAAAGGACTTAGGCTTGAAGGCTATGTCTATTGGGATACTTCCACAACAACTTCTTGGCATAGAAGGAAAGAAAACCTAATATATGGTATATGGTATGGGTTAGAACCTATTCATAGCATGTGGTCACAAGTGCTTGATGGTTTATATCATGGATCTAAAGGGTTATGAAAAGGCACATTTGGGTATCTGAACATAAAATTATACAAAAGTGGACCCTCTTTATGGATCTAAACTCTAGATCTATTGAAGCTTATCATTTAAGACATGGTCCCTACTCAAGGTCATGAGGGCATGATGGCTTAGCCCTTGAGCTGGTCAGTGATTGAGTTTCTAGGAATCCATGTATTATCAAGAGTGTCCTAATTAACAAGGGACCCAAATTATGATTTTTTCAAAGCAATTAGTTAAGATTGTGGTTACAACACATTTTCATGGCACGATCCTTGTGGTTTAGCCCCTAGGGATGAGAAATTATTAAAATTAGCATCTGGGTCATATGGATATTTGTTCCTCCCTTGGTATTTGTTTTGGGCACCAATGTTGGGCAAGCCTATGGTTTTAACCCAATGTTTCTTGTGTGGGTCATAATATTAGCACTTGACAGGGATCCGAGGCTTCCTATCAACCCAGATCATATTTCAATGATGTGTCAACAATAATCAAGCCATTTTCCTATAAATAACTTAGTTTGGAAGTCATAAGGTGTGTGTGGAAGAAACAAAACTAATATTTGACGAAGAGATGATGAATTTTGATGTCTATGAAGCGAGGACAAGAAATTTTGAGGATTGTTTCTTAAGAAGACGTGTAGCGTATGTAGCAAACTTGTCCAAAATAGAAAAACAAAGTAATGAATTTTGTGGCATGTAAATAATTATGACATAATGCTGTCAGGATGAAATTGAGTGTTGAAGTGAAAAAAAAAGTGTTGCAACAAGTGAGAGAAGCTAATCTATGCCACAAATCAGTCCTATAATGAACAAATTGAAATGGAAAAGTTGTGCAATACAAAGTAGACATAAACGTACATAATTGTGAAGATCTTATTCAGTGTTGTGCCTAGAATTGTGAAGAACACAATATAATAGATCATAAGTAAAGTAGAGGGGATTGGTGTCTCCTTTAGGTTAGTTATTGTAAATCATGGGATTGGCATCTCATTCAGGTTGGTGCCTACCATAATTATTTAAAAACGTTTTGTGGTTTTCTCCCTTTAAGGGTTTCCACATACATATGGTGTTCTCATGTGTTTTTTATGTGTTTGATGCATTATATGGTTTGAATTGTTTTAAAATTGTAAATTGGACATTATACTGATTCACCACCCCTTTCTCACTATAATCTTCATTCCAACAAAATAGATTTAGGAGTTTTACCTTTTCTTGGATCTAGTGTTTTACCTCTATCTTCTTTCTAATTTTGTTTTCCTTTGATATTCTTCTAAGGGATTTCGATCTCTACCACAATGAATGCAATGAAGATCATGTGTTTCTTGTTGATGGTGTTTACACCCTTGCCTCTGGAATTATTTCCTCCACGTCCTCTTTTAATGCCACTTCCTCTAGGAGAAGCATGTGACTGATTCTTCCCTTTCTAAGAAAGCTGACACTATTTTTTCAAGGGGTTGAGATGATGTCCTCCTCTTCCTGAAATCCTTCTCTTGTTCTACATTTTTCTCTACTAGAGATTCAAATGTAATGGACCTGAGTTGGTCCCTAACTTACAAGGATTCAATATAAGGAGAGTATGTAGGCTAGACAACCTTGATGAAGGTAGTGAGAGGAATTTTTATATTCACTTCAATGGCATATATGTCATACTTGATGAATTTGATCTCATAACCTAGATCCAAGGGATCATCATCTTTCAACACAAGATTGAAGTGTTTGAATATTAATAATACAAGCTCCAATTCTGAGTGTGATTCATATAGATCTTTCAACTTCTTTAAACAACCATAAGAATCTATAATAGAAACAATATGATGACTCACCTCTTCACTTATTGATGCGGTAATCAGAGCATAGGCTTTATTGTCCTTCTTCTTCCATATGGATTACTTTTTATCTGATGTAGGCTTGGCATGTGCAGTGTCCTCCTCCTCTTTTCCAACGGCAACTTCTTCACATATTTCATTCCATAGGTCATTAATTATGAGGGTGTTCTTAATTTATGGACCATTCTTTGTAGTTTCCTTTGTTAATCAACAACACGTTGACAATGGAGATGTGGGAATGAATCTTCAAAATACTTACAATTGCTCTTCCTTCCTCATGATCCATGTTTATTTTCTCAAAACTCTTTTAAAGAAAACAAGTCAGGTAATAATCTCAACCCCGCACTTAGGAATATGAATATAGATTGGTTCAATAATGCTCATAGAAGTAGTTTCTCATATAGCTGAATTTTGTTATCAAATGATCAATTAGGACTTTGGGAGATATAATTTCTAATAAAAATTAGTGAGCTAAACCTCTTTATAATTTTGTGGTATTGGTATCCATCTAGAGGTGAAGGAAAATATGGTTTTTCCAATCTTGACCTAGGATCTAATCTCTCGAGAGAATGTTGAAGACATGCCTTCTGAACATCTCAATGAATAGTTTCTCTGCTTTTAAGATATATAGCACAAGGGAACTTGTGACATACTCCATAAAATAGGAGGAAGACCATGCTATATTATATACTACAAAATTGACCAAACATAAGTCACAACGATATTCAAGAAAATGGTTGAGATATTTATTACTCAAGGGATGATTTTGATGTTTCTTCTTGATTTTTGTCACATTAATTGACTCTCATGGATAGAGTGTAGGTCTTACAACATATGCTAAAAACAATGGAGAGCATGGCCATAAAGGATATGAAGAATGCAAAGATAACCAAAACATTTTGGGCAACATAGCTAAGGGTTAACTACTAAATTCTTAAGCATTAAACTAAGCAAAGGTCAAATATTAGGATTTAAGAGACTCATTGATAAAATCATTAAGAGATTGAAAAGGCTGATCATTAGGGTTCATATCCGATAGAATAGAGACCTAAGAGGCTATACAAAGGGAAGTTATAACTCAATAGGGTAGATGTATGGTCTGTACACAAGAAGAAAGCATAATGCCTAAGTTCAGGCTCTAATACCATGTCAGACCAGGATGAGTAACTTGACTGGATGAATTTTATGAATATGCAATCAAATTTATACATGGGAATCACTCCTTATTTCATTTTATAAGGGTCCCTTCATCTTCACATTCTTATACTTTTATTTATTTACAATTTTATTTATAGGATAAAATTCTCGAAGGATCATGTCCAACATCCATGAGAGTGTAAGGATCACTTAATATTGGTTTTGAAAGGCTTGATAGAAAATAAGATTTATGCCAAAAGTCCAAATAATATTTATTCCAATTGAAAATTCATTAACTTGAGAATATTATTTCTAGTGAAGGCATAATTCCTGACAAAAAAAATATAGATGCAATTTCAGAATGAAAAACACCCTCTAGTGTCCATGAAATGTGTAGTTTCATGGTTATGACAAGATACTACAAAATATAAATGGAGGGACTTTCAAAAATATCTAACCCATTCACTTCATTTCTTAGGAAGGGAGTAAGGTTTAAGTGGATAAATGAGTTTCCTCAAGAGTTTTCCAAGCTCAAGCAATGTTTGACTTCAACACCAATATTGAAGGTACCTACTATAGATAGGCCATTTATAATATGCACATAGGGATTGAGTGTGATACTATCAAAAGATGGTAGGTTGATTTCTTATACATCTTGAAATGTGTAGTCACATGAATAAAACTATGCGACACGTGATTTGGAAATATTAACCATAGTTCAGGCTTTGCGACTAGCAACATTATCCAATGGGTAGGAAACTTGAGATAAATATTGATCATAGAGGATTATATCATATATTTTCTCAAAGTAATCTTAATTCTAGACAAAGATGATGGTTACAGCTCTCGATAAAACATGATTTTGACATAACTTATATCAAGAGTACTTTGAATAGTGGTTGATACACTTAGTAAAAGATCACACATCTTATTGGTAATTTCACTGAAGGTTGATTCATGACATCACATATTGAGGGAATAAGATGAAGATGATTGGTGTAAGGAAGTTATAGTTTCCCTACATGGGCAAAAGATTTGTAAAAGAAATATGCATGGGTATTGTTGTGATGATTATGGAATGGAAATATTAATGAATAAAATTGTAGTTTTAGATAGAGATAGAATACATGAGCTCACTACTAAAGTAGCTCATCATTATATGTATATGGCTTACCTAGGCATTCAAAAGATGTATGCAAACTGAAAGAAAACTTTTTTAGACTAGAATGAGGAAGTATATTGCTCTTTTTATGCAAACTATTTGAAATGCTAGCTAGCCAAGGTTGAGCATGGCCATCCAGTAGGATTTTTTCAAACACATAACATTCCAAAGTCCAAATGCAAGGAAACATCCATGGATTTTATTCTTGAATTACCTAGAATGACGATGAGGCATAACTCAATTTTGGTGGTCATGGAAAAACTTGCTAAGAATTCTCATTTTGTACTTGTTAGAGACACTTACAAATCTCCTAAGATAACACCATAATTTATTAAGGAGATTATTAGACTTCATAGTTTTCCTAAGAAAATCATATCAAAGAGGGAATCTATTTTCATAGGAATATTTTGGACTAGTTTTCATGATCCAGGTGGCTCCAGAGAGACACACAGGGGAAAGAGGGTTCAAAAATCAAAGTGTTTGGATTAGGCTCGAAACATGCTTATGTTAAGTATCTCGTCGTCTTGATCGTGGAGGTGCGAACGGTTCATCAAACCGAGCTCGTATGTGAAAGATAAGGCTCTTCAAAGTTTGACATGACAGGGGAAAAGTGGGGCCCACAATATGCCACATGGCATCCCAGTAAGCAGGTGGGACCCGCATGGTAGCCATCAGCCATTGACACTTGGCGTTCTTTCATTTGGTCTCCTAAACCTGCATAAGGGACAAAAATCATTTTTACATTGGTTATTAAATAACCACATAACAAAAGTTGTTTTAATATATAGTTATATAAAAACAAATCGCATATATGTTAGGGATCGGCGGCCACAACCCCCGCCAAACCCTTTGAACAAATCACAATCGCCCCTTTAAAACCATTACATATATATTAAGGCCGATGGCCGTAACCCCCGCTGGCCTTATCACAATTGCAGCCATAATATATGTTGTCGAGTCGACAGCCCTAACTCCCGCCGGACCCTTTAACAGCCATCCATCTCATTTATATAACAAAAATTGTTGTATTAAGGGGCAGGCATGGGCCATCGACAATGAACCCGGCCCACACCCTATCGCCCCGACCGATTATATATCGCCGATAACGATATCAGCGAAAACCCGGATATCGCATCGATTAATATGCAGCACTGATCGCCGATGAATGCGATCGCTGATATAGATATCGATGAAACCCTATATTGAGCACTGATATATGCGCCAGCGCCCATATTGATCGCCGATTTCAAAGGCCGATTGCCGATATTGGGAAAGCATCAATATTTAAGGCGCCGACAGCAGATAAGGGTGCCTACTGTTAGTGTGGGGTCTATATCACATTGGTTTTATAAAATATATATATGGAGGGGCGAGATTTGATCCCCCAACCTCTCATCAACCAACATATATATTTAACCAGTACGCCAACTGCTTACCTTGGTGAATCCACCCAAGGTTTTTCTATTTAAACAATCATTTTTAGCTCTGCACACAGTTCTAGGAGGAGAGAGACTGCATGCATGGATTTTGAGATAGAAGACAGATTAATTAATATTTTAATGCAGGGACCATGAATTTTGCAAGAGAGCAAAATTTTCCCTGTGTTAGATTTTGACAAATTTTATATGGTTTTTACACCTCTCGTCACCACGAATGCAATGGTGTTGTTTGTTTCTTCATCAGAGGTCTGCATTTTCCAATCATTTCCAGAATGCACGTGGAACCATGATTTCAGCAAAAACAGGGAGTGGAACCATGAGCCATGAAATTTTCCCAAGGAGGTAAAATTTTGACATTTCATAATATAGTCAAGTTTATACTTGTTTTTCATGGTTTTCCACAGGGATAAAAATGGCGAGATTAAATTCACCATCTGAGTTGCAGATTTGCAGTCCATCCATGGAGTAGAATCTTTGAGGAATCTAAAAGATTCCTTGAGCACAAAATTCTCAACTTCTCAGAATTCAAATTTTGGACAGTCAATTTAGCACTACTCGACACAACAAATTTGATGGTGCCTTTAGATTTCTTATTCTCTCATTTATTCTTCTAGGCACTTTTCTAAGTGTCAGCGCAGATGTCCACATTCTTGTGCGAGCAATCATCTTCATGTGATCGATGCCTTGAGAGCGATGGTCCAAGCAGCTCAGTAGTGTGACATCCACTTCTTAAAATGGCCCTTGGTTGTGAGGTATATGATGTGTTCATGTACTTCTTCTTTCTGCATTATACTGCACAGATCCTTGATTGATGTTGACGCAGGATCTTGTTTATTACATGTTGTCATGATTCCTTGCTTGATTTGATGCTGAATCTTTTATGTGATGTACTTGTTTTCATAACTCTTTATGTTATGCTTTGAGATCCCTTGTTGTATTTTGCTGGGATACTCTTGTTGTCATCATGCATGTGTTTTGATTTGACATCCCTTTTGTGCCATGTTGGCGCGATGTTCACCATGCATGTTTTTGTGTCATACTAGGAGTTTTGATTGAGATTTCTAATTGTGGAATATCTCTTAGAGCCATTCCTGTGTGAGGGAAATTTTCCTTGATCATGACATCATCTCTGTGTACATCACCATTATTGACAGCACTTAATGCAGCAGCCTACACCATCTTAACACCGGGGCTCGGAGACGTAGTCCCTCCTGGACGAACTCCGTTATCAACGCTGATGTTTTCATGTGTTGATGATTGTTATGTTCCTTTTCTTTTCCACATACAGATGTATTCATTAATGTTCTTTTAAAAAGAAATTTTAACACATCACAGAAGTAAAAGGTCTTGGAAGGGTCCTTCTTCACACCCGGACCTGGATCATTTCATGTAACCCTTCAAACTCAATTAAATTTCAATATAACTTATCATCTAGAAATAATGTTCAAACTAAAGTTTTGGTATTAAGTATTATAAGATATGCTTTGAATATGTGATGGATGAACAAACCAAGTGGGAATAATATCTTCCTCTAGTGGAATTTACAAGTAGTGATAGTTATCATCATTGTCTCAGTATGTCACCTTATGAGCTATTATATGGAAGGTCTTATAAAATACCCCTAACTTGGGACAAATCAAAAGACAAAATCTTAGCAGGACTTGAAATGATTTAGGATTTGGAGGAATAGGTATCTGATATAAGGAAAAGGTTGAAAGGGGCTCAGGAAAGACAAAAAATCTATGCTAATATGAATAAATCAATTATATTTATGAAGAGTGGATTTTTTTTATTTGAGTAAAACCTTATAATAAATCCATTAGAATTAGAAAATCATCTAAAAAATATCATCGATTTGTTGGTCTTTTTGATATATTAGAAAATATAATACCAGTGGCTTATCGTCTAGGCTCTTGCATGCTATGTTTCATGTTTCAAGATTGCATAAATATGTTCATAATCCTTCACATATTTTATATAGGCATTATTTGTAGGTAATGGATGAGGGTGCTCTAAAGGAAGAGCCAATTTGTATATTGGACCATCACACTTGATATCTCAAGAATCTCATGGTGGACCAAGTAAATTTTCAATGGGAACTATAGAATCCTTGTTCTTCTACTTGGGAGGATGCATATCATATGTGTGTAGAATTTCCTTTTTTGTTTAATTAAATTTCAAACCATGTTTGATGTAACACCCCTACATTTCTATTTTTGAATATGTTTTGGAACATTTACTATTTTTAGACATAAAATTGTTATGATTATGAGTGGCAGTGGAAGCCATGATTGGGCATTATGATAATGTAATTATTTTATGGAATAATAAATAAAATTGCTTAGAACACACTTAAGAAAGAGCACTAGATATTTGAGATTTCTTTCCAGCTTGGAAACAACTATTGGTGGTCAAGTCCAAGATGAACCTTACCTAAAAATCTCCAAAAAAATCCCTAGGAGAAAAATGAAAAATGATTGAATGTAATATGATGGGAGAGAAAGATCATATTAAATTACTTATTTGGAGAAATATACTAAGTAGGGTGAAATAAAGCACCGCGGGAGAAAAAGGCAGGATTTAAAAAGGAAAAAAAAAACTATGTAGAAGGGTTGGAAGACCCAAATGTGGGACGCTGCCAAAAATATGTTGGGAATAAAATATATAAAATAATCCACTAAGGAATCAATGGGGTTATTGATTTTGGAGGTCCTCAAGAAATCTTAGCTCAAGGGGAACTAATATTAGCAATTCATGGGAGGGAGGAACTTGCTCAGTTCCTGATTGTTTTATCAATAGAAATCACGGTTAGAATTTTGGTTGCAATTTGTGTTTATGGTTCAATAATAATTAGGCTGATTGGTAATTTAGATTTATATTATTTAATGGTAACTGATAGAAATAATATTTTAGTGAAAGAAATAATATCTACATTCTTTTTTAGCATACTTCATTTTTATATGCCTAGTATTTCTATCTAGATAGATAAGTTGTCATATTGATTGTCGTATGTTAGATCTCTTTATGATGGCATGTAAGTTAGATCATGTAAGTGGTAAATTATAGAATAATTTTCTTGGCGTATAGATAAAAATAATAAGTTGGAAAAAGTTAATTTTATGAGATTTGAAAGGAATCAACTAGTGTTGTGAAATCTATAAGTACGAATTGTAAATATATATACTAGGTCACTAATATAACAATGCCATCGTGTATTTTATGATGGAATTTACATGGTTCTTATGGTGCATATAGGATCATCCTTCTTATTTAACATGTCTATGCGATGAAAGGAAAATTTAATATGTAAAAGGCTACTAAACCAATCATATAAATCAGTTGACTATAATGGAAAAAGGGGATAAGGGATATTAGAAGTTATGGTATCCAAATAGTATACCTTAGATTAAGTTAGTACGATCGCAAAGAAAGTGAAGCAACCAAATTAATAAAAGAAAAGGTAGTAGGCAGTATATCCCATAAACACTTATAAAGGAGGTTATGATTAATATAGAACTATTTTTTTTGTAAGTCAGATGTCTCCTCTCAGCACACGTGCTTAGCAACCCAGTGAGGTTTGAACATAGGTTGCCTTACTAACAAAATCATTTCTCAATCGGTTGTGATATTGAGACTCAACGATTAATATAGAACCGTTAAGCAAGATTAACTATCACATTTAATATGTTCATGTATAATTAGTATGATTAACAAAGGAAGACTGGATATAAAAGTAAGAGATTCTCCAATAAACGATGAGCTACCGAAACTTTACAATATTATAAATAGTTCACAAAAGTAAAGGAATACATAATAGACCAAATGTGTATAGACATTATACAATAATGTGATCAAATGTATAAGTATTTTATTAAAAACAAATTAAGGAGTCACAGCATAACAAATCAAAGCATCCTAAATAAAAGGAATTTGAATTAGTCTATAATCCGAGGTCTTATAATTACATAGAAATGATTTCAATATGAACCTTCAGGAAAAAAAAGTGTGCAAATTATAGTATTCACATTGTGTATTACTAATTTTTTTTTGGAAATTAGCTATAATAAGCCCATGCATACACCCTAGATCATTAGATCAATCTGCATGCATGCACATACAAGTAGCAGAATAGAAGTGAAGATTCCAACCTGGGAGGGAAGATGAAATTAGCCTCTCCTTGGGAGAAAAATGAGCACCCAACTTGTTATGAAGTCCAAAAAAGTAATATATGTGCTTGAAAGTATAAGTACTTGAGAGAAACACAAATGCAAGAATTAGACAACTAGCTATAGAAGTGGAAGAAAAAATATATGCATTATGAAATGAAGGACCGGGTGGTTACCTTATAAAATTCAAGATAGGATGACTAATAATGCCTGCAAATAGTTCCATCTAAAGAGTAAGTGGAAATGAAAAACAACCAAAAATAAAATAAAAATAAATAATATTAAGGGAAAAAGGAACCATACCTAGAAGTAAATGGATAGAGTATGTCCTCTTCCTGATTCTTTGGAAGGGCGCCATGAGGAACAATGACAATGAGAGACCATGTAACAAGCCATTCATTGTAAAAGAAAGGAAGGAGGAAAGACCCTTTCTAGAAAACTCTAAAATAAGCCATTACAAGAAGAACCCAGAATATAAATTACCTATAAAAGGGGAACGACCCTATCAGGATTGGAATTCCCCTGCAATCAAAAGAAAAGGATAATGTACATACAACAAAAAGTAAAAAGAAGCACCCGTTGTTACTCAAGCTCAATATTCGATGGTATCATGAAACCCTTGATAAGCAGTGAGAAGAATATAGTGAAACCCAATCTTGTACAGGTTATTCTCAAATTGAAAGGGAAACAACCAAAATAATACAAAGAAACCGTTAAAAAGTTTCACTAGTAAGGTCGACACAAATATGAGAGTTTTTGAGCCAAAGATTCAAATCCTCACTGTAATAGGTAAGGGTTTCATTCTTCCATGAAAACGAGAAAAATTAGTTAAGAAAGGAAAAAAAATTATAGACTCTGTGTAATAGAATAAAAAATGAAACCATTCAAATTGGAACCTCAGTCAATTTCTTGTCAAAGGTTTACTCACCTTGAGAAGTCGAATCCTCTTCTAGGAATACCAATCGTGCAGAGGCAAGCCAGGTAAACCCTAAGAAGAAGAGAGGAATATGTTAAACTTGGTTGAGCAAACCAACTAAAATGATAATTTAACTACAAACATCATATAAAAGGAATAGTAGATTACTAACTTGTCAAAGACGAAACCTCCCCTGAGTGCTCAACCATCTAACTAGGAACCCTGGTAAATTTCCATAAGAAACAGAGACAAGAGATGAGTGAAGTTCAAGTGGCTTGCCACAAGGCGATGCCATAGCTCACCATACATACAAAATGAAACAAAAATAAAAATAGGGCAAACAAAATAATCCCTAGGTTTTTCCAAACCATCGTGACCATCCACGCATCCCAAGACAATCGCCACTTCCCATGGGTTGGACACTTAGGGTACGAGAAAATCACATGGGCCATAGTAGATGGCGATTAATCATTTTTCCAAGTGTACAAGCAAAGTAACACCTTGGCGTAGTTATAAAACCCCACATAACCATAATTTCAACGTATCCAGATATAATATCAATCAAACCAAACATTGTAAATGCAATACATTTTCCAAAATGTCATGCGCACTAGTTTAAGTCTAACCATAGGAAATAACAAGGTAATGAAGGCCATGGTTAGCGTGCAAGTGAAATCCCACATGTGGAACTCCATAAAAGAATAAGCAAGGTATATGGACTCTTACATTAGACCATAGGGATCGACATAACAAAAGATCGAAATGTTAACTTAAGATAATTACAATGCGTGCTCAAATACAAGACCGTGACCATATTTGAAAGATGGAAAGAAGAGTATGTATAAATTATGAAAACTATTATTAGATATTAAGAAGGGAATTCAAATTGATGTGATTCATAAGCATAATAAATCTAATCACCGAGTTAAATGAATCCAAGAACAAATAAAAACAAGTATAGTTGACAAGAGTTTATGACTGATATAAAAATTAAAAAAAACTGTTTTTTTTTAAGAAATGGGATATGTGACATTTAAGCCCAAGAGGGGAGTATCTAGTGTCCCATCATGGCCAGTGGTATAGTTTTGTGACACCTGGAGAGGAATTGTTTTATGGATTATGTATGCCATACTTATATGCTATAAACATGTTTAGGTCAATTGACTTATGAATGTTGATATATATTTGCAGATATTATATACATGAATGCATCTCTTCTTATGCATGTTTATATGTCTAATTATGTGCATCATATCAAATTTGATTATGAACATGATATATGTATATTATTTTCTATATTTAGTTAATAAAATGCATTAGGAGATATGATTGTGACATGTGTGATCATCATTGTGTGGAACATATGGTGGATTATGATATAGTTAATGATACATTATTTACATGATTATATATTCTTAACCTTGTATTGAATAAGATTTGGTAGAGAACTTATTTACTAGTGACAAGGACACCTGGAATAGAAATGGAAATGGAGTTCATGTACACATTTGTGTAAAATGTCACTAAGTTAGTTCATAAATGATCGTGAAGGTCATATACACATTTGGTAAAATGTGACTAAGTTAATTCATTATGAGTTTTAAATTGATTATTATAATCTATGAATTTCTTATGTGTGTAAGTTTAGGGAAACTATGCCTTTCCAACAAGATGATCAAATGGGCATGAGCTCACAACCAATACCCTTGAGGAAAACATGATTCTCCTTGTACAATAGATGAAAAGCCAGGGACTTTAGGGTACTCAGTCCTAAATACATAAAAGATAAAGACGTGAAGTCTTGGATTTATGAAAAAATATTAGGGTGAAGAGCATTGAATCTTTAAAATATCAATGCAAGTAACCTTGGAACTATAAAAAAATATTAGGGCATAACATCCTAAATCTTTAAAATATGAAGGCACAAAGTCTTGGATCTATGGAATATATTAGGTCGCAGAGTTATGAATCTACTAGGATGGTGAATCCTAGGTACAATGCATGTACATATAGCTATAAAATTCTAGAGAGGTATATAATAGGAGTGTAGAATCATTATTCTCTAATAAAAATGACACCACTCGGGGGCATAAATCCACCAAGTAAGCCAACTTAGGTTAAACCTTGGATTAACTTAATTTCAAATTTACCCACTTTTGAGGGGTTTTCAACTTTAATGTTCTTTTAATTAAAAAGGTGAAATCTTTAATTTTAAGAAATAAATAATGATTAATTACCCAAAAAAGACACATGCAAGTTGTGAATTAGGGTAATTAGTTATTTAGCTAAAAGTAAAAAATGTGGGATTTCCACCTCAAAGAGGATGGAGAATAATGCAAATATTTCGATTTTAAATAATAATTATAAATTATTTTGCATGGGAGGATGAGGTGTCACCCCTCTCAAAGCCTATAAATATTGAAGGATCCTCATGGTTTGAGGTGGAAGAAATTGTTATGCAAGGTTAAAGGAGAAGAATATGTTGCTAAATCTATAAGTATTCTTTCTTATTCTCTTTATGGAAGTAAAAGTTAAAAGAGGGCATGAAGAAGGTTCAGGAGATGTGACTATCTTTATTTATTTATTAATTAATTATGCTTATCAGGGAAGTTTGTTTACAACATTCATTTCTATTATTGACGTTCTTTGTGAAGTTAGTTAGGAATGTATTAAATTTTGGATGTTGGTCTGTTATATGGTTGTAGGAGCTACTTTTCATGCCATGTGTTTAACAAAATATGCATATAGGTTTTATACATATGTAGTCGTGTTGCTGCAGAAAAAAAGTTTCTAGCTATGTTGTTGCAAAAACATCAATAGCCATGTTTTTTAGAAAATATTGTAGGAATGTTGCTATAGAATATGTTTGTAGCCATGTTCCTACAAAATATGTTTGTATCCATATTTTTGCAAAATATGTTTGTAGGTATGGTGCTGCACAATATGTTTGTAGGTATGGTGCTACACAATATGTTTGTAAATATGCTACTACATAATACATCTATAACAATGTCATTATAGAATAGATTAGTAGCTTTAGATTTGTTAAGATGCCAAATGGTGATAAGAGTTATAGATTTGTAAACCCTAACACTAGTTGTTGATATGAAATTATGTATCATTACCATAATGATGGGTGAAAAAAAGTCATATATTGAGTTTAGGTTCATTGTGTTTTAATGGTTGGTAAGGTGGAACCTTACATCAATGTCTCTCTCTCTCACACACACGGCCATGCACATACATATTGTTACTAGAGTATTTCCACTAATAGCTTATCAATAGAAAGAAGAAGTAAATCCATGCCATGAGAATGATAAAGAGTCAATAAACAAGAACTCACTTCGAGGTGGCAACCTCCCTTCATAATTTATCTAATGTACAAGACAAGATGATTATACAAAATAATATCCTTTACTATAATTAGGAGATACAATTAACATGATGTATCATACTATCAAGCTGACCTAACCATAAATAACATATTAATAATGAAGTAGGGTTATGACCTTAACATAGAACCCCTCTTTCAAAAATGTTTTCCCTCAAATCTTGTAATTGAGGGTGTTTCTTCATATATTGCTAACTTTTCTTTGTAGATTCTTCTAGGGGTATAATATTCCACTTGATTAGATACTTCATAATGGTTCTATTTTGATAGATAGAGAATGTTGTTCTATAATTATTTATGGATAATTAGCTTCATTTTTTCATCTAATTTTGAAAGTTTTGTTTGCACAATATAATATTTTCCCAAAACCCTTTTTATGCAAGATACATGAAAAACCTTATGAATGCCAGAAGAAGGAAAATTGAAATCAAAGACTATTTGTCTAATCTTGTGAATTATCTCATAGGGTCCAAAAAAAATTGGAGCTATTTTTTCCCTCTTTTATTTTAGAGTGTGTTTGTTATATTGTTGTAGTCTCAAAAAATTCTAATAACCCTCCTCAATTTTATTTCCCTTCGATGTTTATCTGCTTATTGTTTCATCATGTTTTAAAACATTCAACATATTTCTTACAAATTTTCAAAGTTTCTTTAGTCTTCTCCACATGTGATTCCAGTATAATGTGCTTTGGACCAATCCTGCAAAAAGTATGTGGCAATAGGAGTTGAATATCCATAAAGAGCTTCAAGTGGAGATATCTTAGTAGATGTGTGATAGGTGGTAGTATACCACCATTTGCTAGAGGAAGTCACTTCACACATTGAGATTTCTTATTTTAGGAATACCAATGTAGATAAACCTCTAAAAATTCGTTAATTATTTTTGTTTGACCATCTATTTATGGATGATATGTTAAACTCATAGCTAGTATTGTTCCAACAATCTTCCATAATTCTTTCCAATTTTTTTCATGTGAAATTTTTATCTCTATCACTTACTATTATGTTAGGAAATGCATGAACTCTATGAATTTTCTTCATGAAAACTTCTATGACTTGGATTGTCATATATGTACTTTTAATTCCACAAAAATGTGAATATTTTGTGAGTCTATCCATTACTACAAATGTGGCATAAATAACTTATAATTTCGGTAAACCTATAATGAATTCCATTAATATATCTTCCCATCTTTGATTTTTTATGTGTAAAGGTTGAAGTAACCTTAGATCCTTGTCTATCTTTCCTTTATTTCTTGATGCAATTGACATTCTCGTACAAATTAGTGAATATCTTTCTCCATTCCTTCCCAAACCAATTTTTTTAATCCTTCGATATGTTTTAAGGAACCTTGAATTTCTACCACGAGATAGTCATGAGATTCCGTAGTATATATTTTGATTGAAGGCATAAAAAGATTTTATCCTTGTAACAAAGGGTGTTTGTCTTTCACTTCCAACGTTCCATAGGGATCATTCTTCGTTTTAGAAATTGCATTTTAAACAAAGGTATCAACTTACTGATATCGAGTTCTCATTTTTTTAGAGGTCGCATCAAATTATGTTTTTCATGCCAATTTTGAAAAGTGTTGATGCAACATCAACATTTTTTTTGGAGAAACATATTTGTAACACTTTAAATTTTCTTGCCCACGGGGCTTTGGATTGACGGTGAATGGGTGCGCTGTTAAGGCACTCCTTGCGATAGGTCACCGGTTCAAATCCCCCGTGGGTACGTAGGTTAGTCTTAACTAAAAAAAAAACACACACTTTAAATTTCCTTATTTAATATGTATGGATTTTTATTTAATGTTGGTGAATTTCATGCCAATTTTGAAAAGTGTTGACACAACATTGATTGTGTTTTGGAGGGGTCATTTTTTTGACACTCTAATTTTTCTTTAAATTTTCTTATGTATTAGTATAGCCATTTTTTAAATGTTAGTGGTTTTCATGTTAATTCTAAAAAGTGTTGATGAAACATCAACCCTTTTTTTTGTGGGCATATTTTTGACAATTTTTTTTATGTCTTAAGTATGTTCATTTTTTTAAATGTTGGTTATTTAACCAATTTTCAAGTTTTCTTCTTCTTCTTCTTCTTTTCAGTTCCTGAGATGTTTGGTTTTTAAGTGTTTTTCAAGTTTGTGTATTTTGTTTTTCTTTGCAATGCTTTTTTGTAATGAGAATTTCACTTTATTTTGTGAAGTTTGAAAAAACAATAAAATTAGTATTTTGAAGTTAGGATTTTTTATATATTTATTTATCATTAATTAATACTTCGATACTCATAAAATAATTTTCACTAAAAAATAATAATTTTAAACAACAAAAAATTACAGATTTTGCATATAGATATAATTAAAAAAAATACATAGTTTGAGACCTTTTCGCTAAAAATGACATGTGAAAAAAAGTATTTTTTATGGAAAAAATTGAACGTTAAAAGTTGAAATAAACAACCACATTTTATGATTTTTTTACAAATTTTATGTCCAATTATGACTATATATATGATTCACATAAAATTTGAAGTAAAAATAACAAAATAAACAAAAATTGTTTTAAAAAAGATTAAAAATAACTTTCACCCAAATAGGGTCAGAATATAAAAATTAAAAAATAAATTTTTGAAAAAAAAACTTTAAAAATAATTGTAAACAACCCACGAGGCATAGAATAAAAGGTGTTGGGTGTATTGTTAAGTCACTCCATGATGTGAAGACCACCAGCTCAAAACTCCATGGGCAAAAATCGAGCTATGTTCAAGGTTGGTGTGGCCTAGGGTGGGTGCAATACCCAAGTGATTTTGAGGATTTAGATGCCCCTAGATTGCGATTTCTCAAGCCATAAGTCGAGCCTAAATTAATATTTGGAGAAAGACGACAATATATATATATATATATATATATATATATATATATATATATATATATATATAACCTAGAATCATTATAAACTAGTGAAAATAAAAAATTATTAAAAAAATTGAACATGAGAACTAAATAAAACTTAAAAACTAAAAAAAAAATTATAATTTTTTCCAATGAAAAACAAAAAGTTTCAAAGACCGAAAAATAAAAATAAAAATTTAAAACATTATTAAAAAATAAAAATTACAATTAAAAAATCTCATAGGGTGTAGAATAGATGGTGATGGGGTGTATTGTTAAGTCACTTCACTCCGTGATGTGAAGGTTATCCATTCAAAACTTCGTGGGAAAAAATCTAGCCATGTTAAGAGAAGGTGTGGCCCAGGGCGGGTGTGATCCTTGGGTGATTTTAATGACTTAGATGCCCCTCAGTCAGATCTCTTAAGCCAAAGGTCAAGCTTGTCGCTATCAACTCAGATAACTTGACAAAAAAAACTTAAAAAAAAAATAGAAAAAGAAGAAGAAGAAACAAATTAAGAAATAAATGAAATAAGAAGAAAAAAAAAAGAAAAAAAAATTGGAAAAAAATTACAAAACAAATTAACCAAAAATGTTTAGATTTTTTTTTTACAAAAAATCTTCAAAAATATATTAGAAATAATAACTAAAAAAATATTAAAATATAAAATTTATAAAAAAATTATAAATTAATTTAAAAAAAATAATAAAAAAAAATAGGGATCGGTAGTCAGTTCCTGGAATCGACCTTGCCTTTAGCTAGATATGTTGAAGGCAAGGTTGATTTCGAGAATCAAACCCTTGCCCGATTTTTTTTTTTTTTTACAATTTTGTTATACTATTTTCTTTTTTTAATGTTTTTAAAATTATATATATGTGTGTTTTTACTTTTTTAAAATTGTTTTTAATAGTTTCTTATTCATTTTTCTTAAGGTCTGATAAACCTCATTGGTCTCAATGGACTTAATCACCGTCACCATTATATATATATATAAAAAATTTGTTTTTCTTACTTATTTTAAATTTTTTGTTATTATTATTTTAATTACGTTATTTTTTTGCCCATGGGTTTAGATTGACGGTGAATGGGTGTACTCTTAAGGCACTCCTTGCAATAGGTCACTAGTTCAAATCCCTCGTGGGTGCTTACCTACCAAAAAAAATTTATGTTATTTTCTTATTAAATATTATTATTTATTTATTTAATTTTCTAATTTGATTTATATTTTGTTTTTTAGTGAGACTTTTTTTCATTAATTTAATTAATTAATTAATTTTTAAATTTGTTTTTTATTTTATTTATTTTTCCATTAATTATTTTTAATTTAGTTTATCTTATTTCTATTAATTATTTTATTAAACATATCGTCTCGATTAAGGTCTTGAATTATTTTTATAATTTTTTACTTCCTTCCTTGTTTATAGATTGACTTTGATATATATATATATATACTTTTAATCAATTAATTTAAATATTATTTTTCAAAAACTAGTTGTTTTATATAGTGGTTACTTATTAATATTTGTTTTTAATAAATTAATAAACTAATATCATAATTTAAATATTATTTTTCAAAAACTAGTAATATTTGGTTTTAATAAATATGTTTAAATATTACTTTTCAAAAACTAGCCATTTAAGATAGTTGTTACCCATTAATATTTTTTAATAAATTAATAAACTAATATCATTATTTAAATATTATTTTTCAAAAACTAGCCATTTAATATAGCTGTTACTTAATAATATTTGTTTTTAATATATTAATAAATTAATAGCATAATTTAAATATTATTGTTCAAATATAGCCGTTACTTGAAATCATGTCTCTACATTGCTCTCTATTTAAGCCTTTGCCATGGTCTGTCTCTTCATCTGGTTTGATGATGAACCACATTTGTTGGTTCGAAATCCATTGGCCAAAAAATATCTCTTATGTGATTTCTACCGAAAGGCTTTGCTTAATTCATCACAACTTATTATTTGAGTTGAAACAACTCATTATTATTTTTTGTGATTATTTAATTTGTTTGTTGTTTTAGTTATTTTAACTTTATTTTGTTTTGTTATTTGTTAAATGTTTAATTTTTTTCATTTATTTTATTTATTTTTTAAATTTGTTTTATTTTTCTTTTTTTTTTTGCCTGTTTTCTTCTTTTATATGTTTTGGCTAATGTTTTAATTTTAATTTTTCAATGTTTGTTTTGTTTTTTTTTTCATTTTGATTTATTAATCTATTTATTTTACTTTTTTACTTTATTTTTTGGTGTGGGGTTGTGTCGATACTCGACTTGCAACCTAACCCCATTATGTATCAATTTGATAGTTAATTTTTAAGCTTTCTTTACAATGGATCAAGTCCACCCCCACTACATGTCAATTTGATGGTTGATTTCTAAATTTTCATTGTATTGGTCAACTCTGCCACCACTGTCTGTCAATTTGATGGTTAATTTTAAAGTTTTCATTCCAATTTGTCAAGTTGTCTTAGGCTAAGATTTTAAAAGAGCTCTACTTTAGCATTAAAAAAAATTACTCTTGATATAATGACTCTTTGATTTAGCTTGACAAATCACATGTCCAAATAAGGAACAAAGTGGATACTTTTTGATGGGCTTAGGATCCTTTGGGCATATACACTCCAAAAGGTGGTTACAAAATTCTTATTGGAGCCAGAATCAGGGACGAAGCAGAATGGTGGTGTAAAAAATTATGTAAGCTTCCCTATCCTGCGAAGGCACAACTTTTCTTCTGGTGTCTCCTAAAAAACAAAGTCCCTACTTGGGATAATTTGCAAAAAAGGTGAAAGGAAGGGTTAGACTTGTGTGCTCTATGTAAGAGATGTGGGAAAACTGTCCCACATCTCTTTCTATTATGTCATTTGTCTCTAGGAGAAAGTTAAGCATACTATGGGATGCAATCTAGTATGACAGGGTGTTACTTTCTCTAAAGCTTGGAGGCTTTGGTGAGAATATACAAAATATGGAACTAATAGATGCATTACACCTATTGTGTGTTGGGGACTATGGCTCAGGATACTACTACTGTGCCTGATCTCTTATCTTCTCAAATGTGTGTTACCATCTCCATCCTTCCCACCAAGGATTCGATTCATGTTCCTAGGGTATTTTGTGAAGAATTGGTGGATCATGATAGCTCGTTGTCCTATTTTGATGAGGCCTCAAATTAAGAAGGCATGTGTGGTGGTGGTATGATTCTATTTCTGAACGAATATCTTTTTTTAAGTCTGTTGTGAGTTTAGGGAAGGGAACAAACAATTATGTCGAACTCCTTTCATTAAAATTTTTACTCTGCTAGGCTCTGGAACACAATGTGCAATCAGTACATGTTTTTGGAGACTTTATGAATGTCTTCAACTTGTTCAATGTCACACAACGTTGTCACAACCACACCCTTCTGCCATTTTTGGAGGATATCATGCAATTGAAACAGGCTTTTGATTTTATTTCATGTTTTCCCATCTATTGGGAAATAAATGCTGATGTAAACTCTCTCTCTAAGGAAGGCACTAGGAAGGATTTGGTCTATTGGAATGTCATGGAGCATCTTGATGTTGATGCCCAAGATTATATCTATCAATCCTTTCTGATGGATTAATATCAATGATTGATATCAGATTTTTTGCATACTTTTTGCTCAGTATTTCCAACTACTTTAACAGATCATGATAGTCTTACACTTCTTGGCGGATATGTATGAAACTTTTTCTCAGTATCTTATATTTATATTGATGATGTTAACAAACTTCATTATTGGGATAGGGTGGGCTCCAAGCTCAGCTTTTTGGGGATTATGATCGTGGTTTTTTTTACACTTCCTCTCATCTATGAGAGGACTTTTTTGGGAATGGTTTGGCATTGGTGATGCAATTTTTCATATATATATATATATATATATATATATATATATAAGTTATGATTTTTCTTCGAAAAAAATGACTCTTTGTTTTAGGTATTCATCTTAAAGGTTTTTTATACTCATGATATTTGGTTTTAATTCCATAGTTGGAAATTGTTGAAATTTTAAGGATTCTAGAACACTATGTGATTTTCTAGAATCAAGAAAATCACAGAGTATTCCCAAACCTCCGAACATCATATTAAATGTGAAAATCTATATGCTAAAATTTTAAGGTTTTTCAGAGTCATGATATTTATCATTAAGACTATGGTTGAAAATTGTTGGTAAAGTTTTTTTTAGTCGTGATATTTTATCTTTAATGCTATTGTAAAAAACTATTGGAATTTTAAGGTTTTTCAAAGTCACGATATTTTATTTTTAATGTCATTACTAAAAAAAATTGGAATTAAAAAAAAAAAAACAAAAACAAAAAACAAAAACAAACAAACAAACAAAGGTTTGATTTTGTGGTGTTTTTTAACGTTTATTGCACAAAAAATTTAGTTTTTAATGCCATTGTTTAAAAAAAATGGAATTTAAATCCAATTAAAAAAAAAGAGGTTGATGCAACATCAACACTTTTCATTTTCAAGGTGATTTTTGATGTTTTTGGCGCAAATCAAGTTTTTAATTCCATTGATAAAAAATGTCAAAATTTTACCACAAAAAAAAATAAAAAAATAAAAATAAATCATTGATACAACATCAACACTTTTCTTTTTTGCGGTGTTTTTTCATGCTTTTTGTGCAGAAATAGGGGCTTTTTGGTCATTAGTTCTTGTTCTAAGGTTATAGTTCTCATTAAGTTGGGAACTTTATTTTTATCTTTCTTACTATTTTCATCTTGCCTTTCATGGTGAGCTTTTTCCAACCACATAAGAATGGAATATAAACTTGAGGCATCTTCTATTCTAGAAAGGGAATATGCTAACATATTTTTTTTAACAGGAATGAGTATATATATTTTATTAAATTTGTGCCTAGTCACATTAAATACACAAGAATTGTGTTACATTTTTGTTCTTGCTCCCTCCCATCCTTTTAATTGGTCTTTGTGACTATCATTTCTAAGGTACTTCTAGTTTTTTCAAAATTCATTACATTTCTATATGTATACAATCTATAAAAACTTCTGAACAAAAGGAAAATTTTGTAACAATGCATGTATTACTTAATTTTTGCATCACCCTCCATCGATAACTTGTTGAGTTCGATGCGTTGTTACATGTTGTTCCAGCTCCCATAATTGGATACACTAGATTTGTTGCAGATAAATTGAATTTGTTCCTACAACTCCATAATATGTCCATGCAGGGCCTCGTTTCATCCTCTTGTCTGACTAACTTTGCTTTCAAAAATTGTATATTAATAACACATTAACATTCAGCTCCATATTAGACCTAATTTGTAGATTCATTATCATCAAATCCATTTGTAGCTCCTCCATTTGATTTAACATTTGAGAGGCCTTGTCTTTGTAGGTGCATCCTATATGTCCTTCATGGTTGCTAGTTCCCAATTATTTTTCTTTACTAGTTCTCATTTTGGTCGAAATGATCATAAGGAAATTTTTTCTTCCCAGGTTTATAGGTCAAACCCATACCTTCAATAACCAAGAAGATCAAAGGGTGCCTTCGTGTTCCATTCTACATTGGTGTCAGGTACTAAGATTATCTTTATTCTTTTACTTGTCAGTATATGCTAAGATATGTCATTCTAGGAGTCTTCGATTTTTTGTCACCTTTGGAGTTAGAACACCAACACAAGCAGGAGGTGGCTAGAAATGAGCCTTTCAAGAGTCTATGGAGACGTATGCTGAGGTATTTCACGCAGGGAACTTAAAATTTTTTGTCCCCTATGTAGAAAGGGCACTAACACAAAGAGGGGGTGGCCAAACTGTAGCATCACCATATACATGCCAATTAGATACCCAAAGCCCCTCACTAGGCCAAAGAAGAATTAGGCTTGCATGAATATTTATCTCATCAAGTTGTCTACCTAATACATCCCAAAGGACATGCCAATTCCTACAACGCTTTTGTTGGATATATGTCTTGCGCTGGTGATTCTAATATGAAGTCTCCAAATTTCTTTGATAATGTGATAACTTGACACCACCCATTCTCATCATAATCCCACATCCTTTTAGCATAACTGTGGCATTACAATTCATAAATGCTTCTTGCGTGAGATCCATCATCATTGTGAGACACTATCCTATGGTGCTCATGTACTACTTGTTGCATATGGTTTCAATCTTGTGTGAAGGTTGTGTGTGTATGGAATTTGCATGCAGAGAACTTAATGGGGTTGCCACGACATCCGTCAGGCCCCCTTCACATTTCATATTACTATGCCTTCCTTCATTGTTGAGCCTTATGCCTTAAGCACTGGGTTTGAAAACTGATATATATATATATATATATATATATATATATATATATATATATATATTAAACATATATATTTTGTTAAAATAGAACATCAACCCCCCTTTTGTAAAATTAGGGAAAATTCCCCCACCCCAATTCTCCATTTACCTCTAATTGTCATGCCTCGAGGTGGGTGGAATGGTTGGCATAGTTACCAGATTCTGCATTGTGTTTTATGAGAATATGAAAGTATTACTTTTTTGGAATTTTGTTTAGAATCTTCCCTATTATTTTTAAAAGGTTCTCCATATGACTATCACTAGGTGAGGTTCAATTGCATAATTTTTGTATAATGATAAGCGATTCCCCCAGGATTTTTGGGCACTTGTGCCATGGTAGCTAATATTAAGCCTTTCATTAAGCCATGCATTTATACATGGTTGTTTGTCATTTTCTCCAATCCCCATGCATACTTCTTGAATTTAGTTTCTTCAGGGTTTTACAATACCCATGCCCCTCCTGCCACCCCTAGCATCTTCTACCACATTATCCATCCCTCTTTTTTAGATTATTTCAAAATCAAAAACTTGCATTTTTATTGCTATTTTGATGAAAATCTTTGCATCAAAAATTAAATTTGGGATATTATGGTCTACATTGGCTATAAAATTCCTCCTAATGAGATTTTTCCACTATTTTTTTGTTGCATGTAAAATTATTGCCATTTCTTTTTCATATGTATATTTCACCAAGTCTTTTCCCTTGATTTGTTTACTTTCAATACTAATGCAGAAGACATGGAATCCTTTAAAAGTGAGAATGCCTAGGTACTTCATTCCATACACATTTTTTTCTTAAAAAGAAATGTGAGTGGACCTATAATGCATACATAAATTCTTAATAATTTTTTTTTATAATATCCTTTAAGACCTAAAAATCCTCTAAGGTTCTTAATACTCTTAGAAATATGCCATTTTATAACAACTTCAATATTTTTAGGGTCCACCTTAACCCCTTCCCATGAAACAATATTATCCAAACATTTTACTTCTTGTTTCCCACAACACATTTGGATCATTTTCTATATAATATTTTTCTCAAAAATTTGTAGGAATTTATCCACATATTTAACGTGGTATTCCATGATAATCTATAGATAAGTATATCATCAAAGAAAACCAACACATATTTTCTAAGATGGGATTGAAAATTTGTGTCCATAAGGCTCTCAAAAGTAGGAGGAGCATTATTCAAACCAAAAGGCATGACCAAGGACTCATAGTTCCCTTCATGTGTTCTAAAAGTTGTTTTGAGAATGTCTTCTTCTCTTAATTTAATTCAGTGGTATCTTGATTTAAAAATTAAGATCTAACTTCATAAAATAAGCCACTCCATGAATGTCATTTAATAGATTGTCAATATTTGGAATATGGAATTTATCCTTGATGGTGATTTTATTTAGATCTCTATAATCAAGACACATCCTCCAAACATTATGTTTTCTTCTTACCATCACTATTTGAGCTAAAACGGAAATCCTACTTGGTTAAATAATACCTAAATCCAACATGGATTGTACCATTTCTCAATCTCCCCCTTTTGTTGACAAGGATATATTTAAGGCCTTTTATCAGGAGGACTATTTCTAGATATTAGTTCAATTTCATGTTCATAATCTCTAGATGGAGGTATCCCATTAGGAATTCTTGGTAGACCCTATGGTGATTTTCAAAAATGAATTTTAATTCCCATGGAATATTTCATCTTTCTCCTTCTATAGAATAAATTCAAACTACAACTCCCTTACTATCCTTTTAGGATATTTTCCAATTCTATGAGAGTTAATGACCTAAGAGGGTGAATATTTTAACCTTTGAGCTAATATTGAATTCTTACCAATTTAATATCATGGATAACTCCTTATTTTAATGCCTCCCACCCCCTTATGCCATTTTGGGCTATGGAAGTGTTACTCGTTTTTTTAACCCAATATCCAAGGTTTGTTATGAAGATGGGGTTACAACAACCTCTTTTTCCTCAAAATTTCCAACTTCTAAAACTAATTTCACCATCTAGTTCAACTCATTAAGAGCTATCTAGTGATATAAAATTTACCTTAATTTGAGTCTTAAGTAGAAAGTTATGCCCCTTATAACTTTAGTCCATTGAGAAACCATGTCATCAAGGGAAATTTTAAACGGAACCCACATGGCCATGCCTGACCCATGGGGTCCCACGCCATCACCGCATGGGTTCCACATGACACCTATGTCATATCAAGTCGAACTATCAACATTGGCGTTCTTTCATTGACATGCACTATGTGATTTGGCCAAGGGCTTATTGCTAGTAATCAAAGGTTGTTATTAGACCATCGAGATAGGGCCTCCCAACACAACGATCCACTTAATTTTTTAGAAGGTTTGATGGCCCTACATGGCACCCAAGTCATATCAACACTAGCACATACTTTTAGTTCTATAGTGTTGTGTTTCAGGTATGGCCTTTCCCTGGGTCAGTATTTCATAGGATCACCACCTTAGTACCACGTTCCCCAGGATCACTTCCCCGATGTCATACTCCCTGGTGCCATGCTTACTTGGGATCACTTTCCCCGGGCTAGTATTGCATTGTTGAATTGAGGCTTCTGTGATCCATATCAAGTTTAAGAGAAATTCTTCGGCGTAAATCACAAGATAAATCATTTGTCGACGCATTTCGAACCAACTAGTGTGGTTCATCGTCAGGACAAGTCGAACAGACAGATCCAGCTTAGCATGTTAAATAGTTTGAGCAGAGCCTCCAATGGCTATCTAGACTAACGGCTACTTTTGACTTTAGGACCAGAGTCAAAATTATTACAATTTAATGGAAATTAGTTATATTAGGTGACCAATAAAAAATATAAAAAATAATTTAAATGGTGTTTAAGGTTAGTTAAAAAGGGTATTGTTTGTTAATTAAAAATTATCAATTAGCTAGTATTAAAAGGGAATAAGTTATATACAGGACCTTTTCTTATAATAAATGTATAATTATATGTATATATATCTATATAAATATAAAGAAATATATAAAAGTTAGTTAGAGTTAATAAAAATAATGGAACGAGAAAATTAAGTTAACCTTTAAAAAAAAAGAATAAAAATAAGAATAAAAATAAAAATAAAAGTAAAAGTAAAAAATAAATCAATAAATACATAAAAATTAATTAATTAATTAATTAAAATAATAAAATAAATGAATAGATAAACAAATAAATGAATAAATAAAAAATAAAAATAAAAAATAAAAATAACAATAAAATTAAATAAATAATAATAATAATAATAATAATAATAATAATAAATATTGGGTTTAATTAAGAAAGTTCTAAAAGGTATTAATAATAATAATAATAATAATAATAATAATAATAATAATAGAATAAATAAATAAATAACAAGGAAATACTATCAAGTTAACTTAAAAATAAAAAATAAAAAAACAAAAATAAATAAAAATAAAAATAAATAAATAAATTTTACCGAGCCAAAAGGAGAAACCCTAGGAAGAAGGAAAAGACATGGCTCTAAGGAAAAAGATCTGCGAAAAAAAGGGAAACATCGAAAGCTAGAAAAAGCAAGACTAGGAAGAAAGGGCAGGGATCCAACAGCTATTGATCTTCCAGCCGTCATCTCTATTAAGATTGCTCGGCCTTCTTTCAATTTCAATAGCTTCCCTGAATTTACTTGAAAGAAGGCCGAGCAATCTCAATAGAGATGACGGCTGGAAGATCAGTAGCTGCTGGATCCCTGCCCTTTCTTCCTAGTCTTGCTTTTTCTAGCTTTCGATGTTTCCCTTTTTTTCGCGGATCTTTTTCCTTAGAGCCTTGTCTTTTCCTTCTTCCTAGGGTTTCTCCTTTTGGCTCGGTATATATATATATTTTTTTATTATTTTTTTTTTTTTTTTTTCTAGTATTTCATTATTATTATTATTATTTTTCAATATTAATACCTTTTAGAACTTTTTTTTTTTTTTTTTTCCCGAAGAAATAGAGCGCGTAATTTCCATTAATTTCAGAAAATTACATGTTGTAGATGCTGAAACGCATATGCAGTATTGTGGGTAAACCACTTACAATAACCAATACTTCTGGGAAGTATGCAGATACAACCCTCAATAGGGCCTCCAGAAGATAAAGCCCACAGACAGGGCAGCCAGATACAGGGTATGTAAATCCCAACAGGAGTATACGCCTACCCTTTACAAGAAAATAAAACAGTAAATAAATGATAGCTCCGGAGGAGTACAGAAATATTTCAAAATGGCTGCCAAAATAACAGAGGAGAGAGGCACGAATTGGTAGAGGTAGACACCCCCCCATCCCCTCAACTCTCCACCAATAACCTCAGAAGCCAGAGGAAGAAATCCTCCCATATGTCCAGAGAAGCCAGAAAAAGAAACAACCCGCAACAGCCATAGAAAGCGGCACAAATTGGTGCAGAGAAAGACTCCACACCTCAGATCCCTCAACACTCGCCATGGCTGCAAAGGTTACAAGCAAAGGACCAAAAAAGAACCCAGCCTCAGCAAGGGAGCCCAAAATAGGTCCCGACAAGAGCTGAGGCGGGTCGGATTCGGGGGCAGAGGCGACTAGGGCAGCCACCTCGCCCCCATGAAGAACGTCAGGAAGCCGAAGCCCCGCGACCTCGCACTGCAGCTCAGCACAAAGAACAAAGGCCCAAAACCCTTGCTAAAACGGCCAAGACGCAGGGTCGGTCGGTGAACAGAGAAAAGCCGAGGAGAAACGCCGCCGCCGCTAAGCTCGAAACAAAACCCCAGGCCACGGCCGAGCAGATGGGAGGCAGCCAAACCCGGATACACCAGATGAGGCCGAAAGAATCGAGTCTCGCTGAGGAAGGATGCAGCAAGCCCCGGAGCAGGAAGAAACTGGCAGCACGAAGCACCAGACGAAGGCAGCCGGATGGGCAAGCAGTACCCCCACCAGCGGAAGCCCAGCCGCCGCAGGCACAGGCTGCAACCAGAGCCCAGATAACCCTAGGTTTCCGCCGCGCCAAGAGCTCTCGAGTCTCCCAGATCTTCAACAAACCATTTAGAACTTTCTTAATTAAACTATATATTTATTATTATTTATTTAATTTTATTGTTATTTTTATTTTTTATCTTTTATTTTTTATTTTTTATTTTTTATTTATTCATTTATTTGTTTGTTTATTTATTTATTTTTTACTTTTATTTTTATTCTTATTTTTTTTTTAATTCTTATTTTCTTTTTTCAAAGGTTAACTTAATTTTCTCGTTCCATTATTTTTATTAACTCTAACTAACTTTTATATATTACTTTATATTTATATAGATATATATACATATAATTATACATTTATTATAAGAAAAGGTCCTGTATATAACTTATTCCCTTTTAATACTGGCTAATTGATAATTTTTAATTAACAAACAATACCCTTTTTAACTAACCTTAAACACCATTTAAATTATTTTATATATTTTTTATTGGTCACCTAATATAACTAATTTCCATTAAATTGTAATAATTTTGACTCTGGTCCTAAAGTCAAAAGTAGCCGTTAGTCGAGATAGCCGTTGGAGGCTCTGCTCAAACTATTTAACATGCTAAGCTGGATCTGTCTCTTCAACTTGTCCTGATGATGAACCACACTAGTTGGTTCGAAACGCGTCGACAAATGATTTATCTAGTGATTTACGCCGAATAATTTCTCTTAAACTAGTATTGCATCTACCAGGTACTATAATTCCTAGGACAATATTACATCTCCTTGGGCCAACATTATATCTCCTCGATACTATAATCCCCAGGTTGGTAGATTTAAATTTTAATTAAACAATGATTAAACAATAATTAAGAATCTTAATTAAAAGGTTCATTAAATTAATCCTTGCATACCATTCAATGGAATTTATGAAGAAAACATGTTATTTCAAAGACATTTTTCATTTCATCAGTTTAACGAAACATTTAACAAATTACCATCTCTTCTCTTGCGATCAAATCAAACTTGTTAAGAGAGTTGTGAATACCAATTAACCAACCATGAATACATAGGTTCTCATGAATATACAAGGGTAGTTGTAGTCCATCTATCAAACATTGTGAATCCTCTAAACAAGTTGAATTAATATATACATAAGCCCTTGTTGTCAAATAAGAGAGCATAATCACACAATTTCTCATATCAATCATGGAAATATTGAACAACACATTCCAGAAATTCATTAAAATCATAGACATATCAGATGTCATAGCAGCCATAAACTTAACAATGGAAATCACAATTCATTAATAAAGTATGTAATATACTCATTTGTATGTCTCAAACTAGTTGGAAACTATAGGAGTGACTTACACTCTCTGTTGAAATATTTAACTAGGTTCGGTCTTCATAATGACGTGTAATCATGATTTTATGTAGTTGATGTAAAGAAGAAAAATAAAATTATTTTGTAATGCTTGAGTCATGGGTTTCATGATCAAGGAATTTTATTTTATAGGAGAAGCTCCCATTGTGAGCTATTAGGTTTGGTCATCAAGTCATAAAGTCTATTGAGTCAATGTCAAGTATTGTAGACCCATTTGGGCATGTTACATATGTATTTGAGTCATTGTAAAAAGTCTAAAGATCCTCCAAGACCAAGTCAAAGCACCTCCAACAAGTTGGCCTTCAATAAAGCAATCAACCATCACTAAAGATCAAGTCGGCCTAGAAGCATTGTCAAGTCAGCCTCAAGTCATGGTCAAGAAGCCTATATAAGGAGGCACTCGACCTCTCTCAAGGACACACACTCACTTGTCACTCAAGCACAAATAAGAAGAAAGGATGCGAGATAAAGGAGGATGAAAGAAGACAAGAAGATCGAAGTTTTGGGATCAGTTTTGGGTTGCTTCTCTCCACACGTGCAAAGAGATCTAGGGTCTCCATCTGCTGCATAAAGGTTGAGTTGCAGTCACATCAAAGTGTCAAAGATTAGTGTCAACAAGGTCTAGTTTGAAGGATGAATTCAACGGGAAAAACAAGGAGGCATAGAGAAGAAAAAGGAAGATAGATCTCTCCATTATCTTCTCTCTCATGTGATCTAGGGTTTCTAAAGCTAGGGAAGAAAGTTGTAGAAACTACAAGTAAAGCCGAAATTGAAGTAAGGAAGGATGAAGTTGCAACAAGAGTGTTGTTGAAGTCAAAGTTGAAGTCAAGGAAGAAGCTCCTTTGACTTAAGGATTGATTTGGTCTTGGAGGATTCTCGGTCAAGGGTATAGGTCTTGGAATTCATCAATTGAAGATTCTATAAGAAGAAGATTTCATTTGGGTTTTCATCTCAAGATTGGAGAGGTTTTGGCCCTAGATGATTGCCTACATATTGTGTCCTGTGTCTAATTTTTCTTTATGATTTTGGTAGTTGTTTGATGAATAAGAACACATAATAATAATCAAGCTAAGAATATCATAATTAAGAAAAGTAAAAATATTTCGCAAGCATTTATAATTACTATAGAAATCACCTCTTGACTATGCCCTAGATTTCTCAACATGGTATTAGGGCTAAGGCAACAAATCAAGGAAGGGCAGCTCATCAAGGGACAACCAAGAATTCAACAATCGAAACTCTAGAAGGGTATCAAAGAATATCTATAAGATCATCTCATCCTAAAAGAATTTTTGAAGTCAAGATCTACAAGGAAGTGTCAAAACCCTAGAAGAAGTCTACACCAGAAGAAGTCTTAGGATCCTCACTCAAGTCATCATCAAAGAAAAGGACCACAAAGACCCTACCTCTACTCAAGTTGAAAATATCTACAAATAAAAGTAACTTGAAGTCTACTTGTCCAAGAGAATCAAGATCAAGGACGTTGTTATCATCATCAACAAGGACATTTTCATCATCATCAAAATTTCTAAGGTGATCTCCCTCTCTTTCGAGCCAAGGATCACTCTTTAAGAAAATTATCTTCATCTAGGAGAAGTTTTACATTATCCATATCATCATCAAATTCAAGGAAGCAGCAAGTGGAAGAAACATCTTCACAAGTAAGTATATTTATGTCTACACCTAATTCTGTCAAAATGTCTTTTTGCAAGGGAAGCAACAAGTTAGTTGGGGATTCAAACTTTCTTGCATGGAATAAGAGAACATATCTAAATCTCATTGAGAATGAGGTCATGGGACATGTTAAGGGCTCAATCACGAAAACCCCAAAATAATATTCTCAAGAACTTGCAAGGTTCATGAAAGGGGAATTAAGGGCTCAAAGGATTCTCATAGAATCCATCAAGGATCCCCTCATTCCATATGCATCTAAACTCAAAAATTCACAAGAAATATATGACAAACTGTTAGATTTGTTTTCTATAAGCACGACAAGAGAATTTATCTCATGAAGGAAAGAGATCTACAAGATAAGGATATGAAAACAAGTAGGAATAACCTCATACTTTATGAGGATATTTGAAATAAGGGATCAAATTTAAGATTTGGGAGAAATAATATCTGACAAATAGATGACCATTTTAGTACCAAATGCATTATCAGAGGAATGGGGTATCTTCACATCAAGAATTTATGGGAAGAAGTAAGCTACTCCATTTAAGGATCTATGCAAGATTGAATAAACCATGTTGAAGGAAAAAACTAATCCAAGATCAAGTGAGCAAAATCAAGCATATGCTACAATGACAAAAAGAAAAGGAAAATTTGGAAATTTTGGTCCTCAGAAAAAGAAGAAGAATATGACCAAGGTTCAAGGGTATTGATGTCAAGAATATGGGCATTATAAGAGATATCGTCCCAAGCTCAATAAAAACAATAACAAAAAGGGAAGATAAGAATCCCATATCACTGAAGAAGTGGAGGAAGATGAAAAGAAGAAATCCAAGAAAGAGGAAGTAAAATATCTCTACTATGATTGATATAGTCTTCCTCACCTAGTTATTTCAAGTTTCTGTTTTCAAAGTTATTTTGTTGTAAGATATGGCTAGCATGAGTCACTAAGGAGCATTATAGGATGCATCATGGCATCATAGAAGCATACAGTTGAAAGCAATATCTTGTGACATCATCATAAGGAAGCATTAAAGATAGCTGAAATAGAAGTCTATGGTTGTCATCTATAGAAGGATGTAGTTCTTGGTACCCTCATTTGAAGCATAAGTAGTACTTATGGAAAAAAAAATAAAGTCATCTATTATAGAGCTCATTATACATCATTCAAAAGGAGCATTTGCAGGATGATGATGGTCAAGATCCTCCGTTGGAATATTCAATTGAAGATTCACCTTTTGAAAGAAGCAAGTGTCTCGTCAGGAATTCCA
Source organism: Pinus tabuliformis (assembly GCA_031772625.1). NCBI lineage: Eukaryota > Viridiplantae > Streptophyta > Pinopsida > Pinales > Pinaceae > Pinus > Pinus tabuliformis. Next base: position 860,299,941 of record CM062820.1, read on the forward strand.
ACCTATATGGATTCATGGGATGATGGTATGATGTCTAAAGAAGTGATGCAGGGGGAGATTGAAGTTATTTCAATCAAGGAAGTTTCCAAATGAATTCTAGATGACCAAAAGAAAGAGATAAGGTATGTATGCTTATACTTGATAAAATAGAATCATGTCATATGGTTGCAGATATCATGAATGAGTACTCTACCTCAAGAGCATGATAAAAAGAAATGATCTCTACTTGTGAAAAGATGCATGAAGGAATGGTTCACACATTGACTAGATGAAATCAACATAATATGTCCTCATATGAAATATGAGGTGGCTGACAAAGTCGAAGGAACTATGATTGTAAATTCCTAGGAGGAAATGTGTGAATAAAGAAAGGAAGATATCATGAAAAATGCAACTATGGAGAAGGAAATCAACATCCAAGGACTAGAATATTTGACTATGATATCTCCATGGGAAAGATATGAAGATCTTGATTTGAAAAGGAAAGAGACCCTTAACATTGTATATATTTTTGGAGATGTGTCAATACATGCAGGATGTTGATGCAAACAATAAGATGTGACAATGAAATACCATCAAAAAGGAATTTTTGATTTAATGTTCATATTATATTTTTGAATAATATCTGGATGGGCTAATGTAGGGCTACCAAAGGAAGAGTTGTATATGTCATCTACATCTGACACTCATGTGGTAGGATGAAATATCCTGAAGGAAACATAAAGCTAAGAAGGTAGAAAGGCATGAAGGAAAGGCTAGATATGGACTAATCGATCACTTTCCAATGAAAGAAATGATTACATGACTTACATGATCGATGAATGAAAGTGATGGATGGTCGATGCCATATGAAGAAGTCCCAAAAACATGAAGACTCCTAAATAAAGAAAAGGAAGTTCATGACATCGAAAGGAGGAGATATTCAAGTAGTTGATTGCCCCATGATCTCCACCTAAAGAGTTGTTGGAAACAAGGTGCTGGTCAAGAGGGTGTTGTGAAGGAAAATCCCCTCTACGGACAGAGGCGATCCCTCTAGCCCAATGAGTGGGTATATCAACAAACCAAATAATCAAGAAAGAGGAACCTTTTTTATGATAATCACTCATTCCTCAAAGATGGCTTTGAATCTTTCGCTCCAGGCCTCGTTCCTAATTCGTTCTTCACATCCAGAAACCTGCAAGAGAGATCAAACTAATATGAAAGACACAAGAGCATATATAACATATATAAAGAATAAACTACTTAACAGATCAAGTAACATTATGCTAATCGCATAAATATCTACACAATTATGGAAAGTGAACATTAGATGTATATATTAAGAAACTAAAAAGGGAATCATACAACCTATGCCTTGATGTTGGAGCATTCCTTTGGGTGGATGTCCAAGTCTAAGCAAAGACTCTTGAAGCACTCCTCCAAACTAGAATGGGTAGTATGTAAGCATAATCTCAGCAGAAGGATGCAGCAATCAATGACAACCATTTGGGGATGGAAGGGAGTGAATTTATAGGAAGGGAGAGGGAGTTAGGGATCAACAAAAGAGGGAGGAAGGTCCACATATCAATGAGAAATCCCATGATGATAAGATCAAGAGGCCCAAATGAGATAGCTTGACCATATAAACAACAACCAATGTCCAGCTCATTGTTCTCGAAGGTTCAAGTGAGTGAAGCTCCTCCACTAGTTTGGGAAATCCTGCCAGAAGAAGTTCAGTGCAAATTTTCTGATGAAAACCCACACTGGCAGTGTGAATGTCTAACTGAGAAACCTTCCATCAGCATGGGTAGGAAGTGGAGGAAAACGTGTTGATGCCAAAAATTAGTTTTTTAGGCAACTTTCTCCAGAATGATTTCAGGGCAAATTTCCTTTGATTCTTCAGGGAGGTTTTGGTCTGTATATCATGATGGATATTCTGCACAGTGGTTAATGTTTTGGAACTCCGGGATATGGCACGAGAAGTGAACAGGAGATATGAAAAAATAATGTGTAACAGATTCCCCCTAAAGCATGAAGGCAGAACAGGGAGTGATGGTTGAGGCACTTTACAAGTTAGTGCAAGGACAAGAACAACACCGTCAGGAGACCTACAATTCAATCATATACATATATAGATTTGGATCTCCTCAGAAACTCGTCCTTGCATATGCCCATTCATCGACCATGATTATTTGTTGACACAACCATCCGAAGAATGCTGGAGGGAATGACAAATGGTGGCCGCCCCCATGTCGCAGAATCAAGTCTCCCTATCTGAGCAAACGTGGATCTATGGGTGTTGGTGGATCCACTTCCAGCCACTGATAATTAAATAATGGTACACATTCCAGGATGAACGTCACCAGAATAGATCTGAAACCAAATTGTTTTAGATTTCCCCTCTTGCACTTGGTTAATTGGCACTTCATGCATGCAAATAAACCTTCACACTAGTTGAATACAATAGGATTTAGGCATTCGATCACATACTGGAAGTGAGACTTTGATGCCTCATGTAATGCTTGTGCCCAAGCTATTCAGGCCATAGTTTCTAGGATGGTTTGAAGTGGGAGATTGGTAATGGTATTTATGTCAATCTTCTCGTTGTTGCCCTTTATGGCTCCTGGATAATGCCTCACAATGAGTATGTTCGTTCTCTCTCCTCCAGAGTGTGATCCGAATAACTGCACCCATTGTCCCTTTTTGGACAACCCAGTAATGACGTAAATGCACATGACCTCTATCTCAATTTCTTGATACCCAAACATGAACAATTGTCGATCTACATCCCACCAACTGATTAAGTGCTGCAATAACTCAGGTTATGCTCTGATCCCAAGGATCATGAAGAATTGAGCAGTCCACATGCTCGAATAGCATCGATATAGTCTTCATCCTGCATAGCTTGATGGTCTTCAGCTTGATGACCCCTCCCCTTCCATTCGATCACCATTTTGGACTGACTTTCCTACAAAACATCAATAAACCAACATTTCATGAGCATCCATGGAAAAAAAAACAAGATTAATTATTTTTCATGGAATATTTCACTTCAATTTTTTTACCTCTACGCCAACGCATCTATTTAGGATTTTTTTGCGCTGCCAATGCGAGTGCCTAACTGGCCTTAGGTTGAGTAGCATGAGTCCAATGGGTGAAACCCACACTAGTCACCCACGATGTAAATTTTTTGAAAATCTTCCTCACAACTTATCTTATGGATGAAAATGCTTGAAATGACTACCAAAAAGAAGAAGAAGGACAGATCTATTATCTGTAACAAGCAGCTTGACAAATGGTGTCCCAGATTACTCATGCTCCTTACCTGAAGATCGAGGTAAAAAGAGGTAAAAATGCTTCCACAATTGAAAATTGGTAAAATGATAAAAATGACTTAATTTTTGCCCTATTTATAGTTTTTAAATAATATTTTTACCAAATTAGTGCATATTTAACTCATTTTTAATATTTTTCCTCGAAATTGATAATGTGTGTTTCCTTATGCAAAGACAGGTCATATGTTCTTGGTATCGGTGATTTACTTTGATTGATTCAATGAGTTTTATTTTATCGTTTTTTCGGACTCGTTAAAAATAATTGAAAAAATGACCCCTCGCCATTTTGTTGTGAAGGTAAATCCCCTCTGTGGACAAAGGCAAACCCTCTAGCCCAATGAGTGGTTCTAGCAACAAACCAAACAATCTAATACTCACTTTCCTAGCTTATGCTTGACAAATGCAATAAGGAAGAGGAACCTACCTTTCTGATGCTAATCGCTCGTTCCTATAACATGGCTTTGAATCTTTCGCTCTAGGCCTTGTTCCTAAGTCGTTCCTCATGTACAGAAACCTGCAAGAGAGATCAAAGTACTATGCAAGACACAAGAGAATATATAACATATATCAAGCATAAAATACTTGATAGATGAAGGAACATTAAGCTAATCGAATAAATATTTACACAATTATGGAAAGTGAACATCAGATGTATATATTAAGAAACTAAAAAGGGAAGCATACAACCTATGCCTTGATGTTGGGTAGTATGTAAGAATAATCTCAACATAGGGATACATCAATCAATGACCAACCATTTGGGGATGGAAGGGAGTGAATTTATAGGAAGGGAAAAGGAGTTAGGGATCCAAAAAAGAAGGAGGAAGGTCCACATCTCAAGGGGAAATCCCATGATGATAAGATCAAGAGGCAAATGAGAGAGCTCGACCATATCAACAACAACCAATAGCCAGCTCGTTCTTCCCGAAGGTTCTAGTGAGTGAAGCTTCTCCTCGAATTTGGGAAAGCCTGCCAGAAGGAGTTCAACACGAGTTTTCCTATGAAAACTCGTGCTGGTAGCGCAAGTGTCTAACTAAGAAACCTGCCATCAGCACAAGCATGTAGTGGATCAAATCACGTTGATGTAAAAAATTAGGTTTTAGGAAACTTTCTCCAAAATGATTTCAGGGTAGCTTTCCGTTGATTCTTCAAGGAGGTTTTGGTCTATATATCATGATGGATATTCTACAAAATAGTCAATGTTTTGGCACTCCAGGATATGGCACGGGAAGTGAATAGGAGATATGACAAAATATTGTGTAACAGAGGGAGCTTGGACAAGTCCCTGATTAAGAGGGAGCTTGGGTACATTCCTTTTATGGAATGAGTTGGTTAAGAGGGAGTGATAGATATGGTTCTCTACTTGATGTGTCACGCACTAAACTAGGACCAACAATCGTAAGTCTTAGGGAATCCCATGAGGAGAGATAGACACATCATTCTTGTCTTCACCTAGGAAGATAGAATGGAGGATTGGGTAAGCATCTAGCATCTGATACTCTTTGAGGATGTGGTAGGGAATCTAAGATAAAAGTAGTCGTAGAGGACCAATATTCATTGAGGACTGGGAATCCAAGATAAGAATACTCCTGGTGGAACATACTCTGGGAGACTTCGGGTGGGGTATGTTCCAAAAGAGACAATGATGAGAGTGTCTATAAATCAATGGTCTTGCCAACATTGTGTTATGATCTTGTGGAGAGATATATTTGTTAGTTAAGGACTTGCTATGTGACAATGCTAGAGGATGTGATGCTAAATATATAAGTTACCAATCTAACTCTTCTTATGAGAATTATTCAGATTGAGAATTTCCAAGTACCTTGTATGTATTATGAATACCTCCCTAGTTAAGAGGGAGTGTTGAAATGTGTAACTAGGTTCAGTCTTAATAATGGCATGTGTAATCATGATTCTATGTAATTGATGTAAAGAAGAAAAATAAAATTATTTTGTAATGCTTGAGTCAGGGGTTTCATGATCAGGAATTTTATTTTATAGGAGAAACTCTCGTTGTGAGCTATTAGGTTTGGTAATCAAGTCATAAAATCTATTGAGTCAATGTCAAGTATTGTAGACCAAATTGGGCATGTTACACATGTATTTGAGTCATTGTAAAAGTCTAAATATCCTAAAAGACCAAGTCAAAGCACCTCCAACAAGTCGAACTTCAATAAAATAAATCAACCATCACTAAATATCAAGTATGCTTAGAAGAATTATCAAGTCGACCTCAATTCATGGTCAAGAAGCCTATATAAGGAGGCAGTTGACCTCTCTCAAGGACACACACTCACTTGTCACTCAAGCATAAACAAGAAGAAAGGATGTGAGATAAAGGAGGATGAAAGAAGACAAGAAGATTGGATTTTTGGGATCATTTTTGGGTTATTTATCTCCATATGTGTGAAGAGATCTAGGGTCTCTATCTACTACAAAAAGTTCCACTTACAGTCACATAAAAGTTTCAAAGAATGGTGTCAACAAGTTCTAGTTTGAAGGACGAATACACCAGGAAAGAGAAGGATGCATAGAGAAGTAAAATGAAGATATATCTATCCATTATCATCTCTCTCATGTGATCTAGGGTTTCTGAAGCTAGGGCTGAAAGTTGTAGAAACTGAAAGTAAAGTTGAAATTGCAGTAAGGAAGGATGAAATTGTAGTAAGAGTGTTATTGAGGTCAAAGTTGAATTCAAGGAAGAAGCTCCTTTGACTTAAGGATTGATTTAGTCTTGGATAATTCTTGGTCAAGGGTCTAGGTCTTGGAATTCGTCAATTGAAGATTCTATAAGAAGAAGAATTCGTTTGGGTTTTCCTCTCAATATTGGAGAGGTTTTGGCCCTGGATGACCGCCTACATCTTGTGTCCTTTGTCTCATTATTCTTTATGATTTTGGTAGTTGCTTGATGAATAATAACACATAATAATAATCAAGTTAAGAAGAACATAATTAAGAAAAGTAAAAAGAATTCACAAGCAGTTATCTTACTAGAGAAATCACCTCTTGACTATGCCCTATATTTCTCAACACTCTCCACCCAACCATAGGCCAAATACACCACAAATTTATTATAGCTAACAACCCTCGATCTAGATCCAATTTCTAAGAATGCCTTATTAGGTAATTCACGCAAAAGGATTCGTTAAACACTTAGAAGATGCAACCCACTATCCAGGTGGTTCATCAACTATTCTCTAACAACAAATACCAAGGTGTTTTAATAGCTCTACCTACAATAAGAACCATTTTCAATTATCAATGTTTCCTAGTAGTAAGTACCATAATGACTTACTTTTTCTTCTGAGTTCATTCACAGGATTCACCCAAGGTTTAGATGGGATATTGCTCGGTCTCAGGAGTTGGAATCCACTATCCAAGTTGTTTATCCATTGTTTTTTCATACAAAACATCACGAGGGTATTATATCCACAATCTAGGTGGTTAATCAACCACTTAACAAGAACCACAATGACCCAAAGTTCCATGTCCTAGTGGTTTATCAACTATACATCAAGCACTACAATGATTTATTCTTCAACTGAGCCTCCCTCTAATCACATAGGCTTAGAAAACACATTCTAGTGGCCTCACATAGTTCATAGGTATTGCACCCAAATTCACAGGGCTATACACAATAGCTCGGACATCACTTTGTCTTCTACTACCAAAACCCAACCACGTCCACACACTATAGCAATCAACAATGCACCTAGAAGACCATTTTGTCGAGAAGGCCAAGATAAAAAAATATCCAACCCTGAGACAGAACCCATTCCCTTCAATTATGTGTGCTTCTATAATATCCCCATTTTTTCATTATTTTCTTGAGAGGCCACAAGCATATATCTTCCAACCACCAAGGGAATGGGCACCATCCTCTATTCTTCCACCGTCTTAATCACGTCACTTAAATTTTATGTCAGGTAGTAGTTCGCATCCAATCACATCACTTAATTCAATTGTCAATAGGTTGGCTCAACCAAGTCTACCAATGGATGGGTCATTAACTTCAAAAATTACATGCAGGGTTCATTTCATGGCATTTTAAGTAAGAAAGCAAGCTCTGTCAAACATTGGGATTTGAAATGTCTTCCTTCCTTCAGTCAATAATGAAACTTAATTTTTTTAATACGCATTGTATTAACCAGTCATGTCTCTTTCACCTATGTTGGCATTACATCCACATTACAAAAGTTATGGTAAACGAAAGGGATATATCACTTATAGTTTGTAAAAGATATTTCCAATGCTATCAACTATTAAATCCCCAAAGAAAGATCTACTCCTCTAATGGGAATGGCATGCCTTTAGCTATCTAAGTTATATTTTCCCATACTAAGTTTAATGTGATGCATTTTCCTCCACAATCAATATTCCACCCATTAGCAACCAATATTTGAAAATTTGTCAATGAATACACAAAATAAATGAGGCAGTCTTCTTATACTTTATCAATGAAGTTATGGGTACTACTTGAATAAATAACCATTATGACACTTTTCTGCTTAACATATCCTATAATATTAAGGGTATGAGGCACTAACAAACCTACCAATGCATGAATAGATATTTCACACTTGTTTGAATCATGTTTTTTGTAAAGTTTATACATTTGTTTCCTACTTTTTTAAGTTCACAATTTCTTTGTCACCCATTTGTGTAGATGCCTCCATTTTCTCCTCATTGTTATTTTGCAAAGTGAGCAATTTTGTTTCTTAAAATTTATTCCCTTTTGACCATTTTCTATTACAACCAAAGCATAGTATTTTTTCTCTCATTTCCTCCATTTCCTTGTTTATTTTTAAGTAGGTTGAGGTAGGGTTTCCATGTGAGACATAATCAATCTCTCCTTGCTAGATATGTATTAGTGGTAGACTTATGTATAGCCGTATACTTAGATTGAATATGATGAACAAATTACATACCTCCCATAACATTTCAATATGTTTTAAATGAACCTCATTATTATCACTTTCTTTTAATCCACCCATGTAGGATTCCTATAGATGTTTGTCACTAAAGTTATCACCATTGTGGAAAATACCTAAAATTCTGAATTGTGATATTTAACATCAACAAATTTCTTGATTATTATCAACTAAATAATCTTGTTCTCAATATTTTCCATATTGTGATTTTAAGTGTCTTATAAATAAACCCCAAGTATAATGATAAGAATGGGATTTATCACAAAGTACAAACTTGTTAAGGATATCCTTTGCTTTCCATCCATAATACCATGTAGTTCAAAGTATTGTTTTATTTGGTTCACTCTGTAAAGACCTTTGTTCCATCAAATTTATTTACATCAACCTTGGGAAAGTTGACACCCTTAGGAACCAATTCCTAATTAATTCCAATATTAGAGTTAAATCCTCATGGAATGTGCTTATTAATGGAAGATCATTCAAAATTCCTACTACCGTTATTATCATGAATGTATTTGGTCACATTATCACTTTTAGAGAGCCTCTCATCAAGGGTTTTTATGAGTCTAGCCACCAAATTTTGTTCCCTCTATCCCATCTTTTGATGCATATGTTCCATCTATTCCAACTTATTGGATTGTTGATAAGTAATGATCCCCGAATCCATTCTAATTGCTTTATTTTTCATTTGATCCACCATGATATTATTGTGCCAGAGGATGTGAAAATAATTATTTTTGTAAATTTTGCAAGCAGAGACCTGTTTCAAAGAAAAGTTGAAGTCATCATTAGGGGAATTTTGAGGTCTAAAATGGGCCTCCTAAGGAAATTATAAAATAATAGTGGAGATAATAAAATAATATTAGATTACATCATCAAATTTTTGAGGGGAAAAATAATAAACTATTTTTTCAACTCGTATTTTTAACTTATCTTTGTGATGATGATGATGATGGGTGGTTAACGTCCACTGAGACCAAATTGGTCTACCGGACCTACAATTTTCTTAATTTTTACTTGTCTGGCTCCTCGTCTTTCTTGGCGAGATTGGTGTTGTAGCTTTCTTTTTTTTCTCTACGGTCTTCCAACTTCCTTTATCTTGCATTTCCTTCATCTCTTCTGGTTCTTGGAACATTGGTGTCTTAGCTTCGCGATCTATTGTGTTCGTTCTTTTGAAGATAGTCGGAGAAGAAGTTTGGTCTGGGAGATCTGCTTTGCTGTTAAATGAAGATTTATTTTCTGAGTTATTCGAATCCTCATAACTGTTGATTTGCTGGGGCGGGATTTCTCCTTGCTTGTCTTGAGAGTTGTTTATTTCTTCCCTGCTTTCTTGTGACTCAGAGTTTTCTCTAGAATATTCTTCTTTGATGACAGTGTAGTGTTCTTTTTGTGCTCCTTCCCACCATGTAGATCTGTGGTGGTTTTTTCTAGCAAAATTTTTCTCAGAGGCTTTTGGGCAATTTTTGGCTAGATGCCCTGTCTCAAAGCAGGATCGACATCTGAAGAGGACACTTTCATAATCAAGTTTCTGGTTCCACACATAGTCTTTACTTGTTAGGTTTATTTCAGCTGGGAATCTGACGTTGAAGTCCATTTCCACACAGATGCGTGCATAGGTGGTTCTAGCATATTCCTCTGTTTCTGGGCACCTGCAGTAAAATTTCCCAATTGCATTTCCGATGGCTTTTAGTGAGGAGAGATTCCAGAGATGCAAGGGTAGGCTTGGCAATCTCACCCAAACTGGTGCTGAGGTTATCACTGCTGTAGAGGGATCGAATGATGGGTCCCATGGCTTCATGAATAGGCCTGATTTTTCCCAAAACCAAGGGTCGGAATCTAGAATACATTGTCTGCTTTCAGGATTTTCAAAATCTACTATAAAGAAACCCCTAGCACAAGGGTAGATATTAATTTCATCAGAAATGACAGGCTTCCATACCTCTGAAATCCAATTGTGGAGTGCTATCAACCGCGGCCAAAAACCATTGAACCGGCAAATTAGGGCACTTTCGGAAAACTTCAAAGCTTCATCGAGTGAGGCCTGGACTACTTGGATAGTGGGAGCTGGGGCTTCACTGACGATATGGGCAGGAGATTGCCCTCCAGAGGGGGGTGAGCCACCAGTGATTTTTGCGAAGCTCGGAGCCATATTTTACTTGACCGTAGAACCCAGCCTTAGAGAAGATAAGGTTAGATCTAGATCTGGCCGCAGAAAATTAGATTGAGCAGCCTAGATCTAGATCTAACCGTAAAAAATTAGATCGAAATGCATAAGACCTGGAGAAAGACGCGGAGATCTGATTTAATAAGACGCGGAGATCTGCTTTAATAAGAGCCGCAGCCGAACTGTTGGTATTAGTAATGCCTGGAGCCGCAGCCGGAGACCTGGAGCCGCAGAAGAGGCGCGGAGACCTGGAGACGAGTTACCTGGAGCCGCAGCCTGAGACCTGGAGCCGCAGAAGAGACGCGGAGACAATGTATGCATGTAGATCTGATTTAATAAGATCTCAAATTTTGAGCGGAAACACTCGTTGGATGAAAAATTTGTTTCCTTGCCCAAATAGTAACCATGTTGCATACTTTCGATGGGTCTTGCTACGTGAAAAATGAGAAATACATGAAAAATGTGATTGCAATCACATTTTTCATGTATTTCTCATTTTTCGTGTAGCAGGATCCATCGCAAGTATGCAATATCGGTAATCCTTGGATGAAGAATTAAATTTATCATCCAATGAGTAATCCCACTCGAAATTTGAATAAAAACTTAGGGAGATAAGTTGAAAATACGAGTTGAAAAAAGTAGTTTTATTATTTTTTAATCTTCTTACTTTTTTACTCCAAAAATGGTGAATCATCCCCCATGTTTGACATCATCATCTTCCATCCTATTGGTTCTTATAAAGTTTATTTTGGTTGTATGTTTTTCTTAGGAGGCCCATTTTAGACCTCAGAATTCCCTTAATGTTTGCAGGTCCCTAGGACTAGTACCTTTTCGAATACATAATAAATTTTGAATCACCAACAATTTTTATCTTTGTAATGCCTTTTGCATGAGCTAAAGAAAGGCCTTACAAGGGACCATATTCTTTTGTTTGGTTATTGGACGCCTACCTCAAACTCGAAGAAAAACAAAAATACATTTGTCGTCAGGGGTGAAAAATACCCTCCCTCCCACCCCCCACACCTACCACCCCTTTCTATCTAAATATTCTTAGAAAAAATTGATAGTAAATATTCCAAGATGATTCATTTGGTACTAATAACAAAGTTACCAACTAAAACAAGGACATTACTAGGTTCTAGATTTTTAAAGGTCACATTTAGTTTTGATTTTTATGTTCATTTTGAAAAATGGTGCTACTAGTAACACCTTTCTCTTAGGGGTGCAATTTTAAAGCTTGGTTGTTACAGGGAAAAGTGTCTATTTAGAACTGCTCTATCCCACTAAGGTGTGACAGCTACCTTAGAAACAAATAGAGAAAAGCTACTTTTGTATTTCCTTTATGAATTATAGACAGAGAGGAATAGAAAGAACCAACCTGTGTCTTGCGCTAATCCTTTGATTCGATCCCTCTCTTCTTTGATAGTCTCCAACTACCTGCTCACTAGCACGCCCAGCTTCACAAAGTACCTGTAAGATCACAGAAGCATAACACTATACAAAGACATGGATCTATGTTCATAAACAACTTAGGATCAGATTTAAGTTAACCATACAAATGTAACAAGCATCAATGATACAAAAGCATGGAGGAGAACTCAAATAACTTTTATTGATAAACAAGAAAAGATCCAGGAGGAGTTACAACCAACGGTTCCGACCCAGCATCAACCTCCCAGCAAAGAAGCCCCTCTTCACCTCAAACAAAGCATAGATCACCCAACAATCTGATGTTTGTCTCTAGAAACCAACAACAATTCCTTACAATATGCAAAATTCCAGCCTCTGGATCTCTGGGATGAGGGATCCATGTATAGATATCTGTAAGGAGGATGAGTCAGCTTGTGATTTGATTAGTGTCTTCTCTCTGTCAGTTCTTGCTTCCACTTGGAGACTGAGGGCCTCTTACTCATCCTTGGTCGAATTCAGTGAGGCAAGTGTCACAGGAGAAGATTCTGGAAGCTTCCATTGCCTCTCCACCTCGCGGAATGACACTGCCATTTGTCATTTCTCACCCATCGCACCCCACAGAAGGGAGTTTTGAAATGCAACGCACCCTCACAGTGCATTTGGGTGAGATGCAACGCACCTAGCCAGTGGAGCAGCTGCAATGATCCTGTTTTGACCAATTTTGAGTAGTTTTTCATGGAGAACTTCTGGGAGAAGCTGTAATCTGTTGACCTTGTTCCTTTAGGGGTTAGAACAACACTTTTAGGGACTTAGGAGCCCTTGGTTTATGGACATTTCATGCTTGGAGTTGTAGGGCACAAAAATGTCTATAACAGCTGCCCCCTAAAGTATGAGGCCGTTAACCTTTTGGTGTCGGGTGAAATGCTTTATTATGAGGATCCGAAGTTCTTTCAATGCTGGGAGGAGACCTGTAATAAGATACAATACAATACATTATCTTCATAAGATTTTCATGATCTAGCTGAGGCGGGCATTCCCATGCTCAGCTTTATAAATTCATTTTCATGTACATAGGACAGACAACCGTCTGAGTGTAGACTGATGATTCTGATAGAGCCATCATCCTTTTGGTAGGATGATTATCTGTGCTGCAATGTTGTACATTTAATGTCTTTATTTCCCTGAATATATATCGCAGCCCGGATGGATGAAACTAGATCCAGGGTCTTCAATCTTGTCCGATCTTCACTCGAAGTACAAGTCGATCCATGTGAGAAATGTTCTGAAGTCGAACATGGAAAGACATCGCTTGATTACCAGTCAATGATGTAAACTGTTAACAAGCGCGAGAGGAATCACCGATAATGATAATGACCCTCAAGGTACTGCAGTACAATTCACGTGGTGTGAATAAAGGACTTGGCGTCGAACACCACGCAAAATCTTTCGGTCGAAGGCCATTGATGTAAACCTGTCGCTGGAAGTGAGAAACTTTCCATTGAGGCATCCAAGCTTCAAAGTACTGAAGGGGGTGTTCCTAGATCAGCTTCTTGGATAATGAGCTGATGTCGACAAGAAGTGATCCATCACAGGAGGGCCTTAATGAATCCCACATCAATGACACGGAACATAGCAAATGATTTTGATGGAGGTGAAAATGATCTGGTGATATAAGGTTCAGGGTGGCGGTCATGAAAGAATGGAGTATAATGTATGGTAGTGGGTGAGACACAGGTGACTTCTCTGGATGACTTCTCTTGAACATATCGGCGACACTGATGTGATGGATTGGTAGCATTAACCCCAAATGTGGATGGTATGGCGTGACCATGGTGATGTGACCGGTGAATGAAACAACCCAACCCGACTCGGACACCGAGTGGAAGTGTCATGTTCAAGAGCGACTTGCTACTAACAAAGTTTCTTTGAGTTTTCTTTCCAATTTTTCCCCAGTCATTGCTGACCAGTACCTCTTTATTTTTGTCAAGCTTGAGGAGGATAACATATGCTTGTTCTATAATTTGCCCTTCGGGCAAACCCATCGCTATGTTTTAACAAGCCTAGCGATAGTGAAACTCGTTCTCGTCTAAAGACAAGTTTGTCGCTATTAATCTTTTTAACGAGTTTAACGACAAAGATAACTCGGTCCTTTTCAATTTTAGAGAGTCTGAAAAGGAACGTAAAGGTAACTCCAAAATTTCTTTTTCGTCATCTAATCCCTTAAGTCCGAAAAAGTATAAAACAATACAGAAGGGATGAATTTTCGATAGTTTTAACGAGCCGAACAAAACAAGCGCTCGATCTTTTTGTGTAATAATCCCTCAGGTCCAAAAAGATTAAAATCTAGAGGAGGGATAGCACTTCCTATCCCTTTAACGAGTTGGAGAGGCCAATGGCTCGGCAGTCTTTTCATATTTTACGAGTCAGTTGAAAAGAGCTTAAAGGAGACTTGTCTTTTGAGGAACGAGTGATAAAACGGGTAGCAGCTAATTCCAGGTAAGGTTTGGAATTTTCCAATCATGGCAGTGTCACAAGGATGGCTAGTGAAATCACTCTTCGCAACTGTTCCTCAAAATGGGTAAACAATCAAATGGAGGTGAATGATCAGCCAATGAAAAGTGGAGGTGACGATGCAAACACGACCAAGGCTTTAATGGCTGAAGTACTACATTCACGATGGTTATTTACCGGGGAATAGTTCATTTTTTAACGAGCTTAAACGCGGGTGTAAACATTTGCTCATGTCTTATGTTTATTTTTTAACGAGCTTGAACTATGTGCTAAAACTGCTCGATTAGATGGCCTTGTTTTGATTTTACCATAAATAGCTTTGTCCTTTCAAAGATCGTACTGTATTTTCAACTGCTTCATCAAACTAGTCAGAAATGAACAATATATGCTTTAAAACGAGTTAGAACACTAAGATTTTACTTTGAACTACGTAAAAGTAATAAAAAGTGTTTTTACCTCTCATTTTACCATTTCATTTGAACTTGGTTTGTTGGAGCTTTGGAGGTGCTTTTCCCCCTAGATTTTCATCAGCTGATTTCGGGAGATTCTGTGGATGATTCTCGGCGCCGTCTGGATCAGGTAGGATCTAAACCTGAGATCTTTCATTTCATGGTTTCCATTTTGCATTTTGAGCTTGATTCCTAGCTTTTCTGAGTCCCTGGGGTTTAAAAAACTCGTTCTGCCATCATCGCACCCTCAGTGTATCGAAAACTACGTTGAATGTTGGCCTGTCTAAAGGCTATCTGACATTCAACGCACCTAGAACACTGCTGCAGGTGCGTTGGGCGCAAAAAGGGAATTTGATGCACAATTTTTGATGGAAATTTTGCCTGTTTCTTACCAAAATCAGGATCTAACTCCTCTCTTGTTTGTTTTTCAGAGATCTTTGGAGTAAGATGACTATTACATGGCGAGAACGTGAGCATGAAGAAGAGGACATGCTTTCCCTACATGATCCAGTTACAGTGAACGCGCTGCGGAACTGTGGCTTGCTGAAGTTCTTCTGCATTTCTAGCATGAGACAGCAGATCAACTTACTGCAGTATTTGCTCGATGCTTGGGATCCTACCAATCAGGTTTTCCAGATCAGGGGCAAATCTATCCCCTTGACTGTAGTAGACATCTATTTCTTGACTGGCTTGTCGAGGCGGGGTGCCCCCATCTCTTTGTCAGGTTCGGCCCAAGGAGGCGACTCTGTGAGAGATTATGTCCGCCGGTATTGCAGAGAAGGATCTCAGCCGAGTAAAGATGGCAAGATCATCATCCGTGATGTCACTGACAGGTCCCTCAGGACTATTCTATTTACTTTTGGTAGGATGGCCGGTGGTGCGGCTCTTCATGTAGCCAACCGATCTTACATGCAGCATGCCTTGGAATGCCTCCAACCGAAGGTGTTCAACTGGTGCGACGCGGTACTTCTTGTGATGAAAGAACAGTTGACCAAGATAAAGAGTGGGAGGTTGAAGAACTTTGGGTATGGTTCTATTTTGACCACCTTTGCCTTGGAGAAGATACCACTGATGCAGCCGCAATACATTGCACTCGATTTACCTTCTCCTACTGAACCACGTATGCAGAGATGGATTGACCATATGTCTAAGCATGCTGGCCAGTCTCAGATTTCATTTTCTGATACCTTCTTCAGGTGGTTTGATCATCAGGAGATGGTTTATTCTGAGTATCCATACGCTGGCATGGACTTCTGGGCTGATCCAGATTTAGTACTGCCGGATGGCGAGCAGTGGGGCACCATTGGTAAAATCTTTGACCATATTCCTGTTTATTGTTTTTTGTTTATAATGTCCTTGTGCTTTATTCTATCAAGACTTTAATCAAACTCATGTGTACATGCAGATGTTGGTCCTGTTCGTCCAGTAGTTCACCTGAGAGTACCAGCTGCTGCCCCAGCAGGAGAGGCCGTCGGAAGGGCTATTCTTCGTGACCTCGATGTGGCCGAGATTCTCACAGCATTACAGGAGCAGGTTGAGGGCCTCACTCTTGGTATTCCATATGTGAGTACTGGCGAGCTACCTTTGCAGTTACAGCGGCATACTACTGGTGTGCCCAGACGATGGACTCGTCTCTTACGCATGAACGCACAGGCTGTGACTTGCTATCACGAGCATCATTAGACTAGGGTGCCCCCTAGCATTTTGAGTTTTTGGGTCATTTGACCGATTTTGTCTTGGTTACAGAACATTATGTGTAAACCATAAACAGTTATATATATTTTTGATTTTCGGAGTTTTATTTTGGTTAAGCTACATGATCTACATGCAAACATTGATGGTGTGTTTCTTTTTTATAAATGTTGCAAATGTCTATCTAACGCATAGTTTGCTAATGAGTCAGTTAATGTGTTTAAGTTTCTGGAAATATGTTGATATTGAATAAAATCAAATTGTCTTTCCAAAATCTTAACCCTTAGGAACATGCGATAAATAGCTGGGTTTCAGACGGAATATATACCATTGAGTTGTAGTATTATGAGCTGTGAGTCTACCCTGACAATTAGTCGGCGTATACCATGTGTGATGGCATCAGAGAGGAGTTCTATCAACGCGCTATATTCAGCGATGTTATTTGTTGATCGACCAATACATACCCCTCTGAAACTTACTAACTCGCCGCTTGGATTAAAAATAGCCCAGGCTGCGGAGGATAGGTTCCGCGAACTACGATTCGCTCCGTGGGCATATCCAACACATGACTCCAATAGGTTTGACATCTGCAATGAATGTAAAAAGTGGATTACTTGACCAAAATAAATACTTTAGCGAAAACAAAAACATAACAAAAGCACACAGGTTACCATTACGCATAGTAACGCTTGAGGTACAACCCATTACGAGGTTACGCCAGCGGAATTCCATCATAATCCATTAACTCGTAGGCTCCTTTTGCTAACACTCATTTAACAATATAGGGGCCCATCCATAAAGACTTAAATTTACCCGCTCCTAATTTATCGGATTCTTGGTCGTAAAGCAAGACCAAGTCACCTTCTGAGAAGACACGGGGTTTGACATTTTTGTCGAACTGCACCTTGACTCGTTTCTTATGGGCTTCGTTAGCCAAAGCGGCATCATGACGGGTTTCATCCAATTGGATTAATTCCAAGAAACGAGCTTCTTCTTCTGAAGTTCCGAGGAGGAGATCAATTGCAAGTTTGAGAGACGAGATTTCACACTGGATTGGTAAGACTGCTTCCAGGCCATATACCAGTTGGAAAGGTGTGAACCCGGTTGCATTCCTTACCGATGTTCGGTAAGCCCACAAAGCTGAGTACAGGATTAGATGCCATCTTCTTTTGTGAACTCCAATCATCCTTTGCAGCATGCGTTTGAGGACCTTGTTGATTGCTTCAACTTGTCCGTTGGCTTGTGGATAATATGGAGTAGAGCTGTCGTGAGACAACCCTAGTTTGGCAGCTAATTCGACCATCATGTGATTGCGAAAATGCGATCCATGATCTGTGACTATAGCCTGCGGCACGCCGAATCTGGCGACTACATGATTGAAAAAGAAGAGGGCAGCTATTTCACCAGTATTATCTAATGTAGGCATCGCCTCGGCCCATTTGGTAAAATAGTCAACTGCGACTATGATGTACCCATGCCCCCCGGTCGAGGTGGGGTTACATGTCATGAAATCGATGCCCCATTTGGCGAATGGCCCAACAACAACTATTGGTTGCAGAGGTGCGGGTGGTCTTCTGGTTTTGCTATTGAAAATTTGACAAGCATGGCAACTTTTGACTGCGGTAATGCAATCTTTGAACATTCTTGGCCAGAAGTATCCTGCTCGTAAGATTTTTTGCGCTGTAGCATATCCAGATTGATGCCCCCCACACGCGCCTGAATGACAATCATTCAGGACTTTTTCGGCCTCCTCATGGGTGAGGCACCTTCTCAGAACTGTATCGATACCACGACGGTAAAGTGTATCACCGACGATCATGTAGTCTTTTGCCTAATATCGAATACGTTTTTGTTCGGAGTGGGAGGTGTTTGGCCTGTGTTTTCGAGTTTGGAGATAAATGATTATATCTCCATACCACTCATTTCTTGCAGATATTAGAAACAAACTTTCATCCACGATTGTTTCTTCGGATGTGTCATCATTGGACGACGATGGGAGATCGCACAATAATTCTGCGAAAACTAGAGCTTTCTTTGACTTGGATTTTACAAATTCCAGATCAAACTCTTGTAAAATTGCTATCCATTTTGAATATTTTCCCCCCAGCAACTGTCGCGACAATATATAAGTCATGGGGTTGCAATCTGACAGAATGGTAGTTTTCCGAAAGAGGACATAGCGTCGAAATCTCTGTATTGCTTGAACAGCTGCGAGTGCTAGCTTTTCAACGTAAGAATATTTGCTTTCTGTATCATTTAAGTTTTTACTTAAATAATATATAGGATGTTCAATTCCATCGACTTGAACTAAAACCATTGCGATGGTCATATCTGCTGCAGCCAGATACAGGTTAAAATCTTTTTGATAATCAGGAGCGTACATTAATGATGCTTTCATTAGGGAATCTTTTAAAGCATCAAAGGAAGCTTGCGCAACCTGATCCCAGACAAAGGGTACTTCCTTTCTCAAAAGACGTGTATAACCTTTAGCAAGTTCGGCATAATTTGGAATGAACCTCCTCAGAAAGTTTGCTTTCCCTTGGAGTTTCTGAATCTGAAGAAAATTCGAAGGTGGAGGCAAATTTATGATTGCCTGGACCTTACATGGGTCGAGACGAATCCCGTCCTTTGAGACTACAAAGCCAAGTAAACGACCAAAACTGACGCAAAATACACATTTGTGTTGATTGAGTCGTATCTTGTAGTGTCTGCAACATAGAAATATCGCTCTTAAATGCTGCGGGTGATCAGTCCGCTTTTGCGAATGAGCCGGAAGGTCATCGAGGTATGGTTGAACGATGTTTTTGATGTCATGGAAGGCATAATTCATTTCCCTCTGAAACGTCGCCCCTGCATTCTTTAAATCAAAGGGTAATTTTCGATATGCGAATGTGCCCCACGGACAAATAAATGTAGTCTTTGACTGGTCCTGTGGGCGGATATTTATTTGATTATACCCGGAGAATCCATCCATGAATGAAAAGATTTCGCATCCGGCGCATTCATCAATTATTTGGTCAATGAAGGGTGTAGGGTAGTTGTCTTTTGGACAAGCTTGATTTACATCCCTATAATCGACGCACACTCTAATTGTTCCTTGTTTTTTCATAACAGGGACAATATTAGATACCCAATCGGTTAGAGGAATCGGGTAGATGAAACCAGCATGGAGAAGTTTTTCAACTTCTGCCTTAATGGCAGTGACTTTTTTGGGGTGCACCTGCCGTAGCCGTTGTCGTACTGGTTTGACATCTAGGTACATCTTAATTTCGTGTTCAACGATACTCGAGTCAATGCCTGGCATTTCATCATATGACCAAGCAAAGACATCTCTGAATTCGCGAAAAAGAGCGTTATATATCTCTAGTTCTAAAGGAGAACAACATTTGCCGACATAAATATTCTCTATAACATCTGTTTTGGTCGACATATTTATGGTGATAGTCTCTTCAATATTGGACAACTTTCGCTCGGAATCCACCGTGTTTACAGCATTTGATAGGAATTCAAAAACTGAAGGACGATACAAGTCATCTTGATTATCTTCTCCATAATCCGGAAGAAGGGAACGATGGTGGGAATCATTCCATGGTGTCCTTTCAATTACCATAGATTGGACAATTCCTTCGTCAGTGACATGCACTCGCGACCAAGGATCTGAAGGGGTACCATATTCTCTAGACCTATCTATCCAAACACTTGATGAGCGTTGATTTGGGTTTGCCTCCCATGCTAGGAACATTGATTGCTACAATATTTCCATTGGGCTTGGGGGAAAAACCACTGCGTGATCCATGTCGATATCGTTTTCTGAGATATTTTTAGAAGATATCATGTTGCAGGTTTCTATCGACGCTACTTCCGCCAGATTGATTGGGGGTGGAAGAGCGAAAGTTCCCATTAGTATAAGATCTTTTAGTAGGCCTACTCCGATATTCTGAAGTGAATGGGGGCTTCCATGGATCATGGGAATGCTTCCAGTAACTTGAGAACCATTGGGGAGGAAGTTTTGTTGATCGACGATTGTAATCCCTCCTTGAAAGGGAAATGCAATCTTTCTAAAATAGGTCGACACAACAGCTTCCATGGCATATATCCATGGTCTTCTTAGTAGGATGTTGTAATCAATACTCCCATCGATGACTTCAACATCTATTTCTACCGTTTTCCCTCCTAGTTCAACTTTCAAGTTACTTAGGATACCATATGGGGTATATGTCCTTTCCGTCGAATGCTTTTAATGTCGTCGAAGATCGCGACAAGGTTGGAGATCCTAAAGTTTTCCAGCAACTCATCGACATAATGCATGTAGATGCTCCCTCATCAATAATCGTTCGATGAACAGTTTTGTTGAGGGCTTTCAATTGAACAAGGAAAGCTAGTTGAGCTGGCATTTGAGGATCATATCCTTTATGGTCGAAGGATACTAGGTTGGAATCCTTTGCGTCTATCCCACCAATGGCTGATAATAAAGCCTGCCTTTGGGATGGGCAATTTTGTAGTACTTCAAGAGTCGACATAGCGGATGGCGATTGGGCCAAATCTTCCACTATATTATAATGCTGTGCCGCTCTAGCACAGGGATTAAATGTCGATTTGTGTACTACTCCCTTTGGCGGTTTTATCGTCAATTCAGGAATGGTGGGTGGCACAACTTCTGTCGAAGTTGTTGTCGAACTACTTGGTTGATCTTTATCCTTGTTGTTCGACAGCTGTGGATTCCCATAATCCTTGTTCCTTGTCGATATCAAAGCATCATTTTGCTGTTTTGAAACCGACAACATTAGCACTTGAGACGGGGAAGCATTTCCACTTTCAACCAGATTTGTTCCTGGATTTGGAAACGGATCAGTTAACACTGCGGAGGTTTTCGAATTCTTGAAGAATTTCTTAAGCTCAGCCCTGTGTGGACAATTTGCGGTCCAATGATCCTCATCGCATATAAAGCATGGATTTTTTGGTTTCCTATCTCCAGGAGGGTTTGAAGAAGATTTTTCAGGTGATGATTCCTCCTGTTTCTTCTTCTTCCCTTTGCCTTTTTTCTTGCTCCCTGGTTGTTTGGTTTCTTTGCCTTTATCTGTTGATATGGCATTTACTTCCGAAGCAAGAAGTTCGTCTTTTGCATTTTGACCTGAAATCTTATGGGCCTTTTTGGATGTAGCCTTTGTTGATTTCGTGTCTGTTGTGCCAATCACGCCATCGCCAGCATGAGAGTCATTGTTCGATTTAGGAGGAGGAGGAATTGAGAATTCCGGTCTAGGGGCGTCAGGTATTTTATCGTAGAGCGTGCCAGACTGAGTGTAAATCAAATCCAGATATTGCGCACGAGCGATAACTTGCTCTTCTGTTACGACTCCCCCCTTTGCCACATCTTCTGTGATGGAAGGCAGTAATGACTTGATAAACCATTCAGCTAATAGCTGATCGGGGACATACGTTTTTACCATTCTATGACGACATCACCACTCATGTATATGATCAGATATGTGAGTGGCCGTTGTCTGTTTGAAATTGGTAAGAAGTTCTGTTCCCGTTTCGTACCTTATTGGTAACTGAAAATGGGTTAAAAAGGTTGTGGCTAAGGTACTGAAGTTGTCGAACGAAGCTCTAGGAAATTCGATGTTACAACCAGTGGTTCCGACCCAGCATCAACCTCCCAGCAAAGAAGCCCCTCTTCACCTCAAACAAAGCATAGATCACCCAACAATATGATGTTTGTCTCTAGAAACCAACAACAATTCCTTACAATATGCAAAATTCCAGCCTCCGGATCTCTGGGATGAGGGATCCATATATAGATATCTGTAAGGAGGATGAGTCAGCTTGTGATTTGATTAGTGTCTTCTCTCTGTCAGTTCTTGCTTCCACTTGGAGACTGAGGGCCTCTTACTCATCCTTGGTTGAATTCAGTGAGGAAAGTGTCACAGGAGAAGATTCTGGAAGCTTCCATTGCCTCTCCACCTCGCAGAATGACACTGCCATTTGTCATTTCTCGCCCATCGCACTCCACAGAAGGGAGTTTTGAAATGCAACGCACCCTCACAGTGCATTTGGGTGAGATGCAACGCACCTAGCCAGTGGAGCAGCTGCAATGATCCTGTTTTGACCAATTTTGAGTAGTTTTTCATGGAGAACTTCTGGGAGAAGCTGTAATCTATTGACCTTGTTCCTTTAGGGGTTAGAACAACACTTTTAGGGACTTAGGAGCCCTTGGTTTATGGACATTTCATGCTTGGAGTTGTAGGGCACAAAAATGTCTATAACATTGGTGAGCTTATTATTTTGAATCCATCACTTAAGTAGTTTTAGTGCTTATGTTTTGAACCATCAAGTATGGTTTATCTTCAGGAAAAAATAATATTCTAACTTGTGGAGTATCGACATTTTTTTAAAATGTTGATTTTTAAGCATTTTTCAAGTTTATCTATCTTTTTTTGAAATGTTGGGTTCTTGAGCATTTTTTGAATTGGTCTACCTTTATTTTAATTTTAAAATGTTAGTTTTTAAAGAAGTTTTGAAGTTTGTTTACATTTCTTTTCTTTTTATTTTTTATTAAAGGAAGGGATACATATTTTATATCATAAAAAGTCTAGTTTCCGGGCCAAAATCCTCATAATATTCATCATGTTCTACAGAGATACTGTATTCAACTATCCAAAATATAGAGAACCTATTTCTATGACACTTTTTATGAACTATTCAAAACATATGCCTATTGTAGACTCTATAAAATATACCTAATATTAACAAGTATTTGTAGAGCATAACAAGTTTCAAAACATAACTATTTAACTAGGATTGGACAGTCCTGCCTCTAGAGCTTCAATTAGTTTTTTAGGTTCATTGTCTCCATTCTTTTGATCCATTCCCTGGTGCATTTGGCCCTTTTCTTCTTAGGTTTCTCACTTAGTCAATCGCATATTCATAGCAGCTAATTTAGTCTTGCACTCCAGGTTTGATTTTTCAAAGATTCCTTGCAACATAGCATATTTTATTTCCAATAATTCCATTTTTTCTTGCTTCCCCTCTTCTTTCAAGTCAACCTTCCTCTTCACTGTGCTTGATAGTCCTTCTAATGTCGTTAAAATCGATCCATAGGTGCATTCAACTTCATAAACAGTTGGCTTGGGGTCATTGTTTCAGTCCCATCCATTGCTACTCCATGATGTATAAGAGCACTTTGAATTTCTCTGTCAATTATAAACCTATCCATCCCCCTTATCAATTCTAGTCACAGAGGATTTTTTTGGATCCTTTGCAGAGTGATTTTAAAGATTATAAGGCTTCCTTCATCCCCGAATCTCCATCCCAATGCCGTTGATTGCATATCTGGCATATCCATGTAATCTACACTTCAATATTTTGGGATTGAATGTAGAGAGTGAAAAAAAATGGAGAGGATGAGGTGAATTAAGTACACTCTCATTTACATGACCTCTTATCTGCCTACATCCACCAAAGTTCAATTGTTGGTAATAAAGCCTTCATCCACTTGTCCTCTCTTAGTACTGCATGGGTACACCATATGTTAATGATGTTACAACTATAACATTCCACCATCAGGACATACAATCTATATTCATAAATGTTTCGTCGAATTGTTCTCCAAGTCACCGATGATATTACTCTCCTCAAATTACCTATTGTCATAGCAGAATAAGAAATCCTCATTTTTCCCTTGAATGTTTTCTCCAATGGTGGTTGTCAGAGTTTCCTTTTATGTAAAATGGTGTTGTAGCGGCTACAACCATCCTCCAAAATTTCGGCCTACACCCAATTTTGGAGCCTCCCTTGAGAGTTTCACTTGATGACTGCACACAATTGGATTCACTCCATGAGCTCGTGTGAGCCTTTGCATCTCCCTTCCTTGTTCATTTCATCCAAGTTTTGAATGTTGATGTCAAATTCATGCTTGCGACCATGTTTTGGTTGTGATCAAAGACTTCACTTCAGGTGTACCTGTTGTGTTCGTCATGAAAACATTTGTCGCACTCACACACAGAGTCAGATTCGCTGTCGCTCAAGCGTCATCACAGTCGATCAAAGATCAATCACAAGTATCACGCTTGTCGCGTGCACCGTCGGTAAGTCATGTTGAACATGTGTGTCTGGATGGTTTGATTCGTCTCGTCGTCGAGTCATGTAAATGTGTGTTTGCAAGATCACATATGCATCTTTCACTTGTTCACACACTTAGTCATTTTTCTAAATTTCAGACGACTGGACTCCCCTATGACAGCCAGACCATCACCCCACTATCAACTTGATTGACTGTCACCCAGAATAGTGCAAAAGCATCAAGCAAGTCATTTCAAGTTGCGTTGCCCACAAGAAAATCAATTAGCCTTCATGTTGGTCCACCAGAGAGTTTGACTCGACAGCCACCCCAGGATTGACTCCTCTCAAAAATTGCGCAAAGGCTATAGACCTTGCCCACTTCGCTAGCTAAGAAAATTGCACAGATAGGCCAGACAGAAACCCCGTGCCCATCCCTATCTCCCTCAGAAAATTGTGTAGCTTTTCCAGCCAGTCCTCCCAGCAGTCGACCATCCACTCACCAAGAAAATTGCGTAGCTTTCATGAGCAAGCCATCTGTTGTCCAGCAGTCCTCTCATCTCAGAAACTACGCAAAGGTGATCAGCAAGCCAGCCTCCCAGCATCAATGCAGTTTTTCCCGCCAACAACTCCCGGCAACTGACTATCAGTTCCCCTTAGCAACTACAAGGTTTTTTCTGCCAATCTCTAGTAGCTTAAAGCCAATTCCCCTTAGAAATTGCACAGTCTTTGCTGCCAGTGACCCAGTAGCTGACTGCTAGTTCCCTCCAAGAATTGTGCAATTTTGGCTTCCAAGCTCCCACTTCTCGCTCATTCCGAAAATTGCGTAGATTTGGCCTGCCCAACCTTCCCACAGCTCGAACTGTTCCTCTCAAAAACTGCGCACTTTTTTCCTCCAGCTGAGCCAAACCCCACAAACAATCACTATCGATCCGGATTTCCCATATTCGTCACCCAGTGACTCTTACGCAGTTTTCATCAGCAGTGCCTAGAGCCTCCATCCTGCCTCGCAACCTTGTTAGCTCTCCCAATCACCTGCATCCGAAATGATCATGTATCATGGTACACTAAGAGGTTTTTCGATTTGATGTTGTCTCATCATGAGTGACTATAGGTACAGGTACACAAACAAACATGGTGCGACGACGAATGGAATGAACAAAGGGAGCACATGCAAAAGGAAAATTTCACCAACGGATGAACATACAATGCATACAAAGAGATGTGCTCGCGAACATATGATTATGCAAATATGTGTTCGTGGATGAATGGCCGAGAAAACATGCAAGATGTGCTCACGGATGGACGGACAGATGAACATGCACCGTTCACGAATAGACGAACATGTCAAGCCTTCCAACATACAAGCAAGGAGCAACGTAATATCAAGTGAACCAATGACTATCGAAGACTCTACGCACTTTGCCATGCGAAGGTGAAGCTATCACACACCATGAGGACATCCATCACCCAGCAACACTGCAACTCGACATGCACACCAACAGCAGCACGAATGTACCAGCACTATCATGTCGAGGCATGTCGTCCACATCTCTACTGTGGGTCGTATTGTCAATAAATGTAATGTACAATGGAAGTCCAAGGGACCCACTTGTTGTACAAAGAGTCATGTAAAGTCAAAAAGTCATGGAAGTCAAACAGTCATGAGAGGAGTCGAACGTCCAGAAGGGTCAGTTTCACCCTTGGCTATAAATACCCCCTCATTTGTACATGAAAAGGACTTTTCACCTCAGCTCCTTCCACATAGCCAAGAGAGTCTGAATATTTTCTTTGAGGAGTAAGTAGTGGCTCCAATGCCCCACCCATGGGGTTAGTGATCTAAGTTGTAACGATGTGTCTTGGAATTTTTGCTTAATTTGGAAGCTTGCTAACATGCCAACACGTTTTCACACATGTATTGTAACTGTTGTAAAAATAATATTGAACACTTGTAATGCATGTTTCTTTAACCTATGTTGAACACTTGAACTCACTTCACTTGTTGTAATGCATAGTCTATTAATGAAAATGTGTTTTATTTGCTGTGAACACTGTCTCGCCCATGGTGGCTACCTCCCCGGACATCAGACAGACCTTTCACATAAAACTTGTTGTAACAATCATTCCACTCATGCAGACTCATCCATTGAGTGTTGTATGTGTTATCTTCCCTTATGTGTTGTGACTCCCGCATCTGTGTGGATTGTTCCTCCAGAAGTTGTGCACATCCTGTTGTTTTGTGTGTTCCTAATAGATTGGGGGCTTCCTCCCAACCAACTTGGGACTCACTCCAACCCTCGCCCTCTAGAGTGAAATAACCATTGACACAAGTAACACTAGAAATCACCAGGCACACGAACCTCACTTCTCGAAGACAAAGAAGACCACTCTCATGTGCTGGCAAGAAAGAGTTGAGGCAAATCTTTAAGATAATGGCAACTAGGCCATCATACTAGATGGGACTCCCACACCAAACGATGTGAGGTCCAGTTGGGACTTCATACCGGGGTGATCCCTTGAATGTTGGTGGGTCTAGCACTGTCAACATTTCTGGCGCTAGGAGGGTAGCCAGATGTATATGGATGAATGTCCTCTCACACTCATTCCTCAACCATCTGGTCAAGGTAGTAACTCGCACTTCCTCTCACCTACGCGTGACTCTGCAATTAGTTACTTCTCACCTCCTAAGACTGAACATTAAATTCCATATCATCACCTTTGCTCTGTCTGTCCCATCACTCGCGAGTTCATGAAATCAGTTGAACTGATCCTAGGCATACAACATCTTCCATACGCATCAAGGAAGCCAAAAGCCACTCCCATAGGGGTTGTTGTATCAGCAGTGGAAGAAGCATTTCTCGCCACACTTGAAGGTCTGATAGAATCTGTTAAGATGGAGAGGAACCTCCGGTCTTCCAAAAGAGGGAACAAGACACTCTTGTTATCATGGGATCATACTCCGATACAGGAGGCGAAGGGGAAGGCGGTGAAGGAAGTGGAGGTGGAGACGAACCAACAGACTCAGAGCCGAAACCGTCAGATTCTGAAAGAGAGGAGGGTAAAGAAGAAGAAGAGATGGCTGACCGTAATCTAGATTGGATGAATTAGGGTTCATTGGATCTCCTAAGTGTCTTGCACAAGATGCCAAAGTGAGCAGAGAGAATGAACATCAAGTTCAACCCTGATAGCACAGTGAAGGCAGAAGACCATTTAAACAACTTCTACCTACAGCTACAGACCCTTGAGGTACTGTATGACGATGTGGCATGTAGATTGTTTCCATGTAACTTGGATGTTTTTGTAGTTACATGGTATCACAGCCTTCCACCGAACTTCGTATAGAACTAGGGTGCATTCAAACACATGTTCCTTGAAAAGTTTGTTGATGACAAGACCCCAGCCATGCTACTTAAAGAATTGGGAAGCCTAAAGATGGATGGAAAAGAAAAAGTAAAACAATTCAATCATAGGTTTACATGCATAATGAACAAGTTTTCAATGGACACTAAACCTCATGACTCCATCACTGTTGATTACTACATGTCCGCACTGCCAACCAACATCGTGCAGTTTGTCAAGTGAGCTGCGAAGCCAACACTCTTGGAAATATGCAAAGAGGCTATTTTTCTTGAGAAAAATCTACGTAGGATTGGAGTCATCAAGGATGATGAACCAGCAAAGGACTCCAAAGACACAAGCAAGAATTACCAAGTGATGGCAAGCAAGGGTAGAGACAAGGAAGCAACCGACATTGAAACCCTCACTCGCCTCATCAAGAACTTGACAATAGAAGTGTTCGAGATTAAACAACGGAAAAGAGACACATTTGTAAGTAGACATCCTCCCAGGTAGGGACAAGCAAGCAACTCATCAGGCAACAAACAGTTTGCTCCAAAGACTGCACAAAAATCTATGTTCTAGGTCGAACAGTGCACAGATCCTAAGTTCCATTCATTCCACGAAGAACATCACCCTAATAATTCTTGATCGTACTGGAAGCGAGTCACAAGATCTGTATGTAGTCATACACTCGATGCAGAAATCAATATGTAGGAGTAGCTGGAAGTCACTGATGATGATGAAGAGGTTGCACCTGATGAAGCATCAAGTTCTGGGCATGTGGTGAACGCATATAAAAAATCAGCCCCAAAAGAAAAATGATCGTTACAATATTAGGAGTAAAGGGGCTCCCCTTACACTTGGGGAAGCACAAGAAAAGATGAGATTGTTGTTGAGGAAGGCTGATCCACCAACCGCCCCAAAGCAGAAAACACAAAACAATTCCGGGAAGACAACGACAGACAAGAGTACCTCCATGAGCAGCAAACTGCAGAACACTCCACTGGATAACACGAACATCAGTCCTACCCCGGACACCTCGGTGAGCCTACCACCTTTGGACTACAACATTATGGATGACATGAAGAAAACTAGAGTGAACATTAGTTTTTTCAAGTTAGCTAAGATCCATAGTCAGTGAGACATCATGATGTGTGCATTAGGACAGAAAAAAACAAACAACGCAACCTCTACCGGGAAGAGAGAAAGCACACCTCCCAGATCACTTTCCACTGTGCTCAACACACTTTGAATGGAAGAAGAAAACTCAAGTTTCCCTCCATTCCTGCTATCATTTGAATTTTTTAACTACAATGTTCACAACTGCTTCGTTGATTCTGGTGTGGTCGCCAACATCATGCCACTCTCCATTGCGAAAAATATCAATGCACAATCGAGTGAGACATCTGCGCGAATCGTTCAACTTGATCGAACATCAGTACCGGCCATTGGTGAACTATGAGACGTGATCATTGGACTATCTCATGACAGTGTAGTCAACCAATGCATCAACATAGTTGTTGTGGACAACCTGGAAGCATACAGTCTACTACTCAGGAGAGACTGGTCCAGCAAGTTGGACGGATATTTTGCTACAGATGGGTCCCACATGTGGCTTTTGTACAAGGGAAAATGAAACCAAATCTGGGTATTTTCCTTGAGGTATATGAAACACAATGTTGGCCCCATTAATGGTGAGAAAGAATTGTTGTCCTTCGCAGAACTCAGGTTTGTCAACTACCTCCTAGAAATAGCATTGGGGTGTTATCCTACACAGCTAACGCCAACCCCACTAGACATGCAGTTGGGACCCCTTCATTGCCCAATTGATGGCAATGGAACATGTATAGTGCATTGTACCAATAGTAGCAGTAGCAGCAACAATAGTAGTAGTAGCAATACTAGCATGTCAAATGGTCTGTGTACGGACAAGCTGTGGGCCATGAATTTTGACGGATCAAAGACATATGAAGCCTCAAGAACCGAGTATATCTCAGTCAACCAAAACAACAAAAAAGGCATGATTTCAAGCTGCTTGAAGTTTGAGTGCACAAACAACATTGTTGAGTATGAAGTCCTCGTGTTGGGCTTACAAAGGGCCATCAGTCTCAACATGGTCACACTCAAAGTGGTACTGCACCCCACGAACAATGTTGATGCTTTTAAAGACATAACAGTTGATGAAGATGAGCACAAGAAGCCCCTGAAAAATGAAACTGATGGAAAGAAAGGTAACCCCATCCCCAAGGGTGTGGTTTATCTCAACAAGTTCTATGATTTGTAGAGCTTATGTGAAGGGCGAAGGAACAACAGAACCCACAGGTCCACTACTACGAATGAATAGAGCAACCTGGGAACCAATCACGATCTGAAGGTAGTCAGTCTCGGTACAAACTACACACTGCAGTAGCGACAAGATTTTGATCGCTTGATCAAACAATACTGGGATGTGTCTGTCTAGGAAGATGACGACCTTAGTACATTCGACACGCGAATAATCCAACACGGTATTCCAGGTAAAGGAGGATCCAAGCCATGTAAAACACATATGTCATTTGAACTCCTTATACAGAAAAAATTGACTAAGATTTTTGATGTTTGGATTGCTTACAAAGTTCGTCATCATACATGAGTTTCTAATTTAAGTTCTGCAGGTAAGAAATCTGGGAAAATTTTCTTATGCATTGATTTCATAAACCTAAACCACTCCCGGAATAAAAACATCTACCTCGCGCCATCATCAGAGCCTGTGTTGCATGCGGTATCTAAAGCAGTAGTGTCGTCTTCACTTAAGGGTCTTTTGGAATACCACCAGGTTCTGGTAGCGAAACCTTGTAGCCTTATACTGGCCCGTGAGAAGCTTGGCTCACACACACGTCATCTGCAATCACTTGATAGGAGGATTGACAACCTTCCTATCAACGGCCAAGATCTCAAGAACTATTTCCAGTAGGTCGGGTCGCGCCCCGTGCCATGTACATAGTCTACTTGCTGCTTTTGTTTTCATCTTGTTTGCTTTGCTTACTATCTTTGTTTTTACTTCTTTTTTTACTTATTATTTTTGTTTACATTTGTTTTGTTTGCTTGATATATTACTATTTTGTTTCCGGAAATAAGTGATGCAAACTACTATGTTCTAGCTTTTGAATAGGGTATGTGGATGAGATTTGAAGAGACTTGTGACACTGCAGTACTTGGCCAATCTTGTGTTCATCTTCTCTATGCTTGGTTATAGCCTTCGGCCGATGAAGTCTTGACGGGAAATACGAACCGTCTGCAAGGGAAGCTTTGGTCCAACCATGAACCTGTGTCCACACTAGGAAGCCCCATTCCTATACTCAGCCTTCTACTCTATGTGTTCAAGCTCATCCAACTAGTAGAAAAGGAGAAGGGGAAAATCTAAATGAGAAAACCTATATCAGAGGTCTTACATGCTTCTCTAAAGGAACAACCTCTTCTGCTCTCAATGAGTCGGGATCCCTCTTCTACCCCAAAAATAAATAAATAAGTGCGTATGCACAGTCCTCTTGAAAAAATATAAAGGTGAAAGAAGAGAAAGGCTTCCTGCACAGAGAGGTGAATAATGCAACTCCATTGGGGTACTAACGAGGCTCGCTGGCAGTGAATCAATGTGTGTTTTCTAGCGTGACTCTGTTGGGGTACTGTCCAAGCCTACTGGCAACGGAGCAACACCAGAGATGAAAACTTATACTCTGAAAATCTTCAACTCGCAACTACCCTTTGTGATTCGAAACATTGTGATCAAGCTGAACTTTTGATTGTGTTTGACTGAGTTGGTGAAAGGTGAACCATGTATGTCCAACGGGTAAGTGGGGAAGCCTAGGTAACCCGCATAATGATTCAATCCTCCTTGAAAGACCAAGGCCCTGTGCTATCAATGAACCAAAATAGAGAAGTTTTATTTCTACTAGTGTGTCACCAAGTGTTGTAGCGGCTACAACCACCATCCAAAAATTCGGCCTGCACCCAATTTCGAAGCCTCCCTTGAGAGTTTCACTTAATGATTGTACACACTCGAGTTCACTTCTTGAGCTCATGTGAGTCTTTGCATCTGCCTTGCTTGTTCATTTCATCCAAATTTTTCATGTTGATGTCAAAGTCATGCTTGCGACCATGTTCTAGTTGTGCTCAAAGACTTCGCTTTGTGTGTACTTTTTGTGTTCACTATGAAAACATATGTCACACTCACACATGGAGTCACATTCACTATTTCTTGAGTGTCATCACAGCCGATCAATGATCAATCAAAAGTGTCGCGCTTGTCACTTGCACCGTTGGTCATTCATGTTGAACATGTGTGTCTAGATGGTTTGACTCGTCTCGTCGTTGATTCATGTAAGTGTGTGTTTGCAGGATCACATATGCATCTTTCACTCGTTCACACACTTAGCCATTTTGATGAAGTTCTAATGGACGAACTCCCCTTAGATAGTTGAACCATCACCCTGCTATCGACTCGATCGATTGTCACCCAAAACAATGCAGAAGCATCAAGAAAGTCATTTCAAGTTGCGCTGCCCGCAAGAAAATCAATCAACCTTCATTCTGGTCAACCGGAGAGTTTGACCCGACAACCACCCTAGGACTGACTCCCCTCAAAAATTGCGTAGACAGGCCGGACAGACACCCAGTGCCTATCCCTGTCTCCCTTAGAAAATTGAGCAGTTTTTCCAGCCAGTCCTCCCGACAGTCGACCGGCTGCTCACTAAGAAAATTGTGCAGTTTCCATGAGTAAGGCCTTTGTTGTCCAACAGTCTTATCAGCTTAGAAAATGTGCAGAGGTGATCAGCAGGACATCCTCCTAGCATCAACGTAATTTTTCCCGCCAACAACTCCCAACAGCTAACTACCAGTTCCCCTCAGGAATTGTGCAGTTTTTGCTGCCAAGCTCCAGCAATTGACTACCAATTTCCCTCAGGAATTGCACAGTATTTGTTGCTAGTGACCCAATAGCTGACTGTCAGTTCCCTCCAGGAATTGCTCAGTTTTTTCTACTAGTGTTCTAGCATCCAGCTACCAGTTCCCTCCAGGATTTGCGCAGTTTTGGTTGCAAAGCTCCCACTGCCCACTCGTTCCAGAAATTGTGCAGATTTGGCCTACTTAGCCTTCCCACAGCCCAGATTTTTCCTCTCAAAAACTACGCAGTTTTGTCCTCCAGCTGAGCAAGACCCCGCAGACAGTGACTGTCGATCCAGATTGCCCATCTTCATCACCCAGTGACTCTTGTGAAGTTTTCATCAGCAGTGCCTGGATCCTCCATCCTGCCTCACAACCTTGTTACCTCTCCCAGTCATCTGCATCTGAAATGATCATGTATCATGGTAGATTAGGAGGTTTTTGATTTGATGTCACCTCATCATGAGTGACTGTAGGTACAAGTACACAAACAAACACGACATGATAATGAATGGGATGAACAAGGGGGCACATGCAGAAGGACAGGTTCACCAACGAACGAACATACGATGCATGCGAAGAGATGTGCTCACGAACAGATGATCATGAAAATATGTGTTCATGGAAGGATAGACGAGCAAACATGTAAGATGTGCTCACGAATGGATGGATGGACGAACATGCACCTTTCGTGAACAGAAGAATCTGTCAAGCATTCCAACATACAAGCAAGGAGCAACGTGTAAAAGCAACATCAAGCAAACCAATGACCATCGAAGACTCTACGCACTTTTCCATGTAGAGGTGAAGCTATGACACACCATGCGGACATCCATCACCCAGTATCATTGCAACTCGACATGCACACTAGCAGCAACATGAATGTATCAATGTTGAGTCATGTCATGAGTCATGTCGTCCACATCTCTACTGTGGGCCATACTGTCAATCAATGTAATGTAACATGGAATTCCAAGAGACCGAATTTTTGTAAAAAGATTCATTTAAAGTCGAAAAATTCATGGATGTCAAACAATCATGAGGGGAGTCGAACATCCAGAAGGGTCAGTTTCACCCTTGGCTATAAATACCCCCTCACTTGTATATGCAAAGGACTTTTCACCTCAGCTCCTCCCACATAGCCAAGAGAGTCTGTAATATTTTCTTTGAGAAGTAAGTAGTGGCTCCAACGCCCTGCCCACGGGGTTAGTGATGTATGGTGTAATTATTTGTCTAGGAACTTTCGCTTAATTCAAATGCCAACTAACAGGCCACCACGTTTTCACACATGTATTGTAATTGTTGTGAGACTAATCTTGAACACTTGTAATGCGTGTTGCTTTAACCTGTGTTGAACACTTGAACTCATTTCACTTGTTGTAATACATAATCTATTAATGAAAATATGTTGTATATGTTGTTAATGTTGTCTCCCCTGTGGTGGCTACCTCCCCAGACATCAGACAAACCTTTCACATAAAACTTTTTGTAACAACTATTACACTCGTGCAGACTCATCTGATGAGTGTTGTACGTGTTATCTTCTCTTGTGTGTTCTAACTGCCACATCCATGTGGACTATTCCTCTGGAAGTTGTGCACGTCCTATTGTGTTGTGTGTTCCTAATATAATTGGGGCTTCCTCCCAACCAACTTAGGACTCACTCCCACCCTCTCCCTCTACAGTGAAAGAACCATTGACACAAGTAACACTAGCAATCTCCAGGCACAGAAACCTCACTTCTCGAAGACAAATCATACCACTCTCTTGTGCTGACAAGAAAGAGTTGAGGTAAATCTTTAAGATAATGGGCCATCATATCTGATGGGACTCCCACACCAAATGGTGTGAGGTCTAGTTGGGACTTCATACCGGGGTGATCCCCTGAATGTTGGCGGGTCCAACACTGTCAACAAATGGGAATAATTCCTTTTTGTTCATGGAATTAGTAGGTAATATATCGAGCCTATAACCTTTTCCATTATCCCCTAGGATAGCATAGATCCTTTATCGGCTAATGTATCAACCTCTAATTTGAGGTTTCTATACACATGATAAATTCAATTTGATCAAATTGGTGGGTTTGAAGAATAATCCTTTGAAGGGTAGGAGGGAGATGAGAGATAATATTTCTCTTGGCCTCTCGAACTTGTTGAATCACCAACATTGAGTCTCCAAAAAAACTAATCTTCAAGGTTTTATGAGTTATTTCTAATTTTAAACGTTGCCATAACACTAAATATTCTGCTTGGTTATTGGTTTAATTACCGAATCCACATGCAAATTGAATCTATTTTTGTTCGTAGGAGAAAAAGATTACCCCTCCCACTCCTACCACCCCTATATTCCTTTTCTTTTTAAAATGTTGGTTTTTAAAGCATTTTTCAAGTTTGTCTACCATTTTTTTTAAATGTTGGGTTTTTAAGTGTTTTTGAAGTTTGACTAATTTATATTTTACTTGTAGGGTTAAAATTACAAATTATTTGATATTGTGACCTCAACTATTGGTATCCTTGAAGATAAAAACATAAAATCGATTCTAAATCTAAAAGTGTTGATACATGAATTTTTTAAAATTAGTAATTGATTTTTTTAATAATTTACATTAAAAAATAGCAATTGAGCAAAACATTGTAATTAAAAAAAAACAATTTAAAAACGAAAAGAAAAGAAAAAACCACATTTTTGTTTAATAATAATAATAATAATAATAAATAGGGAGGTAGGAGTTGGAGGGGTTCTTTATAATCCCGAAGAAAAATATGAAATAAAGTACGCTTGGGGACTAGGGAAAGCCTCAAACAATCAAGTGGAAGTGCTCTCACTTTGGCAAGGCCTGAAGATTAGCATCTCTAAAAGCATCTGGAAATTGATCATTGTCAGTGAATCAATGGTGGTAATTAAAAAATGCATAAGACTTTCTAGGAATGAGTAACTTATTGAATCAGATACTTCGCCTTTGGTCATAAGGATAATGTATCTTCTCAGAAAATTAGAGGAATATAAAAAAATTCATGTCAAAAGAGAAACAACCATATGGATGATCATGAAACCAACAAGGGAGTGGAACTAAAACAATTTTTTTTTTTTATAATTATCATGATAGTGTCATATGTCACATACCTTAAATTAGCTATTAATCAAATCATTAATGGATCACAGTTGGAGCATAGGAATAAACAAGGATCAACAGACCATTAATTATGATTATATCATGAGGATACATAAGAGCTCCTTGGGAGAAGTCAATGGTAGTTGGGAATTTAAGAACATATGGTGCGGGGGTATAACGCATCCATGTTACAAGACAAGTGCACTTGCTTCCCTTGGTTAATAAATGGGAATTTAGGTGAATATAGTTTCAATACCATTGCAGTTTGGGTTGAAAGGAATTTGGCGGTGATAGAAATGGCGGAAGGTGGTTGGGCTATCTTGCAGACAAGAAAGGCATTAAATCTTGGCAAGATGGGAGTAAAATTCGATAAGGAATAGGCAGTTATTCATAGACGCTGGTTGATGTGGCTCAATCATAGAATCATTCTCGTCCAGTGAAGGATTACGAAAAAAATCGCCTTTGTGAGTAACAATGGCAGTGGGAATGAGGCATAGGAGCTCGAGTGCAGCAACATTGTGGTGAAGATGATAGACAATTCAGGCAAGCAAATGGTTAAGGAGATTCGTGAAAATATGGTGGTTGTGTTTCGCCACCTGTCTAGATTAGGGAAGGATATGGAGCTGATGAAAAATTTGATGGAACGCATGAACACTGGAATGGTAAATTTGAAAGAAAAAATGGATAATATTGAAGTGCGAATTGAAATTACCACCATTGGGATGTTGAAGGAGGTATTTTGGTTATGTGATGGCCCTTCTCCAACGGCGGAGGAAAGTGCAGTTGTTGTGATTTGAGAGTCGGAGCCTGATGTTGCGAGGAACGTGGAACTGGACCAACCATCTGAGGTGGCTTAGGAGGAAACTGAAAATGGAATTCATGGGTATATTGTCGCTTTTATTCATGTTTTATTGGATAATAAAGATCTGTGGGGTTTACTGGAAAATATATAGTCTAAATGATGTAAAGAAAATATATATAAATAAAATTGGTAGCAATAGGGTATGTATGATTATGTATATGCAAAACTCTTAGATAGATATTATCTCGATTGTAAGGGACCTGACCCATTTCCAATTTTGCTAATGAAGAATGCTACCCATTCCTTTAAAAATAATAATAATAATAATAATAATAAAGAGAAAAAAAAATAAAACACAACACTCTGTCGACCCTCCCCCTTCCAATATGTTTGTCCCCAACAACCTATGTGATAGTTAGGCCTACTGTGTGGAAGAGCAACAAAGAATGGAAAGGTTCGAGGATCCAAAAAATGATATTTATTTATATATTAGTTTATATATATATATATATATATATATATATATATATATATATATATATATATATATATATATATATATAGATATATATATATATATATATATATTCAAGAAAAAAAGCATGCATTCTATTTATAGTAAAAAGAATACATTGACTCTAGTGCCATAGCATTTTAGTGGCACAAAAGCCGAAAAAAATATTATCTGGTCAGAAGACCCATTGGTTACATATGCAAAGTACATCATCTATTGTTACAGAAACTAATTGATATATGCCAAAAATAAAAGAGAGCTCGTGATAATAGTTGGAAACATCATCTAGTGTCCCATATGAAATATAACGTATTTGAAAACCCATGCTTCCTGTAAAAAATGTTTTCTAAGAAAGAAACACAAGGGGAAGCTGAGAAACATGTTTCCACTATTTGCTGCCCTGTTATCCAACCGAAGCAAAATACATGTAAACTTTGACAAGTGAATGTAGATAGTGAGTGGAGGAAATAAAAAATAAGCTTGCTATCAATAAGGTGTTGTTGATTCAACATGAAGGAGCTATGTAGGAAGAAAATATGAATGATTAATTATTCCCAGGGGAACAACTAGTGTTGCCTAATTGAGCCTTCATAGCTTTATTTTATTTCCAGTTGACCCTGATCCATTGCTAATCCTCTCTTCGAAAGTTGTTTAGCTGTTTTGTTTTGTTCCCAATAGATATGAGTGAAATATAAGTGAGAAAAAGGTTTTTCTTTATGGATGATGTTTTGATATAATGGGAGGGTATATTTTTTCAATCTTGTTGTTCCTAACATCCATTTTATAATGACCATGGAGTCTACATAAATATGAAGCTCAAATATATGTAAATAATTTGTTAATTGTAGTAATAATTTGAGAGAAAATAACTCAGCAAAATTTTTTAATGCATTGCCATTGTTACATTTTATAATTTCTTTTTAAATTTGTTGTTTAAAAAAAAAAAAAAACATTCACAAAATTCACGCAGATTTGAAAATAAAAAAATGGGATACTTGGAAACAAATTTCGAAAATCGATTGGAGGATTCTATAGATGATGATTATCTTGTTTCGATAGCTTCAAGTTGGCATAACATATTTCTGTTGAATGCTTTTATATCACATACTAATATGCAGACCACAACAGATATTTCTAATGCCAATCTTTTTGTCGAGCATATTTTATCTGACCCAAACAGGGAGTATTACTTTTCATGGTTATTTTAAGAATGGATTGATTTTAATATCATGATTGAGTCAATTTAAACACTTTGATTGTCCTTAATTTGTTTTATTTGGTATGAAATTTTTGCGTAAGAATCATGAAGGAAATGGCCATTTCTTCTTGAACACACTTATGTTTTCTTTCTGCCAAGTTTTTTTACAGGTTACAGGATAATCAAGTGATCATAAGGAGATTACATTGTGACAACAATTGGTCTTCCAAAGACTCAATTCATGAAAAATTCTAAAGACAAATCCAACTCCACAACCACTACCTTGCACCTCCCTTTTTGAAGCACATTTTGAATTCCACCAATTGTAAATTCATAAAGCATGACCTTTCCATATCCATTTTTCACAGCAAGAGTTCATCTTCATACACCATGCATTTCCTTACATTCATTTTTGGACGCTAGAAGTCATTCCCTTTCCATGATTACATTGCCTTGTTTTCCTCGCCATGCTGATCCACACTGCTTGTCCGTGAGTTCTTTCCATTTATAGTCCTACCAAATCTTTTTGTACAAACTCGCGTTGACTGATGTGGGATTCCTTAAGGCCCACCTTTCAACAAGTCTTGCCCCATCGACATCAACACCTTATCTAGGAAATATACTAGAGTTCCTTTTGAGTACCTAGAGGCTTGCATGCCTTAATGGCAAGTTCTCTCGCTGACGATCATGGGAATACATCAATGTCCCTTGATCTTCAGATCTTGCAAGTGGCTCAACCTCAACACATCCATTCGCACTTCGCAAGATGTACTCGGGTACCTTGGCACTCATTGACATTAATGGTGAGTTGCCTCGCATTGGTTAACGGCATGCATCAATGGCCGGTAATCCAATGATTTCTATTCATGCTTGACATCGACACATTCATTCGCATGTTTAGAATTGTACCATCGGGTTTGTAGCGGGTGAAGACTATACACTATTTCACGACTCCCTCAACAGTTACAGCAGCATGCATTCTGATCTATGAGAGTACCACAGTTCCACTTTCAGTGTTTATCTTTTCCATGATTCAGCATCAGCAGTTCGAATTCCTTAATTTCCCAGGATCCAGTTACAACAAAATCAGTCACATTTTCCCGATCTAGCAGCAGTAGCAGCTACTTTCCTATTGCATAGTTCATCATTCTTGGGTAAGTAGAGGTATGTTGCTTTCTAATCTTTAATCATGCAATTCCTTATATGCTAACTTGAATATTTTGGAAAATTCCCTCACCATGCTACATTTCCTTTCATGAACCATGTCAAGTTGCATGAGGACATGCAACCAATTCAGTTGAGGGGGGGAGAACTATATTCACTACATATTCACTTCCATGATTCCATTTCTTCACCACTATCACTCCATTTACCATTCACCAACATTTATTTTTCAATGATACTTTGTTGCACTTTGCTTCATACGCAATATTGGCATGCTTCATTAATATTACAAAAGGGCTTTCTTATGCACATTATGATTTCCAGTGAGTGTTTACATTATTATTGAAGAAAAGAGAACAGAAAATGAAATGAATGTTGTTAACACAAGAACCAACATTCTTTGTATTCATGGTTGTCACACAAGAACCAACCATAAGAAAATGTAAACCGTTACTCATGTCTTTCACATATCCTGGAAACATTCATTATTAAAAGACATCATCATGTAAAGCCAAAGTTCAAAATGCCAAATGTTCTTAAAGAGACCCATGCATGGTTGAATGAGGACATGCAATAAGTTTAGTTGGGGAGGATGTTGGGACTTAGAAATGTCATATTTTCATCCACCTTTTTCTTCACTATTCCTTACATTTCATCATCCCATTAACCTTTTATCATATCATTTTCATACATACATTTGGGTTTCACCTTCTTATTTTCCATTTTATTCATTTTTGTATTACAAGTGAATTTATGATTAAACATTAGAAAATATACATATTTTTATATATATCTCGAGAATATGTGAGTTTTGTGATGTGTAGGAAATATGTGAAGAATTAATATCTCCTCCACCATATTAAGGAGATAATTATGCAAGCCTATTCCTAAGGAGAAAATCATGGAGGATTTGGATTGGCATATCTTATCCAATTCCTAAGGAGAAAATCATGGAGGATTTGGTTGGCATATCTTATCCAATTCCTAAGGAAAAGATCATGGAGGATTTGGATTGGCATATCTTATCCAAGATATGTGAGAGATTTGTGGAGAATTCAAAGGGATCATATTTTGTAATAATGGGAAAGTAGTTAAAAATTCTTGAGAGATTTGTGGGATCATATTTTGTAATAATGGGAAAGTAGATTAGTGGATGATCATTATGAGTTTGTTACTCATCCCATTGTATAAATAGGAGTACAATCTCCTCCATTTGTAATCTGGAAGTTTTTGTAATCTTAGAATTTTGGAGTATGTAATCTTAGGAGCTTAGAGTTGTAATCTTAGAGTTGGTTTGTAATGGAGATTTTGAAATAAAGGATCATACTTCAATTTTGCTTCTACATCCGAGTCTCCATTGAAGTGGTGTGCTTGTGGAGTTATGGAGGGCCCCCATGGCCTCACTTGCATGCTTATTTGTTTATAATTTATTTTATGTTTTTGTTTGATTTTAGCTTTCAAGTTTTGTTAAATGTTCTAATATTGGAAGAATCTTATTTGAGGGTGTTCTTGTAAGAGAACCGTAAGATCTCATACAATTATTAGATCTAGGTTTATTTCATTTCAGCTTTTAATTTCTTATTAGATGTTCTAATGTTGGAAGAGATCTTGTAGAATATGTTCTTGTAAGAGAATCATAGATCTCAAACAATTGTTAGATCTAAGTTTGATTAGTTATTGAAAGAGATCTTAATGAATATGTTCTTGTAAGGGGAATTTAAGATCTTGGACAAATTAGGAATCTTTCTAAATCTATATATTTTAGATAAGCACTTCTAAGTTTACCTTCCCGGGTTGACATTAAATTAAACTCTAATTTGCATCCGCATTTTAGACCACACAACTACTTTGAAGGGCCAGTTGATGAGAGTGTGCATAGTGGAGGTAGGATGAATCAATGGAGATTGTATAGATTTAGAGGGAGTCTAGCTTCAGAGGGATAATCCCTATCGAAGTTCGATATATTTATATTTTGATGAGGCAAATACACTACAAAGATAGTGATCCATTCTATAGGGTATGTTGTATAGATGGTTGTTATATGAGTTAGTGTTGTTGGAGATTTCCAAGTAGTGGATGTACCTCCCTATCTAAGAGGGAGTGTTGAAGTGTGTAGCTCGAGAGGTATTCCAAAAAACCCTAGGTGGTGGCTTTTTGTGAGTTTGGTCACAAATGGGTTTATGGGAAAAGACCCATAGAGAAGAGGTTTTAGATCCAAGAAAGGGTTTAAAATTCCAAAAAGAAAGTTAAAAAGAAAAAATAAATTCCTAAGTCAAAGAGGATCAAAACCCCTAAGATCTAGAGGGTTAAAAGGAGGCTTAGGGAGATCTATTTAAGGAGGCCTTAGGACAAGGCTATATATCAAGCGAGAGGAGATCACTTGGTCAAGTAGGGCTACAAGAAATGTAGCTCCAAGGAAAGTCGATCTAGTATACCACAGTCATCCATTCAAGTGCAATAGATCTAGCTAAAGAACATCGTAACCCTAAGGATCCAAAGCAGAGTGCATAAAGGAATAGTTTCTCCCTAGATCTAATTGGTCATGAAGGAGTAGTGGATGGCCAAGTTGTGTTGTAATATTCTGGGCATGCATAGAAGATTTCTTTTGTGGTTTGGTTGTAGGAATATTTGATCCCAATGTGAGGACTGAGACCCATACTAAAAACATTCTTGGAGGGTTGCATACATAAGATGTTGTAGGAAGGAGGCTTGCACAGATTTATGGATCAACACAGTCAAAAGAGGAGGATAAAATGTGGGTTTTAAGGTCTGGTTATGAGCCAAGTAAGGGTATTTCTATAACAAGGACAAAAGCCATAAAAAGAATGGCCACAACCTCAAAATAAATGTCAAAATCGGTCATTGCAAGGGAAAGGATAGGATTGTTCCTAAATAATTTAGGATAGAGTATTAGATACCCTAGAGACTTTGTTTGTGTGAGAAAATCATTGTGAAAATGCCTGCTAAGTATACCCTAGTTGAAGTGATTTTCAAGTTATAAAAAACAGTCAATTGGATTGTCATTTATGTGCCATAGTATGGTGATCAAAGAGTTGCTTGGTCATTGTTAAAAGGGTTGTTGTTAATCCATATTTGGGGATGCTTCCTATGCAGTTCAAAACCATTAAATAATAGTCAGGATCTCAACCTAGATCAATGGTGAATGTAGATGGTCATGACCCTAGAAAGGGTGGCAAAATGTTCCTCCTTTCTAGGAAGAATTGTGAGGAGAAAGCACAGTAAGAAAAGGGTTAGCATGAGAAAGGATGATGGGTCTGCTTCATGGTTTGAAGTAGCAATAGGATGATGCCCTATATCTATGTGATTTGAGGATCAAATCACAAGTGTGTGGGAAGATATGAATATCCCTATGGCTGGGAAATTTGGAGGAAAAATTATAGAGAAGAGGGCAGTGACATTGTAGGCCCTAGATTAGTCAATCATTGACTGAAGTTGGGAAAATCTAAAAGATGGAGGTAGTGTATGATGCAGTGTAGGAAGGAGTCCAGATTTGGGGCATATGCATGGAAACCTAAGTACATGATGGAGGATTTTTAGAAGGTTGACCATTGTGCCCTAAGCGTAGGACTTATAAAGAAGTATAAGCCTACTAGGAGAGGCATAATTATTGAGCTCAATGATTACAGCCAAGAGAGCCAAATTGATAGCCCTAGTTCACTATTGAGAAGTACTTCTACTGTGAAAAGTGGGTAGCCTATGTGCCCTATACTTACCTTCATATAACAGCAGAGGAAGGAAGAAGTGGGCATCCAAGGAGTTGTTCACAAGAGGAGTTGTGAATAGCTATAAGAAGTCCCTATGTGTTGCATCCTTGAAGGACTAAGGAGCATCTAGAGGGAAGATCATGGTAAGCCATATTCATTGGCCTAAAGGAGTTGGCTTGACTAATAGAGGTATATTGAGGAGTTGCATATTGGGAGTAGAAGGACCAGAAGGTGTGTTCATGACACATGGACTGAAAGGGTTGTGGGGCACCACATCATCAAGTACGTTAAGGTTGACTTGTTTAGGGTAGATTGTTGGTAAAAATGATAGACACCAAGCGCTATTTGTATTCTTGTATCAGTGTGATTGTATGAGGGCCATGATCCCTAGTACGAGGGCCCTAGATTTTTGTATTATAGATTGTTAATATAACAAAGAAGGGTTTGAAAAAGTTGAAAATTGTCATGTGTGTTAGTCGATTCTCTAATGTGTGATTTTCCACTACGCAAAGTATTGATGTTGTGAAATGTGAGTTGGTTGTGTTAGAGATTGTAAGACCCAAACCTAGATTCTCATATGCTATGGAAAATTCAACACCAGACACTCAAGACATTTTCTAATCTATGGAAAGGAAACCTAATTTTTTCATGAACACTACATACATACATACATACATGTATGTATGCATGTATGCCAATTAGGGTTATCCCAGGTTGTTTGGAGGAAGGAATGTAATCCTCCCAACTGATGTTCGATTCCCATAACTGACAT
Source organism: Pinus tabuliformis (assembly GCA_031772625.1). NCBI lineage: Eukaryota > Viridiplantae > Streptophyta > Pinopsida > Pinales > Pinaceae > Pinus > Pinus tabuliformis. The sequence goes on from CM062820.1 coordinate 860,344,010, forward strand.
GGAAAATATTGACAATATTGGCAATATATGTATATTCATCATATGTAATATATAACATTCTACATGTGAAAACTACACACACACATACAAATAAATATCCATATATTCCATACGAGGAATACACGTGTTCCAATCTATTACATCAAAGTTCATCATGTCACTTGTGGGAATGGAACTTGGGTGGGGAGGATCCCAATCAATCCTCACAGACACCTAGGATAAACTCAATTGACACAAACACACACACACAATTTTATTTTCTTTAGTTTTTTATTTTTTGGGGGGGTGTTTTTTATGATTTTCTTTACACTAGTGATGATTTTTTAGACCATAGCCAAAAAATGTCACAATTTTAATGCCCCATTGAAAATGGGTCAGGTGCTTAGGCCAAAATTTCAAAGGGGAATTTTTAATTTATTTTATGTTTAAATTTCTTTCGAATTTTGTTTATTTTTATTTTTATTTATTTTTTAACCATAACCGAGGATAATGTTGTATTAAAGAAGTCATAAGCATAAAACTCAGATGTAGTACATCACAAAATTATTTAGAGAGACTGTTTCTCAAACTTATTATTTATGTATTCATGTTATAGACATTTTTGTGCCTAACAGCATGGAGCATGAAATGTCAATAATTTGAGGGATCCAAAGTCCCTAAACATGTTGTTCTTACCCCTAGAGGAACAAGGTCAGCAAACCACAGCACTGAAAATCAGTTCTCCACCTGAAAACACTCAAAAACAAGCAGTTTCTGGATCATGTCAGCTGCTCCACTGAGCATCTACGCTGAATGTCAACTGCTCCACTCTGTACCTGCGCTGAATGTCAAATCTAATGAAGGCTACCTGCGCTGGGCGAGATTGGCCAAGTGGCACAGTCATTCTGCAAGGTGTCAACTGCCCAGGAAGCTTCCAAACTGACACTTGGGTCAAGGAATTCACCTTGTGATGAGTAAGAGGGTCTTGGTCTCCAAGTGGAAGCAAGAATCTCCAAGTGGACTCAAGAACTGAAGATTAACTAAAGTGGGAGAGGACACTAGTCAGCTTCATGCCAGTCTCAAGATGACTCATCCTTTCTCCAAAACCCTATATATAGAGCTCTCTCATGAGGTCTAAGGGGGCTGGAATTTTGTGCAAGTAAGGAAGTGCTGTTGGTTTGTGTATAGAACTATTGGGTGATTGCTTGAAGGAGGTGAAGAGGAGATTTCTTTCTGCTGGGAGGTGTTGCTGGATTGGGGCCTATTATGGTTGTAACTCTCTCAGAACTTTGCTTCTTCTATTAATAAAGTATTTGAGGTTCTTCTATATGCATGTGTCTTTATGGTGAATAGATGCTTGTATATTTGATTTATGCTAATCCCTGAATCGATTATGGATGTATGCTTCTTGTAGTTTCCTTTTCTTGTGCTTTTACAGGATCTTTGTGTAGCTGGGCCGGTGAAAGAGAAAGGAGCTAGGAGCAAGCAGCAAGGAGTGAAGACTAGATCGACTATTAAGCGCAAGATAACGGTTAGTAGATCATCATTTTCTTCCCTCTCTCATCCCATAAAGAAGTAATCTTGAATAGCTTTGCATTCAGTTGTTGCTGAGGTACTATCACCCTTAGAGTGGGATAGGGTCATTCCGTATTGGATACTTTTCCCAACAACAAATTGGCGACTCCACTGGGGATCGCATCTTGTTGGTTACTTGTGTTTTTTGCTATTAATTTTATAAACAAAGGGAGTACCGAATCGAACTGTGTTCGAATCTTTCGAATGCAAAGTAGAGGGCAGCTACTCTAGCTCAGTTTCTGGGCAAGTTTATAATTTGAAGAGCTGATCCACAAGGACTCTAATAAGCTCTTAGTGATAGCTTTTCATCCTCCTTGTCATTCCTTAGTGTGTCCTTGACTGATAGCTTCTTATTTGAGCAAAAACTGTGAATTTTTGAGCAATCTGTGACCCGAAAACCAAGAGGGACGAAAGTCTCGTTCTTCAGTGCAGGCTGTACAAAGGCTGTTTGCATTTCAGCGCAGTTCCCGAAGGGGCTACCTGCGCTGAAGGTCAAACAGGCAGTGTTCCACCTGCGCTGGACCAGTCCTGCCTTGTGCTGTTGGGGTTTCCTGCTGTGTCTTGCCTTGTTTTCACTCTTTGTTTTTGCTGTTTGTTACCAGTCAGTAGGCCTATCTGAAACCAACTTTCCTTGTCACTATTCCGCCTCGGTTGTATAAAGAAACTGTGTTTGTTCTTTGTGTATTTCTTGTACATTTACAGTTTCCCATAACGAAAGTGAACTAGTCTTGTTGTGGCCTCTTAGATCTAGACCTGTGATAAAGTGTCGTTTTGATCTTAAGAGTTAGTTTATTTGCTGTTCATAGCTGATTGAGCTTTTGCTTTCGTCATTTGGTTTGAGTTTGTATATTTCTAGTGTCAAAAACAAGTAAATCTTAAGGTGTCTTTTGATTTTGGACAAGCTTGTTTGCTTTCACTTGAAATTGAATTCAAATTTATACAACAGCTTTCTTTTTGCATTTCACCAACATTAAGAAAGAGAAAAGAAATACCTGCATCTTTGCATTTTGCATATAAGTTTGTATGTTGATTTAGAGAGAAAGTGCATTAGCGAGTGCTCTTTGATCTGTGTGAAAATATTTTGTCTCTCTTTTCCCTCAGTAGTTAAGATTTTCATAAGTCGAAAAGATTGAAAAAGCTTGCTTCTCATCTTAGACTGCATTTAGGAATTTGTATCAATACATCTCGTGGTGAACCTTGAAAGGCAAACTTTAAAAAGATCAACTTAAAATATATTGAATGAACCTAACAACGCTTTGAAACATAACGCAAACATCTAGAGGTCTAAGCTAGAGACGTGTTCCGGCGTCGTTAAACGTAGTGACTGTCGATCTCGACGAAGGTGGGTGATTCCTCCTGAGAGTCGGTGGCACTAATACGGACTTGTGCTCCCACGTACCGTCGCGTATATATTGGGAGACCCCTATAGGAATAAAGCCTTTATCCATAGGAAACCGTGTTGGCCGCCCTACTGATCGCAATGCAGTGAACACAGCATTCACGAAGATCGACCACCCGTACCGTAAAACGTATTATGTGGTTTTGCGAAAGGTTTGGCACACCCTCTGCCTAGATCTCCAGAGCAGTTTCTTTTGGCCTTTTTCAAACTCTATAACTGAAAAAGTCCAACCGAGCATTTGTCACTTCGGGCTCGTTAATACATCGAAGGAGACTAGAGTCATCTTTAGCTTTTTCTCGACTCTTAAAAAGTGAAAAAGCAAGTTGTGTCTAAAAGCGTCTAATAAAATTCATTCAATTCGGAAACACAAATTTCCCCTTTTAATATTTTAGTTGATCGAGTAATCCGCAATCGTGGAAGAAAGTCAATTGAAAATCCGTCGTTCGCGGAGGCTTGCGAGTCAACCATCTTTGTCCTCGGAATCGAAAACAGTACGGGCAAAGCGAACTCGTTTAACCGGGTCAAAATCTCCTTTGAAAGTTAGAACAAGTGTTCCAGCTACATCTGAGGTTCCGGTTACTCCTAACATTTCTGGAAACCCTGCCTCTATAGAAGAAGTTCAACAACCACAGAAGGACAGTAATACTGATCCTGGTCTGGGGGAAAATACTTGTGTAACTGAACTAGTTCCATCTGTAACCGGTCCAGAAAGTTTTGTTCCCCAAACAACTGTCGCTGTCGAAACAACCACTTCTTCGGCACCAGAAATATTTTACGGACCTGACGGTCTGCCTCTTCCACCGGGTTTGATTGCGATAGAGGAAATTGCAGAGGATCTGCAAGCAAGTACTCCAACTCATTTTGGAGTAGGGGTCACTCTCTTTCCTTCATCAGAGGTTAATCCATCACAAGTGGAAGTCCCTGTAGAATCGCTAGGCAATCTATTGGATAGACTTAAAATGTCTGAACAATCGTCATCATCTAGGACTGTGTCAAATGACACAGCGACAGCAGAAGCCCCTGCCGTCACTCCAACGATGTTTGCCGGCATACCAGCTGTCCCAACTAGCTCTCAACAGCTAGAAGGAGTCCACCAAGGGACTATGTCGACAGTATGGTCTGTTCCAGTTTGTTCATCCGGAGTAATATCCGGTAATTCTTATGTTGAAACTCGACAGATTGATCCTCATGGAGGTCAATTTGGGCCATCTAGTCCTCAAGGACTAACAATCCCTCTGAGTTCCGGATTGCTACCATATGGGGGGCAGTATGCCCTTTCATTACCTCCTCCGGGAGGATATCCATATGGCAGTTCTCAACAGTATCCAGGTTATACTGGAATTGCATCAAGTAGTTGGGTACCTATGCTACCTCAACAACCAAGGATTGTATATTCTATGCAACAGTGTGTACCTGTGACGAACATCCCAACCACCCCAGTTATTATAACCGTGTCGCAAGTTCAAGCGATACCTGTTACATGTCAACCTCAGGTTGTAATGCAACAGTCGCTTGACCATGGGTCACAACCACAATCGCCAACTGGTGGGGCGACACAAGTACAAACGGGTACAATTACCCCACACCTTGGTCCAATGGTTAGCATGGCACAACAGAACGTGGCGTCACAACCATGGCTTGTACAATACCAACAACCGCAGTTCTAGCAAGTGTACCAAGGTTCTGAGCAGCAGATCTTTGCGAATAGTGGACAGCCGTATATCCAAAATGGTCAAAACCAACCACTTTACAGTGGTCAAGTCCACCAACCGTATCAATCGTACCAACATCAATTACATTATGCTGGTGTGCAAAGACCCACTGCTCAAGCGATTCCATCATACCCTGGTTACGCTTCGCCTAACCTGAATCAACAGTTACCATTCGTGGCAACTTTAGAGTTACCTGATTTACACCGTTTAACCAACGATCCGATTGCTTATGCCCCTTGGTGGCCAGTGATTCCTCATAAACTTCCATCTGACATTCCTAAATTCAATGGAAATCCAGGTGAAGACCCGTCGAATCACGTGATGACTTTTCATCTGTGGTGTTCGTCGAACACCCTTAACGACGATTCGATAAGACTTCGCCTTTTTCAGAGGACATTGACAGGTCCAGCGGCTAAATGGTATATTGAATTGCCAAGAGCCTCTTTCGACAAATTTAGTTCCCTAGCCACGACTTTCTTAACCCACTTTCAATTACTGATAAGGTATGAAACGGGAACAGAAATATTAACCAACTTCAAACAGACAACTGCTACCCATATATCTGATCATATACATGAGTGGCGTCGTCGTCGTAGGATGGTGAAAACATATGTTCCCGATCAGCTATTAGCTGAATGGTTTATAAAGTTGTTACTTCCGGCTATTACGGAAGATGTGGCCAAGGGGGGAGTCGTAACAGAGGAGCAAGTGATTGCTCGTGCACAATATTTGGACTTAGTGTATACTCAGTCCGGCACACTCTATGACAAAATACCTGACGCCCCTAGACCAGAGTTTTCAATTCCTCCCCCTCCTAAATCAAATAGTGACTCTCATGCCGGTGATGGCGTGATTGGCACAACAAACGCGAAATCGATAATGGCTTCATCAAAGAAGGCCCGTAAGAATTCGGATCAAAATGCAAAAGAAGAAATTCTTGCTTCGGAAGTAAATGCCGTATCGGAAGATAAGGGCAAAGAAACCAATCAACCAGGAAGCAAGAAGAAACAAAACAAAGGGAAGAAGAAGAAACAAGGTGAGTCATCCCCTGGAAAAACTTCTTCAAACCCTCCTGGCAAAAGGAAACAAAATTATCCATGTCTAATATGTGATGATAAGGATCATAACACATAGAATTGCCCATTCAAAGCTGAGTTAAAGAGGTTATTTAAAAGTTCCCAAACATCAGCTGTGTTAACTAATCCATTTCCTAACCCAGGTCAGAATCTGGTTGATAGTGGAAATGCTTCCCCGTCGCAAGTCCTTATGTTGTCGGTTTCGAAACAGCAGAATGATGCTTTGATCTCGACAAGGAACAAAGATTATGGGAATCCTCAGGTGTCGAACGAAAAAGGTAAAGATCAACCAAGTAGTTCGACAACAAATTCGACAGAAGTTGTAACACCCACCATACCTGAATTAACAATAAAACCACCGAAGGGTGTAGTACACAAGTCGACATTTAATCCTCGCGCCAGAGCGGCGCAGCATTATAACATAGTGGAAGATTTGGCCCAATCGCCATCCGCTATGTCGACTCTTGAGGTGCTACAAAATTGTTCGACCCAAAGGCAGGCATTGTTATCGGCAATTGGTGGGATTGATCCTAAGGATTCCAATCTTGTATCCTTTGATCACAAGGGATATGATCCTCAGTTACCAGCTCAGCTAGCTTTCCTTATTCAAGTGAAAGCACTCAACAAAACTGTTCACAGAACAATAATTGATGAGGGAGCCTCGACGTGTATTATGTCAATGAATTGCTGGAAAACTTTAGGATCTCCAACCTTGTCTCGATCATCGACGACATTAAAGGCTTTCGACGGAAGGACTTATACCCCTTACGGTATCCTTAATAACTTGAAAGTTGAACTAGGAGGAAAGACGGTAGAAATTGATGTAGAAGTCATTGATGGAAATCTTGACTATAACATCCTACTGGGTAGACCATGGATTTATGCCATGGCAGCTGTCGTGTCGACTTATTTTAGGAAGATCGCATTCCCATTTGAAGGAGGGATTACGATCGTCGACCAATAGAACTTCCTCCCTAATGGTTCACAAGTTACAGGAAGCATTCCCATGATCCATGAGAGTAACCATTCAATTCAAGATATCGGAGTAGGATTATTGAAAGACCCCACCTTGATGGGAACTTTCGCGCTACCACCTCCTATTTATATAGGAAATGTACCGTTTGTAGCAACCTGCAACATGATATCTTCCACGAAGGTCAACATGGATCATTCAATGGTTTTGCCCCCAAGCCCTTTAGAAATATTGTAGCAATCAATGTTTCAAGCATGGGAGGCGAGCCCAAATCAACGCTCGTCAAGCGTTTGGGTAGATAGATCTGGAGAATATGGAACCCCATTAGATCCTCGGTCGAAAGTACATGGGACTGACGAAGGAATCTTACAATCAATGATGATTGAGGGGGCACCATGGAATGATCACCACCATCGTTCCCTTCTTACAGAATATGAAGAAGATACTCAAAGTGACCTTTATCACCCTTCAGTATTTGAATTCCTAACGAATACTGTAAATACGGTGGATTCCGAGCGAAACCTATCCAATATTGAAGAGACTATAGCCATAAATATCTCGACCAAAACAGATGTTGTAGAGAATATTTATGTCGGCAAAGGTTGTTCCCCTTCAGAAAAATATATAACGCTCTTTTTCGCGAATTTAGAGATGTTTTTGCTTGGTCATATGATGAAATTCCAGGCATTGACTCGAGTATCGTTGAACATGAAATTAAAATGTATCCTGATGCCAAACCAGTAAGACAACGGCTTCGGCAAGTGCACCCGAAGAAAGCCGCTGCCATTAAGGCGGAAGTTGAAAAACTCCTCCATGCTGGATTCATCTACCCGGTTCCTCTAACCGATTGGGTATCGAATATTGTCCCTGTTATGAAAAAACAAGGGACGATTAGAGTGTGTGTTGATTATAGGGATGTAAACCAAGCTTGTCCGAAGGACAACTACCCTACACCCTTTATCGACCAGATAATTGATGAATGCGCCGGATGTGAAATCTTTTCATTTATGGATGGATTTTCCGGGTATAATCAAATAAATATCCGCCCACAGGACCAGTCAAAGACTGCATTTATTTGTCCGTGGGGCACATTCGCTTATCGAAAATTACCCTTTGGTTTAAAGAACGCAGGGGCGACGTTTCAGAGGGCCATGAATTATGCCTTCCATGACATCAAGAACATTGTTCAACCTTATCTCGACGATCTTCCGGCTCATTCGCGAAAGCGGACTGATCATCCGCAACATTTAAGAGCGATATTTCTACGTTGCCGACACTACAAGATAAGACTCAATCCACACAAATGTGTGTTTTGCGTCGGTTCTGGTCGTTTACTTGGCTTTGTAGTCTCTAAGGACGGGATTCGTCTCGACCCCTGTAAGGTTCAGGCAATCATTAATTTTCCTCCACCTTCAAATTTGCTACAGATTCAGAAACTACAAGGAAAAGCAAACTTTCTGAGGAGGTTCATTCCAAATTACACAGAACTTGCTAAAGGTTATACTCTTCTATTGAAAAAGGATGTACCTTTTGTCTGGGACCAAGTGGCGCAAGCTTCTTTTGATGCTCTGAAAGATTGTCTAGTAAAAGCATCATTAATGTATGCCCCGGACTATCAAAGAGATTTTAACCTATATCTAGTTGCAGCGGATACAACCATTGCGATGGTTTTAGTACAAGAAGTCGATGGAATTGAACATCCTATCTATTATTTAAGTAAAAACTTAAACGATACAGAAAGTAAATATTCTTATGTTGAAAAACTAGCGCTTGCAGCTGTTCAAGCGATTCAAAGGTTTCGACATTATGTCCTCTTTCGGAAAACTACCATCCTGTCATATTGCAACCCCATGACTTATATACTGTCGCGACAGTTGCTGGGGGGCAAATATTCAAAATGGATAGCGATCCTTCAAGAGTTTGATCTGGAATTTGTAAAATCCAAATCAAAGAAAGCTCTAGTTTTCGCGGAATTGTTATGCGATGTCCCATCGTTGTCCAACGTTGAAACATCGGAAGAGTCAATCGTGGACGAAAATTTGTTTCTGATATCTGTAAGCGATGAGTGGTACGGAGATATCATAGTTTATCTCCAAACCCAAAAATTCAGGTCTAATACCTCTCACCCCGAACAAAAACGTATACGATACCAAGCAAAAGACTACATGATCGTCGGTGATACACTTTACCGTCGTGGTGTCGATATAGTTATGAGGAGGTGCCTTACCCATGAGGAGGCCGAAAAAGCCCTGAATGATTGTCATTCAGGCGCGTGTGGGGGGCATCAGTCTGGATATGCAACAGCACAAAGAATCTTACGAGCAGGATACTTCTGGCCAACCATGTTCAAAGATTGCATAACAACAGTCAGAAGTTGCCATGCTTGTTAAATCTTTGATAGCAAAACCAGACGACCACCCGCACCTTTACAGCCGATAGTTGTTGTTGGGCCCTTTGCCAAATGGGGCGTCGATTTCATGCAATGTAACCCCACCTCGACCGGGGGGCATGGGTATATTATAGTCGCTGTTGACTATTTTACCAAATGGGCCAAGGCGATGCCTACATTGGATAACACTGGTGAAACAGCTGCCCTTTTCTTCTTCAATCATGTAGTCGCCAGGTTCGGCGTACCACAGGCTATAGTTACAGATCATGGGTCGCATTTTCGCAACCACATGATGGTCGAATTAGCTGCCAAGCTAGGGCTATCTCACGACAGCTCTACCCCATATTATCCGCAAGCCAACGGACAAGTTGAGGCAATCAACAAGGTCCTGAAGTGTATGTTGCAAAGGATGATCGGGGTTCATAAAAGAAGGTGGCACCTAATCCTGTACTCAGCTTTGTGGGCTTACCGAACCTCGGTAAAGAACGCAACCGGGTTCACACCTTTTCAACTGGTGTATGGCCTGGAAGCAGTCTTGCCAATCTAGTGCGAAATTTCGTCGCTTAAACTCGTGATCGACCTCCTCCCCGGAACTTCAGAAGAAGAGGCTCGTTTCTTGGAATTAATCCAGTTGGATGAAACTCGTCGTGACGCCGCCTTGGCTAACGAAGCTCATAAGAAATGAGTCAAGGCTCAGTTTGACAAAAATGTCAAACCCCGTGTCTTCTCAGAAGGTGATTTGGTCTTGCTCTATGACCAAGAATCCGATAAATTGGGAGCAGGAAAGTTCAAGTCCTTATGGATAGGCCCCTATATTGTTAAAAGGGTGTTAGCAAAAGGAGCTTACGAGTTAATGGATTACGATGGAATTCCACTGGCGTAGCCCCGCAACGGGTTGTACCTCAAGCGTTACTATGCTTAAATAGTAACCTGTATGCTTTTGTTGTATTTTGTTTTCGCTAAAGTGTTTGTTCTGGTGGAGTGATCTGCCTTTTTCGTTCGTTGCAGATGTCAAACCTTATGGAGACATGTGTTGGGTATGCCGACGGAGCGAGTCGTAGTTCGCGGAACCTGTCCTCCGCGGCCTGGGCCATTTTTGATCCAAGCGGCGAGTTAGTAAGTTTCAGAGGTGTATGTATTGGGCAATCAACGAATAACATCGCTGAGTACAGCGCGTTGATAGAACTACTCTCTGATGCCATCACACGTGGCATACGCCGACTAATTGTCAGGCTAGACTCACAGCTCGTAATACTACAACTCAATGGTATATATTCTGTTCGCAATCCAGCTATTTATCGCATGTTCCTAAGGGTTAAGATCTTGGAAAGACGATTTGATTCAATTCAATATCAACATATTTCAAGAAACTTAAACACATTAACTGACTCATTAGCAAACTATGTGTTAGATAGACATTTGCAACATTTATAAAAAGGGCACATCATAAAAAATTGTACATATGGATCACGTAAATCAACCAGAATAAAACCCGAAAATCAAAATATATAAACTGTTTATATAAGTTCATACATAATGTTCTGTAACCAAGACAAAATTGGTCATATGACCTAAAAACTCAAAAAGATGCTAGGGGGCACCCTAGCCTAGTGGTGCTCATGATAGTACGTCACGGCCTGTGCGATCATGCGCAAGAGATGAGTCCATCGTCTAGGCACACCAATAGTATGCCGCTGCATCTGTAAAGGTAACTCGTCAATCTGTACATCCGGAAGGCCACGAGTAAGGCTCTCAACCTACTCCTGCACAGCTGTAAGGGTCTCAGTGTCGTCGAGATCACGAATGACAACTCTCCTAGCAGGCTCCCCTGCCGGGACAGCAGCTGGCGATCTCGGACGAACTGCTGGACGAACAGGACCAATATCTGCATGCACCCAAGAGTACAATTAAAAGTCTTGATAGAATAAAGCACAACAACATTATGAACAAGAACAATAAACAGTAATATGGTCGAAGAGTTTACCAATGGCACCCCACTGCTCGCCATCCGGTAACACCAAATCCGGATCACCTCGGAAATCCATACCTACATATGGATACTCAGAAAACGCCATCTCCTGGCGCTCAAACCACCTAAAGAAGGCCTCAGTAAAAGTAATCTGAGGTTGACCTGCGTGCCTAGACATGTGGTCAACCCACCTCTGCATGCGTGGCTCGGTCGGAGAAGGTAAGTCAAGTATGATGTACTGAGGCTGCATCAGCGGGATTTTCTCCAAGGCAAAGGCAGTCAGAATAGAACCAAATCCAAAGTTCTTCAGCTTCCCATCCTTTACCTTGGTCAATTGACTTTTCATCTGAACAAGTACTGCATCACACCAGTTGAATACTTTCGGTTGGAGACACTCCAGGGCGTGCTGCATATAGGACCTGTTGGCAACATGTAAAGCTGCGCTGCCGGCCATCCTACCAATAGTGAACAGAATGGACCTGAGAGCCCGATCAGTAATCTCACGGATAACAATCTTGCCGTCTCTACTCGGCTGAGAACCTTCCCTACAATACTGGCGGACATAATCTCTGGTGGAATCAGTCCCCCGGGCCGTACCTGATAAGGAAATGGGGGCACCTCGTCTTGACAGTCCAGTCAAGAAGTACATGTCCTCTATGGTCAAGGGGATGGTCTTCCCCCTAATCTGGAACACTTGGTTAACAGGATCCCAAGCATCAAGCATATACTGCAGTAAAGAAATCTGTGCTCTCATGCTAGAGATACGGAAGAACTTCAGCAGGCCACAGTTCCGCAGCGCGTTCACCGTGACCGGGTCATGGAGGGCAATCATGTCCTCCTCTTCATGTTCTCGTTCTCGCCATGTAAGGGACATTTTGCTCAAAGTTCCCTGCAAAACAAACAAGAGAAAGAGTGAATTCCTGATTTGATGAAAAACTGGCGAAAATTTCATCAAAAATACCCTTAAAGCTCAGTCTTTTTGAGCCCAGCGCAGGCAGGAAGTCTCCCACTTGCGCTGAGGGTTAGGCTGCCTTAAGGCAGCTTGACCTTCAGCGCAGGTTTCGAAAGGGAAACCTGCAAAACCCAAGGGGCTCAGAAAGACCGGAAAACAGGCAAAAAACAGGAAAAGGAAACCATGAAAAGAAAGAGCTAGGGTTTAGCTCCTACCTGGTCCAGACGGCGCCGAAAATCGTCCGCAGAATCTCCCGGAATCAGCTGGTGAAAATCAAGGGGGAAGAGGCACCTCCAGAGCTCCAACAAACCAAATGCAAATGAAATGGTAAATGAGAGGTAAAAACACCTTTTAATAGCTTTTTACACAGTTTAAAGTGAAATATTAGGGTTATAGTCTCATTTTCATGCAAATATTATTCATTTCTAACAAAGTTTGTTGCAGCAATTGAAAAAGTAGTACTATATTTGAAAAGAGGAAAAGCTAGTAATGGTAAAAAATCAAAATATGACCATATAATCGAGTAGTTTTACCGCAGAATTTATGCTCGTTAAAAAATAGAAAAGCGAGATCCGAGCAGTTTTAGCGTCATAGTTCATGCTCGTTAAAAAATAAACATAAGCTTTTGAGCAGTGTTTTGGCGCATTCAAGCTCTTTAAAAAATGAACCCAGTACCAGTAAATAACCATGGTGATCGTAAATTTATTAGCCATAAAAGCCTTGGTCGTGTTTGGCACCCACCACCTCCATTCCATTTGGCCTATCGTTCACCTCCATATGATTGTTTACCCATTTTGAGGAACAACTGAGAAGAGTGATTTCACTTAGCCATCCTTGTGACACTGCCGTGATTGGAAAATTCCAACCTGTACCTGGAATCTGCTGCTATCCCTGTTTATCACTCGTTCCTCAAAAGACGAGTCTTCTTTGAGCTCTTTTCTCCTGACTCGTAAAATATGAAAAGTTTGCCGAGTTTTGGCCTTCCAGCTCGTTAAAGTGACCGGAAGAGCTATCCCTCCTCTAGATTTTAATCTTTTTGGACCTGAGGGATTATTGCACAAAAAGGTCGAGTGCTTGTTTTATTCGGCTCGTTAAAGTAATCGAAAACTCATCCCTTCTGTATTGTTTTATACTTTTTCGGACTTAAGGGATTAGATGACGAAAAAGGAATTTTGGAGTTAACTTTCTGTACCTTTTCAGACTCTCTAAAAATGAAAAGGACCGAGTTTTCCTTGTCGTTAGACTCGTTAAAATGATTAAATAGCGACAAACTTGTCTTTAGACGAGAACGAGTTTCCCTATCACTAGGCTCATTAAAACATAGCGATGGGCTTGCCCGAAGGGCAGGTTATAGAACAAGCATATGTTATCCTCCTCAAGCTTGACAAAAATAAAGAGGTACTGGTCAGAAATGACTGGGGAAAAATTGGGAGAACCTCAAAGCTTTAATGGTAGCAAGTCGCTCTTGAACATGACACTTTGTCCTCCGTATCACATCGGGTTGGGTTGTTTCATTCATCGGTCTCATCACCATGGTCCTCGCCAAACCATCCACATTTGGGGTAATGCTACCGATCCATCACATCAGTGTCGTTATATGTTCAAGAGATGTGTTCAGAAAGAGTCAACCGTGTCCCATCCACTGCCATACATCATCTTTCATCCACCCATGATCGCCACCCTGAGTCATATTTCACAGATTGTTTTCACCTCCACTAAAATCATTAGCTCCGTTCCTTGTCATTGATGTGGGATTCATTAAGGCCCTCCTTTGACGGATCGCTTCTTGTCGACTTCAGCTCATTATCCAAGAAGTTGATCTAGGAACAAAACCCCCAGTACTTTGAAGCTTGCATGCCTCAATGGCAAGTTTCTCACTTCCGGCGACAGGTATACATCAATGACCTTCGACCAGAAGATTTTGCGTGGTGTTCGACGCCAAGTCCTTTATTCACACCACGTGAATTGTACTGCAGTACCTTGAGGGTCATTGTCATTATTGGTGATTCCTCTCGCGCTTGTTAACGGTTTACATTATTGACCGGTAATCAAGCGATGTCTTTCCATGTTCGACTTCAGCGCAATTCTCACATGGATCGACTTGTACTTAGAGTGAAGATCGAACGAGTTTGAAGACCCCGGATCTAGTTTCATCCATCCGGGCTGCGACATATATTCAGGAAATATAAAGACATTTGTTATGTACATCATTGCAGCAGATGATCATCCTACTCAAAGGATGATAATTTCAGCAAAGAATTATCAGTCTACTATCAGACGATCGTCTGTTCTATGTACCAAAATGAATTTATAAAGCTGAGCATGGGAATGCCCGCCTCAGCTAGATCATGAAAGCAGAATGAAAAATAATGTATTGTATTGTATTTTATTATAGGGCACCTCTCAGCGATTGAATGAACTTCGGATCCTCCTGATAAAGCATTTCACCCGATAAACGACCTCATACTTTAGGGGGCAACTGTTATAGACATTTTTGTGCCTAACAGCATGGAGCATGAAATGTCAATAATCTGAGGGATCCAAAGTCCCTAAACATGTTGTTCTTACCCCTAGAGGAACAAGGTCAGCAAACCACAGCACTGAAAATCAGTTCTCCACCTGAAAACACTAAAAAACAAGCAGTTTCTGGATCATGTCAGCTGCTCCACTGAGCATCTGCGCTGAATGTCAACTGCTCCACTCTGTACCTGCGCTGAATGTCAAATCTAATGAAGGCTACCTGCGCTGGGCGAGATTGGCCAAGTGGCACAGTCATTCTGCAAGGTGTCAACTGCCCAGGAAGCTTCCAAACTGACACTTGGGTCAAGGAATTCGCCTTGTGATGAGTAAGAGGGTCTTGGTCTCCAAGTGGAAGCAAGAATCTCCAAGTGGACTCAAGAACTGAAGATTAACTAAAGTGGGAGAGGACACTAGTCAGCTTCATGCCAGTCTCAAGATGACTCATCCTTTCTCCAAAACCCTATATATAGAGCTCTCTCATGAGGTCTAAGGGGGCTGGAATTTTGTGCAAGTAAGGAAGTGCTGTTGGTTTGTGTATAGAACTATTGGGTGATTGCTTGAAGGAGGTGAAGAGGAGATTTCTTTCTGCTGGGAGGTGTTGCTGGATTGGGGCCTATTATGGTTGTAACTCTCTCAGAACTTTGCTTCTTCTATTAATAAAGTATTTGAGGTTCTTCTATATGCATGTGTCTTTATGGTGAATAGATGCTTGTATATTTGATTTATGCTAATCCCTGAATCGATTATGGATGTATGCTTCTTGTAGTTTCCTTTTCTTGTGCTTTTACAGGATCTTTGTGTAGCTGGGCCGGTGAAAGAGCAAGGAGCTAGGAGCAAGCAACAAGGAGTGAAGAATGGATCGACTATTAAGCGCAAGATAACGGTTAGTAGATCATCATTTTCTTCCCTCTCTCATCCCATAAAGAAGTAATCTTGAATAGCTTTGCATTCAGTTGTTGCTGAGGTACTATCACCCTTAGAGTGGGATAGGGTCATTCCGTATTGGATACTTTTCCCAACAACAATTCACTTAGTCTCTACTTTTTAAGTACATAATATTTAGAAATTTGGTGCTACTAATCTCCTTATATGGCTTATAGGAGTGCCAAAAACGATCAAACAAAAAGAAAAGTTTACATTTCATAAAGATTATTATATCTAGTTATAATTTTCCTTCACTTCAATCTGCAGGCTGCAGATTTAAGAATTATATGATTGCATTCCTTCCATATTGGTGGATATTTCTTGATGAAATGTGCTAATAAGGGTGTCATTGGTGTTTCCCCTTGAGGCCATAACCTTCTAAGAAGCAACTGGCAGTTGAATGCAACAAGCAGAGACAACACAAATTTTAATATCCTAGACTGTCTTGGCCCTGTGGGTGTTATTGTTGAGGTTAAGCAAGTACATCATTGAAATCATCTCTCTATCAGGCAGTCAACCAAGGAACAACAATAAAATCCTTAGGGAGGCCATATTAACTCTAGATCCAAAATATCTTGGAAGAGATGCAAAGGGGACTAGATAAGAGGGAAAAACCACTAGAGTGAGTTGTTAGATAAGCAGGGGACCTAGAGAAACATTGGAAAAACCACACAGGGGAAGAGAAGATGATAAATATAGATCCCAAAAAAATTGAGAGGCAATAATAACCACAACTAACAACCAAAAAATGTAGCAGGACCTGCTGGCGACTAGAGATAGATGAACAAAGAAAGAAAATCCAGGAGGATGAGAGGGGGAGGATTGCCTCTATAACAATCACTCCAAGAAGAATGCCACAAAACATGAATTGGAGGGTTCACAACCATGTAGCATGGAAGATGTTGATTCTGGATGATGGCTTTATAATCCATACTACGTTTTCAGGTGAGTATTTCATCCCACGACATCCACTCATAGACATTGAATTTATTAATACCTTCCCCTCCACATGGAATCATGGGAAGGGTGTTTCTTCGCCATAGTGTACCATCCCACTTCCTTTGTTTATCCAAGAGTTTCTCTCTATTCAAAGTTGGATAAGAAGTCATCACTACTATTTTTCACTTGCCCATCATAACCAAGAGTGGGGAATAAAATTCACAAGAACCTCCACTTCATTTGGTTCGTGTTTTTTGGTTGCGCATTAGGCTAAAGGTTATAGGAGGTGACACATGCAAGAGGGGGCACATGTACAACTTGTGGAGATATTTGCGGAGTCTGAGGAGGTAGGCCTCCACTCTAATATTTTTTGAGATATTAAAAATGTACAGGGACAAATAAAATGAACATTAGGGAAGAGGGACCCTTTGGGTTTGGACATGACAAACTAGACCTCCTTTGGGGAGAGTAGAGCCAAGATTAGCCATTTCGTCTACACCCAAATTATTCACCCTTAGGACAAGGTAAGATTGATTTCTAGGGATGTGACAAAGTAAATTGAGGATCTGTTTGAAAATCTAAGCTAATTTGATATCATTAGGGAGTGTTATATTTAAAATTTTGGAGAGAATGAGAAGAGAATATCCAATCATGATGATCTCTTGAATTTTTAGTTGCACGACTTGTTTTATTTCCTAATATATAACATAAGCTTCAATGAAGTTGTTGGTAGTCTCTCCCAATCCCCATGAAAAATTGAATTCATGATTATTACCAGGATGAATAATCACCCTCTACTCCTGCTGCCCAACTTTCAAAAAAAATTAATCATTTTTTGTTTTTAAATATATAATTTGATTTTTGTTTTCAATAATTAAAATTTTCAATTTTTATTAAAAAAACATAAAAACGAGTGTTATGCTACATTAAAAAAAAGGATGGTATTTTTTATGATTCTTTTTACAATAGTGATGATTTTCTATACCATAGATAAAAAGATGTTGCAAGTTTAATTCCCCATTGAAAAGGGAGTTAGGTGTTGCAAGTTTAATGCTCTATTGAAAATGGGGTTGGATGTTGCAAGTTTAATGCCCTATTGAAAAGCGGTTCAGGTTGTCTAAGGTCAAGATTTCAAATAAGCTATAACTTAAGCCTCCAAAAAAATCATTTTTGGTAGAACTACTCTCTAATTTAGATGTTGATTTTTAAGGTTTTTTGTAGTCATGATATTTGGTTTTAATTCCATTGTTGAAAATGTTGGAATTTTAAGGTTTTACATACTCTTGATATATTTTTTTTTAATGTCATGGTTGAAAATTGATATGGATTGCATCATTATATTATTTTTCATCCATATTGATGCGTTCAGAGTGGAAAAAATGCAGGAATAAGCTCATAAGACTATTTTTACTAGCATATCTGAATTTGGTGAATTAAGGTTTGAACCTTTCAGAAGCAGTTTGAGGCATCGAACAACATTTTTTGGGAGTAAAACTCTATCTCTTAAGCATGAAACCCCCATAGTTATATCTACATATATATACCTTTTCAACTGCATAATAATCACCTTAATCAAAGTCCATATGCAAAATTTATGCCACATATAAGTCGACCTTCATGTTTTGACCACCATGATTCAAGAGGATTCCATGTCAACCCCCATTATTCAAGGAAAATAGGTTAGCCACATGATCATGATGAATAAGACTCTATAAGGGTCGATATTGTAGCTCTAGTTAAGAGTTGAAGGAGTCAAAATTAACCACTAGTAGGTTATTGTTTGTATTATAATCGAGCCAGTAGGAGGACAATGGGTCCATTCTATTCGAGTGCATTTAGCATAGTAGATGAGAGTGGATAGAGAGATAGAAAATGGAGATATTTTGTGCACTATGGAAACCTACAGGACACAAGTCTCACTTATTTGTACTTGCATCCATTTCCATTCAAAGAAAGAGAGAGAAGATCAACCTCACCTTCCAATTGGGTTTTATCTTAAAAGGGATTTCCATGTTATACCTTGTTTTATTATGGTTATGAGTGATTGTGTTTTTGTATGTTCTCTATTTTTCACATTTTCGATATTACATGCATTAAAATAAGTAACTTAATAATTCTACATATCCAAGGGATAGCAATATAGATTTCATATTTTTAGTGTAAAGTTATCAGATATGTTGTGACGAATCATTCAATGGAATATCCATGGTAGTTTATATATCATATTGCTATTAGAGCAGGTTTCTTTAGGTATATTATGGGGAGTTGTAAGGGATCCAGATCGATTAAGTCGAAATTCATAAAACCCCAGACATGGCCAATGAATATATGAATAGCCCTCAAGATCCCATAGAGGAGAGGTTTGTGACCGGAAGAACAAGTAGAGATATAAATCATAATGTGAGCATCCTCATGATATCCCTAACCAATAAGCTCAAACTATTTGGATAAGATGGAGGTTCTAAAGTAGAGGTTAGACTAGAGGGGAGATTGGGAGATTGGGAAGAACCAAAGAGGGAGTTTAACAAAGAACCTAAAAAGGATCAACCCAGTTTGAGTGTCTTGAACCATTCATAGTCCCTATTCAAAATGGAAGCGAAAGTAGATATGAAGCTATATTAAGGTGAGAAGGAAAAAATTAATTGTGTAGATGTGTTGTATTTCTTTCTTGTTCAGTTTCTTGTTTCCACATTTTATATAAATGGGTGAAGGTTGCAGTGTATTAGTTTCGATGTTTACTGTAGGAAACAGTAAATAATTTTGTTCAGTAATTAACAAATATAAGAAACATAATCAGTTGCTGCAATAGAAATTTTCGCATCCAAATTTGTACATGGTATCAAAGGTGTAGGTGAAACAAGAGAGCAGTGTTGGAAGAGCCCAATCCTAAAGGAGAAAGGGAGTTTGAAGCTATAATATAGAGGAAGAACAAAATATTTTGTTTTCTTAGTTAAAATTAGAGGGTCGTGCCCTGGCCTTATAGGAAAGTCACATGTAAGTCATGAGCTTGAGGAGATATCCTTTAGTGATTAAGTGGGAAGATTCCCTCGTAAAGTCACAATTTTACCCCATCATGTATGTAGAGGAGAAAAGGATCCAATGACATTACTTCAAGAAGAGAAAGGGGGTGGAGTGTGTAGGAGTACACTAGAGAATATAGAAATATGGCCATCATGATAAGTATCTCCCCAAAGAACCAAAACATACTCTTCAACTCTTTGGGGGGTCTACACATTAATCTGTGGAAGTAAGTGATGTTGTTCATGACTATATTGATGGATGAGGCTTGTGTATAAGTTCAATAACTGGAGAACATAGGACGTGAGAAAGGGCAATCAATTGGGTAAAAACAAAAAGAGCATTGGGAATCTTCCAAGTAGGGGAAGAAGAAGTGGAAAGGGAGAAAAGACAAAAAGAAACATCCACAACAAATTAGTGTAAATATCCCAAAAACCACTGCAACCACAGTAATATTGATTATCATACAAAGGAGAAGTGTTAGAAGTTTCATCTAGAGCTCAACCCGAAGAAAAAAAGAAAGATGTTAAGAAGAAAAATCTCACAGGTACTAATTTGAGCAACCAAGTGGAAAGAAACTTGAAATTGGATGAGAATATTTTATGTGAATATTAGTGCAAAAGAGAGTGAATTTGAGTAGGTTTAAACAATAGGAAGAGAAGGAAATGACCGGACTCTTCCATTTAAATATATAGGTCAAGAATATAAAATTTGATGCTTTATTCAACCGAGGATCACGGGCGAATATAATTGCAACAAAGTTGGCCAACAAAATGGGATTGGAATTTCATGATTATCCAAGCTCATATCCATTAACATGGTTAAATAAGGATGTAGAAATAAAGGTAACCAAATAATGCAAGATCAAAATTACTATCAATGTTGATTTTATTAATGAACTAGAACTAGATGTAGTTCCTCATAATGTATGTGGAATGGCCTTTGGAAGTCCCTATATGTACATGCAAGATGAAATCTTCACATGAAGAGCCAAACCGTATTGTCTCATCAAGGATGGAAAATACTTCACCATCAACACACACAAGGGTAAGTCCAAAATTTCACTAGTAAGTGTCAACTAAGCCAAGAAATTGATTAGTTATTGCAAAATTATGTTTTACTATTTTTAAGAGAAAATCCGTTTGTATAAGAGTAAGTAAGAGTAAATTCCTCCCTAGAGGGTGCATTGAGGAACAAAAATAACAACTAGAAGAGTTGTTACAGGAATATGAGGGTGTGTTCTAGGAGCCTAAAGGACTACTACTCAAGGGGCAAGCAGAGCACAATATTCAGCTATTGTCGAGCTGCTTGTTGCAAAACATTGGGATGTACATGCAGTTTGTTATAGAAGCAAGTGAGGTGAAGAAGTAGTTGTAGAAAATATCAAAATAAGGTGTCATTCAATCAAGTACCTTACCATGTGGGTCACCCATAATCTTTGTGCAAAATAAGGATAGGAATTAGTAAATGTGTATTAATTACAACACATTAAACAAAATTACGCTACAGAAAAGGTATCCCTTGCCCAGAATATATGATTTTTAGATCATATGTAGCAAGAAAAATACTTCACCAAGCTAGACTCAAAATTTGGATGTTAGTAGGTTTGGGTCAAAGAAGAAGATACCTATAAAACCACCTTCAAAACTAGGAAAGGTTTTTATGAGTGGTTAGCCATGTTGTTTGGCATATGTAATGAACCAACTATGTTTATGAGATTAATGGATGATATACCATGCCCTTTTATAGATTCATTTGTTATTGTCTATTTGGACAATATACTAGTAGAAAGTGGTACCTAGAAGGAGCATGTCACATTTGATGTAGGTGCTAAAGACATTAACGAAGCACTACTACTGGAAAATATCCAGAAGTGTGAGCTTTCACATCAGTCTTTGTTGTATATATGGTGTGTGATAGGTGGATGAGAGATTAAGATAGATCCTTCCAAGATAAAGGCCATCATGAAGTGGATGGTTCCTACTAATGTTTTTGAGTTCAAGAGTTTCATTGGGGAAACACAATACATGAAAAAATTCATAGCCTCATTTCCAACAATAACAACACCACCCCATGCCATAACAATGGGTGGTAATAGTTGCTAGTGGGGAAAGGGT
This sequence comes from Pinus tabuliformis, assembly GCA_031772625.1. Classification (NCBI taxonomy): domain Eukaryota; kingdom Viridiplantae; phylum Streptophyta; class Pinopsida; order Pinales; family Pinaceae; genus Pinus; species Pinus tabuliformis. Next base: position 860,365,552 of record CM062820.1, read on the forward strand.
CGGTAGAGAGCCTTTGAGGAGTTAAAGAATAATATTATTCAAGCATTGGTTCTAACATTGTCTAATTTGTAGCAGCCATTTGAAATCAATATGATTGTGATTGAATATGGTATGGGTGTCATCAAAAGTAGGGAGGAAGGCTTGTATGATACCATTAGGAATTATTTCATGGGGAAGTTCTCAACTACCCTACCTACAAAAAGGAGCTCTATGCCTTGGTGCAAGTTATGAAGAAGTGGAAACACTATCAAATGGGAAAGGAGATAGTAATCCATATAGATCATAGTAATCCATAGAGATCAAAAGGAACTACAATACCTGTAGGTCCATATTAAGATACACTAGCCTAGGCCTTACATGTGGGTAGGGTTTCTATAGTAGTTTCATTTAGTGATCAAGTACAAGAAGGGTAGCACAAGCAAGTTGGAAAACATGCTTTCAAGGCTACCCACAACAAATATCATATATTTGGGAACTCTTATGTGCATGGATCCTTTCACCCATGATGCATACAAAGAGGTATACACAAAGGATGATGACTTCAAGGACGTGTTTCTACAATTGCAAAGTTAGAGTCATGAGCACGATGGCGACAACATAGTTGGCTACCATCTCTAGATTATGTTGCTCTACAAGTTAGATAAGTTATGAATTCCTAAATAGAGTGACTACAATTGATCAAATAAGCTCACACCTTGAAGGTTGCAGGGAATTTTGGTGTAGAGAAGATGGTGGCCAACTTGCAGAGGTGTGCATATTGGCCTAGAATGCATGAAGAGGTAGCTAGGTTCATAAGGGTTTCAAAGCTTTATTGTACCAACAAGCCTAGGAACAAGAAATAGGGTCTATACAATCCCTTACATACCCACTATTCCTTGTGAAAGCATTTCCATGGAGTTTGTCGGAGGTTTACCAACAACTAGGAAGGAACATGACTACCCATTCATCATGGTTGAAAGGTTCAATAAGATGTGTGTTCTAATTCCCTATAAAAATACCATTAGTGGGTAATAAGTAGCAAACTTTTTATATGGACAAGTTTGGGTGCACTTTGGGATACAAAGGAGCATCATTTCAGATAGGGACACAAGATTTCTCAGTGCATTTTGGACTATATTGTGGGTGAAGATCGGAAAATAGAAGTTGTCAACAAGACTTTTTTGAAAATTTTGAGGGGATCTAATCATAATCATATGAAGACCTAGGATTAAAATTTTGTATGTATACAACACTCTTATAACAAAGCAATCCACACTTCTTTGTGTAAGTGCTCATTTGAAACTTGCTTTGGATATTTTCCACCTTTACCTTTGGAATATTACATATGGGTAGTAAGGAGGAGTGATGGTGGATATTACAAGGGATACCTTAAGGATATAAAAAATTGTGTAAGATTAGTAAATCCATCTACAGGTACAGGAGACAATACAAAAGTCGCAAGAAAAATACAAGGGTAGGTATGTTTAGCATAGGATATAAAATTCATTCAAGGTGGGAGACAAAGTATGGTTACATTTGAACAAGGAGAGACTACAGGGTCATCATAAAAATCAAGGATATATGATATGTTCCCTTTAAGATAATAGAGAAGGTGGGAGATAACACCTATAGACTCATTCTACCCCCATACATGTGCATTCACTCAATGGTTACTATGAGAATATGAAATTATATGGGCCTTCCATGATAGACTACGAAGAGTAATTAGTCCTAACTTCTGTAGAGGATTTGTTACCAGATGCTCAAGAAGAGTTGACAAAGGTTCTATTTTCAAAATAGGTATAGAACTACAAGACAAGGGAAGAATTACCTTTGGAAAATTAAGTTGAAAGGATAGCTTCAAGGGAAGGCTAAATGGTACATCGAAGAGAATGTGGATGAAAATTTTCCTCACCTCATTCAGTAGAATATTTTAGGGACCAAAATCTTCCAAAAATGGGCAGGTATGATCTATATTTTATCATTATATATTTTTCATCCATATTGATTCTTTCAGAGTGGAAAAAGTTGAGGAATCAACTCGCGGGAGCATTTTTACTAGCAAGACCTAGTTTGGCGAATTAGGGTTTCAAACCTTCCAAAACCAATTTGAGGCATCAAATGACATTTTTTGGGGATAAAAAATTGTTGCTTAAGTACAATGTCACCTATCTATATTCCAAAAATGCAATAATTGACTCAATCAAAGTCTGTGTGAAAAATTATGCCACTCAAAAGTTGACCTTCATGTTTTGACCACCATGATTCTAGAGGATGCCACATCAACCCCCATTATTCATGGAAAAAGGGCTAACCATGTGATGATGATGTAGAAGACTCTTGAATATTATATATTGTAACTCTATTTAAGAGTTGAAGGATTCAAACTTAAAAATTAGTAGGCTATTGGTTTGTGTCATAACTGAGTCACTTGGAGGAGAAGGGGACAAATCTATTCAAATGCATTTTGTTGCATAAATGAGCAGAGTAGTTGAGAGTGGATAGGGAGGGAGAAAATAAAGAGACTTTGTTCATTGTAGCATCTCGTGTGCCACATGTCTCACTTCTTTGTGCTTGCATCCATTTCCATTCTTAGAAAGAGAGAGCGGAGCAACCTAACCTAAAAGCTAGGTTTTCTCCCAAAAGGATTTCCCAAGTCATATCTTGTATTATTATGGTTGTTAGTGTTTGTTTTTTTGTATTTTCTCTATTTTCAACATTTTCTATATTACATTACAAAATTGTAACTTAATAAATCCATAATTCTAAGGAAAATAACCCTCATAGTATAGACTTCGACTTTTTAGAATAAATTTATTAGATATGTTGTGACAAACTATACAATGGAAAATCTGCAGCAGTTTATGGATTAAAAAACATTGGAACTTTAAGGTTTTTCATATACATGACTTTGGTTTTTAATGTCATGGTTGAAAAATGTTGGAATTTTAACCCTAAAAAAATTCTTCCAATAGCACCACTTTTCAATTTATGGGTGTTTTTTCAAGTTTTTTACACAAAAATATGTATTTTCAAGGCCAAATTTCTCATTTTGAGGTCATCTTCGTAACTTTGTTGAAGTTTAGGACTACTAAAAAAACCATAATTTCCATAGCCTATATTTATTAAATTATAGTGAAATGGAACGTAAAAAATTTACTATTGGTTCTTCAACATGTGTCCTTAGTCTCCTAATAATTTCATTATCTAAAGCTTCTGATTTTTTTTTATAGTAAAAGTGTTAGAGTGACTTGTTTGAAGATGAAAAACCATAGGATCATATGCTCTAAAACCAAAAAATTATGAACCAAATTCCACAAATAGTATAAGAAAAGCAAGAAGAAGTAACTCCAAACCTTTATAATGATAAATATTCAATGAATTAGGAGCCACTTCAAAGGGAGAACCTTCGTTTACAATATGTATTTAATGTACAAATTAAGATGCATATACAAATCTTTTATTATAAACACGAGATAAAGTGAGCATGATGCAGCTTAATACTAAGTCAATCTAACCATAACTAATAAAATAATAATGAATAATGGTGGTACACATATAGACTAGATTATAGGTATACCAATGTAGATAAATAGCCTAGCAATAATGTTAATCGATTAATATATGCATGGATAGATTTGAAACATTGCGACTCTTTTTATTTTCATAGCATGCAATATTATTTATATGCCCCCCTTTAATAGTGACAATTAGATTTAGTGGTAGGATAGATAGTACTTGTGTTTTTAAAAGTTGCATGAAACTAAAATCCTTATTTAATTGAAAATTATGTTAATGGAATTTGGAGTTTATATTTTGTCCAAATCTATGTGCCAATATGCTCATTATTTATGTTTTCTCTTAATATCTTCTTGATTAATTTGGTCATATGTGCCAATATGCTCATTATTTATGTTTTCTCTTAATATCTTCTTGATTAATTTGGTCATATTCTAGAGATTATTAAAGAGAAAATAATATTTATTTTTTATTAATGTGGATGTGTTAGTTTCTCTAAATCGTATTGTCTTGGACTATAAAAGGAAGTGCATTGTGTGTTTTTGGAGGTGTAAACACAACCAAAGAAAGAAACACGGCTATTTCATATTAGCTTTTATCAACATTTGATATACTTGCAATTTCTTTTTAATTGCACCTACTTGTTACTATAGGTTCTTGTAACAAATGCCTTATCCAATTTTTGGGGGGCATGTATCTTTTGCCTACTCTTTTTTTTTATATTATATTTATACATTTTTGTTGCTATCATTTTCTTGGTATGTGTTTTTTTGCAAGTTTCAAGATATGTATGTGGTAGTATCACATAACTATATGGAAACAACTTTACACCACAAGAATTGAATATATTAGATGAGAAAAAGGTTGAATACGAGCTTTTTGAGAGTATCAACCTCATACCAACTAAGGTAGTTTGTTTATTCACATTGAAATGTCTATCAACCATGAATCAACTTACATAAAACACACTGGTGGACATCTATATGTGAAAATATAGATTTACCTTGTAAGGTTATGGGTATCTAAGACAATAGACATTTTATTCTCTATTTACTATTCATGGTTCTATGCCTTTGTTGTAGGTTGTTCAAATACAAATGGATTAATAGTTTATCCATACTTCTAAATGAGAATATGTAGTTATACAATAAGCTCATCAACTTGTATACCCTCATCATGTAAATTAATTATAATACTATATTGTGACTATCACTCAAGAATGCAATATCAAGACTTTGAGAAAGTTCAAAGCATATTGATTCCTTGCATATATATGTGTATTATTTGATTAAATTTTTTCTTATAGTTTCTTAGCTAAGCTAAAACTATGGTTGTCTAGTTTAGCTGGCTATTAAATCCTCTTATGTTGGATCAAATCCATGTTATTTTTTTCAATTTCCTCTCAACTTATCAATCATCATCCAAAATCCATGCTCTTTGTTCATTTTTCTCTTAACTTATAAATCATCTTTCTATTATATAGTTAATTTAGAGGGGACTAAATCTATATTCTAATTGCAACAAACATACATGAATTTAATATGTAACTTAAGGCTCACGCCATCATTAAATATCAATGGTTTCATTTCCACTAAATTTCCACATGTAATGATCAAAATCTAGGTAGATTAACATGACTTGATTTATTAATAATATCATCTATGGTTAATAGAGGTTGTACTATTTTCACATATGCTTTTTCCTATAAATTATATGACTTTCTAATCACTATGGCAGTTAAATATTGCATAGAATATCATGGAACACAACTAATGAATTTTCTTTCTTAATCCTTATCGAGCCAGGGTCTGGGTTGTTATGTTGGGTCCACTTTGATGCCAATTGTAAATGCCTTGAATATGCTAGAATGGTAAGGCATTATTAATTATATTTTCTAAACATATTAATCCAAATTCATTTACAATTACACATCATAATAATAATTTGGCCCAAGTAAATGAGGTATACGCACAATAAGTACCCTTAAAGTTTATTTTAATAGTATATATTTCCTTATGTAAGGAAAGTATAAATGAGGCTTAGGTCTCTTTGTAAAAAAAATTAGGGATACTTATGACATGGACCAAGATCCACCAAAAATGAAGAAATCCACAACCAATCATTAGGGGTTTATAATGAATGATAATTAAGGTCTTTTGGGGTCATATTTCAAGATTGTATATCATATTTCTAAAACACCCCCTTAAGATTGACTTACAAGGAACACAAATATGAAAACTTTGTATGAAGTCACAATGATGTGGACTCTAACACACACAAAGTGTGGTCACTTTCAAACCACATGAGTTTTATTAAGTTCACCAACTTAAACCATTAGGGAGCCCATTAATGGGTTACAACACAACACAAGTCAAGATTAGCCAACATATCTCTAACAACTTTCTTAAGATTGATTTGGAGACAAATATAGATAAAGTTGGCATAAAAGACAACCATGATTTCACATGTAGTAACTAAAGTTTCAATGCACATTTGACCATGTAAATATTACTTTGCAACATCTTGTCTTAAATATGCTTGAGATAAATGTAGCAAAATCAAAAACTTGGTGAAAAAAACATTGTAATAATCCCTTTTTAGTTTTTAAATCGGGAGAGAATACAATGATGACTAATGTTGACGACATTTTTACCATGTATTGACGGGGAAAATTTCATTGCCAACAACAAGGGGATCTCCCTAATGCAGAATCCCAACTAGACTCTACACCATTTGGTATGGGAGTCCCATTCAGTATTTGGGCCCATCTGCCACCATGTTGTTTAAAGATTCTCTTTCGACAAATGAACAAAAAACATTAGAGAATGAATAAAGCTTTCAACAAACCCAAGTTAAGAAGCTTTATGGAAATCTAACATGTAAAATGATATGAACATAACAATGGCTAAATAACGCAACATGAATCTCAAAGGAAACAATGCTAGCAAGACTTCAACTAAAACTCATGCATAGAATACAAATTTGTTTGTCAACCGTAAATTAGTTCATGATGATAACAAAATTAAAAACATACAATCCACAAATGATATGTGCTTAAACCAATAAAACAATTTATTTAATTTAAACACAATGAAAGTAAAGCATATATTGTCGCATCATTGCAAGAAAAATCTCATCATTTCTGATAATACATGTGAGGAATTGCATACTTGGGCTCAAAGAACTTCAAACATTAAGCTGCAAAGTTCATAAAATTGTCACATGAAATGTCCATGAAGTCCACTAGTGGAAATGAAAAGCCACTACTTGAATCCTCAAAAGGTATCAACTCTCAAAATAATATGCACAAATTGCGTCCAAATCTAAAGTTCCCTTACATCTACCCATGAGGGTTTATTTAGTGAAGGTAGGGTGACCTTTCACCTACCACGAACTTTCATCTAACCTCATGAATCTTTAGATTCCCTGTGACCTTTCACATTCCATGTGAGTCTCTCTACTCTAAATTCTAATCCATTGTTAACAAAATACAAATTAAAACAATATCAAAGAAATAAAGCATTCTTAATTGACTAGTCTACTGATGGAGAGATCTAGAACATCAACCTGTAAATCTCGAACTAGGTATGCCTTCCATAGATTGTATTGCCATGCAAGTGGCAGAATATCATGTTGCAATTCGTCCCCATGCCCAGTAAGGCATTCTAGTGCATCTGGTATCAAGGTGGGTTTTTTGGCTTGTACCTGATTTGATGGTGTCTTGAGCTTTTTGTATAGCCTCAAAAGCTCAACCACGTACTAATAAATAATCTCTTTCATAGCCTCCAAATCTTCACTTGCAACAGATTGTTTAATGGGGTCCATAAATGATTGAATCTCTTGCTTAAATTATTCTTTATATCTTGTTTCATCTAATGCACCACTGGAAGGTATCTTGTGCACCTCGACAAGAGATTCCAGATTACCATGCAAGTTCTTATACAAGGCTATTACCCTATCCAAGTCCCTGCTTAGCTTCTCATGTGATTGCATTTTGATGCATATATCATTATAAAGTATATCCATTGCGTCCCTTAGTATCTTAACTCCATCTAGAATGGCTGCCTCTAAGTCCTAATTTTGGGAGCATGAAGTCAACAAGGCTTGGTTCTCATTTTGCAACTGAATCATATTTTGCTCAGAGTCAACCAATTTTTCCTCCAAATATTCATTCTCCTTGATTAATCAATTTATATTCAATTTTGTAACGGTTACAAAAGTAGTTCCACTGGAAGTTATCATCCTGGGGTTCATTGTGGTGTTCATGATGATTTACCTTTCTATGACAAATGAAATAGGTTTTTCCAGGTTCCTAGTCAAGCATCCACACCTTTCTTGCATGATCTTACATTGTGTTGGTAGGCTAAATTGCTTCATTTTTAACCCCTTTCCCACTTCAAAATCATAACCTTAGACCTTTTTTTTAACGTTGCAACCTCCATATTCCTACACTATTCCAAGAATCGTGCCTTTTCTTGCACTAGCTTTATATTTCATATTCAAGGGTTACAAATGTGCTTAATCAATTGTTTTTTATAGATTTAATACCTTTAATATTCTTTGCAACTAATATTTTTTTTCCTAAAGTATTTGGTAAGCAACGTATTAATCATTTTGTTAGCATGGTCGAGTGCAGGTAGGATTCTTGGACCGTTGGCGAATCCTAAACTTTTGTGACATCTCACTACCTAATGTGGACATCTCATTCAAGATCGGTCATCTCGAGTTGGGATAGGAGTGGAGATAAGTCAGGGATATGATGAAGATTAGGCCGTCAACCGAATGCTCAATTTTAGTGTTTTGTTGCAGCCGAAAGGCTTAGCATGTACTATTGTTGTTATTTTGTTACAACCAAAAGGCTTAGATTGTAATGCTGGATGTAATTTGGTTACAGCCGTAGGCCTGAAAGGATGTATATAATGTAGGATTCAAATAGAAAATGGTAGTGAGTGATGGCTATAGCAATGATACTGTAATTGCGGTATTTTGTAATTTTTCTGGTATCATCCTCGTTCTGGGCTGGATTTGAATTCACCATGTATATTTGTTGATTTTTAATATAAAGGGATTGTGACATGTTATTTCAATCCTGCGTTTTAATTCTGTGTTGATGCATCGTGAGAGCTGAGTTTCCAAGTTTCTTAAACAAGGAAACGAGTTGGTTGGCTAGGGCCCAACCAACCCAGCTCGTTCTCCCTCGCATTCTTCTTTCTTGTTAAAGGTGTGTCGTTTAATGCAAGGTGTGAATTAAATGAATGTTTTCATTCTTCCACAAAGTCCAGTTTTGATTTCATTCATAACCATTGTGTGACGGATCCATGGTGTGCATGCTTAATAAAGTTTGATTTTATCCTTTTGTGATTTCTTCTCCTCAAAGCTTAGCATTATTTCTACCTGGATCACGCAAGCACGTGATTCTTGCACTAGTGCACTTACAGTTTCACAAATTGATTTCTTTGGTTAATTACAACAACAACCTTTTGTTCTTTTTTGTCATAAGAGTCTTGATGTGTTTCTGCAAGTGTGTGTTCAGCATCCCGGAGTATTCTTGATATCTGGAATTATATATGCTTTGGTAATTAAAGAATGAACGATGTTATAACACATTAATCTGTACCTGCACTTCATACTTCTCAAGGAAGGATCAAACTTCATATTTCATTATTTCAAAGTGAATCTTTCTTAATTAAGAGGGTTAAAAGGGCAAATCGGATTAGTGTGAATAATTATTACAAGGATAAAGCCTGTTGTCACAATTAGATGATTTCTTTAGTTGCATGAAGGAGCTCCTTGATTGACGAAAAGTGTGCTTTGACTTTAGAAATTAATCCTTATTTTGAAGTTAAGTTGGGTTGAAGCATCTTTTTTCTTGTGGAATTTATTTCAAAGTTTTGCTCACCTTTGCAAATTCTTTCATTAAGTTAACACACTCTTTAAAAGAAATTTTAAAACTTGGTGCAGGAATCTTCGTTCCAGTATAGGAATCAATATCCTGATACAGGAATAGAGTACTCTAGTCCTGAGGCTTAGAACCTCTACATGAGGACATAAATCTTTAGTACAGGTGTAAAATATAATTCCAGCATATAAAATTTGTTCTAGTACTAGTGCAAGAATATTGCAGGAGTACATGAATAACAGCTTCGTGCAAGGAGAAATACCTATAGAAAAGTTAGACATCTTCCAGGGTCCAATTATTAATCTGACATACAACTATACTGAAGACAAACATAGATTTCCATTTCAATTAGTCAGGATTGCTTACAAGAGTTTGAAAGTTCCTTTCATTTATTTCTCTTCAAAAGTACTTTCTTTCACTTTCGAGCACTAGAATTTCTTTGATGTAAATTGTCTGGTGATCTTTTCTTTTTGATTCTGCAAGATTGTAATTAAGGAAGTAAAAATGGAGTTAGGAAAATTTCATATCATTTCTGGAATTTCCTGTGCTTTGCCTCTAAGTTTACAAAACCCCCAGGTTGAGAATTAAGTGTTGAAGGAGTCTACCTAACCGCAATTCCTGCACCCAACATTTTGGCACTGTTGTCAGGGAGGTGATTTGAAATTGGTAAGAACTTTCCATTTTCTGCAATAGGGGTAAGTCTGCTATTATTTTTTTCCTCCAGTATGCTTCTATTGTTTTAAGGATTTTACGAGTGCTGGTTTTTTTTATTCATTGCAGCAATTGACAGATTCTTTTCTTTACAACATCTGAATTTTGTTTTTTTTTTGGATTTGATTTTTAAAAATGAATGCCTAAGAAAGGTAGGGGTCTGAAGCCCAATAAGTGTGTTACACAGGAAAATTACCTCCTCACCAACTCAGAGGAGAAAGGCAAGATGATTGAAATACTGACCAAGTTCACATGCCTATTTTTCAAGCTAACGCTCTCCAGGAACTAGCAAACCTACTTTATAAAGCTTCCTAGCAATGCATCAAGTGCTTTAGTGCCTAGTGTAACTTTGTTTATTTCCTTAGGAAGAGCATTAGTCAACCTAAGTGAGTTTTCATGAGTCAAAGGAACAAGTTGACTGAAAAATATCCTGATATTCACTCCTATATCAACTCATAAAAGCGGGGAAACATCCAAATTCGACCTGTTTGGAGGAATTACTATTCCTAACGGAGTCTACAAATGGGGAAAGAGCATAAAAGCATGGAAATATATCTAATTTTTCCCAAAGGAACATATGAAGGATTTGGCAAGGCCTATCCTCTCATGCTATATATGTGAGGCTCGGGCCCTTGTGGAAAAGGTCGAAATGTTTGAAAGGATTTCCTATTTGATTGTGGAAGCTAGTATCCGACAAAGGAAATCCAAGAGGTTAAGAAGGGAGAGAGCGAGAGGAGCTGGAGGAGTAAGGGAAGGATGATACAACTGATGGTTGTAATCACCCTTTTCTATCATTAATATAGACCTGCAATTGTGTTTTCCACTCCATGGCGTTGGTATTGTAATTAGTTTACATGTTTATGCAATGTCGCTATTATGAGTGGCTTAGATACATGCAATTAGATATCTCTATATGTTAGTCCATTGATTGTCAAAGTTATATGCTGTGATATTACACCTTGTCTTATCCATGTGCAGTTTTTGATCTTGGAGCTAACTGAGGGGTCTTCCACTCCACTACTTTGTGCTCTCCAACAACACCACACCAAGACTTGAGGTAATAAGTCCTTCTTCCTACTTTGATTCTCATTTGACTAACATGGATATGCATGTATCTCTGTGCCAACTGCAGCTAATCTGACAGTCTGCCAAGGATCCCAGGAAGATCCTTGAGGGTATCTCCATCACCAAACACCTATGCATTAATACCTATAACAAAGGACCGACAAAACACTGAAAAATATGAAAGCTCTTCTCACATTGGACCTTCTTTTGCAGGTAAGAAGTCCAAGCAAACCCAAACTCATCACGCCGGAATGGTCCACTTGGATTCTGGAACAGTGATTCATGCGTGACACAACCCAAAAAGGGGAAGAAGGAGGCTAACGATGATCTGAAAGTCCAATTCAGTAATAGTCAACCTTCATATTCTAGAAGTGGTCCAATTGGAGGCACAACAATGGCTTATCATGAAGACCATGCATAGGGGACTCGCAAGAATCAGATAAATGAAGAGAAATCCACTTTTGGATTTCCAATAGTGAACTCAGAAGTGAATGTGCAAATGAAGAATATCTCACCTTCAGCTCTTCCACACTTTCATGGTAAGGTGCACAAAGACCCATATTCATTTCTTTTTTATTTTAATATATTATGTCGGAGTTATGATTATTCTTCCGATGCCCAGAAATTAAAGTTGTTTCCTACAACCCTCAAGGATTAAAACTTACGCTGGGACTAGGAGGAAACAATGTAAGTTCTTGGGAACAAATGAAGAGAGTATTTTTGAATAAATATCAGGAATATTGTAAAACTAGAGAAATGTAGGACGAGATCTTCACCATTGTACAAGGTGATGATGAGACTTTGGAGGATTACTTAGAGAGATTTCTGTATATACTCCAAATGTCTAAAAACAAATTTGATTTAAGTACTATTCAAACCTTGTTCCTATGAGGACGTATAGAGGATTCTAGACATAATTTGAATTTGTTAGGACAAGGAGACATTGCTCATAAAACTTTTGAACAAATTTGTGACTTGTGCGGGAAGTTCTCCCGAAATCAATCTAGATCCACTAGAGGAGCTCAAATAAAAACTAACAAATTGGGATCTACAGATGCTATGATCATTGGCTTGGAAAATAAAATGGAAAACATGAAAATTGAAATAATGAATACTATTAACAAACAAATAGAATCTTTGAAATTCCAACAAAAACTAGAAGAAGAACAAGAGTCATTGTCTATTTTTTTTCCAAAATGTAGGAAAAAGCATCTTTTAAGATAGTGTCTTGATGATATAAAAAGTGTTAATAAATGTTTGATCTGTGCAGAGAACCATGGCATCGAGGAATGCCCCTCCATACCTGGATTAAAAGTTGTACTTGAAGGAGATCATTTTGAACCTAAGTCGTTACATGCCATGGGAGCACAAAGGAACTGGCCACATGTAAGTACAGGTATGGTTCCTCAACCACATTTTTATGGTTATAATGCACCTGCATATTCCTATTATAATAATAATAATCACTCTCAACATTGGCAGCACGGAAACCATTTTCATGATGGATAGTCCTCTCAACCTTGGCAACAAGGATGGAGAGGGCCAAACTATTTGTATCATTCCCATCCTTCTCAGATGCCATAATATCCTCCTTCATATGCACCACACCATATGTCACAACCATATTTTTCCTCTCTACCTCAGCAAAATCAACCATTGCCACCATTTCCTTTGCCACCACCATCTAGACCATCTCAACTACCTGCTCAACCAGTACCGAATCTTAATAATAAGGCAGTACAACTGATTCATTCAGTTGGACCCTCCCCTTTGCCTACTTATCAAACCCTGTCAGTTGGGATAAATGAGCTTCAATTGAGATCGGTAAGGGTAGTTAAACCATAAAAACAAAAACAATCCACGGTGATCATTGAGGAGAAAAATGAGGAGGCAACTCTTGATCATTCAAAAAACAATGTCATCATTCAACCTATTCCCGTACCTTCAAATTCACCATCTTCTTCAAACCAACCTCCCTATCCATAGAGGTTGGCTATGGAGAAGACTAACCCCGAGTCCACTCTGGCTTCAAAGTTAAGGAATCTTTGTATAAAGGTCCCTTTACTTCAGGCTATCAAATAAATTCCCATTTGTACAAAGATCATTAGGGAGTTATGTCTTAAAAAGCCAGGGAGGAAGAGAGTCAAACCTCAGACCATTCAGTTTGTTGGTAGAGAAGTTGAGTTGATGATAGGATGCGTATCAATGGAGAAATACACAGATCCTGGAAAACCAGTTGTCTCTGTCTAGATAGGTGATATCCTTGTCTCTAATTTATTAATAGACCTGGGGACGACCATCAATGTTATGACCAGTAAAAGCATGGAACAACTTAGGTTGGGCCATATTCATCTTACACCCATCGTGCTTGAACTTGTAGACAAATCTAAAATCAAGCCCGATGGGGTATTGGAAGATGTGGTTGTCTCTATAAATTCCTAGGAATACCCCGTGGATTTTATTGTGCTTCAGCCAAAGAATCCAGTGGGAGGACATGCTTTGATTATGGGACGACCATGGATTTCCACAGCTGATGCTTATATTGGATATCACTCCAGTGATATGTGTTATAGACATTTTTGTGCCTTACAGCTATAAGCATGAAATGTCCATAATCCAAGGGATCCAAAGTCCCTAAAGATGTTGTTACAGCTCCTAAAGGAACAAGGTCAACCAATGACAGCTCCTCCCAGAAGTTCTCCACCATAAACTGCTCAAAACTAGTCAAATCAGGATCAATTCAGAAGCTCCACTAGTTTCCTGCGTTGCAAAGCACCCAAATACACTAGCTAGGTGCATTTCAACGCACTTGAATGCACTACCCAGGTGCGTTGAGCGGGAAATGACAAGTGGCAGAGTCATTAAACGAGGTGGAAATACCATGGAAGCTTCTAGAATCTTCTCCAATGACACTTGCCTCACTGAATTCGACCAAGTGATGAGTAAGAGGCTCTCAGTCTCCAAGTGGAAGCAAGAACTGACAGAGAGAAGCCACAAGTCAAAACATAAGCTGACTCATCCTCTCTGCTTACATCTATATGTGGATCCCTCATCCCAGAGATCCAGAGGTTGGAATTTTGTACTTTGCAGAGAATTGCTATTGGTTTGAGATTGAGATTAGTACATTGGGTGATTTATGCTTTGTGGGAGGAGAGGAAGGGATTCCTTTGCTGGGAGGCAGATACTGGATCAGGACTCACTTGGTTGTATCTCCTCTTGGACTTTCTTATCATATCAATAAAATTATTTGAGTTTCTCCTACATGCTTGTATATCAGTGATGCTTTGTTATATTTGCATGTTTAGCTTAATCTGATCCTGAGCTTTTTATGAATGTATATCTATATCTTCGTGTAGTTTCTCTCTCTTGTGATCTTGCAGGAATTCGGTGAAGCTGGGCTGGTAAGGGAGCAGGGAGTTGGGAGCTATTGAAGAGAGGAGCGATTGGATCAACAAACTAGCGAAAGACATAGGTTAGTTACATCCTTTCTCCTCATTTACATTTCATAAAGAAGAATACTCAAGTAGTTTTCCTTGTTTGTTGCTAAGGCACTATAACACCTTAGAGTGGGATAGGGGCGTTCTGAATAGATACTTTTCCCAACAACAAATTGGCGACTCCACTGGGGATCGTATCTAGTTAGTTTATTTGTGTTTCTATTGTTGTTCTTCTCATAAACTTAGGAGTGGCGAATCGAACTGCATTTGCCATTTACAAATGCAAACTAGAGATCTGCCACTCTAGTCCACTCACTGGGCCTGTTTATGATCTGAACAAGCTGATCCACAAATGCTCTAACTGCCCTTTGTGATAGCTCTTAGTCCTCCTTTAAATCATCCTTCTAATTGTACCTTATTGATAGCTTTTATTCGGCCAAAAACCTCAGATCAAACTGCAAACCGTGACCCAGAACCCAGAGACAATTCTTGTTTCTGCTTCAGCGCAGGCTCTGTGAAGAGACTCTGCATTTCAACGCAGGTCCCGAGAGGGCTACCTGCGCTGCAATTCAGTTTCTCTGTGCAACAGGTGCGCTGATCAGCCTTTGCCCTGTGCAATTGTGGTTCTTTGCATCCTTGTGTTCAGTTTTATCTCTGTTTTTTGCAGGCTGTTATCACTGTGTGTACCTATCTGAAAACCCCTTTTCTCTGCCTTAATTCTGCCTCAGTTGTATAAAATAAACTGTATTTGTTTTTGTGTATTTGTTACATCATTTGCAGTTTCCCATTACAAAAGTAGACTAGTCATACTGTCGCCCTTAGATCTAGACCTGTCGTAAGTGTCGTTTTGATCTTAGGAGTAAATTTGTTTGCTGTTGACAGTTGATTGCACTTTTACTTTTGTCTTTTGGTTTGAATTTGTGAATTTCTAGTGTCGAAACAAGTGTTTACTTCAAAATCATAAAGTGTCGTAATCGTCTTTTTGATTTCAAAAAGAAACTTGTTTGTGTTTTCACTTGAAATCGAATTCAAATTTGTACAACGGCTTTCTTTTTAGGCATCAATATTAAGAAAGTGAAAACAAATACATGCATTTGTGCATTTGCATAATGATAGTTTGTATGGTTTGATTTAGGAAAAGTGCATCTACAGTGTGCTCTATGCTCTTTGAGAAAAGATTGTGTCTTTATTTTCCCCTTGTAGCTAAGATTTTCATTGTTGAAAAGAGATAAAAGCTTGCTTATCATCTTTAAACTGCATTTAGGAATCGTATCTACATCTCGTGATGATCCAAAAAGGAAAACTTCTAAGAAAGATCAACCTAAAATAAATTGAATGAACTTAACAACACTTTGTAACTTAATGCACAACATAGTGGTCTAGGCTAGAGATGTGTTCCGGCGTCGTAAAACCTGGTGACTGTCGGCCTCATTGATGGTTGGGTGATTCCTCCTGAGAGACGATAAGTGCCAGTACGGATTGTGCTCCCACGTACCGTCGAGTATATATTGGGAGACCCCTATAGGCATAAAACCTTTATCCATAGGAAGCCGTGTCGGCCGCCCTACTGATCGCAATGCACTAAACACAGCATTCGGGAAGATTGACCGCCCGTACCTTAAAAAGTATTCTGCGGTTTTGCGATTGGTTTGGCACACCCTCTACCTAGAACTCCAGAGCAGTCCCTTTCGTTCCTTTTCAGACTCCTTAACGGAAAAGGTCCATCTGAGCACTTGTCACTTCAGGCTCATTAAAAATCGAAGGAGACTAGAGTCATCTTTTGTTTTTTCTCGACTCTTAAAAACTGAAAAAACAAGTTGTGTCTAAAGCGTCTAAAATTCATTTAATTCGGAAACATATTTCCCCTTTTGTATTTTAGTTGATCGAGTAATCCGCAATCGTGGAAGAAAGTCAATTGAAACCCCGTCGTTCGCGGAGGCTTACGATTCAACCGTCTTTGTCTCCAGAATCGAAAACAGTACGGACAAAGCGAACTCGTTTAACCGGTTCGAAATCTCCTATTAAAGTTAGAACAAGTGTTCCAACCACATCCGAGATTTCGGTTACTCCAAAAATTTCTGGAAACCCTGCCTCTACAGAAGAAGTTCAACAGCTAGAGAGGGACAGTGATACTGATCCTAGTCTGAGAGCAAACACTTGTGTTACTGAACCAGTTCCATCTGCAACCGGTTCAGAGAGTCTTGCTCCTCAAACATCTGTCGCTGTCGATTCAACCCCTTCTTCGGCACCAAAAATATTTTACAGACCTGACGGTCTTCCCCTTCCACCTGGTTTGATTGCGATAGAGGAAATTGTAGAAGATCCGCAAGCAAGTACTCCAACACATTTTGGAGTCAGGGTCACTCTATTTCCTTCGACATCAAAAGTTAGTCTACCACCAGTGGAAGTTCCTGTAGAATCGCTAGGTAATCTTTTGGATAGACTCAAAATGTCTGAACAACCGTCAACATCTAGGACTGTGTCGACTGACACAGCGACAGCAGAACTCCCTGCCGTCACTCCGACAATGTTTGCCGGCATACCATTTGTCCCGGCAAGTTATCAACAACAAGCCGGAGTCCCATCAGGGACTGCTTCGACGACATGGTTAGTTCCTATTTCTTCATCCGGATTATCATCTGGTATTTCTTATGTTGAAACTCAACAAATTGATCCAATGTGTCTTCAAAGGCCAATCTACCATTTAAGTACTGGATTGCCACCATATGGAGGGCAGTATGCCTTTTCATTGTTCCCTCCCGGAGAACAACCATATGGGAGTTTACAACAAAGTTCAGGTCAAACTGGAATTACATCCAGCGGTTGGGTACCAATACTGCCTCAGCAACCAAGGGTTGCATATTCAATGCAACCAGTCCACCCTGTGTCGAATATTCCCACTATACCTAGTATGGTGATTGCGTCGCAAGTACAAGCGCTACCTGTTGTATGTCAACCCCAAGTTTCTCAGGTTGCAATACAACAACCTCTTGTCTCGACAACTCAATCACAACCTCGGGTTAGTGCCTCCTTATCTGGAGCGACTCAGGCTCAAACAAGTACTATGACTCCTCATCTTGGTCAATCATCCAGTATTGGACAACAGCAAATGGTCCAACAACCAGGGTTGGTTCAATCTCAACAACCGCAATTCCAGCAATCATATCAAGGACCCGAGCAACAAGTCTTTGTAAGTAATGGGCAACTGCATTTCCAAAGCGGTTATCAACAACCATACTATAATGGTTATGCCCATCAACCTTGTCAAAGTTGCCAGCATCAAATACATTATGCTGGTATGCAAAGACCCACTGCTCAGGCGATTCCATCTTATCCTGGGTATGCTTTGCCTAACCTGAATCAACAGTTGCCCTTTGTAGCAACTCTAGAATTACCAGATCTAAACCGGCTGACGAATGATCCAATTGCTTATGCCCTTTGGTGGCCAGCGATTCCGCATAAACTTCCGTCAGATATTCCTAAATTTAATGGAAATCCGGGTGAAGATCCGTCGAATCATGTGATGACATTTCATATGTGGTGTTCATCAAACACCCTGAATGATGATTCGATAAGACTTCGCCTTTTTCAAAGGACGTTAACTAGTCCGGCGGCAAAATGGTACATCGAATTGCCTAGAGCTTCATTCGACAACTTCAGTACCTTAGCCACGACTTTCTTAACCCATTTTCAATTACCGATAAGGTATGAAATGGGAACGAAACTCCTAACCAATTTCAAACAGACAACAGCCACTCACATATCTGATCATATACATGAGTGGCGACGTTGTCGTAGGATGGTAAAAACGTACGTTCCCGATCAGCTATTAGCTGAATGGTTTATCAAGTCCTTACTTCCTACAATCACGGAAGATGTGGCAAAGGGGGGAGTCGTAACGGAAGAGAAAGTCATCGCTCGTGCGCAATATCTGGACTTGGGCTATACTCAGTCTGGCACACTCTATGACAAAATACCTGACGCCCTTAGACCGGAATTCTCAATTCCTCCTCCTCCTAAATCAAACAATGACTCTCACACCGGCGATGGCGTGATTGGCACGACAAACGCGAAATCGACAAAGGCTACGTCCAAGAAAGCCCGTAAGATTTCAGATCAAAATGCAAAAGACGAACTTCTCGCCTCGGAAGTAAATGCCGACAAGGGCAAACAACTGAAACAACCAGGGGGCAAGAAGAGAAAGAAAGGGAGAAAAAAGAAGCACGACAAAGCTTCTACAAACCCTTCTAGGAAAAGGAAACCCCCAGCGGGGTGTCATATATGCGATGAGGATCATCGGACGAGAGATTGTCCACATAACGTTGAAGTTAAGAAACTCTTTAAGAGTTCAAAAACCTCAGCAGTATTAACTGATCTGTTTCCAAACCCGGGAACCAAACTGGTTGCTAATCAAAATGCTTCTCGATCCCAAGTGCTTATGTTGTCTATCTCAGAGCAGCAAAATGATGCTTTGACAAGGAATAAATATTACGGGAATCCACAGCTGTTGAATAACAAGACTAATGAACAACCTGGTAGTTCGACAACAACTTTGACTGAAGTTGTGCCACCCATCATTCCTGAACCAATGATAAAGTCGCCAAAGGGAGTAGTACACAAATCGACATTTAATCCTAGTGCAAAAGTAGCACAAAATTATAATATAGTAGAGGACTTGGCCCAATCGCCATCCGCTATGTCGACACTTGAGGTACCGCAAAATTGCCCCTCCCAAAAGCAAGCTTTATTATCAGCAATAGGTGGGATTGGCCCAATGGATTCCAATCTTGTGGCCTTTGATCATAAAGGATATGACCCTCAATTACCAGCTCAACTAGCTTTCCTTATTCAAGTGAAATCCCTCAACAAAACTGTTCATCGAACAATTATTGATGAGGGGGCATCCACATGTATTATGTCGATGATTTGCTGGAAAAATTTAGGCTCACCACCCTTGTCGCGATCTTCAACAATGATAAAAGCATTTGATGGACGATCATACACTCCATACGGGATTTTAAGTAACTTGAAAATTGAACTAGGGGGCAAAATAGTAGAAGTTGATGTTGAAGTAATCGACGGAAACCTTGATTACAACATCCTACTGGGAAGGCCCTGGATATATGCCATGGCCGCAGTTGTGTCGACCTACTTCAGGAAGATTGCATTCCCCTTTCAAGGAAGAATTACAATCATCGACCAACAAACATTTCTCCCCAACAGTTCACAAGTTACGGGAAGCATTCCAATGATCCATGGAAGCGATCATCTGCTTCAAAATATTGGAATAGGCCTCCTAAAAGACCCTGCCTTAATGGGTACTTTTGCCCTACTGCCTCCAAGTAATCTGGCGAAAGTGGCCACAGTGGAAACCTACAATATGAAATCTTCTATATCTAATGGATTCAGAAGATTCCTAAACATTTTGTCAGCATGGATCATCGCCCTAATAGAAATATTGTAGCAATCAATTTTCTTGGCCTGGGGGGCAAACCAAAATCAACACTCATCGAGTGTTTGGATAGGTAGGTCTAAGGAATATTGCACCTCTTCAAATCCTTCGTCACTTGTACATTCTACAAACGAAGGAATCATTCAATCAATGGTAATTGACAGGGCGCCATAGAATGATTCCCACCATCGTTCCCTTCTCCCAGATTGTGGAGAAGATAGTAAAGATGACCTTTATCATCCTTCAGTTTTAGATTTTCTATCAAATACTGTAAATACAGTGGGCTCCGAGGACGGTTATTATCTCGTGTCAACCTCGTTAAAAAATGAAACAACGAGTCATGAGGATAGTTATTTTACTGTGTCAACCTCATTAAAAAATGAAACAAATCCCCTTTCCAAATCTCAAAGGTAAACCTTCATTCCAATCACTGAGTTGAATGCAATGAATCTTGGGGGGCATGCACCTCGAATAGCGTTATTATGCTGGGGGCATGCAAACATAAGATCGAGCAGTTTTAGCGCATAGTTCATGCTCGTTAAAAAATAAACATAAAATCGAGCAGTTTTAGCACGTAGTTCATGCCCGTTAAAAAATAAACATAAGATCGAGCAAGTGTTTCAACCCGCGTTTAAGCTCGTTAAAAAATGAACTATCCTCCGATAAATAACCACCGTGAATGTAACATTATCAGCCATTAAAGCCTTGGTCGTGTTTGCACCGTCACCTCCACTTTTCCATTGGCCGATCATTCACCTCCATTTGATTGTTTACCCATTTTGAGGAACAGTTGCGAAGAGTGATTTCACTAGCCATTCTTGTGACACTGCCGTGATTGGAAAATTCCAAACCTTACCTGGAATCAGCTGCTACCCATTTTATCACTCGTTCCTCAAAAGACGAGTCTTCTTTAAGCTCCTTTCATCTGACTCGTAAAATATGAAAAGATTGCCGAGTTTTGGCCTTCCAGCTCATTAAAGTGACAGGAAGAGCTATCCCTCCTCTAGATTTTAATATTTTTGGACCTGAGGGATTATTGCACAAAAAGATCGAGCGCTTGTTTTGTTCGGATCGTTAAAACTATCGAAAATTCATCCCTTCTGTATTGTTTTATACTTTTTCGGACTTAAGGGATTAGATGACGAAAAAGGAATTCCGGAGTTAACTTTACGTACCTTTTCAGACTCTCTAAAAATGAAAAGGATCGAGTTATCTTTGTCGTTAGACTCGTTAAAAAGATTAATAGCGACAAACTTGTCTTTAGACGAGAACAAGTTTCACTATCGCTAGGCTCGTTAAAACATAGCGATGGGTTTGCCCGAAGGGCAGATTATAGAACAAGCATATGTTATCCTCCTCAAGCTTGAAAAAAATAAAGAGGTACTGGTCAGCAATGACTGGGGAAAAATTGGGAAGAAACTCAAAGAACCTTTATTGGTAGCAAGTCGCTCTTGAACATGACACTTCCACTCCGTGCCTGAGTCGGGCTAGGTTGTTTCATTCATCGGTCACATCACCATGGTCTCGCCATACCATCCACCTTTGGGGTAAATGCTACCAATCCATCACATAAGTGTCGCCGATATGTTCAAGAGAAGTCATCCAGAGAAGTCAACCGTGTCCCATCCACTACCATACATTATACTTCATTCTTTCATGACCGCCACCCTGAACCATATATCATCAGATCGTTTTCACCTCCACCAAAATCATTTGCTCCGTTCCGTGTCACTGATGTGGGATACATCAAGGCCTCCTTTGACGGATCGCTTCTTGTCGACATCAGCTCATTATCCAAGAAGTTGATCTAGGAACACCCCCTTTAGTACTTTGAAGCTTGCATGCCTCAATGGCAAGTTTCTCACTTTCGGCGACAGGTATACATCAATGGCCTTCGACCGAAAGATTTTGCGTGGTGTTCGACGCCAAGTCCTTTATTCACACCACGTGAATTGTACTGCAGTACCTTGAGGGTCATCATCCTTATCAGTGATTCCTCTCGTGCTTGTTAACAGTTTACATCATTGACTGGTAATCAAGCGATGTCTTTCCATGTTTGACTTCAAAACATTTCTCACATGGATCGACTTGTACTTCGAGTGAAGATCGGACGAGATTGAAGACCCCGGATCTAGTTTCATCCATCCGGGCTGTGATATATATTCAGGAAAAATAAAGACATTGACATGTACAACACTGCAGAACAGATAATCATCCTACCAAAAGGATGATGATTTCATCAGAATCATCAATCTATCATCAGACGATTGTCTGTCCTATGTACATAAAAATGAATTTATAAAGCTGAGCATGGGAATGCCTGCCTCAGCTAGATCGTGAAAACAGTATGAAAAATAATGTATTGTATTGTATCTTATTACAGGTCTCCTCCCAGCATTGAATGAACTTCGGATCCTCCTAATAAAGCATTTCACCCGATAAACGGCCTCATACTTTAGGGGGCAACTGTTATAGACATTTTTGTGCCTTACAGCTATAAGCATGAAATGTCCATAATCCAAGGGATCCAAAGTCCCTAAAGATGTTGTTGCAGCTCCTAAAGGAACAAGGTCAACCAATGACAGCTCCTCCCAGAAGTTCTCCACCAGAAACTGCTCAAAACTAGTCAAATCAGGATCAATTCAGAAGCTCCACTAGCTTCCTGCGTTGCAAAGCACCCAAATACACTAGCTAGGTGCGTTGCAACGCACTTGAATGCACTACCCAGGTGCATTGAGCGGGAAATGACAAGTGGCAGAGTCATTCAACGAGGTGGAAAGACCATGGAAGCTTCCAGAATCTTCTCCAATGACACTTGCCTCACTGAATTCGACCAAGTGATGAGTAAGAGGCTCTCAGTCTCCAAGTGGAAGCAAGAACTGACAGAGAGAAGCCACAAGTCAAAATATAAGCTGACTCATCCTCTCTGCTTACATCTATATATGGATCCCTCATCCCAGAGATCCAGAGGCTGGAAATTTGTACTTTGCAGAGAATTGTTGTTGGTTTGAGATTGAGATTAGTACATTGGGTGATTTATGCTTTGTTGGAGGAGAGGAAGGGATTCCTTTGCTGGGAGGCAGATGCTGGATCGAGACTCACTTGGTTGTATCTCCTCTTGGACTTTCTTATCATATCAATAAAATTATTTGAGTTTCTCCTACATGCTTGTACATTAGTGATGCTTTGTTATATTTGCATGTTTAGCTTAATCTGATCCTGAGCTTTTTATGAATGTATATCTATATCTTCGTGTAGTTTCTCTCTCTTGTGATCTTGCAGGAATTCGGTGAAGCTGGGCCGGTAAGGGAGCAGGGAGCTGGGAGCTATTGAAGAGAGGAGCGATTGGATCAACAAACTATCGAAAGACACAGGTTAGTTACATCCTTTCTCATTTACATTTCATAAAGAAGAATACTCAAGTAGTTTTCCTTGTTTGTTGCTAAGGCACTATCACACCTTAGAGTGGGATAGGGGCGTTCTGAATAGATACTTTTCCCAACAACAATATGTACATTTCACATGGAGACTCTAGGAAAAAGGTCACCTTATATCCACCTGCTAGATCTATTTGGGAACTCAATGACACTTTATGGTTAGATTATGACATCAGTGATGAGGAGACCCGGTCTGTCTCTTCGATTCAACATCTTACCAAGTCCACCCAGGATTGTGAATTACAAGATTTCTTGAACAATCTAGACACTATGCCTAATTTTGACACACTCCATGAGATCTTTAGTCAGGATTTTCAAGAAAATTTTGATTCCCAACCTTCCTTATTCCATATTGTGGCATCATCTTCCTATACTCTTGAGCCCAAGACCACTCTTGTTGAAATTATTCGAGGCAAATCTTTACACATTAGCTCAGACCTAGATTCATCTCAACAAGAGCAACTTGTTACCTTGTTGCAAGATCACTTGGATGCATTCGCTTGGAGTTACGAAGGAATGAAAGGAATTCCTCTTGAGACTTGTACTCATCATATCTATATCCAGGAGGGAGCCCGACCTGTTCGACAACCCCAGAGACGAATGAATCCCACACTAAGAGATATTGTTAAAGAGGAATTACAAAAACTCTTAGACATTAATTTCATCTATCCCATTTCTGATAGTCAGTGGGTTTCTTCGTTAGTGATAGTCCCTAAGATAGATGGGAGATGGCATATTTGAATTAACTATCCATAATTAAACAAACTCACTCTCAAGGATCACTTTCCCCTTCCTTTCATCGATCAGGTGCTATATACCCTTGTCGGTAAAAAGTACTTTTCATTTTTAGATGGCTTTAGTGGGTATAACCAAATCCAGATCGCACCCTTAGATCAAGAAAAAATTACCTTTACATGCCCTTGGGGTACATTTTCTTATCGAGTGCTTCCTTTCAGGTTGTGTAATGCACCCGCCACCTTTCAAAGGGTTGTGCTGGCTATTTTTGTTGATATTGAATGTGTTGACATTTATATGGATGATTTTTTTTGTGTTTGGTAACTCATTTAATGAAGCTCTTAAAAATATAGAAAAAGTGCCTTTACGTTGCCAAGAGGCTCATCTTGCTTTGAGTGATAAAAATGTAGATTAATGTGCAAAGCAAGAGTGATTCTTGGTCATTTGGTTTCTGAAAAAGGTATCCAGGTAGACCCTGCTAAAGTTGAAGTCATTATTCATCTGCCTGCACCCAAAACAGAAAGGAAAGTGAGAGGTTTCCTGGGACATGTTGGTTATTACCAAAGATTCATAGAAAAATTTTCCAAGATTGCCACCCCCCTTTTTCGATTATTAGCTAAGGATAGTGAATTCACCTGGTCGACATCTTGCCAACAGTCGTTTGAGACATTGAAGGAAAAATTAGTATAGGCACTAGTTTTGAGAGGACCAAATTGATCCGTGCCATTTCATATTTCCTCTTTTGCCTTAGACACTGCCGTTGGCGCAGCTTTAGGACAAGAGGAGAATAAACAATCCTATTATATTTACTACATCGGTAAAAATTTGTCACCTGCCGAATTTAACTATACAATGACCGAGAAAGATTTTTTAGCCGTTATTTTTGCTATTAATAAATTCAGACATTACATTACAGGATATGAAGTTTATATCCATACTGATCATTCTGCTATATGATATCTAATGAATAAACCTTTAACTAGTGGTAGAGTGACTAGGTGATTGCTTTTATTACAGGAATTCAATGTTACAAATATTGATAGACCAAGAAAGTCTAATGTTGTAGCTAATTACCTTTCTAGATTAAATAAACCTGGTAAAGTAATTCCTGTTGATGATGATGTCCCTGACGAACATATTTTTTCTATGTCAGCAAAATCCCCATGATTTTTTGACATAGCTAACTATTTAGTCACCGGAAAAACACCACCTCACTTATCCGCTCATGAAAAGTAGAATATCATTCAGAAAAGTGCTTTGTTTTCTTGGATACAGGGAGACCTCTTTTACACTAGACTAAATTTTGTTATTCGTAAATGTGTGAGAGAGGAATAAATGTTTGATATCTTAAAATTTTCCTATGATGAACCTTGTGGTGTCCACTTCGCTAATAAACGAACTGCATATAAAATTTTACGCACTTGCTATTTTTGTAGAAATTTTGAATAATATAACACTTATTCAGAGAGATTATCCTGATTATACACTATTGCGGAATGCATGCATAATACATAACCTCCTCTACGTTGATCATCAATTTTGCGGAATTAAAAACAATGAAACTCGCATGCGCACATTAACACAGTATGTAACCGGGGAAAGCATACAGCTGAAAACCCCCAACTATCTGTATATTATATTGATTGGGAACATGTAACAATACATAGTACAATACTCCTCACAAGTACTCAGTACTATCTCCACCTGTTACACACAAACTAGCTCAGATATGAATCAATCACAGGTTCAAATCTCCTCCACTACTTGCCTGCCTCCACTGTGCAATCCTGCATGAGAATAGATGAGAATGGCTGATCCAAACTCGTATTTCACTTGGCTGAACCACGCAATCCTCATTGGCAATACTCAATCCATTGATTGTGAAAATCTCATGCACAACTATAGTCACAACTGACAGCTGTCTTGCCCTTTCACTCACCTCTAACATGTTATGCTCTTAACCTGCAAAGTAATACCCAAACACAGAATATGCGAAGAAAAGATACCCAGAACACAGAATAGCAATGATTTTATTATTCGGAGAGAAATGTTCATAGGCCTCTTCGAGGGGGCAGCCTCCAATAGAGCAGAGCTCAATTACAAAAACAAGACACGATGCTCCTCACAGGGAGTCTCTATCCTTTATATATGAGTCATACATGCAATACCACGGGCCAATACCGTGGGTTTTATTAATACCATCTATCTAATACTACCGCCCATTTGCAACTAACTGTGGTCCCGTCATTAATTGTGGGTTAACCACTTACAAATATTAATATGGGCTTTATTGACTCTTGACTATGACGTGATCCCATGACATAAATAAGGGGGTTAGGGTGGGACCCTAACATACCCTCCCCCTTAAGACTAGCCTTGTCCTCAAGGCTGAAGCTGCGGAAACTGCTGAAGAATAGTGGCTGGTTCCCAAGTTGCATCTTCCGGAGAGGTGTCTTTCCATTTGACGAGGACTTCCTTAATCATGCGGCCGCACAGGTGCTTGTCTCGTGTGTCTAGAACCTGTTCGGGTTGAAGCCAGATTGACCCTTCTTCGTCTAATTCAAGTAGACTGGTTTGAACTCGGTAATTGTTCCCAATCACTTTCTTGAGGCACGATACATGGAAAACTAGATGGATTTTTGTCGTAGGTGGCAAAGCCAACTTGTAAGCCACTTCTCCAATGCGCTGAAGTACTTGGTATGGTCCGTAGAATTTTGGAGAGAGCTTTTGACAACCCTTGTCTTTGAGTGATGTTTGCTTATATGGTTGCAGCCTCAAAAAGACCTGATCCCCTTCTTGAAATTGGCGCTCTAAGCGATGTTGGTCGGCCTGTTGCTTCATGCGGTTCTGAGCTTGATGAAGATTCTCACGAAGATGGGCGAGCATGGTTGCGCGGTGTTGTAGGAGTTGATCCACTGCTTGTACTTTGGAGCATCCCTTGAGATAAGAAGTAGGGGAAGGCGGAAGTTGACCATAGACTGCTTCATAGGGAGTCATTTTGGTGGTGGCATGATAGTTGGTGTTATACCACCATTTAGCCAGAGGTAACCACTGTGCCCAAAGGTGTTGCTTTTCTGAAGTGAAACACCGAAGGTAGGTTTCTAGACATTTGTTGACGGCTTCGGTTTGACCATCAGTTTGCGGATGATATGAAGTACTGAGTTTGAATTGAGTGCCTTGTATTCTGAAGAGTTCCTGCCAAAAATTGCTGGTGAAGATCGGGTCGCGGTCGGACACTATAGAAGTGGGCATGCCATGTAATTTGAAGATATGATCCATGAAAGATTGAGCAACCAAGGTTGGTGTAAACGGGTGGGGTAGGGCGCAGAAATGAGCATAGTTCGACAGTCGGTCCACAACCACCATGATGACTGACTTATTCCCTGACTTTGGAAGACCTGTAATGAAATCCATAGAAACCTCCGTCCAAATTGATGCCGGAATGGGCAATGGTTGTAATGTGCCTGGTGTGTTGACGGTTTCCCCTTTGTGGCGTTGACAGACATCATATTCGGCTACGAAAGTAAGGACGTCCTTTTTCATGCCTGTCCAAAAGAATGATCTTCTGGTGCGAGCATACGTCTTCTGAAAGCCCGAATGTCTTGCAATGGGAGATGAGTGCAATTCTGCCAAAATGCGACTTTTGAGGGTAGATGTTGGTGATATTACGACTCTGTCCTTGTAGCGAAGAATATCATTCTGCCACGAGTAGCCCTTGCTGGAATTAGGATCTACCTGCAATTGAGAAATGAGTTGGGAGAGCCCTGGGTGTGAAAAACATTCCCTGCGAGCCTCTTCAATCCAATCTGGAATGGGAAGGGAAATTGCGAGCAGAGTACTTTCCTCCTCAAATTGGCGCGATAATGCATCTGCTACACTGTTGTCTTTCCCTTTCTTGTAAATGATCTCATAATCATATCCCAGCATTTTGGCTAACCATTTATTTTGTTGTGGGGAGGATAGGCGTTGCTCCAAAAAATATTTAAGACTGTGATGATCTGTGCGGATTTGGAAACGTCGCCCCAATAAGTAAGGTCGCCAGGTCTCGACTGCATGTAAGATGGACATCATTTCCTTCTTGTAGGTAGATTGGCCCAGATTCCTCCCACTGAGTTGTTGGCTTGTGAAGGCCAATGGTCGCCCTTCCTGCATTAAGACCGCCCCAATACCTGTACCCGAAGCATCACATTCAATGACAAAGGATTTGGTGAATTCAGGTAGTGCTAAGACTGGAGTGGTACACATGGTGTTTTTGAGAGCGGTAAATGCCTGTTGTGCTTCCTCGTTCCAGAAGAAGGAATTTTTCTTTAGGAGTTGAGTGAGGGGCTTCGCTATGCGGCCATAGTTGTGGACAAATTTATGATAATAGCCTGTGAGACCCAAAAATCCTCTCAAGCTCTTCAAAGTCTTAGGTTGAGGCCATTCTTGCATTGCC
Source organism: Pinus tabuliformis (assembly GCA_031772625.1). Taxonomy (NCBI): domain Eukaryota; kingdom Viridiplantae; phylum Streptophyta; class Pinopsida; order Pinales; family Pinaceae; genus Pinus; species Pinus tabuliformis. The sequence goes on from CM062820.1 coordinate 860,394,221, forward strand.
TGGATCTTTTTGGGGTCCACCTTGACACCTTCACGCCCCATAATGTGGCCCAAATACTCAACTTCTTCCATGCCAAACGAACACTTAGACATCTTGACAAATAATTTATGCTTGCGGAGCAGTTGCAAGAGTAGATCTACATGCTGAAGATGTGCCACCCAAGTGCCACTATAGATGAGAATGTCATCGAAGAAGACAAGGACAAATTTTCTGAGATATGGTTTGAGGATGTGATTCATAAGACTCTGAAAAGTAGAAGGGGCATTAGAGAGACCAAATGGCATGACCAGGAACTCATAATGGCCTTCATGAGTTCTGAAAGCCGTCTTGGGAATGTCGACTTCCTTCATGCGAATTTGGTGGTAGCTGGAGCGAAGATCCAACTTAGTGAAGAATTGAGCCCCATTGAGTTTTTCCAGCAAATCGTCAACCACCAGAATGGGAAATTTATCTTTGACTGTCAACTTGTTGAGGGCCTTGAAGTCGGGACACATCCGCCACTCCCCATCTTTCTTGAGGACCATGACCACTGGGGATGAATAAGGACTAATGCTGGGACGAATGACACCTGCTTCCAACAATTCCTTGATGATTTTTTCTATTTCGTTATTTTGAGTGAACGGATATCTGTATGGCCGCACATTTGGGGGTTGGGCCCCTGGAACCAAGGTGATGCTATGATCATGTTCCCCTCGCGAGGGTGGAAGCCCATGAGGCTTGTCAAAGACCGTCCGATGGTTATTTAAAATCTGCTGCATCTCAGGATGAATTGGCAGAGACCTGGTTTCGACTACCTGGATGGCATTAAATTGAGCTACCACTCCATGATGGCCCTTTTTTAACAATTTTTCCATCCGATGCAAGCTGATGACAGAGGGGGCTCCCGCCTAGAGGCCACGGAGGGTATGTGTGGAGTTGTTCTACTTAAAACTCATATATAACTCCTGGAAATCCATTGTGATTGGCCCAAGAGTGCGGAGCCATTCAGCGCCTAGGACAATGTCGCATCCCCCCATGTGTATGGCAAAAATGTGGGTTTGCAATTGATAATCCCCCATTTGAAGTTTGACATTTTCACAGCGGCCTTCACATTTCATTGTGCCCCCATCTGCAATTTGGACTTGGAAGTTAGAAACTGCCCGTACAAAACAATTTGCTGCTTTAGCGATTTTTTGATGGATGAAATTATGGGTACTTCCACTATCAATCAAGACTACTACTGGGCGATGTTTAAGAAAACCCCTAATTTGAGAGTTTGAGGGGAAGAAATTCCTGCCAACGCATTGAGTGAAATAACTGGTTCGTCAGATACAATCTCCTTTTGGTTGTCTTCTTCGATCGCCTCTGGTTCCTCAAGTGGTGGATCTTCCTCGGTGGAGCTGTAGTCAGTGGCATCTATTTGAAAAAACTTGGGCTCCTTGCATTTATGACCAGGGGAATATTTTTCATCACAGTAGTAACATAGTCCTTGCTTCCTTCTTTCGGCCATTTCCTGAGGTGACACCTTTTGGACCTTAAGTGTCTGAGTCGTGTTGTGAGCTTGTGGGGGACGACCTTTAGTGGGGAAATTGGGGCGGCTGTATTGGGCTGTTATGGCACGTTCCACCTTACGAGGTACCTGGCAAGCCTCCGTCCATGTGGGAGGGTGGTGGAGTAGAACTTGAGCTTTGATGGCTTCTTTAAGACCACTAATAAAACATTCCGTGTAGAACTCATCTGAGAGACTCTGAGTGCGGAAGGCTAAGGCTTCAAAAGCGGTGATATATTCATCCACTGTACCCGTCTGTCAGAGCTTAGTGAGACGTCCCAAAAAGGAGTCTCCCTGTTCAAAGCGATCTCGAAGAGCTTTGGAAAATTGGGCCCAACTCGGAAAAGGTCCATTGCGACGTTGATGCCATTCCGCCCATTGCCATCGTTCATTGTCCAAGTACATGGTCCCCACCATAAGCTTAGTCCAATCATCTTTGAGACGATTCAATTTGAAATACTGGTCCATTTGTGCTAGCCATGCGGACATGTGAGAACCGTCAAATTTCTGCATATCCAACTTGGCAGGTCGCTGACTGGGTGGTGAATGGGTGTGACAGACGTGAGGAGAGTGGCTAGACTCACCCTCATGGTGTTCATGGTCATTATACGGTTCCTCGAGAGCTGCATCCTTGCCCTTATCGAGTGCTTGTCGTACCTGGCTAGTTAGTCCGCTAATCATATTTTTGAGGTCGTTCATATTTGCTTCAATTTTGTCTAGCCTTTCATTGGCCATCGCTTGAGCTCTAGTTTCTACCATACACCAACTTGATGAAAAATTGGGACCGCCAAAATTGATTTTTCTAATAAATTGAATGGTACCACCGCGCTCAGCTCGTCGTCCTGATGCTGATGGGCTAGATCACAAATAAGCGCTTCGGAAGATCTCAGACTCTTTTTGTTTTTTTTGGAAAACTCCTAACAGAGTTTTACTCCTTCTTGATCAATACTGCAGTCGCAAAATCCTCAAAATGTCAATCCCGCTAAAAGTCCTGCGAAAAGTATATCCAGGTACAGGAACCCTTTACAACTACTCCGATCTGGTGGATCTGAGAGATCTGAATGGTGGAACAACTGTTGCTGCTGATCTGATGGAGCTGCGGGACTGATGTCTGCTGATGTTGCACTTACTGATCTGGAATAGATGATGTGTGATCCTCCGATAGTAAGGGAACTATGGTCTTGAGGAGTGTCAGGTGTTACAGATCGCAATATACATAAGGGTCTGACAGTAGTACTCGGCCCAATGTTTCAGGGCTCTAACTAAGGAGGATCGACCGTACCCTTAGCCGTACAACCCGACTACCCTATCGTACGGGCGAGTAATCTCTCCGAGTGCTGTTCTCGGTGTACTGTAGCCACAAGACGGTCGAAGGTTTATCTATGGCGAGGTTTCAAGGGAGCTAGGGGGCTTCCTATATACCCAGAGGGTACGTGGAAGACAGTCCGTGCGCGGTTCTGTCTAATGCGCTACTACTCGAAGGGGTACCCATAGGGGTTACAAGGGAGTCCAACAGACGTGACCACCTCTTGTATTTCCTGCGTGCATGCCTCCCCAAATCCACAGGTTTATGCGCTTAACAACAGATCCCGTGGTTTAAAGACGCTGGAACACGTCTCTAGCAAAAAAAAAATTGCTAAAAATTGGAGATCCCACCGAGCCCTGGAAAGTGCTCTGATACCACTTGTTATGCTCTTAACCTGCAAAGTAATACCCAAACACAGAATATGCGAAGAAAAGATACCCAGCACACAGAATAGCAATGATTTTATTATTCAGAGAGAAATGTTCACAGGCCTCTTCGAGGGGGCAGCCTCCAATAGAGCAGAGCTCGATTACAAAAACAAGACACGATGCTCCTCGCAGGGAGTCTCTATCCTTTATATATGACTCATACATGCAATACCACGGGCCAATACCGTGGGTTTTATTAATACCATCTATCTAATACTACCGCCCATTTGCAACTAACTGTGGTCCCGTCATTAATTGCGGGTTAACCACTTACAAATATTAATATGGGCTTTATTGACTCTTGACTATGACGTGATCCCATGACATAAATAAGGGGGTTAGGGTGGGACCACTTGAGAGTTTGAGGGGAATATTTTTCATCACAGTTATGGCCCTGGAATGTCCTGCAATGGGAGATGAGTGCAATTCTGCCAAAATGCGACTTTTGAGGGTAGATGTTGGTGATATTACGACTCTGTCCTTGTAGCGAAGAATATCACAGGTTCAAATCTCCTCCACTATTTGCCTGCCTTCACTGCGCAATCTTGCATGAGAATAGATGAGAATGGTTGATCCAAACTCGTATTTCACTTGGTTGAACCACGCAATCCTCATTGGCAATACTCAATCCATTGATTGTGCAAATCTCATGCACAAATATAGTCACAACTGACAGCTGTCTTGCCCTTTCACTCACCTCTAACACCTGTCTCCACTGAACTGTCCATGCACTGAGTTAACTGATGTATTCTTTAGTTGATTTATGAGTTAATAATTAGTGAATTAATTAATAATTAATTCACATCACTCATCACTAGTGTATTCTGCAGTTAGACTAAATACAACTAGTTCAACCAAGTCAAACTGAACACAACTGCATCAACTCCTCAATCAACTCAACCAAACTCAACCAACTTGAGTTCTAGCTGAAGTCCATCATGCAATAGCTCAACTGACCCATAAGAAAAGTGTATTTCCTTCTAACAGCTACATGTTCCACATCAGTAGCTCGAACTAAAGTGCTCCAAGAGGATAAGATAATGTTTATAGTCCAAATATTATTAAGAGCTAATAATATTTGACTGTTCTATTTTTAGCTTGGCAGTCTAAAAATAGACTCGGCCCATATGTCTAAAAATAGAAATCCATCTATTTTTACCAACATGACCAATCATCCACAAATAGCATCCTGCAACTCATAGACCATGATCCATATGTCTAAAAATAGACATAATCTAAAAATAGACTTTGCGCCAAAAATAGCCTGCGGGCCCACTTAGTGAAGGCGACTCCTTTCCACTAAGCTACATCATCTTGTTGCATTTTCAACATTTTTGGCCTTCTTTGTTTAAGGATGCCAAGAAATATGTTAGGCGTTGTGATAGTTGTCAACGGATGGGTCAACCTGTTCAAGCCAATGAAATGCCTTTATGTCCTCAAGCCATGATTGAGCCCTTTGAAAAATGGGCTATTGATTTCGTAGTACCCATAAACCCCACATCTTTAAATAAAAAGCATATCTAGGTTTGTATTGATTTTGTTACTAAATGGGTAGAGGCTAAAGCTGTTTCTTTTGCCACTGAAAAAGTTGTTGTTGATTTTCTATTTAATGAAATTTTTACTAGATTTGGTGTTCCTAAAGAAATTGTTTCTGAAAATGGACCACAGTTTGTTTCTAACTTGGTACAGGAAGTCATGAATTAGTACAATATTCGGCACAGGAAATCTACACCGTATCACCTACAAGAAAATGGTTAGGTGGAATCTACAAACAAGGTGATCGAATCCATCCTCACCAAAATAATAAACATGCATAGGAAGGATTGGGCTAGCCGATTGCCTGAAGCCTTATGGGCTTATCGAACCACTTGGAGGAATATCATGGGGCATACAACATATGAGTTGGTGTAAGGAAAACAATTCCTTTTGCCGATTGAATTTCAGATAAAGACTTCCAGAACTGCAGGTCATTTGGGTGTAGATCTATCAGAAGCACAACATTAGTGTCTATTGCAGTTAAACGAGTTGGATGAATTTCGAAGGGATGTTGTTCAACAGAATATTTTGGTGCAGCAACAATGCAAGAAGTGGAATGACAAGTTTATCCGGAAGAAACAGTTCCAACCAAGTGATTGGGTACTTCTCTATGACTCTAAATTTAGACATTTTAAAGGGAAGTTCCATACTCGTGGGATAGGACCATATGAGGTAATTCAAGTTTTCGACAATGGGGTTGTAGAAGTCAAAATTATTGATGGCTGAAATTCATTTTTCCTTGTGAATGGGCATAGGCTTAAAGCATATTTTCAGCCCATCACAAAGGAATATTTCATGCAGCAAGTGCAGCAACAATCTGAACTTTAGTTGGTAGGTGGCTATGCCAGCCTATTTTGATCTGATTTCTTCTCTCTTGAATAAAATTTAAAGAAAATCCAAATATATATCTATATATATATATATATATATATATATATATATATATATATATATATATATATATATATATATATATATATATATAATAAAAGAAAAAAATAATAAAAAGAGAAAAATGAGGTAAAGAAAAAAAAGTTCTTGCGATTGTGAAAATTAGTTTTACTAACATGATTATAGAGGGATCAACCTGAAAACCAACTTGCTAGCAGGAAGATCAAATTCTAATAAAATGGGAATGTTACTTGGTCTTTAGATGTGTTAACTGTCACCAAGAAGAAGCAGGTTCAAGTGCAAGAACCAAGCCCTTATCCAAGTTTGGGATAACTAGCACATAAATTTTTATCCAAGCAACACTGAATTCCCGATGCATTTACTTTTCGGATTAGCACTATACAGGCAGATGTCAAGTGAAATTCTGCCCTTCTTCTATTCCCATTTTCATAAAACAAATCCCCTTTATTTTCTTCTTTTTCATCCCATGAAATTTACCATCCCTTTCTTTAGAAACTTTCCTTATCTGAATTCGTATTTCCCTCCTTTTCCCTTGAATTTTTTTCCCTGAAATCCCTTTTCGATTTGTCCCTCTTGGTGGTCTCACTCTTGAATTCCCTGTTGTAATTTCCTTCCCATTCTAAAATTTACCCTTTTCCCATTTCCTTTTTTCCCTCCTGGATCGATTGCAGGATCTGATGCGAACTCAAAAATCAGATCAGAAGGCATATATCAACACCAAAGAATGTTGAATTAAACCTCCCTTGTATATCCATCAAATTTTTAATCCAACCTATGAATTATATCCTATTAGAATTTTTTATGGTTCCCTTTCTCTTTCCTGATATGCTACAAATATCCCTGGTGTAGGAATGTGTGTTCGAGTGAAAGCATGTTCATTGTAGGCATGTTCAAGTGTAGGCATGTTCAATGTAAGCATGATCAGTGCATGCATGTTCAGTACAGGAATATGCATCGTTGAGCGTACCCAATTATAAGAACACATGTTCTGTTGCAGGAACACCTAGTGCAAAAATACGTATTGAAAGGATTATCTTTGTTTCATAATTTTTTGTTCAGGAAAAATAACTGCACCACCTGTAGGCCATGGCATTCAATAATTTGTATTATGATTAACACTTTGTTTTATGCTTTACTAAATTAGGAAGAAATCGTTTAAGTACAAAGATATTTTAGGATATGAAATCTCATCTTTTTAATGATTACTGAGTACACCTTATGTGAGATCATGAAGCAAATGTGGGACGGTACGATTCTCCCGAAATCCAATACTTACCTCTTCTTGAAAAACTCATCACCTGTTAATGATAGCCTTAATCCATATCTTACCTTGCATGATTGTTACATTGAATCATTATCTAAACCGTTGCCTTTCCCAATCATCATCGCATGCCTGTACTTGAACCAATTTGTATTCACATCCGTGTAATTTTAATAATGAAGCATGACCATTTGGGAAGTGGCCAATATAGCGGCGGATGTATAACTTGACAATCATTTTGAGTTCTTTATATTGTAATACTCTTCCAAAAGTTTTAGACGAAGATTGGGTGAATTCAAACAGAGAAATGGCGCCTGTAAGGATTGAACCACGTTCTGTGAAGGAGATGGAGCAAATGACTGAGTATAGAAACAGTCTTGTAATATTGCAGGAATCCGGGTTCCTCCCGTTTCTACAAAAATTTGATGGATTCGACTCAGCCGTGGCGCTAGCATTTGCCCAGACTTTTGATGGAAGCTGAGCCAAGGTTGGTTCGTTGGAATTTTCGGTCACATAGGAGTCTATATCTCAAGCTACAGGTTTACCAGTAGTGGGGGAACAATGGTTTAATAAGGAGAATATAGAGAAGAAGTTGTAGCATCGATTCATGGTCAACCCGAAGCAAAAGGTGGACTAGAAGAACGGTCTCTAGCGTAATGCTATGAATGGAAAATGGAAGGACATCCTTTATGTATTACAGAAGTTTCTTACCTACGAGGGTCTTTACTCACTGACCTTCCTGTATCACATACGGTTGCTCCTGCATTTTGATTCTGGTAAGCTCATTAATTTCCTTATTAGTTTCTCAGGAGATTAGAAAAAATGTCAAAATGTGTTCAGAAAGGGAAATCAATCCAGGTTGCATACAAGTTATATCATCATGGGTTGATCACAATTTTAATCAAGATAGAACTGGAGGTTAAAAATGTGACTTGGGAATAATTCTTAAAGGAGTTTCATGGATGAGGTGTAGGGAAGTTGACCCACAAGAAGAGTGCAAGAAAGAAAGAAAAGTCAGAAACTCTGACCCCACGTTCTACCGAGACCAAGAAGGATTGGGTGAATTCAAACAGAGAAATGGTGCCTGTAAGGATTGAACCATGATTCGTGAAGGAGATGGAACAAACAGTGTTGTAACATTTCAGGAATTCAGGTTCCTCCCGTTTCTGCAAAAATTTGATGCATTTGACACAGCCGTTGCGCTAGAATTTTCCCGAACTTTTGATGGAAGTCGAGCCAAGGCTAGTTCGTTGGAATTTGCGGTCACAGAGGAGTCCATATCTCAGGCTACAGGTTTACTAGTAGTGGGGGAACAATGGTTTAAGAAGGAGAAGATAGAGAAGAAGTTGTGGCGTCGATTCATGGTCGACCCGAAGCAAAAGGTGGATTGGAAGAACAGTCTCGAGCGTAATGCTATGATTGGAAAATGGAATGATCTCCTTTATGTATTGCAGAAGTTTCTTACCAGCAAGGGTCATTACTCATTGACCTTCATGTATCACATGTAGTTGCTCCTACATTTTGAGTCTGTGGGCTCATTAATTTTCCTTCTTATTTGCTCAGGAGCTTAGAAAAATTGTCAAAAGGTGTCTAGAAAGGGAAGTCAAGCCAGGTTGCATACAAGTTATATCACCACGGGTTGATCACAATTTTAATCAAGAAAGAATGGAGGTTAAAAATGTGACCTGGGAAGAATTAATAAAGGAGTTTTAGGGACGAGGTGTAGGGAAGTCGGCCCAGAAGAAGAGTGTAAGCAAAAAAGAAAAGTCAAAAACTCTAACCCCACGTCCCACCGAGACAAGGAGGTCGACCAAGAGAAGGACTGCCTCTTCAATGGTGGTTCATGTTCAGTTGACCTCCCCGATACTATTGGATGACTCTCCACCCACTTCACCAGGTAACAATAACCTCTCAGTCCTCGTTGAGGCGGCGGCCCATACAATGGTTGAGAGAGACTATGCGGAGAAGGAAGATGACACACCCTTGTCGGTCCTCTTTGGTAGGATGAAGAAGAGAAAAATGATGTCGAGTGCAAGCAAAGACCCAGCGGAGGGTTAGATGGATGATAGGGCACAAGACATTGAAGCCCTTAATGATTTTGAAGTTCCGCGTACTGAAACCTCTGGTAAAGTGAATGAGCAAGGTACTAAGGCCCTTGATAATATTGAAGTTCTAGGCACTTAAGCCCTTAATGATTTTGAAGTTTTGGGTATTGAAAACCCTGGTAAATTGAATGAGCAAGGTATTGAAACCCCTAGTAAAGTGAATGTGTAGGGTACTAATACCCTTAGCGACATTGAAACTCTAGGTATTGAAACCCTTGACGATGTTGAAATGCAAGAACTAGGTGGTCAGGATAACCTTTACCCTGATGATGTCGACACATGTTTGGAATCGACTACCGAGAATTCTGCACCAGAGGAATTGGTGTTATAGACATTTTTGTGCCTCGCATCATGGAGCATGGAATGTCAATAATTACAGGGATCCTCAGTCCCTAAACATGTTGTTCTTACCCCTAAAAGAACAAGGTCATCAAACAACAGCACTTCCAATCAGTTCTCCACCTGAAAACACTTCAAAACAGGCTTATTTTGGATCATGTCAGCTGCTTAACTGAGCTTCTGCGCTGTAATGCAACTGTCCCACTCTGTACCTGCGCTGGAAGTCAAAAGTAATGAAGGCTACCTACGCTGGGCGAGATTGGCCAAGTGGCATAGTCATCCTGCAAGGTGTCAACTGCCCAGGAAGCTTCCAAACTGACACTTGGTTCATCAGATTCGCCTTGTGATGAGTAAGAGGTACTTGATCACCATGTGTAAGCAAGGATCTCCAAGTGGACTCAAGAACTGAAGATTAACTGAAGAGGGAGAGGACACTAGTCAGCTCTATGCCAGCCTCAAGCTGACTCATCCTCTCTTCTTCTCTCCTATATATAGAGCTCTTCTATGAGGTCTAAGGAGGCTGGAATTTTGTATAAGCAAGGAGGTGTTGTTAGTATACTGCCAGGATTATTGGGTGATTGTTTTACTAGAGGTGAAGAAGAGAGTTCTTGCTGCCGAGGAGGTGCTGCTGGATTGGGGCCAACATCATTGGTTGTAACTTCCTCTGGAACCCTGTTACTTTCTATCAATAAAGTTTGCATGTTCTTCTATATACTTGTTTTACATAGATGCTTTTGTGTTTACATGTATATTTGATGCAACCTAATCCATGCTTCAATTATGATTGCTTGTATCTCATAGTTTGCTCCCTTTTGTTGTGCAGATTCTGTGTGTAGCTGGATCGGCTTGGAGAGTAAAGAGCTGGGAACGGGATACAAAGCGAGAAGGACAAGGATCGACTAAGCGCAAGACACCAGGTTGTTGATCCTCTTTCTATTCTCTCTGTGCTTTCATAAAGATGAACATGAAAACTTTGTCATTCAGTTGTTGCTAAAGTCTGTCACCTTTAGAAAGGGTTAGTGTCATCCGCATCGGATACTTTTCCCCACAACAATTGGGAGTAGAAAACTCCACCCTCTGTCTGAACAGTCAAATAGAAGAGCTCAAGTAGCATGTTTACGTATTAGAGGTATTAAACCAAGCCTTGAAAGAGCAGAATGCAGTGCAGAAGCAAATGAATGCAAAGTTGGAAGGAGAGGTGAAGGATCAGAAAAGACAAGTTAAGATATGGAAATTTCGAGCCTCAAAGTTCTATGAACATCTTAAAAAGGTGACCAAGAAACTTAAGAAAGCTCACGACAGGAAGGCAAAGACAGTGAAAGCAGGGATCAGCATACAAGTTCAAAATTGAAGGGAGGCTCCTTTATTTTGGTTTTTTTGCAAAAGGTAAAGGTTGTGTGAGGACCCACAACCGCATAGGGCGGGGAGGATGTTGGTAGGCTAAATTGCTTCATTTCTAACCCCTTTCCCACTTACAAATCATAACCTTATACCTATGTTTTAACCTTACAACCTCCTTATTCCTGCATATTCCAAGAATCATGCCTTTTCTTGCACTAGCTTTATATTTCATATTCAAGGGTCACAAATGTGCTTAATTAATTGTTTTTATAGATTTTATACCTTTTATATTCTTTGCAACTAATATTTTATTTCCTAAAGTATTTGGTAAGAAACATATTAATCATTTCGTTAGCATAGTCAAGTGCAGGTAGGATTCCTGCACCGTTGGTGAATCCTAAACTTTCATGATAGCTCACTACCTAATGCAGACATCTCATTCAGGATCAGTCATCTTGAGTTGGGATTGGAGCGGAGATAAGTCAGGGATATGATGAATATTAGGTCACCAACCGAATGCTCAAGTTTACCATTTTGTTACAGCTGAAAGGCTTAGCATGTACTATTGTTGTTATTTTGTTACATCCGAAAGGCTTACATTGTAATGTTGAATCTAATTTGGTTACGACCGTAGACCTGAAAGGATGTATAAAATGTAGGATTCATATAGAAAATGGTAGTGAGCGATAGCTATGGTGATGATACTGTAATTGTGCTCTTTTGTAATTTTGCTGGTATCGCCCCCATTCTGGGCTGGATTTGAATTCACCATGTATATTTGTTGATTTTTAATATAAAGGGACTGTGCCATGTTATTTCAATCTTGCGTTTTATTCTGTGTTGATGTGTCGTGAGAGATGAGTTTCCAAGTTTCCTAAATAGGGAAACGAGCTGGTTGGCTAGGGCCCAGCCAACCCAACTTGTTCTCGCTCGCATTCTTCTTTCTTGTTAAAGGTGTGTTGATTTCGTTTAATGCAAGGTGTGAATTAAATGAATGTTTTCATTCTTCCACAAAGTCCAGGTTTTATTTCATTCATAACCATTGTGTGATGGATCCATAGTGTGCAAGCTTAATTAAGTTTGATTTTATCCTTTTGTGCTTTCTTCTCTTCGAAGCTTAGCATTATTTATGCCTGGATCGTGCAGCCATGTGATTCCTGCACTAGTGCATTTACAGTTTCACAAATTGATTCCTTTGGTTCATTAGAACAAATACTTTGTTCTTTTCTATCATAAGAGCCTTGAGGAGTTTCTGCTATTGTGTGTTCATCATTCCGAAGTATTCTTGATATCTAGAATTAGATATGATTTGGTAATTAAATAATGAATGTTGTTATAACACATTAATATGTACCTGCACTTCATACTTTTCAGGGAAGGATCAAACTTCATATTTAATTATTTCAAAGTGAATCTTTCTGAATTAAGAGGGTTAAAAGGGAAAATCAGATTTGTGTGAATAACTATTACAGGGATAAAACCTGTTGTCACAATTAGATGATTTCTTTAGTTGCATGAAGGAGTTCCTTAATTGAAGAAAAGTGTGCTTTGACTTTAGAAATTAATCCTTATTTTTAATTTAAGTTGGGTTGAAGCATCTTTCTGCTTGTGGAAGTTATTTCAAATTTTTGTCACCTTTTCAAATTATTTTATTAAGTTAACACACTCTTTAAAAGAAATTTGAAAACTTAGTGAAGGAATCTCCATTCTGGTACAGGAATCAATATCCTGATAGAGGAACAGAGTGCTCTAGTCCTGAGGCTTAGAGCCCCTGCATGAGGATATAAATCTTTAGTACAGGTGTAAAATATACTTCCATCATATAAACTTTGTTCTGGTACTAGTGCAAGAATATTGCAGGAGTACAGGAATAACAACTTAGTGCAGGGAGAAAGATCTATAGAAAATTCAGACATCTTCTGGGGTCCAATTATTAATCTGATATACAAATATACTGAAGAAAGACATAGATTTCCATTTCAATTAGTCGGGATTGCTTACAAGAGTTTGAAAGTTCCTTTCATTTATTTCTCTGCAAAAGTACTTTCTTTCACATTCGAGCACTAGAATTTCTTTGGTGTAAATTTCTAGGTGATCTTTTCTTTTCGATTCTGCAAGATTGTAATTAAGGAAGTAGGAATAGAGTTAGGAAAATTTCATATCATTTCTGGCATTTCCTGTGCTTTGCCTCTAAGTTTGCGAAAACCCCGAATTGATAATTAAGTGTTGAAGGAGTCTGCCTAACTGCAATTCCTGCACCCAACACATTGAACCTGATTAAAGGTAAGTATAAATATATCTAAGAATTTTTCCACCTCCTACTCTGTAATCCCTAATTTCTACAATGGGAAATTCCCACAAGTGATAGGAGTAGACGGTAGAATATTCAAAGTGGGTAGCTCCAACTCAGCATTTTAGAAGCCTTTGATTGATTACCTTTTGTTGATCTATCTTCTTGTTCTTTGGAAAATATACCTTGCTCGAGTTGCTTGGCTAAAGCTTCTTGTTGTTGTTTAGCTTCCTTCTCTTCCTTTCTCTTCTTTTCCTCTTATTATTTCTTTCTTTGTTCTTCTTTTGAGCTTGTATTCTTCTTTATTCTTTTGCATTACTTCCTCTTGTTTCTTCTTGGTTTCCTCTGCGTTCTTTATTTTCTAGTCTTCTTTTCTTGTCTTCTCCTCTTCCTGCTTTCTTAGGTTTTCTTCTTCCTCAACTCTTCCTTTGCTTGTTTCTGTTGAGCTCCCTCCTCTTATTTTCTTTGAGCCTCCTCTTCTTGCTACCTCTTTTGAATTTCTTCCTCTTGTTGTTTCTTTGGGCTTCTTTCTTATCTGCTTTATGCTTCTTCCGATTTTCTCTTTCATCTTCCTACCCTCGCCTTCTCTTGAGAAAGGTTTCTCAACCTTCTAGGCTCACGCTTTCTTGGGTATCATGCTCATCTTGTTCTTCTTATTCAACTTGTATGCATTTTTCCAGTGCCCTAGAAGCATTATAACCATTTTTTATATTTTCCTCTTCCTGATAAGTGAACATAGCATAAGCCCAATGAAACCCAATTGCTTTGTAGTGTGCTGAGGAAATACCCCTTGGGCCATACTTATGGAAACTAAACTCAACGAAATGAAAGAGTTTTAGGTCCTCAGCTTCCACTACTGCATCCTTAAATCTTTTGGTAGTGTACACTCTAATGTCCAATGGGAAGATAGACCATGGTCCCTTCTTTCCTTTATGTAGAGTCTTAAAAAATCCAGTGGTAAGTTGATAAGAAACCTCCTGTAATACCACTTTATCTGTAACCAATGCGGGGAGAGCATGAGGAGGCTTGTAGGCACCAAAGACCCTGATATAAGTATACTCTCCAAGTGGAAACTAATTCATGATATCATGAAGATAATTCTGGATTCTTTCTGACATGCAGGGAGGCTCATCGTTGAAGAGTACATATGCCCCTATGTTAGGTCCCTATAATACTAGTGTATACCCCTTATTTTTATTTTTAGTGTAGCCCACTATTGTTATTGTTGTGCCCATGTATCCCCATATTATTATTGTTGTGCCCCATAGAAGCCCACTATTGCTATTGTTGTGCCCTTACATTATTATTTTTATGTAGGCTCTAATTATATTGTGACCCCTTAGACTCCTATATATACCAAGGAGGTCTTATCATTTGTATCATAAAAGAATTGTTTATTTATGTAATGTAAAGGAGTTTTCCCCCTCAAAGAGGATAGTTTTTAAGTCGTTGATCTATCTTTTCTTCTATTTTCTGATCTGGTTGACTTAAAATTTGGTATTAGAGCTTTGGATTCTAGGGTTTCGCTATTTGAAACAGGTCATGTTGGTATTTTCTCTATAACATTTTTTCAACGAGGCTAAAATCTTGATGAAATTTGTGTAAAAAATTCAGATCTTTTTTCGCTATATTTTATGAGTTAGGGTCCGAAAAAGTTAGGGTTTTTGTAGGCTCCAGAATTCAGTCTCAAACAGGTAACCCAGGGAAAATCATCATAACCTTCTATGCGTCCATCGGATTTGAATTTCATAAAAAGAGACTGAAATCAAATAGACTATAGTTTTTCGTGTATCATTTTCAGGTTCAAAGGTTGAAACAATGACACGTGGAATTTCATACAAGTTCGCTCTACTAAACCAGTCCATAACCAAGTCATTGTGGGAGATTAGGCATACATTTACCTTGAGAAATCCAATCTCGGTCTGACTTGTGAAGTTGGAAAGGAGACTTAGAGGGGAACCAGAGAAATTACAGAATTGTTTCAAGATCAAGCTCCTAAAAGCAAGAAAAAGGTGTGTATTTTTTTAAAAATTGCATAACTTTTGTTTGAAAAATTAGTTGAAGTGATTCCAAGGGAATGTTAAAGAATAGATATCATTATTTGGCTCTAAAATTCCTCCTAAACAAAACAATTCTACACCCATTAAGCCCTCAGAAAGCTCTACTATGACGCATGAAGAAGAAGAATTGTAACATGATATATCAAAATTATGGGACCAAGTGCACAAAATTTTTCTCTCACAAAGAGAAAACAAAGATGAACTAAAAGGGGAAATTGATGGTTTAAAAGTAGAAATAAAAGGTTTGAAGGATGGTTTAAAAGTAGACATGGAAGCAATTATGAATGTCAAGATGGAAGGGTTGAAGGAAGGGTTGACAAAGTTGCTGCAAGAAAGGCTTCCCAGTGGTGACAAGGTAATGATGAGGACAAAAGGAATATGAATTATGATTTTAGAGGCTCCAATGTTGGTTTTAAGACCCACCACCTTCCAAAGATCAATATGAGGAAGTTGCATGCAAGAATATTGTAACAAGGATACTACATATGGAACAATATTTTGATCTCCATGATGTGCAACACACACAAAAGGTATGCATTGCATATTTATATTTAGAACCCAATCAATTTGTATGGTATCGACGGCTTTGTTCTCATAAACCACTTTTCACTTGGCCAATGTTTATGGAGGAAATGATAGCACATTATGAGGATCCAAAAATTGAATATCAGGGTAATTGATATTCCAAAGGAGCATATGATTGATGTCTTCATAGGGACTTTAAAGGATAACATCCAACATGAAGTTCACCTTTGGGAACCTAATTCATTGGAGAAGGCATTCAGGGTGGAAAGAAAAGTTGAAAGAAAAATTATGGCAACAAGGAAGTCTACCACTCACAACTATAAAGATGGATGTGTTGTTGATCCTAACCTTCCATAACCTACAAGATTGACAACACAAAAATTGGAGGAAAAAATAGCAAAAGGGCTTTGTTACAGTTGTGATAGCAAATACACTAAAGGTCATAAGTGTGTTGAGACGAAATTATTTTACATGGATTGTGAAGAGGAGGAAGAAAAGGAACAAGGAACATCAAAATAGGAGGATATACACCAAGAACCAACCCCAGAGAAAGAAAAAATGAATCTGACCATATCTTGTAATGAATTAGCAGGAATTACCACTCCTCAAAATCTTAAGATAGAAGGATATATCAAGAAGAAAAAGGTAATAGTGTTGATTTATTTGGGTAGTACCCATAATTTTATTCATTGTAAGATAGCTAAGGAAATGAATTGCTTCCTCTATCCAGCACCAGAGTATCAAGTCATGGTTGCAAAAGGAGGAACTATAAATTTCCCTTGGAAGTACCATAATATCAAGTTAACCATGGGGGAATATGTATTGAATAGTGTTGAGCCTAAAAATTACTCTTTCCCTATTTCCACAAGAAAGATGCATTCTCATCACTAATAACTGGTATATACTGTCTTGAGGAGGAAATTTAGTGATTTACATGTTATGCCTTTTATGTTTTGTTGTTTGGATAATTTTTTGTATATTAGCTATGGAACGCAGCCTATTCTGCAGCTAACCGGTTGTTTCGCAGCTACCTCCATGCTCTAACAAGTTCCAGGTGTCAGAAGAAGAAACTAGCCACATGGGCAGCTTTGAAATCATCATGGCATGGACCCTGTCCTATTCATTCATCCCAAGTCGACAAAGAAGATGGCATAAGACTACGGTAATGGATAAGTCAAACACAAAGAGACCGAGGGTAAAAGGACTCTGTTTCGTGGTTAACTAATGTGTTTCACAATGATGGGAAGCGTTATCTGGAGAAACTACCTATAACTACAGACTCCAATAGCCACCTGTACAAATGAATCCAATAGCCACCATGTCTTGGATTTATTTCTCTAGCAGCCGAGGAAGAAATTCCGCATATCTGTCTTCTATGTGTTTGGCTATAGCATGCTTTTCTCCACAAACAATTATATGATTTTTCTTATAAATATCTGTGTAAGGGACCGAAGAAGTTAGTAATAGTTTTAATGTGAAATCAAAGTTCTAGACTCTGTAATTTTTGGGCATTTTGTGTCCCTTTTCTAATATGGGAAGACCGCATGTTTTTATGAACATCTGAAGGAGTTTTCTTGGAGTTGATTGAGAAAATGTAACCTAATCAGTTGCAGAGGGACCCTGCACTGAAGAAGGTTTCATTTTATTTATTTTTCTTCTTCTTGTTAACTGTAAATTCATCATTTTCTTTCTAAATCAGTGTTTATAATCATTTTCTTACTAACAATGTTTATAATGCAATTTCTATCATTTTCTTACTAACAGTTTTTATAATTTAGAGCAGTTTCCATTAGCTTGATTTATTTTTAGTTCTTATCAGTAGTTTAGAAGATAGAACTCAATAGTCTAATCTTGTTTCTTCAATTAAAAACTAACCTTATTTCAGGATGAGAGTAGGATTGAAGAATGATAAGGATACATTGTTGGATAGTTTACTTCATTCACTGTTTTGCTAGTTTAAATTCTCAATTAAACTGATCAGTGTCATTTACTGTCTTTGCCATTTCATTTTTAGTTTAAAATACTAACTCATGGTGTTAATGAATGTTTATGGAAAACCCTTCAAGTTGATAATTCATCCTTAACTAAGTAGTTGAACATTTGATCTATGCAATGAGTTATTTCTGCATCTTTGTATTTGCTTTCTCTTAGATTAATGAAGTACAAAATTACTTAAATGTCATCCCAAGGAGACTTTCTCCCAAAATTGAGAGGCGGAGTAACCAAGTATTTCATTTAGTTTTATTTTTGTAATTAGTTAGACATCAAATTGCAAATTTCACTTTCAATTTCAATTCATGATTTGGAAATAATGGTAAAATAAGAATAGAAACTTTGTTTTCATTTCTTTCTTAGATTTGTTTCCATATCTTTCTTATCTCTGTTGTCATTTCTTTCTTAGCTCTATTTTCATTTTTAGATTTTGAGCAGTCTTTAAGAAAGTTAGATTTTAGTTTTGATAATTTACATTGTAAATCATTAGGAATTAAAAGACCAAAACCCCCCAAAACAACATAAAACATAAAAACAATGAAGTAAGAAGGGTTAGCTAGCACAAACAGTGCACTACACTTTATCAGTTTACGATACCTGGATTGATAATTTATGTAGAGCAATTTAGGACACTAAATTGACAAAACATTTTGGCGCCGCTGCTGGGGAAGTGTAACAAGGTAGCCTTATCTCTTACATTAAAAAAAAAAAACGATATGCATAGAAAAAGAGACTCTAGTGGTATATTTATAGCTAGGGCAGAAATTCAACTCCTACAACACCACCCACTCCATTAGGAACAAGAAGAGACATACCTCCATCTCAAGTTAATACTCCTAGCCATAAAACACCTAAAATTTCAAAGTCAGAAGTCCAAACAAAAGAAACTTCTACTTCATCTACCAAAGCAGTCCAAGAAGAGAAAAATCTTGAGTCTCCAATAGCGAGAGTAGCCTTTTTCACCTCCACAGGAGATCAAATTTTAGTTGAAGAATTAGGAATACCTGGTGAGGAAGAAGAAGTAGAACCTCTCTCCCATATCCCATTAATAGAAGAACCAGAGGAGGAGAAAGTAACCTTGCAGGTTGAACCTTATACTGACTCTGAGGAAACTATAATGGCGGAAGAAAGAGAGGATGGGGAATTCAGGTTGTTTGGAGGAGGTAGAGGTAAAGGTAGAGGAAATAATGGAGGAGGCAGAGGAGATAATGGAGGCAGAGGAAATAGGGAAATAGATAATTATTTTGGATTCCCTATAGTGGATGAAGAAACAAATGCCACAATGAAAAATATCTCACCTTCTGTCCTCCTGTTATGGCCTAAATCTACCTCAGGCTGAGAAAGGCAAGATCTAGGGTAACATCAAACCACGCTTAACCTGGTAGCTAGCCCTACCAAGTCGGGAGAGGGCTCTCTCCTTGTCAATCTCAAGACAATATAGCAAATGAGGCTTGAGATGACTGATGTAAAGACTAATTTTAGGCTAGGTATATGCTCAGAGGAGTTTGATTGAATTTTATGTTGGTTTGTTGGCTCAAATGTGAAAGGCAGATTTGGGTTCGGGGAATGGACTCAGTCTTGCAGAGGTTTCTGCGGGGCGAGGTAGGAAAATGGTTTAGTACTTTGAAATAAGTGAGATGGAGAGTCTTAAGACTGGTGAGGAGTTGGAGAGGGCATAAAATTCTTAGGAATCCTTTTCAAACAGTTGAAAACATGAAAAACTAAACAAACCCTAGTTAGAGCACTGCAACATCAATGATTTCTACCTTTATCCTTGATTCATTTAGTTCAACTGAAAAGAGAAAGATAATGGAATACATAAACACATGTAAACTTGAATCACAGAAGGAAAAACAATACCAAATCAACTTGCCACAAGAATCCCACAAAATGTTGCAAACCCTGGTCTATTCCTTTGCCAAACTGCAGAGATGAATGTACAATAATGCTCAAAGCATTCACAAGAGTCCAACCTTTACAAATGACTGAAAAAGTACTAGATATAGGCAAAAAACAACTCATGCTAGCCTTTAGGGGTCGAATTCATGAGTTTAGGAGTTGTTTCAACAAGATCTAAACTAAGAACTGAAAAGTAGGCAGTGGAACAACTTGCCTCTAAAACCTAGGAAACTGATTCATTCAGTTCAAAACCACCTAAACATGATGTATCTACCTCCATGAGTGAATTTTTAACATTTTTACATCAAATTCCATCAAGTTACATCAATTTACATCATGAGTTTGACCATGAGAGAGAAAAAAGTCAAACTGAGAAAAAACTAGGCGAAAAACAGAGTTTTTTGGCAAAAATAGCAATTTTCCATCTTGTGCGTCGCGCCACTTTCCCTGTGCGTAGTGCCTTTTTGTAGCTGATTTTGGAGGCCTTCCCGTGCACAAAATTTGCTCCAAGTGGGCTTGTTGGAAAGGTCTGTCTATCTACTTTCTAGAACAAGTAAAATTTCTGAATTTAGGGTCCATTTGCCCCTCCAAAAGTGAGTTCTTCCAACACTACTTCCTGTGTGGCCAAAAAGAGGCAGAAAGGGCATTTTTGAGGTGTTTTTGACCCTTTTGGAAGCTCAAGACTTGACAAAACTTTCTAGTAATTTTTGGGTATTCATAATTTTGCATGAGGAATCCAAAAATGTATATTTTCCCTCTAGTGGAGGTCCCTAGAAAAAGCGAGCGCCGGGTGGCGCTACGCACCAGGTAGAAAAACCTGTTTTTTCCTTCAAAATTTCAAAATTGTCAAAAAGTGTGCCAAATTTCTTGAAATTTGGGCTGAGTGACCTATATCAAGTACTATGTTGGGAAAAGGAAGCTTCAGCCAAAATCTTGAGCTTATATTGCTCTTTCTTCCTCCTCAAAGGTTTCCTCAACTTGGCCTTTAAGGTCCTTATCCTCGCTTTACAAATCTTGTTTCTTGCCAAATAATGAAAGGCCATGTGCCTCAACATATTTTTATCCTTGTTCACTTTCTCAAGTAGCTTCTCCAAGTGCATGTTTGCCCTTTCTAGCCAAGATTCCCGATCAGCTTCAATCTCTTGCTCTAGCGGTGTCAACTTGACTTTCCTCCTCTTGGCTGCTTGCTTATTTTCTCTTATGTTTTGGAGCTCCATGATTGTCTGTTGGTCCTCCAACTACTTATTCCTTTGCTCAAGGTAGTTTATAATCCACTTAGCTCTTTCCAGGTTAAGATATAAGTCATGAATGTCATCTTCTTGTTCCTTGATGATCTCCTTGAGTTTTAAGCTTTGGGAGCCCAAATCAGTATCCTCATACTGAATCAAAATGAAATCTTTCTCCTAACCTTCAGAAGGCCCTTCATTATGCACTGGTTGTTTACCTTTGTCCTGCTTTGTTGAAGAAGAAGGAAAAGCCCCTTTCACCCCGGGTGAAGATAACATTTGCCTATGATCGGATGAAGGAAACGAGACCCCTTGCCTATGATCTGATGAAGGAAACGAGACCCCTTCCACCCCGGTTGGAGATAGTACTCATTTTACTATTGAAAATAATCTCCTTGTGCCCTTTTGGTAAGTGACAAATATTGGCACACTGGTGGTTTGAGTCTCATGCACCTCTTGCTGATTTGAAGGCCCTCCCGCCTCATGAAAAACTGATGGGGTCACTTGACGACTTTTGAAAACCTCATGTGAAATGAAATCATCCCATGAAACATTCAGCAAGCTCAACTGATGCAAAACCACAATCTTGATCAATGCAAAGTGATAAATGTTGTTTTATTGTTGATGAGGAGGTTTCCTTTGCACCAATGTGGTCATTTTCTCAATATTCCGGCACATGAAATAGGGGGGGGGGGGGGGGGGGGTTCATCATCCTCACTCTAGTGAAATGCATCAATAATCTGACATGATAAGTGTATAAGTGAGAAAATTTTCCTTCACAGCTGAAGTGTTTGATAATGAGCTTCATGAGTGGAGCATATGTGTCCTGTAGGTATCTGAAAGGGAAGACCCTACTAATTTTTTTCTGATAGCTAGCCTTGATATAAGGCTCATAATGCTCTTTGTCCACCAGTTGTCCTTTGTTCCACTATTCACCCACATTCGGAATACTTGTTGCTTCAGCTATAGTCTCAGGTGTCAAAGTGAATGTAACACCTACCAAATTGACCTGGCCATTGTGAAGATTGAGAACAAAAAGTCTAACAAGATCATGGTGGTATTTCACTCTTTCCACCATCTCACAAAATTGGTAGCAAGACTAATGTTCGAAACATGCTACTGCAAGAGGACAAGCTAATAGCTCTGTAAGTGTAGTGGGCTCCTCCTGGATGTGTTTTATTCCCTTGTGTGGTTTTCTTGGTGCATGAATTTCTTGGGAGGAATCACTTACAGTTTCCTCATCCCTTTCATAGGCTGAATCTGTTTCCATATTTGCCACTGTTTGTTGTGAAATGATGAGTATGAAGAGATTTTATATAAAGAATAGGTGTTTGCTGTTTAATGAATGGGATTGATGAGGGGGACAGTGAATGAGGGATTTTGTGCTGACTGTAGGGTTTTTTGGGAGTGGCAGGGTTTTGGGAATGCAAATTAGGGTTTGGGAAATAGTGGCAATTTGTTAGGTATTAGGGTTTTGGGGATAGGGGGGTAGGATGAGTGGAAATGGGAGAGGGAAAGGGAAATATAATGAGTGAAATGTAGTGTGAGGAATGTGAAAATGATTGCAGGGGGTAAAACAGCAAAAATGACAATTTTGAAAACCTAGGCAGTTTTTTCAATGGACTATGCCACAAACTAGGGTTTGCTTTTTCACCTATTTACACACCATGAAAGATGACAAAATATCTTGCAAAGACACTTTTAGGATGTTCACTTACTTGGAAGGATAAAGTTTTCAAGATTTGGAGCTTGGGAGGATCGATTTGGTGAAGTTTAAACTTGGAGGACTGGTGCACCGTGCCAAGACACAGGTGTGCCACGCCACACTGGTGCACCGCGCC
Source organism: Pinus tabuliformis (assembly GCA_031772625.1). Lineage (NCBI taxonomy): Eukaryota > Viridiplantae > Streptophyta > Pinopsida > Pinales > Pinaceae > Pinus > Pinus tabuliformis. Next base: position 860,416,810 of record CM062820.1, read on the forward strand.
AGTTGAAGTTTCTTTGTGATTTCTATGGTCTATGCGCCTCGCCGACCAGGTGCGCCGCACCAGGAGCTTTGCACAATTTTTCTACAGTGTTTCCTTCTTCGCCTTAAAAACGCGACTTGGCTTGCTCACTCTCTCTTTGACACACAAATGAAGTTTATAACACAAGGGAAAATTTATATACAAGTGACTTTGATTTTTCATTTACCAAAACCCACTTTCTAATGTTTTTCCTTTCACTTTATCATTTAAAACTCTGTTTTGTAGTTGGACTTTCTTTTTTACTTTTGATGGACTAATGCTTTGAATTTCTTGTCTCTTTTGCAGGAGCTAGAGTGCAGGAGCTTGGCAAGGTTACCAGGGCTGCATTTCCGGACTTATTACATATAGGAAGAATAAAATTACATGAAATTTATATACATAGAAGAAAAAACTATGTTTTTCCTCAAAACAAGGTTTTGAGGAAAAATCAATCACTGAGCATGTGATTATTAAAAAATTTGATGTTGAGACTTTATTTGACCTCCTCATGTGCCTGCTGACCATTATTGAGCTTTTACAAGTCTTAGATGACAAACCCTAGAACTAATGAGACCTAAAACCCTAAAAATGGCTTTTGCAAATGTAAAGACAGAAAATGACTATAAATGACCTGAATTTGTAAAAATAGGCTAGTAGGTAAAGACCATGAGGGAGAATTGATAATATGCCACTGCCATCAGATGATCCATGACCTTAATGGAATGCAGCTAATCGAATGAGACACCTAAAATGCAATGCAACAAGAGAATTTTGATCACTGATGGAGGGATGAAGATACCGACACTAACACCTCCCAAACTTCCATGGGTTAAAAAGTGAAGATCTTGAAACAATTTTATTTGAGTTTGAAGTCTTGTGCAGAACCTATGATTATCTAGAAGACTCTCAAAAACTTAAGTTGTTCCCTTCAACACTGAAAGGAGCTGCTTTGAAATGGTTCATGGGGTTAGTCACTCAGTCCATTAGAACATGGAATGACATGAAAAAAATGTTTTTGGATTATTGCATGCCTACCAATCACAAATATGAAGTGTTCAAAACGATGCAAAGAGATGATGAAAACTTAGAGGATTTGATTGAGAGATTCAACTATAATTTGAAAAGAGAAAAGATGGACAATTTAGATGAAGATACCTTAAAAGCTCTTTTACTAAAAGCCATTAGAGATGAGTGGATAGATATCCTTAACATGATGGAGAAGGGAGATATCTCTCAACTTCCATTAAGTGACATAGGAGAACTATGTGTTCATCTCTCAAGAGGGAAATCCAAAACTAGGAAAAGTCCAAGAGATCCTTCACTTGTTAGAGTAAACAAATCTGCAACTGGATCTGTAAGTAGGGTAGAAATTGGTAATATGCTTGATGAATTTAAAACTGACATTCTAGGGAGTCTTAGTGAACAAATAGACACCCTTAAATTACAAAACAAGTAGAAAACCGAGGCTGATGCTTTAGCCATTTTTTGTCCAAAAAAAACAAAACAAAAAACAAAAACAAAAATAAAACAAAAAAACAAAAAAAATTAATTAATTAATAAAAAATTAAAAAATTAAAAATTAAAAAATAATAAATAATAATAAATAAATAAATAAATAATAATAATAATAATAATAAATAATAATAATAATAAATAAATAAAAATAAAAATAAATAAATAAAATAAAATAAATAAATAAATGCTCTAAGAGAATGCCCTTTAGATGCAAAAATTATAGAGACTTGTATGATTTTCTCAGGGAATCATGAAACCAAGGGTTGCCCATCGATTCTAGGTCTTAAGGTTGTTTTTCAAGAAGAAATAGTTCCAAATTCAGCAGAGCCTCTTTGCTTTGTCTATAGAAAACCTTGGCAGGGGCCACAAAATCAGGGATTTAACAATCAAATGTATCTTCAACCCCCACCAAATTGGAATTCTTGGCAGCAACCTTGGCCTCAATCTCAAACTTGACCTCAACCTCAATCTCAATCTCAACCGTAGGCACAACGAGTACAAAATCCTTATGGGAGATTTTCTCAATATTATCAATATCCTCCATCATATCAGAATTATCCTCCCCCACACATTCCACAACAAAATCAATAGCCACAACTTCAAAATCAGAACCCTCAACTTTCATTACCATTTCCACAACAAAACCAAAGTCCTGAACTCTTACTACCATTTCAGCAAAAACCAAATCAGCTACCTGCCCAACCATTACCAAACCCCAACAATAAAATTCCTCAGAATGCTTACATGGTAGAAGGACAACAATTTCCAACTTATATGATCACTCCTCTAGATCTTAATGATGTTCAACTGAGATCTGGTAGGATATTAGAAAAGGAAAGACCTTCTGTAGTTATTCAAGAACAATATAATTCTGAGGAAGATTCTCTAAAGGCCAATAAAAGTTTTGAGGGAACATCTCTCCAAAACCAAAACATTGAAAAAGAAAAACAAAAAGAATCAGTGAACATGACTCCTATTGAGCAACCAACATCTACTTCTACGCCTCCTTTTCCTGAAAGATTACAAATTGATAGAGGAGTAGAAAAGCAGTTTATGTTTCCCAATTATGATTTTCTAGATGAATTAAAGAATGTTTGTATCAAAATCCCTTTGCTACAAGCCATTAAAGAATTTCCAATTCTAGCCAAAACAATAAAGGAGTTGAGTATAAAGAAACCAGGAAGAAAAACAAATAAAACAAAAAGAATTCACCTCGTAGGAAAAATAACAGACATAATGATGGGAAAAATTTCCATACAAAAATATGTGGATCCAGGAAGTCCAATTGTGAAAACACATATCAATGGAGTTGAAGTTCCAAATACATTAATTGACTTAGGGGCAGCAATAAACATCATGAGCAAACAAACTATGGAGGAGCTCAAGCTTCCTAATCTTCTTTACACACCTACCTTACTGCAACTAGTAGATAGATCAATAATCAAACCAAATGGAGTGTTAGAAGATATTTCAGTATCCTTAACTTCTTGGGAATATCCTGTTGATTTCATGATCTTAACTCCTAAGAAAAATCTAGGAGGACATCCACTCATATTAGGAAGACCTTGGCTGACCATAGCTGATGCTTTTATTAGTTGTAGATCTGGTGACATGTATATTTCTAATGGTAATTCAACAAAAAAAATTACTCTATATCCTCTAGCAAAAGCAATCACAGAAATAGATGACAAAGAATGGATTGATGATGAAGATGATATTCAGCCTCTCTTTATTATTTCAGATATTAGTGAAGAGTGACAAATTTTAAATACATTGGAAAATTTTGAATCATCTTCAGAATATGACCATGAGCAATTTCAAGAAAATTTTAATGTTGAATATTTGTCATCTAGGCAGATGTCTCTCTATTCTATGAAAGATTTTGGTAGCTCTACAATTGAAATTTTTCCAGGTAGGATATTGAACATAAACAAAAACTTGGATAAACTACAATAAGAAGAGCTAATCAAAACATTACAAAAACATTATGTTGCATTTGCATGGGAATACACTGACATGAAAGGCATTAATCCTAAGACTTGTATCCATCACATCTACATTAAGGAAAATTGTAGACCTATCAAACAACCTCGGAGAAGGATAAATGCAAATCTTAGAGAGATTGTGAAAGAAGAGCTCCAAAAATTACTGAATGTAAACTTCATTTACCCAATTTCAGATAGCCAATGGGTTTCTCCTTTGGTAATTGTGCCTAAAAAGAATGGTAAATGGAGGGTGTGCATTGATTATCGAGAACTGAATAAAGCAACCCTTAAAGATCATTTTCCTTTGCATTTTATAGATCAAGTGTTAGATACATTAGCAGGTAAGAAGTATTTCTCATTCTTGGATGGTTTTAGTGGTTATAATCAAATTCAGGTAGCACCTAAAGACCAGGATAAAACCACATTTACATGTCCATGGGGAAAATATGCCTACCGAGTATTTCCTTTTGGGTTATGTAATGCACTTGCAACATTTCAAAGAGCATTACTAGGAATTTTTTCTGATCTAATACATGATTGTGTAGAGGTATATATGGATGATTTTACAGTCTATGGGAATACATTTGAATAAGCTTTGGAAATTTTGGAAAAAGTTCTTAAAATATAAAGAAGCAAACCTTTCACTAAGCCATGAAAAATGTTTTATGATGTTTACAAAAGGTATTGTTTTAGGACATCACATTTCAGGAGATGGGATTAAAGTTGACAAATCTAAAGTTGAAGTCATCTCTAAATTATCAATTCCAAATTGCCAAAAGGATGTTAGAAGTTTTCTAGGATTTACAGGATACTATAGAAGGTTTATAGAAAATTTCACTAAAATAGCATCCCCACTCTTCAAATTGCTTGCCAAAGATTGTAAATTCAATTGGAATTCTGATTTCTAGTTGGCATTTGAAACCTTAAAAACAAAAATTTCTAAAGCACCCATTTTAAGAGGTCCAAATTGGAAACTCCCTTTCCATATTTCAACAGATGCTTCAAATACAGCTCTGGGAGCTGTATTGGGACAAAAAGATTTGATTCCTTATGCCATTTACTATACAAGTAATAATTTGACTCCCACTGAGTTAAATTATACTATGACTGAAAAGGAATTTTTAGTTGTTGTTCATGCAATTAACAAGTTCAGACACTATATAACAGGATATGAAACCTTTGTTCATACAGATCACTCTGCAATTAGATATTTAATGAATAAACCTATTACTAATGGCGGAGTTACAAGATGGATTTTACTTTTGCAAGAATTCAACATTACTGTGCTAGATAGACCTAGAAAACAAAACACAATTGCTAATTTCTTGTCCAGGATTCAGAATATCAAAGAAGATTCTCCGGTTGAAGATAAGTTTCCTGATGAATATCTTTTTGCAGTAACTACTCAAACTCCTTGGTTTGCAGATATTGCTAACTATTTAGTCACAGGAAAGTTACTTTACATTTGTTTCCTAGAGAGAAAAGAAAAATTATTCAGGTAAGTGCAAGATATTCGTGGATCACTAACGAATTGTATAAAACAGGGCCAGATCTTATGATCAGAAGGTGTGTCAGGGAAGATGAAATGCCCGAGATTCTTAAGGCATGTCATGATGAGCCATGTGGTGGACACTTTGCTGACAAGAGGACGGCCTATAAAATCCTTTCTTTAGAATATTATTGGCCATCTATCTTCAAAGATGCTAAAGAATATGTCAGGAGATGTGACAACTGCCAAAGGGTAGGGAAATCTGCTCCCTCAAATGAAATTTCATTACAAATTCAGGTACTCATCGAACCTTTTGAAAAGTGGGCCTTAGATCTTATTGGGCCAATTAATCGTCCATCTAATCAGAAGAATTATATATTGGTATGCACTGATTATGTCACTAAATGGATGGAAGCTAAAGCATTACCTTTTGCTAATGAAAAATCTGTAGTGAATTTTCTTTTTGAGGACATATTTACTCGTTTTGGTGTTCCAAGAGAAATTGTCTTAGATCAGGGATCTAAATTTACATCTAACATGGTGGAAGGGCTTATGGAAGAATACAATATCAAACATAGGAAATCTACTCCTTATCGTCCTCAAGCAAATGGTCAAGTGGAATCTACAAATAAAGTGATTGAAGGAATCCTCACTAAGACTGTGCATCTACATAGAAGAGATTGGGCGGAAAGGCTTCCTGAAGCCTTATGGACCTATAGAACTACATGGAGAAACACAATGGTACATACACCCTATGAACTTGTTTATGGGAAACAAGTCCTGTTCCCAATAGAGTTCCAAATCAGAACTTTCAAGATGGCAGTCCAACTGGGACTATATTTATCAGAGGCACAAAAGCATAGGTTGGAGCAATTAAATGAAATTGACGAAATCAGGCAAGAGGCGGTTCAAAGGACTAGTATATTCCAACAATTGAGGGCTAAATGGAATGACAAATATATCAAGGACAAGAGGTTTCAAGTGGGATATTGGGCGCTATTATTTGATTCAAAGTTTAAAGATTTTCAAGGGAAGTTTCAAACTCATTGGCTTGGGCCATATGAAATTGAAAAAGTCTTTAGTAATGGAGAAGTGAGGATAAGAACAATAGATGAAATTAAAACTCCTCTTATTGTGAATGGTCATAGATTAAAGATATATCAGAAACCAATTTCAAAAGAGGAGTTCATTAAGATTTTCCAAGACAATTTTTAAATGAAGCTAGTGAAGAAGAATTCTTCTTATCCACTAACTTATTCTTTATTTTTCCTAAAAAAAAAACAAATAAATAAATAAATTGTATAAGGTTGAAAACTAATCATTGATTGGGATACTTATACAGAAAATACAGGGTGGAAATCAGAGGTTTTTGACACCCTATATTTTTCATTTTCTTTCTGTAATAAGTAGTGACAAAAAGCTATAGTCACTCTATAGTTTAGATTCTACAATCATCTCATCTCACCTCACTCCATTTTATTTGTGCAGTTTCACTTCATCTCATTGTCATATTTCATCAATAAATTTTTCAATTTTTCCTTTTACAACTTTCATTCCATTTTCATTTCATTTATCATCTTGTCTTACATCTCATTTCATTTCACTTACATAGCCACTTCCATTTCATTCATGATCCATAAGCCATATTTCACTTTCTTTTTCATTATCTGCAGTTGATTCTGTTCTGCAGCTAATTTGATTATGTAGCTACAATTTGTTTATCAGTTCAGGCACAAGTGTACAGCTCATAATAAAATCATGTATGCAGGGAATTGAAAAAAAAAAAAAATTTTGAAGACCAACCATGCTCAAAGTACCTGTGGATCAACATAAAAAAAAACTAGCAAGCGAAAGGTAAAGGTTCCAAATGTAAATGCAAAGATTTATTTCAAAAAGCAATTTGAAAACATAAGTTTGTATAGTATGTATAATCACATGTCTCCTTAATCGACCATCATTTGATTTTACCGCCACTATATCTCCGCCATATTTTCCATCTTTAATGACAAACAGTCTCAATGATTCTTTCATAACAAATCTCTGCTTCAAACTCCATAACCTGTACTCAAATGGTCCTCCACAACTCCACCTATTAACAGTCAAGATGACAATGTGACCTACCTATCTATGACTCTCTAAACCCTTACTATCTATTTATTACACGCAAACCCTTAAGTTTATCTCTCCTATAACACGTAGTCATTCTATCACATAGACAGCAGTCATTCCATTTTCATATACACGCAGTCATTTCATATACACAGGCTTTCCATTTTCTATATACACAGTCATTCCATTTTTCATATACACACAGTCTTTCCATTTTCATATATACGCAGTCATTCCATTTCCATACACACAGTCATTCCATTTCTTAAATAGCACTCGTTTTATAGATAGTAAGAGTAATTTTGAAGGTTAATCGAAAACAGGGGATATGGGGCTTATTGTCAAGACAGAGCCCGTAGGGGTAAAGTATATGGAGGGGTATCCACAACTTAAAGGGATGCTACAGAAGGCTGGATGGTTAAATTTTATTGAGAAATTTGACAACTACCACAAGGAAATTACCAATTCTTTTTCAAGGTCATTTGATGGCACGGAAGTGGAGATAGGAGATATTAAATTTGCAGTCACTGAATCCTTCATAGTAGAAGAAACAGAGCTGCCAAGACAAGGAGAAAGATGGTTTAAAAAAGGAATTTCATGGTGAATCTTGGAAAGACATCCTTTGAAACCCAGGTATGGATGTTACAGTATTTAGGAAGGGAATTCCTATTTCAGCACTAAAGAACAATTGGGGTAATATGCTGTTGATATTGCAAAAATTCATTATATGTGAAGGAAGATTTGGGTTTATGTATGTTTACCATATACGCTTATTAATGAATTTTTTAGAAAATGGAACCATCAACCTTCCCTTCTTCCTTCTAAACAGTCTAAGAAGGATGGCTACAAATGTCCAAAATAAAATTGAATCCATAGAAACAACTATGTATCATCATGGATTAGTGAAAATGCTAGTTGAATTCCATTTGAAAAGTATAGGGGATACCTAGGAAGATTTCTTGGTAAGCAATTTTTTCCAGGATGCTCCAGAGTCACTTGAGGAGATTCATGTTAAGAAAATTAGGAGGAGAAAGATCAGCATTAACATTCAAAACAAATCTGGAACCTCCTCACAAAAAAATGAAAGAGAGAGATGAAGAAATCAATGAAGACATTCCTAAACCTTCATCACCACAAGAAGATGAACAGTTACTCTCTGAAAGATTGACCAAGATTAGGGAGAAAATCAAGAAAAATAAGGAGATAGGGAAGAGGAAGAAGGACACGAGAGAAGAAACCATAAGCTTCCAAAACATGAGAAGGAGCTCTAGACTCCGAGGTAAGGTGAGGAAGGTAACATAAAAATGAACCTAGTTCATAAACTTAGAAGAAGAAACCCCAGTTCAATCTCCTGACAGTATTCCACCTAAACACAGTCCACAAAACTCTCCTCCACAGAATTTTGAAGGTAGCCCAAGCAGAACTTCTCCTGGCATAGATGCAGTACAGCAGCAAATCTATGACTACATAGAGTCATTAGAGAGAAAGGATACCTCAATGGATCCAGGATCCTCAACCAATATAGAGTAGCCTATCAATCCACAAGAACCTCTAACTAGCTCTCTCAAACAAGAAATCTTTGAGTTAGAGATTTTGAACAGGCATATTCAAAAAGAAAATGAAACCTTGAGGGAACAGAACAATTTGGATGAAGCCATTCATGACAACACAATGTTGCACCTAGGATTATGGTACAAGAAAAATAGGAAGCTGAAGAGGAAAAATAGGAATTTGAGCAGAACACTTATCAACCTCAAATATAGACTTCTTATGAAGAAGCCCAGAATGGGAGTCAGTGCAAGGAGAAGTAAGAAAAGGAAGTTGGATGTGTTGGCAAAAGTGTCAAAACAGATGCAATAGGATAAAGAAGTCGCATTTTTTAAAAGTGCATGGGGACATGTAATGATTTTGCAGTGGGGGTATGTTGAGCGTCAAAATTACTCTTTCCCTAGCAACTCTTCTCATTCCTTTTCTTTGTTTTTCCATAAGAAATATGCATTCTCATCACTAGTAACCGGTATATACTATCTTGAGGAGGACATTTAGTGATTTACATGTTATTCTTTTTATGTTTGGTTGTTTGAATAAATTTTTGTATATTAGCTACGAAACGCAACCTATTCTACAGCTAACCAACTGTTTTGTAGCTACCTCCATGCTCTAACAGGTTCCAGGTGTTAGAAGGAGAAACTAGCCACATGGGCAGCTTTGAAATCATCATGACATGGACCCTGTCCTATTCATTCAGCCCAGGTTGACAAAGAAGATGGCATAAGACTGTGGTCAATGGATAAGTCAAACACAAAGAGATTGAGGGTAACAGGACTCTGTTTCGTGGTTAATTAATGTGTTTCATAGTGATGGGAAGCACTATCCGGAGCAACTAGCTGTACCTACGGGCTCCAACAGCCACCTGTACAAATGAATCCAACAGCCACCATGTCTTGGATTTATTTCTCCAGCAGCCGAGGAAGAAATTCCGCATATCTATCTTCTACGTGTTTGGCTGTAGCATGCTTTTCTCCACAAACGGTTATATGATTTTTCTTATAAATACCTATGTAAGGGACCGAAGAAGTTAGTAATAGTTTTAATGTGAAATCGAAGTTCTAGACTCTGTAATTTTTGGGCGTTTTGTGTCCCTGTTTTAATATGAGAAGACCGCATGTTTTTATGAACATCTGAAAGAGTTTTCTTGGAGTTGATTGAGCAAGCATAGCCTAATTAGTTTCAGAGGGCCCCTGAACTGAAGAAGGTTTCATTTTATTTATTTTTCTTCTTCTTGTTAACTGTAAATTCATCATTTTCTTTCTAAAACGGTGTTTATAGTCATTTTCTTACTAACAGTGTTTATAATTTAGAGTAGTTTCCATTAGCTTGATTTATTTTTAGTTCTTATCAGTAGTTTAGAAGATAGAACTCAAGAGTGTAATATTGTTTCTTCAATTAAAAACTAACCTTGTTTCAAGATGAGAGTAGGATTGAAGAATGATAAGGATACATTGTTGGATAGTTTACTTCATTCACTGTTTTGCTAGTTTAAATTCTCAATTAAACTGATCAGTGTCATTTACTGTCTTTGCCATTTCATTTTTAGTTTAAAATACTAACTCATGGTGTTAATGAATGTTTATGGAAAACCCTTCAAGTTGATAATTCATCCTTAACTAAGTGGTTGAACATTTCATCTATGCAATGAGTTATTTCTACATCTTTGTATTTGCTTTCTCTTAGATTAATGAAATACATAATTACTTAAATGTCATCCCAAGGAGACTTTCTCCCAAAATTGAGAGGCAGAGTAACCAAGTATTTCATTTAGTTTTATTTCTGTAATTAGTTAGACATCAATTGCAAATTTCACTTTCAGTTTTAATTCATGATTTGGAAATAATGGTAAAATAAGAATAGAAACTTTGTTTTCATTTCTTTCTTAGCTTTGTTTCCATATCTTTCTTAGCTCTGTTTTCATTTCTTTCTTAGCTTTGTTTTCATTTTTAGATTTTGAGCAGTCTTTAAGAAAGTTAGATTTAGTTTTGATAATTTACATTGTAAATCATTAGGAATTAAAAGACCAAAAACACCCAGAACAACATAAAACATAAAAACAACAAAGTAATAAGGGTTAGCTAGCACAAACAGTGCACTACACTTCATCAGTTTATGATACCTAGATTGATAATTTATGTACAGCAATTTAGGACACTAAATTGACAAAACAAATAGTCCAATTCTTTCCATTCCAATGGGGGTTGTTGATGTTGTATTAGGAGTCAAATGGTTACAATCTTTGGTAACAGTAGCTTTTAATTTTCAAGTACTTTTTCTGGAAAGGAAAATAAGTTGAATTAAGGGGTATTTCTTGGAAACTGAGAAAGATAATCAGCTCTGCTGGCATGAAAAAGCTTCTGAAGAATGAAAAACAAGGTGTAATTGCACAATTAAGCTCACTAGAGGTTCAAACATCAAAATCATCTATTTCTCCAGATCTCCAAAAAGTCTTGGATAATCATTCCAAGGTAGTTGAGACTCCAAAAGGCCTCCCACCTATTAGTTATAATGATCATGCTATTCATTTGATTCTAGGAATTGTTCCTCCAAACATCAGAGGTCGGTATAATTCAACCTAGTCAAAATTCTTTCTCTGCTCCAGTAGTATTGGTGCACAAGAAGGGTGGATCATGTTTTATGTGTCTAGATTATAGGGAGCTCAAAAAGCTCACTAAAAGCTAAATTTCCCATTCCTATCATTAATGAATTATTGGATGAATTACATGGAGCAGTTTACTTTTCCAAGTTGGATCTTTGTTCAAGATATCATCAAATTAGAATGAAGACTAAAGACATTCTGAAAACAACATTCAAAACTCATGAGGGTCATTATGAATTTTTGGTGATGCCTTTTGGCATTACTAATGCACCTTCCACATTTTAAGGTTTGATGAATTCCATTTTCAAACCCTTCCTTACTAAATTTGTGTTAATATTTTTTGATGATATACTAATCTACAATAAGTCTTGGAAGGATCATGTTCAACATGTTTATGGGTTCTCAAACTATTGGAGGAGAAACAATTATATGCAAAAACTTGCAAATGTTTCTTTGGAGTACAAGAGGTGGAATATTTGAGTATATTGTATCTCATGAGGGTGTTAACTAGACCCTAACAAAATTAAAGTCATTAAGTAATGGAAGATCCCCACAACCATAAAGCATCTTCAAGGATTTCTGAGGTTGACAGGGTACTATCACAAGTTTGTTAAGAATTATGGGAGAATGGCAGCACCTCTAACAACATTACTGAAGAAAGATGAATTTTCTTGGACTCTAGAAGCAACTAATTGTTTTGAAAATTTTAAAGAGGCAATGTGTTAAGCACCGATATTAGCTATGCCAAACTTCTCAAAAACCTTTATTGTGGAATATGATGCCTTAGGAAATGGAATTGGTGTTGTTTTAATGCAAAAAGGAAGACCCATTGCTTTTAAAAGTCGTCCAATAAAAGGAAAGTATTTACACAAACCTATTTATGAGAAGGAAATGTTGGTAATACTACATGCACTAAAGCAATGGTGACCTTACCTAATGGGAAGACACTTCAAGGTAAAAATATATCATGATAGTCTTAAATACTTTTGGAACAAATATTATCATCATAAGAGAAGCAAAAATGGATCACAAAGATGTTGGGTTATGACTTTGAAATCACCTACAAAAAGGGAAGAAAAATTTTGTTGCAGATGAACTCTCAAGAAAGGATGAGGATGTGGAAGCATTGCTTTATGCCATGTATATTATCCAACCTAATTAGATAACCGAAGCAAGAGATGAATGTAAGAATGAAAAAGAGGTGTGTAAACTCATTCAAACGTTGCAACAAGATCCCAGTACATATGATACATTTAGCTAGAGAAATGACTCATTATGGTACACAAATCACTTATACGTTTGTAAGAATATCCAACTCAAACAAAATATTCTTTGGGAATTGCACAACTCCCCCTTAGGAGGGCACTCGGGATTTTTAAAAACTTACCACAAGGTCAAGAAGGAATTTTTTGGGGTGGCCTTAAATCTGAAATTCAAAAGTTTGTGGTAAAGTGTTTGGTTTTCCAATAAAATAAAGTTGATACAATTAAGACCCCAGGTCTGTTACAACCTTTAGCCATTCCAATACAGTGTTGGAAGGAGGTCTCAATGGATTTTATCACAACTTTACCCCAGCCTTAAGGAAAGGGTGTCATCATGGTGGTAGTTGATAGACTTACCAAGTATCCACACTTTTGTGAATTATCTCATCCTTTTAAAGTTAATACAGTTGCTACTACATTTATGGAAACAATTCAAAAGCTACATTTAAACCTAAATATTATTGTAAGTGACAGAGATCCCATTTTCAATGGAATTTTTTGGACGGAATTTTTTTCTTGTCTTGGTACTCAATTAGCTCATAACTCATCTTATCATCCTCAATTTGACGGGAAAACTGAGATAGTGAACAAATGTTTGGAAGAATATATTTGTTGCTTTGTATATGATAAACAAACACAATGGGTCAAGTGGTTACCTCTATCTGAATGTTGGTATAACACGTCCTTCCATACTGTAGCAAAAATGACCCCATTTATGGCACTTATGGATATCATCCACCATTCATCACATCATCTTTAAGAGAAAATTCTAAGGTTCAAGTAGTGTAATATCACATCGATCATAAACAACAAGTTCTCCAACTCTTAAAGGATAACCTCACTCTAGCACGTAATCAAATAAAACAACAAGCATACCATCATCATAGTGAAACAAGTTTTGTAGGCGATTGGGTATTTTTATGGCTACTACCATACAAACAAATGTCCCTCAAGCAATCTAGGAAGGATAATAAATTATCACCCAAGTGCTATGGTCCTTACAAGGTGTTGTAAAATATTGGTAATATGGCATAAAAATTGGAGTTTCCTGCATCTTCTTGAGTACACCTAGCTTTCCATGTTTCATTCTTAAAGAAGGTTATCAGTGACAAGCTCCTAGTTCAAACAGTGTTGCTTGAACTTAACGAAGAAGGAAAAATCATATTTGAGCTTGAAGTAGTCACAAAAATAAGAACCTGATAGCTACAGAATCAATTAATTTCAAATCTCCTCATTAAGTGGAAGAACTTACCCACTGAAGATTACACATGGGAAGATGATAATTTTATGCAGAAGCATTTGGAACTACTCAAGCATTGAGGACAACACTTTTTTGAAGGAGAGGGGCATGTTAGGTCCCTATAATACTAGTGTATACCCCTTGTTGTTATTGTTAGTGTATCCCCCTATTCTTAATTTTGTGCCCATGTATCCCAGATATTGTTATTGTTGTGCCCCATAGAAGCCCACTATTGTTATTGTTCTACCCTTACATTATTATTGTTATGTAGTCTAAGGTTATATTATGACCACTTATACTCCTATGTATACCTAGGAGATCTTACCAATTTTATCATCCAAGAATTTTTCATTTATGTAACGTAAAGGAGGTTTTCCCCTCAAAGAGGATAATTTTTAAGTTGTTGATCTATATTTTATTTTGTTTGTGTGTTAGTTGCATAATACCCTATAACTAGTGTTCCATAGGCTCATGTAGTAGATATGCATAGGGTATTCTTCCTCAGTGGTCCAATTTAATTCCAGGCCTTCAAAGTTACAATTCACACATACTATTTCTAACATGTAAGAATCCATATGAAACTCTGATTTCTCTCCTTCTACCATATTCTTCGTTGCATGGGAATTTGATTTGAGAGATGATTCAAGTATGCTTTCCTAGTTGAAAATTTTTCCTTTTGTTGCAGCTACATTTATCAAGGGAACCTGGGTCTCCTAAAAGCTGCCACATTTGGTTTTAAATAGAGCTTATTCATCATAGTGACCATAATTTGATTTACTTTCTTGAGATATTTTTTCTCATAGACTCCATCCTCCCTATGCCTAAAATTTCTTGGCTATTTCTACTAGGATTTTAGCACATCTTTGTATGATCCATCAATCTAGAGAATCATCTATTATTGAAATCCTCTTGATGTCTGGGTAGTTTGTAATAGATTTTGATGTCTCCTAAAGTGAAGGATTCCACCATTTATTCAACATAACCCTTGACTGTGCACTTATCTACATATGTGCATTGAAATACCCATTTTATGGTCTCTGCACATGGGAAAACTATTGGGTGAGATGTAACCTTATGTAGGAAGGATTTCTTCACATTGATGTATACTTGGAAATCCTCCTCATCCCGTGGGATCTCTTTTCTTGCAAACTTCAAGTATATTTCTCCCCATGAGAGATCAGGAGCCTTATCAATAAAACATAGCATATTACAACAGATGGGAAACTTCAGAGCACTATCCATGACCCCTTCTATATTGCTTTCAATCCTTCCAGAGCTTCTGTTAGATCCTCTAATTATGAGTGACGCCATCGCTTTGAAGGAAGATGAAATGCTAACACATTCTATTTCGATGGTACATGATATTTCAAGTATATTAATAAACGATGTAAATGTTAGCTTAAAACAATGAATATCACTAATTACTCAAGAAAAATATGAAGGTCAATGTCAATTCTTAGTAAGCTAGGGTTTAGGTTGATTAAGCATGGAAGGGAGAGGTTCTTTTGTTGTCACATCTCCAATTTATAGAGCAAGTCACACTTCTCAATAATAGTGTAGGTCATAATTTACAATTGTAGTGACAGAAGGATAGGAAATGCACTTTGTGACCTGTTGGGCAAAGATTTCATTCTTATTGTGGATCACATCCCTAGTTATAAGTGTTAAGGATTGGGAAGGAAATTTGTGACCTCACCTTAGTCGCATTTCAGAATGTTATCATAGATCATATGTCCATGTATTAGAACAAGTAAAAATTATGTTTATCGTAGTTGTTAATGGCTAAAATATGACCATGTGAATAGAGACTAATTTCTATTGCAGGTCGCAATCCACAATGGTGATTTCGATGACTAGCGATCATCATTAAAGGTTCTATAAAAAATTGAGGTTGGGGATCGTAGTTTTGTTGCAAATGTGGGGGAAATAATTATGGGCTTGGCTATGCCACAAGGAATTATGGGACAAATTGTAAACGAATCGCAAGGTTTCAAACGTAACCTCTTTAATGGCACTAATGGTTAGCACACGAAACACTCCAAAACAAGTGTAACCCACCATTGATACATTGTTTCCATCTAATAATTTATAGGGTTATGATTTCCTGGTTAATTGTTCAGTCAAAATCTTATCGAACATGATGAGCGTTGATCTTAGGATGAAATTTTGGCACCAATTCATGAAGCGGGGGTTTGGGTGAGGGAGTTGATGAGCATCCAACCCTGTGAATAATATGAGTGTTCGATGCATGTTTAAGAGAAAGGATCTATGAGTTAATGAAAGGTTTAAAGGTAGGAATTTGTTGGCTGGGCATAGGAATGATAAGGAGGAGAGTTTGTATTTCAAGCCATGGGCACACAAGGGAGAGCAGTGAACACTTGGAAAACACAAGAATAATAATGTTTGCAAAGAGGGATTTGTTACTTAGCATAGGTCGCACTCACATAGTCTAGCTAGAGGAAGATCATATGTTCAATTACTGAGAAATGATGAAATGATAATGTGGAGAAAATTTGTTATATAAGACGTTAGCACGTGTGAGAGGGGTCACAAGTCATAAGTGTGACCTTATGTTTATCATGTGTGACAAGTGTAGAGGGTTCACAAATTGTAGATGCCAAGTGTAGTGATAAATCAACTACAAATTAAAGATGTGATTTGTGACCTAGAGGAGTTGCAAGTTGCAGTTGTAGAACTCAGTGGGAAATAATTATTCTTTCAAAATGCGACCTACAACCTAGAGGGTATAAAGGCTCACAACATGTTGCAAATCATGATTTTATTGGCTAGAGAGACTAACACTAAAAGTTTGATGGCGACCTTAGTTTAGGGTAGCAGAATACAAGTGGGAAATCTTTGAGGCTAGGCTTGCTAGAGCCTAGAGAAATGCTAACTAGGTCAAAGGAGGGATGAAACCCTAGGAGACCATAGGAAAAGAATGATAGGAAGCCGAGCAAGGGGGTGTCCAAAATTTTGGAAAGGTCCAAATTTTGTTTCCAAATTTTGGGGGTTGTTGTAGCAACTACAAAAATTGGTGATATACTGGTAGGACCTCAAAATATTTGTTCGACCTTTAGTCCGGATGACGTTTATTCCTCAGAAGTGTTTTCCTAGACCCATGGATCCCACCAATTTGACATTGTAACCCTCTTTAATCAATGTAGTCTCTATATTACTTTGATTGTTGCTTCAAACATACTTTGTAAGTTAGGAGAAGACACTAGTGGTTTTGATAAGGGACTAGGATGGTGAAAATGTGAGTTGTAGATTATCAGAATTAAAATGAGTATTTGGTGTTGCTCCACTACTAGCAGGCATGTTCAGTACCCCGACAGAGTCACTCAAGGAATCACAAACATTGCTTTGTTTCCAACAGGCATGTTCAATACCCTGACAAATTTGATTGCATCACCTCTCTATGTAGGAAGCCTTTCTCAATCCTTACCATTCATTTAATTGATTTTTCTTTTGAATGCACATTGGCATAATTTATTAGGCATTCATTGCGCCAAGGAAAATGAGGGATCTCGACTTTTTGTATCAGCAAGGGAGGTTGTTCCTTGTTTTCAGAGACTTTAAGATTTTTCCGAAAAGAGTATGTTCACCATCATTTTTATCCTTTTTCCCTTCTCTAACCACCAAGTCAAGTTATGGAAAACACAATTGGAATCTCAAAGCCAATTCAAGTAATAAAGTTCCTATTAAGGATAGAGGGTGTTCTAGCTTATTAGGGTTCCCCACAAAGTCTATTTTACATTTCCCTTATGGATATCTCAAACTCTAAAGATATTCAAGATCAAATAGTGGAAAGAGATTTAAAGCTAGCTAATGGTTGAATTGTTACCAAAGTCTTCATATCAAATTCAATTTATTGACGATGTCTCAGAGCTCTTTATTCAAATGCAAGACCTTATTTATGTATAGAGGCCTTTGGGAGGAGTTGAAAAGAAAATGCACATGGAAAAGACAGGAAACTAAAAATGAGATATGAAACTAAAGGCATGAAATGTAAATAATAGGAAAGAAATATGTACAAAGAAAAGAGGGCATTTACAAGAACTGCTAAGTGAAGTAAAATTTTAGGTCTTGGCCATTTACGGGAAGAGATTCAATCTTCCTGTTGGCCAAGTTTCTCCTTGACTTGGTAAGGACCAATCCACAAGGCCTGAAACTTAATGTGCTTTCCCGTTTATTCATGGGATTTATCCCATTTTATGACAAGATCACCGACACAAAATTCTTTGTTACATGCGGATTTCTTATCGAAACATCTCTTGATCTGGTTCTGTTGTGAAGAATTTTTTTCTCGAGCATTTTCCCTTTATTCCTAAGTTTTAGAAAGGTGTCAATCCTACTTTGCATAATAGTACATGACCTACTACGGGATTCTTGAGACAACTGTAAAGCAGGGAGGTACATGTTGGGTGGTAGGATGGTTTATTTTCCATACACAAGGAAGTAAGGAGAAGTAACAAGAGACGATTTAGGAGTAACTTGATCAACCCAAAGAGTGTTAGTTAGATTATTATGCCAATTTATTTTTTGTGTAAGCACGGTTTTCTTGATGATACAAATCAGGTTCTTGTTGGTGGATTTGGCTAGGCCATTTCCTTGGGGATAATAATTGGAAAAATGTTTTAAAACAATTCCATTCTATAAAAAATAAAAAAATAAAAAAAGCATACAACCTTAATGATGGAAAATAAGTTGCATTATCAAAGACAAGGGAGATGGGAGCAGAAAACATAGTAATAATATTCTGATTGAGAAAACAAATTACCTCTTGATCATTTACTTGTATAAGTGTCATAGCTTCAACCCACCTTGTAAAATAGTTTGTAGTCATGAAAATTTACTTATGATGCTTCGAGTAGTGTGGAGTGATATCCCCAATAATGTTCAGGCCCCACTGTTGGAAAGTCTCCTCTACTACAATGGGCTAGAGAAGTGCAGTTGATCGTGACTCTCTTCCAGCACACATTTGACAAATAGATCAGTTGTGAACATATGCATGAGTGTCTCTGAATAATGTAGGCCAATACTAGCCCCCCCTCATAATATTGTGTTCTATTGTATCACCATCATATTGTCCTCATACCAGTCCATCATGCAGTTCCTTTAAGACCTTCTTGCCATCAATATATTCCAAACACTTTAGGAGAACATTGTTATGGTGCTTTCGAAATAAGTCTTCATGACCCAATTTATAAGAATAAGATTTTATTTTGATGGTTCTTTTTTTCTTCGCTGATAATGTAGAAGGAAAAGTACCTTGTTCCAAATATTTCCTCAACTCTCAATACCAATATGATGATGAACTGGGTGTGGGAACTAAATCATTTTTACATCTTAATCTCCCTCTCCCATCCTATAATTTATTCTTTAGGTTGATCAAAACATTCAACAATAAGATTACATAGGTCATGCCCCTTGACAATGTGAGCTGGTTGGAATTCAAGATCATACTCTTGTAAACATGTCATCCAATTGGCTTTACGTTCTCCCAAATCCTATTACACAAACAACAATCTTACTGCAGGATGAGGAACAAACACTACACCGTGATTTTTCAGAATATAAGGCCTAAAGTGTTTGAAAACCTTGTACATAGTATATGTTTGCTTGTCCATATCAAGATAATTCATCTCTAATCCCTACATGCCCATACTCATCAAATATATAGGTCGTTCATTACCTTGGTCATCTTTCTAAGTTAAAATGGCCGCCAATGAAGAATTTGAAGTAAAAGTGTATAGCATAAAATCTTTATTAAAATTAGGATTATAAAGAGCAAGATCTTCTATTGTATCTTTCTTGATATGCACAAAATCCTCCTTCTCTTCTTGGTTCCATTTGTACACTGCATCCCTTTTGATCATATTCTGCAATGGTTTCACAATTTGGGCATAATCAGAAATGAACTTGTGAAGAACAATAATCTTACCCAAAAAGGATTGCATCGCCTTATTACCATTAAGATACGAGATCTGCATGATAGCATTGATGTGCTTAGGGTCCACAGTAATGCCACTCTTCATTATGATGTGTCATAAGAGATTCCCTTTAGACAAAACAAAGATGCTTATCTTAGGTTTGAGTGATATACCATATTTTCTACAGTGCTCAAAAAATCTGCTCCAAATGACATAGATGGTACTATCTTTCCTTTGAGAATATTGTTATGTCATTAGGGTACACTACCACGCTCTAACTAATTACCATTGTAAACAAAATATCCATATCCCTTTGAAAAGTATTTATGGCATTTATAAGACCAAATGTCATATATTTAAAAGAAAAGTCCCCCATTTTGTTCTAAATGTTGTCTTCAATCTATCAGGTTCAACAACCAGTACCTGGTTGTAACTAGAAAATTCATCAAGTAAAGAGAACATCTTAAATCCAAAGACCATTTGAAGGATCTACCCCATGGAGGGGACTGGGTATTTGTCTTTATTTGAATCCTAGTTAATATTTCAGAAATCAACACATAAACGAATTTCTCCAGACTTGTTCCTTACAAGAATGAGGTTGGAAACCCGCGTGGAATGTCTGACCCTAAAAATGATTTGTGTATCTAACAACTTCTTCAATTATTTATGTACGAGAGGCTAAAGCATTGGACATAATTTTCTCAACTTCTACTAAAAAGACTTGACTTTATCCCTTATTGGGATGACATGTTGGATAATACGAGTGTCATATGTATTTAAGTATTTGTATGTCCAGGAAAAAATATCTCGATACTTCTTGAATAACTCATTAAAGATTGTCTCTTTTTAGGGGAACAACAAGTGTTGAGATTGATGTACTTTATGTCTGCCTCTATCCCGATATTGATTTGCTCATGCATCAATGTGAAACTTCGAGTCTTCATGTTGGGGGGGTCCATGGAACGAGTTCTATAAATCAACTAACTTTTTGAGTGAAAAAAAAAAAACCTTTGGGCATTGGGTTTCCCTTCTGCGCATCAGCTTCCTCATGCAACGGCTTATCATTTTGGTCTTCATCTATAGTCGTGTCTTTGAAAATTTCCTCATTGGAAAGGAAGTCTAATATCTATTGGTCATCATTGAAAGCACGTAAATTAGTTATGTTATGTGGGACAACAAGCTTATAAACTATTTCAATAGAAAAGGCATCCCTAAGATGCATTAACATATTGACTACAACGTTAGTTAATGTATCGATTGTAGCATATTTAATTATGAGAACTAAGTTGATAACAAAATCTTTCAAACCAGAAATTAATTGCCATACCTCTTGTTAGTAATTCCTCAAATGTGGTGAAAGGGAGTGGATAGTATTGTGTACCTTCCTTGTGATGATCTCAGAATCACCAAACCTTTATATATTCCACCTTCAATTTAATGGCTTTCTTTAGTCCAAGAATCAATGCCTCATAGTCTACAATGCCATTAGTACATTGAAATTCTAATTGACAAGAAATTTTTTTAAAAATGGGGTCAATCTGGATTCAGGATACAACCTATGCAAGCTCCACCCCGTGTTTTGGACCCATCATAATATAATGTCCACATGTCAGTAAAATTAGAAGCTAAATCGAAAATATATACATATATAGTACAAAGTTCATTACCACCAATTAGAGGGAAAGGAAGGAGTTTTAGTTGTATATTTAACGAGACTAGTGATGACATGACTTGGTAACAATCAATGTCAGATTCTAAAAATCACGTCCCCAATTCCTCTTGAACAATTTTTATTGTTTCATTAGGCGCTTCAAGCTAAGTAATCATATGCTTCTTGTATGGCTCACTATTAACCCTAATTTGATTGTAACCCTTTTCTTTATAGGGGAGCCATAAATGAGACAAGCCTATTGCAAAATACCCTTAAAATTTAATAGCGAAATCTCTATTTAGAAAAATCCCATATGCTTTAGGAATATCAACAACCACAATATCAATGAACTAGTGTACTCTCGAGTTATATGATTGTTTGATTAGCACATTTCTCAACTCTCCCACAAATCTAACTTAAGATCTGTCAAGTTGGATGATTTTCACATTTGTCTTCCCAATTCAACATTAAATGTATTGTAGACCGATAAAGGAATCACGTTGGTCGATGCGCTGGAGTCAAAAAGATATTTGTGCACATTGTAATTGAATATCTCAAATTCCAACAAGAAAGGATGCAGTGGGGATCTTGATTACTATTTTCAACATTTACAATGGATTCATGGTTTACCAAGGCTTTAGACTAACCTGAGGAAACAACCTTGGAAGAAGCAGTGGATTTGTTGGTTGAAGACATGTATGTGAAAGTCTTGACTATCAATTCCCTTTGTCCATACAACTTGACCAACTCATAGAGTGATATATTTTCTCAAGTCTTATTCATATCCTCAATAATATTATAATCAATATAATAATATACACTCTAATCCATGGATAATTGAGCAGAATTCATTAGCTATGAAGGCTTAGCAGTTACTTCAAGAGGGTTAGAATTACTTTTAGTATTTGCTGACGTATTCTTTGAAGCTTTCCCAGGTGAATATTTAGAAGTTGAAGTATGGGCAAGGCCTTTCAAAGGAAAAATCCTTCTCAATAGGATATTATTCTTGTCCTCCAAGGTAGGATCAGACACTGGTCCTTTACTCCTCAAATTATGAATCTTTGGAGGTTTAGCAAGAGGAGTCTCTCCAACCGAATATTCCCCAACTGATTGGACCTCGTTGTTTCTGAAAAATTTTAATGTCATCACAGATGAACAAACATTATCATTAGGAGGTGAGGCCTCTTCTTCTCCTTTCAATTGACCATCTTCACCTTCAATCATCTGATCACTGAGCACTTTGTTCACCATTGTGGTCATGTTATGCACCCATTGTAGGCATGTCTTCTCTGAGTGAGAAACTTGGTGGAATGTGCAGTAATTGTCCATGTACAATTCCTCAACATTAGTATTCGCATTCGAGCTTTGGGTAGACTTAGCCACTCTTCTTGAAAAAAGGCTTGAAATATTTACTGCCATAAGAGCTTTCACTTGTCTTAAGTTTCAATTTAGACACCACATTGGTTAGTTGCCATAATTATTGGATGAAGCGTGGATTTCTTACTAGTAGCCTTGGGTTCCTCTTGGGTTTCATGTGCTCCAATAACAACCATGTCCTTTTTAATGGAAATGGCTTCAACAAAATTACCAACCAAAGTAGTTTTTGTTTCTCTCTTCACGAAAATAGATATGTTATACAGTAGCACCTTAGTATAATAATCAATCGTGATAGAATCATGGGGAGGAACATTATTCACAAATTTGTTCAAGATAGTAGTAAAACATTTATTGAAGGCTTTATATTTTTCCTTCTTCCCCATCTTCAATGAGCTTAGCTCTGTAAGCAACATTTCAGGTGTCTTATCTTCAAAAAAAAATTCAAGGAAGGCCTTTTGGAACTCATCCCAAGTTCGAATAGACACTACGGGAAGAGTATGGTACTAGCCAATGAATTCTTCTCAAGAGTATATGGAAATAATCTACATGCAACATTGTCATGTTGCAAAATCTCCATCCTTAGTGACGTATAAAAATTATTAATATGTTCTTCTGCGGAAATTCCTTTCTTGGGGTCATACTTTGTAAGGTGCTTTTCAGGATGCTATGGTAATTCATGAAGCATACCTTTAATATCCAAAGTGGATTATGCCATCTAGGCCAGAGGTTGTGGTTTATTTTCAGCCATATTGTAGTTGTTATTATTATCTTCATCACCTTTCGGATCAGAGCCTAAGATTTCGGTATCATTCCAAAAATTCTCGGCATTCCTTAGATACTCTTTGCCCTCAGGTCTTTCAATGTGTTTGAAGGTCTCCTGAGGTCTTCTATTTCCACCTTCCAAATTTTATTCCCTAAGATTCTCCTCTTTAGTGTGCTTAAAACCAAATGGAATTTCGAGGCCTTCTATCAAGCGTCTTGCTACAACATCTGCGAAATCATCCAAACTTGTGTTGACCAGTTCTTCAACTGAACTAACTAAGACTCCTTGGTGAGTTGTGTGTGGTTGGGTTACCCATTTATGGGGTAGGATAGATGTAGCAGGAATAAGTGCAAGACTCTTGGCAAACTTACAGGTAATAGGATGAAGGGATCTCAACTGGTCATAGGTCACTTTGTATGCTGCTTAGAGACCATAAGGAGGGGATTGAACTACATGTGTTTCCTAAGTAGGAAGAGTAGGGGAATGGGAACGAGTTTGGTTACTCACTTGTTGAGAAGGCTCAGGGAAATAAGGGGATTTGTACCAGCCATGCAACAAGGGCCCCTCCCTCTAGTGCCAAAAATCTATTGATGAGCCAAATTTCACCGCTAATAGCAAGGGATCTCCCCTATGTAGAATCCCAATTAGACTCTACACCATTTGGTATGAGAATCCCATCCAGTATGTGGACCCGACTGACACCATGTTTTTTAGATATTCGCTTTGGACAATATGAAAAACAAATGTTAGAGAAAGAATAAAACTTTCAACAAACACAAGTTAAGCAACTTTATGAAAATCTAACATGTAAAATGTTATGAACATAAAAATGGATAAATAAAATGACATGAATATTTTGTTGCTATGAAAGACACCCTCCAAAATTTTTCCTATACTTGGATTTTGGAGCCTACTATGGATCTTTTGATTGGTCGTTTTGTGGTCACTTCTTGATCGATCAAAGTCACTTGCTCACACATGCTCAGTTTGCAACGAGTTCATGAACGCATTCTTCCACGCAAACTTGAACAAGCATAAGCATAGTCCATCAAGAAATTATATGTACAATTTTCAATGCATGTTGATAGTTAATGCACATTGACATTGACAATCCCTCACTTTTGGTTGCATTTGTACCTCTATTTTGGAGAGTTTTTCAAACTGTCGCTTTTACGCGCCTTCATTTTCGCGAGTGTCGTTTTCATGCTTTCGACTGTCACTTGGTTACTTTCACTTTAATTAGTGTATTTTTCATGTTATATTCTCTATGGCATGTGTTTCTTTCAATATCGTTCGCATATCACAAGTATTGCTCTCCCTTTTCTCTTCATATAGTAAAGGTCGTCTTTACACATGTTAGTTGTTGCACAATGTGTATAAGCTCATTTTGGTGGTTTCAAGGGTTTATATTTGTGCAAGTGAGTTGATATTACCATGTACACACCTGTCACCCTCATTCCCAAAGTTTTAAGCGTTGTCTCACAAGTGTCGTCACAGTCATCGCAAAGTGTATCTTTAGTGTCGCAATTGTCATAAAGTCATCGCAAAGTTGACGCATTGAGGGAAATATATTGTTAACGTGTTCTAGATTATCTTTGTTACTATGTCATCAAGTGTTCTAAGTATGTGATCACATTCAAGTCATATCATTGTTCACATCAGTCTCATCAATCCCACACTTAGCCATTTTTTGGAAACTTCCCTGCAACCTAGCCTCATCCAACCTTCCTCAACTGCACATTGCGCAATTCCAACATTGAAGCTACAACCCTGCCCCTTGACACTATGTAATGTGCAGTTCCTACCTCCCATGATTGTGCATTGTGAAATTCCAGTGCTCAAGTCTAGACCTTGGCCCTCGGAATTGCAACCTGGCCCCAACTGTGCATTCCACAGTCTCTCGACTCAAGCTCAAAACCTGATCTATTGAACTACATAAATGCACAATCACCAAGTTTTTTCTGCCTTCCATAAATGTGTAGTTGACTGAAATAGTGAAAAACCCTGGAGTCCGTAATATCCCTCCCCTTAATAATAAATAATAAATAATAAGAATAATTAATAATAATATAATAATAAATAATAAAAATAATTAATAATTAATAGAAATAATAAATAATAATAAATAATAAAGATAATAAATCATAAATGTTAAATAATAAATGATATTAAAAATATATAGGAAGAAAATAATTAAAATAATAAAAATAAAAATAGTAATAACCATACTAAAACTCTAAATAAGAATAAATAGAAATAAAACAAGAAAACTATCAAAAAGAAGGAAATAAAACAACAAAGCTAAAAATCAAAAGAAAAGTAAAGAAATAAAACAAGAAAGCTAAAAAATCAAAAGAAAGTTGCATGTAGACACATGGAGTGTGTGCATGTGGTTCCCCTTCCAATGTTGTTATATTTAATAGATGGTGAGGAAGATGAGAGGCATTCCTGCATTCCATCATTCCGAGATTCTATCTTGCATTCTCTTGGGAGAATGGAGTTCTAAGACTTAGGAGTCACTGGCAGTAGTACGTTGATTGAGGGCTCGGGGGTGGCCAGTTGTAGCAAATCCTTGCACAATTGAGCCTACGGTTGGGTGGAGAGTCGTCCCCAAAACCTTGTTTTCATCTGGCAAACATTGATCACAGATAATATAGGTATGTACTTATTTGTTGATTCTGATTTTAATTAGGAAATTAATTTTATATTTACTTTGGACTTTTACAGAGTCTAACTCACTGAGCCTCAAAAATACGTAATCTGCCTACATAGTCCAGCCTTAACTGCGCATTGCTCAGTCTCAGGGCTCAAGCCTCAACCTTGATCTCTTCATCTGCAAAATTGCGCAATCACCTTGGCTCCTCTATCTTCCAGAACTTCACAATGGGAAAAATCAGTGTTCAAGCCCTCATCTTGGCTCCTTGAGCTCCCCAACTGCGCAATATTTTTCCTCAGTCCAAGCCTGAACTATGCATTGCGCAATCTCAAGGATCAAGATTGACCCTTGACTTCCTGAGTTGTGAAATTGTGCAGTTTCTAGGCCTCTCCCTCAGCCTGCCACCTCATTCCAGCTTAGTCAGTGGATCATCATGCAACTGTTAGAAGCAATGTTTCCATGTCATGTATATTTGTCATTGTGAGTTATGAGGAGTCAATATAGAAGTAGTTGTTTCCAATGCATGAGTTGTAATGGTGATCTGGTTGTGTCAAAGTTATTAATTTGTGTCTTATATATTTGTACCTGTGATAATCAATAAAAATATTAAGCGGTTTTTGTTATGTGAATGATCTCTCGCTCTATCTCTATTTTTTCCAACATGGTATCAGAGCCTACTCTTGCCTGACTCCTTCAAGGGAGAGTCAAAGAGATGTGACAGTCATAATAGATGATTCTCTGTAAATAAGTAGACCAAGGTAGGAGAGTGGATTGTCTTCATTTTTTTTATGGTCAGTAGAATAAATTTTTTTTATTTGTTAGATCTGTATGTCTTGGTAAAGACTTTTGCGATGTGCCTTTGTGTTATAACTGTAGCCAGCAGAGCATTAGCTAATAAGAATTCCCTTCTTCCCACTCAATCTGTAACCTCATCGAACCATGAATTTTGCAGCAGATCTATCACTAGTCATAATGTCAAGGGGTCAAATTGCATGGATCAAACCGGCCAAAGGAAAGCTTCCCTACTTGTTTTGTCAAGTCAAACGATGTGTATTTATCACCTTTTTTGTTTTAGAATAGATATATTTGGTGATGCCAAGTACTTGGAGGCTTCTCAGAATGCAGATGCTCTCATCACATCCAGTTGTTGTAACGTTATCCACAAGTTCTTCATCAATCTCATATGCCTCTGCTCCATCCTGCTCTCCAAAACAACGAGCATCGGTCACCGCAAATATGATCTCTCAGTGCCATCGCTAGACTCGGATCGGTTGATCCTTGTTCCCATTTTGTTTATCCCCATCAAGGTCTCAGCAGGTGGAAGCAAGAATTTGTCTTGTCTATCTGGATTTTGGATACCTACTTTCCCATTCTCATGAAATAATCCCTCGTGGATAGTGGCATGAATTGGTCGCTTTTATTAGTTTGATTTGTCAAAACCTTATTAATTTAAGGTTATTTTAATATTGTGGGGGTTGTTCGGTATAAGGAGTTTGGTATATTATAAAGCATAGGCAGGCAAATTGTTTTGTATAAGGAATTTGGTATATTATAAAGAGGTCGAGCATGAGTTTTCTAGTTTGGATATTGTGATTTATAATTTAAAAAAAAAGTGTGAGAGATAGTTGGTACACAGCATTTTGTCATTGTCCCTGTACTCCCCATTCCCTAATCCTAGAGGACCTTTACAGTAAACCCTACATGCTTTCCCATCATGAAGAAACTCCCATTATGTCCCTCTTCATGAACAGTACAATTCCCTTTTGCATCATTTCCCAAAAAGCTTTTGTTTTTCCCAGTTTACAAGACCGGTGCTAATGACCCTTGTCCTCCTCGCGCCGATATGCAGGTATTAACATTGTCCCTAGCACCGACTAGAGCGACTGAGCTTTGTTTCAGTCACGCCAATCCTCTTTTGGAAAGTTCTTTAAATAAGGAGCTGAAGCTTCTAGCTCTAGAAGCTTCGTAACGGAAGTCTGGTAAATGGTTGAGCTGGATGGAGTCGAGGATGTCAGTTTAGGCTCCTTTCCCCTATAAGGATGGAACTATCTCAAGAGATAAGACCTTCTCCCATGAGAAGAGGAACCATCTTCCATCCATTCATGCTATATAAACCTCCATTTTTCCCAAGCACAAGCTAGTGTTGAAGTATTAATGTTGGTGTGGTAGTGCTTATTAAGTTTGGAGTAAACAACAAGCTATTCATAGTTGTAGCTCTCTAGTTGTGTGAGGGAGAAGTGTGAGTTTGGTTTAGTGTGAAGCCTAAAGGGAAGAGCCTTAAAACTATCATTGTTGAGGCCATCATGGAATGCTACCGGAAGTGTGTGGGAACCTGGTTTTGTTGGAGGAGAACAGCAACGTCAAGACAATGGTTGTAATCTCTTCTTGATTCAATATATATGCAACTATCAATTGATTTCCTACATAATGTGTCATCTTACATGTTTATGTCTTAATGTTTCTTGACTTGTTAAGTAGGTTGAATTACAATTTATCTATTATCACAGTTGTTGTTTGTTGTTGTTTACTTGTTTACTTGTGTTCGAAGAAGGAAACGAGAGATAGCTGGAGCGAGCGAGCAAGGTCATCATCAAACGGGATAAACGTATTAAGAGGTAGGCCCTCTTAATTGGTTCTAACCTAAGGAAATATTCCATAGAATTTATCGGTTGTGGCTAGACCCATTATCAGGCTAGAGGAATTGTTTGTTTTTGTACTCATAATTTTACTTCACCACAAATTGGCGACGATACTGGGGATTCAATCCTTCTCTTTGTTTTCTTGGAATTTCATGGTTTTGTGTAACATTTTTAGTTTTTCCATTTCCCTTTAGTTTTGTCTGGTTTGCTTTGCTTACTACTCTGGGTTTGAAATTCATAGCAACAAGTCTGGTCCAAACTTTTGAAAATTTTTATTTTTTTTCTTTACATCCTCGCTTAGCACACTTATTTCGCTGACAGTCACGCAGATCAGCACGATATGCTGAGGAACAGTCACTCCAACCCCCTTCTGGTGCTTGTTGTCAATTAGGCAGTCACGCCGATTCCTGTAGGTGAAGATTAGGGTTCACCCTAGATCTCAACCAGTGTGTCTTGCTCTCTTGATTTCTGCCTCTTAGCTTGTTCTCCCTGACTAGAAAGCTTCATTTAGCTTGGTTTGTGTGCTTTCTTGGTTTATCCCACCCTCTGATGTGTTAAGTCTGGCCCTGTGTGAAGTTCTTTTTATTTTTTCTTTGAATCCCTTGATCAGCGCTAGTTGTCAGTTATGCAGTCGCATCGATCAGGCCATCAGCGCTAATTGTAGTATTGGTCAGTCGTGCCGGTCATGCCTATCGGCGCTAGTTGTCAGTTAGGTAGTCGCTCCGGTCTCTGAGTTAAGAAAAATCAGAAGTTCTCCCATTCCAATGCCAGTGTGTCTTGACCCTCAAGCTCTCTTCTTCCTCCCAGAAGTGACTAGGATTCTTTGTTTGCTGGTTTTTATTGATTGATTGGCTTGAAGTTTCATTGCTTGATTTTTATTTTATTTTTTGAGTTTTTTGAATGTTTCTATGACCCTAGGGCATCTAGGTTAATTACCATTCATTTGTTTGTTTATTCATTTTGTCAAGTTGTTGATTTGACGCTTCATTTAATCCATCTTTCAGTGGCAACATCTTCATTACTTCATTTTCAATTGAATGAGTGAGAGTCTTGTTTTTTCTCTTATTTCGAGTGTCTCTTTTCTCTTTCCAAGCATAGATTACATTGCTTGGTTTGTCAATTGAAGCATTTATGTGTTTGGTTTGTTCAATTCAGGGAAGAAGTTTCTTTTAGTTTCATTTATCATGCTTTGGGTTTGATCGATGCTTGTTTGTTCGGAATTGGGAAAATTTTCATTTAAAGTGCTTTATGTGAAAGATTCATTTTGCATTTTATGAAAAGGAGAACATCATTCTAGTTCACTTAAGTGAAAATTTTGCATTAGTAGTGTCATTGAGAAGCTATAATTGCATCATCATAAGCATAGGAAATGAAATGAATTTTCTTTTGTTGTTAAGGGAAGAATAAGTGCATTGAGGACATATCTTAGTGAAAGATTTCATTCTTTGATTGTTGCATGGATTGTGTGCTCTCTATCCCTCAATTAGTGTTGATTTTCATCGAAGACAAAGATCTATTTTCTCAGATAGCTACATGTAGGAGTTTTTTTAGATGACAACGATAGGGCCTTGTAATTGAAACCTAATTCAAGATCAACCGTTAAAATTTATTGAATTAACCTAAGGAAGCATTGAAACTTAACGCTCACATTTAGTGGTCTAGGCTAGAGATGTGTTCCAGCGTCTTTAAACCTAGCAGCTATCGTTCGCCTCGGCACAAGACATTTCTAGTACGAACTTGTGCTCCCCATACCGTCATGTATATGAAGGGAGACACCACTAGGTCTGCAATCCTTTATCCATAGGAAGTCGAGTCTGCCACCTTGTAAACGTGATACACCAAACACAGCATTCAGGGAGATTGTCTGCCCGTACTTCTCAGTTCGCTGAGAGGTATTTTGCAGTTCATAGTTACCTGGTAATCCATTTTCCTAGATTATCCGGAGCAGTCATTTTGGTATTTTTGAATTGTTAAATTTAAAAGATCATCGAGCACTTGTCCTTTCGAGCTCATTAACTTAGAAAGCGACTAGAGTCACCTTTTTCCCTTTTCTTGACCCTTAGAACATGAAAAGGCAAAGTTTTATTTCAGTGTTCTAAAATTAACTTCCCACGAAATATTCCTGGTTAAAGTTATATTCCTTAGTAATTCTTTAGGGTCGATTCCAATGGCAACATTTCCAGAATCTACCAGTCAAGGATTTCCCTCAGATGGGAATCCTGGTCCTTTTCCTTCTTTTGGAAACGTTGGTACTCCTTATATGGCGACGTTGTCCCTTCCTGGGTTAACCATTGGTCTACCTATCTGGTTGTTTTCGACCTCGGTGATCCCGAGCATCCCAACTCCTGTCCAAACGTCTCCTTCATTCAAATCACATCACGATGATTCCAAGGTTGACCCCTCGCCTTCTTCCCCTGTTTCTTCCTCTTCCTCTTCTACTTCAGCTCGTGAAACTTTGCAATCCAGTAACCAAGAGGCTAAGAAGAATAATAAGAAGACGAAGAAGAAGAATTCAAACAAGCGAGAGGCCAACCGTGCAACTATTACTCTAAATGCGCCCCCCTTTGACAAACCTTTTGATCCTTAGCAGAAGGTAAAATTCTCTTGTAGGTTGTGTAAGGGCGACCATCTCCTTCAAGAATTTCCTAGCATTCCCAGAGTCTTAGAGGTATCATCTCAAAACCTAAACCGACCATCCTCATTGACCTTTGGAGATCATGTCGATGTTACACCTTCAACTAATGATGGTAAGAAGAAGGGAAAGATTAGATTCCCTTGTAGGTTATGTGAAGGAGAGCATCTTCTTCACCTTTGTCCTCTTATGGATAAAGCTTCCAAAGTTTTGGAAAACCTTGTAGCTCCTCAGTCCCAATTTCCTGTCAGTTATCAGAGGCTTTCTTATGACCCTCTCCTGGTTGGTAAAGAGATTGACTTGGATTCATCTCTTGCACATCCTACTCTTCCTATGCATCACTCTCTTATGTATGTTCCAGACCGACCATCGGTCGAAAAGACTATCGACTTGGCTCCACCTTTAGTTGTTCACTCTGTTCCCGAAGAGAGTGGTGATCATACTAATGTTCTTCTCACCTCCTCAAATTCTCATGAATCAAAGACTGACCCTCCCATCCTAGTTGTTCAAGAGAGTCCTTCTCCTATTCCTGTACAGCATGGGGGCAATCATATGATACCCCCACCAAGCAGTTTTATTGCTTCCTCTGATTGGAGTCAATTGACTGCACTCCGCCTCCCATCTTATGTGCCTTTCCATATCACAGTACAAGCCTATAATATGGTAATACATGGCACTCTATTAGATGAAGGCGTGCCTATTAGCATCATGTCTTCTACTACTTGGCAAGCTTTGGGTTCCCCACAGCTTGTGCATGTCATTCAAAATTTGTCGGCCTTCAATGGAGGAACCAGTAAACCCTGATGGATCCTTTTGAAGTTCCTTATTACTTTGGGAGGAAAGATTGTCTATATAGACGTGATGGTAGTCCAAGGTCCCTTAGATTTCAATCTTCTCCTTGGACATGACTATGTTTATGTCATGGGAGCTCTTGTTTCTTCACTTTTCCATGTGGTTTTTTTCCGCACGAAGGGAGAATTATGACCATTAATCAACTGCCATTCATTGGTCACCAGGTGCCTACTTTGCAACCATCATCCCCTATCAGCTCTTTTTTTCAAGCATTACCTTCCCCGCCACAGGTCAATTATGTGGCTACCAGTTCCGTCTCCGCATCTACTGATGATAACATAGATGATATTGTACATTATGTACTGGAGGCATTGGAACCCGATCGGTCTTTGGTACCAGATGACATGTATTTCTCCCAGAGCGTGGTTCTTCCGTATACTGAAGACCTCTTGGGAGCCATGTTCTCTTATGGGTCATGAACAGACATCATGAGGATAGTTCTTGGTCTTGTGTCAACCTCGTTAAAAAATGAAACAAAGGGTGTGAGCATAGTTCTTTGTCTAGTGTCAAGCTCGTTAAAAAATGAAACAGGGGTCTCGAGGATAATTCTTTTACTGTTTCAACCTCATTAAAAAATGAAGCAACTCCCTTTCCAAATCGAGTCTTTGATTAAGATCTCGTAAAATCCCAGTGGAGTCTTTCCAAGATCTCAAAAGTGAACCTTCATTCCATTCACCTAGATGAATGAAATGAAGCTTGGGGGGCATGTACCTCGAATTGATTCATTATGTTGGGGGCATGTAAACTTAACTAAAGCGTAGTTTGTATTTATTTCAAGCTTGTATAAAAATGAAACCCAATCCAAGCAGAGTTCTCCATGGTTCAAGCTTGTGTAAAAATGAACCCATCCCCAATTTACATCTCGTGATTGCCGTTTTTATCAGCCAATTCTACTAGATGAGCCTTGGTTGTTTCATTCCATTTCCATCATCTCGTTGGCCGATCATATGCTTTCACTTGGTTGTTTTTTCCTTTCCTGAGGAACCGTAGCAATGAGTGGTTTTATTAGCCAGCCTCTTGAGCATTACATGTTTTGAGCAGCTCCTCCATTGTCGGAACCAGTTGCTACCCTTTACACCACTCGTTCCTCCAGGACGAGTCACCTTTAAGTTCTTTTCTAACTCATAAAAAATGAAAATATTGTCGAGTATTTTTCCATTTTAGACTCATTAAAGCAAATAAAAGCAGGGAGTCATATTTGAGCTCTTTTATGACTCTCAAAATATGAAAAGATTGCCAGATCTTGTCATTTTGAACTCTTTAAAGGTTGTGAAATGTCATTTACCCAGTATACGTTTACCCCTTTTTTGGGTTGGGATAAACTATTTAAAAAAAAGGTACTCCTTGACTGAAATGGTCAAGCAGTTCTCTCAAGTATCGTTTTCTACCTTTTCGAGCTCGAGAGACACAAATCTACGAAAAGGGACCATGTGGAGTTCTCTTTTCTGTGTATTTTTCAAACTCTCTTAACATGAAAAAGATATCGAGTTACACCTTTGTCGGACTCGTTAAAATATTAAACGACATCGGATTGGTCACCATGACGAACATGAGCTTCTCCTTCCTAGGGCTCATTAAACTTACTAGGTCGGATTCGTCCGAAGGATGAACTTACAGTGCAAGCATATGTTATCCCCTCTAGAAATGGGGTACCTGCCAAAAATGGTGGGGGAAAATTTGGAGATCTAATCAGTTGTGCCGGTAGCTCACTCTTGAACATGACACTTTTTGTTTCATGTCAGGTTGGGATATCCTCCTTTTTATCGTTGACCTTCATGGGTTGGGCCATTTATTTTTTCCTTCCATTTTATCTATGCCATGTCATCACAACCACCAATCCTATGGATCCAAAAGCTGCCAAACTTCGAGTCGTGTCGCCAATATGTTCAAGAGTTTTCCTTCTGCAGTTACACTTAACCCTGATTCTCAGTATCAACCAAAACCATTTTGCATCCCTTTGTCTCGTGTCAATGATGTGGGACACATTCTGGCCCTCCTTCCACACAGTCACTTCCTGTCGACTTCTGCTCATTATCCGAGAAGTTGGCCGAGAGACTCCCTTCCAGTACCTTAGAGCTTACATGCCCTAATGGTAGGTTCTTCGCACTCGACGACAATTTCACATCATTGGCTTTCGATCGAGTGATTTCACCAGTGTTCGACTTCAGTTCCTCTATTCACATTCCGTGAATTGTGCTGATGGTACCTTGAGAACCATTTTCATTATTGGTGGTTTCTCTCACATTTGTTAACAGTTTACATCATTGACTGGTAGTCAAGCGATTTTCTAGCATGTTCGACTTCAACACATCTATTCACATGTTAGAATTCGTACTTTGATCGGGTCGTGTTGGAGCACAAGACCTTATGCTCAAATTACAACATTCCATGTTGCAAAATGGTGTGACATGATTATGTTGATATACATTTCTCTTTCAAATGGATGGCTGCGACCATACCATGAGTTATCATATGTGATCCTTCTCATTATTGGATGGTTGCGTCCATACCTTGGTTTCAATATGATCCTCTTTATCAGATGGTTGCGCCCATACCTGGATCTAGTTACATGATCATTCTCTGGATGGTTGCGTCCATGCCATGATTCATGTATCATTTGATAGAGTTTTCAGTTATGTATATGTATCTTTACTTACTTGTAGGTTTTCCGATGACAGATTCTGGTTCCCCACACTGATTCATAAACCATTTCATCCCTCACTCTAGTTCGGCCTTCATGCTTTAGGGGGCATCTGTTACACAGAATTTTGTCAATGTCCCTATAATGTCCATTCCTTAATCTTGGAGGACCTCTACAGTGAACCATACATGTTTTCCCGTCATGAAGAAACTCCCATTGTGTCCCTCTTCATGAGCGGAACAATTCCCTTTTGCATGATTTCCCTAAAATCTTATGTTTTTCCCAGTGTACAAGACCGTCGCTAATGACCCTTCTCCTCCTCACACCAATATGCAAGGATTAACATTGTCCCTAGCACTGAATGGAGTGACTTAGCTTTGTTTGATTCGTGTAGATCCTCTTTTGGAAAGTTTTTTAAATAAGGAGAAAAAGCTTCCAGCTCTAGAAGCTTCATAACGGAAGTCTGGTAAATGGTTGAGCTGGATGGAGTCGAGGATGTCAGTTTGGGCTCCTTTCCCCTATAAGGATGGAACTACCTCAAGAGATAAGACCTTCTCCCATGAGAAGAGGAACCATCTCCCATCCATTCATGCTATATAAACCTCCATTTTTCCCAAGCACAAGCTAGTGTTTAAGTGTTAATGTTGGTGTGATAGTGCTAATTAAGTTTGGAGTAAATAGCAAGCTACTCATAGCTGTAGCTCTCTAGTTGTGTGATGGATAAGTGTGAATTTGGTTTAGTGTGAAGCCTAAAGGGAAGAGCCTTAAAACTATCATTGTTGAGGCCATCATGGAATGCTAACAGAAGTGTGTGGGAACCTGGTTTTATCGGAGGAGAACAACAACATCAAGACAATGGTTGTAATCTCTTCTTGATTCAATATATATGCAACTATCGATTGATTTCCTACATAATGTGTCATCTTAAATTTTTATGGCTTAATGTTTCTTGACTCGTTAAGTAGGTTGAATTAGAATTTGTCTATTATCATGGTTGTTGTTTGTTGTTGTTTACTTGTTTCAGGTGTTCAAAGAAGGGAATGAGAGATAGTTGGAGCAAGCAAGCAAGGTCATCATCAAACGGGATAAGTGTACTAAGAGCTAGGCCCTCTTAATTGGTTCTAACCTAAGGAAATATTCCATAGAATGTATCAGTTATGGCTAGACCCATTATCAGGCTAGAGGAATTGTTTGTGTCCGCACTCATAATTTTACTTCACCACAATAGTGTTGGTGTTTCTATTTTTATTGGTTATAAAAAGGATTGATGCTTCTTAAACTGGAAGCCCCGATGTTCGGAACATCAATTCTTGTGTGTTAGTAATTTTGGTTATAAAAAGGGTTGGTGGTTCTTAAACTGGAAGCCCTAGTATTCGAAACATCAATTCTTGTGTAAGGTCAAGTTGTTTGATCAACTCTTGAGCACATTCAGTATCCAGACCTCCATCCTATCAACTAATGGATAGGTAAAAGTGAAATATCCGATAGATGGTGGTTGTTCCATAGGATGGTTCATTACTTGATGACTCTTATTGCGAAAGCCCCAACGAGCCGAGTTGTCAATATTGTTGATCTTGAAAAGTTCATAAACGATGGTCATAGGCGGTTACTTTTTAAATGGAGGTCAAGTGACAGCTCGAAGATGTGGTGGCAAAAGAGAAATATTAGTGAGATTCCAGAGTGGATGTGGGTGTTGATGAAGACTAGTCAGACATATATTTATTTATTGTTGTAATATGTTTTTTTCTTGTTATCCATGTAATCATTAATGGAGGATGTCGGAAGTAACGCTTCCATGTCATGTATAGTTGTCATTGTGAGTTACAAGGAGTCAATATAGAAGTCGGTGTTTCTAATGTGTGAGTTGTAATGGTGATATGGTTGTCTCGAAGTTAGTAATTTGTGTCTTATATATTTGTACCTGTGATGATCAATAAAAATATTAAGTGGTTTTTGTTGTGTGAACGATCTCTCCCTCTATCTCTATTTTTTCTAACAGCAACATCTTAGATAGGGTTTTATCAGAATAATGTCATATTATTTATGTTTATGTGTGTCTCTAATAAGGTGGCTATTACCTCTCTCTTAGAGGCTCACTTCTCCTCCCCTTCCACAGTAAAAGGAATTTGACACACATACGACCAAACACTCACCAAGCACACCTACCTTGCTTTTTGAAGGCACATTTGCACTCATCTCTCTTGCTGACAGTTAGAGCCAAGGCATATCTTTAAGACAACTGACAATCGGGCCATATTTCATATGGGGCTCCTATCCCAAATGGTGTGAGGTACAATCGGGACTTCACATCGGGGAGAACCCTTAGTTGATGGATTTTCAACACTGTCAACAATAGCGCTAGAAGGAGGGCTAGATGATAAGTTGTGCCCATTGAGTATGTTTTGAACCTCTTATCTAAAATTACTCATCCTCAAATTTTACTCCCAGGGTGTTTCTCCAATTTATCCATTTGTCAATTTTGAATCCCCGATGAGCATCTCTATCACTTATCTCAATTAAAGTTTGATGGTGAGGATGGAACATCTATAACCGAGCACATTTATGATTTTCTTAAATTTTGTTAATCTTACGAAATGGATGATGAAGAGTTTGCTTGTGTGCTTTTCTTCCTCAACCTTGAATTTCATGTTAATCGATGGTGCCATACATTTCCACCTGCTTCCATCCTTTATTTTCATCATTTCCTCAGGGAGATTCATCCAGACTTTGATAGGTATGATTATTGAGATGTTTGTAAAAGAAGCAATCACTTAAGAATGAATCCTAATGAATCATTTGAGGATTTTTCTAATAGATTCCTTCACCTTTGTCATGAATTTCCTTATGTGGATATGGATTAGGATTTCTTGAAACAAGAGTTTGAGTGATTAGTTCTTACCTCTTTGCATGATGAATCCATACCACTTGATGTTTATCTGTCCCCAACTCTTGTAAACCAAGAGACACCCCTAATTTTAGAGGAGGAACTTGTTATTCCTTTTGTTCCTTGTCCTCCTCCTTTTTCAGTTCCAATGCGAGTGCCTCCTTGCGATGATCGTAAAGTTGGGAAATCTTCACATCAAATCCCTAATCCATCTTCTCATCCTCCTTCCACTTTTCATGATTCAAATCCAATAGAGGAAATCTCATAATGGCTCATGAAGCCTATGGTGAAAACCAATTTTTATATTCTTCAAGATAGTATCAACACTCATAACTCTATTCTTGAATCTGATTCAGATTTCTGTTATCCTTTACATTTACATGTTGTGACTTTTTGTACTATGATCTGCTTGATTAATCTACTCCATCAACTATTTTTATGCACTCTCCTAATTTTCAAGTTGTTGGCCCAAATTGCGATTGGGTTCAAGATAGTCACATTACACAGGTAGAGGAGCAGGAAGGTGAAGATTCGTTCAATCTTTCTTCTCTTTTTCAAAATCCTTCGTGTGAAGATGGTGTCTCCTCATTCTTTACTGATATTGAATCTGTTAATCTCAATAATGAATCAAATGAAATCAATTTGTTTATATCCGTAGTATTGGGCAAAAATCACTCTGATGATGATAATTATGTTGATGTATACAATGATGAATTCCCAAGTGAACCAATTGATCTTTCGGTTTCACATGAAAATTTTAGTCTAAAAGATTTAGATCTGGACTCTATTTCGGTCGAAGAAAATGTTCTCACTGAAACTTCCTCTTCGTCTCACTTTCCCTTGTGATCTCCTATTAGCAATGCATCTACATGCAATGAAGATACTCCATGCTCTTCAAGTGCTTCATCGCATGAGTTCACTTCTCAATTGACACAAGGTAGTGAGGTTGTCCATGATGAAAGAGAAAATAATCAAATCATTGAGTATCCTTTCTATCCCGCATCATCTCTTGTTTTCCATTAAGACAACACTTCAAATCAGCTTGCTCATGAAATTTCTCCATCTCTAGATTCGCGTTCAGAATAATCTTTTAACTTGAGTAATACGGTTTTTGAAGTTGTAAAATATGATCAAATCAGTGATACAGATGGCTTCCATATTATTAATAGTGATCTCATCCAAATCAGTGAAAGAAACTATCCTCACACCATGCATGATCTAGTTCAATCTTTGGAATGCAATTTTACAATCCTTGAAAGTTCCAGGACTTTCCAGAGATTCGAGGCACTTCAACTTCCATTGATGGTTATGTCAGGATCTCGTAACTCTGGTAAGACCCCGAACAGAGTCAAGTCTGGTTTTCTTTGCAAAACTCTTCTTTCTGCATGGTTTCACTCGATGTAAATTATTTCTTGAAATATATTTGGCATTGCGAAAATGATCTTTCGAACCTTCAAGATTCGATTTCTAATCAAATTCAAGATGATTCATATTCATGCAAATCTCCTGTATCAAACTTGGGTTTGGAATGTGTATCTCTCATATAATCATGGAACTGTGAAGTTGATTATTCTAAAGATTATCTTTAGCCAAAGGAGTCATACCTGTCACACTCTTCTGAAAACAATAAGCTCCTAATCCTTCTTTTGAATATTTTGATGCTAATATTTTTCTTCATCACACCTGAAATCCTCTGGTTTTCAGTGAATGCATGCATTGTCTGGCGAATCAAATTCCTCTTCACTTGTTTTACCCTAAAGGGTTTCATGTGTTTATTATACTAACATTCCCTTTTACTTCTTTTGACGATTATGATGCTAGTGTAGTGTGTAACCAGTCATAAGAAAATGGTTTGTTACACTCGTCGCATGAGGAAGATGATTCTATTATGAAGAGCATTTGCAGAACTATTCAAATTGATTTACCTTTGGTAATTACAAAATATGAATTTGATACTTTAATCATCCCATCTGATCATGATTCTGTTTCTGTTGACTGTCATTCAACTTACTATTTTCCCATCAACACATCCAATGACATTCATTTTACATCCTTTGACTTTTATGGTTTAACGTCTCACTCTCTGAGTACTTATCAAGCGATTGAGGAACTTCGGCACTCACGAATGGTTATGTCAAGTCCTCCCTATCTTGACACGCCTGTTGAAAATGATCAGATCTATTTATCCTCAAAATATTATCATCGTAATCATGTGCCTTTAATTGAAAATCCATCTTTTCAAATATTTCAAGGTTTTCAAGAGGACTGTCACGAATTTTATGATCCAATTTCTGAATGGTTGGAGCAATCTTACCTGGCAGGATCCATCACAAATAATAACTTTCGATCTTTCCACGTGCTTACTAAGGAGTTTGGTGTAGTTGAAGACACATTCACAAGAAGCTTTTGAGGTTTGTTGAATGATGGTTTTCATCAAAGAGGTAAGAATGTGAACTGGTTAGAAATAGTGGCTATGGCCTATCTTTCTGCTAATAGGAAATACCTTCAAATTTTTGTGCAAGTTATTCAAGTTCTTATCTATTTTGTTGCACATTTCTTTATATCAGTTTTAATTGCTTATATATTTGTGAATGCTTGTCAGAAGTAGTTACGATGGCTTCATTGGAAATTTGATTATACATGACCCCGACCTTCTAGATGATTAGCTTAGGAGTAGGTTTAGTTTCATATTAGTTTACCTGCACATCCATCTTTCATTCATTTTCTGTAGTTTTTCTTGTTTTTTCTCATTTTGGTTTCGCATCATCTTTTCAGTTAGCCTCCTTCCATTTTGTCTTATGGTTTTTCTTCCTTGTTGTGTGTTGTCTTTTCTTTGTTTTGTAAGACCTTGCATGAAGATGCTTTGTTGGATCAAAAAGGAATGTGGAAAAATAGAAAAGGAATTTGTGACACTGCAACATGTGGCTAACTTTTGTCCTTCTTTCTTATCTTGGTTACATATTTTGATCGATGATGTTCCGACGGAAAATGTGATCCTTGCGTTAAGAAAGCCTTGTGTTGAACCATGCTCTCCATGTCTATTCTGGAAACCTCATCCCTACGCTCGATTTTTTAAGTTTCAGTGTTTTTAGGTTGATCCAATCAAGTAGAGAAGGGCAAGGGGAAAATATAAACAAGAAAACCAATATCAAATGTATTTGTTGGCTTAGTGGGGTCTGACCCAGGTTCAAAAATGATTTAGCTAAGCAAATCTCGGTACTACTGGCCCTTTTGGCAACAATCCGCAGAGCGCGAACTAAGGTCTCACCCGAAGTAGTATGGGAGGGTGCTAGAACTAGGTTTTGGCACCCTAGGGATGTATGATATGAGGACATTTGTCCGCTCCCAACCTTCACACTTACTGCGTTACGCGCACCGGCGGGCACCCCGCACCCTGCGATACTGTCTTCGCGCAATTCTAGCCACAGCACGACCCGTCTTATTTACCCAAGTCTTCCTTAATTAGGCTCTGTTAGCTTATTACTTAGATTACTCTCATATATAAGCATTCATTCAAGTAAATATCAACTGCATGCAATAAATAAGCAAAGTAAAAGTAATGCATAACATCAAAATACATATTCAAGAACCAATGCACAAAGTAAACTTCTTTTTATTAGCTTTCAATCCCAATTACAAACCTGACTCCGCCCTGCGCACTT
This sequence comes from Pinus tabuliformis, assembly GCA_031772625.1. Lineage (NCBI taxonomy): Eukaryota > Viridiplantae > Streptophyta > Pinopsida > Pinales > Pinaceae > Pinus > Pinus tabuliformis. Next base: position 860,458,268 of record CM062820.1, read on the forward strand.
AGCTACAAGGGTCCGTGCACTCAGCTGCGAACTCTTCTAGGCCTCTACGCACTCAGCTGCAGAGCCTCTTCCTACTACTATGGCCCAGTACACTTCAAATTCAACTCTAATCTCAAATCATGCCTTCGATATTCTATCTATCATCCCCTTAGCTATCTTTACACTTATATCCTCTCTCTATTTATACAATCCCATGTTCCGTGGACCATGGGTAGGCCGACACAACTTTACATTAAATTACAATATTTTAGGGCAGGCAACCCTATGACTCATCCTAGACTTCGCGCTCTCCGCCCACAATTCCCGGAGTCTTGCAATATAATTGACCAAAACTCGGGCTTTGAGCCCCAAAAACATGTTGTGAGGGATCCCATGCCCAACAAGCCCCCAACACAATCATCGTGACTCGTCTCGAGTCACTTTGCTGGTGCGGCGATCTTGGCATGAAGCCCCTCCAACTGTGCCTGTGTTGCGCGAAGGTCCACACCTGTTGTTCCGTCTGCTGGATCTACTCCATTCCTACTTCTGAATCATCTGCGTCTGACTCGTGTCTCTTCTTTGGTACAGGATTCTGGTGCCCGTGTTTATAGTCCTGCACCCTTGTCCAACTCCTCAAGTCGCGAAGACTATACTTTAGTTAGTTAGTCAAATATACGGCCCACCCGTGTAGGGCTTTAGGCAATTGTTGTTTACTTTTCCTGGGAAGGGTTCTCCATTAAGTTTGACTAACTGTACCGCGCCTCCGTCTGTGACCTCTTTTACCACATATAGTCCCAACCAGTGCATTATGAACTTTCCAGGAAATTTTTCAAACTTTCTATCATACAATAGCACTAAGTCGTTTACTTTGAAGGTGCGCAACTTGATATGGCGGTCGTGCCAGGATTTTTCACACTGCTTTTGTACTTGCTGGTGAAATCCGACCAGAAATCGTTCTTCCTCGAGTTCTTCTAATTGTGCGAGCCTTTCTTCCAGAGCTTCGTGGTCCGTCATGCCTGTGAGCGTTGTTATTCGCAGACTAGGTATGATGTATTCCATCAGCATGACTGCTTCCATACCATAGACCAACCGGAATGGTGTTTGTCCTGTCAATTTCTTGCATGTTATCTTGTATGCCCATAACACAACGGGTACATGCAGGTCCCAGTCGTCCCATTGTACGTTATATACTTTGGTCAGTGCAGTCTCCAGTATTTTATTGAATGCTTCTACTGTTCAATTAGCCTATGGGTGGTATGGTGTACTTTTCTGGCGATAAACCTGGAACTCTTCTGTAAGTGCACTGATAGTTTCATTCAATAAATGTGTTCTGTAATCACTCATTAATATTTTTAGGCAGCCAAATCATGTCAACACGTTTTCAAACAAAACCTTTGCAGTCGTGGCAGTCGTGGAGTCCCTAACCAGTTGTGCTTCCGCCCATCGTGTTAGGTACTCCATCGCGGTGATGATGTAGCGTGCACCCATCTTTCCCTGAGTTTTGATTGGGCCCACAAAGTCGATTGCCCATTTCTCAAACGGCTGCAGTGTCATTTGGGGATTTAGTGGCATCTCGTCCCTTCGTGATGGTTTTCCCATCCTTTGACATATATCGCAGGCCATACAATGCGCTTTCAAATCCTGGTACAGGGTCGGCCACCATAACCTTGCGTGAAGAATATTTTGTGTGGTCACGCGTCCTGCATAGTTTCCTCCTGTAGCACCACCATGTGCTTCGACGAGCATCTAACCTCGTTCAAATTCAAGTACGTATCTTCACAATATCTCATCATTCTGATCTTGTAGAGGTGCCCCGTGATGACAGAAAAGTCTGTCGTGCACACCACCAATTCCTTCTTCTGTTGGATTGAGTACTCCTTTGGCAGAGTCCCTATTATTAGAAAATGGATTATATCTTCGAAGTGTCCGTCCGCGATGCGTACTGCAAAGAGTTGTGCATCAGGTAGTCCCTCCTCCAAATTTGTTGGTTCCTCACCCGTCTCAATTCGTGACAAGTGGTTTGGTCCTGCGTTTAAGCGTCCTGGCTTGACTATGACCTCAAAATCATATTCTTGAAACAGTAATAGCCATCTGCATATGCGCCCCCCAACACAGGCTTTTCACCAAGTATTTCAACGCGGAATGGTCGGTATACATCTTGAAATGTCCGCCAAGTAAATAGTGTCGGTATTTATGGAGCACGTACACCATTTCTAACCCCTCGCGTTTGGTGGTAAAGTAGTTCTTTTCTGCTTTGGACAATATTCGACTCGCAAATGCGATCGGGTGATCCACACCCTCTGCGCCCTCCTGTGTGAGTATGGCTCCCAAGGCGATACACGATGCATCAAAATGTAAATGAAATTCCACGTCCCATTTCGAGAAGACAAAAATTGGCGTGGAGGCCAATTTTCCCTTTAGGACATCCAAACTCTTTATGCAATCATCATTCCAGCAATATGTCACATCTTTTTTCAATAGCTTTTCCATCGGCGTGGTTATTTGGGCATAACTCTTGATAAACTTCCTATAGTAGCTAGTGTGCTCCAAAGTAACGCGTAATTGTTTGACACTGCGCAGTGCTTACAGATTCAGAATCACAACAATCTTCGTAGGGTCCACCATCGGGCCTTGTTTGCAGACCACATGGCCTAACAGGTTTCCAAAGGGAATGAGGAAGGTGCACTTTTTAAGGTTCAGCGCAATCTGGTGTTGGCGTCAAGTATCCAGCATCAAATGTAAGCTCGCTATATGGTGCTTAACTAATCCAAAGATAGTCCAATCGTCCAGATAGACCTCCAAGAACTTGTGGATGTATTCTTTGAATGCCACCACCACTATGCGCGAAAATATTGCTGGTGTGTTCTTCATTCCAAAGGGAATAATAGTGTACTGAAAGAAGCCCCATTCTGTTGCGAATGTTGTTTTACTCCTATCTTCTGGCGTGATCTTAATCTGATGGTACCCTGAGAATCCATCCGTAAATGAGTAAGCTTCCTAACCGCCAACATTCTCCAATACTTCATCTGTGAATGGTGTCGAGAATGGATCATGAACACATTTTTCATTGAGCTTCCTGAGGTCCATGCATATTCTTATTTCTCCTTTCTGTTTTTTCTCCTGCACTACCATAGGACTCACCCAATCGGATTCTTCCACTAGTTCAATAATTCTGGTTGTGAGCATTTTTTCTAATTCGTCGTGGACCTTTTCTTTATACTTTGGGTTCAAGCGGTAAGGTCGCTGCTTAACTGGCTTCGCGTCCGGTTTCAGAGTGATCTGCATCATCCCTAAGTTGCCAATGATCCCTTTTAAGTCCGTGATTTTGATTGTGAACAAGTCTTGGTATTCGCGGAGTAACTTAGCGATCTTATCTACCGTAGCATCGCCCCAATAGTCCCCAAGTGTTGCATACTTCGGCTCCGCTTTTGTGCCAATGTTTACCTGCTTTTTTTCAGCGATGCGATGATGTCAGGATCCTCAATTGATGGTCCTCGAACCTCACGACAACCTTCAGTTTCTGGAATATTAATATTTCGAGGTTCATCATCATCCTCCTCCACCTGCACGTTAAAACACTGTAGTGCGCTACTTAACTGTACCGCCCATTCTGGCTGAATTACTTCCATTGGCTGTTGTGGTATTTTAAAGATAGCGGCTTTCACTGCTTGCAGCGCATCGTCCACAGTGTCTGACCAACAATCTTCAAATGTGAATGTTAATAAGAATCCCTTGTACAAGACATCCCATTCGCCCGTACCATGTTGGAGTTTTGTCTCAGTATACTTATTATCACTAAAAAAAAAAATTGGACAACTTGTATGGTTTCAAAGTTGTAAGTCAGTCTTGGTCAAGTCATTTCTATTCTTTTGTTTAGGGAGTCTAAAACATAGGATAGAGTCTTGTTCCCATTTTTAAATAAGGTCAACAATCTTGTTTTAACTATCATTAGTCCCACATTGGTTCATAGGTGTCATGTGTTAAGATTTTTTCAAAGTTGGCATGCACTATGAAATCAACTAGGAGTTTTCGTAGCACAAACTCATAAAAATACACTATGTGCGCTACGAAAATAGGGATTCGTAACTAGGAGATTTCGTAGCGCAAAACCCAGAATTTGCACTAGCTGCGCTACGAAATCGGGGATTCGTGCCAGATCTTGTCTAGCTGTCTTTTCCATCAAAATCCGTTAATGTTTCATCACCATGTGTCAGTCCTTGAACCATGCCTATCACATGTAGCCATTCATTCTCATCATTAGATTCGTTAGATGTCTTGTACGCATTCTTTCAAATTTAAAAAAAATTAAGGTGAGGTGAGTTAGTCTTGGTTTTTCCCATGTTCCTTTCATGCATAAGAAGACAATTGGCAAGCTTAAGGATGGCACTCATTAGAACTTTTGAAAGCTCAAGAGAGGCAGTTCTCAGTTTCAAATTCAAGCAAGGCAGTGTTCAAACCAATACAGTGCAGGTTTATCTTCAAGTTTCCTTGCAGGGATTTCATAGACATGTCTGAAGAAAGGAAAAATCACAGATCAGGCCGGTGTCTTAGAGCTGAGCCTGAAGGTTTAGATGTGCTCATGAGAAGAAGAGAGGTTGAACATGCATTCAAATAGGTGGGCTGTTGCAAATTCTGTGAAAACCTTCAAGGTGGTCATGTTCAAGTAACCAAAGAATTTTCTTTCAATTTCGCTGGTTTGAATTCAAGAGTTGGAGTGCTAGAAATTTCAATTTCTCCTGAGGTCATATCTGCAGTCACCAAGATACCAAGAGGCCAAGAAAGATGGTTCAAGAACTTTAAATTCGAAATGGCACCCTGCCAAGAATTTTTGAAGCCAGAATTCATAGGCTCAGACTTAACCAAATCAATTCCCAGAAGCTATGTAAAGGATGCATATGCCAACTTGCTGACATGCATCCAATGATATTTTACCTGTGAGGGAAGATATCATAAGGTTTAATCTTACCATTTTAAGCTCCTCTTACATTTCACTAGAAAGATATCTCCTGATTTACCTTTTTATCTGTTCCCTAGCTTAGGCAAAATGTCTGATAAGGTTCAATTGAAGAAAGAAGCTTGTGAAACCTCCTTATTCCATCATGGGTTGATCAAGTTGATTGTTTTACATGAGATTTAGAAGATTGGAAGAGAATGGTCTGCTTTCTTGTTTATGACAGGCTTTAAAACTGAAACAGGACTTAGCCCTAAGGCTAAGGAGATTTCTTCACCAGCAGTAAGTTGTCAGGAGGAAACAAGATCAAGAAGATTTGTGAAATTGAAAGCCAGAAAGCAGATGAAGGAGCCTATGACACCACTAGTAGTTCAAGACACACCCCAACAGTCACAGAGGAAGAAGGTTCAGATCAATGAGGTGGTACAAGAGCAGTCTGTTGATAAAACTATCCAAAGAAGAGTAACAAGAAGTCAATTAGCCAAGGAAAAGGGGAAGACTATGATTGTTGATGAAAGCCCAACTTCAAAGGGAAGTTTGAATGATCTCCTCTAGGCCATCGACATAGAAGAGACTCCTCTGGTCCAAGCAGAGCTACTTGAAGCCAGCAAGAACAAAACCAAAAGAGTTAAATCTTCCAAAAAGCTTCAATTTGATGACCAGGTCTCAGAGTTTGTGTTCAAGCCAAGAATACCTGTGACAAGGCATTCAAGAAGGATACAAGAGGCACAGCCAGAAGCAAGTGAGACAGGGGAGGTAGCAGAATTACATAAAGAACCTGAAACATCATCACAACTGCACAAAGATGACAGAGGTAAGACAATTATCACTCATAAGGAAGAATGTAGCTTCGAGGAGATTAAGAAGAAATTGAAGCTTACTAATCTTGAGATTGCCAAACTTAGAAAAAAATCAAGGAAACATGCAGTTAAGGAAGCCAATTTCAACAAAATGGAGGCTCTGTGGGAAGATAAAAAAAGCTTCAATACCTAAAGTAGTTAGCTATCATGCTCAATATTTCACTTGGATGGTCCCTGCAATAAAAGAGGCAAGATATATCAGGAGGTTCAATGGAAAATTAAGAACTGGAATCTGAATAATGAAAAGACAAATCGAAGATTTGAATATTCAACTGAATGAACCAGAAGAACAGCCTCAACATAAATGAAGAAGACAGTAAGTGAAGCAATTTTGGGACAATTTTGGTGTGAAGTTTACTTTTTGAAGATTGAAGGTTATTTTGGATAGATAATGTCAGATTATTTGGCTCATAGCATGTGGATAAGCCATCGAAAAATCCCAAAAAATGACAAAAACTGTGTTCTTGAATCACACAGCAGTTTCGTAGCGTGCTACGAAACTGCTAAAAATGACATATAATGCACAGCAGTTTCGTAGCGCACTACGAAACTGCTGAAGCTGCCAGTTTTGTTTTTTAATCAATTTTGAAATGAAAAGGGGGAACCATTATGAAAGAATGTTGTTGTAGAAGACACAAAAGGGCCACCTCAGAAGTTTTGAATACTAAGCAAAGGAAAATTCAAAGAATGAGAGGCATTTAATATCTCCAAACTCTGCGCTACGAAAACAGCAGTCATTTCGTAGCTCAGACAGTTGTCATGCTTCAACCAGCTTCTAAGGGGTTTTGTCTTAGCACGAGTATATGAGCAGGACCTTTGGACTAATTCAAGGCATCACATGTTATCAAAAGAGATAAAATGGTTAGCAGAATTCGAGGAACCACTTTGGAGACCAAAGCAGAAAAACAGGGGCAGTTTTCCTAGTATCCAGGGAGTGTTAAAGGACAAGAAATCAAAGGCCAGCATGAAGTTTAAAGTCATCACTCAAGCCAAATATGAAGAGGGATAGATGTCAAAGAACAATTTTGTTTTCATAGCTAAGGTTGTTTCCAGCATAGATAAGGAGTTACACTCCTAGTCAAATTAGGTCTCTAAGACTGTTAGTTTACAGTGAGTTGTAATTAATAGTTTGTTTAAAGTTCAATAGGTGTCAGGTCTAGATAAATTCGAATTCCCCTCTTGCTGGAGGAAGGAACTAAAGCTTGTAAGGAAACTATATATATGACAAGAGTTGTAATGCACCAAGGGTTGGAAATTTTCAGAGAAAACACTCATATTGTGTCATTGTAGAAGATTATGTTTTTATGAATACGGACTTTGGCTTTACTTCTCAGGATTCAGAAAGAGTTAAATGGTGGCTTGTTTTATGTTTGTCCTCATTTCCTTATTTGCAGTAGTATGAATGTATGATACTTAGAACTCATTGGCAATGCTCTAACTTCCTTCATGCATTTGTAGACTGTGTTTCCTACATGTTTCTATGTGTTAACTGATATATTGAACTTTTGATGCCCTGACTTCCATGTTCAGCTAATATTGTTGTCATACTAAGCATTTTCTGACTCCATAAGCCCAATGGATGTTTATTGACTGTGTTTCAACCATTTACACTTCTTCATTTGTTTCATAGAGTTAGCCATCTAATCCATTATCAAAATCTTTAACCTAGTGAGAGAGCCCTCTCAGGTTGAGGAGGCTAAGCCTCAACCAAAAGTTGGTTTGAAATAGTTACTCAAGGTCTACCTGATCAGCAACTTGTCAGGGTTAGGTTTTGTGATAACCATACCAGTTCATGGGTATGACATCGAGGGTATGGTAGAATAAGTGTACCTGTTCAGGCTGTGGTTCTTCGTCGTAGACCTTGGTCCATTTCACGAGGTGTGTGCGTGGGTCATCTCATCCATCATATTTGTCTTCCAACCATAGTTGCGCTTTCCCAAATCGTAGGCACATCATCCTTTTGCATCCACGCCAGTCCTCAAAATTTCCTTGATGTGTACCCCACCATCGTGCGGGTGTTGCACGCAGTGCCCACTTCAACGCATTGAACCACTGCTGTTCTGGTATCGCGCTTTCAAATTTTCTCAGGAATTCATCCACCACTATCAATCCATCATATGTCGGCAGCTCTCTTGCCTTTGTTGTCACGCAACGCAGTGATCTAACCATCATGTTTCAATTCAGCATCGTCACTTCGTACAACCGATTCTGCCATCGCTCTACTTCTTCATTTGAATCTGAAGTGTAGTCGTATTCACCCAATACTGGTCTCGCACAGTTATCTTGTAAATACAATCAAAATCATTGTTGCACACCGGTTCAGTGTAGCGTGCTCCTTTAGCTGGGTCCAGTGGGACTACTATGCGTAGTGACCTTTTCTCGAAGATCATTTTACGCTTCTTTAGGTCAATGACTCCATTCATATCAGTGGCCCAGCCTATTCCTAACAACGTGGGATAGGGATTCTTGTCATTGACGAACTCTATTACTTCAAAATTCCTGTGCGCTCACACCTTCAATATCAACTGTTACCCCTTGCAACCTCCCCATGGGAAAAATCTTCTGTCATTTTGCCATTCGTAATTGAAAAGGGGACCATTGTAACGTGGGCCTACCCATGCATTCCCATGTTTGCTTTGGTAATACATTCGCGTTCAAACCCAGATCTAGAATTACCTTATCCATTTCATACTCACCAATTTGTGCAGTCAACCTCATTTCCCTTCCAGTGCACAATGCATGTTTCCCCAATTTTCGGACTACGTGTGGTTCTCCTGACCTCGCGCACCTGGTGATCAGTTCATGTAGTCCTTTAACTGCCTTGCTGTCGCGCAGCAGTTTCATGCACGTCTCTAGAAAGGTAGTGAGCATTGAAGGATCCATTCCTGGCTCTGGTTGATCCTTACTACCTGAAGTGGAGGCCTCCGTGAAGCTCTTCTTAGCTTCCATGAATGTCTCCTTTACGCGTTATAAGTCAAACTTGGGTTCCTTTGCAGGAGCCTTACGAACCCATGTACTTTCCTTTGGCTACTTCCCCGTATCCTCTCCTGTGTCCGTACCGCTTCTGAGCATCATGTTTACATTCGAGTCCTCTTCACGTGGCTCAGACCTAATCATTTGTATATTCTGAGTCGAAGGAGGTTAGAATACCCCTTTTTCGTGCATCCTCGTGATCAACGTAGGACAGTCTATTGTTTCATGATCAAACTGAGCACAATGCGTACAAGATATCCTCGTCAAGTTGGTACAATCGCGTGCATAATGCCCTGGTCCTCCACAATTGTAACAAATTAATTGTTCACGGCCCCTTCCTGGTCCCATTCCACCTCGTCCTCGACCTCGCCCCTAAAATCCAGCGCGCACCATCCCTGCATCTGGGTCAAGGGCTCGCGTTTCAATCTGCATCCTATAGGCAGGGGTCCGATCCATCATTAGATCATAATTGTGGCAAGTGCGCTCATCGTGGCCTACTGACCTGCAGAAATTACAAAACAATTGTTTGGGTGTATGTGTATAATTCTACAACAAATGACAATTATCCGTCATGTGTTTCCCTCCTATCTGATATATCGCGCACCATAAAGTGGGTACCGCGCTCGGCCCTGCCTATGCCTCCAGTCTCAACGGCATCGGCCCTCCTCCTGCCAAGTAGTTCGCGAACACTGGACAATGATCCTTGTCATGGCCTTGGCCTTTGCATTTTATGCACCATACTTCCTCACGCGCCTCTGGCCGCGGTGCCCTATCTTGCTTCAAATTTTTCATTTCCAAACACAGATTCTGTAGCTGCACGTGGATAAGTTGAACTCCCAACCCAAGGTCTTGTATCGGGGTCTTATGTAAACTCATTTCCATTTCCAATGCTTTGGCCTAGGTAGAAATTTTCTACTGTGACAGCGTCGTCCTCAAGTGCGATGTCATAGATGCTACAAACCATGCGCGATTTTTTCCATCCGTCAATGTCATATTGGCTTCACGGATCATACTCTTCAACCGTTGATCCAAATCCCAGGGAGTCTCGCCCGGGAGCATCGCGATTTATTTAAACCCGATGATTGATTGTGTTTCTGACTTTGGCCTACTAAATTCCCTATTCAGCGCATTCTGGATCTATGTTATCCCTGTGTTTGGGTGGTCGTTAGAGTGCTTGATATACCATGTTAATGCGCGTTCTTGCATCACGCTCACCAATGTAGCCTTCTTAATATTGTCATCTGTGACACCTTGTGCTTACCATACTGCTCTTACCACGAACCAGAATTGGTATGGATCTTCATTTCCTACCCCTCTGAATACTGGTAGTTTGATCACGCTCACCATGTTGTACTATGGAGGTGGTGGAGGTAGAGTGGGTGGAGATGGAGGTGAGGGAGGCGAAGCGGGAGGCAGTGTGGATGGAGGTGGTAACCATGGAATGCGCTACCTTATTAAACTGACTGTGCTTCTTAGAGAGACCTTCACGAAACCTTCCTCGCTCTCTCGCGGGGGTGAAATCAAGGGACTATTTTCTAATTCTTTGCTACTTTTGTATATCTTTCCGCTCCGCGTAGTCCCAAACATTAATGTATTCGCATGACCCTTTTTTCACACAATAGCATCTTAATCCAAGTATTCAAAGATTTAATATACTTACCTCGTGGTCGTTTGAGAAAGCTTCATTCTGCCTCGATGTAGCTCACGGTAGTGTCTACCTCAAACTCAGTGATAAATCCCCCTGTTATCCAGTCAAGCGAATGGTCCACAGTTCGCGTGATCTTATCTTTTGATGCCTCTAGTCGGCGCACTAGTTCCGGAGTCCACACTATTGGCTTGTCAAGCCTACACCTTCCCTGGCTGTCAGCTAACTTCGCGATCCACTCATATAGCTCAGAAGGAAAGGATGCAAAGAAAATCTCATGGATTTCCGTATACACGTAGCGCTCCAACCACTTTTCCTCAGATACTTTCGGAGTTCTATTTTCCTGTGTCGCGAACTCGTGAATCTTCTTGTCCAACCACTCTTCAATTTCCTTCTTTGTTGGGTTTCATTGGCACAACATCAGACATCCCTTATGCAGATCACGGTCCTGGCAATGGTGCCATTTGTTGGCTTATTGGGGCCTGACCCAGGTTCAGAAGTGATTTAGCCAAGCAAATCCTAGTACTACTGGAGCTTTTGGCAACAGTTCACGGAGCACAAACTGAGGTCTCACCCGAAGTAGTATGGGAGGATGTTAGAACCAGGTTTCCACACCCTGGGGATGTCTGATATGAGGTGATTTGTTCGCAGCCCAACCTTCGCAGTTATTGCGCTACACGCACCCGTGGGCACCCCGCTCCCTGCGATACTGTCTTCACGCAGTTCTAGCCACATCGCGACCCATGTTATTTACCCAAGTCTTCCTTAATTAGGCTTTGTTAGCTTATTACTTAGATTACTCTCATATATAAGCATTCATAGAAGTAATTATCAATTACGTGCAATAAATATGCAAAGTAAAATTAATGCATAACATCAAAATACAGATTCAAGAACATATGCATAGAGTAAACTTCTCTTTATTATCTTTCAATCCAAATTACAGACCCGACTCTGCCCTGTGCACTCAACTGCAGGGGTCTGTGCACTCAGCTGCAGACTCTTTTAGGCCTCTACACGTTCAGCTGCAGAGCCTCTTCCTACTACTATGACCCAGTACACTTCAGATTCAACTCTAATCTCGAACCATGCCTTCGCTATTCTATCTATCATCCCCTTAGCTATCTTTACACTTAGAGCCTCGCTCTATTTATACAATCCCATGGTCCACGAACCATGGGTAGGCTGACAAGCCTTTACATTAAATTACAATATTTTAGGGCGGACAGCCCTATGACTCATCCTAGACTTCGCACTCTGCGCCCGCAATTCGCGGAGCCTTACAATATAATTGACCAAAACTTGGGCTTTGAGCCCCAAAAAAATGTTTTGGGGGATCCCATGCCCAATAGTATTATATATGCTTCTCTCAAGGAACAACCTCTCCTGCTCTCAATAAGTTGGGATCCCTCTTCTACCCATGAAATAAATAAGTTTCGATTCACATTCCTATATAAAATAAATAAATAAATGTGAAAGAAGAAAAAGGCTTTCTGTGCATAGAGGTGAAGAAAACAACTCAATTGTGGTACTGCTTAGGCTCCCTGATAGCGGAGAAATGTTTGTGTTCCTTAAGTGACTCTGTCGGGGTACTATCCAGGCCTGTTGGTAGCGGAGAAACACTAGATATGAAAAACTATACTAAGAAAATATAGATCTCGCGAACTTCATTACCCTGTCATGATTCAAAACATTGTGTGATCATTGATCTTATGTTTGTGTTTAACCGAGTAAAATAATGAAGATGAATATGTTTATGAATGGGAAGCCATGGTAATATGGACAATGAATCAATACTTCCTAAAGAAATAGGCCTTGCATGAAAGAATTGACCAAGGCAAAGAAGCTAGAGTTCTACCAGTGTGTCACCAAGTGTTGTCATTGTGACAAACACCCTCCAAAATGTTTCATGTACTTCGATTTTGGAGCCTACTATGGATCTTACAACCAGTCATTTTGTGGTCACTTCTTGATCGATCGAAGTCACTTTCTCACACATGCTCTGTTTGCAATGAGTTCATGAACACGTTCTTCCATGTAAGTTTGAACAAGCATAAGCACAGTCTGTCTGTAATAGCCCTAGTGAAAATTCTATGTAAAAATTAATAAAGGCAAAATAATAACCACATTTGATGGGACACTTATTCCAAGCTTAATGTTGGGAGAAACATCCTAGTGTGGGTGTTCATTTGGTTTATTATCCTAAGGAAATTGGAAAAGGAAATGGTTAAGGCTTTGGAAAGGAAAAATGGAATTTTTGGCACATTTATTTATGAAAATAATGGAAATTAGGAGAAAACGAAGGTGAAGGGTCACAGGTTTCATGTGAGGAGGAAAATGAAGGAAAATAATGGAAAATGAAGAAAATAGAGGCCTAACTAATAAAAAAGGCTTTCGAGGATCAATTTGTAAGCTTTTATCAGTTCAATTTTGGAGTTTTCTCATTATTCTCTCTCTCTCTTTCACTCTTGGAAACTTTGAGTTTTTCTTGGAGAACTTTGGCATTGGATTGAGAAAGGCAAAGAAGGAAACAGGAAGGAAGGATCAAGCAAGGAAGATCGAGATTGAGCAGCTACAACAATATTCTTTGCAAGTATCAATTTGCATGTGTGTTTTCCTTGCTATATTTGGCATGCATGGTATTGCATGTGGTTATTTCGTTGTTATGGCATGGGTTTTTCCACGTGTTTCATTGTTTTCATCCTAGCCTTTCCATTTCTAGATAACCATAGTGTGATGGGGTTCTCATGTTTTAGTTGAGCTGGATTTCCAGATGGATTTGAAGTTGAGTGAGGTAGATCTCTAAATGATAGAACACATGGCCTAGTAACCCTTGAACTAGACTATGGGTTGCGGTAAAGCTGTATTTTGTGTTGCCTCGGTGGGCCTAGGAATCCTCGATCGGTGAATGGCGGGATGTACATTAAATCTAAGTGGTGGTTGCCCTTGATTAGGCCTAGGAATCCTTGCCGGTGAATTGTGGGATATACTGTAAAGCCTAGATGGTGGTGCCTCAGTTTAGGGCCTAATGATCCCTGGATCAGACTGTGGATTGCGGTAAATCCTGAGAGACTAGGAGACAAGAAAATTCCTCATGGTGTAGGTAGATAAATCTGGTGGCATCCATGCTTGTTTCGACCTAGTGATATGGTAGAGATCATGGTAAAGCTTGTTATTACATGTTTATTGTGTTGGCCTAGTGATTAAGGATGGATTACGGTAAAGCGTGGTTTATATTGATGAGGGTGAGGTGGTTTAACCTCAGGATGCCCTGGTTGGTTCTTTTGGTTTGAGTCCCACATTCATGCTTGGAATATGGCATGGGGGTGAATGGATGAAGAGAGATTTGGCTCAGCCATTCTACGGTCGGGTGGAACTTGGTACTCCCATCCCAGGTTGGATTTTCCATTCATTAATAAGAGGTTCTCTCCTTGATATCTTATGTATAAATGTGTTGGTTTATATGCGGATTTTATGGCTAATGTATCCTTGATATTTTTGTTGTTATTATGTTGGTTATAAGCATGTTTTATGATGGTGATGATTTATGGTTCTCCTCGTGCTTTTATTTGTAAATGAATGAACAATGTATCTATAACCTAACATATGATATTGCAGCTAATGATATAAGGGAAAAATGCTTCTTATTTATTCTCAAATAAGTGTGAGACCCCTATGCTTAGATATGTTGTTTACAACTGTAAATTATATATTTGTGATATGTTTGACGAAATGCTTGTCATGGCTAGTAGGATTCCAATCAATCCCTTGTTCAAGAATTTGCATTTGTATCATCATTACCTTGTTATCTTTATGTTTTGAAGGTGTCATTTAAATCTGGGCAGTGACCTGGGCTCTGGGCCTAAAAAAGTGGCTCAAATCCCGACCATGTTGGCATGACACTTGGAAAAATAGCCCATGGATGTTGGCATGCCATGATTTGGGAGCATCCAGAGTCCTCTAGACGCTGGCATGCCCATAGCATGGGAGAGTCTGAGAGTTAATTGGTCTATAAACTCAGTGGGACCTACAGGCTGATTTCCAGAAAGGTTGGGATGGTTCCTAGGAGTCCTCATGCTGGTGTGGAAGGTTCGTATGTTGTGTTTACATAGATTCCACTTCCTTAAGGTCACATAAGAAATTAAATCCCATCATAGTAGCCTCTCATCACATGTTTACCCCGGTTGGACAGTTGCTTTGGTAGATGTGGGAGGAGGGTGTTACAGAGTAGTATCAGAGCATGGTTCACCCCTTGGACTGGATGGGTGATATGTGTTGGTCATGCATTCATGTCAATTGCATGTGTGTTAATCATACTTGTGGTATATATACTTGTTGCATATGCATGGTGTCGATCATGGTTATAGTGATGTCGCCATGTGAAAGAGGATGTTGTTGTTGTTGTGAAGCGTGTCGTCATGAGTGTATGATTGGTTACATGTTGTTAATGCTTGTGTATTGTCAAGTGTACACTAGTATAGTTGTGGTTGTCATGCATGAGGTCATGGTTTGTATAGTTGATAATGTCATGCATTGATGACTAGACTCTAGCTAAATTAATGGTTACATGGTTATATGCATATTTGTTATATGTCTATATGCTGCTATGATCATGTTATACATGTATTACGTTGATTGCTTAATCTTGCAAACGAGATATCCTCCCCAGATTATGTTAAGGTACATTGGTTTATTGTGATTTGGTTTAGCTGACATAGTATGCCTTGCAGGAAAGAGATCAAAATGGCTAGCAAGATGGTAGACTATAAAGATTCTCCCTATGAATCAGATGAGCAGCGTGGTGTTGGGAACTCTTTTGACTTAGTAGACACATTGAGAAGATTGAAGGAAGAAATAAGGAGTTGTAAGGAGGACATTGAAAAAATCATGCAGGAATAAGAGAAATAAGCAAAGGTTAATGCAATACTTCTTCGGTGTTTGTTAGAATTGCAGCGACAAGGGCCACTCCAGCTCAACGACAAGAGGACAGAGCTAATGGGGCATATGGAAGTAGGTCTCATGGTGGTCACAGGTCGGATAGAGATGGCATTTTTAGATATCACAGGTTGTTGGATACTCTAGATAGGATAGGTGATGGATACAGGTATAATTCTAGTTATGGTTCTAATAGGCATCATTATCATCCTTACAGAAGGAAGAAAAGCCACCTACTTTTGATGGAGACTCTAATAAACCAGAAGATGCAGAGGCTTAGATACTTGGGATGAACAAGTTCTTTGAGTTACATGAGTACACAGAAAACATGAAGGGCAGAATTGTTATCTTCAGCTTGAAAGGTAAAGAAAATATATGGTGGGAAGATGTGAAGTGGGTCAGAGACATAAGGACAAAGGAGTTGAGTTGGCATGAGTTCAAGAGGCTTTTTAGGAAGAAGCATTTGTCAGAAAGGTACTACGATAGTAAGGCCAAACAATTATATGAGGTAAAGATGGGCTCGATGACAGATGAAGAGTACACGACTAAGTTCCTAGAGCTATTGAGGTATGTACCGTATCTTAAATATGAGAAGGCTAAAGTTCAGCGATTTGTCAGTGGTTTTCCATTAGCATTTAGAGATTGGAATGAGTATGATGATCCACAGTCCCTTGAGGGAGTTATTAGGGAATTGAACCATTGTTGTGAACATTCAAATAGAAAGGATGAATCTCAGCAAGGATGGAAAGGGAAGGACAAGGATAAAGGTAAATGGTAGCCGAAAAGAACAAAACCTTAGAATGCAGAAGAGAAAGAGAATGTGGAACCACAAAAGAAGTTCAATGCAGCTAGACAGGGAAATGGATCACAGCAACAGCATAGAGGTGATGGTACTGTAAGGTTGGAGTGTTGGACATGCGGTAAGGAACACTTTAAGAGAGATTTCCCACAGAATCAGGGTGGCAGGCCTTAGGTATATAGTGCACATGAGGCGTAGAGTTTTGGGGATGTTGGTCATAGCCTTCCTTGTATCTATGCAACACAGGATAACAAACAAGTGCACCATCAAGCATCTATCATCGAGATGGAAGGTAAGCTCTGTGATCAAGTTGTTTCTATTTTGATTGACCCTGGATCTAATTATAGTTATGTTAGTCTTGACTTGGTGGATAAGTGTGGTTTGAATAAATAAGTGCATGCAAAATCTTGGTTGGTGTAGTTGGCTACATGTACAAAGAAGTGAGCTCATCATTGGGTAAGTTCTTGTGCATTTGAGTTGAATGGCATGTTTACCTCAGCACATTTGAATGTATTACTGTTGGGATCATACATTATGTTGTTGGGCATGGATTGGTTGTACCTTCATAGAACCAAGGTGGATTGTTATGACAAATCCATCAAGTACTTGGATGACAATGGGGAACCAAGAGTCTTACAGGGAAAGAATAAAGTTGCATCAGTTAAGATGGTGACAGTTATGCAGGAAAAGCGCAGTCACAGAAAAGGGTGTGTGCTATTTGCAATGCATATTTATAGTGACAAAGCTAAGGAAGTTGAGGATGCAGATGTTTTGAGTGGGTACCTAGTACTGCAACAGTTTCAAGATGTATTTCTTGAGGATATTTTAGAGTTTCCACCTCATAGGGAAGTAGAGGGGCAGCTCTAGCATCAAAAGCACCTTACAGGATGAATACACATGAGTTGGTAGAGTTGAATTTGTAGTTGGACAAGGGATACATTAGGCCAAGTGTATCACCTTGGGCGCGTCGGTATTGTTTGTGAATAAGAAGGATTGTACTCTCATATTATGCATTGAATACAGGTAGTTGAACAAAGTGACTATCAAGAATATATATTCGTTGTTGAGGATTGATGACTTGTTCGATCAGTTGAAGGGAGCATCAGTGTTCTTGCAAATTGATTTGAGATCAGGATACCGCCAGGTACATATCAAAGAGGAGGACATTTACAAGACAACTTTCCGGACCAATTATGGGCATTATGAGTTTGTTGTAGTTCCATTCAGTTTGACTAATGCTCTAGCTACATTTATGTGCTTGATGAATAGTGTGTTTCTTCCCCATTTGGACAAGTTTGTTATTGTGTTAATTGATGATATATTGGTATATTCTAAAAATGAACAAGATCATGTCAATCATTTAGCCGCAGTGTTGAGATTGTTGAGAGAGCATCAGTTGCATGCTAAGCTCAGCAAGTGTGGTTTCTTTCAAACTAAGGTACTATACTTGGGATATGTTGTCTCCAAGGAGGGCATAATAGTAGATCCAGAGAAGATAAGAGATATTATGGAGTGGGAAACCCCTAGGAATGTGGATGAGGTGAGATATTTCATGGGGTTGGCAAGCTATTATAGTAGGTTCATCAGGAAATTCTCGTAGATTTCTTATCCTATTAAATCATTGCAGAGGAAAGGTAAGAAGTTCGAATGGATACAGGAGTGTGAGGCTAGTTTTGACCAACTCAAGTAGTTGTTGAAACATGCACTAGATTGTAGATCCAGAAAAAGAATGTATAGTATGTACAAATGCTTGCAAGAGAGGACTTGGTGGAGTCCTTATGCAAGGAGGACATGTAGAGTGCTATGAGTCACAGAAACTGAAGGAGCATGAGCATAATTATCTGATGTGTTAGTGTATGTCAGTCCTGCCAATCACCAGTGATCAAATGTACTCTTTCAAAAATTTTGTTAGGGTCTTAGGTCAAATTTTTATATTTTCAATAGGGTTTCAAATAAAAATTGGTCACTGGTTAGTATGTCTACGTAGGTTACTACTCCCTCCATTCCATGGTCAAAATGCCATCTTGGTCATGCCATCATTCATTCTGATGAGTCATCAATAAAGTGTCTTGATCATCACCTCAGTCATCATCTCATGGTCACTCATACTGCAATGTACAAAGGTCCAAATCATCAGTTTCATTCTCCATTAGATGTCATCATTATGGTCAAGTCATCAAAATGGTCAAAAACAGTCATGACATCATCTAAGTCATCATTGTGGGAGTAGTAAGTAGGGAAAGTACTCTATAATGATCTCTAAAGCATATTTTGATCTTCATTAAGATGTAATATTGCATGATGAAGTTGAAGGCTGCAGTACAAAAGCAATTTCATATCATTATGTAACAGACAAGGTGGGCCCACATTACCACCTAAGAGAAAATCGACCTCCTTGCCTATAAAAGACGAAAAGATAAAAAAAAATTCATTCCATCCTCTCAGACTTATATCCATCACTAAAAGTCATCCTCACCTTTAGAAAGAATTTTTTTTTCCCAAGAGTGCCAAATTACTATTACGCAGCACTTTTCACTATTGTGTTGCACTTTTCTCCAGTAGCGCCGTTCTTTTCTTCCAAGTGTTGCGCTTTTCCTCCAAGGTACCAAATATTCATTTTCAAGGGATTTCTTCAGCAACCAGAGGTGTCATCTCCTGAAATACAAGTAAGTGAGGCTCTCATGCCCCTCCTCCACCTTCCATTTGCTTCAGTTTGCCTTTGAAAGCTCAGAATTCACCCTCTCCTAGGGTTTGCTGCATTTTTTGTTGTCTGAGTGTTTTTTTATCCATTTGCTCTAAGAAAACCCTAATTTAAGGCTCAAACCACCTTCCCTCACCTTCATTCACCTTCCTTGACACCTCCTTTCACTCATTTCCCTCATCTCCTTCAATTCATCACAAACCCTAGCCTAAACTACACTTTCCTAGGTTAGGGTTGTGTTTTCCACTTTTGCACCCTTTCCCCTCACCCATCCCCTAAAATTTCACTTCCCTACACTCCCTAACATCTATCCCTAACCCCCTAAATTTTCCCAAGAATTTAGAAGCTCCCAAACCCCTTCATCTCCCTCCATTCCTAAAACTACCCCAAAATCCCCTGTTTTCCTAACACAAAACCCTAATTCCTATTCTTAGTGAGCTAGGGTTTGAAATGGATCCAGAAACCTCAAACATTGATCAAAAGAAGCATAAGGGAGGCAAAATAATCATATATGAACCCACTACAGTGTAGGACATCATGGCTTCACCCTTCCTTAAGAAATCATTCTAAGATGCATGTTGCCTTGTTTTCTGCCAAAAGATTGAAGAGTTAGGTTTTAATGAAAAGTTAACAAGCAGCTTCGCCACCAGCCTAAGGAGAGATAAGGAAAAAAATTCAAGGATAACTTTTACCCTTTCAACCAAGGCCATTTCCATAGCCACTGGGTTCCCTGATCATGGAGAGGTTTAGTTCAAGAGGACATACCTAGACCTTGAAAATTACAAAATGTTCTTGAAACCTGCATACAAAGCTGCCCCAAAACATATTTTTCCTTTTAGACTGTTGCTTGACAAGTATGCCCCTCTCATGAAAATTATCATGAAATACTTCACATGTGAGGGTAGGTTTTCAAGGATATATCAGTACCATGTTAGATTACTTATGCATTTCACAGGTGTTAAACCTCTTAACCTACCTCACTACCTCTACAGAAGCTTGGTAAAAATGGCAGAAAAGGTACATAGCAAAGGGAAAGATCATCAAGAAAGTTTGTTCCATCATGGCTTGGTGAAAATCATTGTTTGCCATCGTCTTACATAGGTAAACCCATCTTGGGAGGCATTCATGCAATCAACCTCTCTTTTGCCTACTCCAACTCAATCTAGCAGTCAATCTACACCTTTGGCATCACCAAGACCACAGGAAGTGGGTTCTACAAGCAAACCTGTAACAAGAATATCTAGGGCTGAGGTGACTAAAACATACACTAGAGGAAAGAGGCTTGTGTTTCCTCCATTAGACACCTTTGAAAGAGGAAGAGAAGGTAGATATTGACACCTATATGGAAGATCTAGTAATGCATGAGGAGGACAAGTCACATGAGAAAATCATTAAGGAGAAAGAGGCAGAAATCATAGGGCTAAAGGATGAAATTGAAAAGGTAAACTATATTATTGCATTCCTACAACAGGAAAACAGCCAGCTAAAGGTAAAAAATATCTTGCTCAACAAACCTAAAACTGATGTGGTGGCAGAGCATGACAAAGGAAAGGAAGTGGTAGATGTGGAATAGGTTGAAGGCAAGAAGGTTCAGATCAAGCCTAGAGGGCCAAATACCAAAGGTTTACAGAGACAAGAAGGGCAAGGGAGTGAGTCATCTCCTCCATTAGGTCAGCAAGACCTTGTTAAATCATTTGAAGCAGATCTTGAAGAAAACAAGGAGTATTGGCTTGAGAAGGTCAATGATCATTTGGAGATGCTCCTGAAAAGGGAAAATAGGGCCACCAACCTACAGAGGCACATGGCAAGGCATTACTACACTTGACACTTGATCAGTCAAATCAGGGTCAAAAACTTGAAAAGGGAATTGAGGAAAACCCTAATTGAGCAAAGGAAGAAGGATAAACTTGACCTGTTGGCTGAGGCCTCTCTCATTGCCTAGCACATCATTTTCCAACTCAAAGGGGCAAGTCTAGACCATTTTTTGTAGAAAATTTTGAAGTTTTGTGACTTTTTGGCTATAACAGAAAATCTCAATCAGCCAAAAGTGTAGTGCCTTAGCGCTGCGCTTTTCCTTGAGGCCTCAAAATGATAAAAACTTTGCATGCTTAGATAGCTTATCACCTGTACATATCAGCTATGCCACTTGGGTGCCATGTCAACTTTTAGTTTGGGACAAAAAAGCCAAAAATATGCCAAAAAACCACTTTCTGCCACTTTTTCACCCTGGCGCTGTGCTTTGAGAGTGATCTTGGGAGAATAGATTTTTCTCAGCCTTGGAGAGGCCATTTTTCATTCTTAAGGACTCTATGGAAAACTATACATACTAATCTTTCCAATAATGTTTTCAGATCAAAATTTGGAGTACCGGAAGCCACTCAAAATTGTCCTCCAAGTTGGCGCTATGCTTTTCTTAGATGGCGCTGCGTTTTTCCCAGAATTTGCTGCGCTTTTCCTAGGAAGACATGAATTCGGATTTTCTCCAGTCAATGTCAAAGTTGATGGTAAAATTATCATGTGACGTAATCAAATGTAAATGAGGTAGATAATGTAAATTTCATGCAGATTCATGCTTACTTATGTTTGTAAAGTCAAAATGAATCAGTTGGTTTAATTAGGGAGTTTGTTTTTAACTTCCCTAGGTTTAGGTTTGGTTAGACATATCCTTGTAAGAAGTTCCTATCATGAGGGATTCGACCCCTAAGAGGCGGAAAGATTTGTTTTGGTCTATATCTATCCAAATCAAACTGAAGGGAAGGGTTGGATGTTGTTTAGTCAAGGCTTTGTGGAGCTAGTGTACTTGTGACTATTTGCAGGAGTAATATACAGGAGTTGTAGCTATTATAGTGGGATTCTTGTGGTATGTTCATTAGCAATGTTTTTTCTTCTGTTATCATCAGTTTGAATGTATTGTCCTCTCTACTTCCATCTTAATGCTTTCTTGTGATTGTTTCATAAGTATTAAACAAAATTCATATGTTTATGCTCTGTTTTGTTGAAACTCTCATATTTTTGTTACATTTTCCTCTAATAAAAATGAATTCATGAACTCATGATGATTTTGAAACCTTACTTTTCTACCCTATCCACCATGAAAAATCAAGGATGTTAACTGAGCGTGCCTACCTTTCCCCATTATATTTCTGCAAAATCATCTTTTGGAAACCCTGACCTAGCCCCCTAGACCTAGACCATCATCCAGCAAAAACCCTAAAATCAAAAACCCCAAATTGAGTTGAACTATCTAGCCTAAAATCCATTCTTGCACCAGTCAAATCCTTGGTTGTGACCATAGAGAGAGCCCTCTCTGGTTTGGTAGGGCTAGCTGCCAAACTAAAATATTGGTTTGAGGTTACCTCCATCGGTCTCCTTTCTTATCCTTGGGACACTAAGGAGTGCTAACACGACGCATGATCTTGAGCTAGAAACAATCGTACATGCACTGAAGATGTGGAGGCATGTTTATCTTCTTAGTAGGAGGTTTGTATTGATGAGTGATCACAATGGGTTGAGATACTTGTTTGACTAGCCAAATCTGAATGCTAGGCAGGCTAGATGGTTGGCCACGATCAGTGAGTTTGATTTTGAGATCAGATACATCAAAGGAAAGGATAATAGGGTCGCAAATTCTCTTAGCAGATGGATACATGTAAATCATATAGCAGCTATGAGTTCCTATGGGACAGATTTACAAGATAGGATCTTCTAGGCAGGTCAATGGTATGTTAGGTATATGGAGATTCTGCACAGGTTGCAGCATAGTACAGGTATAGGTATGGGTAGTGATACAAGTACAGGTGCAAGTGCACAAGATGTGGACTATTGTCTTACAATGGATGGATTGGTCAATTTTAGAGATAGGATATATATGAAAGATAGAAGTGAGCTCAAGAAGGTGACATTAAGGGAGCTTCATGCGAAACCATATTCAGGTCATCCAGGTTATCAAAAGACATTGACCGGAGTGAAGAAATTATATTATTGGTCGAATATGAAGAAGGATGTAGCAGAGTTTGTGGCTAGGTGTTTTGATTTTCAACGAGTGAAGGTAGAGTGTGAGCATCCAGGTGGACTTCTAAAGTCGATTATGATTCCAGAGTGGAAATGGGAGGTCATTTCCATGGACTTTATCACAGGTTTTCCAAGGACAGTGAGACAACATGATTCCATCATGGTAGTAGTGGACAGGTTGACAAAGGTAGCACACTTCATTCCAATGAAGTCTACATTCTCAGCTAGCTATGTAACACAAGTATTCGTTAGAGATGTGGTCATATTGCATGGAGTTCCAAAGAATATTGTGTCAAACATGTATTCAAAATTCACCTCCAAGTTTTGGAAGGAGTTGTTTGCAGGTTTTCGCACAGAGTTGGCCTTCAGTACAACTTATCATCTGTAGACAAATGGACAGACAAAGAGGGTCAATAGGATATTGGAGGACATGTTGAGGATGTATGTGATGCATTGCCTCCAACAATGAAAACTCGTGATGTTTTCCATGTGTCATTTCTTAATAAGTATGTTAAAGATGTTGATCATGTGATTGACTGGTTTGTATTGCAAGTGGAGCCAGATGGAAAATTCTAGTTGTAGCCTTAGTGTATATTGCAGAAAAATATGCTCATGCTCTGGAACTGAGCAATCGAGCAGGTTAAAGTGCATTGGAAGCACTTTGGGCCTAATGAAGCTACATGGGAGATGGCAGATCAGATGTGAGCTATGTATCCTTCATTGTTTGTCGGTTGAGACAAAGCAGTTTTGATATGATGTTTGGTATATGTACATATGTATATGGATGTAAATACCACCATGTGATATGTTAGAAAGTCCAATAAGTGATATGGTGCCATGTCATTATAGTTGTCATGGTGTTATGTTGTCATGATGGTTTGCTTTTCAACAGGGTGGTCATTGTAAATACTGCATCGAGCTATGTTATAAAGCTCCATGGGTAGTATGTTTTATTTTCATCAGTTTTACTGAGGTATAGGTGTGGTTGAACACCGAGGACGATGTCCCCCAAGGGGGAGGGTTCTGTAACAACCCTCATGACAATTCTATGTAATAAAAGTTTATAAAGGAAAAATAATAACCATGATTCATGGGACACTTATTCCAAGATGAATGTTGGGCAAAACATCCTAGTGTGGGTGTTCATTTGGTTTATTATGGCTGAGGAAATTAGCAAAGGCAATGGCTAAGGATTTGGAAAGGCAAAATGGCATTTTGGCACATTTATTTATAAAAATAATGGAAATTAGGAGAGAATGAAGGTGAAAGGTCACAGGTTTCATGTGAGGAGGAAAATGAAGGAAAATAATGGAAAATGAAGAAAATAGAGGCCTAATTGATAAAAATTCTTCTGAAGATCAATTTGTAACCTTTTCTCAATTCAGTTTTGGATCTCTCTCATTATTCTCTCTCTCTCTCTCTCACTCTTGGACACTTAGAGTTTTTCTTGGAGCACTTTGGCATTGGATCAAGAAAGGCAAAGAATGCAAGAGGAAGGAAGGAGAAAGCAAGCAAGGAGCAAGTATGGAAGATCAGGATCGAGCAACTACAACAATATTCTTTGTAGCTATCAATTTGAATTTGTGTTTTCCTTTCTAGATTTGGCATGCATGGTATTTCATGTGGTTCTTTTGTTGTTATGGCATGGATTTTTCCATGTGTAATAGTGTTTTCAGCATACCCTTGCCATTTCTAGATAGCCATGGTGTGATGGGGTTCTCATGTTTTGGTAGATTTGGATTGTTGGATGGATTTGAAGCTACGTGAGGTAGATCTCTGAATGATAGAACACATGGCCTAGTAACCCCTGAACCAGACTGTAGATTGGGGTAAATCCAAATTTTGTGTTGCCTTGGTGGGCCTAGGAATCCTCGACCGATGAATGGCAGGATATATGATAAATCCTAGAGGTGGTTGCCCTTAATTAGGCATAGGAATCCTTTTCGATGAATGGTGGGATATATAGCAAATCCTAGAGGGTGGTGTCTCGAATTAGGGCCTAGTGATCCCTGGATAAGACTGTGGATTGCAGTAAAGCCTAAGAGACTAGGAGACAGGGAAATTTCTCATGGTGTAGATGGAGAAATCTGATTGCATACATGCTTATTTGGCCTAGTGATCTAGTGGATATCATGGTAAAGCCTGTTATTACATGTTTATTGTGTTGGCCTAGTGATTTGGGATGGATTATGGTAAAGATTAGTTTCTATTGATGAGGTTGAGGTGGTTTAGCCTCGAGATGCCCTAGTTGGTTCTTTTGGTTTGAGTCTCACATTCATGCTTGGAATATGGCACGGGGATGAATGGTTGAAGAGAGATTTGGCTCAACCATTCTATGTTCGGGTGGAATGTGGTAGTCCATCCTAGGTTGGATTTTTCATTCATTAATAAGAGGTTCTCTCCTTATATCTTATGTATAAATGTATTGGTTTACATGTAGATTTTATGGTTGATGTATCCTTGATATTTTTTTTGTTGTTATGTTGGTTATAAGCATGTTTTATGACAATGATGATGTACGGTTCTCCTCATGTTTTTATTTGTAAATGAATGAACAATGTTTCTATGTCCTAATAGATGATCATGCAGCTAATAATATAAGGGAACACTGCTTCTTAGTGATTCTCAAATAAATATGAGACCCCTGTGTTCAGATCTATTGTTTACACTTGTAGATTACATATTTGTGATATGTTTAACAAAATGCATGTCATGCCTGGTAGGGGTCCATTCAATCCCTTGTTCAAGTATTTGCATCTGTATCATCATTACCTTGTTATCTTTTTTTTCTCAAGGTGTCATTTAATTCTAGGCATTGACCTGGGCTCTGGACCTGAAAAAGTGGCTCAAGTCCCGAGGACGTTGGCACAAAACTGAGAAAAATAGTCCCTGGACACTGGCATGCCATGTTGTGGGAGCATTTAGAGCCCTTTGGATGCTAGCATGCCATGTTGTGGGAGCATCTAGAGCCCTCTGGATTCTAGCATGCCATGTTGTGGGAGCATCTAGAGCCCTCTGGATGTTGGCATGCCCATAGCATGGGAGAGTTCAAGAGTTAATTGGTCTAAAAACTCAGTGGGACCCAAGGGCTAATTTTCGAAAAGGTTGGGATGGTTCCTGGGAGTCCTTATGCTGGTGTGGAAGGTCTTTATGTTGTGTTTTTTTAGATTCCACTTACTTAAGGTCACATAGGAGTTTGAATCCCATCATAGTAGCCTCTCGTCACATGTTTACCTCGGTTGGTCGGTTACTTGGTTAGATGTGGGAGGAGGGTGTTACACCGTCAAGATAGTGTTTGTTCAATGTTCAACCCATGTCAATAGTCAGTGTGCACTGTCATTGATAGCCCCTCACTTTTGGTTACGTTTTTACTTCTATTTTTGTGAGTTTTTCAAATTGTCTCTTTTGCGCACCTTCATTTTTGAAAGTGTTGTTTTCATGCTTTCAATTGTCACTCTTGCTTTCTTTCACTTTAATTAGTATCATTTTCATGTTATCTTTGCTATGGCACGTGTCTCTTTCAATATCATTCGCATATCGCAAATGTCACTCTCCCTTTTCTCTTCATATAGTAAATGTCGTCTTTATGCATGTTAGCTATCACACAATGTGTATAAGCTCATTTTGGTTGTTTCAAGGGTTTATCTTTGTGAAAATGAGTTGATATTACCATGTAAACAACTGTCACACTCATTCCAAAATTTTTAAGCATTGTCACACAAGTGTCTCCACGGTCGTCGCAAAGTGTATCTTTAGTGTCGCACTTGTCATAAAGTCATTGCAAAGTTGTCACATTGAGGGAAATATGTTGTTAACGTGTTATGGATGATCTATGTTGTTATGTTATCAAGTGTTCTAAGTATTTGATCATAGTCAAGTCATATCATTGTTCACATCAGTCTCATTGATCCCACACTTAACCATTTTTCAGAAACTTCCCTACAACCTAGACTCATCCAACCTTCCTCAAATGTGCATTGCGTAATTCCAACCCAGGATTGTGCACTGCACAATTCTAGTATTCAAGCTTAGACCTTGGCCCCCAGAATTTCATAATCCAGCCCTCCATCCTAGCCCCAACTACACATTGCACAGTCTTTGAGCTAAAGCATAAACCCTAAGCTCTTGAACTGCTCAACTATGAAATCACCAGGCGCCTCCTAGAACTACATAGTTGACTGAAATAGTGCAAAACCCTACAGTTTGACTCACTGAGCCTAAAAACTGTGCAATTTACCTGCACAATCCAACTTGAATTGCATATTGGTTGGATTTCACATTGTGCAGTCTCAAGGCTCAAGCCTTAGCCCTCAGCTCTTGAACTGTGCAATTTCGCAATCACCTGGGCTCCTCTATCTTTCAGAATAGTGCAATGGGAAAAATCAATGTTTAGGCCCTCAACTTGGCTCCTTAAGCTCCCCAATTGCACAATATTTTTCCTTAGTCCAAGCCTGAACTATGCATTGTGCAGTCTCAAGGCTCAAGCCTATTCCTTGACTGCCTGATCTACATAATTGCACAGTTAGTGAGCCTCGCCCTCAGCCTACCACCTGGTTCAGGCTTAGTTAGTGGATCATCATGCAACATATTTGATAGGGGTTTATCAAACTGATGTCATCTTTTCATGAGTGGATTGTAGATGCAGTAAATCTATCATGTTATGGCAAGATCATGAAGAAGGAGATGGAGAAGGAGAACATGCTAGTAGACACATAAGGAGCTAAAGAGATAAGATGATCGTCATACAAGAAGACAAAGGAACTTTGGATTACAACATAAGACCAAAGATCAGGACCACATGAAGACTCCATCTGATTTATAACCCTTTGGAAGGTAGATATGAAGAAAAAATCATATCTCTCATGAATATGAAACACTTGATACATATCTTACTAAAGACAAAAATAAATTAGAACAAGAAGGACAACTTGGCACTGCTGCATCATCATGCAGTCCATGTTATCAGTTTCATGTCATGTCCGGTCATGAGTCATCATATGCCACATCATTATTGTGGATTATGTAATTATATATTCAAAATGTATTGTAAAGTGGAAGTCCAAAGGACACATTCAGAATATGAAGAGTCATGTAAAAGTACAAAATTCATAGAAAGCCAAACAGTCATGAGGGTATTCAAAGACTCACAAGGAAGGTGAAGCATCACCTCATTGGTTATATATACACCCTCATTGTATGAGTAAAGGACTTTTCACCTTGGCTCCTTTGGCAAGGCATTAGAGAGACAAACTAGTTATTTTGAGGAGAAAGGAGTGGCTCCAGTGCTCCACTATTGGAGCTAGTCATGTTCATTGTATACATGTGTCTTGGAAATTTTGCTTAATATCATAAGAATTATGTCCAACACATTCTTCATGCATGGATTATGGATATTTATAAGACTATTATGTGAATGTTTGTAATTCATGTTTGCTTTCATATGTTCTAAAGTAGTTGAGCTATTTTGGTACTTATCATATTGAGAATGTGTTGTAATATTTATTATCGTTGTCGCATCATCATGGATTATTCCGTTGGATATTAAACAAATCTTCCTTGTTGCATTGGTCGTAATGATCGTCGCATCTCTGTGGATTTTTCTGCTTGATGTTGAACAGATTCTTCTTGTTTATATGTGTCTCTACTAGGGCGGTACTATCACCTCTCCCTTATGGGCTCACTTCTCCTCCCCTTTTGCAGTAAAATAAATTTGACACACATACAACTGAACAATCACCAGGCACACATCCCTTAATTTTAGAAGGAACATTTGCACTAATCTCTCTTGATGACAGTTACAACCAAGGAATATCTTTAAGAAAATCAACAACTAAGCCATATTTTGGATGGGGCTCCTATCCCAAACGATGTTAGGTTTAATTGGGACTTCACATCAGGGAGAACCCTTGGTTGATGGATTTCCAGCACCATCAACAGAATCTTAAAGGAAGTAATGCTAGCAAGACTTCAAATAAAATTCATGCATAGAATAAAGATTCATTTGTCAACTATAAATTAGTTCATGATCGATGATAGACATAAAATCATATAAAATCATACAATCCCATAAATTATATGTGCTTAAATAAATAAAACAATTTATTTAATATAAACACAATGAAAGCAAAGCATATACCATCACATCATCACAAGAAGAATCTCACAATGTTTGACAACACATGGGAGGAATTGCATACTTGGGCTCAAAGAGCTTCAAACATTAAGTTGAAAAGTTCATAACACTATCACATGAAACGTCCATGAATTCCACTAGTGGAAATGCAAATCCACTACTTGAATCCTAAAAAGGTCTATTAGCTCTCAAAACAATATGCACAAATTGAGTCCAAAACTAAAGGTCCTTTACATCTAGCCATGAGGGTTTATTTATAGAAGGTAGGGTGACCTTTCACCTACCATGACCTTTCATCTACCCTCATGACTCTTCAACTTCCCTATGACCTTTCACATTCCATTTGACTTTCTCTACTCTAATTCTAATCCACTTTTAACAAAATACAAATTACATCAATATCAAAGAATTAAATAATTCTTAATCGACTAGTCTAGTAATGAAGAGATTTGGAACATCATCTTGCAAATCTCGAATTAGGTATGCCTTCAATAGTTTGTATTCACATGCAAGTGTCAAAATCTTGTGCTGCAACTCGTCCCCATGCCTAGTAAGGCATTTCAGTGCATTCAATATCAAGGTGGGCTTTTTGGGTTGTACCTGATTTGACAATTTCATGAGATTTGTATATAGCCTCATAGGCTCAACCACATTCTATGAAATCACCTCTTTCATAGTCTCCAAATATTCTCTTGTGGCAACTGTTTAATGAGATCCAAAAATGATTGAATCTCTTGCTTGACTTATTCTTTAGATCTTTTTTCACCTAAAGCACCAATGGAACATATCTTGTGCATCTCAAAAAGATATTCTAATTTACCACGAAAGGTATTATATGAGGCCATTTCCCTATCCAAGTCTCTGCTTAACTTCTCATGTGATTTCATTTTTATACAGACAACAAATTTGTCATTTTCTACGGTTATCCAATTTTTCCTTGGGAATTTTGCACACGCATTAAGGTATTTGTTGGTCCATTCCTATATGTGAGCAATTGCTATGGTGGCTAGTTTTCTCATCATTCCCCTATATTTTGATTCATTTTACATGCTTGGGAATGGAGCCATAACTTGAAGCATGATCGTCATCTCATTATAAATCAGATCCATTACTTCCTCTATTATCTTAACTCCATCTAGAATGGATGTCTGCAAGTCCTTATTTTGGGAGAGCGAAGCCAACAAGGCTTAGTTCTCGTTCTGCAACTGAATCACCTTTTGCTCAGAAGCAGTCAATTTTTCCTTCAAGTCTTCATTCTCCTTGGTCAATTGATTTATAGTCAATTCTGCAATGGTAAAATAATCAGTTATGGCAAAATATATCATCCTGGGGTTAATTGTGGTGTTCATGACGATTTCAGTTTTCGTGACAACTGAAATAGGCTTTGTCCAGTTCCTAGCCAAGAATCTGCACCTTTCACGCATGATCTTTCATTGAACCTGATTAAAGGTAACTCTAGAGATATCCAATAATTTTTCCTCCTCTTCCTCTGTAATCTCTAATTCCTGCAACGGGAAATTCCCACCAGTGATAGAAGTAGAGAGTGGAACGTTCAAAGTGGGCAACTCCAACTACATTTTAAAGCCTGTTGATTGATTACCTTATGCTAATCTATCTTCTTGTTCTTTGGTAAGCAGGTCTTGTTGAATTTTCTTGGCTAAAGCCTCTCCTTAATGCTTGGATTCCTATTCTTCCTTTCACTTGTTTTCCTCTTCTTCTCTCTTTATTTGTTCTTCTTATGTTTTTCTTTTGAGCTCCTCTCCTTGTTTCAGCTTCTACATTGCTTCCTCTTTTTTCTTCCTCTACATTGCTTCCTTTCTTTTCTTCTTGGTTGCCTCTATGTTCTTTCTTTTCTGGGCTTTGTTTCTTTTCTTCTCCTCGTCCTTCTTTCTTAGGGTTTCTTCTTCTTCTTGCTTCTTCCTGAACTCTTCATTTGCTTGTTTCTGCTGAGCTTCCTCATATTGTTTTCTCCAAGCCTCCTCTTGTTGCGGCCTCCATTAAGTTTCTTCCTCTTTTTTGTTTCCTTTGGGCTTCTTGCTGATCTTATTTTTTCTTCTTCTACTTTTCTCTTTCGACTTCCTGCTCTCACCTTCGCTTAATAAAGGTGTCTCTAGATTCTAGGCTCATACTTTCTTGGGTATCATGCTCAACTTGTTCTACTTCTTTAATTTGTATGCATGTGTTCTAGTGCCCTAGAAGCATTATAATCATGTTTTATATTTTCCTCTTCTTCATCAATGAACATAGAATAAGCACAACCAAACCAAATTGCTTTGAAGTGTGCCAAGGAAATACCCCTTGGGTCATACTTGTGGAAACTCAACTCAACAAAATGAAATATTTGTAGGTCCTCGACTTCCACTTCTGCATCCTTAAAGCTTTTGATAGTGTATACTCTGATGTCCAATGAGAAGATAGGCCATGGTGCCTTCTTCCCTTTCACTAGAGTCTTAGACAATCCAGTGGTAAGTTGGTAAGCAACTTGTTGTAATACCAATTTATCTGTAACAAACATGGGGAGAGCATGAGGACACTTGTAGGCACCAAAGACCCTGATATAAGTAGCCCATCCAATTGCAAACCAATCCACGATATCATGAATAGAGGCTCTTTCTAACATGCATGGAGGCTCATAAGTAAAGAGTAAACTATATAGAAGGGAAATAAAGTACTCCACAATATTTTTGTACATTCCCTTGTAGTCGGTGTTCCATAGGCTCTTAAGGGTCCATTTTAAGCCCAAACCTTCAAAGTTACATCTCACACACACTGCATCTAAGAGCTAAGAAGCCATATAAAACTATGATTTCTCTCCTTCTACCAGATTCTTCACTGCACGGGCATTTAATTTCGGAGTTGATGCAAGTATTCTTTCCCAGTTGAAAATTGTTCCTTTTGTGGCTACTGCATTCATCAAGGGAACCCAAGTCTCCTAGAAAGTTGCCACATCTAGTTTTCCATAGATCTTATTCATCACAGCAAGTACCATTTGATATACTTTCTTGAGAGGTTTTGTCTTGTAGACTTCATCTACCCTATGCCTGAACTTGCTTGGTTCTTGCCACTAGGATTTCAACATATCCTTGTATGATCCATGAAATCTACAGAACCATCTACTATTGAAAGCCCCTTGATGTCAGGGGAGCTTGTAATAGCTTATGATGTCAACTGAAGTGAGGGATGCCACCATTTCTTCATCATAACCCTTGATTGTGCATTGAGCTACATCTGTGTATTGAAGGACCCATTCTATGGTCTTGACACACAATAAAACTTCTAGGTGAGTGAAACCTTAAGTTTTATTCACGTTGATGTATACTTGGAAATCTTCCTCATCATGTGGGATCTCTTTTCTTACAAAATTAGAGTAGATTTCTCCCCATCAGAGCCTAGTTTACTTATCAATAAAACATAGTGTATGACCATAGATAGGAAAATTCAAAGGGCTATCCATGAACCCTTCTATACTATTTTCAATCCTACTAGGCCTTTTGCTAGATCCTCTTATTTCAGGTGGCACCCTCTCTCTGGAGGAAGATGAAATGCTAAGGCAATTTATGTCAATGGTACCTGACATTTTGAAGATATTCATCAATGACATAAATTTTAGTTTAAAACAATGAATATCACTAATTTCTCAAGAAAATATAAAGGCCAAGGTCAATTCTAAGGAAGTCAAGGTTTAGGTTGATTAAGCATGGAAGGGAGAGGGTTCTTTTGTAGGTCGCATCTCTAATTTATAGAGCAGGTCACACTTTTTAGTCATAGTGCAAGTCACAATTTAAAATTGGAGTGTCATAAGGACATGAAATGCACTTTGCAACCTGATGATATGGAAATATTTGGTCATGTTTCACTTTTGGATTATAGTGAGGACACAAATTACATTCTTATAGCAGGTCACATCTCTAGTTATCAATGTTAAGGATTGGGGAGGCAATTCGTGACCTCACCTTTGTCGCATTTCAGGATGCTATCAAAGATCACATATCCATGTCTTAGAACAAGTCACACTTGTGGAGATCACAATTGTTAATGGCTACAGATGTGACTATGTGACTCAAGACTAATTGCTATTGCAGTTCGCAATTCACAATGGTGATTCGGTGACTAATGATGAGATTTAAAGTAACTATGGAAATCAGAGGTCAGGGATCGTAGTTCTATTACAAACGTGGGGCGATAATAATGGGTTTGGCTACACCACAATGAGATGTTGGACAAATTGTAAACAAATCATGCCACCAAGCATACTCTCAAGGTTTCAAAACGTACCCTCTTCAATCCCAAAAATATGTGTAACCCACCATTAATACATTGTTGTCGTCCAAGAATTTACTGGTTTACGAGTTATTGGTTAATGGTTTAGTAAAAATAATGTGAAACATGATAATCACATACCCTAGGATGAACTTTGGCACCAATTCATGAGGCGAGGGTTTGAATGAGCAAGTTGATGAGCATCGAACCTTGGCAACACTAAGAGTGTTCGATGATTGTTTAAGAGAAAGGATCTACGTGTTAATGAAAGGATTCAAGGTAGGTATCTATTGGTCGTGCGTAGGAATGATAACGAGGAGATTTTAACAACTATAAAAATACACCTATTGAGAGGGGAGAGCGCGAAACACGGTGGGCAATGAGTATCAAACCATGGCTTAGAGTTTTTGTGAACTTTGGCAATGGCGGCTTGTCCATCGGCCATGACAATCAATGTTAACCGCGGGACACCACTATCATGGGCTATCACCCTCTCGATTTTTGGCTGACCATCTCTGTTGGAAGACCATCCGGTCCATTTTGTGGCTATTGCTCTATACACTTCACTAACCCAGCATTTGGAAGCTAGGGTTTTCCTCAGAACGGTTATATACCTACTATCCGTTAATATGGAGGGTGAAATTATCGATTACTCTAAGGATCCTTTCGCACTAGACCCCCGTTGAATTGTTTTTCCTCCACATTTGTCGGTCGCCTCCTCGAATATCTCACTGGACATCCACACAACCCTAGCTAGGGAACCTGGGGTTTTCTCGGTGTTGGAATACCCTGCCTTCACCATCTCGGCATAACAGACTCACCCTTTACTTGGGTCGTCTTCATCTTCATTACCGTTTCTTGCTTGCCCTGAAGCGACAGACTTCCCACTGGGCTCCGACCTCCCCCCGCTATCCCCGACCTCGTTACAGTTTATCTCCTCTTGTATAAACCTACCTACTCCCCTATACCTTTGAACCCCCCTCCATCCCTCCCCCCAGAATATTCCCACATCCCTCCTCCTCTGGCTCCGCATACCCAATCGGACCCTCCATCGGACCCTGCGGTCCCTTTTACCCCTGCCCCCATCCCCGACCCTCCCACCTCTGACTGCTTTGCAGACTCATCTCCTCCCCATCAGAATTTGTCCAAGAACCCTAGCTCAGAGGCTGAAGTGAACCCATCTCACCCTCAGCAAAATAGAACTCCCCCTAATCGACTGGGGTGTCCTACTAAGCGCTTCAAAGGGGTGAATTTGGGCAATAAGAAGTTATCCCTCACTTTTGTTGTCGACATTCAGATGGGGGAAGTATTAGACACCTCCGACCGGGTTTTGGTTGGCAGTGTTCGGGGTAGGGCATATTCGGTTGCGCGACTAAAGCAGTGGGTTATGGAGATATGGGGACAGATACTCACAGAACTGTCATCAGTTGTTACCCTCTCTCGTGGATGGTTCGCATTGCGATTTTAGAGGCCTGAGTTCATTCCTTCAGTTTTATCAAGACACTAACATATTGAATTGGAACCGGTCCTCCTCAAGCGATGGAGCCACCTATTTGATCTTGAGCGTGAACACCTTGGGGCTGGACCCATCTGGGTCAGATTTCCTGGCCTCCCACTACATTTCTGGTCAGAAGATATATTCAAGTGGATTGGGAATGCTCTCGGCAGATACATGGATTACGAAAAATCATACATGCTGACTAGGAATATGTCCATGGCTTGCATCCTAGTTTTCCTTAATACCAGGGAAGGTCTAGAGGAAAGTATGCAACTGCATTAGAGGGATACATGCAGGATACAGATTTTGGACTATGAAGGAGTACCATATCGTTGCAGGAGATGTCACAAAATTGGACATCTTTATAAAGATTGTCCCCTTCTTGCATCAAGCTCTGCCTCAGTTGCTCGGCCTGGACCTGCCTCTACTACTACCCCGGTACCTGATCATCGTGGGAAGGCACCTGTTGGTTTTGAGGATGAACCACCATTGGACACTCAGGAAGCTTGGGGCACATGCACTCGCAAGGAGCAGTTTCGTCCCCCATCCCCACATATCACCAGATCGCGTGCGGCTGCGGCAAAAGCTGCCTCTGATGCGGGTACCATATCTAACCCTCCATCTCTCCAATTGTTGTCTACTTCTTACTCTCCTTGCATTTCAAATTGTAATGTTGGTACCGTGCATTGTCCCTCTGTTGTATGTTCATTGATTTCATCTGCACCTATTTTCTCCCCCACTCCTCCTACCATCACTGGGATTCTAGATTCCCTCTCCCCTACGGAGCCATCCAGTGAATCTAATTTGGGACATTGTTATAACCTTTGTTCATTATCTCATCTGACCCCGGGCGATGGTAGTGGCATTGGCATTACTCCCCATCCTCCGCAATCCAAGACTACCCGTGGACGAAAATCCTTCATCTCTAAAGCCATCCTCTAGGCTGGATTGGATGTGGAAAAAGGGCGACAACAACCCATTGATAAGGTCCTTAGAGAATTGACCTCCCCCCTTGGTTCTCCATGAAGTGGCTTTCCTACAACTGTAGGGGGTTGGCTATCCTAGCAAAGAAATTAGCCTTCCGTCATTTGATGGAATTGGAAAAGGTGGAAATTATTTTCTTACAGGAGACCCTAGTGTCTGGACCTCAAATTACACCCATTCTTGAGGCTATATTACCTGGATGGCACTTCACTTCACTAGATGCCTGTGGGCGATCTGGTGGCTTGTTATTGGGTATTGACCCCAGATCCATTAGACTACTAAACTCCTGGGGGGGGATGGGTTTCATTGGGGCTAATATTTACTCAGCAGAGCTTGGTAGGGAACTAAGGATTATCAATGTCTATGGACCTTGAAACAACAGGCTCACTTTCTGGTAGCAGTTGCTTGAATTTGAATATTTTCAGGCTAAGAACATCATTATAGGGGGGAATCTCAATTTCTCTCTCGGACATGTTGAATCCTAGGGCATGAATTCTCAGGTGGAATTTCTATCAGATGGGATATTACCCCTTTTGGAGGAACACCAGTTGATTGATATTTCCATGCCCTGATTAAAGCCCACCCAGAGGAATCGAAGGACGGGGATGCAGCACTTGCTAGAAGATTGGATTGTTCTCTGGTTAATGAGATTTTAATGGATCATTTTCCCCTTTATCGACAATGGGTTGGAACTGGGGGGTTATCAAATCACCATCCCATATATCTGGAGATTGTTGGCAGTGTTAGAAAACCCAATCCACCCTTTAAGTTCAATTAAACCTGGCTAAAAGATGAAATTTATTTACGAATGATCACTCAGAAATGGAAAACCATACCTGCACAGCAGGGTCTATCAACCACTGAGACTTGCAAATAAAATGGCTATCCTAAAACATAAATCTATTATATGGGCAAAGAGTAAGAGGATCAAAGACGAGAAGAGCCTGAGAGACGTTGAACTAGCAATAGAGCAATTGAGTAGAGAAGAGAGCCGAGGGTTCATCTCTATTGATGCTAAAGAAAATTTAATCCGACTTGAGATCGAGCAGAATAGGATCTTGAAAGATAGGGAGGAAACTTGGAGACTCTGAAGTAGGGCCATCTAGTTAAAGGAGGGGGATGAGAACACCTAGTTCTATCACCGAGTTTCAAACGGGCGTCGGGCCATTAATACCATTTGGAAACTTGTGGATGAGCAAGGAACACCGGCAAAGACCTTCCATGAACTTGCCAATCTTGGTATATCGCATTTTGGGCAATTATTCAAAGCTCCCCCGAAAGCAAATCTTGCAGAGATCATTAGGGTTGCTGGTCTCTTCCCCAGATATGTGGACCAAGATACAGGTGAAGAACTACTCACTCCAGTTTCGATGGGGGAACTAGATGCTACTATAAAGTGGTTTAAGAAGGATAAGAGCCTTGGACCAGATGGATGGTCGATCGAATTTTACATTGCATTTTTTGACATGATTGGCCAGGAACTACTTCAGATCATAGAAGAATGTCAAACAAGTGGGCGAATGTATGATGCTTTCAACTCTACATTTATCGCTCTCATTCCTAAGTTTGATGACCCACAGAGTTTTGAAGAATATAGGCCCATATCCCTTTGTAATTTCATATACAATATAATCACCAAGATCATTGCAAACCACCTCAAGCCCATATTATCTGAGAATATATCTTCAGAGAAATTTGCATTTCTTGACCATAGAAAAATTCATGAAGCACTGGGCATGACATAAGAAGCTCTTCACTCCATCAAATAAAAGAACCTCAAAGGTATGATACTGAAGATTGATTTGGCAAAAGACTTTGATCGCACCTGTTGGCTATACATTTGAATGCTATTAACCCATCTTGGATTTCCTCTACCATTCATTCAATGGATTATGTGTTGCATATCAAATGTATCACATAGTGTTTTAATTAATGGATCAACATCCTCCTTTTTCTATGCAAAAAGAGGACTAAGACAAGGGTGCCCACTTTCCCCACTTATGTTTCTAATGATCATGGAAGGAATGAGTAGACTCATCTCGATAGACCGAATGCAAGGTAGATAGAGGGGTATCAAAATCACAAACAACTGCATTCTCACACATCTTCTATTTATGGATGACATTCTCATATTTCTGAATGGATCATTAGGGGATACCACAACATTTGCGGTTGCATTCCGATTATTTTGTTTTTCTACTGGAATGCAATGCAACAATCACAAATCCACCCTATCAGCCTATGGGTGCAACCAAAATGAGATTCATTCAACACTTCAACATTTCCCTTTTATCACTCTATAGATTGAGGACGGACTCAAATATTTTGGATTCAGGTTAAAACCATCAAACTACCAGATTGTTGATTGGGTATGGTTGGTTGTGAAAATTGAAAGAAGATTAAATATCTGGCATCATAGGTGGTTGTCTCGTGCGAGGAGACTGATTCTCATCAAATTTTTCTTGGAGGCCACCCCGGTATATTGGATGTCATTAGCATGGATTCCAAAGGGCATCATTAAAAGAATACAACAATTATGCTACAGATTTCTCTGGAGGGGTAAACAAGAGGGTCACACCTTTGCCTAGGTTCGATGGGAAAAAATCACACTTCCAAAGAAATGGGGGGATGGGGTATAAAGAACCTAGATTACTTTGCTAGTGCATCGGTTGCAAAAACGGGTTGGAATCTCCTATCATCCAAGAACCCTTAGACAGAGGTTATATATCAGAAGCACATCTCCCCATTACATTTTCATGACTGGATCAGGCTACTTACATGGGACAGGAACAACATATTCACTGTCTGGTGAGCGGTACTCAACACATTGAACCATGTACGGGATGGACTGACTTGGAGAATTGGTAATGGTCACTCTGTTCGGATTGGAAGGGACCCCTGGATTGGTTGTTGGAATGCTCACTTCTCCCACCTAGGCTGATACAACATCTATCAGAATCGGGATACACCAATTTGGCACAAATTTCAGATCCAGAGCACACTGATATGTTCTGCCAAGCTTGGAAAAACACCATTACACTGAATATCCCACCATGTTGGCTGGTAAATTGGAAAAACTATAAAACAACACTGTTGGAATCACATGTCTGGATTACAGAGTGGGAGGATGAACTAAATTGGTCACACTCTCCAAATGGGAAATACTCCCCCAAACATGGATACTTTCTTATTAATGTCGAACACAAACCCATAGCATCATAGTGGTGGTGGGCTATTCTTTGGAAGCTGAAGGCTACCCCCAAGGAAAAACTGTTCATGAGGTGTATCCTTCAAAATAAGTTACCTATAGCAGACAACCTCCTTAAACGCACATTTCATGGCCCGACCTGGTGCGTATTGTGCAAGAAGGAAATGGAAACATGCGATCATTTATACCTTAGTTTTCTCAACCACTACATCTATCTGGTCCAAGGTTACTGCTCTATTATAGATTCAAAATAACTAGACTGGACTAGATACATGGGAGGCATGGCACCGATGGTGGACAACTGCTCATACACACAAGAGCTAAAACCTACCTGTAATGGTTTGCTGGTATATTTGGCTACAATGGAACAAGATAATTTTTATTGATACTATACCACGCTGGGCCAATATCATAGCTACACTCACCACTGATTATCTTAGTTTACCAGAGGATGCCCGAGACCCTCCTGCTCGCAACATCACAGCTAAAATCATTGACTATGATATGCCATGGGCTTATTTTGATGGATCAACCCAACAAAATGGATGTGGGGGAGGCATAAACCTTTATATAAATCATACACACTCCTACAGGATACAAATGGGATTTGGGGGAGGGACAAATAATTTTTCTGAACTTATATCTCTCCGACATTTAGTATATTTTGCACTTGTTAAAGGATGTAGAAATTTGTAGATTTTTGGTGACACACAAATCATTATTAAATGGTTTAATCAACAAAAAAAAATTCACACACACACTCTTTGACACATACTGGATGGTGCTTTCAGACTGAGAACACATTTTGACATATCTTCTTGTCATCATATTTACAGGGAACGCAACAATATTTCCGATCTCCTATCCAAGGAAGTCTCACACCTGCCAAGGGACATCTGGTTTATACAAGAGCTACATGACATGGAATCATACAGCTACCACCATCACCCATTTATGGATGGGCTATTTTGATGGGGCCAAGGGCCCTATTTTTTGAAGTATTTTATGACAAATTTTTTATGTATATATTTGAATTATAGCATATTTATGCCTATATATTACTGAAATTTCATATGTAATTATTCATAGCATTCTCCCTTCGATGGGATTGACATATATTTTTTGAGACAACAGTACAGATAGTGCCCATGCCACTGATTACTCATATGCTACCTAACATCTTCAACATGTAATTTTCTTTATTATAATGAAAATTATTATTTTTCCATGGGAAAAAAGATAATGAGGAGAGTTCGTATATGAAGCCATGAGCATGCAATAGAGAGGAACTAACACTTTTAAAACACAAGTATAATCATTGTGAACAGGGATCTGTTTCTTACCACAGGTCACACTCGCACATTCCAACTAGAGGAAGATTGCTCGTTCAGTTGTTGAGAAAGGATGAAATGATAATGTGGAGTGACTTTGTTATATAAGACGTTAACATGTGTGAGGGGGGGCGGGGGGTTTCAAATCACAAGTGCGACCTTATGTTTATCATGCACGACAGGTGTAGAGGGGTCACAAATTGCAAATGAAAAGCTTAGTGATAAATCAAATGTGAATTAAATATGTGATTTATGACCTAGAGGGGTCGCAAGTCACAGTTGTAGAACTTAGTGGGAAATCACCATTTTTTTAGAATGTGACCTATGACCTAGGTGATATAAGGGCTCACAACTGGTCACAAATCATGATTTTATTGGCTAGAGAGACTAACACTAAAAATGTGATTACGACCTTAGTTTAGGGCAACGGAATACAAGTGAAAAAGCTTTGAGGATAGGATTGTTAGAGCCCAAGGAAACCCTAGATTGGGCAAAGGAGGGATGAAACCCTAGGAGACCATAAGAAAAGTGTGATATGAAGTCAAGAGAGGGGTGTCCAAAATTTTGAAAAGGTCCAAATTTTGGGGTTGTTGTAGCAACTACAACACCATGACACAGTTTAAATAAACTCTTAGTAGATAATGAATCTATGATAATGTAGCATACAAAACACCTTTACATAAACACATTTAGAAATGATTAATAAAACAAAACTTTAAATTGAGAGTCCATATTCAAAATTGTAGCATCTAAAAAAATATTCTACATGAACTTATTAGAATTGATGAAGAAAACACAAGTTTGAGAGAACACATGCACAAGTGTTTAGAGTGGGAGTCAAATGCCATGATGCAATCAAGGAACAGTTTCAAAATAATTTCATCTAACATGGTAAAGAACATGTTGAAGCTAAATGTGATTCAATGAAGCTACATGCAATTCATCAAGATAAATAAGAACACTCCAATAATTACGCCGATAGGCGTTTCCTTTGTTGGCTTTGGGTGGAAAAGCATTGTTCACCCAGCGAATCAAAATGCTTATATTTCACCCTTCTAACTAATTAAATTTTACCATGTGTTCCTCTCTCCCACTAATAGAAATTTGCCATCTGTCCAAATTGCCTGCCTTCTGCCCACATTCTCTCCAGCGTTGAAATGCATTCATTGTTCTGTACTCACACGCCATCCTTAGTGCCATACTTGTTTCAATGATTACATGCCATCCTCCTTCTGCAGCATTGGAATTCATTCATTGTTCTGTACTCACAGGCCATCCTCCATGCCATACATGTTTCAATACTTACACGTTATCCTTCACATGCCATCCTCTATTCCATACCTGTTTCAATACTTAAATGTTATCCTCCACCTATTTCAAATACTTACACACCATCCTTTGTCGTACTTGCCATAATTTTTTCTGCAGCATTGAAGAGAGCATTAGGTCACGCCATCACTATGCCCCAAACTGAAGACAATCCTCCACCTATTTCAATACTTACACACCATCCTCTACCATACTTGCCATACTTGTTTCTACAACATTGAAGAGAGTGTTAGGTCATGCCATCACCATGCCCCAAACTGAAGACGATCATTTATGCCCATCCCCATGATGCCCCAAACTAAAATTGAACATCTATGCCCAGTCTAGGTTGGTAGACTATCGATCTCAAAATGGCGAGCTCACAATCTCTTCTATCTCCCCCAAACATTGCCCTCCCTTCCACTTTTCCTTTCCACACCTTCTACTCCTAGCGTTATACACCAAAATTGCACGGTTGGGTGTGTTTCTTGTTTTGTATATCTCAGAGTGATTGTCTGTCTACAGATATCCATTTGGTCGAAAGAGGCAAACTCACCATTGAACACCATTTGGGTAGGCAGGTAAGTCGTTTGGAGTGAATACTTCGTTCCAGTAGGGTCATATTTTTAGGTTAATCCTTCACAAAATTAAGGCCGGCCAATGAGATCTTATGGAGGGACGAAGATTCTTATTTGAAGCCCTAAAGGAAGGCAGGCTAGTATAGACCCAGATTAATCATTTCCTAGAGAAGGGCAAAGTCAATCCAGACAGGATGGGAATGACATAGATCCTAGTGATAGAATTAGTTACTACTATGTCCTGTCAATCGTATTTGCCTACATCATCATTCTATATTACCCTTTCTTATAAGGCCAATAAGGTAAGGTTAATAATACCAACCAAGAGAAGGTCTGTAACCCGAGAGGCTGTAACCAGATTTTATGTAACAATCCTAGCTATGATTGAATTAGTGATGAAACCGAAGGATATATTAATGGAAATAACTTACCATTTATCCCAAGAATGGCCTTTACCTCCTCCTCACTTCTAGTGATGTTGATGTCCAGGACTTCTATAGATAAGTTTATGGATTTCATTATTTTACATTCCCATCCATTGTAGGATACACACTGCCGGAGGGTTTGGTCGTAGGAGCTGGGGTGTGGGTCGCGGCCAACAAGGCCGACGGTCTAAGGCATCGCAGACAAAGGCTTAGAGATGATGACGGAGACAGGCGTGTATGGTGAAGGACAGCGAAAGGCTACGGGGGAGCAGGTGGTAGATCGAAGCACCAGATGGGGACATCTGGCCGGTCGTAGATGGGCTGCTTTAGAATGTGGGCGCAAATGCTTTTCCCTGATTATGGCAACAGGAAAAGTGCCTGAAGGTTCTGTTTCCGATTGCCATTGCGCTATCACCATCTCCGGGTTACTCGAGGTCTTTACCATATTAACGAAAGCAGGAATGGACCATTTGTGGTTTTCACGTTTAACCTGCTGCAATTTCTTTGATCATGGTCAAACCTAGCGAAGTCGTTGATCTTGATCCCGAGCCGAAAGACATTCTGTCGGTATGGGGGAAGGAGTTAACTGCTCTAAACATTGAATGGTTTTTTAGGCCAACTTGTCGCCATGGGAACTCGAAATCTGCTTCGGAAGGGCTGTGGAGGTACAGGTCATCAAATGGGTTGTTGGAAGAAAGCTTGGGGTTGGCCGTACTGAATAATTAGGATAGTCTTGGTCATTTCGAACCTCAGGAGCCGAGTTCTCAGAAGGAGGGTTTCCCTCAGGCAAATGCATTCCATTCTCTTCAAGTAAGTAATGTTAAACCCCCTCTCACCTGCTCATTTTTTCTCCTCAGGCCTTGAAGATGTTGTTCTTAGTTATGGGTCGAAAAACTGGAACTGCAATAGTCCGGGAGGTGGTCTCAAAACTAACCTAGGGTCGGTTGAGGAAGAAAGGTCGTCGGCTGTTACCAAATCCATTCTTGCAAGAGGTCTGGTAAACCCTAGTTTGGTTGTTGGGTCGGTTGGCACTAGGTCTGGCAGGGGTTCAGGACTAAGAAAGGAAGGCCCCGAAACCGAAATTGGTAGGCAATCAGCGGATTTGGGACTCGCAGAAGGGTTAGAAAGAGGATCTGGAAGCAGGGTTCTAGCAGACATCACTGTCACAGGAAACCCTACATTATGCGAGGACGCCCTCGCGCAGCAGGAAGAAGTGGAAAATGGTGCTGCTGTCACCCAAGTTAGGGAGGAGGTCTCTGGTAAGAGGCAGATCGGGGAGAAAAGGAAGAAACATAAATTCATTAAGAAAAAAGAGTTTGAAGCGAACCTAGTTTTGGGGATGTATGTTCAGATAGAGGAGGCTATTGGGGTGGCCGAATGTACTCTAGTGGGGCAAGCGAGGGGTAAGAAATATTCAGCCCAATTCATCCAAAATTGGGCGGCTCAGCAGTGGCAGTCAGCCCCAGACAAAAGTTTCAAGGTTTCAGTCTTGGCAAAAGGTTGGTTTATGGTGAAATTTGAGAAAAAGGAAGCGGCAAACTGGGTAATGGGGAAAAATTGGGCTTTCAGCAATCACCCTGTTCTATTCAAGCGATGGACTCCATTGTTCGACGCGCAGTGAGAAAAGGTTGAAATCTTTCCGGTTTGGGTGCGCGTACCTAGTTTGCCTCCTTTCCTATGGGTGGACTCAGTATCCAAATCTATAGGGAATCTGCTCGGTACTTACCTGGAAACGGATATGTCATTCCTTCAAACTAAGAATAAGGCCATGGCTCAGATTTTGGTCAGTCTAAACCCCAGAGAAGGCCTTGCGGAAAACATCAAAATTCAATACAAAGACCTCATTTTTGAACAGCCCTTGGATTATGAACATCTACCCTTCAGATGTCATAGATGCCATGTGTATGGCCATCTAGCAAGGGACTGTCCGTTGGGTATTCGTCGCAGAAGGAAACAGAAGAAAGTTGAGGCGGAGGTGTTGGCAACAAAGAAGGGAAAAGCCTATGGGCCAAATGC
Source organism: Pinus tabuliformis (assembly GCA_031772625.1). Classification (NCBI taxonomy): domain Eukaryota; kingdom Viridiplantae; phylum Streptophyta; class Pinopsida; order Pinales; family Pinaceae; genus Pinus; species Pinus tabuliformis. The sequence continues at coordinate 860,502,863 of CM062820.1, forward strand.
GGTCCAAGAGGTGGATGCCAAGGATGTGGATAGGAATAAGGAGGATAAGTCTACGGAGCAGGCTCAACAGGAGACTCCAGGTCGGGAGGCCGCGGCTGAAAAGCCTCTCAGGACCAGGAAATTTGTCCAAGTATCCACTGAAGATCCGGCAGCAACCCTCCTTGAAGACTCAAAGGGTATGCGCCTAGACTCAAGTAATTCTTCTCTGCCTCCATCCTTTGAAATTAAAGATGCATGCTTGAATTCTAGTTCTCATAGTCATTTATTTGCTGAACATGCTCAAGTTGATAGCATCATTTCTTCTATCCCCAACTTAGATCTGAACTGTGAAGGGGTTCTGAATGAAATCTGTGAAGTGAAAAAATTTCCTCCCACAACTGCATGTCATTATAATCTTCGCTCCCTCGATAAAAAACCTATTCTCGTAGAGCCGGTTGGAGGTTTAGGTATGGATTTAACCCAGAGCTCTAAGAGGAAATCTCGGGGTAGGAAGTCTTACCTGTCAAAAGCTCAGGTGAAAGGAAAGTTTGATGTGCCGAATGGTAAACAAATGTCTATTCCTGGGGTGCTTAGAGTTGTGAAACCTTGTGAGGAGGTGATAAAATGATCTTCCTTTCTTGGAATTGCAGGGGTTTAGCCAGTCAACCCAAAAAACTGGCTCTTAAGGAGATGGTTCAGCGTTGTAACCCAGATGTCCTCATGTTGCAAGAAACTTTAGGCATGAGTCTAGAAGTCTTGTCAGCTCTAAGTTCTCTTCTCCCAAGTTGTCACTTTCAAGCCTTGGATTCCATTGGTCACTCAGGAGGCCTGGCTATAGGCTTCAGGGAAGGAAGATTGAAATTAGTAAACCTGTGGGGGGTGGAACATGCATTGGGGATGGAAGTTCAATCCCTTGATTTTGGTTTCCCTCTGTTGATTTTAAATATTTATGGGTCGTGCCAGGGGAGAGTCTCCTTTTGGAATGACCTCCTTTCAAAATTGGTGATGGGAAGCCAAAACCTTGTGATAGGTGGAGATCTAAATTTTTCTATTGGGAATGCCGAGATTTGGGGGCCTTCAGCCAGAGAAGACCCGCTATCAGATTTTATTCATGAACACCCTCAGCTCTCATAAGCTGATAGATGTAAACCTAATAAAATTAAAATCCACCTGGAGGAACCGTCGAATAGTTGAAGCTAGAATCGCAAAAAGATTGGATCGTTTCCTCCTCTGTGAAGATTTAGCTTCCAGAATTCCGGTTTTCCGGCAATGCGTGGGAGAGGGTGGTAACTCGAATCACTTTCCAATTCTTCTTGAGCTCTCCAAGCCTCCTCTTAAGCCGACAGTTCCCTTTAAATTCAATGCATCTTGGCTGGGGGAGGAATCCTTCAATAAGCTTTTTAGAGAAACTTGGAGAACTCCGTGTAGGAGCTCTATGGAGGAAAAGAGCTTCCTCTTCATGGAAAATTTGAAAATATTGAAGAAAGCAACAGCGGAATGGGCGAAGACTAGGAAGTAGAAATAGAATGAGGATCTAAAACAAATTGACATGGAAATTCGAGAATTGGAAAGTCCTGAGTCGGATGGCTATGTATCTCAGGAGTCAAAGGATAGAATTTTGCTCCTAGAAAGACATAGAAGTCAAATCCTACTGGCTAGAGAAGAGGAATGGAGGTTCAAAAGTAGGGCGATTTGGCTGAAGCCTGGAGATGAAAACACAAAAATTTTCCACAATTATGCAAAAGGGAGGAAGATCTCGAATACCATCTAGAAGCTAAAGAACGAAGAGGGCAGAGAGGCCAATACCTTTGAATCTCTCTCGTGCATGGGGAGAAGCCATTTTCAAAAGTTATTCACTGAACAAGGGGAGATAACATTAGCAGAGGTTATCAGAACAACTCAATGTTTTCCTCGGTATGTGGAGGAGGAAGAAACGGAGAATTTGATGGGAGAGGTCACAAAGGAGGAAGTCGAAAGCATTATAAAATCTATGGCCAAAGACAAAAGCCCAGGCTCGGATGGGTGGACTATAGAACTCTTCCAACACTTTTTTGACCTGATTAGAATAGAATTAACTGAGGTGGTTGAAGAATCCAGGAGGAAAGGTATGGTCTATCCTCCTTTCAACTCAACCTTTATAGCCCTTATTCCTAAAAAAGAAGATCTTGGGTCGTTTGAAGACTTCAAGCCTATATCACTCTGTAACAGCATTTACAAAATCATAGCAAAAGTGATAGCTGTCCGTTTAAATCCGATTCTGTCAAGATGCATTTCAAATGAACAGTTTGGATTTTTGGATGGGCGCCAGATTCATGAAGTCATTGGGGTGGCTCAAGAGACAATCCATAGCGTTAAGCAGATGAAAAGGAAAGGAGCGGTGGTGAAAATTTATCTCTCACAAGCCTATGACAGAATCAACTGGACCTATATCAGGATGTTGCTAACACATCTGGGCTTCAAAATTGACTTTATCAACTGGATCATGGGGGTATCACCAATGTCAGTTTTGAGGTTCTAATTAATGGAGCATCCTCTTCTTTTTTCAAAGGGCAAAGAGGGTTAAGACAAGGATGCCCTTTGTCTCCTTTACTTTTTCTTCTGGTTGCAGAAGGGTTGAGCCAATTAATTCTGAAGGCCAAAAGGGAAGGAACTGTGAAAGGTTTGGAAGTTGCAGTTAATATGTTCATTTCACACCTTCTCTTTATTGATGACATCTTGCTATTTAGCAATGGAAATATGTCTAAAATCAAGGAACTCAATAGGATTCTTGAGCTTTTCATGAAAGCTACAGGGATGCAAGTGAATTATAGGAAATATCAGCTAATTCTGGAAGGTTTTAACAGGCAGGAGAAAAGCCAAATTACCTCAATTCTTCCTTTTGATATGTATAAGCTCGAGGATCCTTTCAAGTATCTGGGCTTTTGGCTGAAATTGAATGATTATAGGAAATAGGACTAGAATTCGATGCTAGCTAAAATAAAAGCCAGAATATCTCATTGGAGTTTCAAGTGGCTCTCTAGAGCAGGTAGGCTGACTTTAATCAAATCAATCCTCTTAGCAATACCGGTTTACTGGGTTGCGTTGACATGGTGATCCAGATTTAAACAGGAACGCAACAAATTACAGAGATAACCATATACACAAAGATGCAGCGGAAATAATACTTCCTTTCGTTAATGGAAAATACTGAAATATGCTTACAACAGAAATGGAAATAAACCAGCTAGGGCGATGGTAGCTTATCTCTGAGAAGAGATGTGATGGCTACATGCCTCTGAACTGTCTTACAATGAGGCTCGAAGGCCTATTTATTGTTGAGAAACAATGGAAAACCCTTAACATTCCAAAACCTAACCCTAGGAGATGAAACGCCAAACTGTGGGCCCCGTTTGGGGGTAAGTTGGTACATCAACTTCCCGGGGTCGTAACTTTGGCATATGATCTCCGTTTGATGCGTACAATAGCTCATTAGAAAGATCTATCCGAGCACTATCATTGTTGGAACGGGCAACATGGTCCATTCCATGGACCCATGTTTCCCCCAGATTCCATAAAAAACGTCGTTTAGGGCCTCAAAACGGCTCCGTAAGTTCAGGACCCGAAAAACTGCTAAAAATAGTAAGTTGTGCTATAATTAAGGAAACTGAAAATGCTAAGAAGGACAATGGTGGGGTCCAGGTGGACTTGGCAGGTGGCCACCAATATCCACCTGGATCATTCCTCCCCCCTTAGGAAGCAATGGTCCCCATTGCGTTGAGCTCCTCTATGAGATGAGGAAACTTCTGCTGAACTTGTTCCCTGGTGAGCCACTTGCCCTGCTGAAGGAGTTGGCCTGCTTTGACAACTCGATACAGTTGGATATTCTGCTGGCGGGTGTTCTTGATCTGTGTGTCCATGATCCGATCAGTTGCAGCTTGTTCCATGCAATCTGGATTTAATTCTGTGGGTTTGAGCTGTTTTGCAATGTCGGATGTGTCTAACAATGGTGGAAAGTATGGCCGAAGGCGGTCCACATTGAACACTGGGTGCAGGCCAAGGAATGGGGGAATGTTGAGCTCAAATGCATTGTCTCCCATAGCCTTAGTAATGGTGTAAGGACCATATCGGAGTGGTCTCAATTTCCGATAGGCTCCAGTAAGGCGTTCCTTTTGCAAATGCAACCAGACTTTGTCGCCCACCTGAAACTTGTGTGGCACCCGATGTTGATCATGTCGCTGCTTGTACTTGGCATTTGATTTCTCAAGAATGTCATGGACCTGCTGGCGAATATGTTGGATGCGCTCAATGAAGCTGGTGGCCTTATCTGTTTCGGACTGGACATGAGCTGAATTCATGTGAGTAGCTGCAAGTGGCATGGCCACATCAATGGGGCATAGTGGCTGGAATCCCAAACCCACCTGAAAATGGCTATGGCCAGTGGAGCTGTGAAGAGCTCGGTTGTAGCTGTGCTGAACATAGGGGAGGCTCTTGTCCCATGTGCGTGGATGCTTTGAGTTATACATGCGCAGAATGTGCACAATCATCCTATTGACAACCTCTGTCTAGCCATCAGTTTGAGGATGGTAGGCTCTGGACTTCGTGAGTTTGGTGTCCAGCATTGACCAAAGACTGGACCAAAATGTGCTGAGAAACCGACTGTCCCGATCTGAGATGATAGACTGTGGGATCCCAAAGTGCACCCACACTCGTTCAAAGAAGAGTTTAGCAGTGGCTTCTGCTGTGATATTCTTCTTGCAGGCCACCATAATGGCCATCTTCGAGAACCTGTCGACGACCACAAAAACACAGTCATTTCCATGCTTAGTGGAAGGAAGGCCTGACATGTAATCCATGGAGATGGATTCCCAAGGTCGACTAGGGGTAGGCAACGGGGTATAGAGGTCGTGCTTCTTAATGGCCGGTTTGGCAATGGCACAGGCAGTACATGATCGGATGTACTTCCCAACATCCTGTCGAAGATTCGGCCAATAGAAATAATTTTGCAGTACTGCCACTGTTTTCTCGACCCCGAAATGCCCAGCAGCCCGACTGTAGTGTGCTTCCCAAATCATCTTGGCACGCTCGCTTGAAGGAACACAAAGGTGACCGAGGTGGCATAATAGGGCATCTTGGAGGTGAAAATCTGCAACCTGCCGACCCTCCAAGAGTGTCTGGTATGTGCGGCCGAATTCCGGGTCGCTTTTGTAGAGAAGTGGCCAATCAGAAGTCTCGTGCCCACAAGAGTTGAGCACGGTGGTTAGCGCCATGATCGGTGGTCGACTGAGGCAATCTGCAACATTATTGGTGCTGCCCTTTTTATACTTGATATTCAAGTGAAACTGTTGCAGGTATGTAGACCACTTCTGATGGCGATCATTCTGCAATTTCCCTTGGGTCTGTATGAACTGCAGAGGTCGGTGGTCTGTGTGGATGACCGTTTCCTTCCCCAAAATGTAATGCTTCCATTGTCGGCAGGCTTGTACAATGGAATACATCTCTTTATCATAAGTGGGGTACTTCCGAACTGTGTCTGAAAGTGTTTCACTGTGATATGCCACCGGATGTCCATGTTGAGTAAGGACTGCCCCAATAGCATAGTCAGAGGCATCTGTCTCGACCTCAAATGGTTGTTGTAAGTCTGGTAACACGAGCACTGGTGCCGTGCAGAGGCGATCCTTCAACTCCCTGAATGCCTTCTGTTGAGATTCAAACCAAAAGAATTTTGCTTTCGCCCCGCCCTTGGTGACTTGACTCAAGGGCCAAGAAATATGAGAAAACCCCAACACAAACCTGCGGTAGAAGTTGGCAATGTTGTGGGGAAAAGTATCCGATGCGGATGACCCTATCCCTACTCTAAAGGTGACAGTCTTTAGCAACAACTGAAAGTAAAGCTTTGATGTTTTCCTTTATGAAAGTACAGAGAGGGGGAAGAAATGATCAACCAACCTGGTATACTTCGCTTAGTCGATCTTGATCCTCTCTCTTTGTCTCTTGTTCCCAGCTCCTTGCTCTCTTTGCCGGTCCAGCTACACACAAGCCCTGCACAAAACGAGAGAGGAAACTACAAGATACAAGTACTCATAACTGATGCATGGATTAGAGTGAATCAAATATACATGTAAATACAATACATCAATGCAATACAAGTATATAGGAGAACATGCAAAACTTTATTGATAGAAGTAACAGGGTTCTGAGAAGGTTACAACCAATGATGGCTCCAATCCAGCAGCACCTCCCCAGCAGCAAGAACTCTCCTCTTCACCTCTAGTAAAACAATCACCCAATAGCTCTAACTGTAATCCAACAGCACCTCCTTGCTTTACACAAAATTCCAGCCTCCTTAGACCTCATAGAAGAGCTCTATATATAGGATAGAAGAAGAGAGGATGAGTCAGCTTGAGACTGACATGAAGCTGCCTTGTGTCCTCTCCCTCTTCAGTTAATCTTCATTTCTTGAGTCCACTTGGAGATCCTTGGTTACACATGGTGATCAAGTACCTCTTACTCATCATAGGGCGAATCTTATGAACCAAGTGTCAGTTTGGAAGCTTCCTGGGCAGTTGACACCTTGCAGGATGACTGTGCCACTTGGCCAATCTCGCCCAGCGCAGGTAGCCTTCATTACTTTTGACTTCCAGCGCAGGTACAGAGTGGGACAGTTGCATTACAGCGCAGAAGCTCAGTTAAGCAGCTGACATGATCCAAAATAAGCCTGTTTTGAAGTGTTTTCAGGTGGAGAACTGATTGGAAGTGCTGTTGTTTGATGACCTTGTTCTTTTAGGGGTAAGAACAACATGTTTAGGGACTGAGGATCCCTGTAATTATTGACATTCCATGCTCCATGATGCGAGGCACAAAAATGTCTATAACAGTTGCCCCCTAAAGTATGAGGCCGTTTATCGGGTGAAATGCTTTATCTAGAGGATCCGAAGTTCGTTCCAGTGCTGAGGAGAGTGCCCTGTAATACAATACAATACAATACATTATTTTTCATTCATCATTATTCTCATGATCTAGCTGAGGCGGGCATTCCCATGCTCAGCTTTTTATAAATACATTTTGGTACATATGACAGACGATCGTCTGAAGATAGACTGATAATTTTCTGCTGAAATTATCATCCTTTGAGTAGGATGATCATCTGCTGCAATGATGTACATGGCAAATGCTTTTATATTTCCTGAATATATATCGCAGCCCGGATGGATGAAACTAGATCCGGGGTCTTCAAACTCGTTCGATCTTCACTCTAAGTACAAGTCGATCCATGTGAGAATTGCGCTGAAGTCGAACATGGAAAGACATCGCTTGATTACCGGTCAATAATGAAAACCGTTAACAAGCGCGAGAGGAATCACCAATAATGACGATGACCCTCAAGGTACTGCAGTACAATTCACGTGGCGTGAATAAAGGACTTGGCGTCGAACGCCACGCAAAATCTTCTGGTCGAAGGTCATCGATGTATACCTGTCGCCGGGAGTGAGAAACTTGCCATTGAGGCATGCAAGCTTCAAAGTACTGATGGGGGTGTTCCTAGATCAACTTCTTGGATAATGAGCTGAAGTCGACAAGAAGCGATCCGTCAAAGGAGGGCCTTAATGAATCCCACATCAATGACACGGAACGGAGCTAATGACTTTAGTGGAGGTGAAAACAAACTGTGACATATGATTCAGGGTGGCGATCATGAATGGATGAAGGATAATGCATGGCAGTGGATGGGACACGGTTGACACTTTCAGAATGACCCCTCTTGAACATATAACGACACTGATGCGATGGATCGGTAGCATTACCCCAAATGTGGATGGTGTGGCGAGGACCATGGTGATGAGACCGGTGAATGAAACAACCCAACCCGATGTGATACGGAGGAAAAGTGTCATGTCCAAGAGTGACTTGCTACCATTAAACTTTGAATGTTCTCCCAATTTTTCCCCAGTCATTTCTGACCAGTACCTCTTTATTTTTGTCAAGCTTGAGGAGGATAACATATGCTTGTTCTATAACCTGCCCTTCGGGCAAGCCTATCGCTATGATTTAACGAGCCTAGCGATAGGGAAACTCGTTCTCGTCTAAAGACAAGTTTGTCGCTATTTAATCATTTTAACGAGTCTAACGACAAGGAAAACTCGGTCCTTTTCATTTTTAGAGAGTCTGAAAAGGTACAGAAAGTCAACTCCATAATTCCTTTTTCGTCATCTAATCCCTTAAGTCCGAAAAAGTATAAAACAATACAGAAGGGATGGCTGTTCGGTACTTTTACGAGCCGAACAAGACAAGCGCTCGATCTTTTTGTGCAATAATCCCTCAGGTCCAAAAAGATTAAAATCTAGAGGAGGGATAGCTTTCGGTTGTTTAACGAGCTAGAAGGCCAAAAACTCGGCAAACTTTTCATATTTTACGAGTCAGTGAAAAGAGCTCAAAGAAGACTCGTCTTTTGAGGAACGAGTGATAAACAGGGATAGCAACTGATTCCAGGTACAAATTGGAATTTTCCAATCACGGTAGTGTCACAAGGATGGCTAGGTGAAATCACTCTTCGCAGCTGTTCCTCAAAATAGGTAAACACAAATATGGGGGTGAACGATCGGCCAAATGAAATGGAGGTGATGGATGAAAACACGACCAAGGCTTTTAAGGCTTATAAATTTGCGATCGCAATGGCTATTTACCGAGATAGGTTCATTTTTTAATGAGCTTGAACTTTGGCGGAAAAACTCTGCTCACACTTTTCTATTTTTTAACGAGCATAAATTCCGTGGTAAAACTGCTCGATTCATGGTCAAATTTAATTTTTTACTTTTACTAGCTTTTCTCTTTTCAAATGTAGTATTTCATCTTCAATTGCTGCAACAAATTTTGTTAGAAATGGACAATATTTGCATGAAAACGAGATTATAACCCTAATATTTAACTTTAAACTGTGTAAAAAGTCATAAAAAGGGGTTTTTACCTCTCATTTACCATTTCATTTGCATTTTGCTTGTTGGAGCTCTGGAGGTGCCTCTTCTTCCTTGATTTTTACCAGCTGATTCCGGGAGATTCTGTGGACGATTTTCGGCGCCGTTTGGACCAGGTAGGAGCTAAACCTTAGCCCTTCACTTTCATGGTTTCCTTTTTCAGTTTCATGCATGTTTTTCAGAGTTTCTGGGCCCCAGGGGTTTCATTAGGGCGCCCTGGCATCAGCGCAGGTTCCCCTTTCGAAATCTGCGCTGTATTTCAGGCAGCCTTAAGGCAGACTGAGTTCCAGAGCAGGGGGAAGACTCTCTGCCTGCGCTGGGCCTAAAAAAGCTGATTTTGCATGAGTTTTTTGATGATTTTTCGCCAGATTTTCATCAAAATCAGGAACTTACTCCTTCTCTTGTTTGATTGTAGGGAACTTTGGACAAAATGTCCCTTACATGGCGAGAACGAGAACATGAAGCAGAGGACATGGTTGCACTCCATGACCCAGTCACGGTGAACGCGCTTCGGAACTGTGGCCTGCTGAAGTTCTTCCGTATCTCTAGCATGAGAGCACAGATTTCTTTACTGCAGTATATGCTTGATGCTTGGGATCCTGTTAACCAAGTATTTCAGATTAGGGGGAAGTCCTTCCCTTTGACCATAGAGGACATGTACTTCTTGACTGGGTTGTCAAGGCGGGGTGCTCCCATTTCTTTGTCAGGTACGGCTCGAGGGACTACTTCCACCAGAGACTATATCCGTCAGTATTGCCGGGAAGGTTCACAGCCGAGCAAAGACGGCAAGATCAATATCCGTGACATCACTGACAGGTCTCTCAGGTCCATTCTGTTTACTATTGGTAGGATGGCCGGTAGCGCAGCTTTACATGTTGCCAACAGATCTTATATGCAGCACGCCTTGGAGTGTCTCCAACCGAAAGTGTTTAACTGGTGTGATGCAGTACTTATCCAGATGAAAAGTCAATTGACCAAGGTAAAGGACGGGGGGCTGAAGAACTTTGGATTTGGTTCTATTCTGACTGCCTTTGTCTTGGAGAAAATCCCATTGATGCAACCTCAGTACATCTTGCTTGATGTACCTTCTCCGACCGAGCCACGCATGCAGAGGTGGGTTGACCATATGTCCCGGCATGCTGGTCAACCTCATATTACATTCACTGAGTCCTTCTTTAGGTGGTTCGAGCATCAGGAGATGGCATTTTCTGAGTATCCATATGTGGGTATGGACTACCGAGGTGATCCGGACTTGGTGCTTCCGGATGGCGAGCAATGGGGCGCTATTGGTAAAATCTCTGACCATATCACTGTTTATTGTTTTCATTCATGATGTTTACTGTTCAAAACTGATCAAACTCTTGGGTGCATGCAGATGTTGGTCCTGTTCGTCCAGTAGCTCGTCCACGATCGCCAGTTGCTGCCCCAGCAGCAGAGCCTGCTAGGAGAGTTATTATTCGCGACCTTGGTGATACTGAGATACTTGCAGCTGTGCAGGAGCAGGTTGAGAGCCTTACTCGTGGTCTTCCGGATGTACAGATTGACGAGTTACCTTTACAGTTGCAGCGGCACACCATTGGCGTGCCTAGACGATGGACTCGTCTCTTGCGCATGATCGCACAGACCGTGACGTACTTTCATGAGCACCACTAGGCTAGGGTGCCCCCTAGCATCTTTTTGAGTTCTAGGTCATATGACCAATTTTGTTTTGATTACAGCACATTATGTACAAACTATAAACAGCTTTATATATTTTGATTTTCGGAGTTTATTTCAGTTTATTTGTGATCCACTTACATAGCACCGATGCATCTCTTTGTAAATGTCTATCTAATACATAGTTTGCCAATGAATCTGTTAATGTGTTCAAGTTTCTGGAAATATGTTGGTATTGAATTGAATCAAACTCTCTTTCCAAAATCTTAACTCTTAGAAACATACGATAAATAGCTGGATTGCGGACTGAATATATACCAGTGAGTTGTAGTATCACAAGTTGTGAGTCTAGCCTAACAATTAGTCGGCGTATACCATGAGCGATGGTATCAGAGAGGAGTTCGATCAACGCACTATACTCAGCGATATTGTTTGTTGACCGTCCAATACACACGCCTCTGAAACTCACTAACTCGCCGCTTGGATCAAAAATGGCCCAGGCAGCGGAGGACAAATTCCGCGTACTACGACTCGCTCCGTCGGCATATCCCACATATGTATCAGAATAATTCGACATCTGCAACAAACGAGAAGGGTGGATTACTACCGAAACAAACATTTTAGCGAAAACAAAATACAATAAAAGCACTCAGGTTACTATTTAGGCATAGTAACGCTTGAGGTACAACCCGTTACGGGGTTGCGCCAGTGGTATTCCGTCATAATCCATTAACTCGTAGGCTCCTTTTGCTAACACCCTTTTAACAATATAGGGACCCATCCATAAGGACTGAAATTTTCCTGCTCCTAATTTATCGGATTCTTGGTCGTAAAGCAAAACCAAGTCACCTTCAGAGAAGTTGCGCGGTTTGACATTCTTGTCAAACTGTGCTTTGACTCGTTTCTTATGAGCCTCGTTCGCCAAAGCGGCATCACGACGGTTTTCATCCAACTGGATCAATTCCAGGAAACGAGCCTCTTCTTCTGAGGTTCCGGGGAGGAGGTCAATTGCGAGTTTAAGAGACGAAATTTCGCACTGGATCGGTAATACTGCCTCTAGGCCATACACCAATTGGAATGGTGTGAACCCAGTGGCGTTCTTTACCGAGGTTCGGTAAGCCCATAATGCTGAGTACAGGATTAGATGCCATCTTCTCTTGTGAACCCCGATCATCCTTTGCAACATACGCTTCAGGACTTTGTTGATTGCCTCAACTTGTCCGTTGGCTTGTGGATAATATGGGGTAGAGCTGTCGTGCGATAGCCCTAGTTTGGCAGCTAATTCAATCATCATGTGATTGCGAAAATGCGATCCATGATCTGTCACTATAGCTTGCGGAACGCCGAACCTGGCGACTACATGATTGAAAAAGAAAAGGGCAGCTGTTTCACCAGTGTTATCCAATGTAGGCATCGCCTCGGCCCATTTGGTAAAATAGTCAACAGCGACTATAATATACCCATGCCCCCCGGTCGAGGTGGGGTTACATTGCATGAAATCGATGCCCCACTTGGCGAAGGGCCCAACAGCAACTATTGGCTGTAAGGGTGCGGGTGGTCTTCTGGTTTTGCTATCAAAGATCTGACATGCATGGCAACTTCTGACAGCTATTACGCAATCTTCAAACATAGTTGGCCAGAAATATCCTGCTCGTAAGATTCTTTGTGCTGTTGCATATCCAGATTGATGCCCCCCGCACGCGCCTGAGTGACAATCATTCAGGGCTTTTTCGGCCTCCTCATGGGTAAGGCACCTCCTCAGAACCGTATCGACGCCACGACGGTAAAGTGTATCACCGACGATCATGTAGTCTTTTGATTGGTATCGTATACGTTTCCGTTCCGAGTGTGAGGTATTAGGCCTAAATTTCTGGGTTTGGAGATAGACAATGATATCTCCATACCACTCATCGCTTACTGATATCAGAAACAAATTTTCATCCACGATTGACTCTTCTGATGTTTCATCGTTGGACGACGATGGGAGATCGCATAATAATTCCGCGAAAACTAGAGCTTTCTTCGATTTGGATTTTACAAAATCTAAATCAAACTCTTGAAGGATGGCTATCCATTTTGAATATTTGCCCCCAAGCAACTGTCGCGACAGTATATATGTCATGGGATTGCAATCTGACAAAACGGTAGTTTTCCTAAAGAGGACATAATGTCGAAACCTTTGAATCGCTTGAACAGCAGCAAGCGCTAGTTTTTCAACATAGGAATATTTACTTTCTGTATCATTTAAGTTTTTACTTAAATAATATATAGGATGTTCAATTCCATCGACTTCTTGCACTAAGACCATCGCAATGGTCGTATCTGCTGCAGCTAGATACAGGTTAAAATCTCTTTGATAGTCCGGGGCGTACATTAATGATGCTCTTACTAGACAATCTTTCAGAGCGTCAAAGGAAGCTTGCGCAACCTGGTCCCAGACAAAAGGTACATCCTTTTTCAGAAGACGAGTATAACCTTTGGCAAGTTCTGCGTAATTTGGAATGAACCTCCTCAGAAAGTTTGCTTTCCCTTGGAGTTTCTGAATCTGAAGCAAATTTGAAGGTGGAGGCAAATTAATGATTGCCTGAACCTTACAGGGGTCGAGACGAATCCCATCCTTAGAGACAACAAAGCCAAGTAAACGACCAGAACCGACGCAAAACACACACTTGTGCGGATTGAGTCTTATCTTATAATGTCGGCAACGCAGAAATATTGCTCTCAAATGCCGCGGATGATCAGTCCGCTTTCACGAATGAGCCGGAAGATCGTCGAGATAAGGTTGAACAATGTTCTTGATGTCATGAAAGGCATAATTTATTGCCCTTTGAAACGTCGCCCCTGCGTTCTTTAATCCAAAGGGTAATTTTCGATAAGCGAATGTGCCCCACGGACAGATGAATGCAGTCTTAGACTGGTCCTGTGGGCGGATATTTATTTGATTATACCCGGAAAATCCATCCATAAAGGAAAAGATTTCACATCCGGCGCATTCATCAATTATCTGGTCGATGAAGGGTGTAGGGTAGTTGTCCTTTGGACAAGCTTTATTCACATCCCTATAGTCGACGCACACTCTTATCGTCCCTTGTTTTTTCATAACAGGGACAATATTCGATACCCAATCGGTTAGAGGAACCGGGTAGATGAATCCAGCATGGAGGAGTTTTTCAACTTCCGCCTTAATGGCAGCGGCTTTCTTCGGATGTACCTGCCGAAGCCGTTGTCTTACTGGTTTGACATCAGGATACATTTTAATCTCATGTTCAACTATGCTCGAGTCAATGCCTGGCATTTCATCATATGACCATGCAAAGACATCTCTAAATTCGCGAAAGAGAGCGCTATATATTTCCAGTTCTGAAGGGGAACAACTTTTGCCGACATGAATATTCTCAACAACATCAGATTTCGTCGAGATGTTTATGGCTACTGTCTCTTCAATATTGGATAGGTTTCTCTCTGAATCCACCGTATTTACAGTATTTGTTAGGAATTCAAACACTGAAGGGTGGTATAGGTCGTGATGAGTTTCTTCTTCACACTCTGGAAGAAGGGAACGATGGTGGTGATCATTCCATGGTGCCCCCTCAATCATCATTGATTGTAAGATTCCTTCGTCAGTCCCATGAACTTTTGACCATGGATCTAATGGGGTACCATATTCTTCGGACCTATCTACCCAAACGCTTGACGAGCGTTCATTTGGGCTCGCCTCCCATGCCTGAAACATTGATTGCTACAATATTTCAATGGGGCTAGGAGGCAATACCACTTGATGATCCATGACGACTTTGTCTTCTGCGACTTTCGATGAAGATATCATGTTGCATGTTGCTACAAACGGGATATTCCCTTCATGGAAAGGAGGTGGCAACGCGAAAGTTCCCATCATTGTGGGATCTTTTAGCAAGCCTACTCCTATATCTTTTATCGAATGGTCGCTCCCATGGATCAGGGGAATGCTTCCAGTAACTTGTGAACCATTAGGGAGGAAATTCTGTTGGTCGACGATCGTAATTCCCCCTTCAAATGGGAATGCGATCTTCCTAAAATATGTCGACACTACAGCTGCCATGGCATATATCCATGGTCTTCCCAGTAGGATGTTATAGTCAAGATTGCCATCAATGACTTCGACATCAATTTCCACTGTTTTTCCTCCTAGTTCAACCTTAAAGTTATTTAGGATACCGTACGGAGTGTACGATCTACCGTCAAATGCTTTCAATGTCGTCGAAGATCGCGACAAGGTTGGAGATCCAAGAGTTTTCCAGCAACTCATCGACATGATACATGTCGATGCGCCCTCATCAATAATCGTTCTATGAACAGTTTTGTTGAGTGCTTTCACTTGAATAAGGAAAGCTAATTGCGCTGGTAACTGAGGATCATATCCTTTGTGATCAAAGGATACAAGACTGGAATCTTTAGGATCCACTCCACCAATTGCAGATAACAATGCCTGTCTTTGGGATGGGCAATTTTGTAGTACCTCAAGAGTCGACATAGCAGATGGCGATTGGGCCAAATCCTCCACTATATTATAGTGTTGCGCCGCTCTGGCGCGAGGGTTGAATGTCGATTTGTGGACTACTCCCTTAGGCGGCTTTATTGTTAATTCATGCGTGAGGGGGGGTACAACTTCTGCCGAAGTCGTTGTCGAACTACTGGGTTGATCTTTCCCTTTGTCGTTCGACACCGGCGGATTCCCATAATCTTTATTCCTAGTCGAGATCAAAGCATCACTTTGCTTAGAAACCGACAGCATAAGCACTTGAGACGGGGAAGCATTTCCACTATCAACCATATTCTGACCTGGGGTGGGAAACGGATCAGTCAACACAGCTGAAGTTTGGGAACTTTTTAGGAACCTCTTTAACTCAGCTTTGAACGGACAGTTCTTTGTTGAATGATTTTCATCACATATTTGACATGGAGGAAATTGTTTCTTTTGCCCAGGAGGGTTTGAAGAAGTTTTTTGAGGGGATGATCCACCTTGTTTCTTCTTCTTCCCTTTGTTTTGTTTCTTCTTGCTTCCTGGTTGATTGGAGTTTTTGTCTTTATCCGTAGATACAGCATTTACCTCCGAAGCAAGAATCTCCTGATTTGCTTTTTGATTCGAAGTCTTACGGGCTTTCTTATTCGAATCCCTTGTCGACTTAGCGTTTGCAGTTCCAATCACGCCATCACCGGCATGAGAGTCACTGTTCGATCCGGGAGGAGGAGGGATTGAAAATTCCGGTCTGGGGGCGTCAGGTATCTTATCATAGAGCGTGCCCGACTGAGTATACACTAAGTCCAAATATTGAGCACGAGCAATAACTTGCTCCTCTGTTACGACGCCTCCCTTGGCCACATCTTCTGTTATTGCCGGCAGAAGCGACTTTATAAACCACTCAGCTAATAGCTGATCTGGAACATAGGTCTTTACCATTCTGCGACGACGACGCCACTCATGTATATGATCAGATATATGTGTGGCTGTTGTCTGCTTGAAATTGGTCAAGATTTCTGTTCCAGTTTCGTACCTTATAGGTAACTGAAAGTGTGTTAAGAAAGTCGTGGCTAGGGAACTAAAATTGTCGAAAGAGGCTCTAGGTAATTCAATATACCATTTGGCCGCCGGACCAGTCAATGTCCTCTGGAAAAGACGAAGCCTTATCGAATCATCATTCAAGGTATTCGACGAACACCACAGATGGAATGTCATCACATGATTCGACGGGTCTTCGCCCGGATTTCCATTGAATTTAGGAATGTCCGAAGGAAGTTTGTGAGGAATCGCTGGCCACCAATGGGCATAGGCGATTGGATCGTTCGTCAATCGATGTAAATCTGGTAATTCTAAGGTCGCCACGAATGGCAACTGCTGATTCAGGTTTGGCGAGGCGTACCCAGGATATGATGGAATCGCCTGAGCAGTAGGTCTTTGCACACCAGCATAATGCAACTGATGTTGATATGATTGATATGGCTGGTGGGCTTGGCCACTGTAAAGTGGTTGGTTTAACCCGTTCTGAATATAGGGTTGCCCACTATTTGCAAAGATCTGTTGCTCAGATCCCTGGTACACCTGTTGAAACTGAGGTTGTTGGTATTGCACCATCCATGGTTGTGAAGCCATGTTTTGCTGTGCGACACTAACCGACGGACCAAGATGCGGGGTTATGGTTCCCGTTTGTATCTGTGTCGTCCCGGCAGTTGGCGATTGTGGTTGTGTTGCAGGGTCAATAGGCTGTTGCATTACAACTTGGGGTTGACATACAACAGGCATCGATTGAACTTGCGACACGGTTACAATTGCTGGCGTCGTCGGGATACTAGACATAGGTACACATTGTTGCATGGAATATACAACTCTTGGCTGTTGGGGTAACATAGGTACCCAACCACTCGTCGTTACTTCAGTCAAACCTGAATGTGGTTGAAAACTTCCGTATGGGTATCCCCTCGAAAGGGGAAGTGAAAGGGCATATTGCCCCCCATACGGTAACAATCCGGAGCTCAAGGGTATAGATGGCCTTTGAGGACTGGATGGCCCAAACTGATTCCCAAAGGGATCAATTTGTCTTGTTTCAACATAAGAACTACCGGGTATTATACCGGAAGAACAAACTGGAACAGACCAAGTTGTCATAATAGTCCCTGGGTGGACTCCTTCTAGCTGATGAGAGCTAGTCGGGACGGCTGGTATGCCGGCAAACATTGTTGGATTGGCAGCAGGAACTTCTGCTGTCGCTGTGTCGTTTGGCACAGTCCTAGATGTCGACGGTTGTTCAGACATTTTAAGTCTATCCAATAAACTTCCTAATGATTCTTCAGGAACTTCTGGTGGTGATAGACAAACTTCTGATGCAGAAGGAAAAAAAGGGGTACCTACTCCAAAATGAATTGGAGTATTTGCTTGCTGGTCCTCTACGATTTCCTCTATTGCAATCAGACCAGGAGGAAGAGGAAGACCGTCAGGTCCGTAAAAGATTTCTGGTGCCGAAGAAGGGGTTGCTTCGACAGCGATAGTTGTTTGAACAACAAGACTCTGTGGACCGGTTTCAGATGGAACTGGTTCAGTTATGCAAGTACTTGTCTTCAGACTAGGATCAGTACAACTGTCCCTCTGTTGCTGTTGAACTTCTTCAATAGAGGCAGGGATTCCAGAAATATTGGGAGTGACCAGAATCTCAGATGTTGTTGGAACTTCCGTTCTAACTCTAAAAGGAGATTTTGACCTGGTCCAGCGAGATCGCTTCGCCCGTACTACTTTCGGTTCCGGGGACGAAGGTGGTTGACTCGCGAGTCTCCCCGAACGACGGAGTTTTAATTGACTTTCCTCCACGGTTGCGGATTACTTGATCAACTAAAATACAAAAAGGGGAATTATGTTTCCGTATTGAATGAATTTTATTAGACGCTTTTAGACACAACTTTGCTTTTTCATGTTTTAAGAGTCGAGAAAAAGCTAAAGATGACTCTAGTCGCCTTCGATGTATTAACGAGCCCGAAGTGACAAATGCTCGGTTGGACCTTTTCAGTTATAGAGTTTGAAAAGGGCCAAAAGAAACTGCTCTGGAGATCTAGGCAGAGGGTGTGCCAAACCTTTCGCGAAACCACAGAATACGTTTTACGGTACGGGTGGTCGATCTTCGTGAATGTTGTGTTCACTGCATCGCGATTAGTAGGGCGGTCGACACGGCTTCCTAAGGATAAAGGATAATTGCCTATAGGGGTCTCCCAATATACGCGACGGTACGCGGGAGCACAAGTCCGTATTAGTGCTATCGTCCCTCAGGAGGAATCACCCACCTTCGTAGAGATCGACAGTCACTACGTTTAACGACGCCGGAACACGTCTCTACCTAGACCTCTATTGTGAGCGTTATGTTACAATGCGTTTTTAGATTCATTCAATATATTTTAAGTTGATCTTGTTTATCAGTTTGTCTTTCAGGATCACCACGAGATGTATTGGTACAAATTCCTAAATGCAGCTAAAATGATAAGCAAGCTTTCACAATCTTTTTAGCTTTGAAAATCCTAACTACTGAGGGGAGAGAAAAACAATATCTTTCCACACAGAGCACCAAGCACAAACTAATGCACTTTCTCCTAGATCAGACACCCAAACTTATCAAAATGCAAATGCAAGATGCATGTATTTCTTTTCTTTCCCTTTAATGTTGATGTAGACAAAAGGAAAACTGTTGTATGACTTTCGAATTCAATTTGAAGCGTAAACAAACCAATTTTTTCTAAAATGAAAAAACGCTTTACAGGTACTTGTTTCAACACTAAAAATATATGAATTCAAACCATAAAGTGAAAAACAAACAAACTCAAACAGCCATGAACAGTAATAAAACTAACTCTTCAGATCCCAAAGACACTTTTACAGTTCAGGATCTAAGAGGCCACAGCTATACTGGTTCGCTTTTCACAATGGGAAACTGTAACTGCAACAAGAAATACTGAAAGAACATTCACAGTTTCATCACACAACTGAGGCGGAATAATGTCAAGGAGAAGTGGCTTACAGCAAGTACAATAACCAGCAAGCAATCAGCCAAAAAACAAGTGCAAACAGGGCCAAGACACAATAGGAAGACTGAGCAAGACAAGGGCTAACTGGACCAGCGCAGGTTCTAGTCTGCCAATTCCACTCTCAGCGCAGTTCCCGAAGGGAGTACCTGCGTTGTAATGCAGGCTGCCTGTGTACAGCCTGCACTGACTCACGAGAGTTTCGTCTACAAAGTTTTCCGGGTCATAAAAAGCTCAAAAATGCACTGTTTTTGATGAAATAAAAAGCTATAGGTCAAGTACAGGCTAAGGTATGATCAAGAGGATGAAGATCTATCACAAAGAGTAAAGAGTCTTTTGTAGATAAGCTCTTCAAATCTTGAATTTGCTCAGCAAATGAGCAAGAGTAGCAGTCCCTCTACTTCGCTTTTGATATAGTCAAAAGCTTTTCGATTTGGTACTCTTTTCTTCAAGAAATGAATAGCAAAATACTACAAACACCAACAAGATACTAGGCTCCCCAGTGGAGTCGCCAGTTTGTTGTGGGGAAAAGTATCCGATGCGGATGACCCTATCCCTACTCTAAAGGTGACAGTCTTTAGCAACAACTGAAAGTAAAGCTTTGATGTTTTCCTTTATGAAAGTACAGAGAGGGGGAAGAAATGATCAACCAACCTGGTATCCTTCGCTTAGTCGATCTTGATCCTCTCTCTTTGTCTCTTGTTCCCAGCTCCTTGCTCTCTTTGCCGGTCTAGCTACACACAAGCCCTGCACAAAACGAGAGAGGAAACTACAAGATACAAGTACTCATAACTGATGCATGGATTAGAGTGAATCAAATATACATGTAAATACAATACATCAATGCAATACAAGTATATAGGAGAACATGCAAAACTTTATTGATAGAAGTAACAGGGTTCTGAGAAGGTTACAACCAATGATGGCTCCAATCCAGCAGCACCTCCCCAGCAGCAAGAACTCTCCTCTTCACCTCTAGTAAAACAATCACCCAATAGCTCTAACTGTAATCCAACAGCACCTCCTTGCTTTACACAAAATTCCAGCCTCCTTAGACCTCATAGAAGAGCTCTATATATAGGATAGAAGAAGAGAGGATGAGTCAGCTTGAGACTGACATGAAGCTGCCTTGTGTCCTCTCCCTCTTCAGTTAATCTTCAGTTCTTGAGTCCACTTGGAGATCCTTGGTTACACATGGTGATCAAGTACCTCTTACTCATCATAGGGCGAATCTTATGAACCAAGTGTCAGTTTGGAAGCTTCCTGGGCAGTTGACACCTTGCAGGATGACTGTGCCACTTGGCCAATCTCGCCCAGCGCAGGTAGCCTTCATTACTTTTGACTTCCAGCGCAGGTACAGAGTGGGACAGTTGCATTACAGCGCAGAAGCTCAGTTAAGCAGCTGACATGATCCAAAATAAGCCTGTTTTGAAGTGTTTTCAGGTGGAGAACTGATTGGAAGTGCTGTTGTTTGATGACCTTGTTCTTTTAGGGGTAAGAACAACATGTTTAGGGACTGAGGATCCCTGTAACTATTGACATTCCATGCTCCATGATGCGAGGCACAAAAATGTCTATAACAGGCAAGACCTAGAAAGCTGCAGAGCTCTGTTAGAGTGGTTGGAGAGGGCCAATCCCGAATGACTTGGATCTTGGCTGGATCGACATGCACCCCCTGTTCATCAATGATGTATCCCAGATACTGAACCTGGGTCATGCCAAAAGTGCATTTCTCCAAATTGGCACATAGCTTGTGTTGCCGCAGTGTTTGGAGAACCTGTCGGATGTGGTGGAGGTGCTCTTCCCAACTCTGGCTGAAGATCAGAATGTCATCCAAGTATACTACTACAAAGGAGTTGGTGAATGGCCGCAAGATGTCATCCATTAGCCTCATAAAGGTTGCAGGAGCATTCGTCAATCCGAAAGGCATGACCAACCATTCGAAGAGGCCCTCCTTGGATTTGAAGGCAGTCTTCCACACATCGGAGGGTTCGATTGGTACCTGGTGATATCCCGACTTCAGGTCGATCTTGCTGAAATATTTCGCCCCCTTTAGTTGGTCTAGGAGGTCATCAATCCGCGGGATCGGGTACCTATTACGGACAGTGATCTTGTTCAGTGCCCGATAGTCAATACAGAGTGGCCACGTCCCATCCTTCTTCTGTACCAACACGATCGGGCTCCCACAGGGCGATGAACTCGGACGGATGTGACCTTTCTGCAGGAGCTCCTGAATCTGCCTCTTGATTTCATCGTTCTCCAGAACGGAGCGCCGATAAATTGGTCCATTGGGTAGCGGCACACCTGGGGTCAGATCGATGGAGTGCTTGACTTGACAGTGCAGAGGAACCCCTGCCGGGGAGGTGAAGATGTCCTCGTACTCCTCCACAATCTTGTCCATCTGTAGCTGTCGTGCAGAGGGGCCCCATTTGGAGGCCGCGGCCACTGTCTTCTTATTTCCTTGAGGAAGTATCATCAGGAAAACAAATTTCCTGGTTTTGGAAATGATCTTACTGCATTGTTTTGCAGTAATCAAAGAGAGGGCGGCAGGTGGTGCTACCTCTGGTATCCTGAACAACTTATTTCCCAATGTAATAATAACAGCACGGGGCCTTGATTCATACACAGCATGTCGCTTCCACAAGTATGGTTGTCCTAGTAATACATCACAAACTTCAAGGGGAGCAATGTCACACAATACCTCATCCGTGAAGGGCTTGATGTTGTATGGAAGGCGACACTGCTGGCTCACGCGAAGATCTCGTCCTTGGTGAAGCCACCCAATGGTGTATGGTTGTGGATGTGCTGTGGTCGGTAAGCCCAACCGCTTCACGACCTCTGCCGAAATGAGGTTATTTTGACTCCCGCTATCAATAATGAACTGTATCGGGGAGCCCTTTACCCACATCTGGGAGTGGAAGAGACGCTCCTCCTCCTCTGGATCTTCGGGTTCATTTTTCTGGATCTTTGCAGTAGCAACAGTGGCGCTGGGGTCCACATCAATGATCTGCTTCCCTTTTTCATACCCTTTATCGGGTTCTGACTCAGAGTCGGAACATGCATCTGATTCTGAAACCTTTAGCTCAGCCACCAGTGACTGCTTGGCCCGACACTCACTTGTGTTGTGAGTGGAGCTCTTATGGAACTCGCACCATTTTCCAGTGTCCTTTCTCGGCTTCGCGGCGCTGTTCTTTGCTTGCGGCTTCGGCTGGTTGTCTTGGGCTGTCCCGCCTTGGCTTTGTCCTTTGTTCTGTGGTTTAGGGGCACCTTTCCCCTGCTTTGGATTCGCAGATCCAAAGTCTCGCTTCTTTTGTTTAAACTTCTGCTCGACCTTGATGGCATACCAGTATGTTGCGCCGAGCGAGGGGATGTTTAGGAATTGTATTTCTTCTTGGATGTACTTGTGCAGGTAGCCACGGTATTTGAGTATCAAATGTTGCTCTGAATCCTTGATACCCAACTTTGTACGAAGGGTATGGAAAAGATTGGTGAACTCCGGCACGTCTTGGTCCCTTCCCTGCCGCAGCGTGGTCCACTTTATGTATTCATCCTCGTAGCTCTCGACAGGGTAGTACTGCTCCTTGATGGCATCCCGGAACGAATCCCAGGTGGGTGCGGCTGAAAATAGTGAGCCAGTACTTTCATCCTTCTGCTCACAGTAGGTTTCCCACCAGTCCTTGACGTGGGGGGCTGCTTTGAGGAGAGCAAAAACAATCTTTTCCCGACTCGAAAATTCATGAACAGAAAAATAACCCTCTAGCAGATTTAACCATTTATCTACGGCATCTGCGTCTATCTGACCCTCGAATATGGGGATTTCAAAATTAACTTGTACCTTAAAGGGTGTGGCGTTTCCAGAGTAGCTGCTGGAAGCCGATGCGTTGCTTCTGGGTAGCCACTGAAGGATCTGGGCAAAGCTGTCCATCATCGCGTTCCGTTGTCGCTCGAGGGCTTCTTCGAGCAAGATTTTGATGGGATCTCCTACCCCCTCGTCTTTCTTCTCGTCCGCCATGGGAGGCCGTCGGGATTTGCGAGGCTGGTCTTGCAAAGGTTCAACCAGTTCAAGCCCTAACTCCTTATATCCCGACCTTGTTGGGGACATGCAAAGAAAAACAGAGAAAAAGCAAACCGCTCTGATACCACTGATCCGGATTTAAACAGGAACGCAACAAATTACAGAGATAACCATATACACAAAGATGCAGCGGAAATAATACTTCCTTTCGTTAATGGAAAATACTGAAATATGCTTACAAACAGAAATGGAAATAAACCAGCTAGGGCGATGGTAGCTTATCTCTGAGAAGAGATGTGATGGCTACATGCCTCTGAACTGTCTTACAATGAGGCTCGAAGGCCTATTTATTGTTGAGAAACAATGGAAAACCCTTAACATTCCAAAACCTAACCCTAGGAGATGAAATGCCAAACTGTGGGCCCCGTTTGGGGGTAAGTTGGTACATCAACTTCCCGGGGTCGTAACTTTGGCATATGATCTCCGTTTGATGCGTACAATAGCTCATTAGAAAGATCTATCCGAGCACTATCATTGTTGGAATGGGCAATGGAACAATGTTGCCCCTGGATTCCCCAAAAAACGTCGTTTAGGGCCTCAAAACGGCTCCGGAAGTTCAGGACCCGAAAAACTGCTAAAAATAGTAAGTTGTGCTACAATTAAGGAAACTGAAAATGCTGAGAAGGACAATGGTGGGGGTCCAGGTGGACTTGGCAGGTGGCCACCAATATCCACCTGGATCACATGGGTACCTAAAGGGATACTGGAGAAGATAAGAAGGATTTGTAGTAGATTTCTCTGGTAGGATCAAAGGAGGATTCAGTGCTTCCTTAGGTCGCCTGAGAGAAAGTGGCAAGACCTAAAGAATGGGGAGGGTGGGGAATAAAAGACTTCACTGCTTTCGGCCCCTCTCTGGCAACTAAATCAAGGTGGAGAATCATTAAAATGGAAAATATTTGGATGAAAGTGGTGAAATGGAAATACATAGACCATGTCCCTCTAGAAGATTGGCTAAGGAATCCCAACAAGAAAGGAGGGAATGTGTCGGTGGTTTGGAAGGCTACTATAGAGGCATTCAAGATTATCGAACAAGTTTTGTCGTGGCAGATTGGAAACGAGGCAAATCTTCAGATAGGAAGGGACCCCTGGGTGGGGTGCAATGAAAACTTTTCTCTATCCCCAGGTCTTGTCAGGCACCTAGAATCCAAAGGAATTCTCTTCCTTAGTCAGGTAGAGAAAATTGGTCATTCAACAATTTGGGGACAAGCATGGAAATTGGGAGAGGAGTTGGATCTCCGGCCCCATTGGTGGAATGATTGGAAGGTCTACACTCAAGAACTCTCCAGATCAAATGTGAGGCTGAAAGACAGACCAGATCTACTGGTGTGGGCCCATGCAGATTCTAGATCCTATACTCCAAAATTCGGGTATAAGTTCCGTATGTCAAAGAAAGGTTGGGGAGATCCAGAATGGTGGGCAAAGCCATTATGGAAGTTAAAATGCCCTGCAAAAGCCAGACTTTCTTCTGATGCATTCTCAAAAGGAAAGTCCCTACATGGGACATCCTTCAATCCAGATATAAGTCAGGGCCGGGGAGATGTTCTCTATGCAAAAATGTTTCTGAAACAATAAGGCATCTATTTATAGATTGTCCTATTGTTAAAAAAAAGTGTGGGTGGAGGTTGGGAAGCTCATCCAAAAACAGGTAGTCTGGGAGGGGGAAAACATCACTGATGTATGGTATAAATGGTGGCGCCTATATCTAGAGGGGAAACTGCGGAACTTGCCTCCCATTATTTCATGGGGCATCTGGATTGCCAGGAACAGGTGCACCTTCTTGGATAAGGAAACCCCTATTGAGACAATTGCCATACAATGTACCTCTATTTACTCAAACATTCCTGATTCAGAAGAGGAGAGGAATCCCAGACAGGTTAAAGAGGAACAAATCAAGGAATTAGTTCCATGGGCTTACTTTGACGGGGCTTCTCAGAACAATAAAGTAGGAGCAGGATTGGTCATTCACCTAAATGAAAACCAGATTCTAAAAGCATCCGTGGGTTTAGGCACTGGCTCAAATAACTTCGCAGAATTGTCTGCTCTAAAGTTGCTCTTATGTTGCTTATCCACATGAACATCTTCACAGTTCAGATTTTTGGGGATTCTTTAAATGTTATAAAATGGGCTAATGGACAAAGTAGCTGTCAAAATTATATTTTGAGACCTTTATTAGAAGAGATTTAGAACTTAAAGCTTACATTTAATGTTTTCTCTCTATGCCACATCTACAGGGAACGCAATGATTTAGCAGACAGGCTTTCTAAAGAGGGTTTGCAACAAGATTTGGGCAGCTGGAGAATAGTGGAGGAGAAAAATGGAGAGATATGTGTCCCGAATCAGCCTCCTTACTCATAAACTGATATTTTTTTGAGACTTCGTAGGCTTGCAAAACCGTTTTTTCTAGGTTTTGTTTACAGTTGATATGGTGTTTTTTTTTGTAAAATTGTTCTCGTTTCTGTATGACTTTTGTATCTATTTTCCGTTTGGGTTGTTTTCCTCGGTGAGGAGACCCGGGAAATAGATGCTCGGTTCTTATCTTTTTATGGATATGCAATATATGGAAACTGTATTTTTTTTACTGTTCTAGAGACGGGAGTTGTTTTCCTCATTATGAGGAGGCTCACAGTCTCAGGGATTCCTATTTCTCTTAGTTTTGGACAGGAAGGGCATCCTCTTCTTGCAGAGATCTATGGTTCTCAATCATACAGCAAACAGAATGCTCCGGCATATACTATGTAACTTTTTATTCTGTTTATAAAAAGTTCAATTTTTTCTTTGGAAAAAAAAAGGATACACACTGCCTTATGCATGGGTTGGCATTCTGGAAGACAGTGCCTGGAAGTTTGTGCTTATCATTTTGCAGTGCCAAGTTACATGATTGGAATGAAGGCATTCAAGGCACCTAATGGGGATGTTGGTATCAATGGGATGATAAGTGTGATTTCCCATTAATTGGCTGAGATTTCGTCGAATCCCCTGATCAATGCTTGGTATGAAGGTCTTTATGGTACTGGAGGCAGTGGATCTTACACTGAACAAGTCCTGGCAGACAAATTTGGGGCTAATTACAATGACAATGGAATTAGGAGGAAGTATTTAGTGCAATGGATATGGATTCCTATTTTGAATTCCTGCTCAGGACCAAATGCATTGGATAACTGAAGGTGATCTAGTGCTCTTGTTAGTGGAAAATGGGTTTGCTAGTGTTATGGTTAGACTCAGGGGTTGTTCTCAAGCCTTACTATCACAAATTATATTTGTGGGTTGGATCTAGACAACTTATTCATGGCTTCTTTATTGGTATAGACCTCAATATGCCTTAGGATTATTGTACCCAATAATGCAGCAAAGTGTTCTGGAACACTGGAGGCTCTAATCCCATTTTTATTTCTTGACAGTATGTAGTGATTGTTCTTCTTTTAACGGTCATCCCACTCTGTGTGCTTGCGTGTGTCTATACAACTTTATCTATTTAGACTATTCAGAGAAATCTTGAACAGAGAGCATTTGTCTACACAACTTTATCTATTTAGACTATTCAGAGAAATCTCGAGTAGAGAGCATTCATGTCTGTTGAATTTTTAAGATCTATTTTGATTAAGTAGAGGAGTAATTCTATATGCACATCAAAGTTTACTAGAATTTCCATTTATGGTGACTAGGTTTCTAGAATGATGTCAATGCTGCATATTTTTCACTGGTCAAGACTCACTTGGATACATCTTGTAAAATTTAGAAATGGCATTTGTTGTTTTGAATGGTGTTTTAAGCCCCTCAATGTCTGCATAAATTTATAGTAGATATAGTGGATATTTATTTGCCATATAAGATCTAAATGACTAAATGTATTGAATCCTTAAGATCTCCATTTGGTTTTCTGATTCTTAAATATCTAAGAGGAAACGAAGTCTGTTCTCTTCTAGTTTCCTAGAGCACCCAAAATTTCAGATTATAGCACTAAAGGCTTTCCAACTCCATGAAATTTATGTGTAATAATGTTAAATGAAATGTTTGTCTAATAATATTCCATGAATGACTGAAACATGTTGCATTAGTAAATGCCTGTTATAGAAACATGAAGCAACATACTAGAGTAGGTTTTACAGAAACATGAAGCAATAGCGTAGAGTAGGTTTTGTATCAATGGAGTGTGTTTTATATCAGTTAATGACATGCAAAACTTTTGTAAGAACATTTACTACCAGATTCTTTAGATTACAAAACTGAAGTCTAAAAGTCTTTTTTTATTTTTTTGGCTCCATTTTACCTTCCAATTCATAGGCTTGAATTCTTTGAAAGACTACCTTCATATCCACCTCCATATTTTCCATTTATGCAAAAGCTAATTTTAAGAAGCATTTGATTTGCAAAAGCTAATGCTCAGAAACACTTGTTTTTGGCTCTAGCATAGCTAATTCTCAGAAACGTTTGATTTGCAAAAGCTAATGCTTAGAAACACTTGTTTTGGCTCTAGCTTCGATTTTTCGTTGTCTTTGCTATTTACTGTTGTAATGTGTTTGCAATGTGTTAACAATCCAAGTAAAAATCTAAATAATCAACACCTGCAACTTGAGAATATACCTTTGTCTCCAGTTTTACCTTGTGCCTATCTATGATGCCATCCGCCATCAACTTGATTCCAAACTAACCGTTCACTTAATACCCTCTTTAAGTTGGAAAATTTTAAACAAAACATTCACATAATACCCTTTGTTTTAGCAGGAAGAAGCCAACTCCAACTCTCTCTACCCTCTCTGTGAGGAGGTGAGGAGGTGCGCTAACTATTAGAATATTATTAACAAACCATCCACATAATAGTAGCCTCTCCTCAAGTTGGAAGATGTACCAACACGAAATGTTATTTTAAATTAGAAGCTAATGGCTTTCATTTCTTTTCTCATCACCCCGTTCTACAATAATAGTTACAATATTAGTTATACTACTTTCATCTTCATGATCTGAAATACAAATTAATTATCAATCCATGTTTTTACTCATCTATGGGTTCTAAACAAACCATTCACATAATAAGTTGGAAGAGGTTCCAACTCTTATTTTCATTTCAAATAAGAATAGGTTTTAAACGAACCATGCACTTAATAAGTTGTAAGAGATGCCAGCTCAAATTTTCATTTCATTTCAAATGAGAAGCTCATTATTTTAATATATTGCTGCCTTGCACACAATAATGGATGAAATAAGCTAGGTATTTTCCTGAAACAAACATTATATAAAATGATATGGAGGACAATAAAAATATATACAATGTTACATTGGCAAGATGTTTGCCATTGTAGTTCTCATTATTACCATGGAACCTTAGAAAATGATCAAAATAGTGAAGAGTTGTCATGCTTGCAACGACATAATTAGAAACTGCTATGCAATTATTGTGTCCATTCCAATGTTAGATTGGCAAGTCACATCCGTCATAAATGCTAGAATAGAAAGCTTTCGTTATGTTAATTAATTCAATATAGGCATCGAGTGGATATATAAGGTCTTATCCCAAATATATAAATATAATGGAATTGGGCCCATAACCTTTTATTCATTTCTGTCGAATTAGGGAAACTCTATCATGTCTTCAAAAACCTAGTGGGGTCACACTTATTAAGTATCCACTTGAAAATGAGAATGAGTTCACATTTTGTAGCGATTGCTATTAATTGCTTTCAGGGATAGAGTTCAAAGTTATTTACTCATGTAAACAATGTTGACAACATACAAAAATATTGTTCAAAGTAGAAACAACTTAGTAAAGTGAAAAACATTGAAGAATAAAGTGATACGGTAGAAAATTAAATTCTTGCTTGTGCTTGAATACAAAGAAACTAGCTTGTATATTATCTCTTGTCATATTACATTTTTTTTGGAGGTATGGTGTTTATCTCAAATAAGTTCCTGGAAAAGCTAAGGGGGAAGAAAGTGGCTCAATATTCTAGTTTGAAAATAGCTCGATCATACTCAATCATATCCTTCTTTGGTTGTACAAGCTGCTCCATGGGACTGATTTCAGAAAAATATTTTTGATTTCAGGAAAATCAAGCATTTACAAGCCAAAGGTTTTGACTCGGCTTCCTTATGAGGCCACAAAGTTAAATCTTGAGTGGAACTCGACTACTGCATTGATGGTCAAAGGGTCTAGTTCCAACAGAAGAAGAAGCAATTTGTGTTGCGATAATCAAATGGTAAAAAAATGCACTTCATGAAGTAGCCTGTGGGTGGGCCCGAAACAGTTGTTGTCCAAAGCTGAGATCTAGTTATAGATATGTTGTGGAAAAAGGATGTATATGGTCTTTATTTACTGACAAACTACCATGCCTAGTTCCATTTCTATCGGTATCAATGCAGAATTGTAGTGCTACCATAGAGAGACGAAGATTTATGGATTCCATTTCGACTAACGAATTTCGTTTCGTACTATAAGAATTTTAGACCCAAAGTGGTCTAGATAGAAAGCACTATAATAATTTTAGACCCAAAATCATCTAGATAGAACTCAAATTTCTCTTCAGTACAGGAAGAATTCAACAATGTTGCAACTACTCTATTGTTTATCACCTACTCTGTCTCTTATCACGACAAGGAACAATATCATGTACTATGCCAAAGATATGCAACACATTGAGTGAATTGAAATATGAACTTGACCTATCATGTCACAAAATTACCTAAGCTATCATTTAATAATGACTAATTTTCCCTTCAACACAACAGATTACAAAAAAAAAAACACAATCTACAACTATAAGACATTTAATAATGACTTATTTTCCCTTCAACACAACAGATTAAATAAAAAGGCACAATCTACAACTATAAGATATATAACAAAACAAAGGGGGAATAAAAGAGAAAAATTGACATTTCAGGAAATTCTGGGATACAAGACATAAAAAAAAATAGCAAAGACTTAAATTATAGGAATATTATTTAAAACAAAGGACAAAACTCAGTTAGGGGAATGGTGAGAGCCACCATATCCCCTACTCCAATCCCATCGTTTCTTAACTTGGCAACCTTTGTAGTTCAGCATATGTAACTTCGAATTTCACCGACAAAATGAGAGCCTTGTTTTCAGTGTATGTAACTTTGAAATTCTCGGACAAAACGAGAGCCTTGTTTTGGGGTAACTCATTGCAGGCATTCTTTAGAAGTGCACTCAGAGTCAAAGGATGAAATTCTCCTTTGATTTCCGTTGAATGGGAAGATATGGAGGATACCTCACAGGTTTATCACAACTCACAATATCAGGTGCAGAAAAACTATAACCCACGAGTTGTAAAAACTCCATTAACAATTTGGTTAAATATCGACAGAAGAAGAAGCAAAAAATTATTTGTTTACAAGGAGGAGTATCACACCAGAACAAAATATTAAAGCCAAGAAATCCCAAAATGGATCCTGGAAATAACAGGTTAGTGTGAACCAGACGCGTCTTGGCCATTCTCACAAAGGATCTCACTCATCTCGTCCATCCAGAGATTCTCTTTCAGAACCCTCACAAATTCTTGAAAGTCCTCCCTAGGTTCCTACTTGATCAACTTATTGTTAGTCTGAGGTGAATCCCTTGCTATTTTTCTATTGGGTGCTCTTCCCACCTTCAACTTATGGGCCACCTTTGGTGCTCAACAATTGAAATCGATTAGAGCAAGGATCTTCCCTTCGAAAATCAGATTAAAAAAAAACACCAACATCCAAAGATTATAAGATCAGTTGAAGATTAGAAAATGGTAGGGTGGGAGAGACAAGAATCGTGGCAACGAGCAAGCATTTGGGGAGGTTTGCATTTGCCAGCTACAACTGAACATGGCATGTGTAGGACGTGTCACCATGTAAGTTAATAGAGGGAGTGACATGTGTGATAAGGTGGCAGTTTCCATTATCTAAGGATGCCAATTGTTGGGAATCTTAATTGGTAAGCCAATTGTAGGGAATCTTAATTGGTAAGAAAAAACATGTGTGGGTTAACGACGAGTGGAAGTGTGGGTTAACAACAAGCGGTTGGAATGTAAGCAGTTTGTTTAGCTCTTCTTCTGACGAGATGGCCCTTTGTTTCCTTCTGAGCGTCGTTAGTGCCACTCTGTATATTTGATAATAATTGCTAGTCGTTATTAGGTGGCTTAGCATAGGTAATTTGATTGTGTATTGGGAGGTAGTGTTAATTTGATTTTAATAAATTAATTTAAATATTCTTTTTCAAAAACTAGTCGTTTAATATAGTCGTTACTTATTAATATTTGTTTTTAATAAATTAATATCATAATTTAAATATTATTTTTCAAAAACTAGACGTTTAATATAACCGTTGCTTAATAACATTTGTTTTTAATATATTAATAAATTAATATTATTGTCCAAATATAGTCGTTACTTGAAATTTTGGTCTCTACATTGCTCGCCCATGATTTGCCTCTTCATTTGGTCCTGATGATGAACCACAGTTGTTGGTTCGAAACGCGTCTGCCAAAAAATTTCTCTTATGTGATTTCTACCGAAAGACTTTGCTTAGGTTCCTCGATGTTTAAGCGAGCTATGAACACACATTATCTTTCACGTAAAGGGTGGGGCAACAATCACAAGTTTAATGTACATTATCCCATTTAAAACTGCTCGGTAGCGTGTGGTGGAAATCATTAAGCGAACAAACTATTGAATTTCAAAGTGTGGAAGCTTTTAATGCGATAAAGCCCACTAAGTTTCCAAAAAGTGATGGATAAGCATGACTTTCCTGAAAGAATTAAACTTCCTATCGTTAATAATAATTGAAAATGTCATGAGATTTATTTGTTATTCGTTAGTTTAATCATTTATTTCATTTTCGTAATTTTTCATGTATTTTATTTTTTAAGTTTGATTGTGTTGGGAATATGTCCCATTATGGAAAAACAACTCTTGGTTGTGGATTTCTACGTGCAAATTCATTGTCTTCTTTGAGGTCACGAGCATGGATGATGCATGAAAATTTCATGTTTTAGGTGGGGTGGGTGTTTCTAATGTGTCAAATATAATAGCCTCTCCAATATAATAGTCTCATCTTCACTTTTTGTTGCACTATAATGAAAGCAATGCTCTAGTCTACATATGAGCTACTCTTAGAAAGGCAAAAGGCCACTTAGCTCATTTATCAATGTCACTTGATTTCCAGTGGCACAAATTCGTGTCCTAAAGTAATTCATATATACTTACTTCATCTTTTAGAAAAAGAGTTGTTGGCTAGTGAATTATTTCCCTATTCTGTTACCTCCTTCTCCCAACCCCTTTGGAGCCAGAAATATATCCCTTGCCTTCCCTCGTCTGATAATGGCCTTTACAGGTTGCTTGTTGATCCTATGGCACTTGTGCATTCCAACTGCTTATTTATACTCAACCTATGATAGTGGTCTTTACAGGTTGCTTATTGATCATGTGCAACTTGTACATTCCAACTGCCTTTTTATATTCAACCTATTCACCTTTACTTAGCAGTTAGTTGAAAATAGCAACAAGAAATGCTAAATATAGAAGTGATAAATTTAGCACTGCTATAAATAGCATTTCGGGATACCTTCCTAATTTAGTTAGCCCCTGAACTAAAATGGAGAAGTAAAATTCGAATTTGATCTTAGCAGTTGTTTGTAAAATAATTAATTAATTCATCTTGAGTTAATTAGTTGTAGAAAATCAAACATGAAGTCTATGTGAAGACATGCAACAGTTTCTCCATTGATTGAGGAATTTATCCATTAGTTAAAGAGATAAGGATGAGTTGTAATATTGAGTTGTAATTAGTTGGCTCAGTTAACTGAGTCAAGTCCAGTTAGATTAGTTCAAATAGTTTGTTGAACTAATTGTGAGTTCAGTTAGTTAATGCATGCATGCATGTAACTGTTGCACTTCAGATAACTAGATATTCTCTCATAAATAACTCACGCATGTCAGTTCAGTCAGAGACCCAGTTGAGATCAGATGGAGGGACAGTGTACTATCAGTTGCAGGAATATTCCATTGTGAATATCTCTTACATGCAGAAGGAATTCATTCCTTAGAGATTGTGCAATTACTTCTTCAGTTTAGTGAGTGTGTGATGAGGCCAATCACACATGTGGCATCATTGGACTCCAAGAAAAAGTGCGCAAGGAAATAGGAGGCTTTGAGGGCTGAGGGAAGGCATATCTAGTGTCTATTCAGTCTATGAGTTGTATTGTTTGATTGCAGAGAGAGCAAGATAGCTTGAGAGCTTATTCTTTTTGTAACTTGAACATATTTCCACTTGTATGATAATATAGAGATTGGGGTTTTAAGCTGAGGCTTTCCCCGGGTTATTCTTCTGTGTTCATGTGTGATTGATTTCTCATTCTTAGTTATATGTGTTCTATTTGATCTTGCTCATATTCGATTAAGCTTCCGCAAAGTTTTTTGTAGAAGTAGATATTGTATTTTGCTTTAGTATATTGCTTAATTTGTTGATCTACAGTGGGAATTTCTACAGTTATCACTATAAACATGCTACCTACTTAACTGTGTTACCTACCACCTAAAATTGCGACTACATCACTTTATCCTCGTCCTATTGTTAGGTGAGGTTTTACCTTTTTTAATTCATAAACATATATTTTTAGTAATAGAATTTATTTTAAAAATGGTTGAATGTGTAAATTTGAGAATTTGAAAATTTTCGTAATAGAAATTCTGTAGACTTATATTTAAATATTTATTCATTCAATTAAGAACAATAGGAAAATAGATAATTGCAATAAAAAAAACTTTTTTTTTTAAATAATGAAATTGTCAACATTAAAGTATATATTTTAATTATTATAAAATCTTAAATGCTATTTACTTCAATTTTTAATTAAAAATAAATAAATTACAAGCTATAATTTTAACTAGTAATAATAAAATTTAAATTTCTTTATTTATCTTATATTAGTGTTTTTTTAATAAAAAAATTCATCAAATTTATATTACAAATATTAATTTTATTTCTATAATTATTTTAATAGAATAAAATAACAAATAATTCTTGTTTCATTCAGCCATCTCTACATTGATATACATTTATCTACAGTTTTATCGGCGTGTTTTTCCACCTTTTTGGTGCAAATGCTAGTATAATCCAAGAAGAATTCTAATATTAAGTGATTTGATGACAAAATCAACAAGGAATCAAATAATTTTTACCACACACTTTTTGAGAAAGTGTCAAAGGATTAAAAATCCTCCAAACACCACCCACAATAAGATGTTATTTCCATCATGAAGCATGTTTCACCTTCTTACATGCATTGAATAAGTAATAAAAATGCACACCATAAACATATATATCAAGTAGAAATTATTACTAAAGGCTATTAATAGAAAGAGTCATGAGGACCAAGTAGATGTATAGTTGACAAAACAAGATGACAAGAAGCCCTCACACAAGTTCTAAACTGTTACCATACCCAACCATGAGTCCAACCCTAATGAGTTCTTGTACTAGGTGTTGATCTAAAGTTCTACCATCCATGTTTCTTTCTCATTTTTGTTAGAATAATGGTCATCATATCATTAGGTTACATAATATGGGCATCAATGTATAAATGGAGAGAAAAATGTTTCCTATCACAATGATTGGGATCCCAATATTATTGCTATATGGATGGTGAATTGTCTTCAAAATGTGTAGGATATGGTTCATTTGAATAAATAAGAAAAATAATAATCAAAAGTGATCAATTAGATTTTAAGAGTATCACCAATAAATGAGTCATAAAATGGTGTAGATTTGATGGATACATAATATTAGTAAATGAAGTAAATTGTGTAGGATCTAGTTCCTAGAAAGTAATAGTTGTAGAAAGGTTAGGATGGCATGCATTTGGGGATAAGTCTCAAAAGATCCAAGTCTTACTCTCAAGTATCTTATCTCATGCTAAATAGAAGTAACAATACCCTATCCATACTTATCAAGTCTACCACTTATATAACTCACTTTTCAAAGTAATTTAGAGCTAATGCCTATATTATGTTGCTCAAATCTAGGAGGCGAAAAACCATGAGTAGCTAGTACTACATAAGAATATGTATCAAAATAAGACTATCCTTTTGCAAGGGACAAAATATGTCTTCCCTCTCCCTTGGTCCATTTAGCAGTATTTGAAAGTCAGGAAAATGAGTTTATTTGATCTCATTAATATTTAACAAGTTCATCACATTTCTCAAAAGTATAAGAACCAAAAAATTGTGATTTGCTAATGTAATGCTCTAACATATCTTCAATACTTTTCAAATTAATTACTTCTTGCATGGGGTCCTAATTAAGGTGTCATGGATCATGCATAAACTTTTTGCTTCTTAGCAAATTTCTAATGTAGGAGATAATAATCTTTCTTCAGGTCTCAATATCATTAAATAACTGAACATTAGCACTTTGATTTCGGGTTGAAATCCTCAAAAGGTTGGACAAGAGGGATCGTGAGATATTTTTCTCATGGACTTAGAAGTATCATTATAATGAGATGTTAATTTCAAAGTTTTCTATTAGTTTCCTCTCTTGAAGTAGCAACACTAGAAGGCTTGGATTTAGAATCCTACAAAGCAACAACTTCATTCAAACTTGGGTGTTATATTCTTATAGAGGTAATTTTGCTCATTTATAAAAGTGACACTCTTATCATGACATTTGTGTATAAGCAATTATTTCTTCTCAAATAAAATCATATGTTTTAGAAGGAATAAGGTACTATGTAAGTGCTTAATATGGTGAGCAAAAGTGCAAAGATGCATAAACTACAAGGCCCCCACAAAAAAATGTCCTTTCTTCAGAATATTTATTTAGGAAAGACTAAGATTTTCCATTTAAAATAAAAGTCATATGAGAATAAAAAAGTCCTTAATGAACAATTGCTTTTGTCTAAAGTAACAACAAATCATTTTTTAACTTTTTACTTGAAAAAAAAACTTCCGCTTTAAACCACCTGAATTTTTAACTAAGATACAATATCACTAAGTGATATTTCAATTACCTTTGGAGTGAAACATTAGAATTATAAGAAAGGATAAAAGCTTTCTATATGAAAATTTACTATTTTTCATTAGCTAAATGGATAGTTTCAAAAAGTTAATGTTTATAGGTCATATCTCCTTCATCAATGCTCTCAACTTTTCTTATAAACTCTTACTAAAAAACTCAAAAGTTTGTTTTAGTGGTACTAGTGTGAACTCAATCCGATACCTAAGTAATGAGATATTCCTATCACAAGATATATCCCTATTTTTAATCGATAAAATGTGGAGTTTTAGAAGCTCAAAGTTTATAGACCACATTTGTCTTAATATCACTAAAAACTTCCATTACACGATCCTTTTATAGAAAGCTCTCAAAATTTTATTTCAAACATTAAAAGTTTCGTAGAAATATTATATTTATGTATCGAGATACTGTCTTTAGAATATATATACCCTTTTTGTGATAAGATATTTTCTCTTCTCATGCACACATCCACAACTAAACAACAAATCTTTTGTACCTTGTAGGAAATGGCATCACATATCAAATAATCAAGGTGTGATTAGCATTACATGAACAAAAAAAATAATAATCACACATTGTAAAGAAAAAGACTTGAATTCCATCATTGAGTAATGTGTCATCAACATTATCAAACCCTATTACTTAAAATCACACATTATAAAGAAAGATGACCACAACTTTGGGCACACAACCACGTGCAAATTCAAGTTCCAACCCTTAAATGCTTGGAAAGTGCTTGAAACATAACCAATTCATCTACAACCTACAGTAGAGTAATAAATTTTGTATAGGTTGGCATATCTATTGTTAATGTATATATCTGAACCTACACAACATTTATTACTCTACTGCAGGGTGCATATCAACTGCCTATTTCTCAAGAAATTTCTATACATTTTTAGTGATTGACACGACCTAGAAATCTTTGATTATTTTCCTAGATAAACACATAGAGATTGAAATAAGAATTGTGAAACTTCAATAAATTCCCTAAACAAAGTCTATATATGAAAGTTTTCACCCTATAAAATTGACAGTATATATCCCAACCTACAACATTTATTACTCTATTTCAGGGTGCATATCAATCACCTATTTTTCAAGAACTTTCCATGCATTAGTGGTTCACATAGCCTATAAACTTCATATTCAATAGTGTATATCCCAACCTACACAACATTCATTACCCTGTTGTAGTGTGCATATTGTTTTCCTAAAAATATGCTAGAAGTTCATGACCAAAAAAATGGTTATAAAACTAGAATAGTGTATTAGCATCTATAAGTTGGTGGAAAATTTGGTTGGCCACCTATATCCACCTAGATAAACCATCCTACTCTAGGAATCAATGCTCTCTATTGTGTCAAGTTCCTCCATTGGGAGGGAAATGTTTGTTCGTTCTAGATCCCAATTAACCACTTTTCTTGGTGAAGAAGTCACTTTGCAATGACAACTCAAGGTTGTATTTAGTATTTGAGGGTTCCCTTCATCTTGGTATGCATGATCTAGTCAAATGTATCCTACTCAATGCAATCATGATTAAGCTAGTATGGGCCAAGTGGTTTTCCAACTTCGAGGTATCTAATACAAGCAGAAAATGTGGTCAAAGTAACACCACATAAAATATATGGTGTATGTTATGGAATGGTGTAATACTCAATGTAAAACACGCCCATTACATAGCCTTGATGATAATGTAAGTCCCATATTAGATTGGTTTGAGCTTCCTATGGGGGCCTATGATTTTCTCTTTTTGCAAGTGAAACAATACCTTATCACCTACTTGAAACTTGTGTGGAACCTAATGTTGATTATGTTACTTATGCTTATCATTGGCTTTATGAAAAATATCATGAACATGATGTTTGATGTGCTTAAATTGTTCAAAAAAAATTGTTTCTTTGTATACTTAGTCTGAGCATGGGAGGACTTTTCCCATGTATATGTACTAGGTAGATATACGCCAATTAAGGCCAATGTTTGGAACCCCACACACATTTGAAA
Organism: Pinus tabuliformis; assembly: GCA_031772625.1. Classification (NCBI taxonomy): domain Eukaryota; kingdom Viridiplantae; phylum Streptophyta; class Pinopsida; order Pinales; family Pinaceae; genus Pinus; species Pinus tabuliformis. The sequence goes on from CM062820.1 coordinate 860,541,060, forward strand.
AAGGTCGTCGCTAATAAAACTGCAAAGGGTTATGTTGTAACTATATTGAACATAAGGAAGGATTGCATCCCATGTGTGTCTAAGATCGTAGTTATTCTAAGGATATATGCAATCATAAGTGAGTAACTCTTTTTTTCCATTAGTTTAGGGGTGGAAGGTAGTCAATTTGGTCAAATTGGTGTCCATTATTAATACATAGTCTAGCCTACAAACAATTGAGTAACTCATTGTCCCTATTTAAAATTATGGTCCATGGTAGTGTGAAATGAACCCAAATTCAGTTGAAGACGAATTTAACAATAGATTCCACCATGATACACTTCTTGTAGGGTTCAAAAATGAATATCTTAGAGGATATCAATAACCACATATACCAATTGTTACCATGCTTGGTTGAGAGAAAGCATAACATATAATCCATGGAGATTAGCCCATGAAGCTTATCCAGAGTATATAGAGGAGTGTACATTGATTTATTATTGATATAGCTTTTGTGATGTCATATGTAGTGCATAATCTAATACCTAATAATGTCATGTCAAAGTTTTCACAAGTAGAAGTACTTATGTATTACTACCATTGTTTTCCCCACACCAATGTTCCCTAGCACCCAATTGTAACAAGCCTCCGAAATCATCTTCTAATTCTCACTTGAAGAAGTAAAGAGAATGACTTATATGGTGTAAAACTCTGTCTTAGAGGTGAAATTATGAAACTCGTTTAATTTCACATAATGTTTGATATGTGGCAATGAATTTAAGATCATTATCATACAATTTGGGTTGCTTAGAAGTCTCGTGTCTATAAGAATTAAGCATTGTGATTAGTGTCATGATTATAGGTTAGTTGAGATATTCTACAATTTGGTTTGCACTTCCCTTCTTGTACTCGGTGTGCAAGAGGAATTGTTGAAGGCACATGGAACACTTCTAATGGTGATTTCTACAGCTACAACTTTCCCTATAATACCTTGGTTTGACCCTGGTTTAATAATGTATGTTGTACATGATGAAAGGTTGAATAACCTAGCTATGTAATGGTTCCAAACATTGATAATAAAATCATTACCAACCACAGACAAATAAGGACAATAGGTATAGGGGGTTATGATTCCAAGTGAAGATGGTAGCTAAAGAGGTTAGACCTTATGGTTTATATCTTTATTATAACCATTTTGGGGAAATTAAGGGGAAATATGGTTATGTGAGCTTCTTGGATGAGGCCATGTGGAATTTTGAGAGCATGCATATTTAATCATACCTTTATGGTTGTTTAAGGGGGGAAATCATTCATTCTTCACTTTCATTATGATGTTCTTGCTTCTTGAAGAGAAGAAGAGTTTTATGGAAAATATCCATTTTTGTAGCTAGAGACTAATACTTGTTATGTTCCAATTGAGAAATGTCTAAGTGCTTGAATGCAGTGGTATTACTAGTGAACTCGTCCATATTGAGAGTATCTAGAGCTTCTAACATTACAATTTCCTAACCAATAACATTTGATCCCTGGAGGGAAATGTAATGGCCTGAGGGACTGCATTATATAGAAAGAGATTCATTTTCTTGGGTTGTGTAGGTTGAAGTGGAAAGAGGGGTAGGAGTTGAGATTTCCTTGGGATTGGTTGAGTATGTTTAACAACTATGGTTGCTATGTAAATTGTGTTAATATATAAAGCTTTGTAATTGATTTCCCATGAGAGATAGAATTGGCCTAGAGACCCATCCTTGTGGAATCACAACCTTAGTATGGGGATGAGTTGTTGTAGTGAGTGAATGTGCAATAGAGCCTATGGGTGGGTGGAAAATTTGACATCTTCAATAAGTTGGCGAATTTTCATTAAAAGATAAGTGCTTTCTCTATTCTCGTGTATTTATATTCCACTATGTTATTTAATGGTAATCTATCTTTTATATGCTACACATATTCCTCAGTAATTGTACCATATAATAATTATATTTCTTGGCATTTGTATGAGCTTGTCAGTAGCATGCATAGTTTCTTTAATTTATTATTTTAAGGGAATATTCTTAGAGCACAAAATTTACCAAAGGAATGAAGTTTTTGAGTGCCCCATGCATGAGCACATTACACTTCTATGCCTTGGGTGCATCAGATTCCCTACATTTGCATGAATTGTAAGGGATTGTGGTTGGTGTGGATAATCATTTATTTTCCTAGAATGTAATGCTTCTATTTTTGACATGCCTAGATAATAGAGTATGTATCCTTGCCATAGTGGGGTACCTACAAATGACATTAGAGAAATTTCATTGTGGTAGGGCGTCGAATGTCTATGCTAAATGAGGAATGCATTGATGACATTCTCTAAGGCATATGTCTCAATCTCAAATGACTATTATGGGTTTAGCAATATGAAGACTCGTGCCAAATAAAAGTGACAGTTCAAATCCTTGAATGATTTCTATTATTCCTTAATCTAAAAAAACTTGGTTTTGGTTCCAGCCTTACTCACATGGCTTAGAGGCCATTTGATATGAGAAAGCCCCAACACCATAGCCTATAGAAAAATTTGGTGAGGCCCAAGAAGCTCTTGAGATATATTGGTTTCATTGAGGCAAACCAATCACAAATGACTTGAATATTGACTATATCCACATACACAGCGCATTGATCCATAATGTATCCCAAATCTAAAATATTTGCATGTTGAGTGAACACCTTTTTATATTGGCATGCAACTTTTGTGCTACAAGTTAGTCAACAATTGTTGAATGTGATTTAAATTCTCCTTCTAGGTTCTACTAAAGATGAGGATATCATCTATATATATGACCACAAAGGATTTGGTGAATGGGCACAAGATATTGTCCATATTCCCCATGAATATTGATGGGGTAGTATTCAAGTTAAAGGATAATCAACCACTCAAAGAGACCTTGTTTAGACTCTACGGTTATCTTCCACAAATTAATTTACTTGATTGGCACCTAGAAATCGCCTCACATTAGATCAATCTTATGGTAAAACTTGGCATTGTTGCATTGATTGAGAATATCATCAATTTCATGGGACGGATACTAGTTCTTGATTGTGATTTTGTTTATGATCAATATAACATTGTCATATCCCATCCCTCTTCTAAATCAACACAATTAGGCTCTAGAAAGGTGAGGATCATGGCTAAATGTGACCCTTTTGTGTTGGCTCTTAAATCTAGCATTTGATAAACTCATTATCTAGAAAATGCATATTTATACTAGGTCATTAGGTAGAGGGGAACCTGATGTAAATTCAATTGCATGCTTTAATTGATAGTGCAAGGGAACCCATGAAGATAAAGAAAATACATCTTTGAATTCTTCCACCATATTGTCCACACACTTTTATTGTTTAGAGAGACCCCTTGTGAAAGCTTTGGAAGTCATGGTGATCTTTTGTTAACCTTTTGACTAAACCACGAAGAGGAGAAATCTCTCATTCTAAAAAATTACCTTACTACACTACATAGCTATGATTAGATAGACTATGGTAGTTGATGATAACTCTAGTATCCTATAGATCCAACCTCCCAAATTAACAGGGCATGGCCTAGGCTCATAACCAACATCTTCCTCATATATGGTTTTATAGAGAACATCACAAACTTTAAGTGAGGAAACATCGTGTAATTCCTTGTCTTTGAAGGGATTGATGCCACAATGAAAGTGACATTATTGGTTGACATAAATGTCTCATCCTTGTCTCAACCAACCTATGGTGAATGGATGGGGGTGCAATGGCATTGAAAACTTCAACTTCTTGATGACCTCTACTAAGACAAATTTCTTTTGGATGCTATTATCTCCAATGAAATGTAGCAGAGTCACCTTCACCCACATCTATCAATGGAATAGGACTCACCTTCCAAAAGATCCTTTGGTTCCTTTATCTCGGTCTTTGTAGTAGTCAGTGACATTGGGGTCCACATTGATGATCCATTTCCCCTTATATAACTTAGAATCAAAGCATAATCTAGAATTAGATTGTGGTTTCCAACTCAATTGGTAATGATTCTTTGGAATGACATTTGTTGGTGTTGTTGTTTCCTTAAGAAACATCTTGATAAGATATCCTACTTTGTCATATTTATTTTCATCTACCATGTGAGGCTACCCAATTTGATGATGGAAGTCTCCACTAGTCTTGATTAGCTTAAGGCCCAACTCCCTATACCCTAACCTCATGGGGGACATGCATGGAAAAACATCAAGATCGTATTGCTCTGATACCCTTTATCTGGATTATGTAGAGAATGAAATGAAGATAAAAATAACAGGTGAAATAACATAGAGATATTGCAAAGACCATAATAATGCATTGAAACCCAAACTCTATTAATGATGAATGAATAGTGAAAACACCACAATATGCAAAGCAATACAAGCTAGCTAGATTGTTTGTAGCTTATCTCTTAGGAGAGATGTCTTGTTGAGGCCCATTCATAAAAGCACACCAGAATAGGTTGAAACTTCCTTTAAACTTAAATTCTAAGATCCTAGGATCCAAAACCTACTCCTAGGAGATGAGATGACAAAAGGAATGCAGGCTTCGAGGAGCCTAATTGATACAACTCCTCAGAGCCACAACTTTTGCATACAAACTCCATTTGGGGTCTTTCCAAGACATTATAAAGTCGATTACAAGCTATGTGTTGATACAACTTTCAAAACAAAGATTGCTAGGGTCTATCTCCTAAAACACATGGGAAGTTAACAAAAAATGCATCAAAATTTTAGGGCATGTAAAACTGCTATAAAACTAGAAAGTTGTAGGACCATTTTTGAGTGGTTATAGTATTGAGCTAGATCTCCAAGGAATTTGAATAATCACTTACCATTAGTAGGACTAATAACCAACTCATATAAAGTGTTCCAAATCACATAGAAATAAATCATCATGGAGTTTAACATCCATTGGCGCTTCCCTTTTGAACACCCATAAGTAAGGGCCCAAATTATTACATGAAAAAAGTGTAACATAACATAATACGTTACAAAACGTAGTTGCCATGTTTGGAATATTCTCATTCACTTGAATGTCTTTGGCTTTACTTGGAGGTTTCCACACAAGATGACCTCTAGAGCATATCGAAAGAGCGAGAAACATTATAGATTGAATCCAAAAATCTTATTGATCGATTTGTTATTGAAGAAAGGCCTTGTGGCATTTAAGGTGTGAAATCAAGGTCTATGTGTTTTAGTCTAACTTCTCAACTGAGACATAAAAGTTAACATTTATAGTTCATAGGAGAAAAGACTTAACTCAACAAAAGAAACAAAATCCCAAAATTAACAATCCATAGAGAATATGGTGAGTGTTTCAAAATGCACAAAAATGAAAAAAAAAAGACTTAAAAAAATTTAATGCCAATAAATAGTCAAAATTGTTTGAAGTTTTATCATGTTAAAAAATGTATAAAATCAAGAAAAACATTTATTAAACAAATGTAAAATTGAAAAAAACATTAAAAAAAAACATTTAAAGTATCTAACAATGATTAAAAAAACTTATAAGACAAAACTTTTACAAATTATACTAAAATACTTTTACAAATTATACTAAAATAAATTATATGTTAAACTAAATGATAACACTTTGAAGAAGCTCAAACAGAGTTATAAGATAGAACTTTAGCAAATTAAAATTATGCCAAAGTTAAATATATCTTAGATAAAGTAATAACTCCTCAAACACTTTGTGCATGTAACTGATTTATTATACACATATTTATACATTATGTATGTAACTAAATTATTTCACACCTATTTATACATTGAAATCACTACACGTAAAAAAATTAGAGTGTTATTTTTAAATGTGAGTAAATTACGAGGTAAGATTGATTGCAATCTAATTTTAAGTATAAAATAAAATAAAAATATATTTTTTAGGACGTTAATTCACCATTGAATTTTAATGGTTTAAGCATATATAATTTAATTATTAACTTTATTGAAGTTTTTTTTATGTATATATATATAATTAAAAGAATTTATATATATATATATATATATTTGCATTAAAAAAATTTATATATAAAATATTTTTCAATCATAATTTTTTGGATAAGTTTGTTGAGAGCTATGATATTTTAATAACTCATAATTTAAAATAGTCAAATATAAAAATAGATAAGATCTCAACGATTTCAATAGTTCCAGTTTCAAAAAATATTGTTGGCATTCACGTTAAGGACATAATTTTTTTTTCTCTATAATTACTAAATGTCTTGCATGATGGAATAATGCTTCTTTTGATCTTTTGTCCACATTAACATTGTGTTCCTTATGGATATGTGATACCTCTAGCTCCTAAATGTTTTAATTGTAATTGGTGAATTCTTTGTTGCCAAGGATTTAGGGCCAAGCTATGTAATGTACCAATCTCTAACAACCAATTAATAACCACTCGAGAATCACCAAAGATGTGTAAGAACATCACTTTGTTGGCATTATGACACAGTATGACACAGGTGTTGTCCTTGATGGCAACTCTCTCAGATAAAAGATCACAGTATAGCAGGTAAACAACAAAGAATGAAGAAAGAAAGGTATACGCAAGTTCACCATTGACCAAGCCGGGTATACACGCAGGTTCACTATATACAAAGTCGCGTATACGTACACACACACTTTCACAAGAGGAAAAGCGTGTATACCTTGGAAAACTAAGTTTTTGGTCCGAAGTATTTGATCCATGGTATTGGTCCTAAGTGGTTTGGGTCCATGGTATTGAGTAAGGCCTAAAACTATAAAAGGAGGAGAAGATCATTAGGCCAATGTGTGCAAGTGATGAATATCTGATGAAGTGTGAGATCTAGTATGCAGGTTATGGGTATGTGATGCTTTGCTAAGGATGCACCTATATGGCGAATGAAGGTTGATGGACCGGGATCATGAAGACTAAAATGCATTATCATTATATGGTATGATCATGATTAGTTCAGATTTGAATACCGACGCATATCTTATCCTTTATATCTGATGATCTGGGTATATCTGAAGTAGTAAATTACAGCAAAAGTATAAGTAATTATTTTCAGATCTGTACGTTGGTTCCCTTCGGTGAAAGGGCGTATACACACTGGTTTGACACAACCAAGTAGCGTATACATTATGAGATTTAATATTTGAGGTTGTTGTTGGTTCAAGTGGTTGTTGTAGAGTTCTGGGTTCTACTCTGTGTTCTGGTGACTATGTTTTGATAATAGGGTTTCAGTGATTCAGTTGTTGGGTGATTCAGAGATTGATGATGCGGATATAGTTGATGGTTATATTGCAGTGGTGATTGATTTTTTGCTTTGATGTTATTGATGGATCCAGTCTGAAAATTTATGAAACGTGGTCCCTCGAAGAAAAGAGAAGGTCGTAGACTTATGTAGGTCGGTGCCTACGTACTAGTAAATATATCGGCTAGTAAAAGAGCTAGGGGGTTGTAGCTCCCTTCTAGTAGATGCTGGAGAACGAGAGAAGGTTGTAGCCTTCTGCAGGTGGGTTCCCGCGTACTGGTATGAGTCTGCGCCAGTACAAGATTGTAAACAGGTTTTTATTATATTAAAGAAAACAACAGCAGGTGGTTTTTGTCCCGCATTGGGTTTCCACCTTATATCTTGGTGTTCATGTGTGCTTCTTATGTGTGATGATCTGTTCTGTTTTATTGCACCTGGTTACTATTTATATGGTTAATGAAGTTCTAATGCACTGATAAAAGATCAACATATGATGAATTAACTGAATCATAAGTTTGTTGGATATACACTAGTTGCATTAACCACAGTTGCATGTACACATAAGTTCCCTTAACTGAAGTTGTGTATATGAATCTGATTATGGAAATGAAAAAGTTATTGATTTACTAATACTGATTCACCCCCCCCCAGTATTATTTCCAACAATTGGTATCAGAGCTGGTCCTTTAGAAGAATCTTGATCGCTTGTAGGAAGATCCATCATCATGAGTAATCAAGAAAGAGAGGGATCCATCAGACCACCAATCTTCAATGGGAGCAATTTTGTTTACTGGAAGATAAGAACCACAACCTATCTACAATCGCTTGGAATGGATATTTGGGAAATCGTGGAAGGAGGATATACATTTCCATCAGCAATTCCTATAGATACGGCAGGTAGAAAGCAATATGAAACCAATGCCAAAGCTGTTACTATTTTATTGGGAAGTTTGTCAAAATCAGAGTTTGTCAAGGTCATGCAGCTCAAATCAGCCAAAGAAATATGGGACAAAATCATTCTGAGCTATGAAGGAGACTCTCAGGTAAAACGTGCTAAGCTTCAAACTCTCAGAATACAGTATGAAACTCTTAAGATGCATAGTGATGAAAGCATAGCTAGTTACTTCTTACGTATAGATGAGGTTGTCAATTCCATGAAGAATCTGGGTGAAGAAATTAAGGAAGTTGCCTTAGTTGAGAAAGTTTTGAGATCCTTGTCTACTAAATTTGAACCCAAAGTGTCTGCCATAGAAGAAAAGCAAGATCTGTAGAATATCACTATGACGCAGCTTCACGGAATCTTAACTGCTTTTGAAATGAGAAAAGGAGGACCATCAGATATGAGAGAAGCCGCATTTAAAGTATCAAAAAAGGAAAAAGAAAAACTCAATGAATCAGGATACATTTCAAAAGAAGAATATGAGGTAAATTTTGCCAAGAAGCTTCAACGGGGATCCGGAAGGTTCAAAGGTAAGCTACCTTTCAAATGTTTTTCTTGTGGTAGAGTTGGTCATTACGCTACTAGATGCCCTCATAACAAAGGAAAGATGTCTGAAGAAGGTAATAAAGGTTATTATACTCATGATAATAGTGATGACTTGTCCAATAGTGATGAAGATAATCAGGAAATTAAACTTCTCTTGGCATATGAAAATAATGACGTAAAAAAAGAAGAAGTTACCATATTAAAAGATCAGCTGGACACTTAACCAGAGTAAGGGAGCAACTGCAGGATGTAGTGATATCATTAAGAAATGAAATAAATGACCAGACCATAACAATCCAGAGACTTGAATCTAAGATCCTCTCTCTAAAGGAAGATCTTGAAGAATCAAAGAAGCAGAATGAAGAAGCTCTTGAAGAACAAGAACATGAAGTTCTCGAATTAAGGCAACAAGTGGAAAAAGGAAGAAAAGATTAAGAAAACATAAAGAAGAAATATCTGGAAAAGGAAGAACAACATCAAGTTGAGGTAAATATCTTAAAAGATAAGTTAGAAGAAAAGGATAAACTGTTACGATTACAAGATAGTACTAAGATTTTGGATAATATTCTTAGTAGTCAAAGGTCTCCTACCATCAAAACTGGTCTTGGTTTTCATGAATCTGTTGAAGGGGAATCTAGCTCACAAGGTGAGGCAAGGAACTCTAATGAGAAATCTGAAATGCTCAACAAGGAGATGAGAGGACAACCCCATCAACTACCAAGGAAAGAAATTCTTCAAAGAAAATCTTTTACTCCTAACTGTGGAAGTAATAGTCGGTTATTTTCTTCAAAGAATGATGTTGAATGTTTTATATGCCATAATTTTGGACATGTTGTAGCCAAGTGCAGAAGTAGAATGGTTCAAGACCATCACACAGAAAAATCATCAAATTCCAGGTACTTTAAGGGATATTGTTTTGCTTGCAATATGTTTGGTCACAAAGCTATTGATTGCAATAAAAGGAATATGAAACATGTAAGATGTTATGCGTGTAACAAGTTTGGACATAAAGTAAAGGAATGCAGGAGCAAAATTCGGACATTAAAGCAAAAGGAGCATACATCATCCCAATCCCAGGTATTGAAGAAGACATAATTATTGTCAGAAAGATGTGGCATAACTCAGTTAGCAGACATAACAGACCCAGGGGAAGTTGAAAGTGTAAAACTTCAGTACTCCAATTTACATACACACCTATTATAAAGAGAAGTCATGTATATACGCGAGTTAGAGGCTGCGCAGTCGCGTATATGGTGCTCTGAAGAAAAAGCAACAGGATAGACTCAGGAAAAGAAGTCTGATATGGTTCGGTCATGGTATGTGTTGGTTGGCACAGGGTTAGGGGGAGCATATGCTTCGAATAATGCATTGTTGGCATTATGGTTAGAAGTCTTTGGTGATGATGCTTATGTGGCTAAATGGTACATCTTGCTACTTATTGTTGGTTGGCCTAGAGAATGGTATTGCAGGTTACAAGTCTGGATGTTGGTGATAGATGCTTATGGTGTAGATCATATATGGTGTATGATAGTTGCTAATGACTATCATGGTTTTGTTTAGATTGTTGGTCATTGTTATAAAAGGTCATGTATATCATTTGATGTAAAGGTCATGAAAAGACCTAATTTGTAACCCCACTTTGCATGGGAAGGATGATGTAATAATGTCTATTTCAATCATGTATAAACATTTGGTATATCCCCACTTGGTTGGGTGGATGAGTAAAAAATGGTGTATCCCCACTCGGTTGGGAGATTGATGTATGTATGAGTCATTGGTGATAGGAAGGTCATACTCACTTAGTTGAGTTGTAGAGTCATGTTATTCTTTTGAAAAATATTTTTGCAGACTCTGCATGTGCTCAAGGGGAGCATGGATGGATTAGTACATCTTAACATGTACAAAGGGGGAGCTTAATAAGAGATTTCAGCATGTACTCAGGGGGAGTATGGACAACATAATGTATATCAATGGGAGAGAATATCTTGGCTCGCCCTTTGCCCTTGATGTCAAAGGGGGAGAGTGACTTGGTGTGGTTGTTGCCATCAAGTCCAAAGGGGGAGACTGTTGGCATTATGACACAGTATGACACAGGTGTTGTCCTTGATGGCAACTCTCTCAAATAAAAGATCACAGTATAGCAGGTAAACAACAAAGAATGAAGAAAAAAAGGTATACGCAGGTTCACTATATACAAAGTCACGTATACGTACACACACACTTTCATAGGAGGAAAAGCGTTTATACCTTGGAAAACTAAGTTTTTGGTCCGAAGTATTTGATCCATGGTATTGGTCCTAAGTGGTTTGGGTCCATGGTATTGAGTAAGGCCTAAAACTATAAAAGGAGGACAAGATCATTAGGCCAATGTGTGCAAGTGATGAATATCTGATGAAGTGTGAGATCTAGTATGTAGGTTATGGGTATGTGATGCTTTGTTAAGGATGCACCTATATCGCGAATGAAGGTTGATGGACCGGGATCATGAAGACTAAAATGCATTATCATTATATGGTATGATCATGATTAGTTCAGATCTGAATACTGACGCATATCTTATCCTTTATATCTGATGATATGGGCATATCTGAAGTAGTAAATTACAACGAAAGTATAAGTAATTATTTTCAGATCTGTACGCTGGTTCCCTTCGGTGAAAGGGCGTATACACAATGGTTTGACACAACCAAGTAGCGTATACATTATGAGATTTGATATTTGAGGTTGTTGTTGGTTCAAGTGGTTGTTGTAGAGTTCTGGGTTCTACTCTGTGTTCTGGTGACTGTGTTTTGATAATAGGGTTTCAGTGATTCAGTTGTTGGGTGATTCAGAGATTGATGATGCAGATATAGTTGATGGTTATATTGCAGTGGTGATTGATTTTGTGCTTTGATGTTATTGATGGATCCAGTCTGAAAATTTATGAAACGTGGTCCCTCGAAGAAAAGAGAAGGTCGTAGACTTATGTAGGTCAGCACCTACGTACTAGTAAATATATCGGCTAGTAAAAGAGCTAGGGGGTTGTAGCTCCCTTCTAGTAGAAGCTGGAGAATGAGAGAAGGTTGTAGCCTTCTGCAGGTGGGTGCCTACGTACTGGTATGAGTTTGCGCCAGTACAAGATTGTAAACAAGTTTTTCTTATCTTAAAGAAAACAGCAGCAGGTGGTTTTGGTCCCGCATTGGGTTTCCACCTTATATCTTGGTGTTAATGTGTGTTTCTTATGTGTGATGATCTGTTATGTTTTACTGCACCTGGTTACTGTTTATATGGTTAATGAAGTTCTGATGCACTGATAAAAGATCAACATATGATGAATTAACTGAATCATAATTTTGCTAGATATACGCTAGTTGCATTAACCACAATTGCATGTACACGCAAGTTCCCTTAACTAAAGTCGCATATATGAATTTGATTATGGAAATTAAAAAGTTATTGATTTGCTAATATTGATTCACCCACACCCCCCCCCCCCCCCCCCTCAGTATTATTTCCAACACACTTGCCTAGACATTGCAAAGTTAAGGATGTGTTAAAGCCCAATTAATTATGCTTTATTATTAGTTCTAAGTCCCAACCCCAGACTAAGAAGAAAAGTGTGATGGTTTTTCATGTGAATTACAAGTCTTTCTCTTCATACAACCCCCATATGACTTGGCTCCATCAATAAAGGCCCAAGCCTTTGAAGTATCTATCTTGGGTCCAACTGGAATTATGTTCTTCTTCTTTATACCTTCTACGTCAAGTTCCTTCATTATTATTTTTCTTTATGCACCACCTGTCATATATTTGGGGCCTCACTACCAAATATGGTTATGTTATGGTGTAACCAAATATGCCAAAGGACCAAATCTAGAAGGCTAGAAAGATGCTCCAAGGCTAGGTTTTTGTCCACTCTGTGAGGCATTCCCCTAATGACCTACCTAACCACATCCCCACACAAGTCTCCTCAAACAAGATCGTTCTCCACACCGCTTGCTAAAAAACATAATCCACAAATAGGTGTGTCACAGACTCTTAATTATCACAACATAGTGGACATCTTGTAGGCCTTTCCCACCCTTGTCTCTGAAGATTATCCTACATGAGCATCCTGTTATTTAGTGCCAGCCATAGAAAGAGGCATATCTTTAAAGGACAACACCACTTCCAAACAACTTTATACCATTGAAAATGGCCTGATTCTACTTCTTATGTCACGATCACTTCATAAGCTAGTTTCACCTTCACCACCTCACATTCTTTGTTCATTCTCCACATGATGTCCGAGTCTCTACTTAGCCTAATGCCATTCTATGAAAGTGATAAGACAAATTGTGTCCATTCCCATGTGAGATTCTCTTAGGGGCCCAAAGCATTAACTGATTTCCAAGGTCTTAGGGACATCTCATTGGCACCGGGATCAACCGGTTCAGAAAGTAAAGAAATGCCTTTGTACTTTAACACCAGTGCCATGTTCAAGGAGATTCTTTTAAGGCCATCACCTCCTATCCACAGATCCTTGCTTAAGTCTAATTTTCTTCCATCTCCTATTTTCCAAACTAGACCTTTTTTTAATTATGTCGAACATTGACACCAACTCCTTCCAAATATTTGACCCTCCCTGCCATAGCTTTGTCTTTGATTGAAACCATTCTTTGACTTTTTTTATTCTTCCAATATTTGTCTCGCATTAGAGTTCCCCATAGGCCAACATCAAACATACTCCTCCAAAGACTTTTGGTAGCTAGCACCGTTGCAAAAATGAAAATGTTTTTGAGCTCCCATCCTCCCAATTTCTTTGGGATAACAATCTATTTCCAACTTGCTAAATGCATCTCTTTCTGTTTTTTCTCTTTTCAAGAAAATGGAAACGTAAACTTCTAATTTTGTTCAGAATTGTCCTTGGTACACAAGCCAAGGCCAACCAATACGTTCAGATTGCTTCCAAGACCGATTTTACTACGATCACTTGGCCTACGAAAAAGAGCCTTCAATTGCACCAATAATTAATGCGAGATTCCACTTTCTTTAACATCTAAAACCAGTCATTTAACTTTTTTTTTTTTAAATTCATATTTATATATACTTAAAAAAGGAGTTGTCTTTAGTGCGACTTTTTGGAGTTTCCAGTGCCGGAATCCGATGTTTAAATTTGTGGTGAAATCTTGATTTGTGTTATTTAAACTAGTTTTTTGAGTGTATATATGGATTCAACACCCTGAAAAACCCCTAGGGCACTTCTATTGTGCAGGAGTTACCCATCAAACTTGTGATTTCAATGAATTCCTGCCGAATTTTAGAGAAATTAGACCGAAAAAATCCACCGAAAAAGCTTCCAAAAATTTACATTAAAAACAGCTCGCTTAAAAAATGTGAGTTTTTTTTTTAAATATACATACACATGAATAAAAAAAATCAAATGACTTGTGAGTCACATAAAAATAATGATTTTGACTGAAAATACTTTTCAAATATTACACTTATTTAATTTTATTAAAAACAATAAATAAATAACTTACCTTATATATAAAATTAAATAAATAAATTACAATAAAAATAATAAAGCAACTGCACCTCAACAATAATGGTAACATCACATACTGCAAGTACACCTCAACAATAATTGTAACATCACATTCTTACCGATTTAGTGTATAGTGGATATATATAGTGCCTTCTACAATTTTGAAGCAAATTGTATGCTTACAAACATGGACTAAAAAGATGACCATCACAAGGACTAAAGCAGCTACACTTGCATTTCTGCAGATTTATAGTGAATTAGATTAGAACCAATCATGTAAACCTGCCTTGTAGCAAAGCCGAAAATATGTTTCGCTACATGATACAAACACATTGTTGGGATCATCCGATAAGAGTAAAACACACGGTTTACTTAATTGTTTTACTGGTTTGTAAATTTTAACTAAAAACTTAACACATGCTTGAGGGTGTTTGTGGAAAAGAATTTCTCTTGCGCTTCCTTATCCGTTTGCATTCATTCATGGCATCAAAAATAAATATTAACATTCTATTCGCCAGGCAGCTTGGAGTGTCTTTAACTTTGAAATCCGATCGCAATCCATCGTCCGAGGCCTGCAATAATCGATGCTTGTTCTGCTGGTCCTTTTTAATATGGGTTTTCCCACATACAGTTGTTGCACACTGGGATTTTTTTTTCTAGAATAGGTATGCTTCATTAACATTGAAAATACTTTAGGAAACTTCCCTAAAGAAGCAATTTTGGTTGACTTAAACATTCGTGTTATAGAACCTGCGGCTTCCAATCCAAGTACTGGTAATTTCTGATTGATATCCACGAGCTCAATCATTTGTTGTAAAATTTCTAGTGTAATTAGAGTGTAGAGGTTATTGCAATTCGTGCACAATGAAATTGGTTTCTATCTGCCGAGGCAGTTAGTATGCATGAACCAAAGGCAATGGACTCTCTATAGGAAAAACCAATAAATCTGTAAGAGTTGTTTGTAATACTCTAATAACTTTATATGCACTGAAGATGGGAGACTTTGGAAAGAGTATATTTGTGAAGAATGCATTGTCACTGTACCCTTCATTCAAGTATGTGCAAGTCGCAGCAGGAAATAATAATGCATTTTATGGTAGCCACAAACTTCAGTTTGGTGGAAGGCTGTCACTTGGATGCAAGAGCAAAAGTAGTGGGATTAGAATGTCCATAGTTGATGTTGGAAAAGAAGACAAAGCGGGTTTTGATTTGGAAGCAGAGATTCTCGAGGAAATTGATCCATTGGGCTTTCAGGCTCCATGGCGAAAAGCCAAACGGAATCACAGTAAAATGGAGGAAAAAGAAGTGGATATTGGGGATTGGGCTGAGAGAGCAAGGAGTTCCTCTTTGAGAGCAATTCAGGCAAGAGGGTTTAACGCCACTCTAGATGACTTACTGCCCAGAAAAAAGAAAAAAGGTCGAAGAAGTAAGAAGAAAATATTGCAGAAAAACATTAAGTTTAAGCTATCAGATTTAAGTTTGGAAAATTATGATTCTGATATCGATGAGGTAAATACCCGACTGGAGAATGCTATAAAGAGACTGGGAGGCGAAACTTTGAGAGAAAAGCATGATGCCATGAAGTCAGAATTCCGAGAAAAAATTGCAAGCTATTCAGAACCAACCAACAGGAAGAAAGAGGTCGCATTGAATAAAGGTTTGGTAGAGGCAGCCACTGCACAAGATGTTCTTACAGAAGTTACAGAGGTAATTGAAGCTGTGAGTAAAGGCCTAAGCCCTTCACCTTTGACTCCCTTTAACATGGCGACAGCTCTTCATAGAATAGCCAAAAACATGGAGAAGGTTTCTCTGATGAAGAGTAATAGATTGGCATTTGCCAGGCAGAGGGATATGGCCGTGCTTGTAAGTGTTGCTATGGGCTCTTTGCCCCAATGTTCTGCTCAGGGAATATCCAATATCGCGTGGGCATTGTCCAAAATTGGCGGGGAATCTCTTTATTGGTCTGAGATGGATAGAATTGCAGAAGTTGCTGCAACAAGAATGTCAGAGTTCAATGCGCAGAATGTTGCTAATATAGCAGGTGCATTTGCTTCCATGCAACATACTTCACCAGATCTCTTTACTGAATTAGCAAAGAGGGCATCCTGCATTGCAAGCACTTTTAAGTCACAGGAACTTGCTCAGTTTTTATGGGCATTTGCTGCTCTGTATCATTCTGCAGATCCGTTGTTGGATTCACTCGATTTTATCTTTAATGGCTTGATAATTAAACATGATACTGGGGATGACTTAAACGCAATAAACTCAGATTCCAAAGCAAATTCCACAAAAGGCACTGCAGAAAGTAGTGAAGTTGCAAAGCAAAGGCCCGGGGCAAAACCAGAAGCATATTGCTGTATTCCTGATTTGGTAAAAACCAGTGAAGATTACATTGAAGCAAGGGCCAAGGCTGAGGTCACAGAAATTCAATTGAAGGATCAATTTTGGTGTCAGGATGAAGTTGATATTTCAGGGACTATAGGAGTTACAGAACATCATGAATATCAAGAGTTAGCTAATAATGATGGTGGTATAGATGTGCAAGTAGCTACAATGTCTGTCTTCAATGATTTCACAAGGGATCAGCTAGCAAATGTGGCATGGTCATATACTGTTCTAAATCAAATGGGCCGCCCTTTCTTTTCTTACATTTGGAAGAAGCTGATTGAGTTCGAGGCCCAAAGAATCTCAGCGCTGTATCGTGAGGACATTATGTTTGCATGGCAGTTGCACCAGGTAAATCAGTGCTTGAAGCTAGAGTGCCCTCATCTTGGGCTATCAGTTGGGAGCGACCTTGAGCACCGAGTTGCTGAAGCTTGCAAAACTAAAAGGTTCAATAAGAAAACGACTTCCTTGTTTCAAAAGGAAGTAGGACGCCTTCTTGTCAGCACAGGTTATGATTGGGAGCGAGAATACCGTGTAGATGGTTACATTTTGGATTCAGTGTTAAGTGACAAAAAGGTTGCTTTGGAGATAGATGGTCCAACCCACTTTGCAAGAAATACAGGTGTGTCCTACAGAAGAGACACTATGCTATGAACACTTTGATATGCTTTAGACATGAACTGTGTTATGCTAGCAGAATACAAGATGCTTGAAGCCTTGACAGCACCAGTGGAATTGTAGACTTATGTATCTAATGTATTTGTACATTATAATCAGGAAGCCCTCTCGGTCATACTATGTTGAAAAGACGCTACCTGGCTGCTGCTGGTTGGAATGTCATTTCCTTGTCCTTGGAAGATGTGAGTTTTTTCTACCCTTTCTTCTTCTAGCACAACTGCATGCACAATGCATATTCTCTGGCAATGTTTTTATTTAATTATAGACATTCCTCAAGTAAGTTGACAGAGCCACAGTCCTAAATTCTCATTTCAAGTGGCTTTAGAACATTTGCACACATCATGGTTTTCACTAAAATATGCTAAGAGTTTTTCTCTTTCAATATAAGTCACTTTAAATGTATATTTCCTTTTTTTTCCTTTAAATTAAGAGTAGCTTCCTATTAATCAAGAACATGATATGGTGCAACTAGTTTTACAATAAAAATAGGCAGAGAATTTCACACCTCAAGGCATTTTCGCCTGGGCCCCAAATACCTGACACGTAGAGTTAATCGCAAATTTGTGGCAATCACAGTGGAGTAATTAATAACAATGGTTTTCCTGATTCCCAAGAAAATCCAGAAGACATTTATTTGAGTTGCAAAATTAAGGGCCTTCAGTCGTTTCAGCAGGCAGAGAGAGTATGCAGTATGATAGAGTGATATTCGTGACAAGGGGCTATATCAACAAAAAGATGCATTAATTGTGGAGATCATCCAACCACTTGTTGGTAAGTTCTGATCATGCTTGTCATTATCACCTCATCCATCCTTCATTGGTTGCTCTGCATTCATACATCAGGACCTGGTTGACTGTATATGGTACATCGCCCTAGCAAGTTATTGACCTCGTGATGAGAGCTGAGGTGAGAGCAAGAAGGGAAGTGGAACACTTTGACTACAGAGACACATGACTTTCTCAGAAAACATAGAATATTATTATCTTAAACCTGGTTTGTCCATTGCAAAATAAGTGGCAGCTGTAAAATATAGAAGGAATCCTTCAATCATTTGATGACATAATTAGCTCTCGAAGATCTAGGATGATGTATCCTAATTTCTAAATGGCGAGTTTCTCATTCTTTTGGACAAACTAAAGGAGAAACTGTACCAAAAGATAGTATAGCTACAAGATGAAATCACACTCAATACTTTAGTATTTGCAAAATATGATGAATACAAGTGACTCTAAGGTGTTCATCATTTCTCCATGAGCGGTAACACAACCCTTTCCTGATCTGTGACTTTGCTTGGATTATCCTCTAAAAGATGTTAATTATGTTTTTCCATTTGTCCTATATAGTTTGGTCAGAGATAGAGATATCATCCATATGAGTTGTGATAAGTGACTGTTTGGGTGAGGAAGTTCTCTATACCAGATTGGTTCTTTTTCAAATATTTAAGGATCTGATCGACTCAACATGGCTCATCTTGGATGGCTAGACCATGTATGATTTGGAATATCCATATCCTGGTCAATTGTAAATAGGGCAGCTAGTGAAAATGATGTACCAGAATTGTTTGAATTTGTGGATTGTAGTGCAGCTGCTCACTTTAACTTGTGGATGTGTGGTTGGAATCTGGATTCTGACAAGAATGATCCTGGAAAAGATCAATGAGATGCTATATAGTTTGGAGCTGAGAAGGATTAAAGCCATTGGTGTGAGGAATGAGAATGTCCTGCATTTGTTGGAAAGTTAGTGCTGCTGGAGGGTTTGCCTTTTCCTTATTGACACAATAGCAATTTGTTTGACAGTGTTCTCAAATTTGATTGTTGTATTGGCAGAGGAAAAGGAGGCATTAAACCATATGTTTTGTTGCCATTTTTCAACTTGTATGTGTTGTGGTAATGATTATAAATGGCATTTTGATCATGCTGGTAGGGCCAACCAATCAGAAGATCATGAAATTTCAGAGGAATTACATCACATTCCATGCTATCAGTGAAGGGTTAGATTACAAAAGTGATCTTGCAAACTTGATCCAGTTGTGTGGATTGCCTATTGACCTTGATCCCATCCTTAGATTATAATGTCAAGGATGAAGTTGTGTAAGTTTCATGGGAAACATAGAGACTTCCAGGGAATGGAAGTACCTGCCTCGCCAAGAGGGAGTGTTGAAATTTGGTAGCATTGGGAGGTACTCTCACGTGCCTTGGTGTTAGGTATGTGAGAGGAAAACACTCATAGAAGTAATTGTATGAGTGTATGAGCTAATTGATGGGGCATTGTACCCATGATCCATGGTATTTTGATAACACATGGTATTGCACCATTTGAAAATGTATAAGTTAGAAGAGGAAATGCTTGAGAATTTTTTTTGGAGAGGAGAATAACATATGTTTCTTCTTGATTGGGATTCTGATTTGCCGAGGAAACTATAGACCTGCAAAGGAGCAGTAGGGTATGTTACTACTCAAACTAGCAGGGGACCTAAGGGGAATTCCTAAAGGGCAAATGCTAGGCCAAGGGCAACAAATGGAGTCTTAGCCCACTGTCACCTCAGCTAAGGCTCCCTTCTATTCATGGACTCTCACTGATGAGAGGAGACCCGATATGTATGGAGTCACTAATGAATGATAAGTCTGGATATGAGTGACACAAACCTTTTCCAAGAAGGTTTTGAAGGGTGGTGCTTGCTTGCTTTCTAAGTAAGGTACAATGTGCTTCTAGGGAAAGGAAGAGGATTTTGGAGGTTAGGTGTATGAGAATAGGCTTTGAAAGGAGTTCCCCACACCTTAAATCCTTGTTAAAGTTGGTATCCCGGATGGTTCTTGAAGAATGGTCCTTTGAAGGAGCGGGACCACACGGGGCCAAGTGGATCTGGTCTAGGGTATGAGGAAGGTATGAAATAATCAATGATTTTCTTACCCTAGACAAGGTGGGAAGGATCAAAGAAAGTATTTCACTCAATGATGTTGCTTTGACCTGGGAAGTACTAGCCTTGGGGATGGCTGGGCAAGATTTGGTCCCGGAGCTAGGGCTTGGCTTTTCTCCCAACTCCATCGTTGGAATGTCTTCAAATTTGGAGGAGGGCTAGAAGAGAGGCCAGCACAGGAGACCTTAGGAGATTGAACTTTTTCAGTGGCTAACTTGTTGGGAAATTGATGCCCTAGGCACCCCAATGTGGCTAGACTTGGGAGAAGGTGAAAGAATAGGATTTTTGGTGACCACCCTTGGTAGATCAGTGCCTTAGTACTTGGGAGAATGGAGTCTATGTTGATTATGTGTAAGATTTCTTGGTTTCTAGTCAAGGAGGCCTCAAAATTACTTCACAAACCCTCTAGGTCAAGTGAAAGCAATCTTGCAGCTTTTATACTTCAAATGTACAAGAGGAATGGCTTGTCAAGGTCAAATTTTACCTCTAGGAGATTTCGCTCATACTACAAGGGCCAATGCATGGAGAGAATGTTATAATAGAGACAATCCCACAATATTAAGCAATAATTTGCATGCAACAATTAGCCTTAAAACAATGAAAATCCCATCCAACATATATGACAAAAGTAACAAAGAATAACATCAAAATTTCGTACTTACATGTAGTAGAGTATATCCAACCATTCACAAATGACAATAAAGAAGCTCCTAAAGAAGATAAACCAATAACCATACATCAAAATTCATCCATAAATGTTCCAATTCATCCTCCAGCAAAAAGTGCGAAATTCTCTAAAGAAGAGAGATCCAATCCAAAGTGATGATGAAAAATGATCTCACATCACTTGTATTGATACACATTAAAGGAGTTCGAATTAGCCTCCTTGGCCTACATAAGCCCCCAAAATAAAATAATGTGCTAGTAATACAACCTTTTGGTGACAATCCCAGCAAACTAGCTCACAAATGAAAAAGTAAGCCTCTCAAGAGGTCAAATAATAATCTATGCATGTCGTAGGGCCCTTTAAGAGGCCTAATGAGGTCCATGGGTGCCACAATGAAGAATAGGACCCTCAAAAGTAGTGGACAAGGGGTTGGCCCCTTGTAAATTTGTAATAGCTTGTGGTGTTCCAAATGACATGTGGGGGCACACAAGTGTCCTCATGGGTCTCCAAACAAATCGACGATGCCTGTAGGTCGCCCTCAAGGGCTAGGATGATGGTGTAGGTGATGCCACATCATCGTGGAAGTCTTGGATCATTTGCCAAGTGTATGGTGTAGATCTGGGGCTGACTGGGCATGATGGATCAAGTGCATCCTCCTCATCCAATAGGTGAACTACGAACAATGTCTGAATGGCTGTGGGGATCCATGGAGTGTACTCTGCTATTGTGGAGGCCCATGGCTCTCCATGCTCACCCTACAGGTGCTAATGTAGCCCTCTGAAGGGTTAGGACCCCGTATAGAGAGACCAAACCCTAAATGGAAGCCATTTGCAATCCTGCATAAGATCCAATGCGTCCCCTAGGCTTCTAGTACAACAAGTCATTAGAGGCTTCAAGCAAATGAGCTTACCTAATCATGGACCACAGGTGGGGACTTCATAATGGGCTTCGAGATGTGCCAATGTCTCCTAAACTCCCAATGGGGTTAACCAAGTACCCTATTAGGTAGTTTTTGCTTCTAAAGGGGATAATATAGTCAAGGTACATCCGTTAAAAGGTGGTTGCATGTGGAAAATAGGTGAATGAGGTAAGGAATGAGAGGGGGTAGCTCTGGGTCACATGCTGGGCACAAGGGTAGCTAATAAGAGGGAATCCCATCCTTGGGTTTATAAGGTGTAGGAGGGAGCAATTGTAGTACATGAGGTGCCTCGACCTTGATTTTTCCGCCCTTCTTTATATGTCTTTTGCATTTTTATGATTTTCTTTGATTAACTGCTCAAGGCTCAAGGGGTTAGAGCATGATGTATAAGATATAGCAGTGAATTCCCCCCTTTAAGGTGGGGCGGTTCATCGCCCACCAGGGGTTGGGACAATCATGCTTTCCTATATGATGAAGAGGCTCATAGAACCTGTTAGAACAAGGGTGATGGCCATGATGATGGGGTAGAGCTCATGTATTGGCTTTTGGCCATGTGCTAAATGTTTTTGTCCCGACCATCTTTTGCATTTTGTGGTACTTTTCCTTTTGAATGTGGCCATATATGCTTTTAACTTTCTTTTTAGTTGCATCAACCTCTGGGCTTCATTCCAGGGCATGACCCAAGGTGTGGGCAAGGGGAAGGAGTGAGCTGACCCTATGTGGATTGATGGAGGAATGTGGACCCAGGTGGGAGAAATGATGGATGGGGTAATGATGAATGGAAAGTGGGTAATATGATCGGATAAGGGAGCGGGACCACGCAACCAAAATTGGGGTTTCCAATGTGTTGTCGCACAGAATGTCTAGGCACCGCGACAACGACTCAGATCGGGGGCTGTCACACTAATCCCCAATCACTCTGTTTGAGTTGTCTCCCAATAGTAGACTAGGGGGGTAGACTCTATGGAAATGGAAAAATGAAAGATTAGTTGGGAACCAACCAACCTGGGAGACACAACTAAGCAACCAATACTTGTTTTAGATTGTGCAAGATTTTAAGGATTCAAAATGATTTGAAGAAAGTGATACTAGTGCCTTGTGGAGTCAACTATCTTGCGAAGAAAATAAGGTTCAAGTAAAGGATGGGAAACTACTGCTGAAAAGACTCGACTGTCTCATATGCAAATGCAAAATTTAAAACTATGTGAAATGCAGGGACTTGGTTAATTTTAGTTAAATGAGGGCCTAAAATTATTTCTGAAATATGTCTTAAATGTTATTTAACTTAAGGCTCAGAAATGTGGTGATCTAAATGTGAAAGTAGGTACTTATACCAGCACTGCAAAATGTAAAATCTGCACAAATAATTACTGAAATGCACAATGGACTGAAATGTAAAATGCTGGAATAAAACATCTTTAAATTCAAAAATTCATTTGTATGAAATACTCAATCAAGATCATTAGATGCATAAGTAAAACTAGATTAGTCCTACTTGCATAAGCATGTAAAAAAACAAATGAACTTCAGAAATTAAACTAAATGTTTAAGCTCAAATCACCTAAATGAAATATCAGTCTAGTAATCTACTCTTATATCAAATGTTAAAACCAACAATATATTCCAAAACAACTGTCCTGTAACTATGCAATATTCAGAAATTTCTATGTATAACAACAAAATTATTTAAATGACAAACTAATAACTACAATTCAGAAAATTTATGAGTTTAATTCTTTTTGATATATTGATGTATTTGATCTAAAAAATTCAGAAATAAACTATTGAGCAACATTAAAACAATTTTCAAAAATTTGTTTGCAAAAGTTACTGAAACTAACTTCTATTTCTGCAATTAAATAACAATAAAAATGTAGAGGAAATCTGCTGCTAAATTCAGAAAATTTTGAGTTTAATTCTTTCTGATCTATTGATGTATTTGATCTAAAAACTCAGAAAATTACTGAAAAATAGTGAAATAATATTCAGAAAATAACATGCAAACGTTTCTGAAAGTAATTAAATGTCTGAAACGTAATGCAGTGAAAGATGCAAATGAATTTGCTGCAAAATTTCAGATAACTAAAATTTTATGCTAGTATTAATCTTGCTTTCAATTAGATCAATGAAAGAGGTAAGGGTTGAAGACACTTGAAGATGGGCGGCCCAAGTCACTAAAAATTCTCCAATGCAAATGCCAAACTCAAATTTTTTAGGGAAATTTATGGAGAAAACTTAGTGATGAAGGAGGGTGAAGAAAGGGAGGCTGAAAGAAGAATGATGGGAGGCCGTAAGGAGGTGGGAGATGGCCAGTGCAGGGTCTCAAGGCCCTAAAAAAATTTGCCCACGATCTTCTTGCAATTTTTCTTCAACTTGCAAACAAAATGGAGATGCCCTCTGGGGCTTAGATATCTCTCTGGAATCCACAAAAAACACTTGCAATTTTCAGATTTTTTCCCGCACAAAGAAAAGACAGAAAACCCCAAAGCATGTATGTACAAAAAATGAAATACCTAGAACCCCAATGAATTAGAAATTTTCTATTTACAAATCTACAATAATATTCTACAGATTTAACAGATCTGTAGATCAAAGCGCTTTATTAGCCAAATTTAAACAAATTTTTGCACAATATTTAGAAATAAATTTGAAATTTTAAAGAGGCACAAGGCCAAGAAAAACCCTGCAAGTAAAATATTCTATAAAATGACTTCAAAAATTAAAAAGATAGTGGGTTCTTTTAGATTTTGTAAATTGAGAGTCAGTTGGTCCAGCTGAGGACTTCCCCAAACACCCAAATTCTGAATGATAATTTATACACACTTAAATATGCTTGTTAGATTAATAGAGATCTAAAAAATGATCATAAAATTATCAAGAAATAGAGATACCTACTACTTCTATCAAATTAAAATGATATTCTAAAAAACCCAGAAATCTGTGCAAGATAGTTGTACACAGATCAATCCTCAAAGGCTATTAACCAGCAAATGCAAGTAAAAGTAGCAAGTATTAAGAACAATATTACCACATAAATCTGAAAGAGGAACACAATTTGAAACCCCAAAGTCTTTGCGTTTTATTAACCAAAAAAGTTACAAAAGCTTTCTTAGAGAAAGTACACAATTCAGAAATCGGATGAAATAATGGAAAGAAGCCTCTCATTGATAGAAAAATTCTCCAACGGCTAGTTGGCTTGATCCTTGTCAAAGCAATCTCAATTGTTGATGAAGATCAAATGATCTTTTAATCATCATCCTTGAAATAAAGTTGCTTTTTGAGGAAATTCGAATTTCACTTTTAATTTCCTTTTAATTAACTTAAAAATGATTATTTTGAGTTAATTGCCAAAAAAGTTGACTTTGACTTAACTACTATGGCCCAAGAGTTCAAAATATCTTGAAATTTTTAATATTCCCTTGGCCCGAGACCTCAAAAATTAGGAACTTTAAAACCCATGAATTTTAAATGTTGGAGTATTTAATTTTTCCTAGGACCTAAATTAATTAAATTTTTGGCTTTAACATTTTAATTTATTTTAGTAAGAAATTTTAATTAATTGACTAATGAGGGGATTATTAATTTTTCCAACCCTCTAATATTTAACTATGATGTCTAACTATGAGGGACCATGCACTAAATAGTTTTTACATGTAATATTACAATTCTAACCCATGAAGGGGGAACACCCGTTCGTTATAGACCCTCAATAATTACTCATTTCTGCGATACAAAATATGATCTAGTAGACTAAGTGACTTGTAATAAAATAATCTAACCAAATAGTTAGAATTATTCCCAAATCACTTTTACAGAGACTTGATAAATAACACTAGGACTCATTTAAAATCCTAACGACAAAATCCACCCTAGCTTTGGGGTGAGGCTGGAAGGAAAAACTTTGCCGATCATCCGTGTTTAGAAACACACATGAATCGGTGAGACTAAAAACATCTAAGGATAGAAATCATCATCAAAAAAATAAATTTACCTAGGTTGTTACATGCATTTGTCTTACTAAAATCATTTACATTACAAAATGTAGAATGGGTTTACAAAGCTCCAGTGTATATATAGATGATAATGATGAATCTGTGGATCATTTGAATGCTCGGACATGATGGAAATCCATGCGCGAAAAAATGTACAGATATGGGGTAGTTGACATGGAGTGGTTAACATCTAGCACTACTTGGGGACATGTTGCTTCATCGAAGGAATGTGGGAATCTAGAATCTGCACCCAAAGAAAACACATAATGAAATAAGTAGCGTCCATCCAAATATAATCCAGAAATCATCATATAACATTATATAAAATAGAATTTCTGTAATAATTCACAAACATGAAATGAAAACTTAATCTAAGAACATAAATAAAATGCTAAAATGACAAGGTGTAGGGTTAGAAATACAATACAAAGGATGCCCCATGGCATCAGATGTCATCTTTGAAGAATAGCTTGAGCATTTGGCCATTTGTAGGTAAGTCAAGTGGTTCACCATCCAATCTGCTCAAGTGGAATGAATTTGGACCAGCAATGCCTCAGATGATGTAAGGTCCCAGCCACAAACTGTCAAATTTCTTATGCTTTCCTGGCTTTTCATTTTTGCGATCCCATAGTAAAACCATATCTCCAACCTGCAAAGATCTAGACCGAGAAGATTTGTCAAAGCTTTTCTTAATGTTAGATTGATTTTTGCATATACTATCAAAAGCTTTCTTGCGGGTTTCATCCAACTCCACAATTTGATCAATCCTGTTTTGGACAACATCTTTATCACTAGAAAAATGCTGAAGGAGTTGGTAAGTTGGTAATTTAAGATGGACAGGTAATGTCACATCCATGCCATAGACAAGTTCAAAGGGACTTTTACCAGTAGCTTTCTTTTTAGTTATCCTATCTGCCCACAAAGCGTACTTGATTTTGCTGTCCCAGGACCGCTTGTTATCTCCTACTATCTTCTTGATAATGGTTATAAGATTCTTGTTACTTGATTCAACCAAGCCATTACCCTGAGGATAGTAGTTAGACGAATGAGATAACACAATGCCATACTTAAAACAAAAAGATGAAAACTCTATAGAACTAAAAGCCTTGGCATTATCGGTGGTGATTTTAGCTGGGACACCAAATCTAGTAATAATATGATTTTCAATAAAATCCATTATGACCTTTTCAGTGGCATTCTTAGCAGGAATGGCTTCAACCCATTTAGTGAAATAGTCGGTAGCCGTCAAGATCCATGAGTAGCCATTGCTAGAATTTTCATGGAATTTCCCAATGAAATCCAGACCCCAATGCTGAAAAGGTGCCTCAACAACAACAGGTTGTAGGGGCAGGGCAGCTAGCTTCTGCTTCCCAGTGAACATTTGGCAAGCTTGGCAACTTCTAACAAATTTATGAACATCAGAAAAAATAGAAGGCCAATAGTAACCAACTCTAAGGATTTTGTGGGCGGTGGTTCTAGCAGCGTAATGACCACCACAAAATCCTGAATGAAACTCGGAAATCAACTTTTTAGACTCTATCTCATCAACACATCTAAGTACAATGCCCTCAGGATTTCTCCATCCAAGGCCATCCTTCATAAGGCAATACTTAGTGGTTTTTAATCTAAGAACCCTTCTCCTATGAGCAACTAAATGGTTAGGACATGTAAGATTTAACAAATAATAAATAATATCCTTGTACCATTCATGCTCTCCTAATCTTTGCAGCTCAGAAAAGATGAATCGTTAAGACAAATCAAACCAAGAGTTTTTTCATTTCCCTCGGTCATCATTTCAGCCAAACCTTGACCTTTGACTAACTTGGTGGGTCTAATCTCTAAATCATATTCTTGAATCTTAGTAACCCACCTAGCACGAGTCCCTAAGCAATCAGTTTGAGTTAATATATCTTTAACAACAGAGTGTGGGACAAAAGCAATGATCTTGGAATAACCCACATAAGTCCTGAAATGCTTAAGAGATTTAACTAAGGCATAGGCTTGCTTTTCCATGGGAGTATAATTTAATTCAGAATTCTGAAGCGCTCTACTCATGAAAGCTATAGGTTGTTCGTGATCGTCTTTGTTCTTTTGTAACAGGACACCAGCAATGGTATCTTCAGAAGCAAAAGAGAAAATCATGAAGTCCTTTGAATAATCGAGACTAACTAAGATAGGAGCTTTAGCAATAGCACCTTTGATCTCTTGAAAAGCCTTTTTGCCATCGTCTTTCCATAAGAATTTAACATCCTTTTTCAGAAGACTTTGAATAGGCTTAGCTATTTCTGCGTAGTTTGGAATAAATCTTCTAAGGAAATTGGTTTTTCCAAGAAAAGACTAAAGGGATTTGAGATTATGAGGGAGAGGAATCTTTTGGATTGCCTCAACCCTCTCAGGGTCAATCTTGATCCCATCCCTAGAAATGATGTGACCAAGCAACTTCCCTTTTGTTACTCCAAAAACAGACTTAGCAGGGTTCAAAGAGATTCCAAATTCTCTGCATCTATTAAAAACTTGCCTAAGATGCCCTATATGACTGATACAATTCTTAGAAAAAACCGTAAGATCATCCTGATAAATTTCAATAATTTTACTGATTAAACCCTTGAAGGCATAGTCCATAGCCCTTTGAAAGGTAGCCCCAGCGTTGGTTAACCCAAAAGGCATTTGAATGTATTCAAATGTACCCCATGGTGTGGTGAAAGTAGTTTTGTGTCGATCTTCTTTCTTAACCCAAACTTGATTATACCCGGAGAAACCATCTAGCAGGGACATCATTCCAGAACCTGTTATCCTTTGCAACATGGTCTCCATATTTGGCAAAGGATATTCCAGAACCTGTTATCCTTTGCAACATGGTCTCCATATTTGGCAAAGGATAATTATCCTTCTTACATGCTAGATTAAGGTTTCTGAAATCGACACAAAGTCTGATTGTTCCATTCTTCTTTCTAACAATCACCAGATTGGAACACCATGATGAATGCCTAGTCTGAGCAATGATTCCAGCTGCGAGCATTTTTGCAAGCTCCTTTTGGACTAAGGGGGCCAACCTAGGGTTTATCTGCCTAAGCTTTTGACGAAAGGGCTTAGCATTCTCATCCTTTAAAGGGATAGTATGCTCCATGACATCTTCCTTATAACCCTTTAGCTCATCATAAGAAAATGCTAAGACATCCTGATATTCATGAAGTAAATCGATTATCTTTTTTCTTTCTTCCTTACTAGTACCCTTACCAATTTTAACAATTTTATGGTCACTAGGGGTACCTATATTTACTTCAATAAATTCGCCAGGATCCATCTTATTCTCTTCTCCTTTCTTTGTGGCATCATGCCGATCAAAGTGTTGCTCTAAGGCAACAACATTCCTGGGAGTAGGATTTATAATATCTTCATAGTCATCAGATCCATCCTCCCTATATCTTACCTGGAAATTCTCAAACTCATCCAAGTTATTTAAAAAGCGAATCACTTGCTTTTCATCGTCAAAAACTTGCCAATGCTCTAAGTTATCTGGAACGGAAGGTCTGAAAATAATTTCCATTTTAATCTTATCCTTCACTAATTCATCAGACAACTGCAAGGTAGATGTGGCTACAACAAGCTCATCGGCCAAACTATTCTGCTCTCTTGGGATAGCTTCAAGGTCAAGAGCGTCAAAGTATTCCAAAATATCCCAGACTGCATTCCGATAGTTTCTCAATCTCTGATTCTTACAAGTAAATTTATTTTTAACTTGCATGATAACCAAATCAGAGTCTCCCTTAATATGAAGCAATTTAACCCTTAAGCCCTTTGCCAACTCAAGGCCCAACAACAAAGCTTCATACTCAGCCATGTTGTTGGTTGCTCCAAATTCTAATCTATAGGCAAATTTGAAAACATGCCCCAGGGGAGACTTCAACACAATCCCAACACCTTTACCATGCCTAGATGATGCACCATCGAAATGCATATACCATACTTGACTCTTCAGATCACTTATCTTTTCATCAACCTTAACTTCTGAGGGGATTATGGAATTAGACAAAATAACATAATTCCCCAAGTCAGGTTTGTCAGTGATCACCTCATTATGGGGTCTCTTAGGATCTTCCACATGGAATCTCCTTTCTAGCTCCCTATTTAGTCTAATGAATCCAGAACCTCTAGGAGAAGGAATCATAGCATATGACCAATTCATTTGGATACTTCCTCCTAGATTAGAGGCCCATTTCCTAGATAATAACATACCCCAAGCATCGGGAACATCAACTACAACTATGTCCATCATGATCATAATGTCAGGGTAGACAGACTTGCAAATCTTTTATTAACCCACGAACTTCGATTTTCTTAGAATCCATGGCACATATGTTGTAGTAAGCCCTGGAAATCCTTAAATTTAGTTGTTCCATGACCCTTTTAGTCATAACACAAGCTGAAGCGCCTGAATGTAACATGCAATTATACAACTTGTAACGATTAACCATCAAGGTAATGAAAAAAGGTTGATGCTCATTGTTGTCAGAATCCATACTTTGCAAATACACAGGAGCATCCTGGTAGACAGTCTCAGGAGCCTTGTCTTGAGTAACATTAATACGGGGATTCTCAATGGCATTTAACAACTTAGCCCTTTGGGAAGGGATTTTCAAAACTTTGGTGACAGGAACCCAAATTTTGGAATTGTTCAACCATCCACCCAAATCAATATTAATTTCAAAGGAGGGGCTAAAATTTCAAAGGGGGGCATGATTATCGCTTTGATCTTTATCCCTTCTTTGATAAGTTAGCCCCTTATCTCTCGCAATTTCTAAGATTTGATCTGGAGAGGGCCTTTCACTGAATAATTTAACCAACATATCATTGTCATGGTCAAAATTATTGATACTATAGGAAGATGCGAAAGGTTTGACATCATGACTATGCTCCTTAACCCCCTCCCAATTTTCATTTGATAGGTGATATTCCCTACCAACAACGTTAAGCTAGTTACTTGCCCAAAAGATCCCATTATCCACAATTCTCTTGATAGTGGGGAAAGTAGCTTCTTTATGTAAGGCATCACAAGCCCTACAATATGGAGGAGCATCCTCAACAAGATTGGCAGATTCAAGGGGATTTGGCGGTCGATGTTCATTTGATTGCCTTTCCTCTGCCAAGCATTATTATTTTTGTTATTATTTCTAGGTTGGGAACTTTGAGCTTGCGACCTTTCCATTTGGACCAACCTAGATTGCAGAGTACCTATCTCTTTAGCATGGTTAGAGATTAATTTTGCTTGGTTAAGCTCCATGCTTTCCAACTTTTGAAGTAACTTCTGCATAGGATCATCCTCAGATTCCTTAACTTCTTTACCCTTAGGCTCTTTTAGCTTTGTGGAAGATCTATCAAAGCCTGGAATCTCAGATTTTCCAGATGCCTTCTTATCCTTCTCAAGCTCTTCGGCTAAAGTTTGACATTCCTTATAATCAGGAAGTTTAGCATGTCTTAATTCATAAGAGGTGTCAGCGTTAAAGGCATCAATGTAGAAGTCTCGAAGAGATTTATCAGGAGGTTTATAATCTTGAGGTAATTCCTTAACGATACCATTAAACCTTCTGTTAAATTCCTCAACGGTTTCATTCTCTTTTTTCTTTATGATACTTAAGGCTTTAACCAGATGCCTTTCTTCCCTCTTATCTCCAAACTTATCCTTAAAGGCATTAGTAAGAGCTTGTAATGAATTGAAGGAATGATCAGGTCTTTCGGTGAACCATTCTAAAGCATCCTCTTCCAAAGAGAGCACAAAGAGCTTCATCCTCACATCCTCATGAGCAACATTAGCACCACCCCATTTGTTAATGAAATGCCTAAAGTGATTAAGATGATCTTTAATGGTTACTGCATTATTGCCTTGGAAAGCAGGCAATTTATCCATACCTGTAGTAGGAAGATCATGCGGGTAACCCTGAATGTTAGTGAAATTGCAAGGAAGATACAAGTCATCCATGATGTCTTGCTGAATGGGATCTGAAAAAAGTGAATGGATATCAGAGAGAGCTTCTTGTCCAAGATTATCAAGGTGTGCACGAGAAGAGAGCTTGTTTAATTGAACTCTAAAAACCTTTTCAGGATCCGGAGTGGGATTAATCAGGGTACTTGGATTCCTTCTAGTGCAAACCCTTGTAGGAAATGAATAAAATGGAGTCGCCACTTGGACAAGAATCTAACTCAGACACCTGAGATGAAAGATGAAGGATAGAAGATGAAAGATGAGAATTGTCATAAAGCCAAGGTCCAATAAATTGGTCCCCGACAACGGTGCCAAAAAATGTTGTCGCACAGAATGTCTAGGCACCGCGACAACGACTCAGATCGGGGGCTGTCACATTGATCCCCAATCACTTCGTTTGAGTTGTCTCCCAATAGCAGACTAAGGGGGGTAGACCCTATGGAAATGGAAAAATGAAAGATTAGTTGGGAACCAACCAACCTGGGAGACATAGCTAAGCAACCAATACTTGTTTTAGATTGCACAAGATTTTAAGGATTCAAAATGATTTGAAGAAAATGATACTAGTGCCTTGTGGAGTCAACTATCTTGCGAAGAAAATAAGGTTCAAGTAAAGGATGGAAAACTGCTGCTGAAAAGACTCGATTGTCTCATATGCAAATGCAAAATTTAAAACTATGTGAAATGCAGGGACTTGGTTAATTTTAGTTAAATGAGGGCCTAAAATTATTTCTGAAATATGTCTTAAATGTTACTTAAGGCTCAGAAATGTGGCGATCTAAATGTGAAAGCAGGTACTTATACTAGCACTGCAAAATGTAAAATCTGCACAAATAATTACTG
The DNA here is from genome assembly GCA_031772625.1 of Pinus tabuliformis. Taxonomy (NCBI): domain Eukaryota; kingdom Viridiplantae; phylum Streptophyta; class Pinopsida; order Pinales; family Pinaceae; genus Pinus; species Pinus tabuliformis. The sequence goes on from CM062820.1 coordinate 860,573,661, forward strand.
AAATGAACAATGGATTGAAATGTAAAATGCTGGAATAAAACACTTTTAAATTCAAAATTTCATTTGTATGAAATACTCAATCAAGATCATTAGATGCATAAGTAAAACTAGATTAATCCTACTTGCATAAGCATGTAAAAAAAAATGAACTTTAGAAATTAAACTAAATGTTTAAGTTCAGATCACATTAATGAAATATCAGTCTAGTAATCTGCCCTTATATCAAATGTTAAAATCAATAATATTTTCTAAAACAACAGTCATGTAACCATGCAATATTAAAAAATCTCTATGTATAACAACAAAAAAATTTAAATGACAAACTGATAACTACAATTCAGAAAATTTATGAGTTTAATTCTTTTTGATCTATTGATGAATTTGATCTAAAAAATTCAGAAATAAATTACTGAACAACAGTAAAACAATTTTTAGAAATTTGTTTGCAAAAGTTACTGAAACTAACTTATATTTCTGCAATTAAATAACAGTAAAAATGTAAATTAAATCTGCTGGTAAATTTAGAAAATTTTTGAGTTTAATTCTTTCTGATTTATTCATGTATTTGGTCTAAAAATCAGAAAATTACTGAAAAAAATAGTGAAATAATATTAAGAAAATAGCATGCAAAAGTTTCTGAAAGTAATTATATTTTTGAAATGTAATGCAGTGAAAGATGCAAATTAATTTGCTGCTAAATTTTAGATAGCTAAATTTTATGCTAGTATTAATCTTGCTTTCAATTAGATCAATGAAAGAGGTAGGGGTTTAGAGGATGTGCAACAGTCAGCCCTTAGGGGCTTGAAGACACTTGAAGATGGGCTGCCCAAGTCATTGAAAATTCTCCAATGCAAATGCCAAACTCAGAATTTTTTTGTTAAAAATTGTTAAATTTTTTAGGGAAATTTATGGAGAAAATTTAGTGATGAAGGAGGGTGAAGAAAGGGAGGCTGAAAGGAGAATGATGGGAGGCCGTAAGGAGGTGGGAGATGGCCAGCGTAGGGCCTCAAAGGCCCTAAATTTTTTTCCCACGATCTTCTTGCAATTTTTCATCAACCTGCAAACAAAATGGAGATGCCCTTCGGGGCTTAGATCTTTCTCCAGAATCCACAAAAATCACTTGCACTTTTCAGATTTTTTTCCTGCACAAATAAAAGACGGAAAACCCCAAAGCATGTATATACAAAAATATGAAATACCCAGAGCCTCAATGAATTAGAAATTTGCAATTTACAAATGTACAATAATATTCTACAGATCTAGCGGATTTGCAGATCAAAGCTCTCTATTAGCCAGATTTAAACAAATTTTTGCACAATATTTAGAAATAAATTTGAAATTTTAAAGAGACATAAGCTCAAGAAAAACCATGCAAGTAAAATATTCTATAAAATGACTTCAGAAATTAAAAAGATAGTGAGATCTTTTAGATTCTGTAAACTGAGAGTCAGTTGGTCGAGCTGAGGACTTCCCCAAACGCCCAAATTCTGAATAACTTATGCACACTTAAATATGCTTGTTAGGTTAATAGAGATCTAAAAAATGATCATAAAATTATCAAGAAATAGAGATACCTGCTACTTCTATCAAATTAAAATGATATTCTAAAAAACCCAGAAATCTGTGCAAGATAGCTGTACACAGATCAATCTCAAAGGCTATTAACCAGCAAATGCAAATAAAAGTAGCAAGTATTAAGAACAATATTATCACATAAATATGAAAGAGGAACACGATCTGAAACCCCAAAGTCTTTGCGTTTTATTAACCAAAAAAAGGTTACAAGAGCTTTCTTAGAGCAAGTACACAATTTAAAAATCGGATGAAATAATGGAGAGAAGCCTCTCATCTATAGAAAAATTCTCCAACGGCTAGTTGGCTTGATCCTTGTCAAAGCAATCTCAACTGTTGATGAAGATCAAATGATCTTTTAATCATCACCGTCGAAATAAAGTTACTTTTTGAGGAAATTCGAATTTTACTTTTAATTTCTTTTTAATTAACTCAAAAATGATTATTTTGAGCTAATTGCCCCAAAAAGTTGACTATGACTTAACTACTATGGCCCAAGAGTTCACAATATTTTGAAATTTTCAATATTCTCTTGGCCGGGGACCTCCAAAAATTAGAGACTTTAAAACCCACGAATTTTAAATGTTGGAGTATTTAATTTTTCCTAGGACCTAAATTAATTAAATTTTTGGCTCTAACATTTTAATTTATTTTAACCAGAAATTTAATTAATTGATTCATGAGGGTATTATTAAATTTTCCAACCCTCTAATATTTAACTATGATGTCTAACTATGAGGGACCATGCACTAAATAGTTTTTACATGAAATATTACAATTCTAACCCATGAAGGGGGAACACCCCTTTGTTATAGACCCTCAATAATTACCTATTTCTGCGACACAAAATATGATCTAGTAGACTAAGTGACTTGTAATAAAATAATCTAACCAAATAGTTAGAATTATTCCAGAATCACTTTTACAGAGACTCGATAAATAACACTAGGACTCATTTAAAATCCTGACGACAAAATCCACCCTAGCTTTGGGATGAGGCTGGAGGGAAAAACTTTGTCGATCATCCGTGTTTAGAAACACACATGAATCGGTGAGACTAAAAACCTTTTAAGATAGAAATCATCATTAGAAAAATAAATTTACCTGGGTTGTTACATGCATTTGTCTTACTAGGATCATTTACATTACAAACTGCAGAATGGGTTTACAAAACTCCAGTTCATATATAGATGATAATGATGAATTTGTGGATCATTTGAATGCTCGGGCACAGTGGAAATCCATGTGCGAAAAAATGTACAACTATGGGGTAGTTGACATGGAGTGGTCAACACGTGAAATACTATCCTTGGAACCAAATGGTCAGTAAAAGAGATCCCACAGGACTAGAATCCAATGTTAATGCCTAAAAGGGGTATAGGGGATAGAAGCACAGACCTAGCCCATTCTTTCCGCCGAATCCCTCGATTAGTCCATACCAAAAGTGTCTATGATAAGCAAACTAAAATTCAATTTCAAAATGACAAGGCATACCTTTATATTCGGGAGGCCCACCTTCAAACATACGATCATGGCAGATGGGCGAGGGACCACATGGCTGGCTCAGGTGGCAGAGAAATGGCACAATGAGTTAGTTAATGGCTGCAAGGGGCTACCCATTACTGATTGAGGACCATCTTGGATTTTTTTTTTTACCTGGCTCCAACTGGGATGTGATCTCTCGAAAAAGTGGGCGAAACTACTTGAACGGGAGGTCACAAGAACTCTAGCAATCTCTTGGCTACCGTAGACCTGTCATCTGCGCATATAATAGATGGAAAAACATGGGGCACATGCTTTCACAACATCTCATGATCGTACATGTTAATATGTTAGGCCATAAAATCAACATAAAATTTTAATTCAGATGGAAAAACATGGGGCACATGCTTTCGTGGCGTCTCATGATCGCACATGCTAATATGTTAGGCCATAAAATCAACAAAATTTTTTAATTTATATGCATCTAATCTACCGTGAGAAATATCATATGGTGCTAGTTCTAATGAGAAAATGAACATGCAATGCATCCTACCCTAACATGCATATAGTAAGGCTAATACTAAGTATAATCATAAAGCTAGTGCAACCAACATATCGTCACATCAATATACATATTCCTGTCAGTATGATTACTCATGTAGTAACCCCCAAATCGAATGTGGACATAGTCACATGGTGTATGAAGCGGGTGGGAGGCAGGAAAATATGATCTCCATTCGAGGTAGAGGGAGGTCCTAGGAGAAAGGAAACTGGTCATTCTAGAGGTCTAGGGCTCTCCTTCTAGGTACAAAATGGAGGAATGAATGATCACTCTTGAGAACTCCTCATCACAATCACTGCTTGTAATATCATGCTTTGAGGATGTCACATGGTTGTGATGAGAGGGGAATGAAGGGTGAGAGAAAGAAGGAATGCAACAAATAGGTCTCTCAATGTGATGGTCACAACGAGGAGGGGAGGTCGCGGAGTGATCATAATCCTAAGGATGGGTCAAAGGGGATAAAGTATATTCAATGAAGGGTTCTTCCTTGACACCATATTCAGAAAGGGGAAAAGGGGCATTGTCAATGGAGGTCATATAAAAAAAGACGAGGGAATTACTTGAGGAAGACTCAAGGTGATGAACAAGAGGGAAAGGCAAAGGGGAGGGCGATTTGTCATATTCGACGGGATTTCCTTCCCCACAATTTAAAGGTTCAAGTGATTTGAATACATAGTCATAAGGTGGGTAGGTTGGAGCCTCATTTCTTTCCTCATTATAATCATCAAAGATTGGGCGTTCGTTAAAAGGAGAATCAATCGCTTCCAACTGGCCTTCTTCATGCAAGGGAAAATAATAATTCTCCTTCCCAAAGGCATCGGTGGATATGTCATCATAAGTAATGTCCGGGATAAAGGAAAAACCAATCTCAATCTCATCTTCCTTGTCAATATCATAAATGGGAGCACAATCAAATTGGGGCCCAATGATTTCCCATTTGTCCCTTTCAATGCGGAAATAATCTCCAATGTCATTTCCGAAGGAGCTCACGAGATCACCTTCCTCAAGGTTTTCAAAAGGAGAGTCATCAGAAGTGATACCCTTGAGAAAGGTAAGATTAGTCTCGACCTTACTTTCCATAACTTCATTGTCCTAAACACATGTGCTCTCAAAATCATCCTGCTTGTCCTGCAACACCAACGAGGACTCATCTCCCTACTTATCACCGAGGTCCTCAAGGTCATCTTCATCGTGGTTGGCTGAGCAGCGAGACCTCTCTTCTTCTCTCTTCTCTTGAAGAATAATGGCTAAGGTATTTGTTACATGATTTTGGTAGTAAACTTGTAGGAGGAGAGCATTAGTGGGGTTCTCTTTATATTCACATTTCATCTTATGAAGCTTCACTTCTTCATCATATAAGTGGGAGAAAACTTCATTAGAATTATATTCCCTTACTACCTCCCTGCATGACCTACTATATTCATCCATTCTTTCTTGCGTGATTTGGAGGCTCTTGGGATTCACCTCTTCGTCATCCCCAGAGGAGGTATTCCTTTTTATATTAATGAGGTTATCCAAAATATTCACAACACAAGTTATGTGAGCAAGGTCAAGGAGACGACTACGATCCTCTTCGTAAGCACACCTTACTACGTCGAGTTTTACTTGTTGCGACCTATAAAATGCGAGTATGAATTCCATATCCATGCTCTCCAACATATTTTGAAAAGTTCCTGCATATTCCACAACTTTCTTTTGCAGCTCTTGAATCTCTTGGTTATTGAGTTTTTCAAATATAGGACCAAGAGAAATCTCCATCTTCTATGATTTTGCATATTAAGATTGTAATGGAGTCGCCAGGGTGAATTAAAGTGCCTTGATAGATGGTTGCTTCACCCTACAAGCATTAACTCTAAAGCTTAATGAAGAACTAGGGCTTCGTTCTTCCAGTGAAGTCGCCAATAATGATATGTCGTACGGGGAACAAAACACGTCTCGTGTCCTCGACAACGACGCCAAATTGTTACCGCTCAAACTAACAGGGGACCTAAGGGGAAAATGCTAGGCGAAGGGCAACAAATGGAGTCTTAGCCCACTGTCACCTCAACTAAGGCTCCCTTCTATTTACGAACTTTTACCGATGAGAGGAGACTTGATATGTATGGAGTCATTAATGAATAATAAGTCAATGGATATGAGTGACCCAGACCCTTTTCGAGAAGGTTTTGAAGGGTGGAGCTTGCTTGCTTTCTAAGCAAGGTACTATGTGCTTCTATGGAAATAAAGAGGATTTTGGGGGTTAGGTGTATGAGAATAGGCTTTGAAAGGAGTTCCCCACACCCTAAATCCTTGTTAAAATTGGTATCCCAGATGGTTCTTGAAGAATGGTCCTTTGAAGGAGAGGGACCACAGGGGGCCAAGTGGATCTGGTCTACCACATGGGGCCAAGTGGACCCAGTCTAGGGTACGAGGAAGGTATGAAATAATCAATGATTTTCTTACCCTATACAAGGTGGAAAGGTTCAAAGAAAGTATTTCACTCAATGATGTTGCTTTGACCCTGGGAGTACTAGCCTTGGGGATGGCTGGGCAAGATTTTGGTCCCGGAGCTAGGGCTTGGCTTTTCTCCCAACTCCACTGTCGGAATGTCTTCAAATTTGGAGGAGGGCTCGAAGAGAGGCCAACGCAAGAGCCCCTAGGAGATTGAACTTTTTCAGTGGCTAACTTGCCGGGAAATTGATGCCCTAGGCACCCCAATGTGGCTAGACTTGGGAGAAGGTGAAAGAATAGGATTTTTTGTGACCACCCTTGTAGATTAGTGCCTTAGTACTTGGGGAGAATGGATTCTATGTTGATTATGTGTAAGATTTCTTGGTTTCTAGTCAAGAAGGTCTCAAAATTACTTGACAAACCCTCTAGGTCAAGTGAAAGTAATCTTGCAGTGCTTATATTTCAAATGTACAAGAGGAATGGTTTGTCAAGGTCAAATTTTACCTCTAGGTGATTTCGTTCATACTACAGGGTCGATGCATTGAGAGAACGTTATAATAGAGACAATCCCACAATATTAAGCAATAATTTGCATGCAACAATTAGCCTTGAAACAACGAAAATCCCAACTAGCATATATGACAAACATAACAAAGAATAACATCAAAATTTCTTACTTACATGCAGTAGAGTATATCCAACCATTCACAAATGACAATAGAGAAGCTCCAAGAGAAGATAAACGAATAACCGTACATCAAAATTCATCCATAAATGCTCCAATTCATCCTCTAGCAAAAAGTGAAAAATTCTCTAAAGAAGAGAGAGATCCAACCCAAAGTGATAATGAGAAATGATCTCACATCACTTGTATTTATACACATCAAAGGAGTTCGAATTAGCCTCCTTGGCCTACATAAGCCCCCAAAATAAAATAATGTGCTAATAATACAACCTTTTAAGTTTTGGTGACAAGCCCACCAAACTAGCTCACAAATCAAAAAGTAAGCCTCTCAAGAGGTCAAATAGTAATCTATGCATGTCGTAGGGCCCTCTAAGAGGCCTAATGAGGTCCATGGGTGCCACAATGAAGAATAGGACCCTCAAAAGTAGTGGACAAGGGGTTGGCCTTTTGTAAATTTGTAAAAACCTGTGGTGCTCCAAATGACATGTGGGGGCACACAAGTGTCCTCATGGGTCTCCAAACAAATCGAAGATGCCTGTAGGTTGCCCTTAAGGACGGTGTAGGTGATGCCACATCATCGTGGAAGTCCTGGATCTTCTGCCAAGTGTATGGTGTAGATCTGGGGCTGGCTGGGCATGATGGATCAAGTGCATCCTCCTCATCCAATAGGTGAACCATGAATAATCTCTGAATGATTGTGGGGATCCATGGAGTGTATTCTACTACTGTGGAGGCCTATGGCTCACAATGCTCACCCTAGAGGTGCCAATGTAGCCCTCTAGAGAGTTAGGACCAGGGTTGTGGGGGAGTGCCACCCCCCTCACCCCCATGAACCCGCTCCACTCGCGAGCTACTCGAGAGCGCGCTCCCTTTAAAAAAAACGCTTCCTGGTTTTTAGGGAGCGATTAGGGGAGCTCCCTAGTCTTTTTTGCAATTTTTTTTTTGCAGTAACATTCTAAATGCAATTTGTTTTCAAAGAAACAAATAATGTTTGAGTGGGACAACCTTATGATCAAGCCTATGGCCCTAGTATTGATATGCGATTCATGGCAATGTTAAATTCTTAAAGTAAAAGTGATTTTTACTTAAATTTTTAACATTACCATGAAATGACTCAGGATGTTTGAGTGTGGTTCCGACCTCATTGGATTTCATATTGAGAAAGTAGAATTTTAGATCTCATTCAAAATCCAGTAGACTTATCAGTTTTTCAGGATTTCAGGATAGGGGGGATTGCAATGTTTCCATTGGATTTTGTCATGTATTAGGGTATGGAATTCGTATTTAATCAAGAGCACCAATCCCTCTATGTACATTGATGTTAGTGACATTGGTTGTTGAACTCCTCTATCATGACCCTACTAAAAATGTACCCATCACTCAAACAAAATCTTGACTTGACCTGCTATGTTTTTTCTATCTTATGTTAATGCTTAGAGGGTGATATTAATGATAAAGATCCCTATACAAATCCAGAGGTAATGACAAAGATACCTCTGGATATTAATGCTTAGAGGGTGATATTAATGACAAATATCTTGATTTTCCAACAAGACTAAAAAATTAGGCATTTCTTGTGGTGGCAAGGGGCCCAAGCATTAGCAATAGATAATAGATTTACTTGTCTTTTCTAGTTTGTAGTAGTTTTTATAACTGTTGACTCTTTCATATTTATTATGATATTTTTTGTAAACAATATATGACAATTTAGGTTTGAAGTTTGAAGTTGGCAATTATAATTCATTGGTAATGAATTATGAATATGATGCTTCGTGAAAGTTGAAAGTTGTTTCATTTCATTTCATGTTAGATATTATTTGTTGTAATGGTTACACTTGGCTTACAAGTATGACTTTGGTGATCAATGATGATAAATGTTATATATTGAATTTTGAAAGCTTGAAACATTAAGATTGATGAATCATGAGACTCAATATGTTGTATGTTACTATGTTCCTAACTTGTGGACGTGGTTGATGAAGATTATAACTTCTAGATGATTGTTGTTATATGGTTCAATCTATGTTTTTTATGCTTATTATATCTAATTCATCATTCTACATGCTTTTGTTGACATATATGTATCAAAATATAAAAAATATATATTACATAAAAAATCGTTCCCCGAGGTGCTTCCAAACCGGGAGCTTCTGAAAATGTCGCTCTCGCTCCCGCTCCCCTTTTCACTCCCACTCCCAAGTAACCTTTGTTAGGACCCCGTATAGGGAGACCAAACCCCAAATGGAAACCATCTGCAATCGTGCATAAGATCCAATGCGTCCCCTAGGCTTCCAGTACAACATGCTATTAGAGAAATTGAGCAAATGTGTTTACCTAATCATGGACCACAGGTGGGGACTTCATAATCGCATGCCCTTCCATAATGGGCTTCGGGATGTGCCAATGTCTCCTAAACTCCCAATGGGGTTAACCAAGTACCCTATTAGGTGGTTTCTGCTTCTAAAGGGGATAATATAGTCAAGGTACATCCGTTAAAAGGTGGTGGCATGTGGCAGATAGGTGAATGAGGGGGCATCCCTGGGTCACATGCTGGGCACAAGGGTAGCTAATAAGAGGGAAGCCCATTCTTGGGTTTATAAGGTGTAGGAGGGAGCAATCGTGGTACATGAGGTGCCTCAGCCTTGATTTTTCCACCCTTTTTTATATGCCTTTTGCCTTTTAATGATTTTATTTGATTAACTTCTCAGGGCTCAAGGGGTTAGAGTATGATATATAAGATATATCACTGAATTCCCCCCTTTAAGGTGGGGCAGTTCATCACCCATCAAGGGTTGGGACAATCATGGTTCGTATATGATGAAGAGGCTCATAGAACCTGTTGGAACAAGGGTGATGGCCATGATGATGGGGTAGAGCTCATGTATTGGCTTTTGCCCACGTGCAAAATGTTTTTGTCCTGACCATTTTTTGCATTTTGTGGTACTTTTCGTATTGAATGTGGCAATATATGCTTTTAACTTTCTTTTTAGCTGCATCAATCTCTGGCTTCATTCCAGCCCATGACCTAAGGTGTGGGCAAGAAAGAGGGGTGTGTTGTCACACAAAATGTCTAGGCACCATGACAATGACTCAGATCGGGGGCTGTCACCTTGATCCCCAATCTTTCTGTTTAAGCTATCTTCCTACAACAGGCTATGGGGGGTAGACCCTATGGAAAAATAGAATGAAGAAGAACTAGTTGGGAACCAACCAGTTCGGCAGACACAGTGAAGCGACCAAGTACTTGATTAAGATTTAACAAGACTTATAGGATTTTATTAAATTTTAAACGATTGATACCAGTGCCTTATGGAGTCAACGATCTTGCTAGAGAAATTAAGACCAAGTAATCGATTAGCAACTGTTGCTTAGATGAATGACTATCTTATATGAAATGCAGATCCTAAAACTAATGTGAGATGCAAGAATCTTGGTTAATTTTGGTTAAATGCCTATTTGAATTTGAATCCTTCGATCCTTTCTGTGTTGAGCCTGATTTCGTAGTAATTGGCAGAAAGAAGATAAGGTGAAGCACACTAAGGTGTGATTAATGATACCTCTCCTGAAAATTTAACATACCCAATGCCTTCGGCGTTGTAGAGAGCTGTGGCTTTGACGATTGCAAGGTCACCGTTTTAAGTACTATTAAAAACATGCTTCTCAAGCAAAGATGAATGGATACCTATTTCTTTATCGACCAAGCTTATGCTTGGAAGTAAATTTTATTTATGCAAAGCTAACTTATATGCAAATGCACTATATGATGAGACGAAGTTAGAATCGAGGATTAGAAACACTTGTGTTGCAAAAGCTTTCAAGCACCAAAATGAAACGTTCACTTTACTAGATGAACACTTAAAAATAAACCTCAGAAAATATTACAATTAAACCACAAGCTTATTTCAAATCTTTTTTGATACAATTATAGCTCAAAGAGAACAAAAACTTCTTTGCAATTTAATATCAATGTCAACAGATGCTTAAAAATAACACAGCTTAGGAAACAAAGATATGCAATTTATTACAATTCCACGACAGAGTACTTTAACAATTACTTGAAAATATTCGCAAAATATCTAACATGTAATGAACATCAAATAATTCAAGCAATTAAAACGAAGATCAATTTCGATAGATGCAAAATATTTTAGCAATTAAATTTCTAGAGATCTAAATACTTTGAAAAATCATGAAGTTAAAACGCTAAACAATTCACAATCCTAGAATTAAAATGATTTGTGCTTAGTGACCAAAATCTAGGAAAATTTACCACTTTCCTATAGTCAATCTTTAGATACGATTAAAAATTAAGTGTTTGACTATGGAGAAGTTAAAATGTTTAATACCACAAAGGTTTTCTTTTAGATTTTACCCTTAACACAAAAAGACACCAAGAAGGAATTATAGATTAACAATTTAATTATTCCTTAGGCAAATTTAATGTGCTAAGCTTTATGAAACAAGTTGATGTGGCCAATGATCAATTAAGATTTTTTAATGTGGCCAAAGTAAAACAAATCAAAAGGATTTAATAACTTTTAAATTTTTTAATGGGCCAAAGGTCACATAAAAAAAATCAAAATCTTTTAATGTGAAAAATTCTTTTGATTTTTTTTTTGAAGTCTCAAAGTCACATTTAACTTTATATTTTTTAGGGTTTTGGTTTTATTTTTTATTTTCAAGCAAAAAAAAAAAAAAAAAATAAAAAATAAAAAATAAAAAATCAAAACAAATAAAAATGAAACGTAAACAAAAGAAAAAGAAACCAAATAAAAAAAGTCGAATTGTATAACACCAAACCCTAATCAAAAGCTTAAAACAAAGATAAAAATCAAATAAAAATAAAGGGAAGTTGAATGAATTTGTTTGGGCTTTGCAGGTTCAACGATGACAAAGGATAGAGTTCGAGGGGAAAGGAATGTAGCAATTGTTTGCTGGTCGATGGAGCGATGGCAGCATGCAGGTATGGTAGCGGAAGGGATGAGGAGTGGATTGATGGCAGAATGGAGAGAAAGTCGGGGAAGCTTGTATTGTGAAAGAAGGCAGCTCATGCAGATAGGTGAGACTGCAAAGTAATGCGGAGGAGGGCAACATGCATATGGAAGAGAGATGGCAGCAGATTTAAGGAGAACGAGGGTTAAAGGATGAGCCCGAGTTGCAGAAGATGGAGCTGCGGGAGAGATAGAACTGTGAGTGGAAGGGTTGCAACAACAAGGCTCAAAGGAAGAGAGGGAAGCCGTGGAGAGGGTTGTAGAGAGGGGTTTGATGGAGAAAAACATATGGATCTTGAGCAGTGTTTTACAGGCAGCGAGGAGATGACGGTAAGAGAAAAAAAATCGAAAATTTGAGCAGCAACAGAAAAATGACTTCGAATTCTTCGAGAGGGAAAAATGTAGTAGACAGAAAGGGCCTAGATCTAGCTTCAAATCAAACTTATTTTTCAGATCTGCAACCTGTACCTGAAAACAAAAACCAGAACCCAGATATATAAAAAAAAATAATAAATAAAACCCCAGAAACTCAAATCAGAAAATCAATTTTTTTCACAGATCTATGCACAAGAATGGTAGATCTATTAGATCTGAGAAGTGTGAGTCCAACTCCGCTCCTAGATCTGATAATATAAGGCTCTCAAGAACTAGATCTATCAATTTCCCACAAAAAAATTAAATTTTTTAAATTTTAAAGGAGGTGCTTAGCTCAAAACCCTTCGTATATCACCGCAAAAAAAAATCTTTTGATAAGCCCGAAGCTATTTTAGCTGGGCTCCTCAGAAAACATAGATCGAGAGTTGGATGGTCCAACTGAAAACTTCCCCTAATGCTCGAGGCTATAAAAATCAAGATTTTCCTGCAAAACTCAATCCAACCATTAAAATAGAGTGAAAAAATGATAATAAGATACATACAAATAGAGATACCTGCTATTACATTCAAAATTTAAATTATCATTTAAACCCCAGCGACTGAGCAAGATACCTGTACTCAAATCACTTTTCAGAAGCTATCATCAATGGCTTAAGAAAAATTATGCATGAAAACAACACATCTTATAGTATTCCCATGAAGACTGGCACCAGTGAAATTTAACCCCAAAGTCTTTTTTTATTATCCAGAAAAAGATTACACAAGAGCTTTTTGCTTAGCACACGACTCAGAGATCGGATGGATCAATTGACAAATGACTTCCTATTTAAAGATAAATCCTCCAACGGCTAGTTCGAGTGATCCTCGTCAAAGCAATCTCGACCGTTGATGAGGATTAAAATTTCTTTTAATCTCATTCATCGAAATATTTAATTCTTGAGGAAATTAAAAAATTTCAATTAAATGCATTTTAATTAACTCAAAAATAAAAAT